>OY728143.1:858058703-860558703 GCA_963277665.1 Viscum album | reverse complement strand
GTCCGGTTTTCGTACCATTTTTATTGGGCTTCTCAAGGGAATGGAAGCATGAGGCATACCTCATCGAATGTGGGGAATTATATTCCATATGAATGTATCTGAGATTTTACTCAACTTCCAATGTTTAACACAGGGTATGCCTTAGGTATAATGTCTTGTAGAGATGGATCAGACTGATCAGGACACTGATTAGAGTAGATCAGATGGGTGTCACCCCTAGAGGAAACACTGATGCTAGGATTTAATTGGCATGATCTCTCTAGGATGTAGAAGCTTGGATAATAATCAGGACAGATGATGGATGGTTGAATGAAGTGGATAGACAATGTGATGGAGTCAACTCGAGGACAACGGTGATATTGGGCTTGAGCCTCGAAGAGACCTCCTACATATCCCCGTGGAATGGAATCAAATTCGGTGTAGTTCATGAAGCGATGGTACACCTAAGAAGGTGAACCATATGAAAATGACTTGGAAGAAGTGTAATGAGCAGTTTGGGGAATGATATTGGAGTGTGTGCGAAGAAAAAAATCCAATGACATGCTAGGAAATACTCTTGATTAGCTACCTAAGAGTTGGTTTGAGGCTAGAGGGGAGACCAGAAATGTGGGTCCCAATTGAGGGGACTACAACGGCTTACTGTTGGATGGGGTCACAACAGATTAACACTAGATGGGTATCACAACAGCTTACCGTTGGTTGGGGTTGAAACGAATTTCTGCTAGATAGGGTCACAAAGGCTTACTGTTTGATGGGGTCACAACAGATTACCACTGGATGGGGTAACAATAGATTACCACTAGATAGAGTTGATCCTCGTGGAGGTTTTCCTACGTACCATGTCCAGGAGACATGGATCAAATCCCATGTAGTTCAGGTTGGTGGATGCAGTTTAACGTCATGCAGGATAAAAAGGGGGCATGCAGTCTAATGTCATGCCAGACAATGATGATCTAACATGAAGGGAGTAGGAACCATTGGTTTTTGGGCTAGACACTCAAGTAGGCTTCCTACATACCTTTACATGGAAATGATAAAAGACCATATAGTTCAGGATGGTTGTGGGGCTTAAACTCTAGGCTGCCTAATGGTTGTTGGGATTGATCCTCAGGGAGGCTTCCTAAGTACCTCGCCTTGGAGAGGATCAGAGTCCACGTAGTTCAATATGGTTGTGGGGCTTACACTCTAAGATGCCTAATGGTTGTTGGGATTTATCCTTATTTTGGCTTTGTACGTACCTTACCTTGTCAAGGATCAAAGACCACGTAGTTCAGGATGGTTATGGGGCTTATATTCTTGGATTCCCAATGGTTGTTGGGCATGATCTTTAGGGAGGTGTCCTATGCGCCTTTCCATGGAAAGGATCAAATACCACGTAGTTCAGGGTGGTTGTGGGGATTATAATCTAGGATTCCCAATGGTTGTTGGGATTGACCCTTAGGGAGGCTTCCTACATACCTTTCCTTAGAAAGAATCAAAGACCACGTAGTTAAGGATTGTTGTGGGGATTATACTATAGGCTTCCCAATGGTTGTTGGGATTGAACCTCAAGAAGGCTTCCTATGAACTATGCATTGGCAAGGATCAAAGGCCAGATAGTCATGTATGGTTGTGGGGGCTTAAACTCTATGCTTCCCAATTGTTGGGCTTGGTCCTCATAGAGGCTTCCTAAGTACCTTGCCATGGCAAGGATCAAAGACCACATAGTTCAGGATGGTTCTAAGGCTTACACTGTAGGATTACAAGAAAGGATGTCAAGGTCGATGCTTACTATAAGCCCACATGAGTCTTGATCGGTGTGAGAAATAAGAGGCTGCAAGGAACTGATGAAAATGGTGCAAAGGTGCATCCATGAATGTTTGTGAATGGGGCTTATACAACAAAGCCACCAAATGAGGAAACAGGGGCTTACATGTGGTTAGCAGCCCATGGTGATAGGGATAGGGACTTACTCCATGGTGGTGGCCTAGGTTGTGAAAAAGCCCGAAGAGAGAGATATTTGGCATTGAGGAAGAGAGGAGGAGCAGGGGTGCTGCCTCCTACAAGAAAATCTAGGTTATTACAACAAGGTGGTTTCCCTTTCCCCATGGAAAAATGCCACTCCTATAAAGAGGATATCATTCCATGTTAGGATTTATTTCACTCTCATAGAGACCAGTGCGTGTAGGGAATGTCAGAGATGCGGCATCCTGCGAATGATTCATAGGGAGAGGCCACAGTTTAACATATTGTGATAGGGACGATGGTGCTTGGCAGCTTACGTCTTGTAGCTCAGATGAGGTGGGTGCACTCCGCAGCTCTAGGACATACATAATAGACACTAGCTCGCCCATGAGAGATTTAAGGCATCGACAATGTTGTGGTGAGGGTGTCTTATGGATTTATCCTTTAGGCCCCACATTAGCGTGGCTATAAGAAGAAGAAATATCCATTAGCATTCCTATGAGAAAAAGAATAAAGCAAATTAACGCAACGGGAAGCATTTCCCAAGATACCTTGAAATTTCATCGTGAAAACCTGAGGGGCTGCACCAAAAAAGGAGTTTCAGAGAAAAGGGTTTCATAGGTAGAAGCCTTGTGAAGCTCTAATTCTACATGATGTGGAGGGGATTTGGAAAGCTGTGAGCTTCATGAAGTTAAGTTTCCTAGCCTAGGAATAGCGCATAGGTTCATATGGAAGGTGTGCGTGAAGTGGAAAGGCATTCGTTGAGAAATGCCTCGTGAATCAAGGGTTCCTTGTGAATCATAACATTGTGAAGCCTTGTGATTTGAGAAGAATAGTGACCATACATTAGCATGAAAGTCACATGTGTACAAATGGTACATCACGAATCATAAAAGCTCTACGATGACCTGAGTCCTATTGGGGATCTCCTTTATTCGCGGAGGCTCGTCGGCTCTGTGAAGGGAATCCTTCTTCCAAGACAGGAAGAATTCATACAAAGTGGAAGGCACTTCGCGAGGCAAAAGTACCTTGAAATGATATATGTTCTATGTGAAGAAATTGCTTCATGATGTGGGATAGTGGAAAGAGGTGTTGCAAAGTAGAGCTCGCTCGGTGCGAAGACGGAGCTTGCTCCACGGTGGGTTCACAAACGTCAAAGTGGTACGCGGAGCATCCCACCTCCTTGCTTGACGATGGGATGACGAAAGTCAAAGTGGTTAGTTGAGCATCAGACCCTCTTGTTCCATTGTAGGATTTTGAATGTCAAAGCAGTTCATAGAGAATTTTACCTCCTTTTTCCGCGGCAGGTTCATGAACTTCAAATCGGTTCGCAGAGCATCCCGCCTCCTTGCTTCGTGGGAGGTTCGCAAAGGGGGAGCGTTGTTCCAGTCGCAGGGCTACAAGGGAATCCACGAGCAGTCTTTGTGGGGCATCCCATAATTGTTTCCCTTTGTTCTTTCTTTTCCATGATTTTGGCATCAAAACCTAGTTTGAAACACCTTCTAGATATTATTATTATTACTCACAAATACATTATAAAAAATTATGATGTATTTTGAAAATTAATAGGTCATGTTAAACCTTAGTTTTTTTATATTGAAGATAATGTGTCACAATTTATATGTATTATAAATGATTTTACATTTTTCTATGACTATACATTGTCATACTAATTATTCTGATTTTAGTTAATGATTTTTATATGAATGATTCATGTTAAGATTGAACATGAAGGACAAGTTTACCGACCCATAATTATATCAATGATATTTCCCCTTAAATATTTTTTTCATATATAGTTGATCACATAAAATCACTTATAGAAAACAATATAATAATCATAAATAAATAATGAACGAAATAAGATGTATTTATATATGTTAATGAATCTATTCTGATGAAATAGTAATATAACCATAGGAATAGTAAAATGAACATTATGAATTGTCAATCTAACAATTGAATAGTAACCCACCCATGATTGTATAATTAGTAGTTTTTAATCATCAAATTTAAATGACGATATAATTATATCATAGTATAATTAAGTTAATATTTTAATAATTAATATTAATGTGTTAGTTTATGTTAATAATACCTTAGTTAATTTTTTAGAGTGTTATAAAAACAGTTATACCGTAAAAAAATTATTATTCATGTAACAGATGAATATAATTAATAATTAAATTTCACATTTTTTAAAAAAAAATATTATAAACGGGAGTTCATTTATTAATTCTACATGTTGATAAATGTTTGGTTTGACTTTTTTAGATTTTTTTAAAATATTTGAATTTCGGATGGATAGTAAAAATTGATAATTTATGAAAAATGTTAAGTAAATTAATTATGGAGTCAAAGATGATGTATGGATGATATAGGCACCCTTGGATCAAGCTCACATGTACTTATTACTTCATTTATTCAAAATAATCAACAAAATAGCATTTATTGATCTAAATAATAAAATACTGAATAAAATCATGAGAAATCACCCCTCTCCGGCATAATAAATGCCTCTTCTCTCCCACTATATTATCCACATACCTCTAATACATTATGATTTTAAAACATTTTCCCATATTATCTTCCCATGTCTCCACCCACTTCAATGGGATCTTGTTCGGACAACCCACTTGGATGATGAACTTATATTCATCTTAGTATCCTTCAATCATGGTCATGTAACTATTATTATTGTAGAACTATACTATAAAATATATGTTATATCTTATGTAATTTTATAGATCCAATATTATAAGTGATAATAAATGATATAACAAACTAGTTAATTGTGATCTAATAACAGCTAAAATTAAACTAAATGATTACCATTATCATGTTATCTAATTATTCATCATTATATATGGTAAAAAAATAAAAAACAATACCATTTAAACATCTATTTGTTCATTAATAACATTTAATTCCAATTTTAGTGAATCATTCCCAGTTAACATGAATTCCATTACTTATAATCAAGAATCCCAATCATGATAATCATGAAAACAAAACAGTCGGCCAACGAGTTGTTCCCTAGCGGTGTAGGGTTATACTTTGTATCTAAGAGACCCATGTTCAAATCCAGGTTGGGATGACTTGTTGGGGTATTGTAGTAGTACTGTAGTATTTAATATAGAATGTATGGTTTGGTACTGTAGGATTTGGCAATATTCACCTGATTTGGGCCTCATGGCCATTGGTTTGGGTCTATAGGTCTCAGGGTCTTCGAGCTACCGAGGCCTTTGAGCCATAGAGTCATTGGTATTTACGGACATCTGGCCACCAATAGCCTTTTCAACACTTGGTATTAGAGCCACCAAAAATAACATGAAGAATGGGAAGACCACATAGGTGCATGCACATATGAGGATCCATATATAAATTAGCTACCACCAGAGCAGAGCTAACTAGATTTGGAAGATTCATAGGGTATGGAAGCTCACATAGGGACCAAGAACCATGCAGCTCTAGATAGTGAAATTCTAGCTAATCTTCTATGCGATGTGGGGAGCTACGAGCCTTCATGATACATAAGATGGGGAGGGGATTTTACATATGTGTTAAGAGATGGGATTTAAATTTTCATGCATTGGGTTGTTTAAGGGACTTGTAAATTTAGACTACGGGTAATGTAAGGGTTCCCCCTCAACCCTTAAAATATGAATTCTCAAAAATAAATAAATAATGAATGGATTTAGTTTATTTGTGTAGGAAACATACACACCAGAATGAAGGAATACAATAACATAACATATCAAAAAAGATATACCATAAATTAATAAAATTATACTAAATAAAATACATTTAAAAAAGGTTTTGAATTAACTAATAATGGATATAAATTTATTATCTAGGACATTAAGGTCATGTTTAGAACAAATTCATACATAATGTAAGGATTTTCATCCAGAACCACTAATTTCATTCGGGTTTTTCTTTCTTCCCCTATTGACCAATATAAATATTCATTTTTTTATATAATTATTATAAATTATATGTATATATATATATATCTTTTAAAATCATGTCTCTATTTGTGTTAAAAAAAATGTATTACAGGGTTCCCTTATCATTTCTTCTTGTTATGCAAGACATATTAAATGGAAAATCTTGATTTCATACCCATTTTAAAGTGAAATATATAATCTAATTTAAAAACCCATTATTTTAATAAATTCTATCATTTTATTCTGGAAAAATATATTTGTTCATTTCTGGTATTATGCAATTATTTTTCAAAATTACTTTTCATTTCTATGTAAAAAGAGTATATCTATCAAGAATTCCTCGATGATTTTATTAGATTATTTTCATTTATTTTCAATAAACTTTATGATTCATAAAATTAATTTGTATTAGTAATTTATAATATCATCTAACAAGTTTTATTGAATGGTTTATTATTAGTTTTTTTGTGGGTCTGCAATCTTGATACAATCTACCATACTACTCCAAACAGTTAGTGATTATGTTTAAAAATTTGGGAAACATATTTACATTTCATATATTAGTTTCAATATTAATTTATATATTTATTATGTTTCACCCCTCTCTTATTATGAATGTATTGTACTTTATATGTTTCAATTTGTGCCCAATATATCCCCTCAATGCATTGGTGGGTCTCATGTGACAAACTAGTTTGGGTTATCACCCATTTACATATGGTCTTGTAATGAGGAATTGACAGTATTTTTATTAAGCCTGACATTATTCATTACCCCATTATGATATTATTATTTTAAATTCCTTGTGATTATTTGACTACTAAAATATAAATGGTTATTTTTTATTATGGAATTATTTTATCAGCTTTTATTCCTTCAATTTGTTGCTCAAGATATGTTTTAATGGAATCTGTACTTGGAGTTATTCATAATGAAATATTATTTATGATTATTCTGTATATCATACCCTTACTGAGCAACTAATATTAACCCTTTATTCTATTTTATTTTTACACAGGATGCAAAGAAGTGTAATATAAGTGACTTGTGAGTATAATCTCTGAGTTGTGGAGGTTTCTTGAATAATTTATATATTGTATATCCAATCAAGTTGTAGGGAAAAACTTATGTATGTTTTTGTATTTCCCAAACTACTAAACTATTCGGTCCATCGTTATATGAATTCCTTTGAGTGTTCTTCTTGGCGGCGACGGGATCTGGCCACAACGGGACCTCCATCAGGCGTTTCGGTGATTTCTGTTTTCGTTTTTTGAAATAATTTTGGTTTCGGATGATTTTGTTTGCGCTGCGCGACACTTCCCATTGAAGTCCCTCTAGAAATCTGTGGAGCTTGGGTTTGTTGTTTTCTTGATTTCGTTTTGGAGTCTCGGTTCGGGTTTATTAGCGACGGTTGGATTTGCTCCTCTAGGAGTCGGTGATTCGAAGCTGTTGGCTTCGCATTTCGGATCTGGTGTCCATCTCTGTTTGATTCTGGTTTTTCTGAGTTTTTCAATTTAGAAGGTCTCATGTTGGTCTTTGAGAAGAATGTGCGATGGTGTTACATTGGTGATTTTTTGGGGAAGCAGTAGTGATTTTATGAAGCCGTGATGTTTTTTCTGAGAAAGCAGTGGTGATTTTTACGAAGAAGTGGATAACTATGGTGATGTGAAGATGTGATGGTGATAGACATTGCTGTGATGTTTGGTCGGCGAGTGATGATGCAGTTAGGTCTTCCTCGATGGTGGGTTCCTCGGGCGGCACGCTTTGCCCGGGATTCCAATTTTTGAATTTGATTTTAAGTTTTGAATGTGGGTTTTGGATTCAGGTTTGTGGGAATGGTTTTTTATGTGTGTGATGTTTGTATCGTCTTTCGGCTTTTGTAAGGTTCTCACTTCGCCAAACGTGACTTCTTTTTAGAAAATGAAAAAAAAATGATTTCAGGAGATATATATAAAAACATATATTAGGGGAAAAACTAAGATCTTTTTTGACGATATTAATATAATAACATCCATAAATTTTTGTAATGTATAGAATATGTGGGACTTCCTAAAAATATATCCCAAACTGCATATTACGCGTGGATGTGGTTCTGGAACAGATGTACCTAGGGATAACAACTCTGAAAAGGTATCCCAGGCCTAACACCAATTTATTTGTTACATGAAAATATACCATATTGCGCACCTTTTTTGAAACTCCTGTGGTATTTTCTTGGGATATTTCATATTTTCCTTACAAACCATTTTGAAGGATTAAATATGTCCCCAAAGAAATAATGTTTATGATTATGAGAAAATCTATGCATACAAATTCAATTAATGTTAACTGTTTTTCTTGTTTGAGGTCACACATTAAGATTCATAACATACTCTAGTTTATACAATTATTTAGAAATGGAACCTAGTGGAAAGAATGGGAACTGTATCAAGGCACATATACTATGTAGCTATTTACCTCGTATTCAAGATAATGATGTCAACATTGTAGTGGAGAATGTTGTTGAAAACCCTATTGCTATACTGGGACTGATGAATTTGTTTAGGAACAATAACCTAATTTGTATGAAGCATCCAAAATCACATCATGGAAGATAAATGTTATACCAAATTATGATCAAACCTCCTCTATCATTCAATGGAACTAAAAACACATTTGTAGTGGAGCAGTGGTTAATTTTCTTATATAAGATATTTCTCTCTTTGGGAAGTAACAAAAAAGATATGGTTTTCATGAAATATTATCATATATCAAGGGATGAAAATCAATGTAGGTCACAAATTCTAAAAAAAGGAGCAGGAAGAAATCAAAAATATTGAATAGATGGATTTTAAGGATGTTATCCAAGAAAATTTTTTTACTCACGAACAATGAGTGGATATGGAGAGGCAAACCTCTAGTCTATGACAGAAAAAGGGTGAAATTGCTGCAAACTATAAAGCCCAATTTACAAGGTTATCAAGGCATGTCGTGGACTATATAAATAATCCAAAAGGAAATATTGTTCAATTATTTGATAGTTTAAAACCATTCATATGAAGGACACTAGTCTCTCAAAATTACTAATCGTATGAAGATAAAGTCTCATGTGATATCAAGATAAAAAAATAATTACCTATGTCATATGAATTAAAAATAAAGGAATTTAAGAAGAGGGTTACAGAACCCTTTGGAAAATTAAATGATGAAATCGTTAAGAAGGGATGAGTTTACTTTCCAACTTGGAGTTATTTTGGGGAAAAACACCTGGGTACTAGTCCGAAGGGAATGAGAGTCTGTTATATGTGTGTAGAAAAAGGCCACCAAACATATTTTTTTCAAGCCAAATAAATAATCTTCCAATGTTAAACTATATAATTGTAAAGATATTGGACATTATGCACATTAATATCCTATAATTAATAGTATATTTTCCCAAATAAGGACATGGTAGAAAGTTCATGCTTATGAGGTCACATTTTAATAATATTATTTTTATGGTATATCGCAATTCGTATGATTATTCTTGTTATATGTTGTGAATGCTACAGATCAATATATTCAATAAAACTAGATACTTCACGAATAATTAATAATTATCCAAAATAAATTAACCTGAGAACTGTAATGATTTAGTGTACTTGGAGGCATGATAGATAAACATATCATTTAATTAAAATATTTATCATCAAGAACATATTTCTTTAAATAAGGCACTATTCTACAATTATCAAACGTATAACCTTCCATCAAAACCTATATATGGAAAAAACAATAAATGGTGATATCATATTCTCGGTATAGGTATGCATTGGAGATATTAATCACAAGAGATCATAAGATGATCTTGAATGTTAGATAACATAGTAGAGGGCACGATATCAACATTAAATATTCTAAACCAAGAAATAGTATATGATAAACTCCAGAATCAATTCATATTTAAATTCATTATCAATTAGGGGGTCTATGTAGAAATCATCATTGAGGAGTCATAACACAGGCATGTGGAATTATAAGCACATGAAATAATAATCTTATGAACATAGCTAATCACAATCTTGTGCAAAGATAATATTTTGCACATAGTGAGAAAGTGATCATACCCACACATCAAAATGTGAACATAATCATTCAAAATCATGTCCATGCAAATTCCCTACGACAAAATAGGCCATTATTAGTGCAATAAAGAAGCACTGATAATGGTTCCCATTATAAATTCTAAGAAACATGTCTAAAGGTATGTTTTATCAATGACTTTTAGAACTTATAAAAGGTTCTCATTATCTGCATTTTTTAATGATAATAAAAGGAATCCATTATTAATGTTTTTCTATAGATCTGAAAATTGATATCCTTTATCAGCTCTTAAATTTTAGCATTGATAAATTATACCATTTATTAGTAATCTATTTTTTTCACTATAAGAGTGTAACTTTTATCATCATTTTCATAACAGATTAAATGGCCGAATAAAATGAAATAATTAAACAAATAAATTTTAAAAATGATAAATTAAATAATTATTATTTAAAAATTTATTGATAAAAATGAATAAATTTAATATATATATATATAAATTTTAAATAGACAACAATACTATATATTATTTATATAGATATGTTAAATACATAAATTGTCATAATTAAACAAATAAATATTAAAAAAGAATACATAATGAAAAATCTTAATCATTTTGTTAATTAAATAGTTATTGATAATAATTAATCAATTATATATATATAATAATAAAAATATTAATAAATAGTACATATTAAATATAGATATATAAAAATTATTAAATTGAAATAATTAAACAAAAAATATAAAATGAATAAATTATAATAATTAAACAAAAAATGAATAAATTGTAATAATTAAAAAAATTAAAAATTAAAAAAATTATTAAAAAAATTATTAAAGAAATAATTATTAATAAAAATAAAATAGCTTAATAAATATATATATTAATTGAAAATATTAATAAACCATATATATTAAATATTAATATATAACATGAATAAAATGTAATGATTAGAAACAAACTAATGTCTTATTTATTTTTAATGGTTTTTATACATAATTATTCATTAATATATTTATTATAGAAATATATTCATATATATTTTTATATAAATGTCTAAAATATTTCCTGAAATATGATTTATAAAAAGAAAAATATTTATTCTTTTTATTAAATAAGTCATGTATTTAGTGAAGATTTGTTTACATTTAAAAATAAAAATAAATAAAAAATAATGACAAATTTCATGAGTAATGGACTTAATTGAATATATTTCAATTTATAAGTTTAATATATATCAAATGTGTCTAATATAGGCTCCACATACTAATATGTAATTAATTCATTTTTATATACAACGCACACACACACATATTTATGTAATTAATGAAAAGTTATATGAAAACACATACAACTAGTATTTATGTAATCTATTCAAATTTTAGTATTCATTTTAGAATTTCATTATGACTTGATAAATTTAATATGTTATAAATTTAGTGAAAAATATTTATTTTTTATTTTTTGAATTACATTTATTTTATAATTTATTTTTTCATTTTATCATTTTTGCATTTTTTTTTGAATTTAATAATTTTCTACTATTTATTTTTATATATTAATTTACAATGTTTGAATATATTCAATATTTATTAACATTATTCTAATATATATCAATATTTTTTTACAATTTATTTATAATTATTAAAACTCATCCATTCATTCAATATTATTAAAGCTTAATTATTCAATTTCACTCATTTTTTACCATGCATAAATTTATTATTATATGTTCATTAATAATATTAAAAATATTTTTGCAAATATTTATAAATAAATATATTTATAAAATTATATTTATTATATTTATAAATTTATACATCTATAATTATAAATATATAAATATTATTTTAAAAAACTATTTATATAATTCTAAATAAATAATTGTATATATATAAATATTTTAAAATTTATAATAAATTTATTTAGAAAAAGAATATATTTTTAAGATTTATATTTATGTTTACGTTTATATTTATATATATTTATTAAAAATATATATATTAATATAAATATATTAATATATAAATATTATTTTTTAAAATTATTTTTATAATTATATATTTAATTAATTACAAAATTATATAAAATCTATTTAATAATTATAAAATTATAATAAATATATCTAAATAATGAATATCCTTACCATATTTTTATTTATATTTATATATATTCATCATATATATATATAATTACATAAATATATATGTTGAAATAAATATATTCCAAATTATCGAATAATATTAAGTATATTTAAATAATGAATATATTAAAAATATTTATATTTTTATTTATTTATTACATATTATTAGTTATTTAAAAATATATAATTATATAAATATATTTTTCATTATAAATAAAAAATATTATTTTTTTAAAAGTATTTACATAATTTTAAAAATATAAATATCCAATTAAATAATTATAAAAAAATATTTAATAAATATATGGTTATAAAAATATATATATAATTCATTATTTAAAATTATAATTATAAATCATTTATCAGTGCTAAAGTTTTAGCACTGATTAATATTTCTTTTATCATAACTTCATTACCCCTAATAAAGATAGAGAACTTTCAGAACTATAATTAAGATCATAAAATGAATTTTTAGTCGGACAATAACTTTACCACTAATAAGGATGACTTTCATTAGTGGTTTTTAGCAGTTATAAAACTATATTTTTATCAGTGATTTCTTAGAAGCACATATTAAAGTGTCTTTTCTCTATTTAATAACTTAATTATAACTGAGTCAGTCATGGTTTCTAAAGATATCCAGGGATGCCACCTCAAGCCGACAAACATCCTCAATGAATCCAAGATCAAATCAATTCTCAAAATAATATAAGGGTTGAAAACATGGCTCGAATGAATCCATGATTTAGTGAAAAATATTTTTATTTCTCTCAGACAAATCAAATATTCAACCCAAGGTATTTTAATTATTATCATTCTCCACACACATTTTTCTAGTTTGTTGATTTATATTTATATATATGTACTTTTTTCTTAAATATCTGTTGTTATTCATCATACATCACTTCATTCATGATTAAATGAACTTTACATACATACCACATTAATGTAAATATATCTACAGGCCACCTTGGATATAGTTGAGGGTCCTTCACTAGTATTAATCAATTTTTTTTAAATAATTAATGTTTCAGACTTGTAGTACACATGAAAATAGATTTATCACAATGTATATATTGAAAAATATAATGTATATTTCCATTTTGATGTAGGTATATCTTGATGATTATATGATATGAGGACTTTCCTTTACCTAACATAGTTTTTTCACAATAAGAATCAGCTATGAAATATTATGGGGTATGATAATTCTGTTTAACTTTTTGAGAAGACACCAATTATATTTATTCTAGATTCACTAATTTAGTATAAATCACAAATAATTTCATTTTTTTAATAATTTTGTCATTCGACTATATTTTCATTTTGACTTCACAATATATTCTAAATTCTCAAAATAGACATTCATGGATATCTCAGTTTTCTTTTAGTAGATGTTCAATCTCATTATTCTATTTTCTTATAATCTCTAGTAGAACATCATTGATAATAATTAGTTGTTTATTTTTTCGGGTATCCCTTCAATCCCTTTATTTTAATCATCCCATTCTAAAATTTTAGTGAGACACACATTATTAAAAATTAGTATATTATTCTTTGAATTCCATAATCGTTGTGTTTTTTCCAACTAGTTTGGGGAGGCTATGAAAACTTTATTCCATTTATTTGAAATCCTTCTCCATCAACTTATTTTCATTATCATATTCAGTGATCTCCTTAACAATATATCATTAAATTACAGAAATAATAGTGATTATTTAATTATAATTATTTTATAGAGTATTCGTTAAATAAGATCGAGAATCATCATATTCATTACTATACAGTTATATAAGGATGTGAACATCCCTTATTATGTTTAGTTTTTCATCTTACATGGACTATTTACATTAATTTGTATTTCATTGTGGGGAAAATGCCTTTACTTCTTGGTTGATTCCAATCATACAATCAATGTATCTATTTTATTCCTTTTTCCAATATCTTGGATTACTATAATGTAATGATTAAATTGATTGGGAAATAACGAGCTTTTTCAAATTGTGACTTCTAATAGCATAGAACCAAAATTATTTTAAAAAGAAAACATATATATGATAATCTAATGGAGGTGTAACCAGCACAAATACCAAATGTTAGGATATGTTTCTAATAGTAAAATAATTACTGGGTAGGGGCGACTAAGTATAGAGTGACTTTTATGTGATTCACCATTAGTCCTTCATTATGTCAACATGTATTCATTAATCAAATAATTCACTACTTATCTCTCTCTCTATTCATTCCTATCCTTATGTTAGTGTGAAATATTAAATGTGAAAACAACACAAGAGAACACAATGATCTGATAATGAGTTTCAACTACCCATTTATAACAACATCCAAAGTTACACATGGTTATTATCCCTCACACACAAATTCATTAGAATTATTAATGATATACAAGACAATGGTATAACCTTGATACTATTATCTGGGTATAAGTGAGGCAGAAAGCATGGGGGGGATTTTTTTCCATTTTATATAAAATAATGATTATGTACTAAATGTAGAAATATATCTATTTTTGACTAGATTCCCATGTGGAATATATAAATGATCTTATTAAATATCTATCAAAATTTATATGGATACCTAAATAAACGAAATATATCTACAATATGATATTATTAGATAAGGCTTCATATACATTGACCTACAAATGATCTATTTATTAATTACACTTATACTCATTTCATCATTTCATATTCTTAATTTGTACATTTGAATAAAAATAAGGTACATTATTCTTATCATCAGTATATAGGAAATGATGTACGTTATTTTTCTAGATATTATGTTTCATTACATTATTTATACTTATAGATTATATTTTGTTTTCAACCCATCATTAGTTATGTAATATACACTGATAAGCATATGAATATAGAGAGAGATAATAGTTGTTGATGCATCAAGTATATATCTATTTTTACTTTCACTATGTAATATATGATTTACTTAAAATATATTTGATTAAAATTTTAAAATGTGGTTATTTAAACAGTTTTAAGGGGACAACTATAAACTTTATCCCCCTAAAATTATTTCTGCATTTTTATTGGATGAGACACATCCCACATCTCCTTTTATGATTCTTAATGTAATATAAGTATGTAAATACCCAAAAATTTAATGAATTTTTTTTTCATAATTTCGTTGGAATTTTACGAGAACGCAGTTTCTGACGGCGCCTGATTCCGAGGCCCGGTGTGCCCGGAATAAATTTCCAAAGTTTAGCTCAGGTACGTTCAGTGAACGAACGAGCGGGTTTTTTCTATCCTTTAAACAGGTGCTTGGAATCCAAATCCGAGGGCACCGATGGAACCGCAGCGCCGATAATTTCTTAAAAAGGCCTTTTTCAGAGTTGTGTTTGCACGGGAAGAGTTGTTTAGTTTTGTGGATAAAGACTTCCGAAAAATAAAATTTGTGCAACTAATTTTATTTCTTTAATGTGGTTAAAACCTAAGGATGGAGGTTGGGTGAACCTAACTACCTAATTGAGGTTAAATGTGAGGTGGGGCCCACACGAACCCCACCCCTTCACATTCATTTAACTTACTACAACTCCCCCATTAAGTGGGTGACCTCTCATTTTCCTTAACTCCTTAACCCCCCTTTAATGTGAGACCACTCACCTCCTCTCTCACTTCTTAAATCATGCCATCTCACATAATTAATTAAGTGGTTTAATTCAATTTTTTAATTTCAAACTTAAGACATGAGTAATAAAATAAGTGAAACACTTATTTTATTTTTTGGTTGGTGCTTATTGTGTTGAGAGGGGATTGGAAGAAAAAGGGGAGTCTTGAAGTTATTCTTCTTCGTCGAAGAACGCGAAGAACGCGAAGAACGTGAAGAACGCGAAGAACACCGACCTTCGACGATGTTCGACAAGAACACCGGATCCTCGGAGATCGACGATGCGACACCAATGAATCTTTTCTCCGCGACGCGATGATCCTCCTTCAGCGACGCCTTCAGCCGCGACGTGCAATTCCACGACGAACCTTCATCTTTTTCATCTAGGTAGGTGATTGTATTCTTTTGTTCGTGATTACATTCATCGCTAATTTTCGTCTTATTTGAGCCGCCTGATATCGAAATAATGGGAGGAAGTCGGACTACACGAACACGGCCGACCCTCCACCCCCTTGTTTGTTTGATTTTGTTGCGGCATGTGTAAGGCGGCGCGGTGCAACGACACCACGCGGGAACAATGAAGAACTGGAAAAGAAGCACAACACCGTCATGCTGCGCCGTTGCGGCGATGCGAAGGCTCCATGGATTTTTTAACTGATGGCAGACCAACGGACGTCAACGAAGCGGGTTCCAAAGGATTTATGAGGTCTTCGCAGTGAAGGGACGGTCCCAGGAGGACCGCTGGCGAAGACGGAAGGCCAAACGGACCAACGGAGAGCGTCCGGTGGTCCGCGGAAGTTTCCGTCGGCGCGCCCCGCCGACTTGGTGGTGTCGGCGGCCGGCAGTGATGGTCGGCACTGGTTGGCCTCAAGGAGGCGGCGACGCCCGGCACGCCGCCGAGAAGGGTCGCCGCGGTTGGTCCCACAGGGGGGGGCAGCGCGCCCCCGCACTCCATCGCTCGACCGTTATGGCCGAGCCGCCGGGCCGCCAGGTCGGGCCGTGCCCAGGCCGGGCCGGGCCGCTTCCAGGCCGGGCCGGTCCTTGCCCAAGCGGACCGACCCAGGGGGTATCGGGCCGAGTCGGACCGGGCCCGAACCCCCTATTCCTGGATATCTTTGGGTCTTATGCCCATAACTTGGGTTGCAGACCTCCGATCGATGCACTGTCTACTGCGATGCGATCCTTGGATCGAGATGGTCGTTTTGGTATATTACACTCGAGGTTTCGGAGAACATGGGGTTTGGCCGGGTTGGTTCATACACAAAACCAACGGGGCCCTCGGAGCGGATACGCTTATAACGTGAGCTCCTGATGTCTGATTGACGTGTCGTCAACTTTGTTGGATTCCTCTTGATGAAGAGGAACTTTTGGCATGCTTCGCCTGAGTTTTGGATGTAGTTGGATGGTGGTATGGTTGGATTGTACTTGAAATCCAACCGGGCCCCTGGAAAGGAAAAGCTGATAACTTTTAGACCGGACGTCCGTTTGACGAACCGTCATCGGCATTGGTGATCACATTGAGAAACAGTCCCTATGAGTATACCCTATAAGAGTTCGGGGTACAGTTGAGATACTGTCGGGCTGGTTCATACACGAAACTAACCAGGGCCCTAGGACAAAAAATATAATAACTCACAGACCGGGCGTCCGATTGACGTTCCGTCTGTTGCGTTGAGACCCCAATGACAAGGCGGTCCCTTGAGATATTTCTTCGTGGAACTTGTGATACTTGGAGTATCAACCAGTAGCTCCTGGATCGGACCCTCCTGGTG
Source organism: Viscum album (assembly GCA_963277665.1). Classification (NCBI taxonomy): domain Eukaryota; kingdom Viridiplantae; phylum Streptophyta; class Magnoliopsida; order Santalales; family Viscaceae; genus Viscum; species Viscum album. The sequence continues at coordinate 860,541,186 of OY728143.1, read as the reverse complement.
ACGAGCTAGCAGACTGCAGAGACCTAGTAGCTGGCTGAGACTTGACGACTGGTGATCTATCATCTCGGTGTGTTTCGGATAGCCCAGTGGGGAGCGCTTGGATGTAGAGGCAGACCCATGGTGGAGGAGCACTTGGTTGTAGTCGCTGAACCGTGGTACTCAATAGAAGGAGTACCTCTGGAGGCTACAAGAGGGTGCGCTTGGTTGTTGGGGCAGACCCACGGTGGAGGAGCGCTTGGTTGTAGCGGTAGACCCATGGTAGGAAGCGCTTGGTTGTAGCAGCAAGCCCACAGTAATCGACAGGTGGAGTACTATAGAAATCCAAGGTTAGTGGGATGTGCTTGGTTGTAGCGACATGCCCACTGTACTTGACAAAGGAGGAGTTCTCCAACAGTTGTGGTTTCGATATCGTGAATAGAATCCTGGTTGAGCTGAGTCTATGACCTATGTGTTTACCTCATGATTGATATGGGTCACTTGATAACTTAGGTATATGTATGGGCATATATATAAGTAGTGGTTATCTGTTGATTTCATAACCTTTGTGTTCCCTCATTATTGAGATGGGTTACTTGATACCTTAGGTATAAGAATGGGCTGATACCTAAGTAGGGGTTATCTATTGTGATTCTGCTTTGTGGTTATCCTTGTTGGATTTAAAGGGACCTTGAGGGTCTCGGGGTCCCAACTGAGTATCATTATACTCACCCCTGCACGGCCTATGCCCACACCTCATTGTGTTGGATGCAGACGACGGACAGCACTGGCGTAGGCCGAGCGTTTGAGGACTGGATGGTACCCAAAGGTGGACATCACAACGAGTCAGTATCCGTAGGTAGACTATATGAGGAGACGATACTTGGAGGAAGTTGATGGGCAAGAGCGTTGTGGAGGCTATCTGTACCTACCCTTCAGGTAGGATCCATGGAGGACGACCTATGAGATGCGCTATCTGTACCTACCTTTCTGGTAGGATCCTTGGGGAACGATCCAGGAGATTCTTGTCACCTTCCGACTGTTTTATCTTTTTTACTTGTACTATACAATTGGTCTTGTATTTCTGGCCCCTTGTACTTTCAACACTTTCGTTGTTTACTACTTACATAGTGGCTGGTTCCACTTGTACTCTGTGTGTTTGTTTACTTTTATAAAGGCAATTCCTTTCCGGTTATCAGGATTTATGCCATTGGTGCTAGTCGTCAACCCCTAGCCTCTGGAAGGCGGGTTTGGGGTAGTCATGGCACGGGCCCCGAGGACAGGTCGTGACAATGTAGTACTCATCCAACATGTTCACTGGTAAACGATATGCAAAGAATGTTTCTTTGAGTAGTTTAAGAAATATATATTTGTGTCTACAATAGATAGGGAATGAGTCTCAAGAATCAATATAAAATAATAACTATTACGGATATGATGTTGTTGGGGATGAATGTTGTCTATAACTAACAAATTTGGATGAATTCATAGGATAAACCCTACCATGTTGGATCAGTCATATGAAAATTATTAAATACATTTTCCAAATTTACATTATTTTTCATCACGAAATATTATTATTAAATAGTTAAAAGTCCATTTGATATTTCAAGAAATAGATTAACAAAAAAATGATGGGCTAAGCATAGATAAAAACTAAATATACACATATATTGAGATTATACTATAGTTTAGGGATCATTTGATATGAGTAATTATATAAATGATGATGGAAATCTTTTGTATATATCATGACAAAAAAATTAGAGGGTGAAATAAAAATTTAATTGATGATGACCCATTCATTGAGAGATCACAATCAGTTCATTTTTGTCCAATTGTAGACAATCTCTTTTACATAATAGGGGACCAAAAAATGATGATTTGGATTCTTGATATAGGATTCAGATCCATTCAAATTTTTAAAAAATAAATACAGTTCGATGATATGTTTAAACTATTTTTTAGTATACTATTATTTTCCTCTCAATAAATATATTATGTACTCAATTAACATAATCTAAATTATATGTTTTACTACTGATACAAACAAACAATGTCATCTTCACATGATAATGATACCAATCCCAACGAAGAAAAACCAGTTGATAATGAAACAATAGAATTATTAGGGTATAAAAATAATCATGTTGAAAAAAACAAGAATAATGCAGTATCATGGTGTTGACTGAAATAATCAAAAGAGAAAATAAGGATAAAAAATTGGATGTCAGATAAAATTAATGAGGCTAACATATTGAACCTAAAAAGTAAATGATTATTTGTTATGTTAGGGTCACAACATGTATGGATGTTACAATTAATATATATTCAGTGAACCACATCAATCATATAATTAAGGAAACCCTTTGTTAATATATACAGGAAATCTTAAAATATGATTTCTCTTTTTTATAGAAATAGTATATGAAAAAACATTTTTTTAATTTTCATTATTCTTTATAGAATTAATTTGTTTTTTATTTTTTAAATAATAAATTTATCTTAATGGCCATTGGAAATGTTCATAGAGGCTTACAAACTCTTCTTAACATCTTACATCATAGGGATGCTGAGGGGAAGGCAAATCTCCACCCACTAGTTTTATATGTACACATTTTAAAGTTGGAAACATTGAATTATTTCATCCATCACAATGATGAAAAATCATTTTAAGAGAATTATATTCAATAATATGTTATTTTTTATATTATTAATTTAATACAATTTTATTTAAAAATTTAAATTTATGAAATATTAAAATAATTCTGTTAATACAGAATGTACATCAAAACAAATGTACCCCTATAACACAGAAATGATGGAGTGTGATTCAGTTGAGAATAAATTGTTATTTATTTTAAGTCAATATTTTTTTATGAGATGTAAAATAACATATGTTACTTTGTTTCTATGATGATTGATGAATCAAAATCTGAAGCCACTTCTAACCCACATCATGTCTTTTGGAAGGAGTGTCTATTAAATAAAGAGGTAAACTAGTTGATAAAAACAAAAAATTATTATAAAAATATGTGTATCTAGGAAACATTTGTAATTAAAAATTATTTATAGAAGTATTAAATTAAAATATCTATTTATTTTCATATGTTTTTTACGTGTTAAAAAAAAGGATCGGTAGTGACCATAGAAGATGAAAATCTACTTTCAGTAGATTTGAAGTGATTGGAATAATATGGTCATGTTATAGGATTAAGTATTAGAGTATCTCCTAGAATATATATCAGGATGAAAAAACCAAAATAATATTCATATAAAATAATAAAATAATTATAGTCAACTGTTGATTCTTTGAATGATTTTATTGTCTGGTAAACTTTGACATACCAATATATTTGAAAGGATCAAAGAGAACTAATGTTGGAACCAAGATCCAATCCTGAAAGAACTAAATGACCCTATTAGTTTTGAGACTATTTATTACCCTCAACTACATACCATACCAAATGTAATCAATTTTTCATTCCCCTTTATCCTAAATGTGAATCGAACAAATTATCATAAATTTATTTTTCTAAAATTCGGCAGGGAATGTTACTTGTGATTTATATCTGCCAACATCCATGAAACACCTTATTGTATGGGGTAAAATGCATAATATATCGAGATACATGCTGAAACATAATGAACTCCCCAAAAATCGCATGAGAGTGGGGGTTGTAGTAGCTCAATATCTGACAATTGGGTTTCTTACACCATTTTATGATCCAGTTATTAAAATGGTCAGTGATGTGATTGGAACATCCAAAGCATGGAGATATAATATTATAAATATATATGAGGTTTTACTATTAATAAATATCAATTATAAAACCCCACTAATAGTTAATGGAAAAGGATTGATGTGAGTTATGGTGTTATAGATAGATATTGCGAAATGGAAATGGATGGTCGTGTTAATAAAATCTATTGAATTGACCATGAAATCTAAAAAGAGTAGTCTGGAGTACCTTATCCGCACAAATTCTAGAACAACATTTATTATAATTATATATTCACACATATAAAACATTTTGAAACAATAAAATGTATTGAATTCCATGGGAAGAATCAATATATAGAATGTTCCTGACAGACATAATTATTCTCAAGCGTGTAAATTAGATTCTTATGTATCAATGGATGGTAGTCTCTGTTATGAATGCATGCATAAGGTACATTTTCATTATAGGACTTCCTATAAAATTTTCTAATATGTTCATTAAAGTTAGTAACTGTTCATATTTTCTAAATGATTATATTTTACTATTATATAATTATAAAATAGTTAGAAGCACAATTTAGAATCATTAATCCCTATATCATTTTTATGAAAGAAACTAATTTGGAGAAGGAATAAATTTATTGAAATAAAGATGGCTTATTTGATGAATTTAAAGAAAAATTAATATAATATATACACGTTTACATGGGTACCATTCAACAGTAAATGTCTACAATCTAATCGCATAAAATATATTTTTTTCATTACTTTTATTAGGTATCACTAGATGTTGAGCGTAGTTAATCAGGATACCCAAATATTTATTTTTTGGATCCAATTCATGTGTATCCATGAAACCAACCCCACTTGTTGTGTATTGTGATTTTTTAATACCCTGTAATCAATATTTTATAGATAAAATTCAAATTACATGTTTTTGTATATGTATTAACAAAAACAAATTACGATACGATGGTTTTTAAATATATTTTACTTCCTAGAATTAAGTAGATGACTAAACATAAAATTCCTATGTATTGATTAAAATGGAAACATGTTAATATATATATATAAATATTTCACTATGAAATTTTTTTCAAAACAATATAATTATTCTTGTTAATGTTTCAAAATTTTCTAAAAAATAATATAGAAATGATTGTTGCTATTAGGTTCAATAATTTATGAGAGTGATAATAAACAATGAAAATACCAACATCCCTAAAGAGGTAATTTCCATAGGTAATTATAATTTCATTAAAAACATTTTCTAATCATTTATTTGCCTATACTATTATAGTACTACCATTATTTTTATAAATGTTTCTACTGAAAAGAGGATGTAAATTATTTTAGAGATGATTAGGTGGTGTAAATGGTGTCAAAATGTTTTCTGACAAAAAATTTAGGTGATTAACTTCTACGTTTATGATCCAGTATAAGCTATAACTATCGAAATATATTTGGGGAGTTAGAAAATTTTATTAGAATACATGTATAATATTTTTGATCTATTTCTCATAGAGAAGTATAATGGAGGAACTTAATTTTCTTAGAAGTAAAATCTTATAAGGGATAAAATTGTTCGCTAATTGCATAGGTGGAGTCAGAATCTGAGGCGTAGACAAAGGTGGAGGAAGAGGAAGAGGTAGAAGAGATGATGTGATGGCATTCAAACAATAAATTTATTGGGAAATGTTGTAGAATGGGGATCATACCATTGTTGTGGTTGATAATAATCGTTTAAAAGTGTGCGCAATGAATTTAAAAAAAGATAAGAACAATTGTTCATTTGTTTTAGGTTGCCTTTTGAAAAAATTAAAGGACATTTCCTTACACCATGTCAACAGTCCATTAATTTTATTGATGATAAAAATCCATCACGAGTATTTGAGAGTTCTCACATTGCACATGTAAATAATATATATGTAAAAAAACAAATAATCTAACATTAAAACCCAATTAAATTCAAAAAATTAAAAATACCTATAATATATAAACCATACATGTATTATGTTGGGGATCCAATAGTCACTTCTAAGTCATACAACACCAATCCAATCATCATAAAATTATAATAAAAAACTCATAAAATTGAATAAATGTTCATATAATCCACCACCAAATCAATCAAGTGTATGATAGAATAATTGGAAGACAAACATTATGGATATATCCGGGTCATTGGGGAGGGATGGTATCAAAGTAAAAATGGAATCAAATGAAAAGAATATTCTTTATAAAGAAATCCACAGAAATGAAAAACCTTATTCCAATGAAGTGGTGATGCACTGAAAATCGAACCAAATATATATTTTGAAAAAAGTCAATTAACATCATCCAAAACCTCTTAAAAATAAACTAATACACATTTTTACTAATTGAATCATGATTTTTCAAAAAAGAAAAATACATTTGTTTCACATTGGTGGGTAGTGGAATTATTTGAGCAATTCAATAATTAATTGAATGTATTATATAATATTACCAATTATTGGGAAATTTTTACAAGTAACACATAAATTTTGAATTAGTGAAATGGATTAAATATTTTTTTTGGAAAGATCAAGATGTAAAATTAACTCATCAAATTATTATATAAAATCAAACCTCACACTCGTTACATGAGAATATGATTTTAACATATTTTTATTATGCATATAGATACTTGTTCTCTAACTCAAAATCAAAAATTGATCCCACTAATTCGTTAATAATATGCATGTTCACATTACATGTGTTTGATGATCATTATTCACAAACTCATCACTAAAAAAACTCATCACCATTATTACTAAAAAATACTTGAGGATATGTATATTCCCAATTTTATGGAAAAATAATGATGATGTTATATTAGAGTGTATCACCAACCAAAAAAATGAAAAGTATATACTAATAAATAGCACAATATATGAATCCATAATTGATGGGAATGTTTTTAGTGTCATTTTCATGAAAATGAGAAGGAAAATGGTTATACATGAGTTTTACTCCAACCAAAAAGGATAAAATAATGGGAATTTTTTGTAATACTTGAATGTTATGTTATTTTAATGTAGGTAAATATATCCTGTTATTGGGATTAGGGATCCAAAATATTTTCTTTTAGGTCCATGAAATATTGACTAAATTATTGAATTTTATTTTTATATGATCTTTAATATTTATATTATATTCAAATTATATTTTCGCGGATTAATTTTTTTTATCATAATATTTTATCTAAATATTTTCATAATTTCCACATCATTTTTATCTAATACATATAATTTTAATATTCCAAGAGATGATGAATAAAGGACTTCATCAAAAAGGATTCTTCACTCCATTACATAGATCATGAAATTTTTAATTCCTTCTACCTATTTAGTTAATTTTTTGACCATTATTTCACTATTACTAATGAAATTTACTTATCTTTTTTATCTAGTAATTATTTATTTTTCTCATATATCATTTAGAAATTCATATTTTTCCTTCATCTAACTACAAAAATATTGAAAATATAGAACATGGTGCTTTGGGATGAGGCATTTTAGGTAGCAAGGGTTTTACAATTTCATTTAAATGTAACAATTTTTTATTTTTAGTATTTTTTTAAATGGATGAAGGAAAAATATGATATCCCAAAAGAACATTGATTTTTTTATAAAATAATAATTAAATTAAAATAAAAATATTTAAAAAATAGTGAAAAAATCAACAAAATAAGTAGTATGAATTCTTTTTTCGAGTTGGGTTGGTTTTACTAAAACATCGTATTCCCATGAGAGATCAGATTTCAATGCTGTAGTTGAGATAATGACAATGGGACTGGAATGAATTCCACAATCATGAAAAGGTGAGTTCATACTAATTATTTAATTAATGTTGTAATCATTTAATCTTCTATTTGTATGTTATTTTCATTTTCATTTTTATTTAATTATTATATATATATATATTTTTAGACCTTTTGGGAAGTCATTTGTTTTTTCAACTAACTGCAACAATCTAAAAAATAGAGAGAATGTTATTTTCAAATTGACGATGAATCCTTGTGCTTCCAGAAACATGAACTATATCAAGGGTCATGATTTGTATATTCTCTCAGAATGGAAAATGGTATCTATTTTCTATATTTTTAAGATAGGTCTATGAAAAACAAAAATCAAGTACTCTATTAGTTAAACCTCAATCTAATACATAGTGTGCTCAGTATGACTCAGACTTTATGTTTTTAGTTTATAATTTATATTTTAATTATAACAAACATCCCATACTCAAAACAAATAAAACACATTATTATTATTTTAATACATTAGTACATCAATCCATAAGTCCTTTTTATGAATATGAATCTGCTGCACATCAATCTGACACATAGTGTTGTAGGTATAACTCCATGTGTGTCTTTTAATTTAAAATATACAATATTTTATTAAACAGAAAAAGTGTCATTGTAAAGACAAAAAAATTAAACATATTGTTTTTATTATTTAGTAAAATGATACAGAAGTCATTTGTGATGTGAATGAATTATCCATGCCTTAATCTAATGTGTGGTGTCGTCAATATGACTCCAAGTGTTTATTTTTATTTCAAATTGAAATTATGTTTTGTAAAAAATACAGGTCACATATTGAAAACCATGAAAACATATTAGTATTGTTATGAAACATTAGTAAATTGGTCTATAAGTAGTTTTATCCATGTAAGAATCAACCTCAATTCAAACTGAGACATTGTGTTATCGGTATGAATCAATGTCTGTCTTTTTATTTAATATCAACATTAATATTAGTGAAAAAGTCAAGTTACATACTCAAAACCAATAAAATTAATTTATATTATGTTGATAATTTTGGGTAATGCTCCATATGTCATTTTTTTGTATATGAATCTGCCTAACCTAATTTTGATATAGGATGTTATCGATATGAATCAAAGTGTTTTATATTAGTTAAAGATTAAATTTTAGATCAAAACGTTTCACTCATAGAAAACTGAGAAAATGAACACATAATTTCATGATAATATAGGAAAATATTTATATTTCATTTTTTTGATTTGTTGATGATATAACCAGTATGACTCAAAGTGTACTTATTGAGTTTAAACAGACATTTTGTAAAATAAGTGACTTACACAAAACAAAGAAAAATATTCATATTTATTATAATTTACTTAAATGATACATAAATGATTTTATATTTTTTTATTAATCCTTTATACCTTTATCTGAAGAATTCCAAGACCGGTATGACTCATAGTGCATCTTTTTCTTTAAAAGTGACATTAATTTTAGTAAAAAGGAAAACAGACCTACTCAAAACTGAGAAAACACATTCATATTATTTTTAAAATTTAAAAAAATTATGAATATGAAATTATTTATGTGTATGAATCAGCTTTACATCAATATGATACATGATGTTCTTGTTACTCCTCATAGTGTATGTTATTGGTCTAAAATTGACATTTTATTTCAAAAAGTGTCACTCACTAAAAATAAATATCAAACACTTGGATTGTATTGATAATTTAGAAAATGATTCATAAATCATATTTTTTTTGAGTAAGAATAATTCTCATTTTAATCCTCTTCATGATGTTACTGGTATGGATCAAATTAAAGTGTTCCAGTTTATAATGATATTTTATGAAAAATAAAGTGACATACTGAAAAATAACCAAACACATTTGGATTGAATTTATAATTTATTAAAATTACCAATAAGTCACATGGGATGCTTAGGGATCATATTGACCCCAATATGATTCATATTGTGATAGGTCTGACTCCCAGTGCATCTTTTAATTTAAAATTGTCAATAATTTTATTAAAAAAGGAAACCGACCTACTCGAAACCATGAAAATGAAATCATATTATTTTTATACATCATAAAAATAGTAAATAAGAAGTTTTTATATTTAGGAATCATAAACACCTCAATATGATACATTATGTTCCGGGAATGGAACAATTTTTTCGTTATTAGTTTGAAATTGACATTTTAGTTGAAATATTATCACATAATGAAAATGTGACAAATGAACTGGGATGGTGTATAAAATTTAGGAAGGTGATTCAATTGTCAATGGGGAAATTTATGAATCATAATCACATAAATGTGTTACATTATGTGAATATTAAGACTCTACGATGATGTTTCTAGTTTAAAATTGCATTTTAGTAAAAAAAAGTGTCATACTCAAAACCAATGAAAATGAATTAATATTGATTTGATACTTTAGGAAAAATCCTTAATTCATTTGGGAAATTTCAAAATCCTCAACACCACATCCTGAATCACAGTTCTATCAGTATGACTCCATGTATTTATTTTTAATTAAAATTGATATAAATTTTAGAAAAAAAGAAAAATGAGAAACATAAAACTAGGAAAATGAATTCAGATTGTTTTGATATATTATGAAAAGATATACATGTTGTTGTTTATATATAGGAATCACCTTAATATCAAAAGGATACACTTTGAGCCTGGTATGACTCAAATTTTCCATTATTAGCTTAAAAGTGATATTTTATTTCAAAAGGTATCACTCACTGAAAACAAAGAAAACATCATCAGATTTGATTGATAATTTAGAAAAATGATTCATTGGCCATTTTTTACATATAGGAATCATTATCACATAAAACCAAAACATTATGTGACCTTTATGACTCAAAGTTAATATTTCCATTTTAAATTGACATTTTAAGAAAAAAATAAAAGTGGCATACTCTAAACATGGAAAACACATTATGATTTTTTTATACATTACTAAAATTATCCATAAGACAATTCAGATGTATATGAATCATCCTAAACTCAACTAGACACATGGTGTGACTAGTTTGACTCAATGTGTGTATTTTTATTTAAAATTTAAATTAATTTTATTAAAAAGTATTGATGAACTACTAAATACCAAAAAAATGCATTCATATTGTATTTATACATTATTCCAATGATCCTTAGGCCATATTTTATATTTAGGAACGAGACACACAACAATTAGATATAATACAATCATGGAATGAATCAAAGTGTCTATTATCTATTTAAAATTGACATTTTAGTTCAAAAAGATCCACCCATTGAAAATTGACAAAACATGCTCAGATTTTCATGATAATTTATGAAAATTATTTATAAGTCATTTTTGATGTGTATGAATTATTATCATGTAAAACCAACACATGTTATTTCTGGTATGACTCAATGTGTGTGTTTCCAATTTAAAATTACATTTTATTTAAAAACACAATTATGAAACTGAAAACTGATAAATGATATTCGTATTGTTTTGATAATTTCAGAAAATAATCTATAAGTCATTTGAATGATGTTAGAATCAGTTTCGCCTTAATATAAATCATAGTGTGACCGGTATTCCTCCAATTAAATCTTTTATTTAAACATGAAAATAATTTTATCTACAATTATTTAGTTAATTTCTTTATCATTTTTATCTTATATTTATTTAATTAATTTTCATAGAGATAATACTTGGATAAAAAAAATAAATGGTGTGATGTAAAGAATCTTCCACAAAACAAGATGGTACATTGTTTTCCCGGTATGACACAAATTTATTTTTATAATTAACACTTCCTATTTAATTTATTTCATTATAAAATTACTAACACAAGAGTTTTTTTCTTAAATAGGTATGTTATATTTATCAAGAATGTGTGTTTTTTTTGAAATATCACTAGTTATGGTTTGGGGAGAAAAAATAAAGAAACATTTATATTTTATATTATATGTGATAATTTATACATACTTAAGTAATTGTATAATCCAATGTTTGAAAAGTATATAATATAGTGTTTTTCTTTTATTTTTATTATATTTTTCAATTAAAAACTACCTGATTTTTTCATTTCATGTTCTTTAGTGTGTTGTTATAGAATAGTGTAGTACTACCCATTATCATCTCTACTAAATGCGCTAATAAAGATATAATTTATTGGAACATCTAAAATATTTAATAAAGATCCCTTTTATAAGTTCCTATACATGAAATGAAAAAATAAACCCTTCTTGGTGATAAAATAGTGATGGGAAAATCCTGTATATTTTAATAAATTTTAAGACATAAGCGCTTTTCTAGCACTGATAAAGGAAAATTTTAGTGCTATTAAAGGCATGTTTTGTATTGGTGATTCTTTTGAGAATAACTAAAATCAATCATAATCATGTATAAAAATATGAAAATGGATATTAGAAATCATTTACATGATTATCATAGTCATTTTATGGGATATGAATAACTTATTATCTAATGTTTTAAAAGTTTATAGTTGACCAAATTTTCACATACTCATAATCAATTCATATGTATGCCATAGAGTCATTAAAACATTCACCACTTTATCTTTTCTGAACCCATGGAAAAGAAATTGGGTTTTATCAATATTTCTTCAAAATAATAAATGATTATAGATATAAATAAATAGGATGGTGTCATTGGATCATTTAAACATTGAATCATTAATAACATCATAGGGTTTTGTCATAGGTAAAAGTGTCATTAAAATATCACAGGAATATTTCATGAGAAAATTAACATTTTCACTCTGAAATCATATATTTGAAATTAGAAATTTATAAAATATTATAGAAATAATTATATTTTAAAACACCCACAGAAACATGTAAAAAATGATTCAAATTGTTGAGAGGTTGTGATTGTGTGAATGTTTTTTCATGCTAAAATCATTAAAACAATGATTCTTTTCACACATTTTCTAAAACGTTCTATATTTCAAAAATAAATAAAACATTATTCTTAGAAATTTTTATTGAAAGTAAATAATGGGTATAAATTTCTTTAAAAAATAATTAGAGCATGCAAAAATTGATTTTTGAAAACATTTTTGTGAACATGAATATGGGATAAAATGATTCCAATCCAAAGATAAAATAAAGACTATTTCTTCATATAAATATTTTAGTGATTATTTTAAGTACCAAAGAGAAGAAATAGCATTTTTAATCGAAAATTACATGGAAAAAATGAGTAAAATAAAATAAAATGGATTTAAATGATAAGATTCATATAATTACCTTTAATTTAAATTTACCATTAAAAACCTCAAAAATGATATTATATTGTAATATAAATACCTTACATCATATCTTATCATGCATTGAAAGCACTGAAAATTAATTTAAAATAAATATATACTTAATATAAATATATTATATAACCATCTTAATTAATAAATTATATTTTATCATTCTATTATAATTTATAATTATCCACTAATTAATAAAATAATACTCATAATATATATTCGGGTGAACGTTGTTCTATTTTCCATTAATGTTTTAGTTTGATAGTTATATTCCTTGAATATTTTCCAATAATTAATAATATAAAAATATTCAAAATTAAATAAATATCTTATTTATTCATTATATACACTTTTATAATCATTCATATAAATCAGTGACTAAAAAATGAATTACACCACTTCGTGGAGATGGTAGATTGTACGTGCGCACTGGTGTTATTTTCCCCTTTTTTTATGGATTTAGTGAATGAAAGATACATTATAATTCAACTTTATATAATCTATATTATTTAATTAAAATATCATATATTAATTAAAAATATCTTTATTACCATCCATGTATATATGAAATGAAATATTAATGATATTACTTCATTGAGGTGGTAGTCCACAAATACACATAGGTGAAATAATCATTTTCCAATGATCAGAAAGGTAATATAGAAAATAAGATATTATAACACAAAAATTATAATTATGGAATAAATATAATATATATATATATATATAATCCCACATAACTATCAACCATGAATGATGTTGATGAAAAATGAATTATATCGCTAAATGGAGGCAGTGGTCCACATGTCACATTAGCGATACTTTAATTTCAAATTCCATGGAATGGACGTGGGGAATGTTTTTGAAATAATCATAATAAAATCAAATTATATTTATGATTCCATATTAATTGGTTTATGATATATAAAACATGTTTAAATAATTTCAAGGAATAGATAAAAATAAAAGTTCTCGATTAATGGTGATACCTTTTCACTGAGAAACATCCATTGGTTTACACATTAGGCCTTTAAAGGATGGTATTATGATAAAAAACTCAAGGAAATATGGAGGTGAGTAATGAATATTTTCTTATGTGTTTTCCAATTCTTCTTTATCTTCATGTGTGTAAAATATAAGTGAGGGTTTGTACTTTTATAAGTGACTAAGAGGAGACACATGGAATTTTTCAAAATACAAAATTATATTAATTCCATTTTCATGTGAATGTTGCCCAAAACAAATAATTACTAGAATATAATATAATATATTATTTAATTCTCTTCATCGAATAAAAATTTTATGAGTCTATATTTCATTTAAAATATTTTTTTGGTATAACCCTTTCATTAGCAAATTTTGACCCTAACTATAGTAGCAATTTTTTCAATAAAAAAGTAATAATTTTACATTTAAGATAAAAATTTACTCAAAACTGACCTAGTGTTGAAATAGTATACCATATACCACCCCACCTTGTTCTAATTAGATATTTTTAAGATATTTAAAACATTTAATAATATATTATTTTAGATTAAAGTAAATTAAATTTATTTATTATATATTCACAAATTTTGACATTAAATACATATTCACAATAAAATAATTAAAACATAAAATCTTTGACCATGAATTAATTTTTTTATTAACTAAAACATTCATTTTACAATATAATGAAATAAAAAAATATTACTTTTTAGGTTATTAATTTCATATACAATGTTTTTTCTTCTATATTTCTGAAGAATTGTGTCTGTGTATTGAGTAAATTTAATGCAATTATACACTCACTACAATATAAATTACAATTAAAAATAATTTAATTGTTTTCAAAATAAATTTTTATATCCATTCGTAAAATATTATTATCACTATGTGATCATATTAGAAAAACTAAATGAAATAGGGTAACATTTTTTAATTTCCATTACATAAAAAAAATATAAATCCCTTTATTAAATAAAAATTAAAAAAATAGAATATTTTTAAATATATGAAGGGATTAAAAAATTAAAATTATCTAAATAAATATAGGAAAGCCTATAGATGATTTTAAATCCCTTTTCTATAGTTTTAATATTTTTTATCTAGTGTTACCATTTACTAAGGCGATAAATTTTACCATAGTTACTATTAATAAATAAAAAAAATAAACAAGGCATATTTTCTAAATTTAATCCACATTATACCATTATTTATGATTCATTCTCTATAATATATTCAAATAAATTTTAGAAAATCTATTTAAAACACAATGAAAATCGGTTTTTTAGAATGATGTGTTTTTAAATGAAAAAATATATTTTATAGAAAAGTTAGGTAGAATAATTATTCCCATAAAATTATTTAGATTATATTGAAAAATAGATATTATGTTAATTTAAACCCTTATATAAAATATAATGGGACTTTTTAACTAATTTATTTAAATAAAATAAATGACATTTTTATAAAAATCAAAAAATTTATCTATTCAATGAAAAATTATTTTTTTTCTAAAAATCCAAATAATTCAACATAAAAAATATTTACTTAATGATTTAAAAAATTATATTAGTTTTGTAAAATATAATTTCACTATATTGTGGAACTTAATTATAATTTTAAAACTAAAATGAACTAAAAACCATTTTTAAGAAAACAAAATGTTTAAGAATAAAATTTCATTACTGAAAATTGAGTACTTTTTTTATACATAAATTAATAGATTTTTCTTAGTGAAAAACATTATACATATTTACCATAATTTTATTATAAATACTATACCAATCTATTGTTCAATTTTGTTTTGATATTCAAATTTCAGTAATATTAATTTTATAGTATATTGATGTTTAAATAATGATAGGTTTTACATGTCAATGAACTTTTTAACATAGTATTTTTCTTAAACTATATTCTTAGGGTGCAATATTGACTTTTTAGATAATCCTTTTTACTATTTTTTGAGTAATAAAGGTATACTACTGTGAGTTTATCTTATTAAAACAATTGTGATCTTCTATTTTTGAAAAAAAATTAATCTGAGAAAATTTTGTTTTAAACTGTTAAATCTCAATCTAAATAGAAGTTATTTAGTTAATAATAAGGATTTTATAGAATTATTGAGGATAAAATTTCATCCTCAGGATATCAACTTCAATATAATGTATTCTATTTCCTATTAGTTAGTGATGTTTTGAAAAATAAATAAATTTCAAAACATTGGGATGACATAATATGTAACATTATCCATGATCCCTTTTAAGATTTTTGAACTATTTTTATAGTGCCATGGTGATTTGAATGGTTCAATATAATCAAAAAATTCACACCTTCTCTCATATCCTTTCTTATTTTTTTCTATTTCCATTTACATGTGTGGGGGGTTATGATTAGTTAAAGAGATGAATATCAGAAACACGATTATGTATTAAAGGTCCTTCAGAGTTACTTGATTACAATGTAGAGATATAGTTACAAATTTTATCACGTTAATTTATCATCATAGTATATTTCCACTACCCTATGGAACCCAAGGGTTATAAGGATTAATTTCCAAATGTTAAACTATGGAATGGAGCACAACCAATGACTATGTCCAAGATAATGATGCCATGATCAATTTAATACTGATATAAATAATTCAAAACAAAGACTTGTCCAGTGTGTTAACAAGTGAAGTCCCTAAAAATCACCTCTAAAATTATATACATATTTTCCCCTACATTGAAAAAATGGTATCATCACAATCATTCTAGCTACATGTTTTCACATTTTAACCCTACGAATGAGCAATGCACTTGAAGAAGAACCAACCATCTAGATTTATCATAATGTGGGAAAACTAGAAATGATGATTTTGTATGAATACTATGAACACCAAGCTATTGTTAATAAAAAATTAATTTCACGTTTTAGTAATATCCTTTGTTATATTTCATAGAATCATATTCACTACATGGAATTATAGTAATTTTTCAATCGTAAATGAAATAGTTTATTATATCAAAACTTTTATTCACGAATTATATTGTTTTATTTTGAAGTTTCTTTAATGAATTATTGTAATTTAATTTTGATGAAAAAAATAAATTTTTTTTATAATCATATAATATTTATCAAAGGTAGATATATTGGGGTTTCATTGACATTTTTTATTTTTTGGGTGAATACAGAATAAAAATTGATTTAAAAAAACTATAATTCGTTTATATTATTTAAAAAAATACTAATTTGAATTTTTTTATGTAATTTTTTTTATCATTACGTAATTATAATCCAATTAGTATGATTTATAAATATTTATGATTTTTCATAATATCATTTTCTTCCAATTTGTCACGACCCGTCCTCGGGGCCCGTGCCGTGACTACCCCAAGCCCGCCTTCCATAGGCCAGGGGCTGGCGACTAGCACTAAAGGCGTAAAATCCCGATAACTGGGAAGGCATTGCCTTTATAAAAGAAAACAAGAACCACAGAGTACAAGCGGAAAAAGTAAACACTAAGTAAAAACTGAGTACAACAGTAAGTGCGGAAAGTAAAAAGGGGCCGGAAATACAAGCCCAACTGTAAAGTACAACTCGAAAGGGAAAACAGCAACTGAAAAGTAAAGCTGCTACGTCGAGCTGTCCACTGGAAATCCCACCTGAAGGGTGGGTACAGATAGCTCCTCTGCTCCTCAGGTCCCGCCGTCCGCTCCGAGTATGTCTCGCCCAGTGGTCCACCTCCGGGTACCGCCTCGTCGTCATGTCCACCTCTAGGTACCGTCTCGTCGTGACGTCCTCCTCCGTGTACCATATCTTCGTATAGTCCACCTCCAGGTACCATCCAGTCCTCGAACACTCGGCCTCTGTCAGCACTGCCCGTCGTCTGCAACCAACACAACGAGGTGCGGGCATAGCCCGTGAAGGGGTGAGTATAATGATACTCAGTAGGGACCCCGAGACCCTCAAGGTCTCACTAAACCAACAAGGATAACCACAAAGAAGATCTCAACAGATAACCTCTCTTAGGTATATGCCCATACATATACCTAAGTTATCAAGTAACCAATCTCAATCATGAGGAAACACAAGGATTGTAAAATCGACGGATAACCACTACCCGGGTATATGCCCATACATTTACCTAAGTTAGCAAGTGACCCATCTCAATCATGAGGTAAACACAAGGTCAAAAGTCTCCGCTCAAACCAGGATTTTCATTATCGAAACCGTAACTGCTGAAGAGCTCTGTCTCTGGAGTGTACAGTGGTCTTGTCACGACTCCGAGGTACTGCTCACTAACCTAAGACTGCTGAATAACTCCACCCATCGAGTACTGCGGGCCAGCTGCTACAACCAAGCACTCCCATGTGCCGCTACAACCAAGCGCACCTCTGTCGTGGGTCTGCCACTACAACCAAGTGCTCCCTTGTGCCGCTACAACCAAGTGCACCTCTGTCGTGGGTCTGCCGCTACAACCAAGCGCTCCCATGTGCCGCTACAACCAAGCGCACCTCTGTCGTGGGTCTCCCGCTACAACCAAGCGCTCACATGTGCCGCTACAACCAAGCGCACCTCTGTAACACACCGAGTCGTTCGATCAGCAGTCGTCGGGTCTCAGCCAGCTACACGGTCTCCGTACTCCGCACGCTCTTCACTGGGAGGGTCCGCTCCACGAGCTACAGGTCAATGCTCCAAGTATCTCAAAGTCCCTCGAAGAAGTATCTCAAAGGACCGCCACGTCATAGGGGTCTCAACGCAACAGACGGCGCGTCAATCGGAGGTCTGTGAGTTATTAGCCTTTTCGTCCCAGGGGCCTGGTTGGTTTCATGAGCGAACCAAACCCGGCCGTATCTCAACTGTACCCCTAACTCTCATAGGGTAAACTCATATGGACCGTTTCTCAACGCGATCACCAACGCCGCTGACGGTTCTTCAAACGGACGTTCTGTCAAAAAGATATCAGCTTTTCCGTTCCAGGGGCCCAGTTGGATTTCGGTGCGATCCAACCCGGCCACTATCCATCTGCATCCAAAACACGGGCGGAGGATGCCAAAAGTTCCGTATCGTCAACAGTAACTCAACGCAACAGACGGCGCGTCAATCGGACGCCCGGTCTGAGAGTTATTGTCTTTTTCGTTCCCAGGGCCCGGTTGGATTTCGGTGCGATCCAACCTGACCGCACTCCGTCGGCATCCAAACCTCGAGAAAAGTAAGTCAAAAGATCCATCTAACTTAGAGGAATTCAACGAAACAGACGGCGCGTCAATCGGACGCCTGGTCTGTTATTTATTGGTCTTTCCGTCTCACACCCACCCTGGGAAACTTTTCAGGAGGTCACCCATCCTGATCACTACTCTAGGCCAAGCACGCTTAACTATGGAGTTTTAACCACGTAGTCTCCCGAAAAGGAAGGGGCTCCTTGAGTATAGTATACCGAAACGACCGTCTCGATCCAAGGATCGTGTTGCCGCTGACGGCGAGTCGTTTGGAGGCCCGTAGCCCAAGATACGAGCATTTGACCAAACCGCTCGGTAACGGGGGTTTCGGGCCCGAGTCGTCCCGGCTCGAGACCCCCCTGGATGGCTCGAACCGGGCCGACCCGCCCCGGACGAGGTCGACCCGGCCCGGCCCAGCGCGGCCCGGCCCGGCGAACCGGCCAGGCGCGCCGGTTCGGCGCAAGGCAGCGCGCTGGGCGCCC
Organism: Viscum album; assembly: GCA_963277665.1. Classification (NCBI taxonomy): domain Eukaryota; kingdom Viridiplantae; phylum Streptophyta; class Magnoliopsida; order Santalales; family Viscaceae; genus Viscum; species Viscum album. Next base: position 860,521,742 of record OY728143.1, on the reverse strand, counting down.
TGCCAGCTCGGCCGAAGGCCGAGCTTGCTGGAAACGGGGGGCCGCCTGCCCCCCCTTTGTGAAACCCCCCCCCCTCAAAATGGGGGGCCAAATAAATGCCCGGGGGAATTAAATTCCCCCTGTTTCCACCAACCCGGCCGGCCCAACCTGGCCAGTCGGCTTCTTGTCAACAGGACCGGCAAGGGCCGGTCCTCTTCCGTCTTCCGGCACCGGCATCCCGGCTGGCCGCTGGTCATCACGATCCGCCGCGGCCCGGTACCGGCCACGGCCTTCTTCATCCGGCGCGGTGCGACGACACCGCACCCCTCTGCCGCGGCCCCGCTCCGGCCGCGGCGTCTTCGGTTTCTTTCGAAGTGGCGCGACGGCGTCGCGTTCATGATAATTCTTTCCATGGCGCGGCGCGACGGCGCCGCGCAATAATTTCCGTGTGATTCCCGCGTGGTGCGACGACACCACACTATCTCGTTTTATCCACCTGAAACATTCAAGAACAAAGGAGGGGGGTTCGGCCGTGTTTGTGCGGTCCGGTCCCCCTCTCGTTAGACGATAACACTTAATCGTTCATCCTCAAATTTGTCATGCTAGAACCAAGAATGGAAAATAATTAAATAAAGCAACAACAAACCCCTACATGGATATTTGACGTCGCACGTCGGGCGTCGCGGAGAACGGCGTCGCGGAGAACGACGTCACGGAGATCAGACGTCGATTCCATGGATGTTGGGGTACATCCGAGGAGGAAACGACATCTCCTCACTTGTTACGGAGATGAAGAAGGAAGGCGCGTTGTCGTTGGAGAGATCCCTACGTTGGTGTCTTCTCCCTTGCCGTGGAGGAAAAAGAGGATGAAGAACCGTGATCACCGAGTCGTTCTAAGTTGAGGGATCGATGTTCTTCATCGGAGAAGAACCGTTCTTCATGGAGAAGAGGACGTTCTTCAACGAAGAAGGAGTTTCCTTCTTCTATCACACAAAGTCTTTTTCTCAAAAATCCTCCCACCACAATTCAACCTCTCAAATAAAACAAGGTTTCCCCTTATTTTATTTTAATCATTCCATGCATTGTAAGTTCAAAATTCAAACACTTAATTGATTAAGAGTTTCAATAACTTAATTTAAGTGCTAGTTGGCATGAGTTATGAGGGAGAGAGGGAGAGAAGGAGTTTCAAAATAAAGAGGGAGTTGAGGAGTTTCAAAATAAAGAGGGAGGTGAGGAGTTTCAAAAAAAAGAGGGAGTTAGGGGGTTATAGGAAAAGTGAAGGGGTGGGGTTCGTGTGGGCCCCACCTCACCTTAAATCCTTCCATGGGTGGTAAAATCAAAGTGGGTCCCACCACTAACTCCCTTACATAGGTTAAAACCACTTAAGAGAGGGTCAAGTGTTGTAACATAACACTTAATCTACTTAACAAGAAAATAAAAACTGTAGATAAGTTATAAATTAAAGTTCCACAATTTTTATCATCTTCTCTCGGATAAATGCAACTCCGGAAATGGCGTTCTTAAGAAATTACCGGCGTTGCGGTTCCATCGGTGCCCTCGGAATTCGATTCCGGGCACCGGTTCAAAAGATAGAAATTCCTACTCGCTCGTTCACTGAACGTACCCGAGCCAAACTTCGGAAATTAATTCCGGGCACACCAGGCCTCGGAATCAGGCGCCGTCAGAAACTGCGTTCTTGTAAAATTCCAAAGAAAATTATGAAAAAAAAATTCCTTGAAATTTCCGGATCTTTACATTACTCCCACCTCAGGGATTTACGTCCCCGTAAAGCTTCAACACAAACTAGGGTCACAAAAGCGGTACCGAGCACGCATCTGAGCCTTTCGCTCCTATGTTCTCACCTGGTGGTTTCGTACTGCCAAGGAAAGTGCACCCGAGGAATCGATCGTCCTCCTAGGATATGCTCCTGTCGATCCTCGATCCCCACTGGAATCTTCGTGAAAGACACCCCATCGCCATCGTTCATCACCTCATGGGCAATGGTATGCGAAGGGTCGAGCACGTATCTCCTTAGTTGAGATAAGTAGAAGTTGTCGTGCACCTGGTGCAACTATGGTGAATGGTTCAAGCAGTAAACCACCCCGCCTACCTAGCTGGGGACCTAAGAAGGTACGCTGAACCCCGGAGATAACTTGCTGCCTTGGCCACATCTCCGTAAACCTCGTCGAGGTGAGACCCGTATAAGGACGTGATCGTCATCCTCGAACTCCATAGGTCTCCATTTTATGTTAGAAATGGAACTCGAAAGGCTGCTGTCACGAGGGTAAGGTTGACCGACTCAAGAGTGATCGATTGCACCCTCCTGTGCAATAATTACCCTGCGCTGTGTGGGGTTTCCTTTTCCGCCGACCAAGGAAAACCCATCCCGACGTTTGCCTAAAACTGTCAATTTGTGTATGAACAGTTATTGCCCATTACATACTCAAACAAACGTCGTAAGGCCTCGACGCTGCCACCAAGAGATTCCAACCGAAACTCTCGCCTCGAGGGTCTGACCACACCATCGGCGTAAGTGTGATTATCGAGTCTCCTCCCATGGTATCTCCAGACGTGAGGGTCAAGTCCACGACTTACCGGAAACTCTAGGTCTAGAACAAGATTTGTGAAAGAAAGGAATTATTCACATCGACTTCCATTACTACAGCAGCCAGTAGTGGACACAGACTGTCCCTTGAATCATTTCTAGAGCCATTGGGTCACACTCCTTGACCGCAAGCAGCCGCATTCTTCCTCCTCCCTCCAGCTCCTTGAGCCTGGCAGTAATAACTAATGTGGGAGTTTGTACCATGTTAGGATGTACACCACCTCATGCTGCTCTCCTAGCTCTGCCTCCACATCTACTACTTCGTAGACTCATCTCTCCTTTAAGCTTCCTCTTCTTTAACACGCCCGAGTCTCTAATACTGGCACCGGTTTCCTGTTTCTTATTGCACTGTGCAGTCTTCGTCCTCTCTTGGATGTCCTGGACCTCCTTTAGTCTCACAAGAGCTGCTATGATTTCTTCTTTACCGATAAGAGAAACCCAGTCTCATCCCCTGGATGAACCACATTTGTTGCCTAATACAGTCAATCCTGACATGAATGATGCATTCATGCCATGGATGACGTCGTAAGGCCTCGGCGTAACTACTAAGAGATTTAACTGTCACTCTCGCCTCCAAGGGTCGAGTCACACTGTCGGCATCAGTGTGAGGTCATTGGGTCCCCTCCAGTAGAAATCTCGAAAGTGAGGGTCAAGTCAACAGTTTTAACCGGGACCACTCAACATCAACCAAACAAAAGGATAGGAACGAAAACAAAGATAAGTGTCTTTTTATTATTGCAGATCATAGTACAAAGACACGAATACAAAAGAAACATGGAACTAGAAGTACAAATGACGTATCCACTAGTTCCTCTCCTTCCCACCTGCTCGTAGAGCTCTACTGCCTTGTCCACTGCTCAGCTGTTGCTCAATCACTCGCCGCTGCTTCTGTCTCGGTGGCTCCTCCAACACCCGCTGATCAATCGTACGAGGAGTCGAACAGTCACGTGCCAGGTGACACTTTCCACCGCAGGAGTAACAATGTTCGTTTCTGGCACGCCTGGCTCTGACCCCACCTCGGGTGCCCCGCACCACCAGTCCTAAACCCCGAGATCGTCCAACTGCTAGTCCGGTCCTCCTGGACCTTTGCATCATCTGTCTACTGCCCACAGATGACTCAGATACAGATCGAAAAACACGTGGCAAAGGCAGAAGCTCTTGTACACGCTCGGGGTGTAGAGCTACTGGCACAAACTTCACCCTAAAGAAGGTCTCGAAGTCTTCCCATGCGAAGGTCATCCAATCGCAAAACTGAAACAAGTGGCTCCACCACATGTCTGCTGCTGCCTGAAGGAGGATGACAGCAAAGTCACCATGAAGTCTTTCGACGTCCCCACTAGCCTGAAGACTCCCACCACAGCCTCCAGCCAATCCTCAGCCGCCTGCGGGTCCGTCTCTCCCCAGAACCTGGGTGGCCTCTGGCGCTGGAACTCGTGCAGCGCACTCAAGTGGCGTGCATCGCCTACTGCTGGGGCTGGTGGCATCGGTGGCCCATCGTATGGTAGTATCGCTGGTGCCTCCGTTGGTGCCCCAACTGCAAGAGGGCCATGTACCGAAGCCTCGTCGCTCGACAGGCTGTCAGTACGCACATCCCTCTGGGCTCTAGCTGGTCGTTCGTGAAAAGGCATCCTGAAAGAAACAACGTAACACAGTCAAACGATTATACCTGGTGAGCTGACCTGGTTTGAGCTGACATTTAAAAACTTCTAGAAACACACACTCAATCAGTGTTTTCGTGCACAAAGTCGGAAATAAGTTGTCAGGGTCCTGGTGTATAGATACGTCGGCCGCCCGCACCAACACTGGACTCCCTGAATTGAAAACCACACTCGGTACCCTTAACACTATTGCTTCACAGAAAGAAACATCAGAGTTATAAGTTCTGCGGTAGAACCGAACTCCTCTAATTCCAATTTGTCACGACCCGTCCTCGGGGCCCGTGCTGTGACTACCCCAAGCCCGCCTTCCATAGGCCAGGGGCTGGCGACTAGCACCAAAGGCGTAAAATCCCGATAACTGGGAAGGCATTGCCTTTATAAAAGAAAACAAGCACCACAGAGTACAAGCGGAAAAAGTAAACACTAAGTAAAAACTGAGTACAACAGTAAGTGCGGAAAGTAAAAAGGGGCCGGAAATACAAGCCCAACTGTAAAGTACAACTCGAAAGGGAAAACAGAAACTGAAAAGTAAAGCTGCTACGCCGAGCTGTCCACTGGAAATCCCACCTGAAGGGTGGGTACAGATAGCTCCTCTGCTCCTCAGGTCCCGCCGTCCGCTCCGAGTATGTCTCGCCCAGTGGTCCACCTCCGGGTACCGCCTCGTCGTCACGTCCACCTCTAGGTACCGTCTCGTCATGAGGTCCTCCTCCGTGTACCATCTCTTCGTATAGTCTACCTCCAGGTACCATCCTGTCCTCGAACACTCGGCCTCTGTCAGCACTGCCCGTCGTCTGCAACCAACACAACGAGGTGCGGGCATAGCCCGTGCAGGGGTGAGTATAACGATACTCAGTAGGGACCCCGAGACCCTCAAGGTCTCACTAAACCAACAAGGATAACCACAAAGAATATCTCAACAGATATCCTCTCTTAGGTATATGTTCATACATATACCTAAGTTATCAAGTAACCCATCTCAATCATGAGAAAACACAAGGATAGTAAAATCGTCGGATAACCACTACCTGGGTATATGCCCATACATATACCTAAGTTAGCAAGTGACCCATCTCAATCATGAGGTAAACACAAGGTCAAAAATCTCAGCTCAAACCAGGATTTTCATTATCCAAAACCGTAACTGCTGAAGAGCTCCGTCTCTGGAGTGTACAGTGGTCCTGTCACGACTCCGAGGTACTGCTCACTAACCTAAGACTGCTGAAAAACTCCACCCATCGAGTACTGCGGGCCAGCTTCTACAACCAAGCGATCCCAGGTGCCACTACAACCAAGCGCACCTCTGTCGTGGGTCTGCTGCTACAACCAAGCGCTCCCATGTGCCGCTACAACCAAGCGCACGTCTGTCGTGGGTCTGCCGCTACAACCAAGCGCTCCCATGTGCCGCTACAACCAAGCGCACCTCTGTCGTGGGTCTGCCGCTACAACCAAGCGCTCTCATGTGCCGCTACAACCAAGCGCACCTCTGTAACACACCGAGTCGTTCGATCAGCAGTCGTCGGGTCTCAGCCAGCTACACGGTCTCCGTACTCCGCACGCTCGTCACTGGGAGGGTCCGCTCCACGAGCTACAGGTCAATACTCCAAGTATCTCAAAGTACCGCGAAGAAGTATCTCAAAGGACCGCCACGTCATAGGGGTCTCAACGCAACAGACGGCGCGTCAATCGGATGCACGGTCTGTGAGTTATTAGCCTTTTCGTCCCAGGGGCCCGGTTGGTTTCGTGAGCGAACCAAACCCGGCCGTATCTCAACTGTACCCCTAACTCTCATAGGGTAAACTCATAGGGACCGTTTCTCAACGCGATCACCAACGCCGCTGACGGTTCGTCAAACGGACGTTCGGTCAGAAAGATATCAGCTTTTCCGTTCCAGGGGCCCGGTTGGATTTCGGTGCGATCCAACCCGGCCACTATCCATCTGCATCCAAAACACGGGTGGAGGATGCCAAAAGTTCCGTATCGTCAACAGGAACTCAACGCAATAGACGGCGCGTCAATCAGACGCCCGGTCTGAGAGTTATTGTCTTTTTCGTTTCAAGGGCCCGGTTGGATTTCGGTGCGATCCAACCCGGCCGCACTCCTTCGGCATCCAAACCTCGAGCGGAGTAAGTCAAAAGATCCATCTCACTTAGAGGAATTCAACGAAACAGACGGCGCGTCAATCGGACGCATGTTCTGTTATTTATTGATCTTTCCGTCTCACACCCACCCTGGGAAACTTCCCAGGAGGTCACCCATCCTGATCACTACTCTAGGCCAAGCACGCTTAACTATGGAGTTTTAACCACGTAGTCTCCCGAAAAGGAAGTGCTCCTTGAGTATAGTATACCGAAACGACCGTCTCGATCCAAGGATCGCGTTGCCGCTGACGGCGAGTCGTTTGGAGGCTCGTATCCCAAGATACAAGCATTTGACCAAACCGCTCGGTAACGGGGGTTTCGGGCCCGGGTCGTCCCGGCCCGAGACCCCCCTGGATGGCCCGAACCGGGTCGACCCGCCCCGGACGGGGTCAACCCGGCCCGGCCCGGCCCAGTGCGGCCCGGCCCGGCGAACCGGCCCGGCGCGCCGGTTCGGCGCAAGGCAGCGCGCTGGGCGCGCTGCCAGCTCGGCCGAAGGCCAAGCTTGCTGGAAACGGGGGGCCGCCTGCCCCCCCTTTGTGAAACCGGCCCACCCTCATAATGGGGGGCCAAATAACTGCCCGGGGGAATTAAATTCCCCCTGTTTCCACCAACCCGGCCGGCCCGACCATGCCAGTCGGCTTCTTGTCAACAGGACCGGCAAGGGCCGGTCCTCTTCCGTCTTCCGGCACCGGCGGCCCGGCTGGCCGCCGGTCATCACGATCCGCCGCGGCCCGGTACCGGCCGCGGCCTTCGTCATCCGGCGCGGTGCGACGAAACCGTACCCCTCCGCCGCGGACCCGCTCCGGCCGCGGCGTCTTCGGTTTCTTTCGACGCGGTGCGACGGCGTCGCGTTCATGATAATTCTTTCCACGGCGCGGCGCGACGGCGCCACGCAATAATTTCCGTGTGATTCCCGCGTGGTGCGACGGCACCACGCTATCTCGTTTTATCCGCAAGAAACATTCAAGAACAAAGGAGGGGGGTTCGGCCGTGTTTGTGCGGTCCGGTCCCCCTCTCGTTAGACGATAACACTTAATCGTTCATCCTCAAGTTTTTCATGCTAGAACCAAGAATGGAAAATAATTAAATAAAGCAACAACAAACCCCTACATGGATATTTGACGTCGTACGTCGGGCGTCGCGGAGAACGGCGTTGCGGAGAACGACGTCACGGAGATCGGACGTCGATTCCATGGATGTTGGGGTACGTCCGAGGAGGAAACGACGTCTCCTCACTTGTTACGGAGATGAAGAAGGAATGCGCGTTGTCGTTGGAGAGTTCCCTACGTTGGTGTCTTCTCCCTTGCCGTGGAGGAAAAAGAGGATGAAGAACCGTGATCACTGAGTCGTTCTAAGTTGAGGGATCGATGTTCTTCATCGGAGAAGAACCGTTCTTCACGGAGAAGAGGACGTTCTTCAACGAAGAAGGAGTTTCCTTCTTCTATCAGACAAAGTCTTTTTCTCAAAAATCCTCCCACCACAATTCAACCTCTCAAATAAAACAAGGTTTCCCCTTATTTTATTTTAATCATGCCATGCATTGTAAGTTCAAAATTCAAACACTTAATTGATTAAGAGTTTCAATAACTTAATTTAAGTTCTAGTTGGCATGAGTTATGAGGGAGAGAGGGAGAGAAGGAGTTTCAAAATTAAGAGGGAGTTGAGGAGTTTCAAAATAAAGAGGGAGGTGAGGAGTTTCAAAAAAAAAGAGGGAGTTAGGGGGTTATGGGAAAAGTGAAGGGGTGGGGTTCGTGTGGGCCCCACATCACCTTAAATCCTTCCATGGGTGGTTAAATCCAAGTGGGTCCCACCCCTAACTCCCTTACCTAGGTTAAAACCACTTAAGAGAGGGTCAAGTGTTGTAACATAACAATTAATCTACTTAACAAGAAAATAAAAATTGTAGATATGTTATAAATTAAACTTCCACAATTTTTATCATCTTCTCTCAGATAAACGCAACTCCGGAAATGGCATTCTTAAGAAATTACCGGAGCTGCGGTTCCATCGGTGCCCTCAGAATTTGATTCCGGGCACCAGTTCAAAAGATATAAATTCCCGCTCGCTCGTTCACTGAACGTACCCGAGCCAAACTTCGGAAATTAATTCTGGGCACACCGAGCCTCGGAATCAGGTGCTGTCAGAAACTGCGTTCTTGTAAAATTCCAAAGAAAATTAAGAAAAAAAATTTCCTTGAAATTTCCGGATCTTTACACAAATGGTATTTTTTACAATAATTTTTCATTTCATTTATAATTTTTATATTAAAATTTATGTCAACCAAACATGGAAATTTAATCTTGAAAATTTAATTTCATATTAATAATTACGATTTTCAAATTTATTAATGATTCTAATACCATTTACATTTATAATAAATAGTAAACATAGTAAAATAATTGTCACCAAAGTAAAGGGTAAAAATATTAAATAAGGATAAAACTAAGTGATAAGGTATGATAATATTATATTTAATATTATTGGAAGATTGTATTTTGAAACTTATCCTATTATCATAAATATTTAATTTATCAGTTTCTAATTTATGTTGAGTAATAGATTTGTAATTATTAATGGTTATGAGAAATCACAAGAGTGTCACTCCCCTCACTTATAAAAGGGGCCTCTTATCATATCATAGTCTCATATTTTGAGACATTTAGCCTGAAAACCCCTACCCAAATACCTTACCAATATCACAACCCAATTTCAATAGATTTTGGTTTCACAAGAGGTCCAAATCCAGAAGGATTAATCTGTAATCCAAATTAGAATTCCCAAATATTTTGTATAATTCATAACAATGTGTTTTCATATTTATATCTTATTATAAATCCTTAAAATATTATATTAAATTTATCATATAATAACATCACTATAATTATTATAGTAAAACAAAATTATGTTGATAACACCACCCATTTTGATATCACTTTTCATAATATGGAAAATGAGAACTTCATCTGTGTGTATGTGTGGACTACGACTCCCACGTAGCGATGTGTTTCATAATTCATCATTGGATCATTTTTTTGCTTAAAAGTTTTGGATGAAATAAATATAAATGATAATTATTACATAAATAATATTATTTAATGATAAAATATTACTTATTTTCTTTACATTTCATCTATTGTAAACTAATAACATTGCTTTTTCAAATGTGCGGGCAACCCCTCCCATGAAATGATTTGATTCGTTTTTTCATTTCCAACCCACTTGAATGGTAAAAATTATTAAACTAAAGAAGTAATATGACATTTATAACATATTTATTATTCAATACAAGGAAAATGTTATGTTTTTTATTTATTATCCAACAAGTAGAAAACTAAAGGCGCCATTTGTGCATACATAGGAACTACAATCTCTATGGAATGATGATATTTTTTATTCATGAAGACCTAACACGATTGGGTCTAAAACATGTATTTAATATATAAAAAAGATAATTAAAAATCCATAAGATAATATATGTTTTATAATAATGACTAATTTTACAATTTCTTAAACATTGAATTTATTTTGAGGGTATAAAAGGAAAAGTTTCAAAATGAACAATATGAACATAACCATTTTAGTAAATAAATACCTAATTGTAATGAATAAAATAAAAAGAAATATTGAAAATGGAAATATCATCATAAATTTTATTATGTAATTAAGTGACTAATATAAATTTATTATTAAAGTGTTAGAGAACATATGTAGTTGTACAAGACTCAAGGTAAAATATTTTACTTTAAATACTTACATTAAATTAATTTTTTAAACTCATTATCCTCCACAATCATGTTCCTAAAATGTTTATATAATGTTTTTATTTATATATAAAAATTATCAAAATGATATTCTAAAATAAATTTTACTTTCATAAAAATAATTAAAATTGAATATTTTTATCATTTAATATACCATTAATTTTGAAATATTTTACTGAAGTAAAAAAATAATTTTTTAACATATAGTACATGATTATAAATTCCCACCATCATAGTAGTAATGAATTATAAATAAACCTCTAGATTTTTTAAAGTATTTTAAAATAATATCATATTCCTATTATTCTCGTCATATTATACATAAATAGTTTTCAAATGAAAGTGATATTTCCTGGAATTTTATAAAAAAAGGGAAAGGGATTTTCATATGTTTTCAAAATAGTTTTTCATGGGATTAATGTAGAAATAATGAAATCATAAAAATATTTTTTCCATAATATGAATAATGGTAATTATAGATGATGATGGGTGATCCTGATAAATCTCATGATGAAGGGTGAGCCTAATATAGCTCTCTATTGTATTGGGTAATGAATATTCTTTTAATCTAGTAAATTAAAAAGATAATCTAGTATATTACTCTTGTGGAATTAACTAGACCTCCGTTATTTTTGAAATAGGTTAAAATAAGTGAACATAGGTTATGAATATGATACTTTAATATAATTTTTTCCTTATTTCTAAGGGGTTTTAATGAAATATTTTTATTTCAAAGGGAATTAAACACTAATAAATGTTTTTAGTATGGATGTTTTTTTCAAGCAATGTTTTCATGAATTTTTATATGCCTCATGTTTCCATTAGTATTTTATTTTATTTTAATGGATAACAAATTTGTACTTTGATAAAAGGTTATTTTTCTGATGTGGATTTTGTTTATATATGTGTATAATGTTTAATTGTAAAATTGTTAATAAATTTAATGGATTTTAATGTAGTAAACTAGAGTAATGTGATTTGTTTAATTTTTATGTCCCTTACTGAGATTTTTTTAATAATCACATATTTTAAAAATTATCAAAGGATAGGATTATTATTAGGGACTATACCATGGTAAATCATTACTCATTGAAAAATCATCTCAAAATAAGAGGATGTTTCTTGAATGAAATAGGGTTGTAGATTTAAGAACCCATTTTTGTGGAAAAAATGCACATTATGTGGAAATCCAAACTTTTTAATGTAATAGATTTTATAATTCACTAAAAAGAAAAACCTAAAAGATCCAATAAATGTAATAATGTTAAATCATTATTATAATTTAAACCATTAGTGATTGATTATGATATATGGTTTTAGGGTTGATATCAAAGGAACGGTTGAGATAACATTTGAGGATATTATGATAATAAAAGGAACTTTAAATCGATTATAATTTATTGATATAATATCATGGTACTTTTTTTTTCATATTTCCATGTTTTAAAAAATAATCCAATACTATTGAGAATTTTCTTTCCAAATAGTAAATAGGTATACTGATGTGGGAATGTGTCAAGTGGATAATAACCATCCAGGTCAGTAAACTAAAATTCATGGATTATAGTATTTTATTGTAGTGTTAACTATTTTTACATGTAATATTAACATTGGCACCAATGAAATAGAGTTACCAATCTCTCCATAAAGGAACATGTCAATTGTAGATAATTTCATGAAATAAAACCCTCTAGAGATCAATGGTTCTTCCAAAAAAGTGAAAGATGACTCATGGGTAAATTAATTAGATAATACAATTTATTTTTTAAAATGTAAGAAATATCAGAATATAATTCATGATGTTTATTTTTTTTGAATGTTATGTAAACATATGGTGGCAAATGATTGAGAGTACAAAGGAAAAAATATGTAATTTATTCCTAGGTGTGAATATTATTTAACTAAATTTTTCTTGATATTAATTTTCCAGAAAATATTTGACATTGAATGGTAATGATATTTTTGGAATTAATGAAAAAGGAAAAAGTTACAGTGGCCAATTGTGATGAAACTTTGACCATAATAGATTTATATCCGTTGAATATTGTTCCGGACGATGAGAGTAAAATTAAATTATTTTATATTGTTATAAACTCATATTTTTGAAAACCATTGGGATCTCATGAATTAAAAATTGTTGACAATGTTATTATATGTTCAAATAAAGTTTAGAATGAATATGATGATATTTACGTACTTCATGGAAATATGAATTTTAAGTGGTCATGTTGTTAAAAATGTAGAATTAAATAGCTAATAATCTTAATGGTAAGCCCCAATAATGTTCCAAATATGGATAAATAAATTCTAAGGAATATATGATATGATTACTAATGTTTTACAAATATGGTAATCTCAGTTATTTTACTCATGACATCATGGAATCAAGTTCTAATTATACGAGTAATGGGAAATCTAATATTTTGACACCAGAGAGTGTTTTTAATTGGAGTAAGTTAATTAATTATGAAAACAAATTTTTAATTAATCTAAAAAAGGTGGTGATTATTAATACTGGAAGAAGAAAAGTGTGTAATATGCTTTTGCTCTTAATAATATAGATGGTGTACCATCATATGATGTGGTTTTAGGTACCTTACTATTTATTCAATTTATAAAAATTTATTTCTTCCATTATGGATCAACATATATTATTATTTATATAAAATTAGAATGTATAATAGAAATAGAATCACATTAAATGGATCCATGAATATGGGAAAAAATGTTGAGGTAGTATTAAGGAAACAAGGATTTATAAGAACCATCCTATAATAATAAATGGAAAGGGTTTTCATGAAAAACCTATAGTCTTATCATTTTTGGAGTTACTTGTTATTTTGGTCAATATTATCATTCATTATATTAGTGTAATATGGATTAGAAAGTTATTTATGTCATATTGAACTTTCAATATGAATATTAATTCATATAAAATATGGAGTTCATACCATTAATAATATATCAATACTAATAAATTGTTAACACATTGGATTGAAAGTAATCTTGAATGTATCTATAGAAATAAACTAAATTTTCAAATTAGTAATTTTCAATTAGTAAATGAATATTCAGATGTATATCATGATTGTTGTTTTTAGTTTTATTCCGGAATGGGAGAATAAATTTACTATTATATTACTTCTTGATGATATTTCAATTTCAAAATTTCCATATTGAATGGATCCAATATAACTTCTATTACTACAAAATTAGTTATAATATTATTATTATTAAGGTTTTCTTTGATCCTATATCATTACCTTACAATTATTTAGTTTTGTTTATTAAATATAAGGATTAATATTAGATAAATTTAATTGATTTTAGAGAACTTATAACATCCCTATATAAATAAGATTCAATAAAACATATAGACTACTAATCTAATAAGCTCTATTACTCAATTTTTATCAAAGATTAATATTTTTTCAAGGTATCATCATCTAAAAGTGAATGTGCAATGAATTAGGAGGTTGAAATTTGATACATGGTATACAAAATATTATTTTTCGGTTATACCTTCTAGGTTGATAAATTCACTCCCATTATGTATGATTTTACAAATATATATCTTTATGAGTATATGTTTAAATTCTTAAAGATTTTAATTTCTGAAATTATGATTTATTCTAAAAGATTTTATGAAAATGAAAAGTATCAAGGGATTGTTCATTAAAAATAAAAAATAAAAGAAGTTATATATAAAATCTAGAATATGTGAATTTTGGTTACTGAAGATTTCATTACATGGAAATAGTATGTCATATTATTGTAAAAATATTTATCATACAAATAAAAAATTGTTGGAAGAGTGCCCAATTCAAATTAATGTCCCTGAAAATCAATGATTTTTGGGATTATCAAGTTATTATGGAATTTTTTAAAAACAAATATCTTTCTAAAGACACCTAAATAAGTTAACTCAAAAATAATTATATTTATCTAATAAAATTAATGTTATTAATTCTTTCAAAAATTGAAAATATTTTTGTCAAAGATCCATTTTTATCCTTTCCAATATGAAATTATGAATTTTTATTTTATATAGATACTTCATTAAAGGGGAATGGTTTGTCTTGATTCAAGATGAATGGATATTTAAAAATTTTCTCATCAATTGAAACTCCATGAGAATGGTTACACAACACATGATTATGATCATATAGCGGTGACTTATTCTTTAATAATTTTGGATGAATATTTTATATGGCGTAATATGGGAAAACATATTGACTATGAATGTTTAAAGTATATATTCACTCAAAAATAGATGAACAAAAGGATAATAAATGTTTTCGAATTGATATAGGATTAGGATTATACAATTCACTATCATCTCGATTAATAAAAAGGTAGTTGATGCATTGGGTTAAAAATAATATATTTATTTATCCATGCTACTTGTGGAACATGATCCTTTGTGTGGGTCAGAGTGAGTAACTCAAGAGGTGGGATAGTTGACTACAAAATAAAATTCCTATTAAAAAAATCACATAAATAAATTAAAATCATCAAGTCAATGAAAATAGTTGTTAAATTTAATTTTGGAAACAGTTCACAAATATTTATTAGGGAACAATTAAAACAATAGACAAATCTAGTTTATGTTTTTATGTCAATTTACATAATCAATGACTTTATATATACACTCGGTTTGATTAAATATCAAATTAAGATCAATTTATTGTTGAAATAAAATATATTGTAACCTTGACAATGTAGTAACCAAAACAATAACAAATAGAAAAATAAATAAAGTGTTTAGACTCATGCAAAGAATTAATCCCCTCTACATTGAAATAACCAACTTCCTAGAAAATTATTATACAAATAATCTTATCCACAACATAGATCTAGTATACAAACAATTGATTAACATTTCAAGGCTCAAATCCATTTCCATATTTATACATGGATATAAAAATAATAGAGTCCATGAAAGGGACTCTTCCAAATTTTCCATGGCTATATAGATATAAAGTGGTAGAAATGAATATCAAGTATTCTATACATAAATAACATGAGTCAGTGTGTGTAAATAAACAAAGAAAACAACACACTGCATGAAATTAAAAACAAACAAAATAGAGATCGAATTAAAAGATATTAATGCATTAGTTTTTATTGGTATATAGTGAACTAGGTTATCATATGTCCTTGTTTTTAGAATAATGAGAAACTAAGACTAATTTCAATGAATTTTCATGAAAATTAGATTAGTGTAAAGTATCTTTTATCTATTTAAATATTCTTTATAAGACTTCTCTTGATTCAGTGGGAGAAATTAACATGATATCCACTATATTACAAACTTCTTCACGTGTATTCTAGTATGTATGTAGCATGAATGTTTTTCCAACATAGATCAAACAATACTGATGCGTGGGAGAGTTCTCCAAAAATATATACCACTCATAGTTCAAATAACCATTAAAAATAGTCTTACTAATTTTTTAGATCCTCATACTAAATGTTTTACTTGTGTTTAATGTGTTTTTTAACAGTTAATGAAAAATAAATATATAAACCATTGTATTTACTTTTACAAACTAGATATTAGGATAATTAAATTCAACTAACTCAAAACTAAAATGGTTATATATGATGACATTTTCACAATGCAGTGGTATAAGATTCTGCTGGCATCACCACTTTTATGGTTGTAGGTATGGCGGAAACACGCCTGATGGTAGTAGGTACCATAGTATCTTGACTCAGTTAGTAGTTGATTTGGTGGTATTATACTGAAAAGTATCATACTGTAGTGGTGGTAGAATCCAATTGTGGAACTACTGATGGCAGTATAACTTGGCAGTGACAAGCCTGATTGTGTCACAACCATGTGGTGGCACACATAATGGTGGGAAATTGTGACAACACATAGTTTAATTGACTTTTGACCTTTTCAAAACTTATCCAAATTTATTAAAATTATTCTTTATAAATGAGTATACCTTAATAAAACAATAAACATATTAAAAACATATGAATCATTATTTGTGATACTCAGAGCCCGGAGTTCCCAACACATGGTTGAATGAATTAATGAATTTTTGGATATAAATTATGAATGTAGGAACACTATCATTTTTTTATTAGGTGACAGGAAGTTATCTCAATCATAAACGATTTAGAATATTTAAAAAATATGATTTTGAAATATCCATAAATTGTAGTTTTGTTAAGGAACTTTATTTTTCATAATTTAATATTGAAAAACTGGTTTTGTATGATTTAATAAGTTTTTTTGTGTTCCATGTGATAAAAAATTAAAAAATGAAATATTAATTGAATTTCAAAGCTTGCATTATTCTATTTATCTCAGAATAAATAAAATGTAATGTTTTATTCTGGAGTATTACTAGTGATGTGTAATTGACAAAAATATTGTAGATATTAACTTGAAATGTTTTAATTCTTCATATGATTATTTTAAACAAAAACTATCGAAGATGGTGATTTATCCTTTTCTTGAGTGTTCATAGAAAAAAAATATTATATCTATAGAGTTCAAGGTGGGATTGTCGAATACATATTAAGGTAATAATTAAATATTTTTTATTGTTGATCACGTGACTAAATATAAACATTTTATTTTTGTTTAAGATAATATACAATTAGACAATATTCCCCAAAATTATCTTAATTATATTATATGATTATATAGAGTCACTATCATAATTTTATCTGATTTTGATCCCAGATATACCTCAAAATAGTTTAATGTACTTTAAAAGAATTGTGAAATGAATTAAATTTCAGTATTCACTTTCAACCAAAATTTGATGGAAAATCATAGAAAACAATTCAAACATTAGAATATAAGCTTCAAGAATGCTTATTTGATTAAAAAATATGTTTAGATAAATTTATATCCTTAGAGGATTTTTTTAAAATAATACTTTTCATTCCCATATACATATGGAACCTTTTCATGAAATATATGGATGAAATTTTTGAACAATATCAGGCTGCAAAAAAGATATAAAAATAATGTTATGGAAAATATAATTGGTATAATAGATGTTGATGTCGGTTAAAATGACTCAAAATAATATGGGGGTAGCATAGAGGAAGAATAAGAGTAATATAGATAACTAGAGGAATGATCTCTCATTTGAGGTAAGAGATCTTTTTTTCTTAATGTATCACCTAGGAAAAGTTTTATACATTTTCAATGGATTGTAAAATTAAATATTTGGAATAATATAGCATATTATGTTCATGAAAATATGGGATCATTTTATTATTGAGTGGAATTTCTTATGATTTTATCTCAGGTATATGATTTGTTACATGTTTCTTTGTTATGGAAACATGTACCTATCGAATATCATGACTTTATCCCAAGAAAAGTGTAATTGGAAGAGAATAAGTTTTATAAGGAATGTACATTATTTATTCTAAACCATAGAGAATATTTTTATAATAATTTTATTTACCAATTTATGGTTTTATTGCATAATCACATATTTGAGGAAGTAAAATTGTGATTGAAAAAACCATTGTCGAGAAAATTATATATCTAGTTTAAGTAATGAATATAATTATAATTATGTAATTTTATAATTATGGAAGAATTTAAATACCCATGTAATGTTAATAAAAAATAAATATTTTATATTTTTAATTTTCAATATTATATTTTTTGAGTTCTATATCATTATATTTAATTTTAGTAAATTGGTAATCATTAATGAAATATATTTTTCTAATTAGAATATTTTTCATGAATTATATGGTGTTATATGAAAGATAAATTTTTATGTTTTAGTAATTTACTTTTATAATATTAAAATCATTTCATATATAATCACATCATATTTATCTTTCTATTAATTATTTTGATTTATCAGAATTTATCGGTTTAGGGGAGAATAGTGAAAAATTACAGATCTTTCCAAAAACACTATTATTTCATTTCAAGTGTTTAATAATTCACGTTATTTAATGGAATTATTTTAAATAAATATTATTCCCCGTTGAAAAAATATAATCAAATTAATATAAATCACAATTAAACATTTTTTGGTATAAAATCATTTTTATGCTTAATATGTGTATTTTTATATTAACTTTTTCCCATTATGTTTTTCATTCTTATATTAAAATAAATTTCTTCAACTTATGATAATTGAATATAGAATAATTTATTCTATATTTTTAATTAGTATATTCATATTTACTTATTAGTTCAAATTCATATTTTTCATGATTAATCATCACCTTGGTAAAAAAATCAATATAGTATAGGGTAAATAAGTTAATAGAGGATAAAAAAGTTACATAGTCATAAAATAATTTATTTTATCTTATTGGAGATGATAAATTTGTATCTTATAAAATTATATTTTATAAAAATAATTCATTTAGTTCCACTTTACCTTGAGAATTGCATTTTTCATTTTTAAAAGTTATGAAGATTACATGAGTATCTGTCCCATCACTATAAAATAGTACATCTTATTATCTCGTTTTCACATAGTATGTGCCTTTTATCTGGACCATGACCTACCCAAAAATCTTCCCAAAATTCTTTCCCATGACCTATTTATCCTGGTCTCACAATATTACCAATAATATAATTCTTAAGAAGTATGATAAAGGAGGTTTACAAATCAATATGTATAATTATTAACCAAGTGTTTTAGGTTTATTTATTCCTATACGTCATTAAAATGTTATTTAACTATGGTTATATAATTACATAATTATCATTAATATATATAATTTTTTATTTTTTTGTCATAATCTATTTTTTTCTATCTTTCCATCTAATGATAAATGAATACATATCTCATGTGTATGTGTAGGCTACCACCTCTACAATGTGATGAGTTTTTTCATCACTGGATAACATGGATGCTTATAATTATGTGTATAATGAGTATATATGATATTTATTTCATAATTATTACTCTATAAGTTTAATATATTACATACCTTTTTACCCTTTCATCCTTTGTAAGATGATAATTTTTTTATTTTTTATTTTTTGACTACCACCTCCACAATGTGATGTGATTTATTTTTGATTATCCCTACACAAGGATGGTAACGAAGAAAAATAATGAAATAAATAATAAATTTATATCAAATATATAAATTTTTGAAAGTGAAATCTAATATAATTTATTTCATTCCCACCCATTCATGTGTACATATGGTCAACTATCTCCATGAAATGATCTGGTTAATTTTTCATGGTCACCTAAATAGGATAGATATAATGGTATATTGAATGTATAAAAATTATATTGATAATATGCTTAATATTTTTATGTTATTTAGTAATGTCCCCTATTAACATGTTTAATTCATCGATTTTAATTTTACGTTATAAATCGAACAGCCAAAAAATTGATTACATGAACTTACCTATTTTATTATCTATAAAAAGAATTGTAATAAATGAAATAAATCGAATAAAGATAAATGGATAAACATATAAATTGTTCTTTAAAATTTAAATAAAGAATATAATTTTATTATTTAGTATTTGGAGAACATATGAATATAGTCAAGAAATAAGGTAAGGGAGTATCATTTAAGACATTATTTTAATGATTGTTTTCAAATATTTATAATCCAAATCCATATTTCTATAAATATTCCAGGATTGTTAATTTTTATACGTAGAATATTTTAATGTTTAATTTTCAAATATTTTTTCCATTAAAATGGTTTATCTGTGAATATTTTAATCATTTAACTTTTATATCCTTTTGAATTTTTTATGAATGTAAAAAATAATGTTTTTAATGTACATGGATTGAGAACCATTTCCTATAATCACAAACATTATTCATTATAATTATTCATCCTTAACTATTATGTTTATTCAAAAAATATCCTACTATTATAATTCAAGTAATATTTTTCATAATTACTTTTAAAAATAAATAAATATTTCTCTTCATTTTAGGATAAAATATAATGGTTCTATACTTATGGGTTTAAATGTGTTTTCAAGAGTTTTATGTTAAGAAAGTTAAATCATAAAAAAATATTCATGGTATGGTAATAGAGCATTATAGACGATGATGGATGTGCTAGATATATCTCATGATGATGGATGATCTTTATATTGATCTACAATACATAGGTTCGTAAATATTCATTGAAGTAAATAATGTGGGAGATAATCAGGAAGATTACAACTATAGAATTAACTATGATTCGATTATTTTTAACTTTGGTTAATCATGAGTAAACATGTGCTATGAATATGATGCTCTAAGTTACTAATTTCATTCTTTCTAAGGGTTATTATAGGAAAGATATGTTTATAAATATTTAAGGGAGAATGGTTTATTGTAGAATGATTTTTTTAGAGATCTCATATAACTCATATTGCCTTCATGATTTTATATACTACTAATTGGATAGAATGGTTTTCTATGTGAATTTTGTTTCTCAAGTAATATTTATTATTTTTATTCTAAATGTTTTATTGTAAAAAAGATAAAAAATTTAAATGGTTTTCTTGGTATTTAGTATAATAATAAGATTTATTTATTTTTATATAACTTGTTGAAATTTTTTTTTCTCATACAATATTTTCAAAAGTTTTCTACCGGATTTAATATGAGTAAGAGTAACAGAAAGTTAAATATTTTTGTTATAGTGGAAAGTCTAAAAGGAAGAAAAAGTTTCTTAAATAAAATAAGGTTATAAATTTTGGAAACTATTTTTTTGTTGGATTTATACTTTTTATGAATGTCCACATTTTTAAAAAAATCATTATATTCTATGAATATTAACCTAAAAGATACTAGAAATATAAAAAACCGAAACCCATGTTTAAAATCACTTAAATTTGGGTTTATTATGATATAGTGTGTTATAAATACTTCTCACAAAATAGATCATGGAATCTAAGGAAAAATATTCATAATGTCACTCAACTAGATTGTGATTCAAATTTTCTATGTGATAGATAGATTCAAAGAGTTTGTTAGAAAATAAAAACATCAAATGAAATATATTTATCATTTAATGTAGAAATTTTACAATGAGTTCAAGCATCTGGTCGAGCCATTTTTATGCTTTAGTGGATGTTGGTAACTTTAAAATTTATAATGGAACATAAAAAACTGTAATAAACATCATATCCTATATCAACACTGGAATTTTATCCATGCGAGTAGTTTTGAGGTCGTCATGCTGATAAAAAGTGTAGGGATATTATAAAAGATAATTATCCCCTAAATCATAACTATTCTATCTATAATAATTTTCCTCATTGGTATATGAATTTTTATTATAATAGGAAACCCATGAAACAATATCCTTAATAAAATCAAGTGTGAAACCAATAACACGAAGCATATAACTTCAATCTAAATTACAAACCACGAGGATTATTAACTTAGATACAACAAAAATACCATCTAACATTATCCCACATCCTCAGCCTCAATAGTTAAATCCTGTATAAAAAATAAACTATATAAAACAATAGCCTAACGTACACATTAATACATATCAAGAGTCAAGTTGGATATATTTTTGAAACTATATCCGAACAGTTACAAGATACACTACATGTTCATACAAGAAAAAACATTCCATAGAGAATTCAATTGTTATGATACAATGAAATAGATGACAATCAGAGGTGAAGAATCCACAAGGGGGTAATCATAAATTTTGAAATAATTAACATGAAAATGAAAATGTGGATGGGGAAATAAAATCCAAGTTGAAATTATCAAGGATGAGATCAAAGATATGATGGGAAGTGTATTTACACATCTATTTTAAAAGGAAGCAAAGAATGAATAATAAAATAATCTAAAACCCTATCAAACCCTTTTGTAACACCACAAAATTATTAAATAAGAGCATTATATTCATTAAAAAGTATGGCAAAAAAATCAAGAATATATATAAAATAACACCATATAACTTGATGATATATTTATATCTAATTAAATTTAATCACTACAATACATTTTATTACATGAAATGCTGAGTTTAGCTTTTATTTGAGGACACATTGAGTTTATCTTGCCTTGCATGCTCCACTGAATTTATATGAAATGCGAATTATTATTTAAATATAAATAATTAGTATAATAATTATTTACCAGATGATTAAGTGTAGGGTAATAATAATACGATGAAAATTATGAATATTATAGTTTTCTATTGATTAAAAATAGAATAATAATTATTTAAATAAAATAGAATTGTTTTCTAAAAAACTGTAATTTTATGTAGAGGATGGTTTAGTGAAGTATTGCGCACATAATTTAAAATTATTTTTTAAAAAATTATAAACTTTTTTGAAATAGTATATTTATTTTTTGAAATTATCATAACTATATTATCAAAGGGATAATATTTATGATTTTTATAAAAATTATCATTTTTTAATGACTAATAAAAATAATAAATTATAATTTGAAAATGCCTTTCTTTTTAATAATATTGTAACATTGAATTATATACTGAATTTTTAAAATATAACATTATATAAATTTTATACCAATTATTAAAATTTTCAAAATATTTGAATTTAATTTTTCAAAATGGTTTTCCTATTTTTAATAATCATAATTTATAATTTACAATACGGTTAATTTAATATTTTACCCAAATGAATGGAGAAAAGATTAAAAATTAATCACCTTAATTATGGTAAAAATAATTTACTAAGGGGTTAATCTATGAAGAGAAGGTTGAAAATTTACCTAAAAAATATTTCTAAAAAATAATTTCTAAGAAATATGTTTATTTTATTTCTTATTTGTTCTGTAATGTAATTATTTTGAGGCTTTTGGAAGGATACAAATTTGGTTATGATTGAATATTTAAAAAAATGTTCCACACATGTCACTATTAAATGGTCACCCCATATCCTATCTTTCTCAAAACTTCAAACCCTTTGGGATTGGCCAAGACCGACCAAAATTCCATCTCAAATAACTTAATATAATCATATATTCCATATTTAGGGAAAAAATCCATCATATTAATGATTTTGATAAAAACATGAAAAGGATACCTGAAAAAGAGAAAACATTCTTCAATGAATGTTTGTTACTATTATTTCTCCGCCTTATTAAATTATTAGTAAACAAGGATTATATAGTAACCAATAGCCATGAATATATTTTTATATTTTTATAATAATTCCTTGACATAAACAGACCACACATCCAGCAAATAGGTTATGAAAATATCATTTTTCTGTACGTTGGAATACCAACTCGCAAACTGATGTCTTTCATTTTTTAATTACAACATCTCATAGTTAGTTATTATTATGTATATAAAATATAGATTTGATATTTATAACATAATTATACTAATTATGTAATTATATCATATATAACTTTTTTACTTTCCAATCTGTAGTGATACGATAATGTTAGTCATGTGTATAATAGACTACCATCACGAAAAGTGATGTGATTTGTCATTCAGTCACAATTTACATAAAATATTATGAGGATAAATTTAATGAAACAATGTGATATAATTTAAATAATTTTTGTATCTGAAATTATTTGTCATTTTATAAATTTAATATATCATTTCATTTCAAGCTCATAAAGACAATAACAAAGATTGTTTACGTGTCGACCACCACCTTCACAAGGTGATGTGACTCTCTTTTCACCATCTCACCACATGATTGATATATAAAATTTTATATAAAGAAATATTTTGTTATTTTTTATATAATAATAATTATGTAAATATAAATTATTACTTTTATCGTTTTTCTAATGATCAAAAAAATAGGAACGGTATTCATACATTTATATAGCCTACCATCTTCATGATCATGACATACATCATTTCTAAAAACCACAAATAATTAGATTCATTAAGAGTTTAATTGATGTTAAAATACTATAATTATGTCATTATTATTTGGAATATGATGTAACTGTATAATGTGCATAAGAAACGGTTCTTTCATGAAGAAACACACATGAGAAAACTAGAATATTAACACTCGAAACGGTAAAAATAATGTAACATTATAAAAAATTGGGTTATAAGATGTTATAAAAGGATCAAATAAGATATTCTAAATATTATTATATTTTTTTAATATGTAAATAACAAGTATAAAACCACTATAAATGATGTTAAATTATATTAAATTTATGTAATATGTAT
This sequence comes from Viscum album, assembly GCA_963277665.1. Lineage (NCBI taxonomy): Eukaryota > Viridiplantae > Streptophyta > Magnoliopsida > Santalales > Viscaceae > Viscum > Viscum album. The sequence continues at coordinate 860,497,459 of OY728143.1, read as the reverse complement.
GTAAGTGATTTCATCTCAATATACATTCCACTAATACTTATTTTATTTTAATAAACAATTCACTTTTATGTGATGAATATACTACCCTTTTGACATGATATATCATGATTCATTCATAATTCATATTATTTTATGTTTCACATTGAATCATTTAATCCAAGGGGACCTAACTTACATATTTCCTAGGGGTTATAGTTAATGTATAATATCACATTATTTTATGATTTTAAACATTATCATGAAAGAATTAATTTATTGTGATAATTTTTCATTATACATTATGTTTATCTTAAATATCCATATTATTTTATAATTTATATGATTATTTACTAAACTATATTATATAATTACATATAACATTATCTTTAAATATTAATTGATTAACTAGGAAAATATTTATAAAATGGAATCCTTCAATCAAAATAAAAATTTGATGATATGTCAAATTGTTCTTAAAATCATTAAATTATTTTATATATGATGAATTATTAGAAAAATTACCGATTGGTTGGTCCGATAACTAAATAGACCGACAATTCATTAGTATGTCTCCTATGAAAAATAATGTTGGCAAAATTAAATGGGTTTCTACATATAGATTAAAATATCTGGTGAAATGTTTTTATGGTTTATGTATCATGGACCAGTGACATGATGTAATATAATTAAGAATTTACCTCACTAAAAATTAAATTATTATTATCCATGAGAATTTTACAATGATATTATCTCATTATTAATTTCATTATTAGCTTAATCGTTAAATGGAATGTGTTTTTAGTTACTTACCATTCCAGATTGATTAAAAATTATCAATTCAACCAGTCATGGTTTTTAAATCGAATGTGTGTTCTGGTATTTACCTTGTAATATGGACTATCCTTCATTTATTAATGATATCTTCCCATTAACATAACCCTTAAAAATCATTTTAATTTACCCATATTTTTTTCCATTCCCCAAGATATGAAGAAGAAATATTTGAATGTGTTTTCAAGGATGTAGTTCATTTTATATTGTTATGTATTAAGTTTAATGTTTTACCCTGAATGGAAAACGGGTATCATTTAAGTTTCTGGTAATCCCAAAATGCTAAAGAGATAATTTTGTAAGAATTTGAGTATTTTTATCTATATTAGTGCAATAAATTAAGACACTAGTAGTGAGCAAATTCGGTAATGGGTTTTACAACCTATACCAATTCTAATGTGTGTGTGGAATTGGATGACAAAGGCTCATTATAATAAATTTATATTCATCATTAAACACCAAAATTTTAATATGACTTTTATTGAAATAATTTTATGGATTTTAGATTACAAAAATATCAAGAAGAAATTATTGGATAATAAGTTAATGTACGAATATCACGGATTGATATATGTCGCAATGGAATGTTCAATATTCATTAGATGGATGATCCCACAAAAATTATTAGATTCAAGGAATTTTTCAACAACGTGGACAACCAGACCATGCACCATTGGGAAGCTAATTTTAAATTTAATTGATCGTGTCAACATTATGCTATTGAGTACACATTAATGATTCAGATTGAATAAACCAAAGATGACAAAAATTTCACTTCAACATACCAAATTATCAACAAAATAAAGTATATGTATCCTTTAACATGTAATTATCATGGACATGGAATTCATTTTCAATTTTTACTTCGTGATCCTCATAATAGAAATGATGGTTACATTAACATTATTCTATAAAAGAAATTACTATAAATTGGTAAGGGTCTAATCGATGTAATTCAAAGAATATTGATATCAAAATTTGGGAGGAGTAATTTATTTTTTTTCTTTTGAGGGCTATGAAGATGAAGACTGATTCAAAATTTTATCATGTTATTTTCACAATTCAAAAATGTTTGTCCCTTATGATCCTAAAATATGAAATGAAAAAATAAGGTTGAATCTCATAGTGATGATGGAATAAGAGAAAGATGTGAAACCTGAAGCTACATGAATATAATAAATTGAAAGTTCGTGGTAGAAAGAAACAACATCATGGGAAATTTATAAAGAGTTCACCCATTTAATCATCAGTTCACTAATTATTGATTGAATTTGCAACCAAAAACATTAAGGTCATAATTATTATGATATAAAAGAAACGTCATTGGTGATTATCAACATATATTAGGCCAATGAAAAAGATGATAATATATTATTCTTTTAAATAATAGTCGACACATAATCAATTGAATCATTAAACTATTAAGAGCCTCACCCTCGGGTTTTTCACTCCAAAAAATTTATTGGTAGAATGAATGAGACTAATCCGTCAACAACAGAGATGGTTCATGAAACCATTGTAGAATATGGATAATGTGGTACTAAAATTATTATATGAATTAATTATTTTATCCATATTAGATAGTGAACGGGTTTGTAGACGCCGAAAAAGTCCGTTGCTCCTCAAACGAAGTTCCGGATGAGGAAAGTGAGGTCATATTTGGAGTCAGAAGCACGTTTCGGAAGGCCCGAAGACATTGCGCGAAATTTTGGAGGCCCGTGCGCAATATTGGCTATGCGGGCGCAATCCTTCCAGGATTCTTGCAATGGGCCGAGTCGGCGTGGAATGTTCCGCGCCCGACGCCCGTGCGTGGCCCTATTGCGCGTCGGGCCCCTATTTCGCGCCCGCGCAGAATTGCGTGCCCGCGAACCGAATTGCGCGCCCGGGGTTGCCTAAAAATACAAGGCGACCCCCAACATTTTGGAGGTTGCCAGAATTCGAAGGGTCGCTCGTGCGCGCATTCCCACCCCCTCCGCGCGCAATGCCGATCATCAGGTAACCTCCTTTATTTCGCACAAGAAAGCCTCGGGGTTCGCCTTCGCGCGCAACCCCTTTGGCTTCTTTCCTTTGACCAACTCCTCACCCAAAGGCCTTCACGTGCAAAAGAAGCCTCTTGCTCGCAATTTCCCCCCAGGTGCGCGCAATCCAGCCCGATTGCGCGCACCCCCCCTTACTATGTGGCCATTCGTTAAAGAATGGGCCGTTTCCCTCGCACGCTATCAGAGGCCCGGTGCGCGCAATCTCCATCTTCCGCGCGCAAAGCGCTGGCCCAATTGCGCGCCAGCCCGCCCAATTGTGCACCGACCCGCGGTATTGCGCGCCAAGCTCCTCTTTTGCACGCAAACCGCCAGGGTCGCCCCCTTTGACCCCCTGAGGGTACCCGCCTGCGTGGCGCCCGATGATCTTCATCCCGGGTGCCCGCACCGTGCGTTGTCTTCCCGTGCGGCCCTCCAGGCTCGCGCGAAGTGACACGGACCCATCGGCGGCACCACTTCGTCCGCGCTGCAGGACGTTAAACTGCCAGGAATCCATCATCCTGCAGGACGCTAAACTGCACCACGTCCGCGCTGCAAGACGTTAAATTGCCAAGCATCTTCATCCTCAACACACGACGTTAAACTATACTTCGTCCGGCAAGACGTTAAACCGTATGCTTCATCCTCAACACACGACGTTAAACTGTTCTTCGTCCGGCAAGACATTAAACTGTTCGCTTCATCCTCAACTCACGACGTTAAACTGTACTTCGTCCGGCAAGACGTTAAACCGTCCGCTTCGTCCAATATGACGTTAAACTGTACTTCTTCTGACAAAACGTTAAACCGTCCGCTTCGTCCTCAACACACGACGTTAAACTGTACTTCGTCCGGCAAGACGTTAAACCGTCTGCTTCGTTCTCAACACACGACGTTAAACTGTACTTCGTCCGGCAAGACATTAAACCGTCCACATCACCTGATCCCGTGCCTCGCACGAAGGGTCCCCCCCAGTTTGGATGTGGCCCCCACCCGCTCGTCTCTGCAGGGATTTCGTGATTGCCCCTCTTTAGGGACGATTTATTGGAGTGGCCTTCGCCCACGGGGGTAGGGTTTTACAAACCCCTAGTTTCTTGTGGGGGACTGCACATGTGTATCTCCATTGTGCTTCCCCACTGCCGAAGCCAGTGGAGGGCGTGACAGGGATCGAGGTGTCTCTCACCTTTGGCCCAAGTCCCTCTTCAACTGAGCTTTGCCACACTCAGGCTTCCTCGGTGCGTAAGTCCTGACAGAATGAACTACGTGGACTTTGATCCCTGTCTCCTAAACAGGGTACGTAGGAAGCCTCCCTGAGGTTCAAGCCCACCACCTGGTCATCCCGGTCGTATTCACGTCGGTTCGTCCATCAGTGGACCCCTCTCGGGTTCACATTCGCATCGATTCACCTATGAATCCGCCCTTGTGGGGTACTGCACATGTGTATCTCCATTGTGCTTCCCCACTGCCGAAGCCAGTAGAGGGCGTGACAGGGATCGAGGTCTCTCACCTTCGTCCCAAGTCCCTCTCCAACTGAGCTTTGCCGCATATGGGCCTCCTTAGAGTGTAAGCCCCAAACACGAGCGTCCAGCATGACGTAAAACTGTGATCCACCCGGCCGTTCCATCCCCCTCTGTGTGAGGTGGTTCGGTTCAATCCTCCGCCCGGTAGCCTAGACCTCCTCGTGAGTCGGCTTGCCAACGTCCAACATGACGTTAAACTGTATATCCGAACTACGCTGACTTTGATCTGCGCTAACGCGCGGTACGTAGGAAGCCTCTACGGGATCCAAGCTCTTCACTCTATCATCCATCCTGATCCTTACCCGGGCCGCCACATCCCGGTGGGGTCATGCCATTTCATTCCACTCCACTTCACTCGGGAAGCCGCCCATGTGGTGGCCGCAGCGTCGGAGGTTCCCTGCAAGGGGTTCTGTCATCTGATCCACTCCTCGCGTTGATCAGTCCGATGCAGTCCCCGCTAGACGTTAAACTCGCGGCATACCCCGTGTTAAACATGGGAAGCTGAGGAAAACGACAGGTAACGCAGTTCCCCGCACCCAGGGCGAGATGCCTTAGGCCATCACGCCTTCGAGAAGCCCTATTAGGGACGGAAGGCAGACATGCAGAGCCGCAGTGTTAAGACACGCCCCCAACACCCAGAGCTACCCGGTCTCCTCACCGCGGGTTGCTTCCCCGACCAGACTCCTTGGAGCGTCCGGGCGGAAGCAGCGTAATTAACCGGTGTCCATGAAGATATGGCGCCGGGAACGAGATTCACGAACATTCTTAAATCTATGAGGGAGACCCGGATTAGGCGACGAGTTCCGAGGAGACGTCCACAGAAGGAGGAGCCGACATCCCATCATCCCAGTTTCGATCAAGGAGCAGACGTCCCTGAATAAGGGATGGATGCCGCCCGCCTTTGGAAAGTGGGACTGCGGGGCCACAAGCCGCGCTACCATCCCCTCGGGTCGACGGGCGCACGCGCGAACGCGTCCTGGCGGAACAGCGTCGGAACAGAAACCCGACGCACATACGCACTGAAACAGAAAATGGTGAACCCGACGTGAATCTCTTCTCCTCAATACGAAGACCGATAGCTTTCAGAGGTGTTGGAAGACTAGCATTTTTCCCGGCCGAGCATTCAGCACCGGGGCACAGAACCCGCCAGGGGCTGGGGAAGGGAAATCGGGCACTCCTTCTCACGACGTCGATGGCCTGGGTTCCCCCCACGGAAGGCGTCGTGGCACTAATGATTGGTTGTCGATTCCTTTTTCTGTCAGTATTAATGGGTTCTTCTCCCTGTCTTCAGGAATCAGGTCGCCCGATCCAGTGCCCGATCACCGCCCGCCCACTGGCGCAGGGGTAGGGGAAACACCGATGCGGCTATTCCGCGCGGTCCCGCCCGTTCCACAGCCGTCCCAGCAGCTGCAACTGCGGGACAACCACACCCTCTCTCCCCCTCGGAGGTCATCCAGAGAAGGGTGATCAACAAATTGGTGCGGAGATATGAGGAAGAGGGACTCATCCCCACTAGGGACATGGCTCGCCTAGACCTCGAGGAAGCTACACCTCGCCACCAACGCCGCCCCCGAGGGCCGCGCTGGGGGGCACCGCCGCCTACCTCGACGTCCAACCGCTTCGGGAGTTTATCCCCGGAACGTTCCGACAGCTCCTTCCCCTATGCGGATGAGGTGGAGGATGTCTGGGACCACCCTATCCGAGATTCGTTCCAGGGATCCGCGATAAGGGCTCCTGTCAGGCCACGTCGACACCGCCGCCAGGCTTCTCAAGTCGAAGAACGGGCTCTCCACCTGCCTGCGCCGCTAATCCCGACTCGTTTGTCCCGACGCCAACGTCGGGAACGAGCGGAATAGGATGCCCACCTTGGGGCCCTAGCAACAGCGGCCGTGTTGGCCCAAGCCACTGCTGGCTCCAGTCACCAGGCCCCTGCGCATCCTGAGCAGGGGCACTTCTATGCCCGACCTGGATCGAGGCCCCCACCGCCCCAAAGGCAGGTTGGGTTGACTCTCCCGGTTGCTGGTACAGGCAATGGCCACCGCGGACCACCTCGCGGTAGCACTATTCACTAGCAGGGTCTACTACGTGGGGCCGATCCAAGAGGCATGGGTTATCTCACCTTCCGATCCCGGCCCGGAGGCCTTCCCGGAATCATCTCTCCCCGCATCCCCTTTGATATATGTCCCGGTGCTCCTCGCACCTTGGTTTCCAGTCCTCTTGGCCCCAGTACCGGTGCGGCCAGAGGACGCCAGGACAGAGATCACCCATGCCCCGAAGAACCACCCAGGGGCAAGAAGGAGAGTCTTCGACGTCGAGGGCGGAATGTTAGGGAATTCCGGACAGAAATCCGACCGGTTTGTTTCTCTGATACAGAGGCGGAGTATGATTCGGCGACGGAGCCCTCCCCCCGATCCCGCCAGTCAGGGGCAGGGGTAGGAATGCGGCACATCTGCCTCGTACTCCCCGGGAGCGAGATCGATGTGATCCCTGCTTCTCTCCAAATGTATATCTGGAGTAGTGAGGGCCTGGTAAACCCCCAAGGATCAAGCTTGTGGTTGGTACCGGCCCCTCCGGAAGCGCCTTCTACCTCGATCGGAGAAGCCGGAGACCTTTTCTGGGGACCGATGGTCGAGCCACGATCTAGTGCACCCTCGGCGAGCACCGACGCTACAGCAGGATGTTCGCTCGTCGGCCCGTCCTATCGTGATGGGGTAGCCAGGGCACTGCAACCCTCAGAGGGCGGCCCGGGATATGGAGGCCAATCGGCCTGCTCGCCGTATTCACCGTCGGCCAGCAAGCCGGCCCAGCGGCCCGCCTCGGCACCACTGCCAGTTCCCCGTCCATTCCCAGTAGCTGAAGTGGACCAAGAAGACCTGGGTCCCGAGTTTGAGTCGTGGAGCTTCTGGACCGTCCTTGTAGAGGGCCACTTCCCTGAGAAGTTTTGGCCAGTCGCAGGACAGGACTTTGATGCACCAGAATCGCTCACCCCGGATGAGTTCGAATGCTTCCACAAAACTCTCCGGGAGACTCACTCCCATATTCACTGCCTACAAATGCCATATCCTGGGAGTCAAGCACACCTGGAGGATATTGGTGAGCAGTGCCGTCAGATTGACCTGGCCACGCTCCCCGCGGTTCAGCACCCCGTGTCATTTGGGCACCACGAGGCCCTCCAACAACGATGCGTTGAGTGTTTTCAAGTACTCCGCAAGGTTATCGAGGAAGCCACCCCCCATGTGTACATCTGTGGATGGGGGCAGTACGCTGCCCTACGCTTCAGTGCGATTCGCCGACAGCCCGACTCGCTGGGTGGCCCTGAGGGTACGTCCCCAGGGACGGAAACGGTCAATATGGCTGACCTGTCCGGAGAGGGGAACGGCTTGCAACTTCTCGACGGGGGCTCTCCCCCCAAAGACAAGCCGTCGTTGGATCCATCGGTGAGAGTTACTCGTCACCAGAGGAACCTCCTGGGTCTACCCACACCCACTGAAGCACTGACGTTGAGCCGAAACGTCAGCAAAGGTAAAGAGCACGGTGGGGCTATGAAGCCCGCCGACCCATCTGCCTCCATGCAGAGGGCAGAGGAGGATCCCGAAAAGGCCACGCTACGTCAACAGCTCGCCGAGCAGAAGAAGCTAGTTGAATAGCTCCTCGACGAGCGCACTGCAGAGCGGAGGCCTGACTACGGTGATCCTAGGCCAGGACAGCAGGGATAGGAACAACCACTCCTCGACGAGACTCTCCTGGGCAACCGTGATTATGCCGTGTTTGCCGACAGGGGAGAGTACATTGCCTATGGCAAGAGGGCGCGGTATGTTTCACCACACCCTCCCGAACGGCGTGACTACCTGAGAGACCCCGCTCGGATTCCTCCCGCTGCCCTAAGAGCCGCTCCGCCCGCCATCCCACGAGCTGCCGAGTTCGACGACCCGGTCGACGACCCGATTGAAGAGCCATGCAATGCGCTCGTGGTTAGAGATCCTCGCCAGGACTGGAACCCATGTCCGGACGATCCGATGGCGGCACTCATCGCCCGCTTGGAAGGCTTGGAGACTCGGCAAGTGGCGATCCCACCGGACGGCAAGCCATACCCAACATGGGTGGATGACATGTCGGCACCTCCGGGATTCGGGAACCCCACTTTCGCCCCCTTCAACGGGACTGGAGATCCGCCACAGCATTTGGCCCATTTCAACTCGAGTTGCGGGATATGTTGGGAACTCCGGTGCAGCAGGAGGCCGCTAAGCTTAGCTACTTTGTCCATACACTGGAAGGGTCAGCATTTGTCTGGTACAGCCAGCTCCCCGTCGGGTCGATAACTTGCTGGGAGGACCTTCATAGACAGTTCCTCTACCAGTTCAGTTCCACGACCCGGAAGACGAGTATCGCAGACCTCTTCAAGTGCAAGCAAAGGCCTGATTAGTGAGTTGGGATTTCGTCGCCCGATGGAAGGGTCTCACGTATTCCCTTGACATGCCATTGACTCAGGAGCAGTTGCTGACAATGTGCGTCGGGAACGTCAAGACCGAGCTGGTCCCTTCCTTGATCACTCATAATTACCCCGGAGGGTTCAGGGACTTCTCAGAAAAAGCTCAACATCTTGAGGAAGCCCTGCAACAGGCCAGTCAGGCACACCCGCTGCCTCCTATGATCCCTGCAAGGAGAGTCAGCAGGGCTGAGCCCGCTGCTGTTGCCCAGATAGAGGCCCCCAGGCAGTTGGAGCTGCTGCCGGTGAGGCCAGCTCCACAGCCTCACAGGAATCCGCCTCCACGGGCTCAGTTCCCGGCCCAGCAGCGGGAGCCCCAGAACCGGCCGACCCCTCTGCATAATGTACCGCCACAACCCAGGTGAGATAATCAGGGTCCACCTCCTCGGCAGGCCCCTCCAGCCCCTCGTCAAGACCACGCTCCCAGGGTCCCGCGATACCAGACTTACTCATTTCACGAGGATCAGGTCCCCGGTTATTTCCGGAGTGCCCTGGAGTAGAGGATTGTGCGACTGCCTGAGTGTTGGAGGCCAGAGGAGGCACATCTCATGGATAACCCCTGCTACTGCCCTTACCATCGGACCCTGGGGCACACCATCCGGCGGTGCTACGTGTTTAAGGACTGGCTCCAAGACCAGATTAACAACAATGTAATCAGGTTGGGCCCAGCTCCAGCACAAGTGGTGGGTGTGTTCGTGGGATCAGATGACGATAGTGGCGACGAGGACGAATGGCAGCTGGTCTCCGACCACGGATCCCAGAAGTATAATGACTGGATGGACCGCAAGATGATCATTCGTGCCCATGGAATCATCCGTGCGCGCTTGAATCAGCCTGAGCCCCCAGAATCTGCGGGTGCTGCTCCGGCATCGTCGTCCCAGCCTGCCTCTTACGAGAAGAGCAAACGGCGGCCGCACAAGAAGGAGGAGCGCGCCCCACCAGTTCCGCCACTATTCCGCACTCTCGGCGATTTCATGCCCCCGGAGATGGGGGTCCCTCCTCGGATCCTCCCGGTGATGAATGATTCGTCCGATGACAGTGTTGGGTACGCTTCGGTTAATACCGTCGAGCTGGTAAATCCCTTTTCGGTTCCCGACGATGAAGAACACCAGGTGGACCTCCCTAGTGTCCCCGGTCGTCGCCACCGTCGGAGGAACCGCAACAACAGGAGTCGCTGGGGCACAGTAGTTGGTACCTCCAGCCAGGCCGTGCACGCCACTAAGACTAGGCAGCGGGCTCAAAACCGAGCTCAGCGTGCGCAGCCCCCCATCCGGGGATGACGGATTCGCCTCTGCCACCGTTTGTAGTGTGGGACTTGGCAGAACCGCCTCAGCCACGCCGCGACCAGCTCCGTCCTGCCACGAGTCCATCCCGGCCTCCTGGCCCCAGTACGGTGACCACTTCCCGGGCTTCAACCAGTGAACAACGAGATGCGCCAAGCACCAGTCGGCCGCCGGTCCAACCGGCAAGGCCCGTCATGCCTCCAACCGCAGAGCAACCTTCTGCAACCAGGGGCTCGCGCTTGGAAAGAAAGTATGATATCCTGAAGCACTTGGCCGACATCCCATCAAGGCTCTCCATCCTTGACGCTCTGCGCCTGTCACCTGAGATGTGCGAGGCGCTTGCTGAAGCCCTGAAGAGCCCCCTCCAGTTTGAGACGGAGGTTGCGGCTGCAGAGGTCTTTCACGCCGAAGCGATTGAGAACGCTAAATGTCAGGCAGTTATCTCTTTCTCTGGTAAGGATGAAGAACCTCCTATATAGGGGCACATTCATCCGTTGTATGTTACTGGCCAGTTCAATGGCCTTGAAGTCCGGCGCTGTCTTGTCAACACGGGGTCTGGGATTAACCTGATTCCAACTCGTACGCTCCGGAGATTGGGGTTTTCTGAGGATGACTTGATTCCCTCCGACCTCAGGATCCAGGGGTACGACCGCACCGAGAAAACTCGGGTCGGCAAGATACGTTTGAAGACCTAGTTCGGTGACCTGGTTGCCAACACCGAATTCATGGTAGTCTCTCAGGACACTGTGTATAACGCATTGATGGGCATGCCATGGCTCCACCTTCATGTGGCGGTTCCCTCGTCATACCACCAATGCCTTAAATACTCCCTTAATGGTCGAGTAGGCGTGCTTCAGGGAGATGCCTCTCCTTTTGCCTCCTGTGAAGCCTGCTATCTGGACGCGGACTATTACAAGAGCAAGGATAAGCATATCCTGACGGGTGAGGTTGAGCCTGTCGTTGTTGCAAGTGATCCCTGGTCAAGTTTGGATGACGCTTACGACCTCCCGATCCATCGGTTGGACGTAGCCATGGTCTCAATGGCCTGTGAGTCTCCTGATGAGATGACCGCGACCGCCCATGCCTTCACCAGCGGCCCAGAAGGATCTGGTAGCCCCAATGCAGTTTCCAACGCAATCTCTCCCATGGACGATCCCCCCCCCCCCCCGAGTGGAGAGGACATGGAAGACGCACCCCCAGCCTTTGAGGAGGGCGTCTCCGCCACGGTCGATGAGTTAGTACAGGTGAACCATGGAACCGAGGCAGATCCAAGACCCACATTGGTCAGTGCTGCCATGCCCTCTGAGGAGCGGAAGCAGAAAGTGGACTTCCTCAGACAGCACCGTGATGTGTTCGTTTGGGGTTATGAAGATATGCCGGGGCTAGATCCTCAGGTAACCGTCCACCGCCTTGGTCTCCCGACGAACCATCGTGGGTTCAAGCAGCCTCCCTGGAAGATGCACCCATTCCATGGTGCCATGGTTTAGGCCGAAGTTGAAAAGCTTATCAAAGCCAAATTCGTGAGGGATGTTCAGTACGCCAGATGGTTGGCCAACATCGTGCCGGTCAGGAAGAAGAACGGGTAGATCAGAGTCTGTATCGACTTCCGCGATCTCAACCGCCACTGTCCGAAGGATGACTTTCCCCTTCCGGGGACAGAGCTGTTGATTGACGCCACGACATGGTTCCAAGCCCTCTCCTTCATGGATGGATACTCCGGATACAACCAAATCCGGATGGCCCCTGAGGATGAGGAGTTCACTGCCTTCAGGGCCCCCCAAGGTATCTTTTGTTACCAGCTCATGCCCTTCAGCCTGAAGAATGCAGGTCCCACCTATCAACGGGCGATGCACCGCATATTCAAGCCAATCCTCGGCACACTAGTGGAATGCTACGTCGACGACTTGGTGGTCAAATCGAACCAGCGTCAGGACCATCTCAAAGATCTTGAGAAAGTGTTCGGCTTCCTCCGGTCTCGCTGCCTGAAGATGAACCCGTTGAAGTGTGCCTTCGAGGTCACCGCCGGGAAATTTATTGGATTTGTGGTAAGATACCAGGGTATTGAGATCGACCCAGAGATGATCAGGGCGATTAGCCAGATGCCTCCCCCAGGTAACATCCGGGAACTGCAAGGGTTCCAAGGCCACTTAGCCTATATATGTCGATTCATCGCGAATCTGGCCGGCAAGTGTACGCCCTTTTCTCGGCTCATGAAGAAAGGTGCCACCTATGTATGGGATAAGGAGTGTCAGACCGCTTTCGATGAAATCAAGCAGTAGCTGCTTCAACCTCCGGTTCTGATGCCGCCTATATCCGAGAGGCCGCTGGTCCTTTATGTGACCGCCCTGGAACGGTCCCTTGGTGCCCTTCTCGCCCAGAAGAACAACGAGGGAACAGAGAATAGCCTCTATAACCTCAGTCGCATGCTCCTCAATGCGGATGTTAGGTATTCCCCCATCGAGAAGAGCTGCTTGGCGCTTGTATTTGCCATACAGAAATTACGACACTACTTGCAGCACCACGAGGTACAGTTGGTTTCTCGGGTAGACCCGTTGAAATATATCCTGAGCCGGCCTATGTTGACTGGCCGTCTAGTGCGGTGGTCTGTGATTCTCCAGAAGTTCGACATTAGGTATGTGTCTCAGAAGGCCATCAAAGGTCAAGCATTGGCGGACTTTCTGGCTGCTCACCCGACCTCCGCGGATCAGCCGCTGGATCTAGGCTTTCCTGATGAGGCTGTTCTCTCGGTCGATCGTGCCGATCCATGCTGGCAGATGCACTTTGACGGTGCCTCCCGGAGCCCCACCAGTAGACGACTCGATAATCCTAAGCTCAACAGAGTGGGCTTGGGTATCGTCTTCATTACCCCGGAGCAAGACGTGTTGCCATACTCTTTCCTGTTGTCAGAGGGCTGTACCAACAATGAGGCAGAATACCATGCCCTCATCACTGGCCTCGAGTTAGCTCTCGAGATCGACGTGCCCCATCTGTGTGTGAAAGGGGACTCCGAGCTGGTCGTTAAGCAGATCAATGGCGACTATGTTGTCAGGAAGCCGAGACTTGTGCCATTGCTGGAGTGCACCCTCCTCCTGATGGCCTAGTTCCCTTCTCGGCCAGAAATTGTCCATATTCCCCGGTCGCAGAACGGTCGAGCAGATGCTTTGGCCAGCCTTGCTGCGTCACTCGCAGAGCCTGAACAGGACAACCTGATCATCCGCGTAACGCACCGCAGGCTCATCGCTCCCGTTATCCCGGAGGGAGATCGCGGCCCATCAGTAAGTAATCTCACCACGGTTGCCCCTGTGCCTGGATCCCCGAGTACCACAGATACGGCAGTCGAATCAGCCCCTGATTGGATGACGCCTTTGGTTGAGTACCTCCAACATGGAATTCTCTTGTTGGATCGGGCCGAGCGCGAGCGAGTTCGACGCCGCGCATCGCAGTTTTTCCTCCAGAGCAGTCCCGGCCTGGAGCAGATCCTCTATAGATGCGGATTTTATGGTGTTCTCCTTCGTTGCCTTCATGGAGTTGAGATCCCACGAGTCATGTAAGAGGTTCATGCTGGTTCATGTGGTGCCCACTAGACTGGGCCGAAGCTGTCCCACCAGATTCGGAGGTTGGGATACATCTTGCCCTCCATGATCCATGACTGCATCGAGTATGCCAGGAAGTGCCATGCGTGCCAGGTTCATGCGATCTTTGTGCATCGGCCGCCGGAGCCTCTCCATACCACCAGGTATTCTTGGCCCTTTGCAGTCTGGGGGCTGGACGTTGTGGTACCTTACCTGCCGGCGATGGCTCGCCAGTGCTGGTTCATTCTGACCGCCACGGACTTCTTCTCCAAATGGGCAGAGGTGATTCCGCTCAGAGAGGTCAAATCCTGTTCTATCGCCGACTTCGTGACCTCCAACATCATTTATCGATTTGCAGTGCCTCACGCTATCCTCACGGATAACGGATCCAATTTCCAAGCAGCCGAGTTGAAGAAGTTGTACGCCAAGTACAACATTCGCTCGAACCATACATCTCGCAATCATGCGCAGGCGAATGGATAGATTGAGGCGTTTAACAAAACCCTCTCTAACATTATGCAAAAGATGGTTGGTCAGAACAAGAAGAGTTGGCCGGACAAGCTCCCCAACGCCCTCGGGGCTTATCGGACGACGACTCGCAATTCTACCCAGATGACCCCTTATTCCCTGGTGTATGGAGCTGAGGCCGTCCTGCCCATCGAGATCCAGTTACCATCCTTGCGCACTGCGGTCTACGACCAGCAAGCACCGGACAGAGCTGATTAAGCATGTCTAGTCGAGTTGGAAGCACTGGATGAGAATAGGCGTCGCGCTTTGAACAACATGGAGAGTCATCAAAGAAGAATGGATCGAGCTTTCAATAAAAAGGTTTGCCTCCGCTCCTTCCTGCAGGGTGACCTAGTACTGGCCCTAAGAGCACCAATGATCCCCGGCAGGAAGCAGCCCAAGTTGGAGCCCAAGTGGGAGGGACCTTTTGTCGTCCACAAGGTCTATCCCAATGGCGCGTACTCCCTAGCGACTATGGATGGTGAGCGTGTCACTCCTCCCACCAACGCTAGGTTCCTCAAGCAGTACTTTGCCTGAGTGTCCATCATCCCGCATGACGTTAAACTGCACTCTGTCCTGCATGACGCTAAACTGCACCACGTCTGAGTTAAAAGACGTTAAACTGTTCAGAATTCGTCCTGCACGATGTTAAACTGCATTCGTCCGTGCTGCAAGACGTTAAACTGCCAAGCATCCATCGTCCCGCACGACGTTAAACTGCATTCGTCCACGCTACAGGACGTTAAACTGCATGCTCCATCGACCCGCATGACGTTAAACTGCACTTCGTCCCACAAGGCGTTAAACTGCCTCTCAAGAACTACGTACGGATTGATTCCCATCCTTATGGGATACGTAGGACCGCCTGGACACTTGTGTTCCAGGTCCAGCCCCGTCTCTTGGTTGATCACGGGGATCTGCCGTCCTTCGGTTGCTCTCAAGGTGAGTCCTCCTACCCGTTTCGGTGATCTGTTAGCATGTTTTGGGGTACTCCGGTCTATGACCTGTAGTGTCAGATTCAATCCCGACCAGTCCTGTGTTGCTTGTCGGGCCTCGCGCTTCCTCTTGTTCGGGCCTTCCTGGGCAGCAAATCGATATGAATCCTGCGCTTGAGCGGTTGATGCTCGTTTGTTTGCCTCATCCTAGGCTGACGCGATCGGATGTTGTGTTACGAATATGGTCAGCGACATCCTTGATCGCCATGTCAACTCTTTCAGGCTCTGAACACTGGTTGCGCAGTCCTTATCACACTCCGCCTCAGTGCGTTGTAGTGGAAACTCGACACTCTCTCTTCATACTGACCCTCAGTACACCTCAACACGTTAGGCATTCCAACCAGGGTAATGGTGCCATTCAAGGCTCCCACGATATGAGCACCAATGATATATGCGGATGTCCTCCCTAAGGGCCATGTGTAGCTAGACCCTCGTCCCCATGAGGAGGAAGGAGTCACCCGAACAATCGCGTTCTGGTCCCAACATAGCTGGAGGCTAGCATCTGTGCCCCTCGGTTGATAGACATATGCAGGCCCCTATCCCAAGATCCTTCTCCTGGAATTGTGCGTGACTGCAGGGCTGGGATGTTCCCCACCTCCGCAGGGTCCGTCGTATTGCAATAAGCGGATTCCTCCATGGTCCGAGCCACACGACCTTAAACTATGTTGCCTGGTCTTACCACACGACCGTAAACTGTGATCGTCTTGGCCGCCCGATAAGAAACGGCACTGCATCGTGATGTTCTCCTCAGGGGACACTCACGTTGGGCGCTGGTTAATAACCACTCCATTTATCAATGCCTTTCATGGCTTGATTATTGTGGTGATGCTAGGTATTTCTTAATCACAGGCATGTCGCTGCACAAAGAAAAACCATCCACCTTTAAGGACAAACAAGAAATACCAAATACCGCTTCTTTTGGGTGCGAGGGCCAGACCCACACCCCTCCCCGCGCTGGTGCCCGATTGTGTTGTGTCGCGCTTCAAGAACTACGTGTGGATTGATTCCCATCCTTATGGGATACGTAGGAACGCCCGGATGTTTGAAACTTTGGGTCTAGCCCCCCACCTCTTAGAGATTCCCCCTTCTCTTGGGAATCTTCCACCTTCAGGTCACCCTCGAGGTGTGTCCCTCGACCCCTTGCAGTGGTCCACCGGTGTCAAGAGTACTCTGGTCTATTTCCAGGAGGGTCAGGTTCATCTTGGTCAGGTTCCTTCCACTTTTCAGGCTTCGTGCTCCCCTTCATTCGGACTCATCACCTACACCCTGGGTGGAACCCCCATGAGCGGTCTGGATACAATGCCTTAGTGCTCTCCCACCGATCCGGGCTGGTGCCCCCAAGGGCCTTGGGCAGGGAATCGATATGAATCCTGCGCTTGAGTGGTTGATGCTCGTTTTCTGCCCCATTCCATCAATGGTCAGTGCGATATTGATGCTGATTTTCCACCACGGTTGGCAGTACTCCCATATCGTTACGCCGGTGCCCCCAGTCCTTGAGTGAATGGCCGCATGATTCACATTACGTTTTCCACCTCCCATTCTGACCAGGTGAAATCTCGACACTCTTGACACTATCCCTCAGTGCATCTTCGCATATCCAGGGGATAGGTCCACGATGTGGCGTACTTTGAGGTTCTTATGGTCCGAGCTCTAAGACCTTAAACTAAGATCTGCCCCTATGGTCCGAGCTCTACGACCTTAAACTAAGATCTCCCTAATCGGGGTTCTACGTCCCGCATGACGTTAAAACTGCACTCTCAGAACTATGTGTGGCTTGATCTCCAGCCTGATGGAGTACGTAGGAACGCCCGGGCATCTCGACTCGGGTCCAGCCTCAGGGATCGCTGAGTCCCGCCCCTCCTCGTCGCCGGCCGTCTGTCCTGGCTTCTTGTAGAGTGGTGCGGTTGTGATATTCTCCCTGATTTAGCTCGGGATGCCCCATTGCAATTATGGGAAGCGACAGTTTCCTCGTCAAAGAGGTTCTGTCTGAGAATTGAGGTGATTCACGGCCAGATTGGTGCATCCACCTAATACGCTTTCCCCACGGCGGCGCAATTTTGGGAGTGTTAGATTCTGTCCGAACAAATCATCACTTCGCCCCACGCTTCGCATGCTCTTTTGATCTGGATTTCCACCCTTGTGTCTGAAGGAACCCCCAAAGTGGTATTGATGATGACATGTGATCCGCCTCCTGCAATACGAATGATGACCTTCGGTCCGTCTATTGCATTAGTATGGTCGATTGATCCACTGTCCGCTTGCCGTCTTGGGAATTTCCTGGAAGACTGACCGTCGTGGATTTCTGAATTCGGGACACGCGATTCACCCTTTCTCTTTTCCCTATGTTCGGATAAAATCTCAACGCCCTTAGCGTTGTCCCGCTCGTGTGTCGGAAGAAGTTGGGGGGATGGTACATTCATTAGGTCTGAGGTCTCCTTTCCTAGGAATGACCTCCCTCTTTTCCTTAGAAATCCAGGCCCAATTGTGGATGCTTGAAGCGTGGTTAACGCTCCCGCAAGACAATGAATTGTGGTTGAGCACGTTAAGCCAAAAGATGCATATAAATATGTTGATTCATACAAATGGATCGAAGTATTGAGTAGCGGAAGAAAAATGTTCTAGGAATGGAAAAAAAAGCCCCTAGGGATTAGCGTGCTGAAAGAATCTTTCCAACGCCGCTACCCTTTGGCTGGAAGCCTCCAGAGCTGCTTCTCGCTCTCTGTATGCCCTCTCTTCGTCGGCGGTCGCAGCGCGCAGCTCGCCGATCCTGGCCTGTGCACGCTCCCGCTCGACTTGAAGTGTGACCATCTGGTGGCCTGCCTCCGTCAGCTGTGCCTGGGCGTCATCCAGCTGGGCCGTCAATTTCTCCACAAGCTCAGTGCACGCTGCGACGAAGGCCTCCTTCTCTGTCGCCTGCCCTTCGAGGTGCCGGACTTCCTGCTCCGCCACGAGGAGCGCCCGCGTGTTCTCCGATATGTCCCGACATTGTGCGACGTCGGCACGCCGGCGGCTCTCACACATCTTTTCGGCCATGAAATCACGGACCGTCAGATGGAGGCATCGAGCATCAGCTCCCTCGGCACACAGGAAGCGCAGCCAGGTTTTAAGCGATCCCATGCGCCCCAGCCACTCTGATGGGGGTCACTTGAGGAAGTGCTGGATGCACTTCCACCCCCTGCGGCGCGTTATCTGGCTCTCCTCGACCGCCTCCGAGTCCGAGTCATCCATCTCCTCGGGGTCGGCAGGCCGGTAGGCAGGGAAGGCAGCCAGCAGGTCTGCTGCAGGGTCCGCCCCTGGGATGTCCTCACAGGGGATAGGTTCCCCAACATCTGGGAAACCTTCTTCTCTCGCCCCAGTGGCGTTGACACTCTCGTCAGCGCCCGACCTCTCTCCGATGGCAGCACCGCCGGCGTCCGCTGCCCCCTGATCAGCAGTTGGTGGGGCCGGCTCGGTGTGAGAAGTCTGTTCTGGAGAAGGTGGCATGTCTACCACTGGTCCACTCGTGGATGGCCCGGGTTCGACAGCCCGATGAGCCTCCAGTATTGAGATCACTGCGCAAGGCATGCCGTGGTTAGTCACGGATTGTCAACGGCAAGCACCAACAGTAAAGTAAGAAGACATACGGGAATCCAGAGCGTCATCTTCCGCTGTCCCGGCCGCCGTAGGAGCAATTGCAGCAGGGGACCCCTCAGCGCTTGTCAATTCAATGATGGGTGTCTGGCCCCCGCCCTGTCCTGCTGGATCCTCTCCTACTCCTACTGAGGATGCTTGACCAACATCTGTGCACTCCTGAGGAAGGTGAAGAAATGGGTTAGAAGCTGCATAAGAGAATGGATGAAGCAGGTTGAGTAGGGATAGAAGCGGACCTCAAGGAGCTCGGTGATATCGATATTGTCAGAGCCGGCCACCTCGCCGCTCTCCCGTGGGTTCCCCAGATGAGACCTTCCCTCAGAGCCTTCATCCTCCCCCGTCTCCTCCTCTTCCTCGGAGTCATCGTTACTATCATCTTCCTCTGGCGGCATCTGTTCTGGAGCAGGCTCTAGACTGAGCATCACCTTCACCAGAAGGGACGACTCCGCACGCTGACCACGTTGGCACGCGTACTCGTCCATGGCCGTTAGATACGCATACCGCCGGTGGAAGTTCACCCTGTCGGCGACCTGAAGGCACCCAACCTCTGGCAGATGGATTCCTTCTCTGGTTATCTTCTACCAGATGGTTTCGGTCCCCAGCGACTGCCGCAGGGTCATCCAGGCCGACCACAGCGCTGGGAAGACTACATCGTGGGAGGGTTCGAGCAGATGCCTTATCTGCTTCTCGGGCCGCTCCCCGACCACCGCATGTGCCCCCTCTCTGGGCGCTAAAGCCGTGGCGGTAGTCTGCGATGTGCCCGCCGCCGAAGTCCCTACCCGCGCCGGCTCCGCTGCTTGGCGCGCCTCCGTTCTCCCCTGCGTAACGGCGCCTCGCCTCCTTCCTTGACGTCCGGTCTCCGCACGGGTGACCTCGAGCCGCCGAACTGGCTTCCGTAGAAGCCCCTCGGGGTACGCGGTGGCCTAGTGTTCGGCGTACTCGGTTGCCAAGCCTGCGTCGACCCCGGTAGGAGGGAGAGTGATGACATCGCCAGAGCCGAAAGCGGCGAACATTAGCCACATCTGGAGAAGGACGCAAGGGTTCGTCTCCTCCCAGACAGTAGCAAATACCCTCTTCGGCATCCGTTGAAGGCACCCGAACTTCCTGGCGAACCGGGTTGGCACGTAGGGCTCGAAGATCACCTTCCCGTCGATCCGAGCCATGAGCACCCCGCCCCGCATGCTCAGGAAGTATTCGTGCTGCTCCAGCAGACCCTGCCCATTGTCGATCATCTGGCCAATGGGAGTGGGGAACGGGATGAAGTTGAAATTGGCATGATTTCCAATCCGAATCCTCACGCCCTCCTCATTTAGGGTCATCGGAGCGACCCCCGCGATGTTCAGCAGGGAGGGTCGCAGGCCGTTTCCCGGAGGAATGACGGCGTTTGGAAACGTGTACCCACCGAGGTGAGCAGCCACCCAGCCGTGGAAGAATTGAAAGGGCCCATAGACCCTTCGTGGCGACCCCCCTCGTGAGATGCGTCCCAGGATGGCGTACAGCTTAGCCAGCACTGGGACCCCGAGGTTGAATCTTTTGTTGGCGGCCATGGCGCCCGCCATCACCAGTGTCGCCGGGCGGACGCCCTTCCTCGCGTCCCGCACTTGTAGGAGCCACCCACTCAGAAAGGCGGCCAGGAACGCCGCGTACCGGACATTTGGGTCCCGGGCCTCGATGACGCGGTACCCCCATGAGCGGTGGTCTCCCGTCTCCAGGACCCGCCAGTACGACCCGTTCCGGCTCCTTTGAGCCGCGGTCGGGCACCGCTTCCCCCTACTTGGAATCTTGACCGCTGGGTCATGCTCCAAAAACTGGCTGAACCACTCCTTGTAGTCTATGTCCTTGCGGAAGTCCTTGACCCCGAGCCGCTGCGTAGCCAGGTCTAGTAGATGCCATGTCAGGATGGGAGTTCGTGACCTGTCGCCCCAGGTGTTCCTCGGAGGCAGGAACTCATCGTATTGGTAACCCTCCAGCGGGATACCTCCAATGCAGTGGATTTCCCAGAGACCGATGCTGACCTCCCCATGATGAAGATGGAAGGTGTTGGTATCCGGGGACCAGCGGGTGAACAGCTCTGGCCCGAGCTCGGGCTGCTGGTAGAAGTGGAACTGTGACGTCCACGCCGCCTCAAACAGGCCGATGTACCGCAGTTCCTCCGTGAAGTGATCGCAGGTGTGGCGTACCCAGAACGCCCAGGCCCACTCACTGGTGAAATTGCCCCCAGACCGCAAGTCCCAGTCCTTCACCCAGCCCCAGGTGTCGTCGATGACACTCTGGTGATACGTGCTCGAGTAGAGGGCTGGAGAGTTCTCCGCAGTAGGCTCACTCCCGGTAATGGTTCGCGTCCTCGGGTTCAGGACATAGACATCTAAGTTCCTGGTCTCCCTGGCAGGATGCCCGTTGTTGGTGATGTTATAGCGGGGAAGCTCGTCCTCCCGAGTCACCCAGGTCCGTGGCGCATCAACCTCGAACCCTGGCACCAGAACCTCATCCAGGATGCCGTAGTTCCAGAGTGGCAGGTTGTCCGACAGCAGATACGTCTTCTGGGCCGGCGTCAGCAAATCGAACAAGGATTGATTGTTGGAAACAATCTCCCTGGCTCCGTAGACCTCCTCGTTCGCCGCCATCTCAGCTCTTCGAATGGCGGCATCCCCCTCATTCACTTGATTCACGGCCATCTCAGAAGCTCCGGGAGTCGTGTGGGTTAAGGGATGAGGCATGCGGAATCGGAAGAGGCTGGTAGAGAAATCTGGGAGTTGGCGCGCAATCCTAGTGGACGGCGCGCAATTGGGAAGTCTGTCGCGTAAAACCTCGGGTGTTCGCGCAAAAACAAGCCGAAATCCGGATGGGTTTGCGCGCCGAACGGGTGAATTTCGCGCTGTCAATGGCAATTTCGCGCACGAGAGCTGGGAAGCTTATCGCGCGGAAAGCCTGTGTACGGCACGAAGAACCCAGGGCCCCTATTTATAGGCGAGGCAGGGTGTCCGTGCAGCGCGGAAAGCATTTTGCGCGACCACGGCAGCAAATTTTGCGCCCGACGCCCTTTTTGCGCACCAAAGTCCCGCGCCACCCAGGACTTCGGCATTCCGGCGTCTCCCTCGGAACCCGATCGTTGCGACCTCTCGCCGATCTGATTCCGAGGGGGGGCTTTTGTAGACACCGGAAAATTCTTTTGCTCCTCAAATGAAGTTCCGGATGAGGAAAGCGAGGTCATATTTGGAGTCAGAAGCACGTTTCGGAAGGCCCGAAGACATTGCGCGAAATTTCGGAGGCCCGCGCGCAATATTGGCTATGCGCGCGCAATACTTCTGGGATTCGCGCAATGGGCCGAGTCGGCACGGAATGTTCCAAGCCCGACGCCCAGGCGCGACCCTATTGCGCGTCGGGCCCCTATTTCGCGCCCGCGCCGAATTGCGCGCCCGCGATCCGAATTGCGCGCCCGGGGTTGCCTATAAATACAAGGAGACCCCCAACGTTTTGGAGGTTGCCAGAATTCGAAGGGTCGCTCGTGCGCGCAATCCCACCCCCTCCGCGCGCAATGCCGATCTTCAGGTAACCTCCTTTATTTCGCGCAAGCAAGCCTCGGGGTTCGCCTTCGCGCGCAACCCCTTTGGCTTATTTCCTTTGACCAACTCCACACCCAAAGGCTTTCGCGCGCAAAAGAAGCATCTTGCGCGCACCCCCCCCCCCTACTAAGTGGCCATTCGTTAAAGAATGGGTTGTTGCCCCCGCGCGCTATCAGAGGCCCGGTGCGCGCAATCTCCATCTTCCGCGCGCAAAGCCCTGGACCAATTGCGCGCCAGCCCGCCCAATTGCGCGCCGACCCGTGGTATTGCACGCCAAGATCCTCTTTTGTGCGCAAACCGCCAGGGTCGCCCCCTTTGACCCCCTGAGGGTACCCGCCTGCGTGGCGCCCGATGATCTTCATCACGGGTGCCCGCACCTTGCGTTGTTTTCCCGTGTGGCCCTCTAGGCTCGCGCGAAGTGACACGGACCCATCGGCGGCACCACTTCATCCGCGCTGCAGGACGTTAAACTGCCAGGCATCCATCGTCCTGCAGGACGCTAAACTGCACCACGTCCACGCTGCAAGACGTTAAACTGCCAAACATCTTCGTCCTCAACACACGACGTTAAACTGTACTTCGTCCGGCAAGAAGTTAAACCGCCCGCTTTGTCCTCAACACACAACGTTAAACTGTACTTCGTCCAGCAAGACGTTAAACCGTACGCTTCGTCCTCAACACACGACATTAAACTGTACTTCGTCCGGCAAGACGTTAAACCGTCTGCTTCGTCCAATATGACGTTAAACTGTACTTCTTCTGGAAAGACGTTAAACTGTCTGCTTCGTCCTCAACACACGACGTTAAACTGTACTTTGTCCGGCAAGACGTTAAACCGTCCGCTTCGTCCTCAACACACGACGTTAAACTGTACTTCGTCAGGCAAGACGTTAAACCGTCGGCATCACCCGATCACGTGCCTCGCACGCAGGTTCCCCCCCGGTTTGGATGTGGCCCCCACCCGCTCGTCTCTGCAGGGATGTCGGGATTGCCCCTCTTTAGGGACGATTTATTGGAGTGGCCTTCGCCCACGGGGGTAGGGTATTACAAAACCCTAGTTTCTTGTGGGGGACTGCACATGTGTATCTCCATTGTGCTTCCCCACTGTCGAAGCCAGTGGAGGGTGTGACAGGGATCGAGGTGTCTCTCACCTTCGGCCCAAGTCCCTCTTCAACTTAGCTTTGCCGCACTCAGGCTGCCTCGGTGCGTAAGTACTGACAGAATGAACTACGTGGACTTCGATCCCTGTCTCCTAAACAGGGTACGTAGGAAGCCTCCCTGAGGTTCAAGCCCAGCACCTGGTCGTCTCGGTCGTATTCACGTCGGTTCGTCCATCAGTGGACCCCTCCCGGGTTCACATTTGCGTCGATTCACCTATGAATCCGCCCTTGTGGGGGACTGCACATGTGTATCTCCATTGTGCTTCCCCACTGCCAAAGCCAGTAGAGGGCGTCACAGGGATCGAGGTCTCTCACCTTCGGACCAAGTCCCTCTCCAACTGAGCTTTTCCGCATATGGGCCTCCATAGAGTGTAATCCCCAAACACCAGCGTCCAGCATGACGTGAAACTGTGATCCATCCGTCTGTTCCATCCCCCTCTGTGCGCGGTGGTTCAGTTCAATCCTCCGCCCGGCAGCCTCGACCTCCTCGTGAGTCGGCTTGCCAACGTCCAGCATGACGTTAAACTGTATATCCGAACTACACTGACTTTGATCCGTGCTAACGCGTGGTACGTAGGAAGCCTCTACGGGGTCCAAGCTCTTCACTCCATCATCCATCCTGATCCTTACCCGGGCCGCCACATCTCGGTGGGGTCATTCCATTTCATTCCACTCCACTTCACTCGGGAAGCCGCCCATGTGCTGGCCCAAGTGTCGGAGGTTCCCCGCAAGGGGTTCTGTCATCTGATCCACTCATCGTGTTGATCAGTCCGATGCCGTCCCCGCTGGACGTTAAACTCGCGGCATACCCCGTGTTAAACATGGGAAGCTGAGGAAAACCTCAGGTAACGCAGTTCCCCGCACCCAGCGCGGGATGCCTTAGGCCATCACGCCGTCGAGAAGCCCTATTAGGGACGGAAGGTAGACATGCAGAGCCGCAGTTTTAAGACACGCCCCCAACACCCAGAGCTACCCGGTCTCCTCACCGCGGGTTGCTGCCCCAACCAGACTCCTTGGAGCGTCCGGGCGGAAGCAGCGTAATTAACCGGTGTCCATGAAGATATGGTGCCGGGAAAGAGATTCACGAACATTCTTAAATCTATGAGGGAGACCCGGATTAGGCGACGAGTTCCGAGGAGACGTCCATGGAAGGAGGAGCCGACATCCCATCATCCCGGTTTCGATCAAGGAGCAGACGTCCCTGAATAAGGGACGGATGCCGCCTGCCTTTGGAAAGCGGGACTGCGGGGCCACAAGCCGCCCTCCCATTCCCTCGGGTCGACGGGCGCACGTGCGAATGCGTCCTGGCGGAACAGCGTCAGAACAGAAACCCAACACACATCCGCACCGAAACAGGGTTATCCTATTATATTTTGTACCCAATAAGGGAAGGATATCAGTTGTGAAGAATGATGAAAATTTGTTAATTAAAACAAGAATAATTACACTCTAAATAGTAAATTTGTACATTAAGAATGTGGATACACACACAATAAAGGATCAATTTTTCCTATAATTCAGAGACCATATATTAGAAATATTATATATCATGAGTATTTTGAAATGGATACTTGAGTTATAACTAAATTTTAGTAGACACAAACCAATCAGTCAAAGTGTATTTTCACTAATTGAATTGGGTATATTTCTTGTATATGAATTTCATTCATAATGCTTGATGCACTATAGAAAATACAGTTTTGTATAGAAAATATTTTTTATTCTATAGAATAATTACTTTTATAGGTATTTCTAGAAAATTTTTCTAATTATAAGATATCATTTGTGGTTTTCTTAAATAATATATACTTGGTTATTAAAATATGTGAAGATATGTACATGATGCTGAATTGGGTGATGTGAAACTTTATAGTAAATGAAGAAATTTTACTTGAGAATATACTCTTAAAATAGGGAATTTAATTCATTCCTAAAAAGATAATAATAATAAAAATGATTCCATATCAGGCCATTCTCCTGGGTATTCACATCAGTCTTTGAAATGTTGGTTTTTAAAACAATCATTTATTAAAATTTTCTAAAATATTTTGCACATTCACTTGAATTTTTAAATGAAAATTTCATTGATGTGTAAACAATCATGAAATAATGACTTTACTAATTTTAGAAGAAATATAGTTTAAACACCATTCATGATCTCCTTGAACTAAAAAAATTTGATCTGATCTTGTGTGTAACATGATAAATCATACTATAAGAGATCCACTGGGGTAGTGAGTTAAATATATTTTCAAGAATATCTATTATGAGAGTGTTATACTAAAATAATTCTAAATAAGAATCTCCATTAAGAAAAGGGAAAAATTATAGTGGTATTTTTCTTTAATAAGAATATATCAAATCCTATTATCTACTTGGAGGTTGTATAAGTCCATTACATTGTACTAAAATACGTTTTAATAATTAAATAATGAAATAGAAGAATTATTTGGTTGATCCTAGCACTATAATAATTTATCATCTCGAGAAAATAAAAAATAGGGTTTACGTAATGTTTAAGAATATAACATATTGTGGTTATAGTAACCACATTTTTAATATGGGAAAGAGATGATATCATATATGAGTTCCTAAATGAAAAGTTGTTTTATGCTGATATATATGCTCAGGAATTATTGATAGAAAAAATTATTTGACATATGGGAACATTTATGACCACTTTTCTTATCAATATAGAAATTAATATTTTACCAACATTGTTTATTAAAATTGGGATTTTTCACTATTGTTTGAATAATATGATGATTATCCAATTTTATGATGTGTATATGAATAATTGATGAATAATGTATTAAAAAATCATTCTTCTCCTTCCATAGGGAACCATGATCCTTATAGAAGAGTTTAAAAATTACTACAAAGTGAATTATATTGGCCCACTCTTTATTAATATAAAGTATAATTTGTTAAATTTTTTGGTTGATTCTCATGGAGGGAAAATATTGAATGAAATAATACAATGTCAAAATACCCTTTCCTAGAAGTCGAAGTGTTTAATATGATTGGTGTTTATTTCATTTGACCATTCCAAAATTCCTTTGGAAATTAAAAATTTTCTTTTTGTGGATTTTGAATTATATTTTATGGAACATGAATCTACTTTCCAAAATACAACATCTTTATTGGTGAATTATCTGAATAAGATCAAATTTTCTCATTCTTGAAATCCTTAGTTTATCATTGGTGAATTGGTACGCATTTCAATAAAATCATTCTAAGGGAATTTATTGATAAACAAAATTTTTTAAAAAAAAACCCATTATCATCTAAAACCTATGGGAGAGTAGAAATTACTAACAGAAAAATAAATCGGTTTTTGGAAAGGACATTTAGATTAATCTAGAAAAATTATGTAATTAAGGTGGAAGAATGATTGCAGGCATAAATAATAGTGGTTAAAACCCTGATTAGTATGAACTCATTCCAAATTATCTACTCAAATACATGTTTCTTACAATTGGATATTGAGCATTCTAAATGTTGAGATATAAAAAATACAAAAATGGATTCCCAAAAAGGTGGGAAGATAATATTTTTTCAAGAAGGTTGAGTTAAAATATCTCAATAGATACATATATAATAAAGAAATAAAATATAAAGAGAAGACTAAGAACTATCAAGATAAATTAATCATATGAAAAAAGTCATCTAAAGACAAGGTACTATTTTCTAACACATGTTTGAAATTTTTTCCAGGTGAATCATTGTGGTCATGATTTTTAGGTTGTTTAAGGATTATCAACATGGTTCAATCGAAATTAAAAGGTAGTATAAAGTTAAATTTGTAGTTAATGTTTAATGGTTAATATTTAATAAGGATACAATATTTGATAGGTTCATTTCACTTTGACATTTGATTGAATCCATTTGATGCATTTTTATCCTTCTATATTTAATGAATTGGAGACTGGGATGGAATCTTAGTGTGCTTTCATTTGGATTCGTTAACACATTTAAATTAGATTATAAAACTTTTTAGGATATATAATCTATGTTCTCTATCCTAAGACCTTATTTTCAAAAAAAGGTAAATAC
The DNA here is from genome assembly GCA_963277665.1 of Viscum album. Classification (NCBI taxonomy): domain Eukaryota; kingdom Viridiplantae; phylum Streptophyta; class Magnoliopsida; order Santalales; family Viscaceae; genus Viscum; species Viscum album. The sequence continues at coordinate 860,469,862 of OY728143.1, read as the reverse complement.
AAAAAAATGACAACTAATATTTATAATAATATAATGATAATTATAGTGTGATGATACTCAAAAGGTACAATAGGTTCCTAGCCATTTTTAGAAATTAGGAATGGATTTCTACCATACTATGATGGGGAAAACCATTTTAAATAGTATACAATCATAAAATACATGGTTTGTAATTATTTTAACTAACATAATTAATATTTCATTGAAGAAAGAGAAACAGTTGTTGTGCCATGGTGGATATTCCCATGGTGGTGGATTTCAAGAAATATACATCCGATATTTAAAAGGGATTTTCCAATTTATCGTTCTTGGAATGAGGAAATACATGGCACTACAACTAATTTAGGACTCATAATTTTTCATCACTAACCCAAAACGAATTTCACAACCATTTTCTTTTCTCATCACCAATGCTCCCATAACCAATGATCATCCTCGTTCTACCAGAATTTAGTCATCATGTTTGTGGAAATTACTCCATATATTCCCTCTCACCTATTTTTTCATTCCTACCACCATTTAAAGTGTTTAATTATTTTATTCCATCCCAAAATTCCCTCTCACTCATCAAAACTGATTCATCCATAACAACCCATTCCTCTAATCCATTAAAAAACACCCCCTTTACATTTTCCATGTCATGGATTAGACCTTACCCATGGTTTGAAAAATACCATTAATGCAAATTATAAGGAAAAAGTCACATTGTAAAAATTATTATCCAATTTCCACACTAATCGAGTAAAGAAATAGAGGACCTAAACTCCTTCACTATCACATAAACCTTCAAAAAACCATTAAATATACTCATAATATATTTCCTCTTCTAACCTATCTACTTCTAATCCATCTTAAAGGGAGGAGTCTCATATATATAATACATTCCACTGACCACACAATTTTATTCAAAAACACTATAATAATTTATCCATCATACAATTAATAATCATTTTTACAAAAAAATGGATATAGATCTAATAAAAAAGATAAACATGTACTAAAAGGTGTTAGATGATCTCCAAGAAATACAGATACTAGAGGAGGCATACAGGAGCCTTTGTTAACATTTTTTCAATATTAGATATCCAATGGGATAAGAATAACATTTATTTAGAAAAACAATAGGTAATATAGTCTTTGAATGATTATGGAGTGGGGATCAGAATTTTTAGGGTATATATTGTTCAGAAACTAGAATTTAAAGAGTTCATGCTAGATCTAAATAAAATCCTGGATCATTAGAGAAGAATAATTGTCAATGTAAACCCAAATAGAAAAAAAACCCAATACAACTAAGGACACTAAACATGGTGTATTCAACATGGGGTTCATACCTTGAATAATTTTACATACCTTTATGGCCATAGAATCCTCATAAAAATAAGTGATTCATCTATAAGAAATAATATTTTCCACCAATTCCAAATTGGGTATGATCGTCAACATGGATATGGAGTTTTCCCTATACATTTTTTGATAGAAAAATAAATAAATGGTCACATTCATGTGAGCTAACTTCATTATCTAATTTTGAATGCACTAAAAATTCATTAGAACCATTTAACATCAATCAACCTTGGGAAGCCTCCATTTTATTGACCTTCATTTCCTCTTCAAGATAGATATATTGAATAAATTGGGAAAGAAATATGATTAAGAGAATGGGTATTCTTATTATTCAGAAGTTTATATGACCACATAAGGTCAATCTTATGATAATTTTAAGAGTAGATCTATTTCTTCACTATAGATGAGGATTCCAATTATGAACTAAATCAAGAATCACTACCGATTATTCATATATAGATGTGGAATTACTATTTTTGTGTTTCAATATATTTTATCATACAAAAAATGAATATGATATTTCATTTGATTGGTTTAACATTCCCTAAACCACTTATTCCCTCTTATACTCAGTCATCACCCATCTCATTAACACATTCCCAAATATCCCCTACTCCTCTGAAAGATCCTATACATACCAAACATACAAGTCTAGATATCCTTGATGACCTTACTAAACAAGAGTCTTAATAATATTTTCAAAATGAGGATCATCATAAGGGTAAGGGGCTCTCTATAAAGATAGTGTAGCATGTCCATTTCATTGATCTGGATACTCCATGGATAACATCTCTCTCGATCAAGGATATGACCATCAAAATTTCTATAGAGTCGACCATCATGCATCATATCAATAAATTTAGAATACTTGGTATAAAAATAACCTCATCTTACCAATAGATTCTATTGAAATCTATATATCAAATATTTTATGAGCCAAGAACAATTGAGGTGGTGAATATGGAAATACATATTCAGAATGAAACTTAGACGGAGTTTGAGACCACAATGGAGTTATGGGTCATTATACCTGAGTAATCGGGTGTATCCCTTTCATTAATTTATGTTATAGAATGGGTTTTTTCAAGAAGAGTAAAAATTTTCATATTCAAATTTTAATATCAATATTATTTTTCAAATGAGTTTATATAAGTGTTATGGTCTACTATAAATAGTCTTTTGAAATCTAATAAATTATTTACGTTTGTGATATTTTTGGTTTATTTCCATCTATTTTTTTATTCTAACCATATTTTGAATCATGGTTGAAATATTTTGAAATAATACATTGAAATGTTTCTTGAATCACATATGTAAGAGATTTGTTTCCTATATTATCTATACAAACTCATTTTCCAAATATGATTCAAAATTTAACAACGAAACAAAATTAAAATTGGCACACTACATAAAAATTTGAATCCCTACTATCATTGAGTAAGATGGTTATTTTTATCATGGAATATTTTCCAATTTTATATTATTAATTGTTCTTTTAATTTTCTATACATACTATGCTCTCTTTTATAACTCTGTCATCATAATTTCACAAAGATTGAAAATTGTTTGATATGAATTTTTTGAGAGATATTATTTGAAAAAACTTGAATTTTTTCTTGATATAATTTTCAAATATTTTTTAATGGATACATTATTTTAACTAGAGTATTAAAAATAATAATAGATTGAAAAGTATTATTTTTATGTTGAATTTATTTTAAAATGAATACATTCTCATTTTTAGGATGAAATATAAGATGATTCCAAAATTAAAACATTTCCTATGGTGTGGATTTTTTAAATTTATTGTTAATTGTATTATTAATTAGTGTCCATTTATTGACTAATTATACATCATTTCAAAATATCATTCCCAAGAATCTTATAAAACATTTTGTTATATTCTTTATTATACTCTATTTCTTGAGAAAACAGAAGACATGAATCACAACAACAAATTAAACTTCTGCGCTTTAAGTAGTGAATATTTCTCAAGAATGACATATATGATTGAGTCTATTTTTTAACCCTTAACCTTCAACAAATATTTAATTTATCCTATTATTAATCATCTATAAATTTTAAATCAACATATTAAAATCCTAATTACAATCTAAATTATTTGTCTTACATTATTGATTTTGGTATTATTCCATGATTTATCTATTAATCATTATAATGGATATTTATGATTCAAGTAATTATGGTTATGAATTCCATGAGGGGATTATATGTGTTTTCCTTGGAAAATAGTGATTTTATTTAAGGATATTTTTTATTATGCTTATGTGATTCCAATTTTTTGGGAAAGAATTCCATATTGTCTTATATAATCTACATATTGATGACCACTCACACATGATCTTTGATATTTTAACAAATATTATAACTTGTGTCATGATTTTGTAACATATAGTTCATGGGGTGGGTATGAGATGTTCCCCATGTCTAATTTGTTTTTTGTAAAAAGAAAATGACAAAAATGGAAAAGAGAAAAAAATGAATCGAAGAAAAAATATGTTGAAGTTTTTCATGAAACATCATGATAATAATAATCAAATAGAGGGATATTGTTTGGTATTTATATAATTTTAATGAAAAAGGATATATATTATTATTTAGTTTTAGTTTAAGTTCATTCATTTCTCTGGACAAATTAATCCTTTTTTCAGTCTGAATCGTAACGATTGCATAATGAAATTATCACCTTCAACATCAAAATAATTGGAATTATATTATAAATCCCCCTTGATTAGTATTTTCTGATTTCTATATAGTGTAGATTAAGATTATATTCAAATTTAGGATTTGATTTTGTGTTCTAGAGACTAATCATAACTCTAGTTTATATTATTAATTCTTGTTGAGAGAATATTTTTAAAGATATATTTTTACATGGATAAGAATGTATAAGGAAAATTGGAAAATTATATCTAATTGAAAGATTAATTTGAGTTAATGTGTTATATGGCTGTGCGATTGGCACCTATGAATATTTTTTTTGTTCAAATTAAATTGTTTATGAGTAATGATTTATTTTATTTTTGGGATAGGATTTATATATTACATGGTTGATTTATATTCTATTTGAAATTATATTTGATATGTTTTTTACATAAGTATTATATATTGTTTTAATTATATGTTAATTTTATAATTATATATGTGTATGTATTTTTAGTATGGGTTTTAACTAATTTTTAGGGTTGATACTTCCAAATCAGGGGTGATTCATGTCGATTATTGTAATGTTTTCCCACAAAATGAGTATGTTTAAAGAGGATATAGATTCATAGGAATTCAAATGATTCATTAAAAACAATTATATTAATGTTTTGAAGTTATTATGTGAAGTTTAATTTCCAATACCATAAGATTTAATCATATCGAGGCCATGTCTGACACACTATAGTCCACCTGGACTAAATCTACTAATGAGTGACTCACATTGTGGAATCTATTAAATACGTAACCGTGAAATCTAGAATTATGTTATGAGTAAATTAAAGTTGACGAAACATAATGTATATAGAATTCTCTCACCCAGAACCAACAGTGAAGGAAAATCCCACAACACTAACATGATTGATAATAGTGGATGGTTAGGGAGATAAATATGATCATTAATGAAATTACTAGTGGATGGAGGTTCCTGGAAAGCAATTATAAAAGGTATATAGTTTGGGGTTGAACTAAATAGGAAACATAGAATAATTTTTCTATATACAGTCTTATCAACCAACCATTAGTTAACTATAACATTAATGGAGGATCATTCCTTCTCGAGGAGCTGTAATGGGTTATGTCACAATGTGATAACTATTTAGGAAACACTCCTAGGAAATGAATATAATAGATCTGGTTGAAGATAATTTTTTTCACACCACAAACTGAAGAAGATGGACGAGACATATAAAAAATTAATAACCATGTCAGGACCAATTCACCAGCCACACCACAATGTGTTTAGATTTTGAAAATAAAATAAGAGATACAAGATAAGATATGGGGTTATTTACCACATCATTCAATTGATTTTAATTTTTAATGGATCATATAAAGTTTTCATGTCTTGAAGGTACATGTTGTTCTATAACATATTCTAGATAAATATTTGTGTGGATGTTTTTGTTGCAACCACAACTTGATGTCATCATGACGTCCAATTTTTCAATGCAACATTTAATTTTTATAAAATTAGGTGGTTGATAAATAATTTATGTGGTTTGTAGGGATTTTTTGTAGGATAATATTTATTCATATTTACATTAGTATTTAATAATTCATAAAGTTACTATATTCTACATTGGAAATTTAAATCATTTATTTATGTAATTTATTTATAATAATTGTTATTTATTCCCCTATTACCCAATTAATGGTTTAGGATGTATTGCCCTAATGTTATATGGATATCCTCCACCATGCATGGGTAATCTAACTTTGTTTCAAGGGACATATAGTATATGGATTTTTGAATAATTTCTTTACTAATATCAATCAGGAATATTAGATTTGATTAGTAATTTCTTTATATTAAAATATTACCATATTCATTACTCAACCTATGATTAAGTGGAGTGTGGAGGGAGGAAACTTTGGGTAGTGAAGTGGGATAATATATTACCAATAACTTGTATTTCTCTATTTATTTAAAAATATTAACCCTAATAAATCTAGTGATGTATAATTATCTAAATTAGAGACCATTCTTAACCATGGTAGAATCAATTAACTTTCCCATAAAAATATCATAGTCCTAAATAACTTTGAAACCAATCGGTTTGACTAGTTAAGATCTAGAAGATGTATAATATTTTTAGTTGATTATTTGAAATTGAGTTCAATATCATATATTAAAAAAATATTTTAATCTATGATATTTTATTACATGTAGTAATAAAATTTTGGAATAAAATCACGTAGTTAACAACAATTATTTAATTTGAATCTTGAGTATTTCACTACTTAGAAGAATTCCCTATTAATCCACTATTATATGTATAAATTTTCATCAAAGGATTGATAAATATATGAATTTATGTACATTGGAAACCAATCAAAGATAATTACTCCATAATGTCTTGTTAAATTTGTATAAAACTACATGAAATATATTAGATTGAAAAATAATGTGAAATATCCAATAATAGAAATAGTTCGGGGCCAATTTAATGATTTTATAATTGAAGAAGATTAATAAGTTCATGATTTCTTTATTACGTTGAAAAAAATTATTAACCTGATTCAAATGTATAGAAAATTTATTAAGGATTACCCAATTGTGAAGTTGATTTAGAGAATTATCCTATACGAATTTTGTTCTAATATTTCTACTCTATTGAATTACAACATAAATTAATGGACCATGGATAAACAAAAAAATTATTTGATAGACTATGAGGAGAGTAAAGGTATACACTGTAGGATAAAATGATTTTTTTTTAACAATACATCACATATTGCTTCAAAAAAGCCAAAATATCTTGACCATAAGAATTATATTGGGGATAAAATTTATGTCCAGGATGATTCCAATAAATTCTATGAATTCCAATACTTTATATCAAAATGTATTATATGTGTAAAAATTAAATATAAGGGAAAATTTTGATTCCTTTTTTTAATTGTGGTAATATCAGTCACTTCTAATCTAGTTACCCTAAGTGGGATAATGGATATGTGATGGATGATCAACCAAAAATTCATTTATACAGTATAAGGTAAAAATTATTCTCACTAATGGAAAGTCATATAGAGGGATTGAAAATGATGATTGTTATATAAAAAGCATCTTTGTCTCAAAACATGATGTTGCCTCTTATAATGTTCATAGAAAAATATTTATGATGAATTTAGGGATGAAAGTCTTTGGGAATTTTAGGATAATTCAAAAAAATTCAGTGATCACTCCATTTAATAATAACAGATCGTTGATTAAAAATGTGATAACGTGGAGATACCAAATTAATCCAATTTTATAATAGATATTTTTTTAATATAAATCACGAAAATAAAATGTGGGAAAATAGTATTCGGTAAGTAGAAAAAATAGAACAATAAATTAACTCTTATCAAAAAAACCAAAGAGATTAATCAAATATATATATATATATATATTTCATGTAAGATGGATACTCTTAATAAAATAATTTAATTAAGTTATAATGTGTTTGATATCACTACATAAAACCTCATTTTCATTAATGATGAGTCAATGGATATTGATGTATCGACCCTGACCCTAGTAGACTAGATACAGTTTCAACATCATTATATTAGCATGAAGAATAGTGAATATCATACCAAAGGACTTAATAATTTAGTAGTCTGGTTAAACTAATTATATACATGAAATTTTTCATTACAATTGAAAACGTAACATACACAATGTATTTTCTCTTAGAATTCCATTATTCATTTTATCATACTCCATCATTTAAATCATAAAAAAAGATCCTGGTATCCAAGGGAAAATAAAACATAAGAGTATGGTGAGATTAGATTATCTATAAGGGTATGTGTATAATGAAATAAATGAATAAATAAGTCATAATCAATATGTCATGGTAAATAAGTGAAACAAATTATATTTAATAAATAACATGTTAATAATATGGTAGTAATAAATAATGATTAAATAATTCCATATAAATAATGAGATGATCCAAATACATATATTTGGATATTATAACTAATTGAATAATAGAATTAAATATCAATAACAAAATTCATAATGATGCAATGCATAATACAAGATATATGAAACATATCATTGAAACATTATTCTATGTTATCTAAAACTATTGAGAAATTTTTATAATAGTTCTATATAAATGGGTAATAACTCCTAAAAAGAAATCTAATTTTTCTCAGGTTACATATCAATTCATGGAGTGGCTAAAGTGGGTCCTAAATGACACATACTAAGTCTAATTCATTGCTCATATGGAAGGGGTGCATCATTATGCACATAATTAATCATATTTAAACTAAAATAAAAAATTTAAATACATTCCACATTTAATATACACAATCATAAACCATATAGATTAAATTTAATGGTATAGATAAAAAATATCCATAGAATAGTATATTTTAAATAAATGGTTATTATCATTGATGAATAAAAGTACCAAAAATTATTTTTAAAAATATTATTGAGGAAAATGTCCTTTTCATATTATAAATAACAATTTAAAATTGAGTGTTCACAAATAATTATGAAAATAATCTTCTTTTAAAATAACATTTGAAACATATAAAGGTATTTTTGAAACATCGATTGGTAATGATATCAAGAAATTGCATTCATTTTGAGTATGTTTAAACAATTATTCCATTAATTTTTTAAAAAAAAAATGTAAAAAAGCCTTGTTTGAAAAATAAGATGATGATTAATTTTAAAAAATGGTTGAAATATTATTTAAAAAATAATTTGTATAAAGGATTTAAAATAATTTTGATTACTTTTTTAGAAAAAAAATAGTTTTGGATTGATATGTATTTTTTACTGAATTGAATAATAATGATTAATTTTATTAAAAACATTTTTAATCGCTATTATATACTAAAGAGTGAAAAAATGGTACAATTTGTTGAAAAAATCATGAATAACCATATGATAAGGAAATATATTTATTTTCAAATTGATATATCAAATAATTCATATGATTGAGATTTAAACAAAAATAATCATGAATAGGGATGAGATTTATGAAATAAAAATTTACAAATTTTTTCACACTTGAATCATATGCCCCATGAAAGAAAAAAAAATAAAATGAAAACCTAAATACCATTAAGATAAATGAATGAATTATATAACCCAAAAAAATGGCATTACATACTAGACACTAAAAAATAAATGTTGAATATGGCGTATGTATCTCAAACATAAAAGTGAGAAGAGAAACCCATAACCTGATTCTAACATGTCAAATCACTTTTTTATCTTCATGATGAATAAATTTATATTAATTATTTTCCTACTTAGGAACATATTACAAGTTTATTATTTTTTTATATCACTTATTACAATTTGATATATGTTTACTAAATCAAATAAATTTACGTCAGATGTTTTGAAGATAGTTGGGTATTGTGTAGAAAATGACTATGGAAGGTTGACTATGGTCAATAAGCTAATCATTTAAACATCTACGAGTTAATAATAATAATAAATTATAATATTTATACATCAATTATTAGTTTAAAACTAATTATGAAAAATTAATAACAAAAATTTTCTGTGTTACAATAATGGAGATAGTTGGTCTTATGTACACATGACTAACATTCCAATTTTTCAATGATCATTATGAAATGAAGTTAATTAATATTTTATCTTTCAATAATGATAATAGTATCATATATACCATATTATTTGTTTAATGTTACTAATATATCATACATTTAATGTGGTGATGAAATGATACTCACAATTCTTTTTGAAGGTGGTAATTCACACATACATGAACGACATTATCATTTTTATGTGTAAGAAAAAAATGATATATTTTATTATTATAATAAAAAATAATTCATGAATATAATTATTAATTAACATTAATATAATATATTAATTAACATCATCTCTATTACCTTCCATTAAAATAATTATTGAATGGAGAAGCACAACGCTTCTTGAGGTGGTGGCCCTTCGTACACACGAATGACGTTATCTTATATCCTACTAAATGGATATTAAAAATGGTATGTATGATATTGATATTAAAAAGATATTATTATGTTATATATATAATATATATACATTATTTATATCATTATATCAATCCTTTTTATGTGTTAATGAAAAAATTAATTACATCAGTTCTTGATTGGGTAGTCTGTTGTTTACACGAATGATAATTTCATAAACCACTAGATATAAGTGGCGGTGTTTTTAGGAAATTATATTAAGATAAATAAAATACATAAGTGGAATATAATAAATTTATTTTATAATTATTTTTATTAAGAATTTATGGATGTGATAGAAGTAATAAAATAAAAATTCTTATTGGAGAACATTAACTCTTATATGGGAAACATCCTTAATATTTCACCCAAATCCTTCCAAGGTTAGACTTATTACCAAAATAAGGATACTAGGATGAGTAGATGCAAATAGGGATTTTATTTTTGTAGGATTTTACAAATAATTTTTTATGTGGTTAAATAATAGAAGATAGGGGTGTCCTTTTATAAGTGAGGTGAGTGGAAATCTTATAATTTTCTGAATGAAAAGGGTGTATTCTAGTTTTTTACACGACACAACAATCCAAAATTGAGTATTTATTGTTCTATATTATTTTAGTGTTTAAATATAGACATCAAAATATTTTAGAAAAAAAATATTTCATTTTAAACCATATCATTTCTCTTTAACCCCCCCTAAACCTCCCATGGTCAATTAGTTTTCTCCTTAATCACGGAAAGTAATTTTTACACATTTTATTATTCACTATGGTAAAAAATCATGTTTAAATTATTATATAATAAATATTATTATTATTAAAAATATTTAATATATTTTAACATGTTTTTTCACATATATGCTAAAATTTAATTTAAATTTATATGTGAAAACACAATGAGAAAATTTTTTATAATGAGAAAATGTTCAAAAGTTTTGAATGTTTTTATATTGAAATTATATATGAAAATGATTTTGAAAACATAAAATGGATTAATAGATATATAAATTAAATAATTTTACCAAAAACACAATTCAAGATATAATTTAACATTATAAATCAATTAAATGAAAAGGCGGTTTTCAATTAAATTTCTCTATTTTTCCCAATTCATCTAAAAATTAATATTTAAAAAAAATACAATGATTAAATCTATTATAATTTGTATATAAATATAAGAAAAATGAAGTCTTTTTCAAATAATTTATTTTAATTGGTAAAAATTCATTATAAATTTTGTGCACAATGGTAGAGTAAACGACCTTTTAAAAATATACTGTTTCTCAAAATATATTTATTTTTCTTTGAAATGAATAAAATTTTCAATTTAATCAATAGATATACTTTTTTAAATTTTATACATTTTTAAACCATAAGATATTCAAAATTTAGTTATTATTATTCGTAAAATTCAATTTAATGTATAATTTATATTGGTAATGTTCTAATAATTATATATAAATATATTATCATGTTTTATTCAAACATGGTGTTTTGTGTGTTCCAAGATATCGAATAGATTGAATTTATTTAAAAAAAATTAAATTTATTGTGATGTTAAATAACTTTTTATACTTGTGGTTTAATGTCATACATGTTATCAAATAATATGTTCCTATATTAAGACCAAGAGGTGTCCCATCCTACCCCCTTGAGTAAATTACATCTTCCTAATTTAATCTTGATCTCGGTAGTCAAGGGTTTGTCATTTAAACATACCCTTCTTGAAATGACACATTATAATAAGGGATAATAAAATATCCTCTTAATAAGATAAAAAAACGGCCATATGGAATAACAGATAACTAGGTTTCTAAGAATAAGAACAATTGTGGACAGTGATGATATGGTCGTGGAAGAAAAACATAAATAATTATAGAGACTAATAGATTTTATTAAAAAAAAAATAAAGGGACTAATCAATACAATGTAAAGGACCTCAAAAATATAATAATGTGATAATTTAAAGGTTCATTGGTACTGAATAAATGAAGGTACTTGGATATCATTTTTTCAATATCCTTTTTCTATAAATGGGTTATTATTTTACCATCTTGACTAGAAATATATGAAAATATTATAACTTTATATATCTCTAATTCATTGGAACAATAACATATTTCTTTTTTCTTCAGTCATTTTCCACTTCATTTTTCTCTACAGGAAATTAATATCCAAGATTTATTTTTTTATGATTGAAGCTCTAAAATATACATTTAAAGGATCGTAAGTTCTATAATATAATTATTATTTGATCTTATTACCTCTAACTATTGTTATAAAATAATGGTTGGTATTGGTCATCCAATATACATAAATATTCATATAGAAAATTATTGAATTAATCATTAAAGACATATTAATGATTCCATAAAAACCATTTCTTCAATTTTTAACCTTATGACACATAAAAATGATTAAGATTTAAGACTTTAGAAATATAGTGACAAAATTTCCAAAATGATTATTTATTAACCCCCCCCCCCCCCCCCCCGAGCAATATAAAGTGGATCATAATCATCACATACCAAAATGTTAGTAAATTAAATATGTATTATCTTGAAACATGATAATAACCAAAATTACTATAAACCATATTTAAAACAGTCATGCTTCCTTGTTTCCTACAAAATATATTCCTTAAATAAAAAAATGTTAGTAACTCGGTCATTGTTATCATAAAATAATTTTTTTATAAATTCATTAATAAGTTCCAAAGTAATCAGTACACTTCAATTTACATTATCCAAATTAATCATCTTATTATCCCCACATTATAATCTAAAAATTAGAAACATATTAATGGTTATCTTTCCCTCAATCTTGTGTTTTCCATGATGTTAAAAATTCCACTGAATCATTTTTATTGGTCATCAGTACCATTTAATATATGGCCTTGCATATTTATAAAAATGGTAATTTAGTACAATCCTTATACATTAGAAATTTATATATCAATGATATCATTGATAAAATACTCAAATGAATTAAATATTGAATCAAAACATAATAGAATTAATCACTCCAATTAATTTATGTCAATATCATAATCCTAGACATGGTCCATTATATACTATTGATGTACATTCCTTTGATACTTGGTGAATTCATTTTCCATGTTCTCCATCTCATTTCAGATGAATCATTGAATATTTGAAACCCTTTTCAAGCCATAACAATCACGATCATGGTGGAATCTCTCTACGTACTTTTAAAAACTCTCATTCCATTTATGAATGTACTAAGGGGTTTCATTCCATAATTATCACATGTGGGAAAATAATTATTTCCCTTCTAACCTTTTATTATCATTTTCTATATAGTCTTCTCCCTCTCTTAATTCCTTTAAAATCCAAAAAAATAGATAATTATTTATCTATCTTGTTAGAACATGATATTATTTCCAAAAACGATTATAATGTTTGGGATACAACTTCTCTATAAATGATTTGATTAGTCCTATCAAAGTAATATTCATTCTTACTCTTAGGATTACATAAATTTTTATAGTTCCCCTTCCCTATACTAGGATCAAATTTCATTTTACTCCATACATAATATTAGATTATATCAATATGAAACAAAATTTTTAATCCCAAAACGAGTGAATTACATAATGTAAATTAGAAATTCATGCAAATATAATCACGTAATAAAAAATATGACTTCTTTGTGAATATATTTATTTTAAAATCCTTCATAATTGTTTGTCAACAAAATTTTATTTATCCTAGGAATTTCCCCTATGAGTTTCCAAGGAGGTTCACATTAAGGCTTGTTTTTATCCATCGACAAATGACTAATTTGAGACCAATGATCCCCTTTTAGATGTATTACCCCTAGATACATTTGTTACATAACCAAAACCACATATAGTATCCAGAAAATTATATATTTACAATGAAAACCCACTAAATCTATTATTTACCAAAACATTACTATGTTCTTATAAATATTTCCATAAATTCTATTATATGGTTATGTTCCCTAATATATGCTTTATTAAATCTAGTTCACGAGGTTTCTTCTAAACCGAACTCAAATACAAAATAAAGATACCCTGTAACACCCCAAGCTTCCACAATATGCTTTTCTTTAAAAAATTCAATATCTTGCATTATACATAACATTGAAATCTGTCACACCACAACCAATCAAACTAGCCATTATAAAGAGTAATATTTACTTTTTAAAATTTTATATCTTTTATTTTTCAAAATTGATTTCATTTTTGAGTTATTAATATCAAAATTAGAATAGGGTGATGTTTTTGTTTTATTCTAAAAACATTTAATTTCTTATGAATAATGAAAAACACTAAACTATTATTTAAAACTGACTTTTTCTCTAAATAATTATTTATTCTATTTGAATTTATTTTAGGTATAAAAAGATACATAATAGCTATATATGTTCAGTTTAATTCATTGGAGTCATTTTATAATAAAATTAGATGTATAAAATTTATTGAACGTTTTATAGTCTTTTACCCACCATCAAAGATCAATTGCAAATTTTTATACAATATATTTTTACTCCTTCTATGCATTTAATTTCTAAAATGTTGTAGACAAGGTTGACATTAGTAATTAAAAACATTGTTCAATATGATGATTTTTTGGTGAATAGTAACTTTTAAATTTTATTTACCATCGTTAAAAGTAAATAGGGTAATTAAAGGAAAACAATGATATTGTAATTACAATAACATGTGTCTTAATTCTATTAGAAAAAGTTTTTTGGAAAGAAATCAATCTTTGGAATAAAATATTATCCTATTTTATCCACTTGGATTAGATTATGACATTTATTATTATTTTATTTAAAGAAGAGTTAAAAGTGTTAAATTAAAATTTTATTAACTAAAATATTTTTAATATAGGGTTGTACAAAAGATAAATTTGACTAAAAATATTAAGTATAAATATAATAATATTTATTAAATAATTATATTTGTTTTTTAATTTTTATACATTAAATTATTAAATTTTTATGGTACAATGATCATGAAGTAATTACCTTATTAATGAATGATTAAAATAATTGATATTATAAATATACAAATAAATGTAAATTGAGACTTCTAATGCATTAAAATAATTTTATAGGTTAATATGACTTGTTAGGATTGATTTAATTTATATTTTTTGATTTAATAATGTTTTCTTGACTTTCACAGAAACCAAATACCAAATATTGTCAAAATTGACGTAAATGAGTTTTTAAAACAAATACTGGATTATTAATTGATATAATATTCCTAAAAATATAAGGATCTACCAAAGGACTTCTATAATGATAAATATGTCAATAATTATCATCATGGGGTTCTCTAGGATTTTCATAGTATTTTTGTTAACCATTTACTATAATAATACAAGAAGTCATAGTAAATGTTAAACTCTTTAAATTAAAGTAAAATAAAAACAATATAATGGTTTATATGGTAACCTAATGCTCTCTAATACCTTCTGGTTGAATTGTTTTTGACCCACCCCCCACTTTAGCCTCGAAATGAATCCTTTTTTATCCATTATAAGAAGAAAATAATTTCCTTATAAAATAATATTTCATGATTTTCCAAAAGTGTCCCTCACCTCTCTTATAAAACGGTTCTTCCCCTTCTCTTTTCTTCACACCTCCAAAACCGTTTGGGTCAGACAACCCCTACTAAATTATCCTCTTAATTACAATCAATTCAACCTATAGGCATTACTTTAATCAGAAATACAACCTCAAGATTCCTTTTGATCAAATAAAAACAAAGCACCTAAAGAAGAGATAATAATTTCATCACCCTTTTCAAAGTTCTTTTCCTCTTCCACTTCATATTCCATTTTTGTTTCAATACCAAAATAATAACTCCACTACCATATACATAATATGATGTTATTATAAATATTTTATAACCATATTTATTATTATTTCTATCCTATTAATTACAATGTCACCACATGTGTGTACATACGGTATACCATCTCCACGTCATCGTGTAGTTTGTTATTGAACACTTAATTATTTGGATGGGTATAATAATGAGTATAACTATTGTAAAAAATAAATATAAGATGTCAATAATTCTGTATTTATGATATACTATATAGTTACATATGATTTCACCATCAATAGAATGATATTGTCACTCGTCCTTACGTAAGGATTACCGTCTCCACGAACGTGATGAGAGTCACCCCCATTGTAACCATTAGAGAATAATTTTTGTTTTAAGTTTAAAAATATTTTTTAATAACTTAATATCATTATTTATTTGAATAAAATTCATCATATCCATAACTAACATGTCTTATGTCACAATGCATATTAAGGTAAATGAATCCGTTAACACCCGAAATAATGATACTTCAGAAATATTTTTAACAAATAAATATTAGAAGATTATATATGATATCATATTTATGTATTTGGTTCATGTATAAATTAATAAAAATTATTTAACAATTTTAAATGAGGTTAATTTACCATTTAATTAGGATAAGTACAAGGTACGGGTTAATTTTTAAATCTCTTTATTTATTTGAGTTTGTTTATACATAAGTATCTACTCTGACTTTTTTATCATCCACATCAGTGACTTGTAAAAATGTATTTCAAAAAAATTTGGAAATTTCCTATAATAAGTTTTAATGTCATTTATTAATTTACATTTAATTTTTTTATATTTTTTTGAAAGGAATCTTTCCGTCGTTTTCCGAAAATGGTAATTTATGACATTTTCGACGAACTAAGGTACGAATGTTTTTTTATCTTCTATGGAGGGTGCAGCTATTTTTCTGCCACTATAACACTTTCAAAGCATCCCTTACATTATTATAAGAATATTTTCAAAATAAATGTTTCCATTTATAATGATGTGACTTTTAAATGATTTCAAAAAAGAAAAATAATTTTCTCTCAAATAGATTGGATTTCATCTATGTCATCATCTATTGATGGATTTTACACTTGTGTGAAGTTGATTTATTACGATACAATCATAAATATTGTATATACAGTTTTGTGAAAAGTTTGACTATGTATTTTTTATTTATATAACATTCATGTTTTATGGTTAATGTATTGAAATTTCATATGATAGTTTTAATATGAATGATTATATTATGTTTTAACCTTTTAATATGAGGAATGCATTGGACATGGTATGTGATGAGTGGATCCCGCTATAGCTCCTTGATGCATCGATAGGTCTCATGAGACTAACTAGTGTCTTGGCACAAGGCCTTCGAAAAATATTTTTTGTAGTCCTGGGACGATACCTTGAGTATGTGGTTATGATGTCCCACATTATGCATTATATCATTATAAATTAGCTATAGATATTACATGCAATTATTCGACTAGTTGAATATCCATGTGAAGACGTAAGTTGAAATATTTAATTTATCATTTCCATATCATTATGAATTTTATGCTTAAAAGTCTTGTGTTTTAGTCACATAAATTTCCTTAAATGTTTAAACTTATTAATGATAGTTTCCGTTGTATTGTTATACTTACTGAGAATCTGATCTCACCCCCTTCTATGTTTTATTTTTCCCATGATGCAATGAATTATGTTATGATTAACCAGAAAGGTTATTCCAGAGTATATGAGTGTGTTCAAACTGGACGAAATTTTGTTGTTTTTTATTTCATGGTGTAATGTAAAAATTATGTATATTTCTAGTACATCCAAGGCTACTAAAATAAGTTGTCTTTCCAGATTTGATCTCTTGTGATCATGCCAATGTAATGTAATAATGCACTGCCTCTCGGTAGCTGGGGTCTAGGGTTTATAATTGGTATCAGAGGAAGTTTAATACAATCTATGGAAACCAGATTCAGAAAAATGATTATTAAAGAACATTATACTAACATAAAATTTGAGGATTAATATAGAAAAACAATCTATAATTATGGGAATATAGAGATTTTGTGAATTTTACCAACAATAACTCTATGTCTAGATATGAGCATGTTGAGGAATCTCTGGAATATATGTATCTAGGGGTTAATCGAAAAAACACCACTTTGAGCTAGACTTGAATGGGAACTAGTGCACAGCAATGGGCCTTGCTGCAATCTTGGTTACGACACTCATGGGGAATATTCTTATAATAATTCACATTTTTTAAAACCCATTATGATGTATTTATTATTAAATAATTCCTCAACGAATTTTTTTATGATTAGGGATTATATGCATAAATTGTTGAATTTATATTTGGTATTTTACTAGTTTGGAATTTTGTATTGTGATTCATAAACTAATCAAGTGTATTCCATTGTTTAGAAATTGCGCCTAAGGGATAGAATGGAAACTGTATCAATGCACATAATGCATGTAGGGATTTCCATCCTACACTAGATAATTAAAGATGATCTGGTGATGCTACTGGTGCTGACCATCTTATAACCATACTAGGAAAACTCACTCAGTATATGAATTGTAACCTTACATGTATAGAGAACCCTGATCCACAAAGTGGATGATCAATGCTAGACTGCTCTAGGAGGAAAACCCCACTAATATTCAATGGAACTACACATCGATTTTTAGTTGAGTATTGTATACTTTCCTTATAGAAAATATTTCATTCTTTGGGGAGTAGTAAAAGGGAAAAAGTTATCATGGCAGTTTATCACCTCACAAGATAGGATGATCAATAGTGGTCATTGATTGAAAAAACAAAGGAAGTTAATGATATATCAAATAAGGAATGGAGAGGGTATAAAGAGATTTCATAAAAACATACTTTCCTTGTGAGCATCAAGCTGATATGGAAAAGAAATATTAAAGACAAATATAAAAGGGGGATGAGAATGTCGCAATGTATGAGGGTAAATTTTCAATGATAGAAAGGCATGATATAGATTATATACGTAACCCATGGAGTAAGATAGATCACTTATTTGATGAGTTAAAACCATTTCTCCCTCAAGCATTAGTCTTACAATCCTTCTCGGTGTACGAAGATATAGTCTCGTGTGCTATTAAAAAAGAAAAGGAATTGTCAAACTCTTGTGACTTTATAGAAAATCCATAGAATATAACATCTTCTGAACAATTTGGCAATAGAAATAAGGGGAAAAAGGAAGAAGTTGAATTTCCATAATCTAGTAAATGTGGGAAGAAACACGCAGGTACTTTCCTAAAGGAAATGATAGTCTATTAAATGTGTGGTGTTAAAGGACACCAATCTCGTGATTTCATGGGAATGAAAGAGGATGTGAATATTTAATTCTACAGTAGTAGAGAAATGGGGAATTATTCAAATGAATGTCTTAAGAGCCAAGGATACATAACTCAAAAAAGGCCAAGGGAGAAAGGAAAAGCTTATGTGATTACTACTACTGATATTTAAGCTCTTAATTACATTGTGAGAGGTACTTTAATGGTTTCCTCATATTTAACCAATGAATTATTTGATTCTTGATCATCATATTGTGTCATATCTTCCCATTATCCACTGAAAATTAGATATTTCCAATTTGATTAAAAAAATGAGTTGTTAGTATAAAATCTTATTGAACATATCATTGCAACAATGTTTTGTGAATTAGTTCCCATTAGAGCATATAAAAGTGCTCTATCTGCAGATCTCAATGTAATAATCATGATTGAATTTCATATAATCTCCGGTATGGATTGGATTTCGGACCATGATTTGAAAATATATTATAAGAAGAAGGAGCTTATAATTTTCATTATGATATGGAGTACCTTATATTTAGAGCAGAAATGCCTCCATTTGATTCATATCTAGACCCACCCCCAATAGCTCAAATAAATTCAATTTTTGGGGAGGAAGATAATGGAATAACAATGGGTATGGAAAGGAATTCTCAAATATAGTATGTACCTATTGTGAAATAATATCGTGATGTGTTTCTAGAGGATTTACCTGGACACCCTGCAGAATGAAAAATTGAGTTTTCCATTTATATAATTCTCGGTTCAAGGACTATATCAAAGACACCTTATAAAATGGACACTATAGAATTAGTGCAACTAAAGAATATACTAGAGGAATTGAGTAATAAATGATTTATTTTTCCTACTATTTCACAATGGAGAACCCCTGTTATTATTTTAAAAAGAAAGATAGATCTATTAGGTTTTGTACTGACTATAGGGAGATCAATTCTATAACAATAAAGAACTAGTATCCCCTACCTTTCATTAATTATTTACTCGATAAACATCATGGAGATCAATATTTTTTAATGATTTTCCTTCGATCTACAAATCATCAGTTGTGTGTGAAGAAGGAAAACATTCTGAAGACATCATTTCATACCAGGTACGAGCATTACGAGTTTCAGTAATGCCTTTTGGACTGACTAATGCACCCTCTATTTTCATGGATATAACTAATAGTGTTTCCAAGTAATATATTGAAGTATTTGTAGTTTTATTTATTGATTATATCTTGGTATAATAAAAAAATCTTTGATGATGATGAAAATCACGTATGCAATATTCTGAAGACTAATTGAACAAATGAATTATATGGGATGTTTAGCCAGTGTGAATTCTGGCTTCAAAAGATTTCTTTTCAAGGCCATATTTTCTCTATGGGTGGAGTCGTTATAGACCCTTCTATGACCAGAGAAATACAAGAATGACCAACACCAATGAGTATAACTCTGGTACACAGTTTTATTGGTTTAAAATGTTATTATCGGCATTTGGTCCAGAATTTGGCGTGATTGGATAACCCATTAACCAAGCTCACATGTGAAGGGGATAAATTTGTTTTGAAAAAAGAGTGTAAAGAATTTTTTGATGCACTGAAGTGAAGATTAGTCAATGATAATATCACGAATCTACCATTGAGGAACGATGGGTTTGTTATATATAGTGGTGCTTAAATTGAATGACATGGTTGTGTCACTATATAGAATGATAAAGTTATTTATTATGAATCACGATAGCTAAAACATTATAATCCAAACTATCCTACTCTTAATAGTGAGTTATCATATGTAATAGTTTCTTTAAAGATACGGATAGACAATATTTATAGTAAAAAATGTGAGATTTATACTTATCACAAGAGATTGAAGTATATTATCTCACAAAAAATAACTGAATATGAGGAAAAGGCGATGTCCTGAACTACTCAAAGATTGTGATTTCACTATACACTACCACTCAGAGAAGGAAAATAAGGTGGAAGATTCTTCGAGAAGAAACAATCATGGTGTTTTGAACAAGATGAGAGTTGAAAGGGATCCAATGTTCATGGATCTATTAAAGGTGGATATGGGAATAATCATGGAAGATGAAATATCAGTACGTTTTCAAATAATTTCCAATACATTGTTAATAGAATAGATAAAAAGTTATTAGATTAATGATAATGAGACTCAAAATAATATTAATGTTTTGAATTATGGTAGATTGATTGACTTCGTATATGAAGAAGAAGTTTTGAAATTTTGGAATAGGCACTGTGTTCCTGACATACCTGATCAAAAAAGGAAACTGTTGGATGATGTTCATTGATCCAATTTAACTATACATCTTTGTAGCAATAAGACATATTGATATTTGAAGGAACATTTTTGGTGGGACAATATGATGAGGGATATTTCTGATTATGTGTCAACTTGTATGGTCTTTAAATTGGTGAATGCTAGAAGAAATCATTCTAGAGGAGTCATGCAACCTCTTCCTATACCTGAGTGGAAATGGGATGATATTAATATGGACTTTTTAGGGGGCTTCCAAATACTCCTAGAAGTAATGATGAATTATGGGTCATTGTTGATCATCTTACCAAGTTAGCACATTTTATTTCTAGAAGAGAATAATTAACACTTGAACATTTTGCTTGACTATATATTAATGAAGTTGTAGGACTTTATAGAGTACCCCTATCTATCATTTCAGATCATGATCCTCATTTTACATCATGATTTTCAAAAATTCTACAGAAGGACTGGGATGCTGAACTACTTGTTAGAAATACCTACCACCCACAATCTGATGGACAATCAGAACAGATTATTCAAACCATATAAGACATTTTTAGATCATTATCACTTGACATTCAGGGACTGTGGAATAAATATTTATCGCTAGTAGAATATTCCTATAATAATAACATTAATTAAAGTATATATATGGAACTATATAAAGTGTTATATAGAAATTGATTTCTTAAAACAACTTGTAGGGATGGTTTTGGTGAAAGAAAACGCGTAGCCTCATTACTTGTTGAGGAAACAATAGAAAATGTGAAGATTATCCAAGCCCACATCAAAGCAGCATAAAGTAGGCAAATGAGCTAGGTCAATAACCAATGTAAGGATTTGGAATTTCAAGTAGGAGATCCTGTTACCATGAAGGTATCTCCACGGAAGGGTGATATATGATTAGGTAAGAAGGTTAAATCATATCCCAGGTACATCGAACCATTCGATATTTAAAATGATTTGGATTTTTAGATTACTGTTTGACAATTCCTCCAAGTCTCTTCAAAGTTTATGATGTGTTCCAAGTATCTCTCTATTGAGAAAATATATGCTTGACCCAACACATATAATCAATAGTTATGAAATATAACTTGATCCCTAAATGTCTTGTTATGAAGAGCCAATCAGGATTCTTAATACCAGAGAACAAGTGTTGAGAAACCTGACGACTCGTCAGGGAAAATTTCTATGGAGAACCCATTAGATGGAAGAGGCAACATGGGAACCCAAGGAACCTATTATGAAGAACCACCTGAATCATTTTACATAGTAGTATTCTAAAAATATTGATAAAGAAATTATGTGAATGATGGAAGAATGTAACACCCAAAACTTACATGGTATGTCTCACTTTGAATAATGCAATAGCTTGTGATGTACGCAACTTCACGTTCTAACACACCATGACCAATCAAACATCCCGTTATAAATATTAATACCAGCTTTTTTCAAATTCTATAAATTTTATTTACCATAATGGACTTCTTTTATTGATTTCTAATATCAAAACTATCTTAGGTTGAATTTTTTTTTATTTTTCTGAAAACGTTCAAATTTCGATGTATAGTGAAAACCCTGATGTTATTGTTCAAAACAAACTTTTTATTTAAATATGTATTTATTTTATTTATATTTATTTGAGGTAAAAATATATACATAATAGCTATATAAGTTAAATTCAATTCATTGGAGTGATTTTAT
The DNA here is from genome assembly GCA_963277665.1 of Viscum album. Taxonomy (NCBI): domain Eukaryota; kingdom Viridiplantae; phylum Streptophyta; class Magnoliopsida; order Santalales; family Viscaceae; genus Viscum; species Viscum album. Next base: position 860,446,634 of record OY728143.1, on the reverse strand, counting down.
AATGAAATTAGATGTATAAAATTTTATTGATCATTTTAACGTCTTTTACCCACTTTCTAGGCACATTTGAAAATTTAGATAAAACGTAATTTTACCACTTCTATGAATTGAATTTAAAAAATACGATAGAAATGGTTGACATCCCTATGTAAATTTTGGTTCAATTGGATGAAAATAATTTTCGATGAATAGTAATTTTTGAATTTTATTTACCGTGGTTAAAAGTAAATAGGGTATTTAATTGAAAAAATTATATTATAAATACCCTAACACATGTCCTAATTCTATTAGAGAAATTATTTTCGTCCAAAATAAACATTTGGAATAAAATATCATCCTCTTTGATCCACATGGCCTAGATTAGGACATTTATTATTATTTTATTTAAAGCATAGTTAAAAGTGTTAAATTCGAATTATCATAACTAAAATTTTTTTAATATAGGGATATACATAGTATAAATTCAACTATAAAAATTAATTTCAAATATAACAATATTAACAACATAATGGTATTTTATTTATAATTTTATGACATTATATTATGATATCTAATTATGTCACAATGATGATGCAGTAATTACCAAATTAATGAAAGATTAAAATAATTGATATTGAAATATCCAAATAAATATAAATTTAGAATTTTTATGCATTAAAATAATTTTATAGGTTAATATGAAATGACTATATTGATCTCAATTTATTTTTTTCCAATTAATCATGTTTTATTGAATTTCATAAAAATGAAATACTAAATAGTTACAAAATTGATATAAATGAGTTTTTAAACAAATACTATAATATTAATTGTTATAATATTCCCAAAAATATAAGGTTGACACAAAGACTTATATAAGGTTATATTTTATAAATAAAGAACAACATGGGGTTCTCTTGGCTATTTATAGTTGGTTTAAAAACAATTTATTATAAAAATTCAAGAAGACATGGTAAAAGTTAACCTATTTAACTATAAATTAAATCTAAAAGATAAGGTTAATATGGTAACATAAACTGGTCTAAAACCATTTGGTTGAGAGGTTTTCGACCCATAACCACATTCTCCTCCTAAATAAATCCTTTTGGAGCCATTATAATCAAAAAATGATTTTATAATAAAATAATATTCCACGCCTTTCGTAAAGTGACCCTCACCTCTCTTATTAAATGTTACTTCCCCTTCTCTTAACTCAACACATCCAAATCCATTTGGCATGGCCAACCCCAACTCCAAAAACCTACCAACTTCACCCAATTCGTCCTAGGGTCAATAATTTGATCATAAATCCAACTTATGGAGCCCTTTTGATCAAATCAAAAGGAAGCACTTAAAGAAGAGGTAATAATTTCATCACCCCTTTAAAAGTTAATTTCTTCTTCAACTTCATCTTTCTTTGATTTTTCTATACCAAAATTATAAATACAATACCTTATAGATAATTTGATGTTATTATAAATCTGTTAAAACAATATTCATTATTCTACCCATCTAATGAATGACTAAGTCACCATACGTGTGTACGTATGGCTTATCATCTCCACATCGTGGTATAGTTAGTTATTCAATACATCATTATTTGGATGGGTATAATAAAGTTTATAACTGTTGTAAATAATAAATATAACATTCTATTGATTATGTATATGTTATATACCATCCAATTACATAGGATTTTAACATCAATAGAATGATATTTTCGCTCGTCTGTACGTACTGATTACCATCTCCACAAACACGATGAGATTCATTCACCATCATAACCATTCAAAAATAAATTTCATTTTATGATTAAAAATATTTTTTATGAACTTAATATAATTATTAATATGAATCATATACATCTTATCCATAAAAAACATGGCATACATTACAATGAATATAAAGGAAAATAAATATTTTAACACCTGAAACAATGATACTTCTAAAATGTTATTATCAAAGAAATATTGAAAGATCATATTTGATGTTGTATTTAGATATGCGGTTATTATATAATTTAATAACAATTATTTAACTATTATATATGATAATAACATACCCTCAACGACGGAAAATTACACATAAATTTATAATTTGAAAATAACATTATTTATCTGAGCTTTTTTATATGTAAGCATATACTGGGACATTTTAATCACACCCATCTGTATTACTTAAAAATGTGTTTCAAAACATTTTTAAAATTTCATATAATACTGGTTAAAGTTATTTATACTCTTTTTTGATTTTTTCTGAATTTTTTTGAAAGGAATCCTTCAATGGTTGTCCAGAAAGGGTACTTTATGAACTTTTGGATGAATTATGGTAAGAATGTTTTTATTAACTTATATGGTAGTTGCAGAAATTTTATGTCGATATAAAACCATCCACGATTCCCTTAAAAACATATAAGAATATTTTCAAAATAAATTTTTTCATTTATAATTATGTGACATTTAAATGATTTCAAAATTGAAAGAGATATTTCACCCAAATAGTTTTGATCTCTTCAATGTCAACAACCCTTGAAGGATTTTACACTTATTTGAAGTTGATTTATAATGATACAATCTTCAATATTGTATTGATGTTTTTTTATATGATTGACATAGAATGTGTTATTTTTATACCATTCACGTTTTATGGTTAATCTATTGACATTTCGTATGATAGTTTTAATACAAATATTAATATAATGTTTCAACATTCTCATGTGAAGAATGCACTGGACATTATATGTGATGGGTGGAAACCGATATAGCTTCTCGAAGCATCGGTAGGTCTCATGAGACAAAATATTGTCTTGGAACATGACCTTGACAAAATAATATTTGTATTCATGGCAATAGGCCATGACTATGTGGTTATGATGTCAGGTATTAGACATTAAATCATTATGAAATTAGCTATTGTTATTACATGCGATTATTCAACTAGTAGAATATCCATGTAAATACGAAAATGGAATTTTTTTGGATTATCATTTATATATTATGCTGAAGTTTATTTGTAAGTGTTTTTTGTTTTGGTCATATTCATTTCATTAAATTTTTCTTTTTATTTAAGATAGTTTTCGCTATATTGTTATCTTTAATGAGCATCTGAGCTCACCCATTTCTATGTTTCATTTTTCCCAGGATGTGAAGAAGTATATTTTTATTAACATGCAGGGATAATCCAAAGGATATGACTATGTTAAAAGGGGACACAGTGTTGTTGTTTTTTTATTTCATGATATAATATAAAACTTATCAGTGTATCTAGTAATTCCAAGGAAACTAAACTAATTGGTCATTCATGATTTGATCTATTGTGATCATGAAAATGTTATGTAATAAGGCACTAACTCTGGGAAACTCTGTTTGGAGCATTACATTTGGTATCAGAGGAAGTTTAGTACAATCCTTGGAAAATATATTTAGAAAAAATCTTATTACAGATCATTACCTAAAGATAAACTCTGAGGATAAGTATGAAAGTACTTCCTAGAATTTTTGTAATGTAGAGATTTTGTGAATTTTCTAGGCAATTCATCCATATCAGGATACAATTAGGTAGAGGTGTCTCTGTAATATATGTGTCTAGGGGTAGAACCCAAAAACAATACTTTGAGCTAGACTCGAACGAGAACTTGTGCATGGCAACGGGCCTTGCTGCACTCTTAGTTACGACACTCCTGAGGGATTTTCTTAGGATAATACACATTTTCATTACATACCATTAGAAAGGATTTAGGGGTAAATAATTTCTCAATGAAAACATTATTTATGATTAGAGATTATATGCATAAATTGTACAATTTATGTTAGGTATTTTACTAGTTTAAAATTATGTATTGTGAATCAAAAAATAATATAGTGTATGACATTGTTTTGAAATGGTGCCTAGTAGAAGGAATGGAAACTATTTCAACACACATAATCTTGTTTTACATTTCCATCCTACTCAAGATAATTATGTGGGATCTAGTGATGCAACTGGTGCTGATCAGCTTATAACCATACTAGGAAACTCACTCTGGTTATTAATAAAAACCATACCCACATGGAGCACCCTGATCTACAATGTGGAGGATATATTTTTGACCGCTGGATGAGGAAAAAACCAAAAACATTCAATGGGAATACAAATCCATTTGTATATGACCAATGGATAAGTTCCATAGAGAAAATATTTCATGCTTTGGGGAGTAGTGAAAAGGAAAAGGTTGTCATGGAATTTATCGCCTCACCGGAGTTTCAAATCAATGGTGGTCATTGATTCAGAACATAGAGAAATATGATGATCTATCAAATATGGAATGGAGGGAGTTTAAATAGATTTTCTTAGAAAAATTATTTCTTTTTGAGCATCAAGCAGATATTAAATGACAATTTCTATGATTGAGGGAAAAGGAGGATTAAAAATTTTCAAACTATGAGGCTAACATTACACGGATAGAATGTAATGTTTTAGATTATATAAGTAAAACAAAGAGTAATATTGATCGCTTCCTTGATGGGTTAAAACCATTTCTCCATCGAGCATTAGTCTCATAATCCTTCTCATCATACGAATATATAGTGTCATGTGCTATCGAAATAGAAAACGAATTATATAAGTCTTACAGATTTCAAGAAAATCAAGAGAAGAATAGATATGTTGAACACTCTATAAATGGGAATAAGGGTAATAAGGTAAAAGTTTAAATTCCATTCTCTAGAAGATGTGGGAATAAACACCCTGGTACTTTCCTGAAGTAAATGGATGTTTGTTACATGTATGGTGAAAAAGGCCACTGAACTCGTGATTATAAGGGAAATAAAGAGGTTTTCAATGCTGAATGCATCAATTATAGAGAAATGTGGAATTATGAAAATGAATGTCCTAATCTCCACAGAAACATACCACCGAAAAGGCCAAGAGAGAAAGGAAATACTTATACAATCACTACTGCTCAGGTTGAAGCTTGCTATGATGTAGTGGAAGGTACATCAATGGTCTCCTCAAATTTATCCAATGCTTTATTTGATTTTTGATCATCGCATTATTTCATATCTTCCCATTTTTCTATTAAAAAAAATATTTCCAATTTTATTTAACATGGGTGTTATTAGTCAACACTTATAAGGGAAGTATCATTGTAACAATGTTTTCTGAATCAGTTCCCATTATAGAATATAAACATGCCTTATCTTCTGACCTCATCATCATACCCATGATTGAATCTGATATAATCCACGGTATAGATTGCATTTCATACCATGATTCCAAAATTTATTGTAATAAGGAGGTTAAATTTATCAATGATGTTAAGGAGTACCTTATCATTATAGTAGAAACGTCGCCATCTAATTATTATCTATATACACTCCATGTATCTCTACTGAATTCAATTGTTGGGGTGGAAGAGAATGAATCAACTATGTTATTGGAAAGGAATGAACAAATAGAATATGTAGCTTTTGTTTAAGAATGTGTTCATGTGTTTCCATAGGATTTACCTATAATCCTCTATAATAATAAATTATTTTTTAAATTGACTGAATTCTTAGTTCAAGTACAATATCAAAGTCGCCTTATAGAATGGCCACTATGTAATTAATGTAACCAAAGAACAACTAGGGGAATTGAGTAATAATTTATTTATTCACCCATGTGTTCCTCCATGGGGTGGAGCTATCCTTTTGGTTATGAAGAAAGATGGATCTACGAGGTTGTGTATTGCCTTTAGGGATAACAGTGCAATAAAAATAAAGAATAAGTATCTGTGACCATGAATTGGTGATTTAATTGAGCATCTTCATGTAGATAAATATTTTTCAATGACTGACCTTTGATCTGGATATCATCAGTTGTTTGTGAAGAAGGAATACATTCTGACGACTACATTTCATACCAGGTACGGGCATTACGAGTTTATAGTAATGCCTTTTTGAATGAGTAATACTAATCCTATTTTCATGGATCTAATGAATATTTTATTCAAGGAATATCATGATGAATTTTAGTGATATTTATTGATGATATATTGGTATACTCAAAAATCAATGATGGTCATGAAAATCATTTTCAAACAATACTAAATACTCTTAAAGAAATGAAATATATTGGATGTTTAGCAAGTGTAAATTATCTGTTTAGTAGATTTATTTTCTTGGTCATATTTTCTCAAATATGGAATCTTTGTTTGAATTTCTTTGACATGGTCAATATGAGAATGGCTAGCACCAACGAGTATAACTGAGGTATGCAGTTTTATTGATTTAGCAGGTTATTATCAGCATTTCATCAAAACAATTTCCCAATTGGATAACCCATTAACCATGCTCACAAGTAATGGGGTTAATATTTAATGAAAAAAAGAGTGTGATGAATTTTTTGAAGAACTGATTATATGATGATTAAATTCTATTATCTTGAATATTCTATCAGGGAATGATAGATTTTTTATTTATAGCCATGCTTCAATGAATGGACTTGGTTGTGTCCATTTATAGAATGATATAGTTATTATCAATGAATCTCGATTTCTAAAACATCATCAAAAAAACTATCCAACTCATGATCTTTAGGTATTAGTTGTAATAAATAATTCGAAGATATGGAGATACTATCTCTATGTTAAAAAAGGTTAGATTTATACTGATGACAAGAGTTTGAAGTATATATTCTCACAAAAGGGACTCAATATGAGAGAAAGGAAATGGCCTGAACTACTCAAAGATTATTATTTCACTATACACTACCACCCAGGGAAGGCAGTTATGGTGGTAGATTCTTTGAGTATAAAGGATCATAAAGTATTGAATATGATGAGATATGAAAGGGATCCTATGTTCATGGATCTAGTAAATATGGCTATGGGAATAATCATGGAAGGTGAAACATCTATTATTTTTAAAATGGTTTCCAATCTATATTTTCTAGAAATTATACAATGTTCTCAAACTAAATATTTGGAGCTTCAAATGTAAATTAAGGCTCTGAATGATTGGAGATTGATTGACATCATACATGAAGAATTAATTTTGAAATTAGGGATGAGACTTTGTCTTCATTACCTACCTGATATAAAGAGTGAATTTTTAGATGTTTCTCATAGCTCCAATTTCTCAATACACCCTTGTTGAACTAAGATGTATAGATATATGAAGGAACATTTTTTGTGGGACAATATGAAGATTGATATTTCTGATTATGTGTTAAGTTGTATGGTTTGTGTAACTACCCAAAAAATCAATAATGCATATTCCACTTGTTCTATTTAAATGTCTTCTTATGGTTATGTAAAACATATAGACTTATTTTGTTTTAAGTTTTGGATTTTAAAATACCATTAAGAATTTTTACCATTGTTAATATATACATTGAACAATGATCACATGATTAGAATAAATATAGGGCTTTAAAAAATCCAATTTTCTATGAAAAAGGATGTGATGACCTAATCCATTAGATGTTCCCCGTACGAAGCCCATTTGTTATATCTCGGAAAGGAGGACGCATCATTGAGATTTTCTCTTAGCCAATACCAATAGAAGATTCAACATGTTATGCTTGAGCAGAACCACCTATGAGAGATGTTGATGTTGATAGAGATTACCCCTCGAACGATGTTACCAGAGCCACCCCAAGAGTGTCTCCATCGCGCACCTTAACCAAAGGTCTTATGCGGGTGTTATAAGGGGTTATGTAACAAGACCTTAGCACTATGATTATTTGAATTATTTTTCTATATAATAAAGAATATACATTCATTTTATTATTATTGTTACTTTGTAAATAGTTTCTAAAGTAGAAATTGTATTTTTATTTAATATTCAAGTAAGAAATATATTTTGATAAACTAATGGATTTTTGAATTAAATAATTTTTTATAATATATTATTATTATAAATTAATTTTTATTATGTATAAATGATCGTATAATTTTTCTGAATACAATTGCGATTTTTATTATGGTTTGAATGCTATTTTTGTCAAAAACCATGAATTTTTTATAAATGTTAGTATTTATTTCAAAAGTAAAAATTCACACATTTAAAAAATTATTAAGATATAATGAATATTATTTTAGGAATCAAGATGTTGATATTATCCAATGGTGAATTTTTCATAATTTTCAGAGACAGTAAAAATTTTGGGTGAAAATTAAATACTATTTAAAAATATTATGTGTTTTATGACATCATAATCACCCAATAGTGATGTAATAAAATACTATAAACATTATGTTTGGATAATATTTGTCTTGAAAATAAAATAATTTGAATTTATTTTAGTTTGATTTATTTTACAAATCATTAGTGGACCCTCCAGGACTTATAAAACATTTTAGCTATTCTAATAGATTTTCTTGAGAGTGTGACTCACCTCCACATAAGCAACACTATTATTATGATAAGTTCATCCATTTTCCTCATCGAATAAGGTTTTCAACTCCCCTATTGAAAAACCCATGGGCAAAAACCATAGACTGATTTGTGGTTTTTAATAGATTAATGTATGGTGTTCCAAACCTAAATAATAAAGAAATCCCCCTCCATTCCAAGATAAACCCACCCAGTCTCTCACTTCATCTTCACTCAAAGCATTTGCAGTTCATAAAAACCACTTCCATCCACTCTCTAGAATCCTATCATGCAGCCTCAATAAAATAAGAAGTATCTCTCAATCCCCTCCCATGCATTTGGGATCACACCTCCCTGTAAGGGATTCTCACTTTCATTATTTATTCCCAAGAATCCTTATATTGGTATGCCCTTTTATTTTCAATTATAAATTTTGGGGTATAATTTCACACCTAGTCTATAATTCCCTCTTAATGTTTGAATAATTAGAGATCCCCTTTATCTATCATTAATGACTCCGATGTACAACTGTTACCATACCAAAATTCTGTAAGAAATTTCACTCTCCTCATTTACATTCATGAAATTATTTTGTATTACATATCTAAATTCCATTAATTATGTCAGGACATGTATATATATGACTCCCCTTAATTTACATTTCATTTAAATATGATGAGACACCCATTTACCTCTCATAAAACATTTATATGAATTCTTATTTCACGTTGTTATGTTGCCGAAATTGCACCACGTTTTTCCAAGACATGTTCATTGTGTAGTGAAGAAAATACCTAAGTCTCTATCAAAATTATTCACAATTATTTACATATACATATTAATTTTTAATTTCATTTATTTATTACAAATTGAATAATAATAAAATAATATATGATGAAGAATGATTCCATGTTATATGATCCATGGGGAACCCTTATTTTATGAAATGAAATGTTTAAGAAGGATGCACTCTGATAACGCTCCAATGTATTGGGTAAAGTATAAATTCAAAATATGTAATGTGAATCGGGTGTTGACTCATAATAATTCAATTGAAACAAGGTTTTAATGGTGCTTCATGTGCTATGAGGGTTTACTCTTGCTCTATATTCAATGAGCCTTGGTTAATACTAATACCATGTTAAGTGTTGTTTCCACATCTCCATGTTATGATTATCATGATTTGTAATTCTTTTATGTTAATGTTTCAAGTATAATCAATTGATATTAATAGTTTATAAAATGTATTGTATCCATAATTAAATTACATGTGTATTCCCTTTCTTGACTTTATATATATCCATTTTCTTATGCATGTCTTCAGGTAATCCCATCCAATGCTATTTATGGGGGAATGTAGTGGTCATGTAAGGGAAGTTTTTAATAAGATGTTGCATTTTCTGGTTTAATTTTTCATGTATTATTCCTAATCCCCAATGAATCTATACCACTTGATCTTCTATATTGTATCATGTTAATTTTTTATGTAATAAATTATGTTATGTGCGTAATAAAGAGTAAGGTTGTTATTGTTTATCAACAGGTTACGACTGGAAGACAACATCCTTGAGGATTCATGCAACCTCTTCCCATTACTGAGTTTACATGTGATGATATTAAGATGGACATTATCATGGGGCTACCATATATTCCTGGAAGGAATAATGCAATATGGGTTATTTTTTATCGGCTTACAATGTCAGCACATTTTCTATCTATAAGAGAATTTTTACCACTTGAAAGTTTATAAGAACTATATATTAATGATGTTGTTATACTTCATATAGTATGCCTATTGATTATTTCTGATCATGATCCCCAATATACATCAATATTATAGAGAATTCGTCAGAACTCCCTCGATATTGAACTTCATTTGAGTGTTGTTTACCACCCTCACACTGATGGACAATCAGAACAAACTTTTCAAACCGTAGAAGACATGTGAGATATTGATCACATTAATTTATGGTTATGTAAGATCAATATTTACCACTTTTAGTATTTTCCTATACAAAATATATTCAATTAAAGTATTCAGATGGCACCATATGAAATGTTATATAGAAAGGGATTTCACACACTAAATTTTTGGGATGATGTAGGTGAAATAAAACTCATAGACCCAGAAAATGTTGAGGAAGCAATGGAAAAGATGAAAATTATCCAAACCCACATCAGTACTTCTCAATGTAGGAAAAATATATATGCTGATAACTGAAAGAAGGATTTGGAATTTCAAGTATGAGATGTTGTTTTCTAGAAGGTATTTTCTTGGAAGGGTGTTATATGATTCGGTAAGAAGGGTAAATTAAGTCTTAGTACATCAGACCATTCAAAATTCTAGAACAATATGGTTTTGTAGCATACCATTTTCCAATGCCTCCGAGTCTCCACAATGTTCATGATGTGTTTCATATATCACTGTTGAGAAAATACAATCCAGATCCAACACATGTACTCACATATGAAGAAATGGAACTGTAACCTGATTTGTCTTATTGTGAAGAGCATGTCAAGATTCCTGATACCAGGGAATAAGTGTTGAGAAACTAGAAGACATTTATGGAAAACGTTCTTTGGAGAAACCATAAGATGGAAGAGGCAACGTGGGAACCTGAGGAACTTATGATGAAAAACCACCAAAAAAAATTTATGCAGTAGTATTCTATAAATTTAGAGGAAAACATTATTTAAATAAGGGAAGAATGTAACACCCCATGCGTCTATTATATGTTTATCTTTCAATAATACAATATCTTGCGTTGTACAGAACATCGAGTTCTATCACACCAAGACCAATCAAACTCGCCATTATGAATAGTAAAACCCATTTTTTGAAATTTTATAAATTTTATTTTTCGAAATGGACTCCAATTTTTTATTAGTAATATAAAAATTAGTTTTGGTTTAATTTTTGGTATTTTTCTAAAAAGATTCAATTTTTTGATGAATAGTGAAAAATATTACATTATTGTTTATAACTGATTATTTACATAAATAAATAATTATTTTTATTAAATTTGTTTTATATAGAATAAGATACATAATAACTATATAAGTTCAAAGTAATTCATTGGATTAATTTTATAATAATATTATATGTATAAAATTTTATTGAACATTTTAACATTTTTTACCGACAATATAAGCACATTTGCAAATTTGCATAAAACATAATATTTCAGAATTTTTGAATTTAATTTCAAAAATCAGAGAGATGCAGTTGACAACATTAGGTAAAATGTGGTTCAATAGGATGAAAATAATTTTTTTGGGAATAATTGTTTTTTTATTTTATTTACCACAGTTAAAAGTAAATAGGGAAATTAAATGTATAAATTATAATATAATTACACTAACACATGTCCCAATTCTATTGAATAGGGTTTCTTAGACAAAAATAAAACATAGGAATAAAATATAATACATTTTGATCCACATGAAGTATATTATTACATTTATCATTAATTTATTTAAAGAAGGGTTAAAAGTGTTAAATTCAAATTTTTATAATTAATAAATTTTTAATATAGGGTTATAGAGAAGATAAATTAAAATATAAATATTCAGTAGAAAGATAAAGATATTTTTTACATAATGGTATTTTATTTATAATTTTTAGACATTAAATTATAAAATTTATTTCTGACACAATGATGATAGCGTAATTACGTTATTAATGAAATATTGAAATAATTGATCTTATAAATATCCAAATAAATGTAAATTGATTCATTGATGCATTAAATTGATTTTATAGGTTAATATGGAATGTTATTATTGATTTCATTTATTTTTTTGATGTAATAATTTGTTTTTAATTTCCCCAAAACCAAATACTAAAGAGTGTAAGAATTGACAAAAATGAGTTTTTAAAACAAATAATATATTATTAATTTATATAATATTCATAAAAATATACGTTTCGGCCAAAGGAAAAAGATAATGTTATATATGTTAATAATGAACTACTTGGGATTCTAATTCATTTTTATAGTATGTTTATTAAACAATTATTATAATAATACAAGAAGACATGGTAAAAGTTAAACTATTTAATTAAGAGTTAAATCTAAAATATTAGATAAATATGTTTACCTAAATATTTTTTCACCCTATTGGTTGTGAGATTTTCGACCCATACTCACCATAGCCTATAAATAAATCATTTTAGATCCATTATTAACAAAAAATAAATTTATAATAAAATAATATTTCAAATTTTTCATAACGTGACCCTCACATCTATTATTAATGGATACTTCCCCTTCTCTTATCATCACATCTCAAAAGCTATTTGGATCGGCCAAACACTGCTCAAATATCCTCCCAACTAAACTTAATTCAACTTAGGAGCCTTAAATTGATCCAAAATCCACCCTATAGATCCTTTTTTATCATGTCAAAAGGAAACACCGGAGGAAGAGTTAATTATTTTAACACCCCTTTAAATGTTTTTTTCTTCTTTCACTACCTCTTTCATTGTTTTTTACATACCAAAATAGTTACTCCATAAACATATACATACATTTAAGTTATTATAAATATGGTACAACCATATTTTTTATTCTATCCATCATATGAATGACAATCTCACCATTCGTGCGTATGTACGGCTACTGTCTCTACGTCAGGGTGTAGTTTGTTATTCAAGACTTCATTTTTTGGATGAGTATAATAATGAGTTTATCTAATTTAAATAGTAAATATACCATTTTAATTTATAATTGTATATGATATACCATCCAATTACATATTATTTCACCATCAATATATTGATATTATCACTCGTGCTTTCGTATCGATTACCATCTCCACGAACGCGATTAAATTCACCCCCAACATAACCATTCATAAATAATTTCTATTTTATGATTAAAAATAATTTTTAATAACTTAATATCATTATATATATGGATAATATGCGTCATATCCATAAAACCATGGCCTATATAACAGATCATATAAATTAAAATAAATCAGTTAACACGCAAAACAATGATACTTCTGAAATATTATTAACAATGCAATCTTAAAAGATCATATATGATATCATATTTATGTTTTTGGTTCTTTTATAATTTAAAAACAATGATTTTACTATTATACCATAGGTTAATGTTCCATCGACTAAATAAAATTACAAGGTATGGGTTAATTGTACAATCTCTTTATTTGTCGGAGGTTGTTTATACGTAAATATCTATTGGACAACATTATTATCTAGATCCGTGTTTCTTAAAAATGAATTCAAAACCTTTTTTCTATTTCCTATAATATGGGTTAAGGTTATGTATACCCATGTATGAATTTTTAGAATTTTTTTTAATGGAATCTTTCTGTCATTTTCGAAACTAGGTACTTTATTTCATTTTCAACAAACTAAGGTAAGAATGTTTTTGAACTTATATTGAGGGTGCGGAAATCTTCCACCGTTATAATAAATTTGATGTTTCCCTTAAAAATATATAATAATATCATCAAGATAAATGTTTTCATTTATAATTATGCGTCTCTAAAATTATTTCAAAATAGAATATGACATTTATCTCAAATAGTTTTGATTTCATCTATGACAACATCCTTTGATTAATTTTACACTTTTTTAAATTTGATTTATTATTATACAATATTCCATATTATATTAATGTTTTGGGATATGTTTGAATATATAGGTGTTATTTTTATACCATTAATGTTTTATGGTAAGCGTATTGGAATTTTTTATGCTAGTTTTAATTCGATTGTTTATATTATGTTTCAATCTTTTATTTGAGGAATGAATTGGACCTAGTAAGTGATGGGCGGATCCCGCTATAACTTCTTCATGTATCGGTAGGCCTCATGAGACAAAATAGTATCTTGGAACAAGTCCTTGACAAAATATTTTTTATTGTATTGGAACCTGGCTTTGAATATCTGGTTATGATATCCGGTAATAAGAATTCCATCATTATGAAATTAGCTATTGATATTACATGTTATTACTCGACTAGTAGAATATCCATGTGAATAATTAAATCACATTATTTGATTTGTATTTTCCATATTATGATGAAGTTTATGTTTAATTGTATTTTTTTAGTCTTATACATTTCCTTTAATGTTGTGCTAATTTATTATATTTTCCGCTATTTTGTTATCCTTACTGAGCATCTGAGATCACCCCTTTCTATATTTTATTTTTCCCAGGATTTGAAGAAGTATATTATGATTAACGTTTAGGGATAGGCCATAGGATATGTGTGTGTTCAAATGGGATACAATTTTATTGTTTTTTATTTCATTATGTAATGTAAAACTTATGTATATATATAGTACTTCTATGGATACTAAACTAATCTGTCTTTTGAGATTTTATCTCTTGTGATCATGGAAACATATTTTAAAAATAAACCGAATGTAGTAAAAAAGGGTCGTGGCATTACAGACCCAGATCCCAATATCCCAGAGTTGATGTCAAATTTATAATATTTTTTTATGATATATGAAATCAAATCTCGAAGGACTGAATATTTGATTAGTCTTGGTAATTATATACACACATGGAATACTTATAATAATTGTAAATAGAAAATACATAAAGTATTTTCTTTGAGAACACTATTATTTTTCATACATTATCTCTAAATATCAATCACAAAACACATCCTAGTATCATTTGGAAAATAAAACCCAATAAATGGATGATATTATATTATTTGTAAAGTTTATCATATAACATATGAAACAAATAATAAAAAATTAATATATGAAGGTAAATAACTTAAACACATTCCATTTAAACATTATCTAGATCATAAAATGGTTGGAATTAATGGTGATCAAATAATTCCATATATATAATCAGATATGCATGAAACATAATCCTGAATATTCTAACTTATTGAATAATCATGTGGAATATTTATAACTAAATTCCTAAAAATATAATGAATAATTCTGGACATCTAAAAAAGGCAATTGAGGCTTCGTTCCAAGACATCTAGTACTATGGAGTCCTTGTTCCAAGACATCTATTTAAATGGGTATGTCCTTAGAAAAAAAAAATCTAGACTACTCATGAGACCAAATGATACTTTTAGGGGATGTAGTTTTTCTCACCAATCACTTATTAACTCTAAATAATTCTTTATAAGAATTTTATGGAATATAATTCACATAGACATTCCTATTTAAACTAGAATGTGAAATTTAAATACATTTTCTTAATCATTAAACATAATAACAAACCATAATAAGAAAATTATATGGTAAAATTAAATATATCCATGGGGGAGTACATGAATAAAAAAAGGATTACTGTTGATGATGAATATAAATACTATAAAAATATATTTTAAATCAACCTTTGAGAAAGGATCATTTTCATTTTAAAATTATCATTTTAACACTAAATTTTCAAAAAAAACTGAGAAACTAAATTATATAAGATTAGATTTAAAACCAATGAAGGATGTTTTAAAATATCAGTGGTCCCGACAGTAGGAAATTATGTACATTCCAAGTTTGAAAAAAAATATTCCATTTACTTTTTAAGCAAAATCCTAACTTATATTTTTTCAAAAAATAAACAAAAATTACTATTAAAAAAATTTAAGTAGTTAAAATGGGTAAAAATTAATTTTATATATCTTTATAAAAGGGGTAAAAAAATTATGATAAAATTTTTATAAAAAACATTTTTTAAGATATATTATTTCAATCCAAATTGATAAATAAAGTTATACATTCTTAAAAAATTTTAATTGTCATTTTACGTGCTAAAGAGATAAAAAATTGTATAATTACCTGAAAAATTTATCTAATGAGCATAGTGTAAGAAAATAAAATTATTTTAAGATATAAATATAAATTACTTCTCAAGAGACAGACTTAAACAAAACCAATTCTGAATAATGCTAAGATTTTGAAAAAAACCTTTTCCAATTTTGTAAAATATGAATAAAAATACCCGTGAAAAAAAATTCAAAAAAACATAAATACAATGAATATAAATGATTTAATATTATAACATAAAATAATTGAATTATATAAACTACAAAAAATAAATGGTCAATATGGCGTATGTCTCATGGAAGTAAAAGTGAGGCGAGAAACTCTTACCTTGAGTCTTACTAATCACATGTGTTCGGTATATTCATTAATAATAAACTAATATTAATTTCACACATAATTAGTAATATTTTTAAATTTTTTACTCCTTTTATTTCACTTAATACTATGCTATATAATATTTCTTAGATAATTAATTATACAACATATGTTTTGATGATATTTAGATTATTTTTTAAAAATGAATTTCAAAGGATGACAATGATCAAAGTGGTTATTATTTAAAAATGTAAAGAATAATGATAATGATATAATTATAATATATATACATTAATTATAATTTTGAAACAAATCATTAGAATATTTTTACTAAAAATGAACAATGATACAATCATTGACAGTGTTTATCGTACATATGCATGAGTAACGTTTCCATTTTTCAATGATCATTATTGAAAGAAGTTGTGAAATATTTTACCTTTACTTAATGATCATTATATAATATATACAATATAATTTTATTAATATAATTTGATATTATTAATGTGGTGAGGAGATGAATATAGATTTACATCGCATCGAGAATGTGGTAGCCCCACATACACGAATGAAGTTATAATTTTTTAGTGTAAGAGAGAAAATGACATATTATCTTTTTATAATGATAAATATTGAATAATATAAAAATTATTTCATTTATATCACATAGATTATTTAAAATTACCTTTAGTACTTTTCATTTAATGTGTTAGTGAAATATAAACCACATCACTTCACAATGTGGTCGTCCACCAAACAGATGAGTGACAATATCTTATCTCAAATAAATTGGAAATTATAATTTTATATATGATATAAGGAATAAATAAGTAAAATTATATAATAATTATCATATATATACTTTATATACATTATAATACCCAACCATGATAGGTAGTAATAGAAATATGAATATCATTGGTTTGTTAGGAAGAAGTCTTTCGTACACATGAATGATAGTTTTATAACCCATTTGATGGAAGTGGCAATGATTGTATGTAATGAACATTAAATAAAAAAATATTCACATATTATAAATAATACTATTATTATATCATTATGTTTTAAATATAATTAAATTATGTGGGAGATGAAATAAAATGAAAATGTGCATTGATGAGTGTTACCTCATCTTCAGGTCACCTCATTTGGTTTGCATCAAAATCAGTCTGAGGATGGATTTCTATAAAAATAAGGTTTCTAAGATTAGATTATGGAATATGTAAGTGATTTGGTGGTTTATTGTCTAATAAAATAGGGTTTTATGTTGTTAATATGTGAAGAGAGTGGGTGGCCAGTTATAAGTGAGGTGAGTGGCCAACTTGTAATTTTTCAAAATTATAATGTCTACCAACATTTTTCACATTTGAAAAAGTTAAAATGATTATTTTTTATCGTTATACATTTTTGTGTTTAAATATTGACATAAAATATATTTTACACATGTTTAGAGTTAATTTTAAAACTTATATTTGTATTTCACCCCCACCAGGTAAACCAGTTTTTACCTTAACCGTGGTAACTATTTATTTAATATTTTTTCTATTTATTATGGTTAAAAATTAAGTTGAAAATGTCCAAAATTATAAATTATGAGGATTAAAAATATAAAATACATTATTTAAAATTGTATTCACATAATTTGAAAATTTTAATTTAAACATAATCATATATAGGTTATGAGAAAAGAGGTTTTAAAAAAGAAAATGTTAAAAGGTTTATAATGGTTTTATATCAAAATGGAATATTAAATTTTTTCAAAATAAAAAAATACATTTATATATATATATATAATATAACTGATAATAATTTAAATCCAACTAAAAATATAATTTAAACTAATAAATATTTTAAATGTAAAGGTGGTTTTCAATTAATATTCAGTATTTTCACTATTCATAAAAATATATTTTTCCAAAAAAACACCAAAATATCAATCTATGATAGTTTTTATATTATGATTTAAAAAGTAATTTTATAATTTAAAATAAGTTTTATTTAAATATTTAAACAATTATTATAATCTATGTATGCAAAGCGTGAGTAAACTGCCTTTTAATAAAATAATTTTTTTTAAAAATCATTTTCGTTCTAAATGATCAAATTTTATCTCTAGGAAAATATATTAATTTAATTAATTTTATACATGTTTAATATATATATTATTCATATTTAATTTATTAATAACTACACCCTCTAATATCATGGTAAGGCTATAATGGTAATGTTAAAATAATAATATTTTAATAAATTATCATGTTTCGTTTAAAACCTATGTTGTGTGCACTGCAAGATATCAAATAGATTCAATGTATTTAAAAATAAATATATAAAAATTTCTCAGGATGTTATATTCTCATCTATAATTGGTTATTTTTTCATGAAATATATTTAATATGATTTTAAAATTTTAAAATCTCTTTGTTCTACACATTAGAAAAAAATGGTTGACTCTGAAAATTCATTCAAAAATACTCAAATTTATTTTCATCCAATAATTTAGTTTGGGTTATAATCAATTAATAATTTTGTTTATTCTATAGATAATCTTATAAAATTCCCATTGTTTCTTAA
The DNA here is from genome assembly GCA_963277665.1 of Viscum album. Taxonomy (NCBI): domain Eukaryota; kingdom Viridiplantae; phylum Streptophyta; class Magnoliopsida; order Santalales; family Viscaceae; genus Viscum; species Viscum album. The sequence continues at coordinate 860,427,648 of OY728143.1, read as the reverse complement.
AACAAATTTGTTTCATACTTAATCTTTAATGACTAATGGTTTCTGCAGTGACAACAAAGGGAAATAGTGTTGACATATCCTAATTTGGAGAAAGCACCAAATCTAAATCCATGTGATAGTGGTGAAATTTATAAAAACAATAAAGGGTGTATGAAATTAATTCTGATATTAAGGATAACATAAAATACAATTTGAAGGATGACTCTAATAATAATAAGGATGTTTAAATAAAATAGTGGATTTCAAATTGGTTGTATGTTCAATGAGCTTAATTTAATGAACATTATTTCCAACTTTAGAAAATTATCATTAAAGGAATATATTATTTTATGAGGTTTTTGAAAAAAAATTATAACGTAATAATCATACTCATCAAAAATATAATTGTCTTCAAATAAAAAAGGATTCATCCTAATTTTCATATAGGTAAATCATGAAAACACCTGAAAGAGATGGTATAATTATTTAATGCTTTAAATTCTGAAGTGGAAACTTATGTGAGTTGTGGTAAACCCAAACACACATAAAAACAATTTCTCACAATGATACCACTGAAATTAATGAGGATATGGAATTAAAAATGATTCAAGGGGAAGACTACTAAAGAAAAATAATTTGTGGTTTAGGTAAACTACAAATTTGTGATGGGTAGAAACCCATGGATACTTAATAGAAGTTTCTCGTAGTTGATAACATGATAGAAAAATCGGGAAATATATCCAATGTTATGATCAATAATAATTCACATTCATAAAAATTAATATTTAATTTAAAAGTATTTTGATGTGAAAAATTTGGTGTGATGAAGCTCAAATCCAATGATCATTTCTTTTTGAATGGATGGAACACTATAAATTGAGCATTTCACACATTTTAAAATATTAACAATTTAATAATTAGGTATTTTAATAGTATTTGAATAAAAATATATATTTTTAGAGAAAATTTAATCTCACCCAAAACTAAATGGTCTATTCAAAAAAATAATAAAATTGAATAGACAAAAATAGTTTTTATTAGAAGACAATATACGATAGTCTTAAAAAATTGATTTAGATGTTTTTGAATTAATTTTATTATTTGTAAATAAATAATTTTATTCATTAAATAATATTATTTGAATAAAATTATATTTAAATTATTGAGTTTATTTACATTAAAATTATGTTAAATAACTTATCATATATGAAAAACATTGTTTTTTTGTTATTGAAAACAAATTTAACTTCGTAGATAAATAGAAAACAACTCAATATTTATTAATTTTGATATAATAATACTAATTTTAAAATAAATAATATAATATTCAGTTAATAAATATGAGAATGTTTAATTTAAAATAAAATCAAAAAATACCTAGAAAAAAAATTATTTTGAATAATAGGCATTTCTTTCGATATGAGTGATTACATTTCTATTTTTTATTATTAATAATTATTATATATTTTATTACTAATCATTTATAAATTTCAAATATAATATTTCTAATATAATTATATAACATGTAATAATATAAATACATTTATTAATAATAATTATATAATACACAAAAAAACTATTTTATAATAATTATATTTTGACGATCTGGTTTGATGTCATCATACATCCGAAATACCATAAATAATTATTATTCTATAATGTAGATCAATCAATAGTAACCCGAAAATAGATATACATGATCTTTAGTGTGACTCTCTATTTAATACAACACGTCAAATGGGAGTGTGGGTCTCATAGTAGTTATAGTGGTCAGACTATTCCCCATAAAATAGATAACCATAAATGATTTTATAAGTAACGTCAATAAAAACCACACATTTGTGAAATATATTATGTAATTCATAATAATTAATATATAAAAAATATATAACTCATTTTATATTTAAATGGTGTTATACGTTTTATACAAACATTATAAAATAAAATAAAGACACCCCAAGGGTGAATCATATACATCAACATACAAAAATAACCAACAAATTGGAGAAAATTTATTAGACTAGTCTGGAGGCCTAGTATGACCCCGCATACCTTTATCCACATTGAATATCCAAATCAAACACAAATAATAGATCCATATCTCGTATCATATCGTTCAATCATGAAGTTTGTTTAGGTACACACAGTTGTTCGACGATGGTGTGAGTACAACTCAGTAATCAACCACTAACGGTATCCCTAAAATATATAGTATGAATGAAGTGTATTTATATATAACAAAATAAATAATGTAAATAATAAATAAATAAATCATTACTGATACTCATGTTCAATAGTGACACCAAGGAAAAACTATACAAATATTAATGAGTACCATATTTTTTTAAACATAATACATACATATCAGGTAGAATTACACCCACCTTGTAATAATTTAAAATTTATATGATTAGGTGGAAGAGCACCCCAACCATAAAAATTTCATTTTAAAATCATTATGGGGATGATTTCCTCAGTAGGCATTCATTTCATCTAAAAATAATTTGGGGAAGATTTCCCAACTATGGAAACATTTAATTTTAACATTATCTAGTGGAAGGGTTCCCCACCCTACAACCTTTATATTTACACATCCATAATGAATATTGAATCAAAACCAAAAAATATTTCATTTTTATATCATTGTTTGAATGATTCCCCCACTATAGAACTATTTGATTTAAACATCATCATGGTGGAAGAATTCCCCAACCAAGATACATTTCATTTTAACTTCATCAAGGAGAAGAGTGACCCAATAATGAAATATTTTATTTAATCAATATCATGGGGGAATTGTACCCCAACTATAAAAAATTCAATTTTTGAAACCATTTGATTTTCCTCTAATATTACCCTTTTCATTAGATTAGGGAACGCATCATTTTTTGGACAAATGTTTTTGTTCTACATTAATTAATTAGTGACCCATGGTCTGAATAAAGTGATTTTTATCTATAACATGAAATAAATAATTTTAATGAAGTTTTAAGTCCTGTTATGACTACATGAGTTTGATATTACATCATAAAAACAAAGAAATTATGAATAAAATTTGGGTATAACTTCAAATACCACTACCATATTCTTGAAAGATAATACTCATTGAATATTGGCAGCTATTCCAATATCAAAATAATGATTCTAAAAACTCTAAAATATGGAAGAAATGTTCACAACCATTGTAAGAATATGAAATTGAATTAAGGGAATATAAATTATTGATATGGGGTGATATATTTACCTTTAAATGGAACCTAGAACAAATAATGATTGAATTAATTGATAAGTGGAACAGATCAAACATGGATATAAATAAAAGGATATCTTTATTCTATGTTATTATTTTTATATTATAGTTATAAAAGGTGATAATTCTAAATTTATATTTATTTTTATAATATTAATAATATTTTAGTAACAAAAATAGAGATCCTTATTAAAAATTCTTTTAATAAACATCATGAATATTAAACATTTTTCCTATTATATTCAATGCATGTATTGGCTCTATAATTATGTTAACATTAAATATCATAGGGAACCATCCCAAACATAGATGATTTTTCAATTATTGTATACATTTTTTAGAAAATTTACCTTTTTGTATATTTAGTAACTCCGGACACTTATTCAATTTCTAATTAATGAATAGAACATTATGTATTCCTTTTCAATTTTAATACTCATACATACAAACTATTTTCTAAATATTTACTCTTATGCGCTTAGGCTGAGTCCTAAATTTACTATTATGCAACACGATTCCACTAGATCTGAGTTAATTTTACATCCCTAAAATGAATCTTACATGTGTATTTTAGAAAAACATAACTTATGTATATAGGGATAAATTTCCAATCTTATTTTTTTTTCTCAAACCTTCTTTTAGGTGATTTTTGCATATGGATGCTCAAACTATTACATATAGGTCATAAAAGTTTCCAAAAATTTCGAAATTTTTATACTTAATATTCATTACCCTTAATACATGATTTTTAGTGCATTGATGTTTTTTTAAATATTCATCACATGATATTCATCTTACCCCATGTGTAATAGTAATGGCATTTCCATAGTTTTAGAAAATTATAAAAATAATTTCCACTCATGATATGCATAAAAGAAAACCAATACATTCCAATTTTTTCCAAAATCATTTTAAGGAACAAAAATCCCAATTCAATCTAAAAAACATTGGGAACATAAATTTCCTCTCCAAAAGTCTATGAAGAATAAAATTTCACTATGAGTAGTCCAAAACCTACCCAACTCCTAAATATCAATTCATTTTCTATAGAGACAATCAAAACACTTGCATCGGGTCCCATTTAACTTTTACAACAAAAAATTCTATCAAAAAAATATCCATGCACCCCTCAAAAAAATCAAAATCACATAAAATACATATATTTCAATAAAACTCACATGTAACCATTTTTGTGGAAAATTTTAAATAGGATCCCACAAAATCAATAATGGATGGTACCTAAATAAAGTTCATGTTATTACACTAAACATATATATCGGCATCAAAATGAATACATATATTTATATCCATTTTACTAAAATCATAATTCATATACAATTAATATATTCAATTATTACATCTATAATTCAAATCTAAAAGTTTAAATTCAACATAAAAATACATTTAATCATGAATAAAATTAATTCAATTATTTTATTCCAAAAATTATGATAAATTAAATATTATTTTAATTTTCATTAATAAATTAATATTTCTTATTATTCAAATATATATTTTATTTTATTTTTCAAAAATAAAAATTGAAATTAATTCAAAAATACTTATGTGAAATACTTGTATTTTTTAATACATCAAAATAGTCATGATTAATAGATTTACTTAAAATATTTATTTCAAATTAAAATGAAAAAAGGATGAAGATTTATTATACATAAAAGAGAAAAATATTTAATTCAAAAAAATTTCATGTTACAAACACTAAACCACGTCATATATCATTCTAAACCATTATTCTTATTCTTTATCAATAAACTAAACCTAATCAATAATTATTCTGAAGAGATAATAAAACCCAGAGTGATAATTTTTGTTTCTTAAATAGGGCTAAAATCATTATAAACCTTTCAAATTCTGTTATCGAACTAAACTCTAGAAAAATCTTTAACCTCCTTAGATGTTTTAAAACTCAATCATAATACTCTATGTTTCATGGATGGATCTGAACTCCATTTCAAACTTTTCACATTCATATATAGTAGAGAACATAGAATAAAAGTCTCACATTATTAGATAATTTTACACTATAGTGTAAACCAATCATATTCCTCTATGTTGTAAATCTTCTATGAAAATATTTGTCCTTTCTAGACGCCACTAAAATCTACCATTATTATTTTTGTATCATTGGAAACACTAAAATATATTACAATCCATTCATTTTATTAGAAAATGTTAAACTCTACCATAAACCATTACCATTCTTGGATTGATTTAAACTCCAACATAAACCTTTCACAATTCTATATTTCACCAAAATCCATTGTAAATTTTAAGCCTCACGTGATACTTTCATCCTTAAAAAACATTCTCACCTTCTTGGATGGTACTAAACATCCGTGAAGTCATTTCACCCTAATAGAAGAGACAAAAATATCGAATAAAACCTTTTACTTACTCAATAATACTAGACACCTATATAATCTTTATGTCTTCCAAGGGTACCTTAAAAAATATATAACCCTTTTTCATCCCAGATAAAAATAAGTTTCAAATATTTTACATTCCTGTATGTTTATAAACATCAATATAAATTTTACACCTTCTGATATGGAACTAATATCTACTGTATCTTTCATATAATTCTTAATTATCTTTTAACTATAACATAAACCTTTATTCCTTCCCATATAAATTTTTGACTTTGTATTACCCTTCATGCATTTCTGTCTTTATTTAATCTGCAATATATCCCTTCACCCACCTGGAGATCATTAAACCTAAAAGCATACACACACAAACATATATATAAATAATCAATATCGAATCCAACCTTCCTCATGTTTTTTTGTGAAATATGCCTCTTGTACTAAAAATATAATAACTTAATTAATGTAACTAACTTCTAGGTGAGTCATCTTCAATAGATACCTTGAATTACTGGTTTTCACCCCACTATGGTGGATATTAATTAAAATAAACTATATTTCCTTTTAATACATATTTTAAAACATTATTTAAATAAAAAGAGTCCCTAATGATAAAATAAGCTCCTATGTGTGATGTCTCAACTTCACATCCTCTCGGTTCAGAAATATAAATCCCTATTCACATAATATTCATTATCCATCTCGTAAGGGGTTCAAATAAGTGGGGAATGAAATCTAAACAAACATCCTTTCATTTTATTAAAAGTACAATTAATGATAAGTATTTCTATAGGGGTATTTTTAATTTAAGGGGAGGATCACAATGTTGTTTCCTAAATAAAATTAATCTCATGATAAAAACACTATATTCATATCAAAATAAGATATTAAATGTGTAAATAAGATCATTGATTTGTATGATCAATTTAATTATAAATTTTATTTATTTTATACATTATATTTATGATAGTTTTAAAGAGATTTAAATGTTTATGAACATATTATAAAAATAAATTATGTAATTAATTTATTTTACATTTACAAATTAAAATATTAAATTATATGGTATACCTAATCCAATACAACTATGATACATTCCACATGTAGTTCCATATAGTGGTAAGGGTTTGTATGAACATATTTTTATATTTATGTCTTGTTATTTTTTATAATAAATTGTATAAATTTTTTTACAATTTTTTTTACTTTTTAAAACCTTCTGAAATTATGGTATAAGGGATCCTATAATTCGTTTTCCAAATAATCGGACTCTGGTATGATTATTTTCAAATAGGACCCTTATACCTAAAAAACTATTTGATAATATACACATTAATCTTTGAATACTAAATTCTCCACTCATTTCCTAATTACGGTATATGGAATGAGTCAACCATAAATAACTCATGAATATATACAACATTTCACCCTTCTCTGATACTAATACAGATATATTTTGGTGGGAGATTCAACTGATATGAAAATTTTATATAAATTAACTATAAATATCTATGGAAAAATTTACAAAGATAATTTCATATCATTTTGAGATGAGATGTTTGGATTCTTCCATATAAAGTGCTAAAAATATTGTAATATTATAAGGGTAGGGAGAAGAAAGGGCACTAAGCATCATATACAAGTGCCTCAGACATTCTATATCTGGTCCTAGCAGGTTTTCATCTTAGACAAATAGATGATATAGTTACATATTGTTAGAGTGAGGTAGTTTAAATTATATTGATTAAAATAAACATTTAATGTATAATTTAATATTTAATATGAATAATAATTGAATACATTTGATTTTGGTCATCACTTATCATTATTTACATCACTACTCATCTTAAGAAAACACCAACAGACTTGGAACATAGCATTTGTGATAGAAACAACATTTAGTGTTTAAATATATTTTTATATTTTTTATTATTATTGTAATTGGCGTTTCATATATAATGTAACACCTAAAATGTAGCCCTAATAATTGAATATCAGTTTTAATGAGGACTCTTGGAGTTCATGTTCCTGATATCATAGTATTATATTAAATAAATTAATTTTTTTAAAACTATATATCATTATATTATATCAGTTATTAATATTGTTTATTAATTAATTATGTATATTCAATTTTATAAATTTGATGCTAAGTTATAAAAACTACCAAAGGACAAACATCATATTACAAAATGTAAAGATTAGATATTTTAGGGGGTTATAGGAAATGATTGCAGTAAATATTCACTATAATATAAAATTGATATTCTATGTCCTAAATTTTCTTAAGAATAGGTACAAAGTGTATTTTGTTCTACGAAGATGAAAACATAGATTGAGGCAGATTGAATGATGTCGTATATATGATATAAGACATATATTCTAATGATTAAACTATTAATACACTTGGAAGAGAGATGAATAGGTAAGGATCAATTACTAGAGCAATAAAATAAATAATATTGATTTTAATTAATTATTACCTAATATGTAATTTTATTTTAATATTCCTCCCATAAGTATTTAAGGTTTATCCTCATGAGTCTATATCCAAGTAGATAAATGATGCATCAGATGCATATGATATATTCCCATATATTTAATCTTTTTGATAGATTTTTTTTATAATTATAGTTCATTTTCAGGTTCTAATTTTTTTAATAGTGAATCAATACTAGAAAAAATGATCACGTAGTTTGAAAACATTAACTAAATAATCATTAATTATTTTTTTCCTTATAAGTTTCAACTCCAAATAAATTTACTTTGCATCGTTACCCTATATAATCTAAATATCATTTTTGTAATGAAAACTTATTATATATTATATATTTGTGTCAAATGATAAAAACCAAGAAAATTAGCATTGATAGTCATGATATTTTAGATCAAATACTTTTGATTAATTTTTGGTCTATATGAATAAAAAAACATCAACCTTGTTTTTAATGTATTGAAAATGATTAAAAATGAATATTTATTAATAAAATTATGTATATATTGAAAATGTGTAAAAAATCAAAATATCATAAAAAATATATCATATTGATTATAAATTAATGTTTTTAACTTTTAAGGAGCAAAGAATATGTAAATATGATGTGTGATGTGGTTGAAATGATTAAAATCAATTTTTTAGATGAAAAAATTATATTTAGAAAATATATTTCATATTGAAAACACAAAAAATAATTTCATGTTACAATAAAATTGTGATAATGATATTTTATTACATTTTAATTTTTATAATGGACCATATATTCATTTAGTATAAGACTTCTTAGAATGATCAAAACTATATTTTCAAAATTTAAATATTTTACGAAAAAAATGTATATGAAATATAGAACTGAAAAAAATGTTGTCTAATCATGGAAATAAAAAAAATAAATTAATTTTTAATCATAATAATTATTTTCATAACCATGTAATGTTAAAGATATCCAAAATTACTCAAATTGTAGCATTAAAATTTAAATTTCTTTTTTAAATTAAAAGTACTCGTAAAATAATGGAAAATATGTAGAAGAGCATAAACCATTACAAAAATATCTAAAAATATTCAATGATTATTTTTTCTATAATGAATATACATTTAAACTATCATTAATTATTTTTTAATATATATAAATAAATTAGACATTAATATAACGTGAAATCTGTTTGGAATAAAAAAATTATTTTCACAATTCATATAAATGTGTGTAAAATAATCAAAATCGAGAATATGAGTTTTAATATTCATCGAATTATAATACATATATTGGTCATTATTTTTTTCCAAGTAATCTTAAACAACACTTCAATATGAAATTAAATTTATATTTAATGAAAAAGTTTATTTTTCAAATCAATACATGCTTTTAAAATCATGAAATGTGACGAACAATCAAATTCACAAAAACAAGATCGAAATATTAGAACAATTCTAGAAAATTAATATAAATTATTTTTTAACCTATAGAAATTAATACAATGTTAATCTGACATATGATGTACTTTGAATGTTTAAAATTATATTTTTTTAATTATTACTCTTTTTATGTGTGCATCAAATGATAAAAATAGTTTAAAAGAGTTCTGATTATCCATAAAATCTTGTGAAATGGACATCATGTAGTTTTTGTAATGTATTTATGAACCTCATTTCAATCTATAATATTTTTCCCATAATTATATAATGTTCATATTTTGAACTACAATTTTCCCAGGTTGAAAATAATAATGAAAAAATCAAAACTAAAAAATCAATCATATAATTTCATGATTAATATTAAAAACAATTTATATTAATTTTTAACTTATAATAATAATGTTTGTTTCAATATTATGTGTGATTTGTGCAACGATCCAATGTTTTATCAGTTGGATTAACTTCTTATAATAATTCCAATCTCATTAAAAATGAAATGGCATGATACTAAATACTATATGACCATTGAACACAATGTTTCCATCTCTATGTCTTCAATTTTTAAAATTTAACCAACCAGGTTACTTTCAGGAAGTTTTTTGGGGTCTGATGGAACAATCCTAATTTTTTGGTGATTATTAACCTACCCATATGAATAGTAATATAACCCTTATTAATATTAAATCATCCAAAATAATAGTAACCTCGCCAATGAATGTATAAATAAAATTTAGGCATCTTATAAGTGATAATATAATCATAGTAAAAGTATTGGTATTTTTGTAAGTCATAAATATTTAATCTCAATTAGATAACTTATTTAACATAATATTTATTTTCCTAAAAGGTGTTCAAAAATTAAAAATTTTAGGTCTTTTGGTTTAGAGATAATTTTATATGATTTATGTTATTTTATAAAATTTGTTATAGTTTTAAAATCTTTATTTATCATGTTAATTATGATTTTAATTAAAAGTAACATTAATCATATGTAGAAAATTATTTTTCAGAAATGGAGTTCATTTTTGTATTGTACAAGTTGATAAATGGTTTGGCTGAATTTTTGTGATTTTTCTAGGATACTTGATTTTTTTATGAATAGTAAAATACAATAAATTGAAAATTATGCTAAATACATGATTTATAAAGTCTTGGATGATTTGTTCTTGATTTAATCCCAAATGGTTCAAACACACATGCACTTTTTAAATATTTTGGTCCTCGAATCAACACTATTTATGGTCATTATTAGGGAAATTAATAAACTAGGTAATTAAATATTATAAAAACCTTCCTCCATCCACTATAAATACTACCCCTCCTTTCCTCCCCTCTTCACTCCTATAAAATCATGTTCCTTGTCTAAATTCTACCCAAATCTCTATTCAATATACTGCCCCACTTCGAACATCCCTTGGTCTCATCAAAAGTCCAAATCTTCTCTGATTATGTGTCTCTCAAGGAATATTGATTCAAAAGGTAAATATTACATTTCAACTGTTTTAATTTCTTTTCAAGTTCATTTGTTTCTATTCTATCCTTACCTATCCTAAACCAATTGTTATAAAAACTCCATTACCATTCATATAATATTTTTTTTTTAAATTGAATAATTTATTATCATCTCCTATTTACTCTTCTTTTATAATAGTAGTAAAGACACCATCTGTGTTGTGTTAATTTACCACATTCAAGGATGATGGGTTTTCAATTTCATTTATCATCATCAATTAGGATATTATTATTTTTTCTGTTATGGTTGAACTAGATTTTTACTTAATATATTCTCTTAATGGTTCTATAATTTTTTAGTACACATTATATTAAATTATTATTCTAGATGAATTCATAGTGATCAAAAACCACCAATAGACCCAAAAGTTTATCCCTAATGTTTTATATAATGATTCAACATAACTCAATGTCACCAAATTAAATTTACAACCATGTAAACTATTGGATGTTAAATAATAAAATAGAACTCCAATTATATACAACCATGCCCATTTTATCTGATTCTTCGTTCATGAAATTAAGTAAACAGGTCGTAAAAACCAAGAAAATAAACAGAATCGAACAATAAAATCGAACAACTAAATCCATCAAAAAGGTAATTAATGAACATAAATAGGTTATAATAAATCTTTTACATATATAACAGGTTCTTTAATTATTAATTAATGAACCTAATTTGATTATTATGATCATTAATATCATTTGGAGAACACCATCAGACATAATGTTAGGGATCCTCTCTTTCTCACATTTATTCAAGAATATTATCCTCAATATATCCTTTTATGTGTAGTTCATTGTAATGGGATATGACTTAGAACCTCCCACATATATCCCTCATGATGTATATGTGATGATAAACCCATTTATCTATCATTAATCCCTCTTACATACACCTGATACCATACCGATAATCCGTAAGGGATTCCACCCGAACATCATTTGTTCCTTTAGGTTTCCTTATCTTTCTTTTACCAAAATGAAGTTATATTTTATTTTTATGTGAATATTATAAATTTTATGTACATGTATAAAATTCATTTATCAAGACTATTTTATCATTATCTTTCAAATATATACATGTTTTTTAGTGATTCCCTCCTTAATACTTCTCGATATGCAAAAAATGTTTTGGGGGAACATCACGAATTATTACCCGATTTCAAGTGTACTATATCTATTGTTTTATGCCACCATTTTCATTATTAAATATTTATTTTTATTATGAAAACCTTCTTGGTTCACTTCTATTTTCAAATAATTAATTTTTTTCTTTCCTATTTTAATTTCTCTATATTATTTTCCTTAGAACCACACAAAAATGTTTTATTACTAAAATTTCAAAAATACATTTCTTAAGTGTTTTCACTTATACCTGGAATCACTTACCATGATACATGAATATTTTCCACTATGAATTTCCATGTATATTTTACTTCCTTTATTTCATGGACACATTTATGATATGCCCATTTCTTATGCTTTATGACATGATTATTATACCCAATTCATTCAATGGGTAACCCATATATTTATATATGATTGATTTTATATTAGTCATTAGGTGGAAATCATATTCATGAAATATTAATATTGGTGTTCCGAGATAGAAATACATTTCATTCAGTAAATATGAGTCTCATGAGTGTTATGTGCGATGGAATTGGCAGTCAGACTTGGATTGTGCTACCAAGTGTGACGGACTTGGCAGTTAGCCTTGTATTATGCTACCATGTGTGTCGGTCATGGATGTTAGCCGTGTCTTGTGTTACGATGTGAAATAGTCTTGGTGGTTATCCTTGATTCATGATAAATTCCTATTTTATATTGCCTCTACATTACTATGACTCCATTTTTATATGATTCCATGTTTCTATGTTTTGATTTAATAAGTTACATGCCTTTTAATAACATCCTGGCATACCTTCTATCGCATGTCTTAATGATTTTTTCTTAAGGTTATTCCCTTACTGGGATTTTTAGATCATCCCTTTGTTTATGTGTTCAACAAGGCACCCAATGCATATGTTTGAGCACAATAGATGTTAGGAGCATAATTTGATGATTAAAAAAATAAATGTTTTATTTGGTTCCATGTTTTTAGTTTTATGTTAGATGTTTTCCAAGACACTGGACTTTGTGATCCATCAGTTGTACTCTGATGTTTATTATTTATAAAATCATGTAATGTAATATGTACAAGTCTTAGGTCATTGTAATGGGTATCAAAGGATGGTATTGTTATTTTTGGAGATAAGTCATAGAGAACATTTGTAAAAAGCATATGGATAAGACTACGAATTTGAAAATATCCATATACAATGGTATGTATAGAGTAATTGGTTTATAAAAAAATGCATCCTTGTCTAAGTAAAAAATAGGTGGAGGTGTCTTAGGGACATATGTATCTAGTGGTAAAACCTAAAAACACTACTTTGAACTAGACTCGAATTAGAACTAGTTCACGACAATGGGCCTTGCTGAAATCTGTGTTTGTCACTCCCGAATGATATACTTGGGTAAATTCATGATATTAGTGTGAAATATTATTAATGAAATAAAAAAAGATCCCATAATATTATATGTTTTGAAATAGATCAAGGATAACATAGATTTTAACATAAGGAATCACATGGTAGGAAACACATCTACTTTAAAAGTTTATCCTTTAATGTTAACAGTTTCATTTTTCTGCACAATAACTAAGTATTCAATCCCTCTAATTCAACATTATTTTTCATAGCTTATTAAGGAAAATAATATAACTTGTTCCAATAATAAATGTCATAGTGAGTGTTAAAACTACCCTAATGATACTCCTAATATGATGGGAATGGGTGCTCAAAACTCCCTGATAGTACTTGATCAGCATGCTCATGGTATTAATAATAACTTGAATTAGGTGGAACACTATCGTTTTTTAAAGAAAGAGCAATTATCCATTGAATCTATCATTCAGAAAATTCCTCCCATGTTTTGGGGATCTTCTAATCCCTTCCTCATAGAACATTGGATTAACTCCATTGAAATAATATTATCCATAATATAGTTCTTATAAGAAGAGAGAGTATTACAGGAGTTATATCATTTCGAAAGGGAAGTTTATCGGTTGTGGAAACTAATCAAGAATACAAATCCGCAATAAAAATTAGTTCCATGGATTGGGAGGAATTTAAGAGAATGTTTTTCAATAAAACCATTCCCAAAATCCTATGTCTCAATATTTAAAGAGAGTTACTTAGACTCAAGAAGAAGAAAGATGAGTCTATCGGGCTGTATGAACCTTGATTTACAAGGAATTGATTTTATTACTTTGGCTATGTTATTAATAAAAAACATTATGTGGATCACTTCTTTAGTGGAATAAATTTGAGCCTATGTAAATCGCTGGTGATTTGAGACTTTAACAACTATGAAGATATTGACTTTTGTGACCATAAGGATACAATGGAGATCAAAGACTCTCAGTGATGTTATGGGCCGAGTGATGACATGAAGAAATTGAAATTTAATGTGGGTGGTTCAAAAAAATAAATTCCATGACAGAAAGAATCCTGATTATCCCATGTGTAAAAATTGTGGGAAGAATCATCTTGTGAACTATATAAAGGGAACTATGAATTGTTTCAAATGTGAAAAGTTAGGAAAAATAACTAATAAAATTCAAAGATATATGAAATTTTAAACTAATGTGGAATAATAAATGAAGGCTAGATCCACACTCAGCGAATAGTAAATTTTTACAACTGCATTGAGCATGTGAATTATGCGAACTATTTCCCTATACTCAGGATAGTTGGAGGTAATCAACACCAACCTCCAAGAAAATAAGGAAGGTCTTATGTTATCCCTACTGCTGAGGTGGATCCAAAAAATGATGTGGTGATAGGTGCACTAGTTATTCATTTAATAATGGAGAATATAATATTTTAATCTAGTTCTACACATTATTTCATATCTTTCAAGAATAGTATAACTATTCAGAGACCACCTCAAAATTTGGAGGATAAGCTATCTTTGAGAACAATATATGATGAAATTATTGCGCCCATGGTTTATAACACCTCTTAAGTAATTATTGTGGAATGAACCTCCCATAAAATATTTTCATAATTCCTTTATTAGGGATTGATGTTGTCTTGGGAATGGATAAGGTATCCTTATTCAAAGCCAACAGAAACTATCAATAAAGGGAGTCACTCTTCGCATCCTGAAGCATCCTCCAATTCTATTTATGTGTGAGGAGGAAGGTGAATATCTTTTGGAATCATTGTATCATGTGTGGATAATAACTATTTATGAGAAATCATTTATATCTCAATAGATTGAGACAAATGAGAGAATATTGCTCGATGATATGCCAATAGTGAGGGATTACATGGATGTATTCCCCAAGGAGTTGTCTAGTATTCATTTCGATTAAGAGGTTGAGTTCTTAATTGAACATATTCCAAGATATCTGTCTATATCAATGAAACCTTATAGAATTTCCACCATAGATCTTGATGGGTTGACGAAGCAGTTACAAGAGAATCTATAGAATGGTTTTATACGATCGAGTGCTTCAGCATGGGGTGTTCTAGTCCTCTTCATCAAGAAGTTGGATGGATTAATTCCCTCTTCCATGATTATCATGAGTAGAATAAAATAAGGATAATGAACATGTTTCCCCTACCATGGATATATTATTTGTTCGATTAGCCTTGTGGGGCCAATCATTTCTCCTAGGTGGACCTTTATGAACGTATCACCAATTTAAGGTGATGAAGGAAGATATTCCCTAGACGTCCTTTTGAATGAGGTATGAACACTATGAATACATAGATCTTCCCTTCAGACTCGCTAATGCTCCAAAAAACTACATGGTTATAATGAATTGAGTCTATAGACATAACCTCAAAAAATATTTGGTAGTCATTATCAATGATATTATGACATAATCAAAGAGTAAGGGGAAACATGAAGACCATTTGAATAACATGCTAACAACTTTTCAAAGGGATATGTTGTATGAAAAGTGAATTATATGTGAGTTATGGATGGAGGATGTATCATTATAGGGTAATTTTATCACCATGAAATGGATATCTGTATAACCTTCCCAGACAAAGGCAATTGAGGAGTAGAATAGGCCAACATCTATAACAGACATATGTAGAATCATTGGTCTAGCTAGGTATTACCAAAGATTTGTGGTGAACATTATTTGATTTTAAAACACATTATCAAATATGACATGGAATGGGTGATGTTTTTCTGGACTCAAGAATGTTAGGAATGCTTTACAGAGCTCAAAAAGAGTCTTATCACTGAACCTATACTCACACTCTCGTAATGTGGTTAAATCTTTGTGTTGTTCCGTGATGAATCAATGAATGGATGAGGATCTGTACTGATGAAAAATTACAATGTGATAGAATATACCTCAAGGTATTTGAAATTACATGATGAAAAATATCCTATGAATGATCTGTAGTTAGCGGTTGTGATCTTTTCATTAAAAATCTGTAATCAATATCTATATGGGTAAAAGTGGGAGATATGTACTGATAAAAAGAGTGTCAAATATATATTCACATGAAAAGGGATTAATATTCACCCATGAATATGGATAATGCTCATCAAGGTTTGTGACTTCTCAATTCATGACCATCTTTTTATGGAAAACAAGGTGGCATATACTCTAAGTAGAAAGGATCCTGCATTTTTATAAATGATGAGAATTGAAAAGGATCCAATCTTCTTATATTTGTAGGGAATGAACGTGGGAATCACTAATGGAGGAACATCATAGATCTGTTCTCAAAAAATTTCTCAACCATCCTTTAGGGGGGAAATAATAGGTGCTCAATAAAAAGATGTAGAAGTATAAAAAAGGGTAGAATCCATTAGAAATGGGAAATCATGTGAGTTCATAGTTGACTAGGAAGGATTTATAAGATTTGTGTAATGATTATGTATAACATCCTATCCAAAGATAAATAATGATATTTTGAATGGTGTACATATATCAACCTTGTCTATCCATTCAGGGAGAACAAATATGTATCATGATCTTTGATAGAACTTTTAGTGGAACAATATGAAGAAAGAGATTTCTGAGTATAGATAAACGTGTCTGGTATGTAAACATGTGAAGGCTAAAATATATAAGTCTAATTGGATGATGGAACCACTATGTATTCCAAAATGGAAGTTGGGGAACATCACCATAGAATATTTCCCAAGACATCCAAGGACATCTATTTGAAACAATGCTATATGGATCATTCTGGATCGTCGTACAAGAACAGATCACTTTATCAAAATTCGAGAGGGATTCTCTTTGTATAAACTTGCATGGATATATATCAAATAAGTGGTAAGGATACATGGCATACCACCATCTATTATATCAGATATAGATATCAAATTGACCTTGATATTTTTGATAAGTCTTTAACATGCTCTAAGCACTGAACTAAAATTCATAACGACCTACCATACTCAAATGGATAGCCAATCTGAGTGTACTATTAAAAAACTCGAAGATATGTTGAGAGTGTGTTCTATGGACTTCAAAGGAGCACGAGACCAACATATTACAATTTTCCATTTATATTACATCAATATTTTCCACTCAAGCATCTGAATGGCACTATATGAAGACCTTTATGGGAAAAGGTGAAGAAAACATGCATGTTGGGATGAAGTTGTTGATTTTAAGCTTATAGCACCAAAAATTGTCGATGAAATGGGGGAGAAGGTGAAAACCATCCAGTAACACATTAAGGTAGCCCAAAGTCGATAGAAGAGTTATGCATACAATCGTTGATGAGCCCGTGAGTTCAAAGTTTAAGACATGGTATTTCACTATACATATTCATGGAATAAGGTCATGAGATTTGAGAAAAAATGAAAGCTATGTCCTAGGATCATTGGCCCCATTAGAGATCCTTGATTGAATCTGAACATTGGCATATCGACAATCACTTCCACCTACCATGTCAATGTACATAATTCCTTCCATGTGTCCCTCTTAATGAAGTACATACCGTACCCTTCACATTTACTCTCTTCAGAGGTGGTACACTTGGAGAATGATGTTTCTGACAAGTAGTATCTAGTGAAGATCATGTATCATGAAGATAATGTTCTACGTAACTACACTAATTACTGGGTGAACGTACTATGGTGGAACCATAAGTACAAAGAGGCACCATCGGAATAAGAGAAGGTAATGATGAAAAAGTACCTCCACCTGTTTACGATTTAGAATGTAAAACAAAATTTTGTGGGAGAAATTTCATAAGGTGGGAATAATGTAACGACCCAATTTATTATTAAGGGAATTATATTCTCATATTTATTCCTTATAGTATAATCATATTTTAAATTACATATCATGATACTGAATACTATGTGACCATTAAAAAAATTTCCACTTTTGGGTCTAGATTTCAAAAATATGGCATACGCGGGTGCATTCAGGGTGGCATTTGGGGCCTGATGGAACAAACATAATTTTTGGGAAATTGTAACCTACCCTTAGGAATAGTAACATAACCTTATTAATAGTAATATAAACCTCATGATTAATAAATAATATCAATGAATAGTAGCCTCACCCATTAATGTATAAATAAAATTTAGGAATTTTATAAGTTATAATATGATCAATGTAAAAGTATTTGTATTTTTGTATGTCATAAAAAATAAATTAAAATTAATTAATATAATAATTTTAATGGAAATTTATTTTCCAAAAATGTGTTCATAAATTAACAATTTTTTGTTATCTGGTTTTATGATAATTTTATAAGACCTTTTGTAATTTAATAAAATCAATTATAGTTTTAAAATTTGTATATTTCAAGTAGATTGTGAATTTAATTAAAATTTTAATAAATCATTAATAGATAATTAATTTTGAAAATGGATTTAATTTTTGGATTCTCAATATTGATAAAATGTTCGGGTGAATTTTTTAGATTTTTCTAAACTATTTTAATTTTATTAGGAATAATAAAATACAATAACTTGAACATTAAGCTGAATACATGATTTATAAAGTCATGGATGATGTTCTGCTGATGTAATCTCAATTAGTTAAAAATCACATAAACATATTACTATTTTTAGTTATGTAATAATCACTATTTCCGGTCATCGGGAAATTAATAATCTAAGTAATTAAATACTATGAAATCCCCCCTCCCCTCCACTATAAATACCAATCTAACTTACCTCTTATCTTAAATCCTATAAAGCATTATTCCTTTCCTAAATTCAACCTAAATCTCCCTCCAAGATCCTCCCCTGCATCCAAGTGCCCTTATTAACTTTAAAAGACGAAATAATCTCCCTTCAATAGGCTCTGAAGGAAGATTGATTCAAGAGGTAAATTCCTCTTTTCAACTCATTTACTTTCTTTCCATATTAATTTTAATTTATTTTCTATCATTACCTCTCCTTATAAAAATTTTATAAAAACTCTATTATGATACATGTACTTTATGTTTGTTATGATAATTGAATAAGTTATTTTCATCCCTCATTTACTCTTCTTTTATACTAGTATAATGGACACTATTCGAGATGTGTAAATTTACCACATTCAAGGATGATAAGTTTTCAATTTCATTCACCATTTAAAATTTTTGTCATGAAACCATTTTTTATATAGTTGAACAATATTATTATGTAATATATCCTATTAAAGGTTCTATAATCTTTTTGTACACATAATATTAAATAATAATGAAAAATCAGTTCGTAGTTACCCAAAACCCACCAGTAAACCTAAAAGGTTATCCCTAATGTTTTATAAACTGATTCAACTTCAATCCAAGTAAGCATATTAAATTTCCTACCATGTTACCATATATATGTTCAATAATAAACTATATCTCCAATTATGTACAACCATCTCCATTTTACATGATTCTCTATTAAAGAAAATAAGCAAACTTATCATAAAAACCGAGAAAAGAAACATACCCTAACAATGAAATTAAACTGTATAACCCATAAAAAAGGTCACGAGTGAACATAAAAATGTTCTAATACATCATATTAATATAGAAAAGGTTCCTGAATTATAAACAATGAACCTAATTTTATTATTCATTTCATTAATATCAAGTGTATAATACCATCACACTTAAGCTAATGAATCCTCTCTTTCTCAAATTTATTTAATAATCTTCTATATGTTATGTCATTTTATATGTAGTTACAAGTGATGGGGAATGATAACAAACTACCCCCTAACTTCCCTCATGATTTATATGTGATGAGAAACCCCTTTAACAATCATTAATCCCTCTTAATTACACCCAATACCATGCCAATAATCTGAAAGTTATTCCCCTTGAACCTCTTTTGTTCATTCGGGTTGCCTTGTCATTCTATTATCAAAATGAAGATATCTTATCATTTTATGTGCCTATTCTAAATAATATTTACGTGTTAAAAATTCATTTATTAATACAATTTAATAATTCTATTATGGGGATATATGTTTTTTTAATTGATTCCCTCCTCAATACTTCCTGATTTGAAAACCTATTTTGAGTGAACTTCATGAATTCATACCCAATTTAAATTCAATTATATCTTCTTTTTCAAGCAACCATTGTCTTTATAAAATCATTATTTTTATTATTAAAACCATATGGGTTCACTTATAATTTTATATAGATGATATTTCCTTTTTCTATTTAAAAGGGTCTATATTATTTTCCTTAAAACCGCATAAAAATGTTTTAATGATAAAAATTCTCAAATGACTTTCTTAAATGTTGTCCCTTATAATTGACATCACTCACTATGATGCATGCATATTTTACCATACAAATTTCCATGTATTTGTTATTTCCATTCTTTCATGGACAATTTTGTGGTACACCCATTTGTTATGCTTTATGGCATGATTATGGTACCCAATTCATTCTATGGGTAACCTGTATGTTAATATATGATTGATTATGTTTGATTATTTATGTGGAAAACATATTAATGAAAAGTTATGATGGGTCCCCCCTGATGGAAATCTAATTCATTTAGTAATGTTGAGTCTCGTGAGATGTTATGTGTGAGAGCATTGGCAGTTAGCCTTGGCTTGTGTTACCATGTGCGACGGCCTTGACAGTTAGCCTTGGATTGTGCTACCATGTGTGATTGTCTTGGATGTCACCCTTGGCTTATAATACCATGTGCAACGTCCTTTATAGTTATTATTTAATCATTATAAATTCATGTTTTATGGTGCTACCACATTATTATGACTTCATTTTTATATGATTTTATATTTATATATTATGATTCCATATGTAACATGCATTTTTAAATCATCATGTCATGTCTTTTATCCCAGGATCTAATACTTTGTTCTTTTGGTTATTCCCTTACAGGGATATTTATCTCATCTCATTGTTCATATGTTCCAAAGGGTACCCTGTAAAGACGTTTCAGCATAATGGATGTTTGGAGAACAATTTGGGGATTAAATAATGAAATGTTTTATTTAGTTCCATGTTTTCAGTTTTATGTACCTAGTCATTAATAAACTAGACATTACAATCCTTGAATTGTACTCTAATGTATAGTAATGCTTAAAATAATGTAATTTTATATGTAAAAGGCTAGGGTTTCTATAATCTGATATAAAAATTAAAAGATACATTTTACAATTAAAACACATTTATATATTCCAAATAAGAAAAAATGATCAAATCCAATCAAAAAATATTTAATTTATATGAATGTGCATAAAAATAATCGTTGATTTTTTTATCCAATAAATAAAATCCATGTTAATAAGATGCATGATGTGACCAGAATGATCAAAAATCGATTTTATGAATTTGACCTATTTTAAGATCAAAGTGTGTGATAATTAATAAAAATAATGAGATAAATAGTTTATATGGTAATGGTTATATAAGAAAATGATCATAAATTAAATTTAAAAATATAAGAGGAAACCACATATAAATTGACTTTTTTTTGTATCAAAAATGATTGAAAGGGGATTTTTCGAATTATAATTGTTTTTTAATTATAACATGTATGTAAAAAAGATAAAAAGTAATCAAACAAGATCAAAAAGATATATAATTTTGAATAATGGTGTTGAATTAATTTTCTATATTTATTTATGAACCGTGATTAAATACAATATTTAATGTTTCCATAATTATTTAATAATAATTAATTATTTTATATCTCTTTTTAAAATTAAAAATGTGCATCAAATGATCAAACCCAATAAAATGTGATAAATTTATTTGGAAAATCTAGGAAGATTATTTGTATTTAATTTTTGATCAATATGAATAAACCAAATATCAATCTAAAATAAAATGTTTTGAGAATGATCAAATGTGAATTTAATAGGCCATAATGACTCTTTACGTCTGAAATATGAATCAATTGATCAACGCGTTAAAGAAAAGACTACACTACAAAGAATTCATTAAACAATTATCATTACATAAGTAGTGTCCTTTAAGAAATATTTACTTATCAATTACAAATGTGATCAATATGAAAAAATGAAATTAAATTTTAATAGTAAAAAATATTTACTATGTTCAAAATACCCATCAAAGTATTTAAACCATTTTATTGAGCTTGGATCATCATGCAATTATAGAAATATGATCCTTGATTAATTTATGACACATATGAATGAAAATCAGGATAACACCTCATACTCATTTTTTAGGAAAAAAACATATCCAAGAAATTTTAATTTTTTTATTTGTTTTTTGATTTATTGGTTTTCATATTTAATAAATTAATATCATAGATGGATTAGTGTTAAAAATTTAGCAGTTTTGATTAAAAATATAAAAAACATTAATTTTCCATAAAAATCATCCACCTATATAGAAATTAAAATATCTTGTAAATAGAACCTAGTATTAAAATTTTATAGTTGTATTATTGATTTAGATAATTTTCATAATTTACGGGAGGATCATATTTTAACTAGTTTTTTTACCATATTTGGGGTCTTTTTTTCTATAAATTTGTACCATCAAACATAAATTTCATATTTCTAGTACATGGTTTATGCTGATCTAGATATGAAATGTTAGAGGTGGTGATGGAATTTCCCTTATATGTGGGATAATTGAGCCTCTATTTAGAATTTTTCAAGTTATTTTATAATTTCTTATCATATTTTTTTATATATCAAAAATAAAATAACAAAAAATAATGTTATTTTTTATTCATGGAATGTAGTAATCGACCACTTAATATTCAATTTTATTTGAAAATTTATTGGTGGAGAAGAGGGTGCTTCAGAGCTTAAATATTAAGGATTTTCTTTATTTGGCCCCAAAATTCTGTTATTTTATGCTATATTTATCTTTAAATAAATTTTATATGTTTGATATAATTCTATGCAGGAATCACTAATTTCAATGAAATGTGATATGAAACTAAAATGTTATTATTAAAAGTGACCATCATCACCAATTTATTATATTGGTGGGTATTGATTGGACTAAATAGATTATGACATATATTTATAAAAAAGTTCCTCACTAAAACATTATTTTTTAACACATAGGAAGTAAATACTCTACTATAAATATTAATAATAATATCACTTTCTCTTAAATGGTCAATTTTTCAAAGTATTGTATTTTTTCTATATATTTTATTATTATTATCACGAATAAACTATTATATTACTGAAAAATATTTGTTTTGAATGAAAAAAAGAAAAAATAACTATTACATTGATTATTAATTGGTTAGAAGTGAAGATAAAATCATTTTAAGGTAAAATGAGTTTTTTTCAAAAAAATGTTATATGCAGAACACATTTTTATATTAGTAAATTGAATTAAAAAATATTTATGAATTGTTTTAATATATGTTTTAGTTAATTTTTCAATTAAATAAATCAAAAATCATTTTATTGTGTTATTTGGGTATATAATGAATGAAAATACCTTACATTATTGAAAAATTAATTCTTTATAAAAATCGTATCCTCTGATTTTATTGAATTTACTTTATAATTAATTTTTAATAAATATTGGATTTGAAAATGTTAAAATCTTTTCATAATTTTAATCATAACAATCAATATCATTTTATATGTTTAACTTATTTTTTTGATAATAAAGAGTAGTTGTGGTAACTATTTACCACAAATGTAAGGGTTAAAAATCGATAACAAGGTGGTTAGGCTAGGGGATATGGTTTAGGTAATCCAAAAACAATATCATTTAATTTTATTAGTTCCTATAATATTGACATTGTAATTATTATACTCTATTACACTGAATTTTAGTTTCACCTGACTTTAGTAATTCATATATTATATTTTAATGTTCTTTATATTTATTTATTTCCACCTACCACAATTATAAAATAGAACATACTCTTCTAAATTATCCACAACACTATATACTTTTTCATCTTATAGTATGTTCCTAAATACTATAAAAAAATTAATATACATGACCTTGTGGAGTTTTTATTTCAAAAATACACATCCAAGAGTCCTTATGGTGCTTTTCAAAGGAAAATACGAAAGGAACAATTATATGATCTTGCCGACCTTTTTCAAGTTTATTTCTATTTAAACCTCCTCAAAATGATTTGTAACCATAATATAATTTTTAAATATTTATATTTACTATAATTATGTTATTTTATGGAAATTTTATACCCCTTTATATATCTTTCACATCTATTTTAAAATTATAATGTCATTAGTTTGTATATGTGGACAACCACCTCCATGAGGCGATGTGATTTGTTTTTCGTTTTCACTTTAAATAGTTGATCATAAAAAAATATTTTATGAATATATAAAATATATGTGAAATAATTAATTTCTTTAAATCAGAATTATTATTTTCATTCCTTTCATTCAATCCACTGAAAATTGGAAACATCACTCATTCATACCAATGAACTTCCAGCTCCATAATATGAAGTAATTAATTTTTCAGAACCCCTATAAATATGGTTATAATAAGTTTATATAATGAATAATTATGATATAAATTATATAATTTAGATTATATATATGATTAAACCATAACCAATATTGAAGGACCAAATCGTTCAAATCAAAACATGCATGGAAAATAGACAAACTTTCACCCGAAAGTTCATTGTAATGATGATTTTTTTAATAAAAGATAGTTGTAAATTATAAAGGGATGACATATTAAATGAAATTTATGAATATTTTTTTAATATATTTATAATATAAATAAATAAATATATTATATATTATATTTTATGAGTATGAAGCAATACGGGATGTGAGGTAAGGGTTTTTCATCTCAATAATATTTTTTTGGGAAGTGTTTCATGTTATAAACCTATATCATTATATGTGGTGAATATACTTAACATTTTATATATTATATCATTAATATATTAATATTATTTTTATTTAATGGGTTTTATGATTTAAATTTTAAAAACCCAGTTATGGTTTATGTCTAAACCTCATTTATTCTTGATATTTCTAATTTTAAATTTACATTGAGGTAAATTATAAAATATTTATCCATTAAACACCATATATTTTAATTTACCATAATTATTTATGGTATTATTAATTATTAATACCATTCCCCCTCTTTTCAAGATGAAATGATTCCAAATTGTTTTTAATAAAAGTCAGCCTCACTTCTTCTTTTTCAGTCATTAATCTTTTTCCTTGATATCTTTTTTTCTTAAAAATGTTTTATTAATGTTTTTATATAAAATTATATACCTAGTAAATATTATTATTTCTATATTTTAATTTCTTAACAAATTATTAAAAATAATCATTTCAAATGTTTTACATATAAATCATGTTTGAGTTTTTATTATATGTAAAAATAATGTTATCTTTAATGTATAAGGGATCAATGACTCTTCCAACCCTAATAAATATTAATTAAATTGAATAATATTAAAAAATTATATGGTTATTTTCCAAAAAAACATTTCTCTCATTATTATGTGAACATATATTTTTAATGATACCAAAAAAAGATATTTTCCAAAATACTGAAAAAATATTGAAATTCACTTTTAATGATATTTTCATAGATGTCAACATTATTTATGTATTATTATGCTTACTAGGGATATAATTTTAAGATACCATCCAATTTAATTATTGGGTGTGTCATGATGATGATTTATTAATTATTATTCTATGAAACTAGTTTTTTTCCAATGAGATAATTAAGTTATGATGAAATTCATAAGAAAATAAATATTTTATTGTTTTTATGAAATGGTGAAATGATAAATCTTTTTTATAGTCTTACGAAATAGTTTTATATTGTTTTCATTATCTAATGTGTAATATCATAATAATATATCCGTTTAATAAATTCAAAAAAATAATTTTATATCATGAAATTATATAGACTACCATGGGAAGTGAACCCAGTTTACTAAGGGTATCTTCCCAGAATGAAAGCCTTAGCAGTAAACCATGAATAAGGAAATAATAAAATTGGAATTGAATGAAATCCACAATGAGACTATGTCCACTATGATATTCTTAGCAGTGAACCTATTGAAATGAAAATTATTTTTTATACTTATATATATACCAGAATATTATGTTTTATGATTATAATAGGTTCTCCTTACTCGTGATTTATTATTGAGGATTATGATTTCCTTTGAATTGTATATCATGTTTTTAAAAAACCTTAAGAACTGATATGTGATTGAAGATATTTTACTGATTTTATATGAAATTAATATGTTATGATCATGTTATCATACCCTTATTTTTCTCTTAAGATCACTTATTACCATGGATTGGTATCTCCAATGTATACCATTATTTTGAATAGTATCTCTACATTTTTTATGTTTTCATTTATATAGGTGATTATGAATGGTTTTAAAAAGGATATGTCTAAGAAGGATTATTTTTGAAAAGCACATTGTGGGGGATGTTGATGATATTTCATAACATGATTTTTTATGTATATAGTCCCAAATTATGTAAATACCCCGAACCCATAATCCTAGAACTAGTGCCTTACATTATTACATTGGTATAAAAAACAAGGATGCCACATCCTGAAGGACTGAATATTTTAGTGGCATTAAAATACCAGATACATACATAATTTATAAATTAAAACATGCATGGAAAACATACATGTAATTCCTTTTGAAACACCCCCAAACCCCTATATTATCCCTACAATTCATTCCTAATATACTTCTTCATATCCAATAGAATAATAAAACATATGAAAAGGGTGAGATGAGATGCTCTGTAAGGATAAGAAATATTGTAGAAGATAACATAAATAAACACAAACAATAAGTGTTGGTGAATAACTAAAACACATTCCATTAAAATCTAATATTGAGTATAATATGGAAATAACAAAATCTTATTAAATAATTCCATATAAATTATCACTTAATAATGAAACATAACCATGTATATTCTTGTAGTCGAATAATCACACAGATTATCAATTAATACTATCATAATGAGGGAGTTCATAATTATGTACATCACAAACATATCATCAAGTATTAATATAAAAAAATCCACATAAGTGGATATGTCCTCATCCAAAACCCAATCTAGTTTGTCTAATGAGACATACCAATGCATTGAGGGGCTATAGCGGACCCTATCTATCAATTAATATGTCCAATATATTTTTCATATGTCAAAAAATTATATTTTTAAATATAATTATCAAATAACACTATGAAATATTTTAATTTTATTCATAGATGAAAGTACTCTAAAAATCATTGGGAAATTTTTGAGTGAAAACCCCTATTCTGTGAAAAAAAGAGTTCTTTTGGAATATTATTTATATTTTTAATAAACAAAAAATTGTTAATATGTATATCCCATAAATTAAAAAGGGAATAAAATTATATTTGATTAATATTAGATAAAATTTATACTAATTTTTTGTAACTAATGTGAAAACAATTAAAAAAGAGTGTTTAAGATACATTAGAAGTGGGCCACTTCTGTGTAGATTGAGGGGAAATATAAAAGATTCATTAAAATAAAAAATTCATAATGCTTTTCATAAATTACTAAAAAAATATATGTTTTTAATGATAAAATAGTGATTTTTGAAAAATGTTGGTTTCTTAAAATAGATTATACTGTGTACCTGAAAATGGGTAACAAATTGCAAAGTTTACTTAAATCAGGTTTGCTTCTCGAGAGGAATTAAAAAGTGTACCACATATAAAATGTATTCCCACATAATAGAAAGATGAAATTATCTGGATAAATTATTTTGGAAGATAAAAAAATAATATATATTAATTCAATTAAAATAAATAATAATTAAATATGCGTAAAGATAGAGAAAGGAAAACCAGAATGAAAAATCGATGTTTGGGAAGAAACCCTTACCACTATGAAAATAGTCAACCCATTATCCCCATAGAATTAAGGATCGTGAAATAAGACACTGAATTCCATGAATAGAAATATATTCATGATATTTTAAATAAATTTTCATTATAAAATCATCGAGGATAACAAAATAATAGGGAATAAGGCATCTCTCACAGAAATAAGAGGGGGTGAGAAATCCCTTTCCTTATGCCCAAAAGCATTCTGCACAGGTACTTAACATCTTTTATAATGAAATTAGATTCGTGGATATTTTTTTAAAACCTATAAAACATATTTTTTATTTATAATAATTTTATGCAATTCATTTATAGCTGTTTTGATGAGTTATAATATTCTATTTTCTCATTCAGAAGTGTTTGTTTCCTTAGTTTTCATGATAGGTTCACTTGTGTACATGTACAAAAGATAATGTGAAATAGGAATTGATATCCATAATTTATGTTATATTTAATTGATTGACATACATAAAATTAAATGGTTATATAAGTCATTTTCTTAATTGGGGTGAGGTTGAATCATTAGACAAGACGTAAAAGATAATCGTTTAAATTATTTTGGTGGTTTTTTTAACATCACAAACTAGTTTTGTTTCATTCGTTAATAACATGTATATATAATAGTTACTCAACATTAAATAGTATTTAATACATATATTATAATCATTTTTAAACATTAAATTATTTTCATGACCAGTCTTGACGACAGAACTAAAAAGCAAAAACACATTGTCCATGAAGGCGGTAAATAGACACCTCAAAAAAAATGCTCTCGTCGTTAGATTAAAATGAAGAGGAGAGGAGAATGAATGTTGGATTATTCCCTAAAAAATAAAATTCTATTATATAAAATATACTATATTTATCATGTAACATTGTGACAGGGAGGTTATGATAATATAAGAAAAGATAAAGAACATGAACAGAAATTAAAAGAAAATAGAAGAGGCTTTTACCACTTCAACTTATTGTCCATTGGAACCTACTTAGGGAAAATGGAATGATTCTTATTCATCCCAAAGGATACAAGAAATGGGTGGATATTTTGGGGGGGTATATTTTCTGAAATTTAACAATATTAAAGGCTTTAGAGGTGTGAGGAGAAGTGGTCGTGAGGGGTCGTATTAATAGTATTGAAGAGGAGTGTTTTTTCATTATTATATTCATTATCTTATTACTTTTAAAAAAAATACTATTAATAGTATGATAATTATGACTAAATATATTAAAATAGTGATGGATAGTTTGAGATTATGAGATTACATCTACCATACATCATCTTTGATTCAATAAACCATGTA
The DNA here is from genome assembly GCA_963277665.1 of Viscum album. Classification (NCBI taxonomy): domain Eukaryota; kingdom Viridiplantae; phylum Streptophyta; class Magnoliopsida; order Santalales; family Viscaceae; genus Viscum; species Viscum album. The sequence continues at coordinate 860,397,915 of OY728143.1, read as the reverse complement.
ATTGATAAATACCGTAAATTAATGTTTTTCACTATTCAAATAAAAATAAAATATTTTAAAAATTACCAAAATTTCACCTTAATATTTTTTGGAAATTTATAATTCCACAATGAAATACATTTTATGAAAATAAAATTCAAAATATGTTAAATTAATTTTTTATTTAAAATCATCATTTATTTGAAAAATAAGAATTTTAAAACTATAATTGATTTTATAAGACTTTGAGGTATTAATTAAGGTCTCATAAAATTCTATTATAGTTGTAATAAAGAAAAATATTTATTTATGAAAATATTTTATTAAAATAAATATTCATTCAAATCATTATATTAATTAAAAAATGGTAGATAATATTTATATTTGACAAACATACCATCACTTATTTTATAATTTTTAAAATATTTATATACTCATACAATGATATAATATACAATATTTTCATTTTTAAGATACATAAATTTTATTTATTCTTATATATGCAAGGTTATTTTTTTTAATTTCTACTTTACAATTTTTAATGGTCACATTATTATTCTAACGGTCATATTACTATTTGTCAAAAATAAAATTTATCTGAAAAATACCAAAATAACATAACCAAAATAAATTGTGATATTACACATTCAAAAATTATGTTTATTTTCTAAAATATAATTTATTATAGTTTCAAAATTTATATTTATTAAAATTTCTCAATTAAATGGTGGTAAACTATGTTTAGAAAAATGTAGCCTTCTATGTGTAAAATATGATTTATTCATATCTTTTGCCTCTAAAAATATAGTCAATGAATGTAAAAATATTTCATTGAATATATTATATATAAATTTAATTAATATATTTCATAGATAGTTATTAAAAAAATATCATTATGGGAATAAAAATAGTATTTATAAAACACATCATTTATGTTCAATTAGTTCACATATCTAATTAATTGGTAACCAATGAATAAATTTTACAAACATGTTCAATATATATCTTCAAAATTTAATTAATATCACTCATTACCCCCATTCCCATCATCTAGAATATAACTATTAATATTATTTAATAATACTAAATCAATTTTAACCTCATATGTTATTGAAGGAGTTAAATTTAAAAAAAGGCATACCATAAAAACATGGTGTATTACAAAAGACACTTAACTATTATGGGTTTTAGGGGTGATATTTGTTGTATTTTATTATATTTATAAAACACAATGTAATATTTACTTATATAATTATTAGTTCACCATAGAGTGTCATAAATCCATCATAGAACCATAATTGGATAACAGGGAGGAAGAAAAGTTCTTCTAATAATTATGTGCAAACCTCAATGGTAGCATGATAAGAGATGTGTAGGAATATCATATAGACATGTTTATGGTTCCCTAATTGGAAGGGGATATGTTTTGGTGGATATCAGCTAATTATTGGATTAGTTGTGGATGATAATATTTGATGAAAAAACATGTGGTTATATTGTCATAAGCTAGCCAGATTACCCAACTATCTCTAACCCAAAAAGGGCAATATAAGACCAAAAGTGAATACCAATCCACATAGGCGATTCAAAAGATCATATGAATCAACAGCTACATTTGGAAAATATTTTTTAATTAAATTTATTATAATAATGTGATATAAATATATATAACAATGATGGTATAACAAAACAAATATAATAGCTGAAAGAAATGATGAAAATAAAAAAAAATCAACTATGCAAAAAATAACAAAATTATTCAGAAAAAATTGAATCCCAACTCAATGTGACAAGATATCACCTCCTCACAACCATTTACACCTATCAGAAAACCCACCACAAACCTTTGGTGAATTTCCCTGACCAACGTATGCTAAAACAATATCTTCATACATTTAAAGGTGTATTTGTCCCCAAGAGATCACAACATTATAAAACTATTGGTTTTAGAAAAATAGTATAAAAAATAAAACAATTTTTGTCAAGTATATTAAAATAATGAATGGGATACAATTTCACTAAGTTAAATAAAATCACATATAAATCACATCTTTTCAAAAATTATGAAGCATATAAATAACCTTGTTTAGAAATCATATCTATAAACATCATAAACCTAATTTTCAAGGATTATCAAAAGAAAAAATATACCATGATTCTCATTAGTTTCAGGTCAGTGATGTTCCTCATGAGGTTTATGTAATCAATAGACCACAAGGGATGCACATTACCCTAATAGAATAGAATTATGATGTAATATTTCACTATCTAGAGCAGATCCTTGTCAATACATCGGTAACATGGTGCTCAAATTTTCCTAAGAGAGGAGTTCAATTGTTTCAAGTGAATCCCGGAGGGTCTGTCCTACCTTATAATTGATCATTGTCTAGTTCACCACATCAAATATATTCAATGGTCAAGTTATCCTTTTTTACAACATAAAACATGATTAAACCTCATCTCTGTTAACAACACCATCAGAGAAATCAATTTTAAGAAACATTCTCACAATAATATTATATTTCCAAAAAATTCTAATGATTTAAAAAAAATCAAATAGATTTTAAATATGAATCTATAAATCATGTTTTCCAATAATTTTAGAAACCAAATTTCATGGTCAAGAAAGAATGATTTTCTAAAATAATCTAAATTCATGGAACCACATAACTCAAAACACTTGTAATATTTTCACCCACATATGTACAACCTAAAACTATGATTCAAGAATCATAGGAACGAAAAATGGACACCAAATGAATATGTCCCAATAGGGAGTCTAAAAAAAAGCATGTTATAAATGATCAAAACTTAAATGAACAGTCACCACCATAATTCTAGAACAATACACTAAGATTATTGGGGATTGGATACAAACCCTCAATTCTGACAAATATCTAGAAATGATTATAGAATTAATCAACACTATGGTCACTAAGTGTTGATCCTAGAATATCAATGATGAAGCCAAAGTCTTGAGGGTCCTATGTGCTCTTGAAAAAACCCGTGTCTTTCTTAATTACCATGGGGAAGGTATGATATAATGGTGTATTAGAGGGTCTTTGAAATTTTTTAGAAAAAATGGGAAACATAACACCACAACACAAGTCCTAAAAAACAAAAAAACGGTATAACACCTAACAAAACTAATAAAAAAATGTAAGGGACTATACTATATAAGATCCCAGTCAAAAATTTGATTTCTGCATCTGCTCTATGGTTAATTATGTGATAACATAATCGTGTGGGAATGTATCTCCAACATAAAAGGATAATGAAGTTGTAAAAATATATAGATAAGAATAATGCTACATCACAGCCTTTCTCTATGGTGTAGTGACGTTGAAATTGGAATAATATATTGAGTTTCATCTTCCAAGCCCCCAAGTCATATTCTTAACTGCATTTAATGGGCATTCAAGAAAAGAATGAACCACTGTAATTTCATTCTACATCATAGTAACCAAACAATTCCAAAGCCATAAACACAAGGGTGATAAATGAATATTGTGTCATAGAGTACCATTATACCTATAATAATCAAGGATTAGAAAATTTAAATAATATAAAATGATAAAGTATATAATTGTACCTGAAAACAATTTCATGATGTAATAAGACTCCCCACTATATAACCTTCCACCATTACAAATCTATGTTAAAGATGCTTGATCCACAATGATTTAAGGTCATTAATCCCTCATCAAAGACTCTTTCTCCGAAGTCTGATGATATGTATAACCATGAATTTATAGAACTTATACATTCATATTTCACATTCCCAGTAGATAGTTAACTTGAGTATTAACAACTCATAATGGTTTCTAGATCACAGACATATCCAGTTTTATTCTAATTCATCTCAATTTAGAACATTATAAGGGTTCAAAATATAATTTTTGAGTTATGATACGTGAATGGAATCTTGAATCAAAGACAATAGTGGTTGTATAATCAAAAAATATGCCACCTTTCCAAGATATTCAATGATCTCAAAAAGTACCACATATCTTGGTGTGTGATTTATTTATTTTTAAATCCATCATTGATAGAACCAATGTGATAATTTAAATAACATATACCCACCAACTAAAAAATTCAAATGGTTATGATGGTAATCCACGTCTATGAGAAATCACTAAAATTTGATTAACTAACTAGATATTAGCTATTGTCTCCAAAACCATACTCAACATAAACAAATAAGATTCTCCAAACTCATACCAATAGTGTGGATATTTGAAAGTAATTCCATAAAATGATTCAAAATATGTCATTCTTATGGATAATTGGTAACTAATATTATATAAAAACATAAAAAATATCATATATATATATATATATATATCTCAATAACATATGAATTATAGAGTATATGAATGAATAATATCATTCATAATATGATTATCTCTTTTTATCATCCTATATGTCTAAGATTGATATATAATGCTCAAATTGACCATAAATCCCATTTCATCTTGGATTACCTTACAATACATAAAGGTAAAAAAGGGTCTCTATTGGAAACAATGGTTGTAGGAATATTAAATATACTTATAACCTTTTATAAATATAACCTCTCCTATTCATCCACATTAGTGGTTATATATATTTGATCAAAATGATCAAACATGGTCAACAGATCTATCACTACCCAAATATAATTTTTAACTCTAGGAATTTGAGTTAATCCAATGATAGAATCTGTTGAAATATCATTCCACTTCCATGTTGGGATAGAGAGAATATAAAGAAAACATAAATGATTTTGGTGATTATATCTTATATTTTGGAGCATTAAACAATGATATACAAATTCAGCTATATCTCATTTCATGAAAGGACCCCAAATATTTCACCTCAAGTCATAAAATGTGTTTATAGTGACATGGTATATAGCCTAAAAATAATGAAGAAAACATAAATACATTCCTCAACTATATTTGATAGAACATCAAATTATTTCCTAAATTAAAGTACACCTTATTGAGAGATAAATCAATCATTGATGATCTCTACACTATATAAATAATTCTTTACATTAAAAAAATCGTTATCTTTTCCCTTTTCATGGGTAATACCCTCAATTAGATAGTATATATAATGAAAAATCATTAGAACATTACCATATACTTACTACTTAAGTCCCATTTATATTTGAGAAAATAGACCTATAAATTTCCATTTATCCTTTTCATTCTTTATATACTATGAATGAAATGTCTTAGTTGTAGTGTTAGTAAAAAAATTCCCTTTCCAAGATTGTAAGAAATATCGAAGTTAAATAACTACAAGAATTCAACCTAACATCTATGTTAGTGGTTCAAATATATTGGAGAAAATATTTTACCCAAAAATGTATGTTCAAAGTAAGAACAAAATATTTACTTAAAAATATAGTAGATCTATATTGAAATAGGTAGTAACATATATCACTTTTAAGAATCATATTTCTAGGTTTGTTACAATCTTGACCCCCATTAAATCACAATGTCCTCATTGTGGAACACATAACTGAAACCCAGGTAGTTTCTCTAAACTTATGGCTTTGATATGGATCTAATACCCATTTTTTAATAATCCAACGTCCGTAGGTTATGAACCTAGTCATCTCACCCCCATGGGTCTCCATTAATACCCTATAATCCATTTAGAAAAACTAATATTTATTACCTATTAGGGTCACTTATAAGTCTAATAACTATCTCCATAGTAAAACACATATTCATTTAGAGTTCATTGTCCAAACTCACACACAAGCTGAGAATCTTCTTCAGATATCACATATAAAAAAATTTCTCCCGAAAAAAAAAGACTTGAATATGGAATTATAATTTGGTAATTTTTTAAAATGACACTTTCACCTCTTTTAAATTCATATTATCATTTAGTCTTCTTAAACCTCACCTTCCCTGGGGTAAAAAATACATGGTTTTCCATTATCTAAGATAATATAACATGTCATATGATATTTTATGTCTATTTAAAACAATTATAGTTTCATTTTATGGGATATGTTCATAAATGTTTCTCATTTAATGGGTGGAGTCCAATATATTCAATCTAGGACATGTTTTAAATGTATATTCTTTTTGATTTCTATGTGGTTAGGGTGAACAAGGCTCAACCACATATGTTTATACAATTTATGCATGGATGGGTTGAATAAAATAGGTTGGATGGAATAATCAACTACAATAACACTCCAATAATGTGATCACATGAACCACATATTAATTTATTCTACTCTTCTACCACGTGTTTTTCTATAGGGTTTCTACCTGGAATGAAATTTCAAAAAAATTATAAAATTAGAAATGTATTCCTAATTTCCGTTTTATACTAGATATTAGGATATTTTAAATTATTCTAGACCATAATGGAGGGGCTATTAATTCATTATTTCACCATTTAATGTATTTCATGGTTATTTTAAATATTTGTACATATAGTTTTCAGATGGTTAAACCTGGGAAAATCATGGGAGCTTTATTGTATTTGTTTTTCTAATTAGAAAACAATAATGTCTGACTTTTAGTTATTTATGCCTTTTGAGATAATATTTTTGGTATAATGAATATTTTGGATATAGATTTACCTTAAACAAAGATAATGATGATTTATATAAAAAATCATAATGATCTCCCTAAGGGGACATGAAATAAATTTAGACTTTGATTACTCCCCAATATTAATGATTCATTTTAACATAGTGTTTTTTTAGGTTCAAGATGTATTTCCTAGCTCCTAAACATAGTGGGTGATTAACTCTAATCCAATAATATATCAATGCATTCTTATTTAATAATAAAATAAATAAAAATGTTTACTATTTGGTATGATGATTTGAAATGTCCAATATTGTCCCCTAATCTTGATAGAGATAACCAAAAATGAACAAAATGGTTCATTACATATGGTGTATCCATGGATTCCGATAATCACCTTTTTATTGGTTAAGATATCTCTCATATTCATGGCCTAATATTCCCTTTAGTTTAAATAATAAATATATATTATAGTTGAGAATTGTCTTGGTTTTATAGTGTTCTATAAAGAATTTGACACAGTTGACTTCCAACCACATTAATCCATTGAATGAATTTCAAAACAGAAATAAATAGTACATTTTAATGCTTTTTTATCCAAATATATTAAAATATAAAATAACATCAAAAATATTTACATGGAGGAATATATTTTGAAATTAAATCATTAAACATTAAAATATATATTTTTATATCAATGTGTATCTTTATATTCTTCATTAATAAACTTATGTTAATTATTTAATTTATATATTACAATGTATAATACGATTACATAATCAATTATTTTTTCAGAAAATTTTTGGACCAAATTCATCTTATGTGTCAAAAATACATTGTTTAGTTAATTATGGTCCAATATGTCATTATTTAAAAATCTATAAAAGAATAATAAAAATATAAGTAACATATTTGTAAAGAAATTATAATATTAAAACAAGTCATGAAATATTTTTATGAAAATGAAATACTATTACCATCATGGAGAAGGTGGGTCGTATGTACACATTATTATCATTTCTATTTTTCCAATGATCATTATAGAAAGAAACAAAATAGTATTCTATCATTATATGATGATAATTATATAAAAAAATAAAATTATTTTTAATTATATATATATATTATTCATGCTATGTGAAAGGAATCACATAGCATCGTGGAGGCGGTAGTCCACACATCCACGAATGGTTGAATCACGTTTTCAGTTTTTGAAAATTAATAAAGAAATTGATATTTTACATTTAATCAAATATAATTATGTAAATAACATCATAATTACTTCATATATATCATATATATTCATTAGATTTAACTTTTTTACCTTTACTGTAAAAAGTTATTCAAAAAATATTCATCTCGCTTCATGAGGTAGTAGTTCACTATGCACATAAGCAACATTATCAAGTACTCTACAATGTGTAATGTATAAATGGGGCATATGATATATTGACTTCATAGATAAAATTATTTTTTAAATATAATAAATATAATATATATAAATTGTTTTCCCATAATTATTCTGAATGAATTTAGGTAGTAATGGAACAATAAAAAAACATCCTTTCGTGTGGTTGTAGTCCTCCATACACAAGAATGATGATTTCAAAACTGATTTGAGGGATGTGTGTATAGGATTAGGTAATAAATATAACATAAGAATATATAAGTAAATTTAAGATACTTATATTATTATATAATCTTATTTTAAGGGAAATTTTGTGGGTCGATAATGAAATAAAACAGAAGTCCTCATTAGTGAACGTTGCCTTTTCTTCGGGTAACTCCTTATATATTGTAAAAAACTTTCATTGGCTTATTTACCTAAAAATATATAGTATTAGGGGAGGGATTTTGGGAGTTTATTTGGGTATTTTTTGGATGATACAAACAAATTTATAGAAGTGTATAATGGGTGAGAGTGGAAGCCCTTTTATAATTATGGAGGTGTGAATACTTGTAAATTCTAAAAGGAAAACACTATTGGGAGGTATCCCTTACATAATGTTCCTCTAATAATGAACCATAATATATAAAATATGTTAAAAGTTATAAATATTTCCATAAAATTTATTTTTACTGGTTTCTATGTTATTTGGACACTAAAATTATAGTTTAACAACAAACTAAAGTCGTTTTTACATTAATCACTATTATTAAATAAAATATAATTCACTAATATTTTTTGTAAAAAATTATATTTATCATTATATAAATTCTAAAATATTTTGATTCCCAATATAGACAAAATTTTATAAATTCAATTCACCTAAATGTAACATTTTAATTTAAAATTAATCCTACAAACATAGTGAGAAATCTGGTTTTTAATGTGAAAATGTTCAACTAATTACTAGGTTTTTATGTATAAATTCATTATTAAAAAACTCTAAGGACCTGAATTGGATTTATATATGTAAAAATAATCTATTTTTACATTAAAACCAATTAAAAATATAATCTATCAATGTAAATTATTTAGATAAAAATATTATTTCAATTAATGTCCATTATTTTTCACAATTCATCAGAAAAATATTCTTTTCATAAAAGCCCCAATAATTAATCATTAGATAATTTTGACATTATTATTCCAAATTATAAGTTTATTTTTTAAAATAAAATTTATTAATATGTATAAAATTAGTTTAAAAATATGTGTTCTATTAAAAGTCCGTAAATCTTCTTTTTAGAAAAATACATTTTTTTAATTAAAATTGTATATATTTTTATTTATTATCTAAAAAACATATACATTGAATGTTAAATATTTTATTGAATATATAATATATCAATTTAATTATAATCATTGACCACAAGTAATTTGAAAATTTTATTGATATTAAATGCACTTTTCTATATAAAAATATTTTTTTAGGAAAAGATTTCCCTATATTTTAAAAATGGTTTTTTATCATTTTAAATTAATTATTCAATGAATAATTCATTTTATAAATGTTTTCAGACAATATTTTCATAATATAGTTAGTTTTATTCATATCCACCAATATAACTTCTATGTGATAATTAGCATATTAAATAATAATATTAATAGTATATTATTTTTTTGATATAATATAGTATTGGGTGAAACACAAGATATTGTTGAAACTCAGTGGTGTGTGTCATATATGATATTGAACATTGAATCCACTTTAATTTAAAACTTATATTTATTACATAAATATAAATAAATATGACATGGAATTATTTAATAATTTCATGTGTTATTACAATCTTCCCCCTTGTATATTTCATCCTCTCAATTTTATTCGCTTATTAAAAAAGTGGGAATAATTTTCCTATATATAATTTTCATATTCACATGATTCTTATTAGACCGTATGTTTTTTCTATAAAACCTTAACCTAGTGAATGACCTTTTCCTAAAACACTTGATCTCAATAGTAATTAATATAAATAGGTTATTCCACTTAAGAATGGATATATTAATGCTGAACTACTTTTGGGATAAAAACATAAGTTTAATCCATTTCATACATCCTTAAAATTGAAACCAGAAATACATTGTTTATTAAGTATAAAATAAAAGGAAAATACACTTTGTACGACACTGACCCAACTTACTCTAGGATTTTTTTTGGATGAATGAACCATGGACTATGAACCCTCTTCTTGAAAAGATGAATCACAATTTTTCGTATAAAAACATTTATAATGATGTGATCACCTACTATGAATGAAATATATTTCCTCTAGTTATCTACATAACATTTATTCATACTCTTTTTGGTCCTCAAATGTCACTGAATCAAATAAAAAATATCTAAGGTTTCTGCTATCAATGGTGGTCCCCAAAATTTCCTTTCTCCAAAATCACCAAAAAAGGATAGTGTCTGACACTAATTTTTGAATAATGCTTCAAATTTTACTATCTGTATAATGGAATGAAAACTGTTATTATAAGAAAAATAAATAATAGAATGTATTTTAACACAAATTATTTGGAAATCTATTGAGCAACAAAAAGTATATTGTCCATGGATTGAAACATCAACTGAGACATCCCATTGGATTGAGGATAGAAATCTGTAGTGAAAATTAATTAAGTACCTGATGGCATAATATTCCTATTCGAAAAATTTGATCAGAACCTTGGATCATGAAATTATATAATGGGCATAGGAACTCCCTATAACCTAAAAATATCCATTAGATACATTTTTTAAATATGATCTATGGACATTGTATCAAGAATTGGAAGGAAACCTATCGAATTAGATAATTGAACAACAATAAGTAAAATTGTATTGTTACCTTGATAAGCCTTTGTAAATACTATTAATAATTCCATTAATATATTCTCCCATTTCTACTCTAGAACTAGCAATGGTTGAATTATCCTCTTCTATTACTATAATTTTTCTTTGACATGTTGACATGTCTAACACTTCATTGTAAATTCATCAATATATCTCTGCATTCCATCACATAAGTAATACTCGTGATGGTCTCAACCCATAAAGTGATTCCTAGTTGAATAGAAAATGGGGGCAGTGAGATTTATTTAAAAATAAATTCCTCAATAGAGAATCCCAAGGAATTCATAATCATTTTCCAAATCATAAAACACATTCTTCATCGTTATTACAATCATCAAACTTACCCTTTAAAAATAATTCTACCTTTTCATATAAATATTGATCCTAATCTATGATCTCTTAATTTTTTCTAATGATGTCATCTATATTAATACTATAAAAAATAAGATGACCCTAAATCCCCAAATTCTAGGAAAAAATTCAATAAATAATTATCCAAATGGTAATCTTCCAAATGTAACAAGGCTAGTGTGCCAATACTTTTTCGACTTAAATAATCAATTTTTTTTATTTTACAGAATTTGAATGATTCAAGAAGTCATAAAATTTTACCATTTCCATCCATATTCTTTGTATCATGTTCAAAAAATTCTTAGTAAATATAGACTTAAATATATTTTGATTAGATTATATATCACACTTCACTCCATACAAATGATTCCTGTGAATTTTATATGAAAAAATTAATACTTGTTATTTATAGATCATGTGTCAGATAATTTAACTCATTAGTTTTGAACTAAACTTAATTAGAAGTGATTAAAGTTTATTTATTCATAAATAAACAATCAATTAATTTTAATAGAGCATCATTATAGATTAAAAAATCATCATTTCATGATGGAGGGTCCAAATCTAGAACATTAACCAATCTCAATTTTTAGTTCCTAAAATCAAACATCTCAATATTCTATCTAGATCAACATAACTCTCATTCATGTTATCATAGTGAGTGGGATAAATAACCAAGAAAATTATTCAACAATGAATTGATAATAAACCACTAATATAAGATATCTATAAAAACATCTGTAACATTATTAGTTACTGGACACTCATCAACTAATTTTTCTAATAATTGTCAATAGTAATGCCATTTTTATAAATAATATATCAAAGAAACTAAATTTTTTGCAACAAAAAAATAACTATTACGAAATATTTTATATAGTTTCTTATATATTAAAGTTTTAAAAATAATCCATAAGTTCATTTCTTGTTTCTATTAGGTTTAGAATATACCAAAATATCATCTATAAACACAACCTCAAACAAATCCAAAAAATATTGGAAGACACTCTTCATAAGATTCCTAATAATAATAGTTGTATTAGATAAACCAAAAGGAGGAACTAAAAACTCATAGTGCCCATATCTCTTCTTTTACACTATCATTAGAATTTCAACCTCTTTCACCTTTATCGGATGGTAATCAGACCTCTAATCAATCATAAAAAAATTTCTTAGCTCACTCTAGATGATCAAAACAATCATCAATATGAGAATAAGGATACTTGTTCATAAAAATTATGTTATTAAAGTATCTATAATAAACTAAATGTATCATATAACTATCATTATTTTTCAAAATTAAATAAGTGAACCCCATATTGAAGTTCTCAGTCGAATGAAAACTTTAACAAAAAAATTTAGCAACTAATTTTTCGATTACAGAATTTATACTTGATCCATTTGATATGGGGGTTTAGATATTGTATTACCATCAGGAACTACATAAATAGTAAATTAAACATCACGATTACGAATAAAATAAGGTAATTTATTAAGAAAATCATTCCTAAAATCATTCAATAATGGGATGTATCTTATTAGTACTATTTACTTTATTTAAACAACAAGATCTAGATATCATTCACTATAATATTTAATAAATTATCATATTTTTGGTATGTTATCAAAGTTATAAAATCATTGAACAAAATTTTATTTCCCATGAATCAATTTTATCATGAAAAATTAAAATCCATTCTATAACCAAAATGATATCAAACTCCACTATGGTCAGTTCAACAATATTTTTAAGAAATTTTATCCCACTCATAAAAATTATAAAATTCCTATAAATCATGGTTTCTTTAATACATCCACACATATTTTTACCAAAATTTCTAAATCACATTCATGAGGTGATATTCCCAATAGACATGTAAATTTATTTTAAATTAAATAATATGAAGACCCAAAGTCAAACAGAGTATAAGAGTAATTCGAATAAACAATTACCATACATTTGAAAACATTATTTTATTTCTTAATCTCAACTAAATATGTATAAATATATTATTCAACACCATTTTATATTAATCTTTACTAGTTTCCAACCTAGGTAATCAACTTCATACATAGATTGGAAAAATTACCTAACTCATTATAACTACAAATTGTTACCATTGTATTTTTGTTTCATTTCAAACATCTCTCTTGATGTCATGATCCAAATAACCATTCCAGCCACATTGGAATCAGTTTCCAAACACTGAAATATATTCTCTAAGATTATTTTTACCTCACTTCTCACAAGATGGAAATTTGGTATTCTTATGTCTAAACTTCAATAATGAATTCTTTTACATTTATTTCTAATTGGACCTCTTAATTTTCGTGTGGTCATGGGAGAGATTATTATTTGAAAAATACACTTTTACCCTCACATCATATCAAACATGTTTCTCGATGTTTTTTAACTCACAAGAACCAATTAACTATGATATTCTGCCTTCAATCTTGAGTAAAACAAAAATATCTTATAATCAAGATCCATGATAAAATTTGATATGTACTGTTCTAATCAAGTGAATTTTTCCTCATGTTAATTCATAGAATGTTTCTTATTTTTTCTCAATTACATTAATTAATTTCCATTCTAATTCAAATTGCTTTAGGAAAATATTTCTCAAGGAAAATATTCTTAAAATCATCCCATTAACATACATAAATCATTTCAAATTCTTGAATATTATTATGAATTTACCAACACTAGTTGGATTCACTTTTAAAATGATAAATTCATGAGTTAATGTTTAGTTATATGAATAAACAATGAAATAAAATATATTTTTTAAGGATTTAATCCATCCTTTATCTTGAAAAGGTTTAGATGATTCTTTGAATGATGGGGAATGTTTTCTCATAAAATAATCTACTATCATCATGTTCCACAGTGGTAGATCTGGGTTCTCTCTTGAATCGACACCACCAGAATTTCCTTACTATTTCAACTAATCAGTCACTTTAAAATACTTATCAGTTTCAATTCTAACCATCTTTAGATGTTGATTTGGAAGGATATTTTCCTCTTAATTCCTTACTAAAACTGCTTCATTATATACATTATAAAGAACCGTTAAGAACAAACATACTTTTGATAAATCAACATTTTAATCTTTAAAATCTATATTAATTCAAAATAACTATAAAGTGAAATATTTAGAAATATTTATATTAATATTATCCAAATTCAATATTTATCTAATCAATTCCTTGGATACCAACTATAAGGACCTTTCCTTAAAGACAATATTTTCTTGTGTATTTATAATTGAATTATCAGGATTAAAATTAGAAGGATGTTTTTTGTTTTATATTTTTAGTGAACTAATCCATATCCCATACATAAAAAAACAATTGATTATAAATTTTACACTTACTATTGCTGTCATTTTTTCTTAAAATAGAAATCTTTTAAAAAGATGCATATTTTATATTCATGTCACATCAACACAATATTTCAATTGACCTATTCCGTTTCCATATATATTCATGAAACCCTATGAAAATCATTAAAAATTTTGGGATGAGCACAAAATTTCCCATTAAGGGGCATTAAATAAAAGTAATTAACCCATCATTTCATGAAAAGTTTCCTTTAAAACAGCTTTAGGGCAAAAAATTGGCATTTTCTTACCATATAAAATTACCCTCTTATCCTAAATATTTTCATAAAACATTTCAAAATAAATATTAAATAAAAATAAAACACATAATGTTTTAAAAAACATAATGAACTCTTGAAAACTTTATCATAAAGTAGTAATCCTCTCCCTCAATAAGTCGAAAAATCATTCATTTGAAAATAATCACATTGCTTACCCAATTTGTAACCACAAGATTACCATTAAACTAACCAAAAGCATAGATAAAAATAAAATTATCTTTCGACATAATTATATGGGTCATTCTAATAAATGGAATAACCATGTGGTTTACTTCCATACATTGAACTTTTATAAACTGATTAATAATATGGTAGACTTCTATAACCAATGCATTAGAAGAATATCATTGATCCACCCGTCATAGGTTTATCATGGAACTATACATCATTGGTTTATTAAAAAACTACCTATCACAATGTCCATGAACTATAGCATAATTAGACAATAAAAAATCTTTCAATTTTCAACATTTTACTCATAAAATTTAATTTTCACTCATAATAAAACATTTCTTGTTATTAAAATAATCAATCAATATTCAAAACCCATTTTCAATTATAAAATACTTAAAAATTTAAATATTGTTTTATTTTTATTTTATAAACAAATTTTAATTTGTACGAATCAAAATATCAAATAATGTTTACAGAAGTGGAGATTTTTTTGTCACCATAAATACAAAAAAAAAATTACATTTATCATTTGTAAAATATGTCAAACCTTCCATATAGATAATGTAAAAAGATTCATTTTTGAGATCCTTTGAAAGAAATTCCAAATATACATATAATTTAATTTATAATAAATTTATAACCATATAAATAATGTTATAAAATAATATCAATAATATTGAAATGGATGAATGTTTTTTGAAATTAAATTATTAAACATTTAAAAAATAGATTTTTTAATCAAAGTGCCCCATACCGCGTTGAAGATTTTGAATCATAAGCCCCACAAAGGAATAAAATTTAATAAAATATTAATAAACATGAGAATAATTATATTCCTAATATATTATGTAAATGGGGATTTATATACACCTCATAAAATAATGTGGGTGTATAGTATAAAATTAGGCCTCAAAGAAAGAATACTGTGATAAACTCCCTTACCTTGATCATGACTTGTTATGTGTGACTTCTTCTTCCTGGATAATAAAATTAAGTAAATTATACACAATCTTGATAAAAATATTCAGTATTATTATTATTTTTATTAAACTTATTATAATGGTATATAAAATTACTTAGTCAATTATGATTATATCATATGTTTTGACCATATTCTGGATATGTGTCAAAACTACTTTGCTTGGTTATAAATGGTCAAATTGGCCATTATTTAAACATATCCAAATTAATAATAATGGAATAATTATCATATTTATAATAAATTAAAATTTTACATATAACCATGAAATATGGTTAGGAAAAATTAACTATCATTGTGATCATGGAGACGGTAGGTCATACATTGCAGTAAGTAGCGTTTCCATATTTAAAATGACCACTATGGAAATAAGATCAGAATTATTTTATATTTACATATTATAATTTTATTATAAATACCATGATATTAAATTATATATACATGTATATATATATATATATATATATTTAAAATGAATCACATCTCTTTAAAGAGGCGGTAGTCCATAAATCCACGAAAAACATTATCACATTTTCAATGTGAAAAAAGGTAGCACAAAAAATGATATAGTATATTTTTAGAAGGTTAATAATATATAATAAATGAAATAATAATTACATTTATATCAAATATATTCATTATATTAACCCTTATTACATTCCATGTAACATGTTAGTAATGAATTATTCACATTTCTCCGTGAGGTGATAGTCTACCGTACACATTAGCAATGTTTTAATATCCCAAACGGTATGGATTATAAATAGATTGTATATAATATATTGAATAAATGGGTATTATTATGATAAAATTATAATAAATATAATATATAAATATTATGTAAATTATTATTTCCAATCATGATAGATGGAAATGAATAACAAACGACATTGTTTCAGGTGGTGGTGACCCTCCTAACACATAACAATGATTTCATAACCCATTTTATTGATGAGTGTGTTGGTGTAGGTTGTAACCATAACATCAAAACATATCATTGTGTTTAGTATGTTTAAATTTTTATATAATAATTGTATAATAATAATTTAGGGGTTTGAGAAAGATATATTTTCTCGTGAAATATATCTTACATGAGATCCTCTTTAGGGATGATTTTTTTGTCTTTCAATGAGACCAAGAGATCTTTAATGTGGGAGAGGGGATTAGGGAGATTTTGTAGCTTAATTAGGACTATCAATAACAATTGAAAGGGGTGATAAGTGGAGGTAAAAGGTGGTGGTATTTATATTGAAGGGGAGGAGGGGATTCCCAATATTTTAGTCATTAGTTTTATATTTATTCTCAAGACTACGAATAGAATTGATTCTAGTGACAAAAAATAGTAAATAGATCATTTGAGATTGAACAAAGGATTATTAACTTAGAAAAACATCATACATGAGTAAATATTTCAGGTATATAACTTATTTTTTAATTAATAGTATTTTACTATACATTAAAAATTCATGTATTTTAGAAAAATACAAACAATTCACCCTATCAATTTTTCTACATGATGAATACAAAAATGAAATCAATATTTCAGAAATAAATTTTTTAATTTGAGAAATTAAATCTTTCATTAATATAAAAATTTAATTGAAAATTTAAAATTTTAAAATAAAAACTGTTTTTTCTAATATATTAATAGATTAACTATGGTCCCATAGAATTATCTTAGATTAAAAATAAATAATAATAATAATTTATTAATACATTTTATAAATACAATTTTTCTTTTAATTTATTTAATTATTCCGAAAAACTTATAATAAATATTGACGACTTACAAAAATACAAACACATTATTAATAAATTTTAAAAATATTTATTTACTTATAATATGATATAATTATACCATATTTTCACATATAAAATAGATAAATTTTATTTAAACATCAATTGGTGAGTTTACTATTACATTGGATGGTTTTTTATTTATAATGGTCATATTCAATTCCAAAGGCCAAGTTACTATTTCATCTGTATATGTACCTTAACTTCAAGAGATAACTTTTATTTCACTCATTCTTCATTTATAAGGATTGTATTTTGTTCTATATGTAATCAAATGTATTTATACTATAAAACATAATTATAATAAGGAAATTCCATTGAAAAAAAATTGGGGCTTTGGTTGTCATGTATGGGTGCCTTCTGGTATTCGAGAAGTGTTAATGAGGGAATTCCACGCCAATGTTTGGGCAGTTCATCCTTGTCATACAATGATGTAAAGAGAGAAGCATTGTCAGAACTAGTGGTTAAGTATAATGATGAAAATACCATGTTTCATTACTATTTTCTCCACATATGAGTAGGTGAAGGCAGAGCACCAGCGTCCTAGTGAGCCCATAAAGCCTTTGTCCATTCCTAAGTGGAAATGAAATGACATCACCATTAATTTCATTACAGGATTTCTGATATCACCTTGAGGAAGGAATGTAGTATGGGTGATCGTCGATAGGTTGACTAAATTTGAGAACTTTCAACCTATAACACCCAATTATTTCAAAGTATGTTATATATTTTATGTAAGTCAATAGATTGTATTGCACACAACACTGACATGGATTTTGTTATTCACAAGATTGAGTTTCTGTGAATCAACACATTTGTATTATAATTATTTAAATGATATATTTATTGATTAATTAAATATTTTTATATGAAGAGTTAAAAATATATTTTTTTTATTTTCTATAATTTTTTCACATAAATAAAACATATTTAAAATGAAATTTTTATTTTTTGTTAAAATAGATATATATTTATAAAATCTATTTTATTAAAAGAACAACTTTTTATGTATTTTTGTGAAAAATAGTAAAATTAATATTCTGCGGACCTAAAATTTTGTTTTGGTAAAATAGACTATATTTTTGTATTCTAAATACACTAAATTATCTTTGGGTGAATTTTGGGTATTTTTCTGAAAATGGTCAAATTTTCATTAATAGTGAAAAATACTCCATAATATATAAAAACCGAATTTTTATTTAAATAATAATTATTTTTATATAAATTTATTTGAAAGTCAAAATAGATACAGAATATATATATTTTCCAATGTAATTAATTGGAGTCATTTTATTATAAGATTAGATACATAAAATTTTACGGAATTTTTAAACGTATTTTACCCACCTTCTTGGCACATTTATAAATTTGCATAAAACATAATTTTAATGCTTATATAAATTGAATTTTGGAAATCCGAGAGACACATTTGACATCTGTAATTAAATTTTGTTCAATATGATGAAAATATTTATTGGTAAATTGTAACATTTAAATTTAATTTACCACAGTTAAAAGTAAATTAGGTAATTAAAGGTAAAAATGACATTATAATTATCCTAACACATGTCTTAATTCTATTTAATATGTGTTTTTTTGACCAAAATAATTCTTTGGAATAAGATATGATCCTTTTTTATCCACTTGGATTAGATTAGTATATTTATTATTATTTTATTTAAATAATAATAATCAGAGTTAAATTCAAGTTTTTATTTATAAAACATTTTTAATTTTGGGTTAAACATAAGATAAATACAACTATAAATATTCATTAGAAATATAAAAAAATTTCCTAAAAAACTTTTCTTCATTTTTAAATTTTAAACATTAAATAATTAAATTTATTTATGACATAATGATGATGTAGTAATTATCTAATTAATGAATGATTAAATTAATTAATATTATAAATATCCAAATAAATGTAAATTGAGAATTATGAGGCATTACACTAATTTTCTAGTTTAATATGATATTTTAGGATTGATTTATGTTATTTTTTTCGAAGCAATAATGTTTTTTTTTACTTTTAGAAAAACCAAATACTAAATAGTGTCCAAATTGACATAACTGAATTTTAAAAGCAAATACAATATTATTAATTGATAGAATATTACAAAAAATTTGAGGATCAGCCAAAAGAAATAGATAAGTATAGATATGTAAATAATTAACCACTTTAGGTTCTCTTGGATTTTTATGGTATGTTTATTAACCATTTATTATAATAATACATGAATATATGGTAAAAGTTAAACTATTTAACTTAGAGTTAAATCTAAACGATAAGGTTAATATGGTGAACTAAACCTATCTAAAACCTTTTTTATAGGTATTCGAACCATCCCCACCTTATCCTCTAAATGAATCCTTTTGTAGACATTACAAAAAATATATTCTTGTATTATAATTTAATATTTCATGATTTTCCTAAAGTGACCCTCACATCTCTTAAAAAAGGTACATCCCCGTATCTCAAAATCACACCTCCAAAGCCATTTTTCTCATCCAAAACCAGATACAATATCTTCCCAACTAAAATAAATTAATCTTAGATGCATTAAATTGATCATAAATACAATTTAAGGATACATTTTGATCAAATAAAAAGGAAACATCTGGAGAAGATGTAATAATTTCATCAACTCTTCCAAAGTTCTTTTCCTCTTCCACATCCTCTTTCTTTGTTTTTTTATAAAAAAACAATAACTATATTACCTTATACATAAATTTCTGTTATAATAATTATGGTACATCCATATTCATTAATCTATCCATCCTATGATTGAAAAATCTATCATACGTGCATATGTATGGCTTACCGTCACCACGTTGTGGTGTAGTTATTTTATTCAACACTTCATTATTTAAATATGTACAATAATGAGTGTAATAGATGTAAATTAAAGATATACTATGTTAATTATTCTGTATATATGGTATACCATCCAATTACATACCATTTTTCCATCAATAGAATGATATTTGTTTCTCATGCATACGTATGAATTACCATTTCCACAAGCGCAATGAGATTCATTCCCCATCATAACCATTCATGAATAAAAATAATTTTATGATTAAAAAATAATGTTTAAGAACTTAATATAATAATATATATGAATAAAATACATCTTATCCGTAATATACCTGAATTAAATAACAAAACATATAAAGGAAAATGAATCAGTTAACACCTGTAACAATGATACTACTGAATTATTATTAACAAAGCTATAACAGAATATCATATATTATTACATATTTATGCATGTAATTATTGTATAATTTAATAACAATGATTTAATTATTATACAAGATGTTAACATACCCTATATTATTGGAAAGTACAATGTAACGGTCAATTTTACAATCTCTTTATCATTCGTGGTTGTTTATACGTAAGAATCTATTGGGAATTCTTTATCATCCTCTTCCATGTATCTTAAAGATATATTTCAACAAAAAATTATTTCCTAAAATATCGGTTAATATGATTTATACCCTTGTTTGACTTTTTTAAAATTATTTTTAGTGTAATCTTTCTGTTGTTTTCCAAATAAGGTATTTTATGATATTTTCAACAACTAAATGATTTCAAAATAGACAAAAATATTTTTCTCAAATTGTTTTAATTTAATTTATGTCAAAATCCTTTGATGGATTTTACACGTGTTTGATATTGATTTATTATGATACAATCTTCCATATTTCATTGATTCTTTTCTGATATGATTGATTGTGGATGTTCAATTTTATAACGTTCATGTATTATGGTTAAATTATTGACATTGCATATGCTAGTTTTAATTGGAATTATTATGTTATATTTTAACCCTTTCATATGAGGAATGAATTATTCTAAGTATGTGATGGGTTGATCCCGCTATAGATCATTGATGTGTCGGTAGGTCTCATGAGTTAATCAATTGTCTTGTAACAAGGCCTTGAAGAAATCTTATTTGTAATCTTGGAACTAATCCTTGACTATGTGGTTTTGATGTCCCACATTATGCATTCCATCATTATGAAGTTATCTATTGATATTACATGTGATTATTCTTCTAGTATATTATCCTTGTGAATATGTAAATGGAATTATGTGATTTATCTTGTCCTCATTATGTTGATTTATATGATTAAAAATCATTTGTTCTAGTCATATACATTTATTTACATGTTTATTCTTATTTATAATAGATTCTGCTATATTGTTATCCTTATTGAGTATCTGGGCTCACCCATTTCTTATGTTTCCTTTTTCCCAAGATGTGATGTGGTATATTTTTATTTCTGTGAAGATATATTCCAAGGATATAAGTGTGTTCAAAGGGGACACATTGATTGTATTTTTATTTCGTGATGTAATTTAAAACTTATGTATGTTTCTAGTACTTCTAAGGTGACTAAACTAATCGGTGATTCGAGACTTGATCTCTTGTGATCATGCCAATGTTTTGTACTAATGCACTGTATTTGGGAAACTGCGGTCGGGGTATTACTGTTTGTATAAGAGGAATATTAGTAGAAACCATGGAAACTATATTTAGATAAACATTGAATAGTGAACATTACACTAAGATAAACTGTGAGGATTGGTATAGAATAACATTCTATAATTTTTGTAATGTTGATATTTTGTGTATTTTCCAAGAAATACATTCCTGTCAGGATATGAGAAGGTAAATGAGACTCTAGAAAAGTTATACATATGTGTTAAAACTATGAAATGGATTTTCAAGCTTGACATGAGGTATCCTAGTACACAACAATGATCCTTGTTGCACTCTTGGTTACGACACTCCCAGGGGATATGCTTCGGATATTTCACATTTTCATTATAGACTATTGTGAAGTATTTATGAGTAATTACCTCCTTAATGAAATCATTTATATGATTATGGATTATTTGAATAATTTTTTTCAATTTACATTATGTATTTTACTAGATTGGAGTTATGAATTGTGATTCATAAACTAAACTAGTGTATTCCATTATTTAGAAATGGTTCCTAGTATAATGAATGAGAACTCAGAAAATATTCATGAATCATAGATTAAGAAGGACTATATCTTTCATGGTCTTAAGACAACATTTAGATGGTAAATAGTATCCTATGTATTCTAATCATATCAAGAAATAATATCCTATGTTAATAAGATAATTAAATAATTATCTATGTCTTATGGATTTGAAGGGAAGCCAGAGAAGAAAAGGATGGTAGAGACAATGATGGATAAATCCAAGAAGGGAAAGAAAAGTTTTACTTATATGTGATAATAGTAGAAAAAATCAACTAGGTAAATGCATGAAGGTAATGAGAGTTTTTATATGTGTGGTTAAAAATGAAAACAAGTATGTGATTTTAGGGGTAAGATAATGTTTTTCAATGTACAATGTTTTATCTCCAAGCAGTTGGGACACTTTTCAAATGAATGTCACAACCATTAGAGTATACCCCAAATGATACTATTGTATAATAAGAAAGTTATGATACTACCACTTATGAAGAGTAATAACTCAAGTTTTTTTTTAACTAAACATGTCATTTGAGTGTTTTATTAATGATATACTGTTTATATTAATAATGGAAATAAATTAGGATTGCACTATAGTACTATTTGATTGAGGATTTGAGATTATGTGGTGCTATAAAAATTGAATCAATAGCAATTCAAACTTTTTGTAAAATAAAGGGTTAAAGGAAAGATAAACCTTAATGTGGTCCGGATAATGAGGTAGTGATTTTGGAATAAAATATTGTTGATTTGGATAAATTATATGGGATATTCTTGAATACCTTGGAAAAGGTTAACCGTTTTTTTATTCCATCATTGTTGAAGTATTCAAAATTTTTGGATATGATGATAATATATAGTTTTCTATAAGGAATAATGTATCATTGATGAAATTAATAAGATTTTATGGTAATTTAGGGTGTTGCCATGTTTTATGAAAATAAATGATGAAGGTAATCATATATTATTATGTGAAAAAAGTATATCTTCATTTTGTTATATTAACCTTGCTAAAAAAATTTGGACAATGAGATTGGACACAAGTATTTTGGATAAGTCTAAAGATTGGAATGGATTGAGTTGGACATCAGATACAGTGTTTTATGGTTAAAACATTAGTAAATATTATTTTTCTATTTTTTATATAAATGACATACCAAAGGTTAGGAGACAACATGTTGCGTCTAGAATGGCCTCGAGACATAATCCCGCAATAGAATGGAGAAAAAGCTGCATCACCTACCACTAGCATACGTGATGTCCCAGTTTGAATAATGTAGCTATTTTAAATGATATGATAGATTAATTATAAATTATTTTTTTGCAACCCTATAAGAGTTGGATAAATAAAAAAAGTCAGTTCTATTATCTTTTGGAGTGAAAGATGAGTTTGTGGTAGAAAATTAGATAAAGGATGGAACAATACTTGCCAAGTATTTTTTTCTTATTCTATGAAGTAGTAAATTTTTTTATTTTAGGGAATGGATCTTGAAACAAAAAATTTATTGTCCTAATACATTATGTTTTTAAGAACCAATGATAATTTAAGACATCTTATATTTATGGATTTGAGGCCCTCAAATTTATATTTATTGTTCACTTGTTTGCGATTGATGACCTCAATCACTACCTATAAATATTTATTTTTTTCCTCTAATTATATGTCTCAAATTTCAAACAATTTTATCCAATTCAAAATCATAAATTGGTGCTGACTTTTTCATTCCCTTTCTCTCTTATTAAGTCTAAATTTTATTAACACTATTTCCGATTGGGGTTTTCCACAATAATATTATCTATTTTAAACCTATTATTTTTGAAGAACTATTTCAAGTCATGAGTAAACAATTTATTGAATGATGATGTAATGTAACACCACACGATTTCAAAGTTATTTATATCTTTAAACTATGTCCACATCTTATACTGCATGCAACACTGACTTGGCTTGCATTATATGCAAGATTGAGTTTCTACGAAATAATATATTAAAATTATAATTATTTAAATGATATATTTATTTATACGTTAAATATTGTGATGGTAATAGTAAAAAATAAATTATTATTATTATTCATAATGTTTTCACATAAATAAAACAGATTTGAAATAAAATGTACATGTTATGTTAAAATAGTTATATATTTAGAAAAACTATTTTCTTAAAAGAACTACTTTGTATGTCCTTTTGTGAACAATTATAAAATTCATATTAGATAATAAAAAAAATTTCATATTATAAAATAGAAATAATTTTTTGATATTTAATATCAAACCTCACATAAGGTAAATTTTTGGTATTTTTCTGAAAAATTATAATTTTTTATGAATAGTGAAAAATACTCTGTAGTACAAAAAAACTAACTTTTTATTTAAAAATTTATTATTTTTATTTAAATTTATATTAAAGTCAAATATATACATAATAACTATATTATTCCAATGTAATTAAATGGAGTCATTTTATTATAAAGTTAGATATATAAAATATCATTTTGTTTTTAACGTATTTTACTCACCTTTTAGGCACATTTGAAAATTTGATTAAAATGAAATTCTACCTCTTGTATAAAATGAATTTAAAAAATCTTAGAGACATGGTTGAAATATTTAAGTAAAATTCGGTTCAATATGATGAAAATAATTTTGGTGCATAGAAACATAGGAATTTTATTTACCACGGTTAAAATTAAATAGTATAAATAAAGGTAAAAATCATATAATAATTACCCTAACACATTTCCTAATTCTATGGGATAAGTGTTTCTTTACCAAAATATACCGTAGGACTAAAATATGATCTACTTTGATCCACTTGGATTATATTAGGATAATTATTATTATTTAATTTAAAGAATGGCTAAAAGGGTTATATTAAAATTTTCATAAGAAATTTTTTTTAATATAGGGTCATACAGAAGATATATTGGACTATAAATATTCATTATAAATTTAAAATATTTCATACATAATATAATATTATTTATATTTTTTATACATTAAATAATTTAATTTTCATATGACAAAATGATGATTCAATAATAACCTAATTAATGAATGATTAAAATATTTCATATTATAAATATCCAAATAAATGAAAATTTAGAATTTTGATGCATTTAAATAATTTTCAATGTTAATATGACATGTTAGTATTGATTTAGTTTATTTTTATCAAAGTAATAAAAAAATTTCACAAAAACCAAATACTAAATACTGTCAAAATTTACATAAATGATTTTTCAAAACAAATACAATATTATTAATTGATATAATATTCCAAAAATTATAAGGTTTATCAAAAGGACATAAATAAGGGAAGATATGTCAATAATTAACCACTTGGGATTCTATAAGGCCCCAGCCTTAAACCTTACTTAATCTTGAGTTATTACAAGATTACACATTGAGGATCTTTTTGGGTTTAGAGTTTTAGAGAATTAGATCATAAAACTTGCATCACATTCCACATATAAACAAAGTGCTTACATAAAGATAGTATTCTTCTTTCCCATCAATGGAAACATATTTAAAATAAAACATGGATTCTTTCATGACACTTCCTTGACACTATCATCATATCATGTACCTTTCCCTTGACCTATGAAAAAAATTTCAAAAAACTTGGATGAGCATAAAAAGCTCGGTAAGGGATATAAAAATATGGGAAGGAAACATGGGTACATATATACATAATAATGAAATCATACATTACCCATAAAACATAATCACTTTAACATACCTCATCAAATCGAGAATAAATCATAGAAATCATAAGACATAAAGGTAACTTGAGGCATTCATAACATTCTTACATAGGGAGTAACCCTCTTGGTTATGTTTGGAATACCCATCCCAGTATATTCCCTAAATCTCTTCAGAGAAACCTTAACGTTTCACTCCTTCGCGTTACGCAATGCATTGGAGAGCAATATCGGGCTCACCCGCCCTTAGTTTATCACGGAACCACCCATCTTCATAATAATGCCCAAGAACCTCAACATAATCGTATCACATAAAACATGCATATAGGAAACATAACATTTCCACCTTTAAATCACAAGATATCAATACAACACATTGATATAAAAACATTATGAAAACCATTTTCAATACCAAACAAAAGAAAAGTAAAACATGGTATTTATTTTTCTTTAAAAAAAAGGTATGGCTTATAGAAGAAGCCGAAACTCAAATAATGGTCACGGCGGCGGAGAAGTTGTTGTCACCACATACGTACGACAAAAACATTCCCTTTTGTAGTTTAGTAAAACGCTTCGTATAAAAAAGATTCCTTTTGAATAAACATAAAAGTCAAAGGGGTTTATACACCATATAAAAGAAGGTTGTGTATAAAACAAAATATGCCTTAACGAAAGGAGATTGAGATGAAGTCTCATACCTCGGCTCTGACTTGACTCGATCATTATTTAATGTCCTGAATAATAAACTTGAGTTAATTTATACTTTATTAAGAACCGTTTTCAAGTTCATTATTCCATTTATATCACTTATTTCCATGTCATGAACACTATGTAATTATTTAAGTTAATAAAGGTCGTTTTAACGATCATTGGTACATGAGTCAAAAATAATCCCTTTATAATTACAAGTTGTTCATGTATCCATTATATCCAGAATTATAATCATGATGTATATATCATATATATCCAGTATACACATTCATTTATAATATTACATAATCATTTAGAGGTAAGAAATGAAATGCACCGTTCATGGAGACGGTAAGCCGTACGTACGCATGAACGCTACTTTCATTTCTATTTCGTATTTTATAGAATGGAATCATAACGATATAAAGTTATATTATAATTCCATTATAATATCATATATAATATCATAACTCCATCCTATATACGTCCCACATATGGTATTTAACGAATCAAATCACTTTGAAGGGGCGGTAGTCCGCACTTCCTTAAATGAAGATATCGCGTTTACCCATAATGGAAACCATAAAGGTATGCCCAAAATGAAAAATATAGAAGCTTAAGGAAAACATAAACATATTATATATCATATATAAATATAGTTACATCTTAATGGCCACCTTTGAAGGTGTTAAAAGAATGTTGAACAATCATCGTTTCGGGGGGCAGAAATTCACCATCCACGGAAATAGTATGTTCTTTAACCATTAGATGTAGGTGTGTGTAATTGTAGCTCGAATCCATCTTATAACAACATACTAGTATACTGAAGATACTGGAGTTGTTACAAAAGAAATGAATAAAAAGAGTTCAGGGGGTTGGAGAAGCAAAATAAAACAAAAGGACTCCAGTGAAGACATTACCTTAAAATCGGGTAACTCCCTTTGGTTTGAGCTCAAAGGATTCCTTGGGAAGACTTCTGCCCAAAGTGAGGCTTCAAGGAGTAATATAGGGATGTGTAGAGACAAAATGGGTAGGGGTTGGCCGAGCCATAGGCTTTGGTAGTGTGGGTAAGGAGGTAGAGGTGGGGGCCTTTTATAAGAGGAGAGGATGGGCACTCTTGGAAAGTAAAGAAATGTTACATTATTTTAAAATGAGTTTTGGATTAAAAAGGTCCCACATTGATATAATTCGAGGTTAAGGTGATAAGGGTTATAAATAAGCCCATAAAATAGGTTTTTGACATGTGTAGTTCATAGATTTTACATTATCATTTCATTTTATTTAAATCTTTTATTAATGAGGTAATCGCTGCATCATCATGATGTCATAAATAATTTAATTTATTTAAAATATAAAAATTATAAAAAAAACACTATGATGTAGGAAATCTTTTTAGATTTCCAATGACTATTTCTAATCAAAAATCATACTTGTATAACCCCATGTAATAATTTTTTTAGTAAAACACCTCATGTTTGTGTCATTTTACTTTAACATTAAATAAAACATTATTTATGTCATTTCCCAACCAAAGTGGCTCCATGGGGTCCCCAAGTTGACCCATGGATTGTCTTGGTCGTCCATGACACATCCAATGAGGTTAGGACATGTGTAAAGCTCATCTCATATTATTAAAACATTATTTTTACACTAAACTACACTAATTACCACTAATCGCGATTAAGAACATAAAAGTTACTATTCACCAAAAAAATTATTTTAATCTCATTGAACTGCATTTTACTTCTTAATGAAAACCATGTATGTCATATTTTTGAACATAAAATCACAGAAGTGGCAAAGTTTCATTTAAATGAAAAATCAGTTTCTTTAACTACCACTTAGTGGTTTCACTATTCATCAAAAATTGAAGTTTTTCAGAAAGATACCAGAACTTCACCCTAGGCTATATTTGATATTCCGAATTCAAAAATGATGTCTATTTTAGAAAATTAAAAAAATTTAAGTTGCATTAATTAATCTAATAACTAATTCCCGCTGTCATGACAAATAACGTCTTTTTATGAAACAATAAGTATCAAAAGATTGACACTAGTTTAAGTCCATTTTCAAAGTGAAATTGATTCCAATGACCACCATTGAATAAAATGGTAAAAATTTATTCTAATTTCACTTCAAAACCAATTCAAAAGATAATCTAATCATATAAATAAATTAGATTAAAAAAAGGTTTTGAATTAAAATACAACATTCTTCACTATTCATTAAAAAATGAACATTGTCAGAAAAATACCAAAAATTCTCACAAAGTAAGTTTTGATGTCTAAATCATAAAGAATAAGTTTATTTTGACAAACATAGCTTATAAAATTGTCAAAAGTTATATTTAAAAATGGTTTTCCATCAAAAGGCAGTAAAACAATCTTTTAAAAAATATTAGTGTATTCCATGCTTAAGATTGGATTTACTTTCATTTTAAGGCTCTAAAACACTATCTAATTCATTAATAGAAATAGATAAAAATATCTATAATTAATTACATACTTGGGATGTCACATCCTTCCCCCCTTTATAAAATTGTGTCCCCGTAATTTATTTACTTATCGAATAAATGGGGGTATTTATCCCTCATTGCATTTTCAGATTCCCATGGTGCCTCTTCCATCATGTGGTTTTTTTCCAAAACCTTTACATGATTAATCACCTTATTTTGTAACACTTTCTCCCTGGGGTCAAGAATCTGGACCGGTTGTTCCTCATAAGATAGGTTCTCTTCCAGCTGAACTACCTATGGACTCAAAACATGAGATGGATCTGGAATATACATTCTCAATATCGAAACGTGAAACACATTGTGCACCTGAGATAAACTCGGAGGTAAAGCCACTCAGTAAGAAACTGATCCAACTCTCTCCAGAATTTCATATGGTCCAATGAACCTAGGACTTAGCTTTCCTTTCTTACAAAATCGCATCACACTTTTCCATAGTGATACTTTGATAAAAACATGATCACCTATCTCAAAAGAGAGATCCTTCCTCCTGTTTTCCGCATAACTCTTCTGCCTACTCTGAGATGTTCTCATGTGTTTCTGTATCAGTTGGACCTTTTCTACCAACTCTTCTACCAATTCTGGTCCCATTAACTTCCTTTCACCCACTTTATCCGAGAAATCTGGAGTTCGACACTGCTTCCCATATAATGCCTCAAATAGTGCCATCTGTATACTGAAATGAAAATTGTTATTATATGAAAATTCAACCAAAGAAAGATGTTGGTCCCAAATTCCTTGATAATCC
This sequence comes from Viscum album, assembly GCA_963277665.1. Classification (NCBI taxonomy): domain Eukaryota; kingdom Viridiplantae; phylum Streptophyta; class Magnoliopsida; order Santalales; family Viscaceae; genus Viscum; species Viscum album. The sequence goes on along the minus strand of OY728143.1, from coordinate 860,367,464 downwards.
ATCGTAAAAGCTCGTATCATATCCTCCAAGGTCTGAATTGTTTGTTCTGACTGCCCATCTGATTGAGGATAAAATGTTGTACTAAAATTTAATTCAGTACCCAACGACTTCTGAAGGCCTTTCCAGAAGTTATAAGTGAACCTGGGATCACGATCTGATATAATGGAGAGGGGAACTCCATGCAACCTGACTATCTCTTTAAGATACAAACAGGAACGTTGATCTAGGGAAAAATTATCTTGTATAGTAAGGAAATGAGCAGATTTAGTCAAGCGATCAACAATAACACAGATTGCATTATAACCTCGAGATGTCTTCGACAATCCCACAACAAAGTCCATGGATATATTCTCCCATTTCCACTCTGGCACTGGTAAAGGATGAAGCATCCCTTTTGGTAACTCCCGCTCTACTTTTACCTACTGAAAAGTCAAACACTTCACAGTAAAATCAGCAATATCTCTTTTCATTCCATCCCACCAGTAATACTCTCGCAAATCTTTGTACATCTTAGTACTTCCAGGATGAACTGCAAATGGAGAACTATGAGCTTCACATAACAACTCTCTCTTCAACTATGAATCACAAGGTACACACAATCTCTTCCAAAATCTCAAAACGCAATCATTATCAATGTTGAATTCAGGAAACTTACCTTTCTGAAACAGCTCTACCTTTTTCTGAAACTCACTATCTTGCTTTTGTGCTTTCTTGATTCTATCTAATAGAGATGATCTCACTAATACCTGAAACAAAACAGAAGAAATTCCTGCACCAACAACTTCTATGCCAAAGTTCATCAAATCCTTAACCAAAGTATCACGTTCCAAACACAACATTGTTAATGAAGCATTACTTTTTTGACTCAAAGCATCAGCCACTTTATTTGCTTTTCCTGGATGGTAATGAATTGTACAATCATAATCCTTGATTAATTCCATCCATCTCCTCTGTCTCATGTTTAACTCTTTCTGAGTGAATATATACTTTAAACTTCTGTGATCGGTATATATTTCAAACATTACTCCGTACAAATGATGCCTCCAATTTTTTAAAGCAAAAACAATAGTAGATAATTACAAATCATGTGTAGGGTAATTTATCTCATTAGTTTTCAACTGTCGTGAAGCATAAGAAATTACCTGATCATTCTACATTAGGACGCAACTATGTCCTTTCAATGAAGCATCACTGTAGATAACAAACCCACCATTCCTAGAAGGTAGTTCCAAAATTGGAGCATTCACCAATCTTCTTTCAATTCCTGAAAACAATCATCACATTCTTTTTTCCAGATAAACTTAACACCCTTCGATGTTAGCTTAGTCATTGGACTTGATACCCGTGAAAAATTTCTAACAAACCTTCAGTAATATCCTGCCAAACCATGGATGCTACGAATCTCAGTTACATTTGTGGGTCTTGGCCAGTCTTCCACAACTTTTGTTTTTGCAGGATCTATAGTTATCCCATCTTTAGAAACAATGTGACCAAGGAAAGAAATTTGTTGCAACCAAAACTCACAATTGCTGAATTTTCCATACAATTTATTTTATTTTAAGGTTTGTATGATAACTCTTAAATGCCTTTCATGCTCCTCTTTAATTTTAGAAGACACAAAAATATCATCAATGAAAACAACCAAAATTTTTCACCTGAGTCAACCGAGCCATCACTGCAAAAAACAGTTTAGTTCTGATTCTGACCATCTCAGGATACTGATTTGAAAGGTTATTTTCTTCTTTATACCTTCCCAGAAAAGCTGTTATGTTTACTCTACAAAAAACCATTCTTAACACAGAATTATCATAGGTGAAGCAACATGGTAATCTTTAAATGCTATATCATTTCAGTCATACCATAAATTAACTTATAATTTATCAATTTTCTAACTCCTAAAGTTGTCTAAACCGACCTTTGATACCAACTATAAGGCCCCAGCCTTAAACCTTACTTAATCTTGAGTTATTACAAGATTACACATTGAGGATCTTTTCAGGTTTAGATTTTTAGAGAATTAGATCATAAAACTTTAATTACATTCCACATATAAACAACGTGGTTACATAAAGATAGTATTATTCTTTCCCATCAATGGAAACATATTTAAAATAAAACATGGATTCTTTCTTGACACTTCTTTGACTCTATCATCATATCATGTACCTTTCCCTTGACCTGTGAAAAACATTTCAGAAAACTTGGGATGAGCATAAAATGATCAGTAAGGGATATAAAATTATGGAAAGAAAACATGGGTACATATATACATAAGAATGAAATCATACTTTACCCATAAAACATAATCACTTTAACAAACCTCACCAAATCATGAATAAATCATAGAAATCATAAGACATAAAGGTAACATGTGGTATTCATAACATTCTTACGTAGGAAGTAACCCTCTTGGTTACGTTTGGAATACCCATCACAGTATATTCCCTAAATCTCTTCAGATAAACCTTAACGTTTCACTCCTTCGCGTTACCCAATGCATTGGAGAGCTATATCGGTCTCACCCGCCCTTAGTTTATCACGGAACCACCCGTCTTCATAATAATTCCCAAGAACCTCAACAAAATCGTATCACATAAAACATGCATATAGGAAACAGAAAATTTCCATCTTTCAATCACAAGATATCAATACAACACAGTGATATAAAAACATTATGAAAACCATTTTCAATACCAAACAAAAGAAAAGTAAAACATGGTATTTATTTTTCTTTAAAAAAAGGTATGGCTTGTAGAGGAAGCCGAAACTCATATAATGGTCACGGCGGCGGAGAAGTCGTTGTCACGGCATACGTACGACAAAAACATTCCCTTTTTTCGTTTAGTAAAACGCTTCGTATAAAAAATATTCCTTTTGAATAAACGTAAAAGTCAAAGGGGTTTATACACCATATAAAAGAATGTTGTGTATAAAACAAATATGCCTCAATGAAAGGAGATTGAGACGAAGTCCCATACCTCGGGTCCGACTTGACTCGATCATTCTTTAATGTCCTGAATAATAAACTTGAGTTAATTTCTACTTTCTTAAGAACCGTTTTCAAGTTCATTATTCCATTTATATCACTTATTTCCATGTCATGAACACTATGTAATTATTTAAGTTAATAAAGGTCATTTTAACGATCATTGGTACTTGAGTCAAAAATAATCCCTTTATAATTACAAGTTGTTCATGTATCCATTATATCCAGAATTATAATCATGATGTATATATCATATATATCCAGTATATACATTAATTTATAATATTACATAATCATTTAGTGGTAAGAAATGAAATGCACCGTTCATGGAGACGGTAAGCCGTATGTACGCATGAACGCTACTTTCATTTCTATTTCGTATTTTATAGAATGGAATCATAACTATATAAAGGTATATTATAATTCCATTATAATATCATATATAATATCATAACTCCATCCTTTATACGTCCCACATATGGTATTTAACGAATCAAATCACTTTGAAGGTGCGGTAGTCCGCACTTCCTTAAATGAAGATATCGCGTTTACCCATAATGGAAACCATAAAGGTATGCCCAAAATGAAAAATACAGAAGCTTAAGGAAAACATAAACATATTATATATCATAAATAAATATAGTGACATCTTAATGGCCACCTTTGAAGGTGTTAAAAGAATGTTGAACAATCCTCATTTCAGGAGGCAGAAATTCTCCATCCATGGAAACAATATGTTCTTTAACCATTAGATGTAGGTATGTGTATGTTTAGCTCGAATAATTCTTATAAAAACAGCCTAGTATACTGAAGATACTGTATTTGTTACAAAAGAAATGAATAAAAAGAGTTCAGGGGGTTGGAGAAGCAAAATAAAACAAAAGGACTCCAGTGAAGACATTACCTTAAAATCGGGTAACTCCCTTTGGTTTGAGCTCAAAGGATTCCTTGGGAAGACTTCTGCCCAAAGTGAGGCTTCAAGGAGTAAGAGAGAGATGTGGAGAGACAAAATGGGCAGGGGTTTGGCGAGACAAAGGCTTTGGGAGTGTGGGTAAGGAGGTAGAGGTGGGGGCCATTTATAAGAGGAGAGGAGGGGAACTCTTGGAAAGTAAAGAAATGTTACATTATTTTAAAATGCGTTTCGGATTCAAAAGGTCCCAAATTGATATAATTCGAGGTTAAGGTGATAATAGTTCGAAATCCACCCATAAAATAGGTTTTTTACATGTGTAGTTCATAGATTTTACATTATCATTTCATTTTATTTAAATCCTTTATTAATTAGGTAATCGTTGCATCATCATGATGTCATAAATAATTTAATTTATTTAAAGTCTAAATTTTATAAAAAAAATACTATGATGTAGGAAATATTATTATCTTTCCAATGACTATTTATATTCAAAAATCTGACTTTTATAACCCCATGTAAAAATTGTTTTAGTAAAACACGTGATGTTTGTGTCATTTTTACTTTAACATTAAATAAAAAAATATTTATGTCATTTCCCAACCAAAGTGGCTCCATGGTGTCCCCAAGTTGACCCATGGATTTTCTTGGTTGGCCATGACACATCCAATGAGGTTAGGACATGTGTCAAGCTCATCTCATTTTATTGAAACATTATTTTTACCCTAAACTACAATAATTACCACTAATCGCGATTAAGAACTTAAAAGTTCCTATTCACCAAAAAATTATTTTAATCTCATTGAAACACATTTTACTTCTTAATGACAACCATGTATGTCAGATTTTTGAAAATCAAATCACAGAAGTGGCAAAGTTTCATTTAAACGAAAAATCAGTTTCTTTAACTACCACTTAGTGGTTTCACTACTCATCAAAAATTGAAGTTTTTCAGAAAGATACCAAAGCATCACCCTAAGCTATATTTGATATTCCAAATTAAAAAACGTTTTCTATTTTAAAAAATTCAAAAACATATAAGTTTCATTAATTAATTTAATAACTAATTCCTGCTTTCATGACAAATAGCGTGTTTTTATGAAACAATAAGTATCAAAACATTGACACTAGTTTAAGTCCAATTTCAAAGTGAAATTGATTCCAATGGCCACCATTGGATAAAATGGTAAAAATATATTCTAATTTCACTTCAAAACCAATTCAAAAGATAATCTAATCATATAAATAAATTATATTAAAAAGAGTTTTTGAATTAAAATACAACATTTTTCATTATTCATTAAAAAATGAACATTGTCATAAAAATACCAAAAATTCACACAAAGTAAATTTTGATGTCCCAATGATAAAGAATAAGTTTATTTTTACAAACATAGCTTATAAAATTGTCAAAAGATAGATTTAAAAATGGTTTTCCATCAAAAGGCAGTAAAACAATCTTTTAAAAAATATTAGTGTATTCCATGCTTAAGATTGGATTTATTTTCATTTTAAGCCTCTAAAACACTATCTAATTCATTAAAATACATAGATAAAAATATCTATTATTAATTACTTACTTGGTATGTTACAGATTCTCTTGCTTATTTTACCAGAATACATGGTAAAAGATAAACTATTAAACTAAGAGTTTAATATAAATGATAAGTTTAATATGGTGACCATAACATCTAAAACCCATTGGGTGGGAGTTTTTTTACCCAACCATTCCTCATCCAAGAAATTAATCTTTTTGGAGGCATTATAAACCTAATATTATTATATAATAAATTAATATTTCAACCTTTTTGTAAATTGACCCTCACCTCTCTTATAAAGAGGTACATCCCCTTATCTCAAAATCACACCTCAAAATCTATTTGTATCGAAAAAACCCTACTCAGATATCTTCCTGAATACCCTCACATCAACCTAGTGGCCTTAATTTGATATAAAATGTAACCTAAAAAGCCTTTTTGATTAAATAAAAATGAATCAACTGAAGAAGAGGTAATAATTTCATTACATCTTTCAAAGTTCTTTTCTTCTTCCACATCCTCTTTATTTGTTGTTTCCATATAGAAAATAATAAATCCATTAGATTATATTTAATTTTATGTTATTATATGGATGGGACAACCATATTAATTATTTTATCCATCATATTAATGAAAAATCCACCATACGTACGTACCTATAGCTTACCGTCTCCACGTCGTGGTGTAATTTGTTATTCAGCTCATCATTATTTAGATAGGTATAATAATTATTACAATTGATGTAAATAATAAATATAATATGTTAATGATTCTTTTTATATGATATATCATCAAATTACATATGATTTATACATCAATATAATGATATTATAGCTCGTGCGTACGTACGAATTATCATATCCACGAGCGCGATGTGATTCATTCCCCATCATACCATTCAAGAATGAAATTCATTTTATGGATAAAAAATAATGTGTAAGAACTTAATATAATTATGGATATGAATCAAATACATCCTATCAATAACAAACATGACTTAATTAATAAATCATATAATGGAAAATGAATCACTTAACACCTAAAACAATGACAGTACTGAAATATTTTTAATGTACCAATATTACAAGATCATATATGATAACATATTTATGTATGTTGTTCTTGTATATTTTAATCAAAATGAATGAACATTTATATAGGAAGATAACATACCCTTTACTAATAAAAATTACAAGGTGATTGTTAATTTTACAATCACCTTATTATATGAGGTTGTTTATACGTATGAATCTACTAAGAATTATTTATCATCCTCATCCATGTTTCTTAAATATATATTTCAAAACATTTTTACTATTTCCTAGAATATGATTTAAATTCATTTATATCCTTGTTTTACTTTTTATAAAATATTTTTAAGGGAAAAATTCCATCGTTTTCCAAATAAGGTATGTTAGGATCTTTCCTACAAATTAATGTAAGAATGGTTTTTAACTTATCCGTGAGTGAGTTTATTTTCCATCATTATAACACCTTTGATACTTACCTTACAAGATTATAATAGTAATATCAAAATAAATTATTTCATTTATATTTTTTCCTTATAAAGGACTTCAGTATAAAAAGAGATATTTCTCTCAAATATTTTTGATTTCTTCTATGTCAACATCCTTTGATGTATTTTACACTTTTTTGAAGTTGGTTTATTTTGATAAAATAATCATTATATTATTTAAGGTTCTATAATATGATTTACTGTGGATGTGATATTTTTATACCATTCATGGTCTATGGTTAATGTATTAACATTTTTTATGCTAGTTTTAACAAAAATGTTTATGTTATGTTTCAACCCTTCCAAATGATGAATGCATAGGACATAGTAAGTGATGGGTGGATCCTGCTATAGCTCCTCGATGCATAGGTATGTCTCATGAGGAAAACTAGTATCTTGGCACAAGGCCTAGACAAAATATTACCTGTATTCTTGGAACAAGACCTTGACTATGTGGTAATGATGTCTGACATTATGAATTACATCAGTGTGAAACTGGATTTTGATATAACATATGATTATTCGTATAATATAATATCCATATGAAAAATTAATTGGAAATATTTGATTTATCATGGCCATATTATGTTGATGTTTATGTTTAAAAAGATTGTTTTTATTCTTATACATGGTTTTAAATTTTTTTTGTATTTGTAATAGGTTTCACAATATTTTTATCCTTATCGAGCATCTAAGCTCACCCATTTCTTGTGTTTTCATTTTTCCAATTATGTGAAGAAATATATTATTACTAACCTATAGGGATAGGCTATGTATATGATTTTTTTCAATGGAGACCCAATTTTGTTTTATATTTCTTGATGTAATGTAAAACTTATTTATGTATCCATTACATCCCTGGATACTAAACTAATCTGTCTTTACAGACTTCATTTCATGTGATCATACTAATGTTAAGTAATAATGCACTGACTCTGGGTAACTAGGGTTGAGGCATTATAGTTGTTATCAGATAATTTTATTAGAACCCTTAGAAACTAGATTTAGATAAACTATGATTAGAGAAAATTACACAAAGATAGTCTTTAAATATTATTATAGAAAAACATCCTATAATTTTGGTAACGTAGATATTTTTTGTATTTTCTAAGAAATTATTCCTGGTCTGGATACGAGCAGGTAGAGGTGGCTCTTGAATAGATGTACATAGGAGTGAATACTCTTACCAAGAGATTTGGGCTTGACCAGGGGTATAATGGTACATGAACATGTGCCTTAATGCACATTTGATTATGAGACTCTCGGGGTACATGCCTAGGATAATTAACTTTTTCATTATAAACCATTGTTAAGGATTTATGAGTAAATTCCACTTTAAATAATTTTTTTAGGATTATAGATTATATCAATAAAATTTCCAATTTATGTTAGGTATTTTAATGAATGGAGTTATACATTATGATTCACAAACTAACCTAGTGTATTTCTTTGTTTATAAATGATGCCCAATAGAAGGAATGAGAACTCCAACAATACTCATGATCCATAGAGTAAGAAGGATCGTATCATTCATTGTCTTAATCTAACATTTAGAATAGAAATACTCTCTCACGTATTCTCATAATATGAAGAAATGGTATTTTTTGTTAAAAGATAAGTGAAGAATACTCTGAGTCTTATGGATTTTAAGGGAATCCAAATAAGAAAAGAATGGTAGAGAGAAATATGGATAATGGTAAAAATGGAAAGGATGATTTTCTCATATGTGGTTTTTTGGAAAAGATCACCATTGTAAATCCATGAAGGTAATGGATGTTTGTTATAAGTATGGAGAAAAAGAACACGATGTACGTTATTTATAGGGTAAGAAAAAGGAAAAAAATGTACAATTATTCATCTGAAAGGAGTTGGGACATGGTGTGAATCAATGTCCCAATCAAAATATTATACCCCAATTGATGCTATTGGATAATAATCAAGTTATTACAATACTACAGATGAAGAGAAATAATTAGTCTTCTTATTTTTTTTATTAATTAAATGTTCCATATGAGTATTATATCAACGATGTACTAGTTATATTAATTATAGAAATAAATAAGTATTTTAATGTCGTACTATTTGATTGAGGATTTGAGATTATATGGTACTACGAAAAGTGACTCAACAAAATGTAAATATTTTTAGAAAATAAAAGGTTAAATTAAAGATAAAACTTAAAATAGTTTTAATATTGAGGTATAGATTTAGGAATAACATATGGTTGATTTGGATTAATTATATTGTATATTCTTGACTACCTTCGAACTGATTAATGGTTTGTTTATTCCATTATTGTTTGAGTATTCAATTTTTTTGATATAAAGAATATATCTAGTATACTATAAGGGAATAGGGACCATGAATGTAATAAATAGGTTTTAAGAAAATTTAGGGTGTTACTATGTTTTAGGAGGATACACGATAAATGATCATAGATTTTATTATGTGGCAAAAATATTTCTTCATTATGTTATTTTGACCTTCCTAATTAATTTTTTGACTATGAGTTTGAACACAATTCTTTTGGGTACATATATATATTGGAATGATTTATGTTGGACATTGGATACTATCGTATATTGTTAAAAAATTTATTAACATTATTATTATTTTTTAAGTACAACCCAATGGTTGACTAACAAAACATCGCGTTTGGAAAGGCCATGAGACTTGTACCTACAACCGAGTGGCGACATGGGTGCATCACCTACCACTAGGAAACATGAGGTCCTGGTTTATATAATGCAGTTCCTTTAAATTGATATTATAGATGAATTATAAATTCATCTTTTTAAACCCTATATTATTTTGATAAAAATAGTATTTTGGAGTTCAATAATCTTTTGGATTGAAAGAACAGTTTGTCGTAGAAATTAGATAAAGGATGGAACTCAACTTGTCATGTATTTTTTTTATTCTATGAATAATTTAATTCATAATCTCACGGGAAAGAATCTTAAAACCAAAAATCTATTATCCTAATACCTTATGTATTGATGAATCAATGGTATTTTATATCATCATAGATTTATAGCCTTGAGACCCTCAATTTTGTATTTGTTGTTCACTTGTTTGTGATTTATGACCTTAATCACTACCTATAAATATTTACTTTTTCCTCCAATTATGACTCCCAAATCGCAACCAATGTTATCCTATTCGAAATATAGTTTGTTCGTGACTTTTTCATTTCATTTTCCATCTTATTAAAACTAAATTTTATTAAACTTATTTCCAATGTGGGTTTTCCACAAAGGTATTTTTTATTTTTTATCTTTAATTTTTTAAGATAAATTTAAAATCGTGAGGACACAATTTATTGAAGGAGGGGAAAATGTAACGGTGCTATATTTCATAGTAAGTTATATATTTAATTTAAATCAATAGCTTATTCTCCACATAACAATGACTTGTCTTGCATTATAGGCATAATTGTGTTTCTTCGAAACAACATATTAGTATTACAATTATTTAAGAGGCATATTTAATAATCAATTAAATATTGTGATATGAATAGTAAAAATTAAATGATTTATATTATATATAATTTTATTACATAAATAAAGACTATTTAGAATGAAATTTTAATGTTTTGTTAAAATAGTTATATATTTAGAAAATACTATTTTCTTAAAAGAACAACTTTTAATATCCTTTTGTGAGAAATAATAAAATTAATGTTAGATACTCCTAAAATTTGAATTTTGTAAAATACACATCAGTTTTTATTCATAATATCAAAATTATCTTAGGGTTAATTGTTGGTGTTTTTTTTTTGAAAACTATCAATTTTTGATGAATATTGAAAAATACTCAATAGTACTTAAAAACCAAATTTTTATTTAAGTAATTATTAATTTTATTTAAATTCATTTTAATGTCAAAAAAATATACATAATACATATATTAGTCAAATGTAATTCTTTGGAGTCATTTTATAATTTGATTATATATATATAATTTTATTAAATTCTTTAACGTATTTTACCCACCTTCTAAACACATTTTCAAATTTGTATAAAATGTAATTTTAACACTTCAGTAAATTAAATTTCAAAAATCTAAGACACACATTTGACATCAGTATGTAAAATGGGGTTCAATAGGTTGGAAATAAATTTTTGTGAATAGTAACATTTGAATTTTATTTTCCATTGTTAAAAGTAAATAGTGTGATTAAAGGTAAAAATGATTTTATAATTACCCTATCACATGTACTAATTATATTGGATAAGTTTTATTCAACCAAAAACAACCTTAGGAATAAAATATTACCCCCTTTGATCCACATTGATTATATTGAAACATTAATTATTATTTTATTTAAAGAATAGTTAAAAATGTTAAATTCAAATTTTCATAACTAAAACATTTTTAACATAGGGTTATACATAAGTTAAATTTGTGTATAAATATTAATTAAAAATCTAAAATTATGAAATAGATAATGGTATTTTATTTATAATTATTATACATTATATAAATAAATTTATTTATGAGACAAAGTTGATGCAGTAATTACGTTATTAATGAAATATTAAAATAATTGTTATTATAAATATCCAAATAAATGTAAATTGAGACTTTTGATGCATTCCCCTAATTTTATAGGTAAATATGTCATGATAAAATTGATTTAATTAATTTTTTTCAATTTAATAATGTTTTAATTACTATCACAAAAACCAAATACTAAATAGTGTTCGAATTGAAATTAATGAGTTTTTTAAACAAATACAATATTATTTATCTATATATTATTACTAAAAATATAAAGTATAAAAAAAAGGTCTTATATAGGGACTGAAATGTCAATAATGAACCACTTCTGGTTCTCTTGGCTCTTTATAGTATGTTTATTAAGCATTTATTATAATAATACAAGAATACATCGTAAAAGTGAATCTATTTAACTAATAGTAAAATCTAAATTCTAAGGGTAATATGGCAATCCAAACCTATCAAAAATCTATTTTTTGAGAGGTTTCGGACCCATCCTTTCCTTATCCTCAAAAAAATCTTTTTGGATCCATTATAAATTGAATATTATTATATATTAAATTACTATTTCATGCTTTTCTTACAGTGACCCTCGCCTCTCTTTTAAAAGGCTAGTTCCCCTTCTCTCAATATCACACCTCCAAATCCATTTGGATCTTCTCGAACCGGCACAAATATCTTCTCAAAAACCATCACTTTAACCTAGATACCTTACATTTATCAAAATACCAACCTAAATATCTGTTTTGATCAAATCAAAAGGAAGCACCCCAAAAGAGGTAACAATTTTATCAACTCATTCAATGTTTTTTTCTTTTCTACTTCTTCTTTCATTGTTTTATCCATAAAAAAAATAATAAATCTAGTACCTTATACATAATATGATGTTATTATAAGTATGTTACAACTATATTCATTATTCTACCCATCATATGGTTGACATAGCCACCATACGTGTGTACATACGGCTTACCGTCTACACGTCGTGGTGTAGTTTGTTATTCAACACTTCATTATTTGGATGGGTATAATAATGAGTATAATTGATAAAAAATAATAAATATAATATTTTAAAGTTTTTTTATATATGATATATCATCCAATTACATAGGATTTCAACATCAATAAAATGATATTGTCGCTCGTGCGTACGTTCGGATTATTATCTCCCTGAGCGTGAGGAGATTCATTCCACATCATAACCATTCAAGAATAAATTATATTTATGATTAAAAATAATTTTTATGAACTTAATATCATTATGAATATTAATTATATACATCCTATCCATAAACAAAATGAATTATGTAACAAAATATATAACGAATATTGAATCAGCTAGCTTCCGAAACAATGATACTACTTAAATATTATTAATAAAGCGATATTAGAAGATAAAATATGATATCAAATTTATGTATGTAGTTGTTGTATAATTTAATAAAAAATATTTAACTATTATGAAATATTTTATCATACCATCGAATAAGGAAAATTACAAGGTAAGTGTTAATTTTACAATCTCTTTATTATCTGAGAATGTTTATAAGTAAGCATCAACTGGGAATTATTTATCATCCTCATCCATGTTTCATAAAAATGTCTTGAAAAACATAGTTACTATTTCCTAGAATATGGTTCAAAGAAATTAATACCCTTGTTTATCTTTTTATATAATAATTTGAATGGAATCATTCCATCATTTTCTAGAAAAGGTATTTTATGACATTTTTTAAAAATTATGGTATGAAAATTTTTTAACTTATAAAGTGGGTGCGACTATTTTCTGTTGTTATAACACCTTTGAAGCATCCCTTACATGATAATAGGAATATTTTTAAAATAAATGTGTTCTTTTATAATTATGTGACATTTAAATTATATCAAAATAGAAATATATATTTCTATCAAATAGATTTGATTACATCTATGATAACATCCTTTGATAGATTTTACACTTGTTTGATGTTTATTTGTTATGATACAGTATTACATATTATATTGAATGTTTTTCGATATGTTTGACTGTGGAGGTGATATTTTTATACCATTCATTGGTTATGGTTTATGTATTGACATTTCATATGCTAATTTTAATATGAATGTTTATGTTATGTTTCAACCCTTTCATATGTGGAATATGTTGGACATAGTAAGCGATGAGTGGATCCTACTATAGATCTTTGATGCATCGATAGGTCTCATGAGGCAAAATAGTGTCTGGTCACAAGTATTTGAATAAATATTGTTTGTAGTCTCGGCATGAGGCCTTGACTATGTGGTTATGATGTCCGACATTATGAATTCCATCATTATGAAATTATTTATTGATATTACATTTAATTATTAGACTAGTATAAAATCCATGTGAATAATTAAATAGAATTATTTTATTTACCTATTCCATATTATGATAATGTTTTAGTTTAAATGACTTTTTTTTAATATTATACATTTCATTAAATGTTTATTCTTATTTATAATAGTTTCTAATATATTGTTACCCTTAATGCACATCTGAGCTCACCCCTTTCTTATATTTTCTTTTTCTCAGGATGTAAAAAAGTATAAAGTGATTAAACTACAGGGATAAGCCAAGGATATGTGTGTGTTCAAAGGGGAAACAATGTTTATTTTTTATTTCTTGATGTAATGTTAAACATATGTATGTATCTACTACTTCCAAGGATTCTAAACTAATCGGTAATTCGAGACTTGATCTTGTGTCATCATGCTAATGTTATGTAATAAAGCACCAACTCTAGGTAACTAGAGTTAGGGAATTAAAGACGGTATCATAGGAATATTAGTACAAACCTTGGAAAGTAGATTTAGATAAACTCTGATCAGATAAAATTACACTAAGATTTACTTTGATTATTATTATAGAAGAACTTCCTAGAATTTTGGTAATGTATAGATTTAGGTACTTTCTAAGTAGCAAAACCCTGTCTGGATACGAGCAGGATGAGGTGGCTCTAGAACAGATATAGCTAGGAGTGAAAACTTCGACAAAGAGTTTTAGTCATGACCCAGGGTATCCCAGTGCATGAAAATGGGCCTTTCTTCACTCTTGGTTACAAAACTCCAAGGGGATATTCTTATTATAATTAAAATTTTCTTTACAAACCATTATGAATGATTTTTTCATAATTACTTTCTCAAATAATTTTTTTTAGTAATATGGAGTATATGCATAAGTATTTCAATTTACGAGAGTTATTTTAAAATATTGGAGTTATGCATTGTGATTCGTCAACTAACCTCTTGTATGCCATTTTTTATATATGGTTCCAAGAAGAAAGAATGAGAACTCTAACAATATGCATGATCCGAAGAGTAAGAAGGATCATATCATTCATGGCCTTAAGACAATAATTAGAAATTAAATAGTCTCCCATCTATTGTCATCATAAGAATATATAGTATCATTTTTAATAAGATAATTTAATAATTATTTGAGTCCTATGGCTTTGAAGGGAATCTAGATAAGAAAAATATGTCAGAGAGCAAGATTGATAAAGGGAAGAAGGGAAAGAAGGATTTTCTCACATGTGATAACTATGGAAAGAATCTCATTGGTAAATTTATGAAGGGAATGGGAGTTTGTTATAAGTGTGGAAAAAAGGACACAAATTACATGATTTAAAAGGTTATAAAAAGGATTCAAATATACAATGCTTCATCTAAACGGAGTAGGGAAACTGTGAGAATAAATGCCCTAATCATTGGAGTATTCCCTATATGATGCTATTGGATAATAATCATGTTAGGATACTACCAAAGATGAATATGAATAATTTGTGTTCTTGTATTTTTATTAATTAAATGGGTCGTGTGAGTGTTGTATCAATGATGTATTAGTTATATTAATTATGGAATTAAATAAGGATTGTACTTTAGTGTAATTGGATTGCAGATTTGAGATTATATCGTACTAAGAAAAGTGACTCAATTTTCAAGTTAAACTCAATGGAAAATAAATGTTTAACAGAAAGATAAACCATAATATGGTCTTGACACTGAGGTAGTGATTTTGGAATATGATATGGTTGAATTAGATAAATTATATTATATATTATTTACTACCTTGGAACTGATTAATAGTTTGTTTATTCAATCATTGTTGGAGTATTCAAAAAAATTTGATATAAAAAATATATCTAATATTCCATAAGTCAAAAAGGGAGAATGAATGTAATAAATAAGTTTTTATTGTAATTTAGGGTGTTTAAATGTTTTAATAGAATACATGATGAAGTTAATCACATGTTATTTTGTGTAAAAAAGAGATCTTCATTATGTTATATTGACCTTCCTTAAAAAGTTTTGAACTATGAGTTTAGAAACATGTATTTTTTATAATTATAAAGATTGTAATGGATTATGTTTGAAATTGGATACTATGGAATAAGGTTCAAACATTTCATAAGATTATTTTTGGATTTTTCATAAAAAGGACAACCTGAAGGTCGAGCGACACCCCATCGTGTCTGGAAAGGCCATGAAACATGAATCTGTAACTGAAGGGTGACAAGCCTGCATCACCTACCACTGGCCAACATGATGTACTGGTTTTTATAATGTAGTTTTTAAGTGATATGATAAATGAAATATAGATTCATTTTTTTAAACCATATATGATTATAATTAATAAAATATTTTTTTGTTCTATTAGCTTTTGAAATGAATGATGAGTTTGTGGTAGAAATTAGTTAAAACATCGATCTATACATGTCAAGTATTTTTTTTCTTATTCTATGATGAAATTAATTCCTAAAAACTAGGGAAACGATCTTAACATAAAAAATGTGTTATACTAATACATTATTCTTTGATGAACCAATAATATTTTAATTCAACATAGATTTATAGATTTGAGGCCCTCAATTTTAAATATATTGTTCACTTATTTGTGAACTATTACTTCTATCACTCCCAATAAATATTTACATTTTCCCTCCAAATTATGTTTCACAAATTTATGCCAATTTTCTCCTATCTGAATTTATAATTTGGTAGTGAATTATTCATCTCATTTTCCCTATTATTACGAAAAAAATTTAACCATATTATTTATGTTGGTTTTCCCCAAAGGTATTTTCTATTTTTAACCATTTATTTTTGAAGAACTATTTTAATTCATGAGGTCTCAATTTTTTAAAGGAGAGGATAATTTAGCACCTCAATATTTCATATTAAGGTATATTTTTAATGTAGTCAATAGTTTATATTGAAAGAAACACCAACTTGTCTTGTGTTATACGCAATATTGAGTTTCTATTAAACAACACATTAGAATTATAATTAATTAAAAATATGTACTTATTTATCAATTTAATATTGAAATACAAATAGTAAAAAATATAATATTATTATTATTTATAATGTTTTCACATAAAAAAATTTAATTCTAATTTTTCTATTTTTTTGAAATAGTTATATATTTAGAAAAATGATTTTCCTAAAAGAACTTTTCATGTACTGTTGTGATCAATAATAATATTAATATTGAATACTCCTAAAAATTAATTTGTTAAAATTGAAATCATTTTTTGATTAGGAATATCAAAATTATCTTAGGTTATATTTTTCTGATTTTTCTAAAAACATTCAATTTTTTATAAATAATGAAAAATACTCCGTAGTATGTAAAAACTAACTTTTTATTTAAATAATTATTATTTTTATTAAAATTTATTTTATAGTAAAAATAGATACATAATACCAATATTAGTCAAATGTAATTTATTAGAGTCATTTTATAATAAGATTAGATATATAAAGTGTCATGTTAGATTTATTTAATTCAATTTTTTTTGAAGTAATAATGTTTTCTTGAATTTAAAAAAAACCAAATACTAAATACTATCAAAATTCACATAAATGTGTTTTTAATACACATACTATATTTTTAATTGATATAATATTCCTCAAAATATATTTATCTGAAACAGGACTTACATAAGGTTAGATATGTCAATAAATAACCACATGGGGTTCTCTAGCTCATTTTTTTATGTTTATTTACCATTTATTATAATAATAAAACAGTACATGGTAAAAGTTAAACTATTAAACTAAAATTTAAATCTAAACTATAAGGTTAATATGATGACCTTAACCTTTATAAAACCAATTAGTTTAGATTTTTTTCATCCATCCCCACCATATCCCTGAAATAAATCCTTTTTGATCCATTATAAACAGAATATGATAGTATAATAAATTAACATTGGATGATTTTCCTAAAGTGACACTCAGGTCTGTTATAAAATAGAACCTAACATTATATCAAAATAACACCACCAAATCTATTTGGCTTGGACAAAACCTTCTCAAATATCTTCTAAATTACCCTCACTTCAACCTAGAGGCCATAATTTGACCAAAAAGCTATCCTATAGATCCCTTTTGATCAAATCAAAAGGAAGAACCCGAAGAAGATGTAATTATTTCATCACCGCTTTCAATGTTCTTTTCTTCTTACACATACTATTTCATTTATGTTTCCATGAAAAGATAATAACTCGAATACCTTCTACATACTAAGACGTTATTATAATTATGTTACAACCATATTCGTTATTCTATCCATCCTACGAATGACAAATCCACCATATGTGTTTACATTTGGCATACCGTCTCCAAGTCATGGTGTAGTTTATTATTAAATAATACATTATTTGGATTGGTATAATAATCAGTATAATTGATGTAAATAATAAATATAATATTTTAATTATTCTTTATATATGATATATTATCCAATTACATATGAATTCACCATTAGTAGAATGATATTATCGCTTGTGTGTACGTATGGATTACTGTCACCATAAGCATAGTGAGATTAATTACCCATCAAACCATTCAAGAATGAATTTCATTTTATTATTAAAAAATAATGGTTAAAAACTTAATATAATTTTAGATATTAATCACATACATACTATCAATAAAAAATAAGACTTATATAACAAAACAAATAAATAAAAACGAATTAGTTAACAGCTGAAACGATGATAATACTGAAATATTATTAACAAAACTATATTAGAAGATAATATATGATATCATATTTATGTAAGTTGTTATTTTATAATTTAATAATAATGATTTAACTATTTTACAGGAGTTTAATGTACCCTCAACTAAGGAAATGTACAACGTAAGGGTTAATTTTACAACCTATTTATTACCTGATGTATTTTATACGTAATCATTACTGGGAATTCTTTACCATCATCATCTGTGTTTCTTAAAAATGTATTTCAAAAAAATTACTATTTACTAGAATATTGTTAAAATTAATTTATAACCTTTTATTAATTTTTATAAAAAAAAATTAAAGGAGTGTTTCTTTCATTTTTCAAACATGGTATTTTATGACCTTCTCAAAAAATTGTGGTAATATTGTTTTTTAATTATATGGTGAGTGCAAATGTTTATCACCATTATAACACCTTTGAAGCTTCCCTTAAATGAATATAAGTATATTTTCAAAATAAATGTTTTCTTTTATAATTATGTGACTTTTAAATGATTTCAAAATATAATAATATATTTCTCTCAAATATTTTTCATTTCATCCATGTCAACATAAATTGATAGATTTTACACTAGTTTGAAGATGATTTATTATAATACAATTTTCCATATGGTATTGAAGGTATTGTGATTTTTTTGACTATGGATGTGCCATGTTTATACCATTAATGGTTTATGATTAAAGTATTGACATTTTTTGGTAGTTTTAAAACGAATGTTGATGTTATTTTTCAACCCTTTTGTATGAGGAATGCATTGCAGTTTTAAGAGACTGGTTGAACCTGCTATAGCACCTCGATGCATCAGTAGGTCTCATGAGAAAAACATTTGTATTGGAACAAGGCCTTGAAAAAAATCCTATTTGTAGTCTTGGAATGTGTCATTGACTACGTGGTTACGATGTTCGACATTATGCATTCCATCATTATGAAATTAGATATTGATATTACATGTGATTATTCGATGAGTTAATATCCATGTGAATAATTAAATGGAATTATTTGATTTATCTTGGATATATTATGATGAAAATTATGTTTAAAAGGTTTTCTTTTAGTTTTATACATTTCTTTAAATGATTATGCTTTTTTATAATTGTTTACAGTATATTGTAAAACATAACGAGCATTTGGGCTCTCACCTTTCTTATGTTTTCTTTTTCCCAGGATGTGAAAATTATATTATGATTAACCTATAGTGATAGGCCATAGATATGAGTGTGTTCAAAGGGGACACAATTTTGTTTCTTTATTTCATGATGTAATGTAATTCTTATGAATGTATCTAGTACTTCCAAGAATACTAAACTAATTGATCCTTCAAGGCTTAATCTCTTGTTATCATGCCTATGTAATGTAATAATTCACTGACTCTGGGAAACATTGTTCAGGGAGTTATAGGTGGAATCAGTGGAATTCTAGTATAAACTTTGGAAACTAGATTTATATTAACATTAATTAGAGAACATTACACCAAGATAGACTATGAGGATTAGTATAGAAGAACTTCCTAGAATATTTTTAATGTAGATATTTTGTTCATTTTACAAACAATACATCCCTCTCTGGATACGAGCAGGTAGATGAGGCTCTGGAACAGATGCACCTAGGAGTGAAAAATCTGACAAGGAGTATTGGTCATGACCTAGGGTATTGTGGTACATGACAATGGGCCTTGTTGCACTCTTTGTTACGACACTCCGGGGGATATTCTTTTGATATTTCACATTTTCTTTACAACCATTATGAATGATTTATGAGTAAATAACTGTTCAATGAATTGTTTTTTGGATTATTGATTATATGAATAAATTTTTCAATTTACGTTATGTATTGTACATGTTTGGAGTTATGCATAGTGATTAACAAACTAACATACTATATTCCATTCCTTAGACATGGTGCCCAGTATAGGGAATGAGAACTCCAATAATATTCATGATCCTAAGAGAACGAAGGATCATATATTTCATGGTCTTAAGAAACAATTTATAAGGGAATGAGCCTCCAACTTATTCTCATCATATAAAGAAATAATATCATGTGTTAAAAAGATAAGTAAATAATTCTATGAGTCATATGGAATTTAAGGGATTCCAGATATGAAAAGTATGGTAGGGAAAATATGGATAAAGGGAAGAAGAGAAAGATTTATTTTGTCATATGTAATAAATGTGAAAATAATAACCTTGTTATGTCTTTAAATGGAATAGGATTTTTTTATATTTTTGGAGAAAAACAAAACCAAGTATGTGATTGAAATGGTAAAAAAAATGTTTCAAATGTACAATACATCATCTTCAAGGATTTGGAACAATGCGCGAATCAATGTCTCAATCATAAGTGTTTACCAAAAATGATTCTATTGGATAATAATCAAGTTATGATACAACCAAAGATGAATAGGAATAATTAGTGTTCTTATTTTTTTTAATTAAATATGACTTTCGAGTGTTGTATCTATGATGTACTAGTAATATTAATAATGAAAATAAATAGGGATTGTACTACAGTACTATTGGATTAAAGATTTGTGATTTTATGGTACTATGAAAAGTGAAAAGTGACTTAATAGAATGCTAAAAATTATGGAAAATGCAATGATAAAGGAAAGATAGACCTCAATATGGTTCTGATTCTAAGGTAGGGATTTTGGAATAAGAAATGGTAGATTTGGATAAATTATATTTCATATTCTTGACTACCTTGGAACTGATTAATGGTTTGTTTATTCCATCATTGTTGGAGTATTAAAAATAATTTAATATAAAGAATATATCAATTATTTTATAAGGAATAAGAAAGAATACATGTTATCAATAAGGTTTTATGGTAATTAAGTTTGTTACCATGTTTTAAAAGAATTCATTATGGGGATACTCACGTGTTATTATCTGGAAGAAGGATATCTTCATTATGTTATGTTGACCTTCCTTATAAATTATTGGACAATGAGATTGGACACATGTACTTTGGTTATGTCTAATGATTGGAATGGATTAATTTGGTGGTGAAATTTTCATTTCACTTTCCATCTTATTAAGACATAATTTTATTAACCCTATTTCCAATGTGGGTTTTCCAAAAAGGTATTTTCTAGCATTAACCTTTTATTTTTGAAGAACCATTTGAAATCGCAAGGAAAAAAATTATTAATTGAGGGGAGAATGTAACACCCCTAGATTTTATAATATGTTATATCTTTAATGTGTGTCAATATTTTATATTACACGTAACACCGACTTGGCATGCGTTATATACATGATTGAGTTTTAGTGAAACAAAAAATTAGTATTATAATTATTTATAAGATATATTTATTTATAAATTAAATATTAGGATATAAATGGTAAAAATAAATTTTTTTGCTATTTATAATGTTTTCACATAAATAAAAAATATTTAAAATGAAATGTTTATGTTTTTTTAATATTGTTATATATATAGAAAAACTATTTTCATAAAAGAAATACATTTTTTTGTACGTTTTTGAACAATAATAAAATTAATATTACACACTCCTAAAAATTGAATTTGGTAAAATGGACATAATTTTTTGGATTCAGAATATCATAATTATCTTAGGGTGATTTTTTGGTATTTTTCTGAAAATATTAATTTTTTGATGAATAGTTAAAAGTACACCATAGTACATAAAAACATACAATTTATTTAAATAATAATTTTTATTATTTAAATTCATTTTAAATTCAAAATAGATACATAATACCTATATTGGTCCAATTTAATTATTGGTACTCATTATATAATTGGATTATATATATATTTTAATTTAATTTTTTAATTTATTTCACCCACCTTCCAGGCACATTTGCAAATTTGCATAAAACATAATTTTACCGCTTCAGTAAATTTAATTTTATCATTAAGAGAGACATGGTTGACATTAGTATGTAAAATGATGTTCAATAGTATGGAACTAATTTTTAGTGAGTAGAATCTTTTTTAATTTTATTAACCACAATTAATGATAAATATGGTAATTAAAGGTAAAAAATGATATTATAATTACCTTAACACATGTCCAACTTCTATTGGATAAATTATTTTCGACCAAAATCATCAATAGAAATACAATATGATCCTCTTTTATGCACATGGATTATATTAGAACCTTTATTATTATTTTATTTAAATAAGAGTTAAAAGTGTTAAATTCAATTTTTCATAACTAATATATTTTTCATATAGGTTTATACATAGGATTAATTCGACTATAAATATTCATTAGAAATATAAAATGATTTCCTACATAATGGTATTTTATTTATGATTTTTATACATTAAATAATTATATTTATTTATAACACAATGATGAGGAAAAAAATACCTTGTTAGGATTTATTTAATTTATTTTTTCGATGTAATAATTTATTTTACATTCACAAAAAAACCAAATACTAAATAGTGTCAAAATTGAAATAAATTAGTTTTTGAAACAAATACTATATTATTAATTGATATAACATTCTTAAAAATATAAGGTTTGGATAAAGGACTAAGATAAGGTTATATATGTCAATAATAAACCACTTTGGGTTCTCTTTTCTCTTTATAGTATGTTTATTAACAATTTATTATAATAATACTAGAATACATGGTAAAATATTAACTATTTTACTAAGAGTTAAATCTAAATGATAATGTTAATCCAGAGACCTAAAAATATTTAAAACCTATTGGTTGAGATTTTTTTGACCCATGTCCACCTTATCCTCAAAATAAATCATTTTTGAGCCATTATAAACCAAATATGATTTTATAATAAATTAATATTTCAAGGTTTTACTAAAGTGACCCTCACCTCTCTTATAAAGAGGTATTTACCCTTGTCTAAAAATGAAACCTCTAATGCCATTTAGATCTACCAAACCATGCTTAAATATCTTCCCAACTACATTCAATTCAACCTAGAGGCCTTAATTTTATCATAAATCTTACATAAAGAGACATTTTGTTCAAATATAAAGGAAGCACCTGACGAAGAGGTAATCATTTCATCACCTCATTCAATGTTATTTTCTTCTTCAACATCCTATTTCATTGTTGTTTCCATAACAAAATAATTATTCCAAATACTACTACATACATTGATGTTATTATATGTATTATATAACCATGTTTATTATTATATTCAACCTATGAAAGAAAAAGTCACCATACGTGCGTATATACGACTTACTGTCTCCATGTCGTGGTGTTGTTTGTTATTCAACACATCATTATTTGGATGGATAATATAATGAGTATAATTAATGTAAATAATAAATATAATATGTTAATTATTTTCTATATTTGATATAACTTCTAATTACATAAAATATCACCATCAATAGAATGATGTTTTCACACATGCATATGTACGGATTATCATCTCTACGAGGGCAATAAGATTCATTCCCCATCATAACCATTCAAGAATAAATTTATTTTTGTGATTAAAAAATAATGGTTAAACAATGATACTGGTGAAATATTATTTTCAAAGCAATATTAGAAGATCATATATGATATCATCTTTTTGTATATTGTTATTATATAATTTAATAACAACATTTTATCTATTATATAGTATATTAAAATTCCCTCGACTATGGAAAAGTAGAAGGTAAGGGTTAATTTTAAAATCACTTTATTATCTAAGGTTGTTTACCCGTAAGCATCTATATGGAATTTTTTCTCATCCTCGTCTATGTTTTGTAAAAATGTATTTCAAAACATTTTTACTATTTCCTATAATATGGTAAAATTTCATTTATACCCTTGTTTTAATATTTATAAAATATTTATAATGAAATATTTCCTTCATTTACCAAACAAGGTATTTTATGAACTATTCATTAAATTAAGGTAAGAATAATTATTTAACTTATACGGAGGGTACATCTATTTTCTTCCGTTACCACCTTTTTGAAGAATGCCTAAAAATATTATAATAATATTTTTCAAAATAAATCTTTTCTTTTATAATTATGTGACTTTTAAATGATTTCTAAATAAAAATATATATTTCACTCAAAATGTTTTGATTTCATATATACCAATATCCTTTGATGGTTTTTAATGTTGATTGATGTTGATTTATTATAATACACTCTTCTATATTGTATTAAAGGGTTTTTTATATGTTTGATTATAGATGTAAAATTTTTATTCCATTCATGGTTTATAGTTAACTTATTGAAATTATGAATTCTAGTTTTAATAGGAATGTTTATGTTATGTCACAACTGTTTCATATGAGGAATGCCTTGAACTTAGTAAGTGATGGGTGGAGCCTGCTATAGCTCCTCGAGGCATAGATAGGTGTCATGACACAAACTATTGTCTTGGAACATGGAGTTTACAAAATCATATTTTTAGTCTTGGTAGGAGGCCTTGAATATATGGTTTTGATATCCGACATTATCCATTTCATCATTATGAAATTATCTATTGATATTAAAGGTGATTATTCAACTAGTAGAATATCCATGTGAATAAGTGAATTGAATTATTTGATTTATCTTGGAGATATTATGGAATATTTTATGTAAAAAAGGCTTTTGGATTTGTATTATACATTTCCTCAATGGTTTATACTTATTTATGATAATTTCTACTATATTTTTATCCTTATTGAGCATCTGAGCTCACCCCTTTATTATTTTTTATTTTTCCCAGAATGTGAAGAAGTATATTATGATTAACTTGCAGGGATATGATAAGGATATGAGTGTGTTCCAAGAGGAAACAATTTGGTTTTTTATTTCATGATTTAAGGTAAAATAGATGTATGTATCTAGTACTTCCAAGGCCACAAAACTAATCGGTCTTTCGAGACATGATCTCTTGTGAACATGACAATGTTATGTAATAATGTACCAACTCTAGGTGACTAGGGTCGGGAATTTACACTACATATCATGTAGAAATTATCTATTAATGAATTAGGAAGGTAATATATTCACGAGTCAGTTCTATTACATTTCATAACACATTCTATTATTTCAGATTGAGACACCCATTTCAGATAGCTATTCTAGCATGGGTTGCAAAACGAACTTAGTTTACAAATGATTTTGAGTACTACATATCACCCCCATAATGATGGGTAGTCCATGTTGACCATTCAGGTTTTAGAGGAAATGTTTCGGTCATGTACCCTTGATTATTGTGTCTCTTAAGAGAAACATATTAATCTCATTTGTCTTACGTATAATAACATCTTTATGGAAACAATTGATGTGGCTCTATATGAAGCCCACTATGGTAGACCATGTCATTCACCTCTATGCTGGATCGAAGTTTGTGAGGTAGCCCTTCAAGGTCCACATCTCATTCAAGAGAACTATTAGAATGTACAGATAATTCATAAGCTCATGGCTATCGATCCGTCCAGATAAGAGTATTATACCGATCATCATTGTAGACCCCTGAAATTTGAGGTCGCAGATTCGTTCTTTCTTTGTGTTTCACCGATATTAGTTCATAAGTGAATCATGAGATAGGTAATGTTATCACCGAGATATTTCATGCCATTCTCAATAGTAGAGATATTCTAGATGGTAGGCAATCAGTTTTTATTACCTCAGAGGTATCCCACCTTGCATGTTGTCTTCCATATCACTCAGCTTCAATAGTGTTATCTAGATTCATCTAATTTGTTTAACCCCAGCGACATCGAGCTAGAGGAAAATTCATATATTGAAAAGTGTCTAATTCATATCGTTGACCATAGGCCAATGGTTCTTTGTGGAATTTTATTTACTCTAGTCTATGTGATATGGAAACATAGAAACATTCAAGTAATGTCCTGGGAG
Source organism: Viscum album (assembly GCA_963277665.1). Taxonomy (NCBI): domain Eukaryota; kingdom Viridiplantae; phylum Streptophyta; class Magnoliopsida; order Santalales; family Viscaceae; genus Viscum; species Viscum album. The sequence goes on along the minus strand of OY728143.1, from coordinate 860,341,139 downwards.
TTCGAGTCTGATGTGCATGCTTAGTGGCTATAACATTTTTCTGACATCATTCCATGACCCTCAAAACGGAAACTTGGGAAAAAAATTTGTTAATAACGTTAAGTTGTAATGTCCTAGAATTATCCAAGGCATAGTCTGTTTATGTTTTTGATTCCAATTCATTAAAGCGACCATGTGCATGAGCCCACATGGCCTGTTACGGGTCCCATGAATCTATTAATTTATTTAAATGGTTGCACAAGATTTATAGATAATAATATGCCATAGCCCGGTGTAATGTTTTAGGTTTAAAATAATTAAATTTATTAACTAGGAATAAAAATAATTTTAATGAATATAAAATAAATAAATAATGGATGAAAAAATTAATAAAATAAAAGGGGTTGGAGAAAAGTAAAAATAACTAAAATGGGCTTAACCCTTTTTTATAATTATTTTCTCCATATCACTCCCTTTTTATTTTTTATTATTGTATTTAATTTTATTTTTTTGTATTTCTCCATATTTAATTATTTATTTTCCTTCTCTCCAATATTCTCACCATCTCCCTCCCTGGGGGTTACGCCACTCTCCGGGCCTGGTGGTGTGCCACCCACCCTCTACTTTAGAAGCCCACTACACATCCATCTTTTCAACATTTTCATCATTTTCAGAAGCTCAATTATTCTCTTAATAATTATCATATTTATCACCAATAATCATTTAGTTTCATCCACTCTTCATCATGCAAACTTTCATGTATGTTTTTCGCCCAAAATTGGAGTTTTTTCATAAATCCTTTAATTTCATTATTTTTAGGTCAAATTAAGGGTTTTCATGAGACATGGTATATACTATGACTATGAGGTAGAGTGCCTTTGATCCTTCCTTTCATTCCATCTATTAATTTAAATCACATGGTTTTGCCTCTTATTAGTGCCTTTAGGAAAAGCCTAAATAATGTGCTTAATATTATAAAATTGTTTCATCATGATATTTGTTACAAGTGTTTAAGGTGAACACATTCATAGTTTATTTTCGTCTAGTTAGATAAACCATTCGATGTACCAACACAATTGTCCTTAATTCCATTGGTCTTGAACCTTTATTTTATCATTATGTGTGCATGTATGATGACATGGTTTAAATTATTAAATTGATTATTTTATTTAGGATGAATATTAAATGATATATTTTGTTTCCCTTTAATTTTGTTGTGCCTAAATAATTATAATTATAAGTCTTGTAATGCCTTGATATATAATAAATTTAGTACCTCATCTGACACTGATAAATTTCCAAAAATTTTAATGTTGTTCTATTATTATTAGCTATGATAGTTGGCTAAAATGTATATTAGAAATGATATTAAATTGGATAATTAAATAGTGGAAATCACATATTTGTTCTCTATTATATATATATGTATCTTTCAGTGTGTGTGTGTGTGTTATTTCCTTTATGTATTAAATATATTGGTCCATGGAGAGAAAGTGGGTTCCATAATTAGGACCCACATTTTGACTCTCTGTACTTGATGAGTAACCAAACTGTGTGCAGGGATTGTGATGTTTCAATCTCACTTGGTAAGGGAATTCTCTAAGATTTTTCTAAACTATTTGGTGATACTGATTCCCTAAGGGATAACCAAGGACATATCCATTATAAAATTGTCTTCTCCCATCCTCTACTGATACTTGATCTCTTCCGTGTGATACCTAGGATACACTCAGAATTACCATACCATGAGTGATTCTAGGACTCTTATGAGGACATCCTTAGATGGGATCGCTGTATTAGATTTACTTGATTGCATCCTCCAAAGTGAACTGCAAGGATGGGATTGGACTTCCAACTATTAATTTTTCTGTTTAATATGAATTCTTGATATGTTTTATTTATAATGCATTGTGTTTTCCTCCATTTATTAAGATACATCTCTAGTTCCATTAGTACCCCTATTTTGACACATGGATTAGACCCCATGACAAGGTACAAGCTTATGGGTATTACCTCTTTGGTGTGTGGTGTTACTTATGCATTTATATATATATATATATATCTTCTTTACCAGGTACTATTTTAGACTCCTTGCATAGGTCCAAGCAGGTGGTATAGAACGATTGTCCACTAAGGAAATCGATCTAAGATACATTCCTTTTAAATTATTTAAATTCTAACATTTAATATACTTGGAACACTGCTATTTGTTTACAAAATGAAATGGAATGTTCTAGACACCATCGGTACCATCCTACTGATAGTATATCTCACACCCTGCTCGGGCTCTATTTGATACCTGGGTATATATTATGTTTGCAGGAATGAATACAGGGAAGTGGTCCACCCCTGATGCTTGATTGATTTTCTATTTTGGATGCAACTTTGGGGAAGAGGACCAATCCTAATCATAGGATTCTATGAGAATTTTTTTTTTACTTTTTGTATCTTTTTTTAGAATTCAGTCTATAATTGTACATTTTACCCTTACACTTTTACTATTAAAATTTGTCATCATATATTATAATTATCTTGGTATTTTGATGATTATTCAACATCTGTGGTTAATTTATTTTTTGGGACATTTTTCTACTTCTATTTATGTCTATTATTGTTTCTATATTTCTTTTTCTAATTGTAGGAATATTATATTCCATTGTGAAATACCATTCCATGTGAGGGAATAGTCTCCCTAAAGACTTACTGAAGTCCCTCGCTATTAGTAGGCAACCTTGAGATTATTGAGAGATTCACTTGAGGTCTTATATCCCATTTTCTTGGGTACCTTTTTAGATGCACTCAAGACAGAATGCTATAATAATAATACCCAACCATTATAGGTGGTAACGGAAAAAATGAATGCCATCAGTTTGTGAGGTGGTAGTCCTCTATAAACTAGAATGATGATTTCATAAGCACGATTATGGAAGTTGTTATGGTTTTAGTTCAGTAACTTAAAATAAACAGATATAAATTTATTTTATATACTTATTTTATTATATAACATGTTTTAAAAATAATTAATGGATGTGGTGAAAGAGATAAAATAAAAAAACTCATCAAATGATGTTACCAATTTTTCAGGTATCCTTTGTAGTTTTGCACCAAAATCCTTCCAAGGGTGGACTTCTATCCTAAATAATTCTACTAGGATAAGATGATTGATATGGTGAAGTTGATTATGGTTTTATTATCCATGAAAAAAGGGTTTGAATGTGTGAATAAAAGAGGATATTTCTGGACAATTATAATTGAGGTTAGTAGAACAATTTTAATTTCTGAAAAGAATGAAATCCACTTTTATTTAATTCATTTCATTAGCCTCCAACAATCAAACATTACCAATATTATAAGTGACCAGTCCAATATATTTCTAGAAAATATATTTTAGGAAAGTTTTTAGGTCATTTTATCCCTTCTATTTTTAGAATAACTTCCAGTTAATTGATTTTTATCTTTATCGAAGTAATTAATTTTAATTGTTTTAACATCTTGTTTTCATGATAAATTACGTCAAACATATTATAAAATATAAATTATAATAATTAAAAATGTGGAATAAATTTTACCAAATATTAATAAATAATTTGGAAAATGATAATATACAATTACTCCCACAATAATGATGAGAATGTGGGTTTTCATAGAGAAAATGTTGAAAATTTTATAATGTTTCTATATCAAAAATATATATGTTAATGAATACAATAAAATAAATTTTGTTAATTGAAATAATTTTACGTTAAAACTAATTCAAAATATGTTGGGAAAATTTCCTTAAACCATCATCTCGTTGTTTTTGTGGTGCTTGTGTTTATTAACAATGTTAGAAGACTCTGAAACAGAATGGTTGGTTTTTCAAAAGTATGTGTTCAAGGGTGGATCAATTTCCCAACGATTTTCAAATTTTTGGGCCTCAAAATATAGTGTTTTTATTTTGAAAAATATGGATTTCTTCAAGGTATTGAACAATACGTAGACATTAAAGCATAATACGCTGACCGCTTAGGACGTACACATAATAGTGAAGGAAAACCAATAAAGTAATAATTTTTATATAGTATAATTATGCAGATAACAAGGTTCACTACATGGAAAATATAGAATAAAAGGTTATAATAAGACCTTTTGCTTGTGGGATTATTGAGTTTCGTGGGAAGGCCATCATTTTTGGCCAGGGGGTGGTGATTCATTTTTAGAAGGCATCTAACCCCATGAAGAAAGAAACATGCTCTGTAGAAGACATATCATAGTTCACAGTGAAGGTTGTACCAAATTTAAGATTTAAGTAATGTACATTAGTGGGTTTTGAGGATCTATTATCCTGTTTAAGGACTATTAATCATATAATAAATGAGATAAATCTCTATTAGAAAAAAAATTGCTCTAAGAAAAATTCGGTACAGCCTAAAAGAGTTCATGATGATGGATTCCATCAAATAAATAGTTCTAGTGGATGTAATAATGTGAAGGGATGTTCACGTAACATCATGTCCTGGGAGCCACATGATGGTGCGTTGAGATAGTCAGTCATGTGACCTTAGGCAACCCTCCTCGTATGCCAGAGGTTTCTGACTTGTACTAAGGGTCAGCAAAGTCATAAATGGGAAGACTATACCCTCTTTTATCAGAGTAAATCACCAGTGGAAATATATAACAAATGTGGAATCATATATATAAATAACAATCCCAATTTCAAAATATAACTGAAATAAAAAATACAATATTCTATTGAAAGGAAAAATATGTTATTTAAATAAAAGTGTCATGTGCCTAAAAATGAAAATTAAAATAAAGACACTAACAACTCCAAAGCGAGTTCCAGACCACATCTGCTTCCCTCATACATGATCTAACCCCAATTTCATATCTAATAGAAGGCCCTTGCCTCTATCCTATCTAGAAACAGTAATGTCTATTCAGGTACAAATCACACATCCACAATACAGTGTGAGTAAAACATAGTAGCCCACCACTAATAGTGTCTAAAACAACTCTAGTAAAAAGAGATTGTATGCAGTAATACAAATAAAATAATCCAAATACTAAATTAATAGTTATCACAATATTATTTATTCATTATTTATTCATATTAACTCTAGGGTTCCTAGGGATACCCATACCCCTATAAAAAATTCTTCTCATTCCAGATCCCGAAGTATTACATAGGTAATATCATATCTTAAGACCTGCATTGACTCATGTCAGAGATCGAAGTATTTAAAAGTTATATGATGTATCCATGCATGATTCATATCATATCGATGTATAAAGTATTATCATGCTAGTCCATATCATAGAATTTCTTTAATACCATTCATTGACATCATAGTTAAATTCCACAATTACAAATTAAAAATTCATAAGTATGATGATCATGTTTACATTATTACTTTTCAATAGAATTATCATATTTCCCTTCCTTTACACATAAGTACAATGACCATGTTACCATTTATACTTCTCATTTGCATAACCATGTTCCCATTCTTTTACTCACATGTATAGTGACCATGTTTCCATTTATACATCTAAATTTAGAATGAAAATCGTCAAATTCATTCAAATAATATTAATTCATCATTAATTATCCACTGAAATACCATTATTATTTCAAAAAATAGTTAAATACATAAATATATTTAATTAACTCCACAATTAATTTAGTAGGTCAATCCAATTAATTCATTCATCAATTAAATAGTCAATAACACAATTTGTATCCCATAATTAATTATCTTGAATTATTTATCTCATGATAAATCTCAACTATTCATATTTAATTCCACAATTAATTATCTAGATCATAATATCAAGGAACATAATTAATTAACGATTAATTATATCAATCTATCTAATTCAAAGTCCTATTATTAATCCCCCAATTAGTTATCCAAATTACATCCCCTAACTCTCATCATCAATTTCCCCAAATTAATTCTCCAATGGGACTACCCCTTGATCTCATATTCAATTATTCAATTAAACATTTAATTCCACAATGCATTGATAAATCTATAACTGATGAACATCACTTCTTCATGGAATATATTCTTGGATGAAGTGGTTTTATTGGGTGATACTATCACTTTGGCAGAGTATCCATATACTAGAAGGACGTTTAGGTACATGCCTTCATCATTTTGGGGGATATATATGAGTTTCTTGATCGATAAAGCACCTAATAAGTATGTTTGAGAAAGATCTAATCCATGTGGAGATAAATGATATATTTTTCATGAGAATATCGACCTAATACTTGTCTTATTTCTTACTGATCTTCTATTACATCTCCATTTCAATCCTTCTTTTAATTATTTCTTATTCATGTACAATATGTATATTTCGATCACTTCTTTTGTGGATTTCAACACTTTTTTATGCATTTTTTCATTTAATACTTTAAAATATTTGAAAATACAAAAAGTGTTTTGGGATAATCACTAGAGAATAAAATAATACTTTCATGAGATTGACCTATAGGTTATACACTGTGATATATATGGGGAATAATAAATTTATCTATGATTATTCTCATTACAATTATGTCCTCATCATCCAAGAAATAGGTGGTGGGACTCTGTGGTCTAGGAAAATAAACATGGCGGCTTAGAGTGTACATGATTTATAACCATATTTCTTAGTAGTTATTATTTGAATCCATAACTGTGGTAAAATCAATGGAGTTTGGCTCAACACAGCGGGGTGATTTCATAGTGAAATAATATTCTAATCATTTGTCTATATTAGTCTATTTTATTCATGATGTTGTACCAAACAAAAATTTTAAGGATTCGGGATTCCCTTTGGGTAAATGACTAGACATCCATGCTCTAGTATTCATTCAGAATCTTGTAACATGTGTAAAGGTAGGGGATAAAGAAATTGTTGAAGAAATGGGTCTAAATGGAAATTTGGTTTTGTTTGGAATTCCTCTTATAATTATTGGATCATGTGTGAAGAAAGAGGAAGAGGCTTGAGAATCATAGAGGTGGTGGTTATAGCTCTCAGCCACGATATTCCTCCACACTATTCGTATCAGCTTCATGAATTCCTTTGACATACTATCATTGTAGAATTACATGGTATACTAAGAATTATTATCTAACACCACATAATATATTTTGATTTTGTGGTTTATGAGGTCATTTACAATGGTTTAATCAAACTCAGTATACACCTTGTTATATCTGTGGTTCATCAAATACATAGGGAACTACAACACACATGAATGATTATTAGTCTATCGTGATTCAGTCACTGGCCTATAGAGTGAAGCATATTCATAAGGTAAATGAGTTTCTTGTAGAAGTTGTCATAGGCCTTATGAAAATGATAGGTATGATCTTTATTGAATCATCTATAATAGCGTACCTATTTGATATAGGTTTCTCTCATTTCTTTATATTTTACTTTTTTTTGATCTTTTGAAACTTCCAATGGAACATATATCTTTCATTATAGAGATACAAATACCTATTGGGAATAAAAATTAGCATGGTTTGTGATCATGGGTATCTTAATTCCTTGATATATGTTGTTGAGATAGTTTTTATATATTTTTTTGTTCTTGGACTAGATATATTTGAAGTTATTGTTTGGATACATTGGTTGTATTCTCATAAACATGAGGTTAATTTTTATCATCGGCAGGTGTCCATTAATACCCCTAGTGGGAGCTCCTAGGTGTTCCAAGTTGAATGGGATTCAAGGTTTAGCTGATTATGACCTCCTCATTTAGATTTATGGTGTTTTTTGTTAGCTTTTTCATTCTATTAAGGAATGATTCATCTAGTTATGATCTTCCATTGGTGTTCATGGATTTTCCCAAATTATTCTCTGGTGACTTATATAGTCTTCCAAAAGAATGTGAGGTGGGGTTTTCTAGTTATAGGGTTCCTAGAACTTAGCTGATATATATTCCTTTATATAACATGGCACTGGAAATGTTGAAAGAGTTGACGATTTTATTGGATGATTTATAGGGAATGTGTTTTATTCATTCTATTATATCACCTTGAGTAGATCCTATGCTTATTTATAAGAAGGATAATAAAAATCATTGTCTTTATGTCATTACTAGAAGACTAATCAAGTGGTAATTAAGAATGAATATCTTTTTTCCCTAACTTATGTAATATTTAATCAATTAAAGGGTTCAAAGTGGATCTCAAATATCATCCTATAGTCTTGTTAACATTATCTTTTAGTTAAGGAGTCTGATATCTGGAAGACAACTTTCAAGAGTATGTATGGCCGCTTTGAATATATTTTGATTTTTTTTGGTCTAAAAAATGCGGATGAATGTTTTATGTATTTGATGAACTTGATATTCCACTAGTATCTTGAATCATTTTTGCTGGTATTTATTGATGGCATACTTTTGTATTCAAAATATGAATATGAGTAGGATAATCAATTGAAATTTTTTTGGGAATCATGATGAATAACTTTATTTATTATATTTTATCTAAAGTGACATCTAGTTTTAAGAATTGAATTTATTATGATATGTGGTTTTGGAATATGCCATCTTAGTTTATCCAAAGAAGGTGAATGTTCTCTTGTAGTGGGAGTAGCCACATAATTTCATTGAGATATAAAAATTATTGGGTTTAGTTGGTTATTATTGGATGTTCTTGAAATACTTATCAAAACATACACAACCATTGATAGTACTTACTATGGAATGGGTTATACTCTCATGGGATGAAAAATATATGACTTTAATTAACTATAATGATGTCTAACAATGACTCCTATATTTATTTTTCAATAATATTGTCAGGGATATGTGGTGTATTTTGATTCTTTGGGTTTATGTGTGAACTATTTACTTATGTAGGGAGATCATATAGTATCATACAACTCTGTTCAGATTCATCCACACACAAAAGAACAATCCCACTCATGATCTTGATCTTTTCATAGTTTTGAATTATCTTATGTGTTGGTGACACAACCTTGTTAGGGATTGGTATTCTATATATTCTAATCTTAAGTCTCTAGGCTATATCTTCACATGGAAACACATGAACCACTTGTATGGAAAATGGGTGGAGTTCCATTATAAGTTTATCCATGATATTTCCTACACCTCTAAAAGTGGAATGATGTTGCTGATTTTCTCTGAAGCCAATTTCCCTCTTAATCTATCGTTTAATATAAGGAAGAATGGAATCTCAAAAGAATATTTTCTCAGATGCACCTAGATTCAAGGGAAGATGAGATACATATGATTTTGGATAGTACTAAACTGATGTCATCTCTCCCCATGTCGATTCATCAGGATTAATGGTAGGATGATGATCTCATGGAAATCATGGAATCCATATATGGCGGGGGTACCATTATTAGTTGGTTTATCACTTTAAAAGATATTAATTACTTTAGGGGTTCGCTTAGAATCACATTATCTATTAGAAAGATCATAATATAAGATTTTCATAGTTCATCATGGGTTTTTCTTTCTAGAACTATGAATATGTATAATAACCTGAGTTAGTAGTTATGGTGGCCAGGAATGAAACGTGATGTAGATGACTTTTTTCTTTTGTTATACCACCCAGTAAATTGAGGTTGATTTAAAAAATCCTTTCAGTTTTTCTCATCCTCTTACTAGACAATTTTTTAAAAGGGATAAGGTATCCATGGATTACATCATCGGATTAACATGGACTCTCTGATGGGAGAACTCTATCTGGGTGGTGAGTGATCAATTAACTATATCGGTGTACTTCATTCCAATTCAAGAAAATACCTAATTTAGGGATTTTAAAATCTTGTAAATGTGGTAGGTTGTGAGGATTCATGTGGTTTCATATTCTATTTTCTTAGAAATATATCATAGTATTGCAAATTGGTTTTTAAGTTTCTCAAAGAGGTGATGGGGACTTAGTATAAGGACCCAACCATAACCTCTTCATAATATTTAATTAAATAAACAATTCACAATGGGGATCTTTTAAGTTATAGAGTTTTATATAATTAAGACATAACTATTACATAAAAACTAGAATATTACAATTGGACACTACAACTTAGTATCCACTTTTTCGTAAAATAAAAACTCTAAAAAATACACATGTCTAGTTCCATGTTTCAGACAGCATGGCTTTTCCTTGCTCTCATCCTTGAACCTATTCATTATTAAGTCATGTGGAAAACATCTCAAAAACATGGGATGAGCATAAAAATCTTAATAATGGTTATAAAATAAGGAAGGAAAACATTAGCCCAACAATAAATACAAATCCATGAAACCATACTTTTCAATCATGTCATTCATTATGAAATCATAAGATTTATGATTAACACACACAAATCATAAATAATAAAGGTTTCTTATGGAATCTATATATAACATAAATTGTAGATATCATAGCTACATAGGGAGTTACACATGGAATACACATCACGGTATATTCCCTAAATATCTTAGGAGAAACATCACATTCACATCTGTCACGTTAACCAATGCATTGGAGAGCTATCTCAGGCTCACCCTCCTTAGGATTATCATGGAACCACCCATATATGTAAACAATGCCCAATAAACATAACACATGTATAATGTAAATATAACATTTCCACATTCCAATATATCAAATCAAGATATTTTAATAATCATTATTTTATCAAATCATTTTAAAACCATTTAAAAAGTGATTTTTGAATCAAAGGGTCCCATACCACATTGAAGATTTTAAATGAATTATAATTTGAAAACATTAATGTCCATATAAATAAATCATAAAACCCATTTTTAAAACATGGAAATTAATTATAATTACTTATAAGAATAAATCTTTAAAATATTTAAAACGTTATTTTAGATAAAGAGTTTTTCAACAAAAAGAGAGACACTTAAATTCAAATAATTGAGGAATAACATTTAATAATAACTTTATAACATCATGCGAATAAATGTACTCATAATATAATATGTCAAAGTATAGTATATGCACCATATAAGAGTGAATTGGTGCATAACAATAATGAAGTATCAATGGAAATGTAAATTGAGATGAAATCTCTTATAAAGATGGTATACTTAAATTAGGGATAAATCAATCACATAATTATGTGTGACAAATATAAATACACACAATATAATTGGATATTAATTTTAATAAAATTAGAGGTCATTCACACATTTTCATAGGATAACATATTCAAGAAGTACAAGTTCAACCCAATGAATTGAAATTGGGTTAAGAAGTTCCCTTGCAAAAATTAGACAGCTTAACGGCATCAATTTAAAATAAGGAAAATGAGTTGTTGAGATAAAAAAGGGTATCTCATCACTTGGACATAAATTTCACATCAATAAGTATATAGAAGATCATATCCCAATATAATAATATGTAAATTAAAAGACATAATAAAAAGAAGTCTTTTAAAAAAGGGAGTGTGAAAGATTCCCTTAATGATTTGGTAACTTACAAAACATATGCCACATGAAAGAAGTATCATACAATAAATATGTAAATACTCATAAAAAGAAGTATATTACACAAATAGTACACTCATGGGCAGTAAATACACCACACAAAAGGAAATAGTGGCAAATATAGCATGAATCTCACGAGAATAAAAAGTGAGACGAAACATTTTTCCACATTGTAATCAACTGAGTTGTATAAACAAAAGTTAATAACCAAAAAATAAATCACATAATACCATGAATATAATGAGAATCAATATAATATATATCAAATGTCAGTAAAAAATACACCACATGCAATGAATAAGTGGCAAACAATGGAAATCTCACGGAATTAAAAATGAGATAAGAAAATCCCATACCTCGTGTCTAACTTGACTTGATCGTCCATTAATCTCCTGAATAATAAACTAAAGTTAATTTTTACATCCTTAAGAAAAATTTTCATGTTTATTATTCCTTTTATATCACTTATTACCATGTTATAAACATTATGTAATCATTTAAGTTAAAAATGTTCGTTTTTTCTATATTTGGTACTTGAGTAAAAAATGGACTTCTAATAATTACATGTATTTCATGTGGTCAAAGGTTCATTATATCCAAAATTATATTCATTATTTAGATATAATATATATCATATATGTCAAGTATATACAGGTATTTATAAGAGTACATAACATTTAGAGATAAGAAATGAAATGCACCGTTCATGGAGACGGTAAGTCGTATGTATGCATGAAAGCCACATTCATTTTTATTTCTTATTTTAATTGAATTAAAACATATTGATTCATTGTTATATTATAATTTCAGTATAATATCATATATAATACCATTAAATATATCCTCTATATGTCCCATATAAGGCATTAATGAGTCACATCACATTGAGGGGGTGGTGGTCCGCGCTTCCTCAAATTAGATTATTGTGTTTACCTACTATGGAAACCATAAAGGCATGATATAAATGGAAACTACAGAAGCATAAAGAAAACATAAACATAATATATATCATATATAAATATAGTTCCATCAGAATGGCCACCATGAGAGGAGGTTGGAGATATTTGAACAATCATCGTTTCGTGAGGTGATAGTTTTCTATCTATAGAAACATTATGTTCTTCATCCATTAAATGGACGTGTGTGTAAGTGTAGTTAAAATCCTTACCATAAAAACATACTATTGTATTGAGGATACTATTGTTTTTACAAAAGAAAGTAATAAAAGAGTTTATTGGTTGGAGATGTAAAATAAAAAAATTAAGAGAAACAGTTACCTTTAATTTGGGTAACTCCCTTTGGTTTGAACCAAAGGACTTATTAAAGTGCCTTCTACCACAGTTAAGGCTTCTAGGAGGAGTAGAGGGATGTAGGTAGCTTAATTGGGAAGATTTAGGAAGGTCCAAAAGGATTGAGAGGTGTGTGTAATTTTTTATAAGTGGTATCCTTTTATAAGTGAGTGGAGGGGCTCTTTAGGAAAGTGGGAAAACGTTATTTTATTATATATTGATATTCGGTTTCTAATGGTCCAAAAATCATTATAGCCGAAGATAAGAGGACTCAAGGTCGAAATAAAATCATCTAATAGGAATTGGACAGGTTTTGGATAATACTTTAATCATTATAATCTTATTAATTTAAATGATTTATTAATGAGGTAAACACAGCATCATTATTATGTCATAAATAATATAAATTATTTTATATCTAAAAAATTAAAAAAAAGGTCAATCATATATGAAATATTTTTATCTTTCTAAAGAATATTTATAGTAGAAAATATGGCTTATATAATACTATATAAAAATTATTTTACTAAAATATATTTGCCTTTGTCATTTTTGCCTTTACTTTGGGTTAATTAATCTAAATGGTCACTATTACTCCCAAGTGGCTCAATGGGGTCCCAAAATCGACCCAAATATGACCATGGTCGTAAATGACTCAACTAATAAGGTTTGGACAACTCTTAAGGTAATTTTGAATTATTATAATATTCTTTTTACATTGAATTACATTATTTATCTTTAACTATGGTAAATAATAGTCAAAAGTTACTATTTACAAAAAATTATTTTAATATTATTGAACCACATTTAACTTATTGATAAAAACCATGTATATCGTATTTTCAAAATTAAATTCACAGAAGTGGTAAAATTTCATTTAAATGAAAAAGGCAGTTTTTATAACTACCACTAAGTGGTTTCACTATTCATCAAAATTGTAGTTTTTCAGAAAAATGCCAAAAATTATGCTTAAGATAAATTTGATATTCCAAATTAAAAAATGATACCTATTTTTTCAAATTGAAAAAATATAATTGGAATTAATTAATTTTAAAATTAATTCCCGTTATCAAAACAAATAGCGTGTTTTTAAGAAACAATAACTATCAAAAGATTAAAACTTGTTTATGTGCAATTTCAAAGAGAAATTAATTCCAATGAACAACATTGGATTAAATGGTAAAAATATATTTTAATTTCACTTTAAAAAAATTAAAAATATAATATAACCATATAAAAAATTATATTAAAAGGAACTTTTGAATTAAAATACAATATTTTTCACTATTCATTAAAAATGAACATTATCAGAAAAATTCCAAAAATTTATGCAATGTAAATTTTGATGTCCCCATTCTAAAGAATGATTTTATTTGGTCATATAAAATTTATTAAAGTGACCAAAACTATATTTAAAAAGGGTTCTTCAATAAAAGGCGATAAATCGGCCTTTTAATGTAAATTATGCTTAAAATTAGATTCATTCCTATTTTAAGCCTCTAACTTTTATTGGACAAATATAAATACATTTAAAAAGCATGTATAATAATATTGTAGTTAGTTTCACTCATTATCGCTAATACAATGGCTAGGAGTTAACTACCATTTAAAATAATAATATATAATTAGTGTGCAACATAAGATTTCAAAGAAACTCGTTGTTGTGTATAGGGTACACTATCGAACATAGAAACCCTTTTAAATTAAAATTAATATTTAATTCAAAAATTAATAATTATTAAAATTTCATATTCTTTATTTACCTAGGATGTTACATCCTTCCCCCCTTTTGGGAATTGCAACCAATCAATTTTAAAATTCAGGCTCGAAACATTATTGAAAGTCCCATATCGGAAAAAATAGTCAGTAAACTATCACTTTAAAAGAAAGAAAGAGAAGTACAATGGCCACCCAAGTTATCCCAAACTAAGATTCCATGAAAACGTGGATATAGAGGAGAAAACAAAGGGTTAATTTCATGTGGATAGTGATAGGAAACATGATTAAGAGAAAGTTAACCATAAGAAAATCAGAAACTTATGATGCGTGTAAACGGTCTTTTATTACCCAGTAGGAAACGTAAACCAAAAAAGTATTTGTTTTACATTCCTTTACATAATTTTGAGAAATTCATCTTCTACATAGAATAAAAACACAAGGAAATATACTTACCTTCATGCAGAGTTTCATCGTTTAATAAGTTTCTACCAAAACTAATAATTTCTGTAAACGATGAGCATTCAAAAAGACTTGGTCACATCAAAAGCACAAGAATAATCTTCTAGATAATCACATAATCCACAAAAGGAGAACTATCTACTTAACTTGTATTTAGACATCAACTAAAACCAAAATTTTTACTACAAGATCATATAATCAGAAAAAGGGTGATCCTTTATAAAAATAAATACTACTCTTAATCTCCAAAATTCAACAAAAAGAACTCAAGGTTCAAGAATGACCATTAAATAAACAGTAATCCTTTAAATTCTTCAAATTAATCCAAACTATGATTGAAACCCAAATCAATGAAGGATTTAATCACATAGTCTTCCAAGGTAAATCTTAACATTTATCTCCAAATAACATCAGTTACTCATAAAGTCTCATACTGAAAAGTAATTAACCTAATCACATATCCTCCATGATAGGTTAATCATTTCCATAGATAACCCAAAATCAACTTATTCCGGATTCATAAGATCATATAACTAAAAATAATTAGTCCTTCTAACCAGGGACTTCACGTAGTCCTGTGGTAGGCGATAAATACCTGTCGCACATTGGTTGTGGGTTCGATTCCCACAGCTTCATCCAACGCGACAAGTTGTCACATGGTTTGTGTGTTGTCACTTTTCAAAAACTGCAGAATTTTATAACATTCCCAAAAAGAGATAAATTCATCAAAAATAACCATAACATATTTAAACCACAAAGGTTATCTAATAACTTTCGTTTTGCATCCCAAAATGTATTAACCTGTAATTGCATCAAATTGAAGGATCATATAAACCCAAATGGTTCTTTGTAACTATATCCACAAAAGATAAGATAATTATTCTTTGAATAAAATTTTCATATATCAAACAAAAGGGTTACACTGACTATAAAAAGACTTCTAATGTAATCCCATCATCATAAGAGCCTTAATAAATTTAAGAATTTCACCATCCTAAATTCTACCATAACTCTTTAATCACTTATATATTTAATTCTTACTCATTAAACATTCTTCAAGATCTATTAACCATTCATTTCCATCTTATTCTGAAATACTTCTTTCCTACAAACAAAATCAGGAATCATATCCTAAGATTTCAATAATATTAAAACATATGATAAGAAATAATCCATACCTTTCATTGGTCATTGTCAGTTTCTTCAACCTCAATCGAAATGGAATTTTGTATTGGTAAACTAATATTTGTATTATCCATGTGATCCCATTAAGAAAACTTCTTCTTAGGACATCTGTTTGCATAATGACCATACACGCCACATTTAAAACACTCAATTGATCCCTCAGAAGGGACTTCTATCCATTTCCTAAAGTCAACTAGATGCTTCCTTTTTCCATGGATGGTTCTTGCTTTATAACCTTCATTTCCACATCTATAGTATATTTCATTCCCTTTGAACCATTTTCCAAGGTGTTTCTTTTCACATCTTTGACAAATAGGGTTTTGAACACACTTACCTTTATGATTATTACTTGAACATCTGTAGGGATTTGTTTCTCACATATATAGTGCCTTATAAAGATCACTAAGGTTTAGGTGGTCAATCATGACTCCAAATAGTTGGTCGAAAATAACCACAAGTGTTCTCATTGCATCTCCCATATCATTCAGTTTCTCATTCAGAAAATCGTCACAGTTTTCTTCACATCCACTGTTAATTTGGTGCTTTCTAGATCTAGCCATTTACTAAAACAAAAAAGTTGAGTGTGAGTATATCAGAAAAATAATCATATAATATCTTTTGAGGAGGGTAAACACTATGATATAATTATTCATGTTATTTTAAACTCGTTCACTTTATATAAAGAAACTATGACTCTTTATGAAATCCTAACCATTATTGTAATGTCACTTATTCTAAAATAATTCCCTAACCTCTAAAGTTATCTAAACCGACCTCTGATACCAACTATAAGGACTAAGAAGTAAACACGTCATAATCTTGAATTAATTGAATAATTCACATTGGGGATCTTTTCAGGTTTAGAGATTTAGAGAATTAGGCCATAACTACTACATAACGTCTTTAACATCACAAGTAGACACTACTACTCAGTATCCATTTTTTTCAAAAAATAAAAACTCTTAAAAAGACACATCTCTAGTTCCATGTTTTAGACAGCTTGACATTTCCTTGATCCCATTCATGAACCTATTAATCTTTAAGTCATGTGGAAAACATTTCAAAAACCTGGGATGAGCATAAAATGCTCAGTAAGGGTTATAAAATAAGGAAGGAAAACATTATCCCAACAATAAATACAAATCCATGAAACCATACTTTTCAATCATAACATACTTTATGAAATCATAAGATTTATGAATAACACACACAAATCATAAATCATAAAGGTTACTTATGGCATCCATATCAAACTTAAATTGTAGCTATCACAACAACATAGGGAGATACACCTGGAATACCCATCATGGTATATTCCCTAAATCTCTTAGGAGAAACATCACGTTCACCTCCATCACGTTACCAAATGAATTGGAGAGCTATCCCGGGCTCACCCGCCCTAGGTTTATCATTGAACCACCCATATACGTAAACAATGCCCAATAACCATAACACATGTAAAAAAAGAAATATAACATTTCCACAATCCAATATATTAAATCAAGATATTTAATTGAACAATGTTTTATCAAATCATTTTCAAAACCATTTAAAAAAAGATCATTGAATCAAAGTGTCCCACGCCACTTTGAAGATTTTAAATGAATTATCATTTGAAAACATTAATGTCCATATAAATAAATCCTAAAACACATTTTGAAAACATGGACATTGATGAGAAATATTTTACTGATTAAATATTTAAAACATTTAAAACGATATTTTAGTTAAAGTATTTTTTAACAAAAGGAGAGACACTCGAATACAAATAATTCAGGAATAACATTTAATCAAAACATTATAATAACATGAAAATAAAGGGATTCGTGATATAATATGTCAAAGTACAGTATATACACCATATTATAGTGAATTGGTGCAAAACAACAATGAAGTCTTAATGTAAATGTAAATTGAGATGAAATCCCATATAAAGATGGTATCCCTAAATTAAGGATAAATCAATCAGATAATTATGTGTGAAAAATATAAATACACCCAATATAAGTGTATATTAAGTGTAAAAAAAATGTGTTCATTCACAGATATTCATAGGATAACAAATTCAAGAAGTACTAGTTGAACCCAAAGAATTGAAATTGGTTTAAGAAGTTCCCTTGCAAAAATTCGACAGCCTAACAGCGTCACATTAAAATTCAAAAAATGAGTTGATGAGATAAAAAGGGTATATCATAACATTGACATAAATTTTACATCAATAAGGTTATATAAGAAAATATCCCAACATAATAAGAAGTAAACCAAAAGACATAACAAAAAGAAGTCTTTTAAAAGGTGGTGGGTGAAAGATTCCCTTACTGATTTGGTAACATACAAAACATATGCCACATGAAAGAAGGACCATACAGTAAATATGTAAATACTCATAAATGAAATTATATTACACAAAGAGTACAATAATGGGCAGTACATAGACCACACAAAAGGATATAGTGGAAAATATAGCATGAATCTCACGGGAATAAAAAATGATATGTAACCCTATACCACGTTGTAATCAAATGAGTAGTATGACCAAAAGTTAATAATCACCAAATTAATAACATAATACCATGAATATAATTATAATCATGATAATATATATCAAATGGCAGTACACAATACACCACATGCAATGAATAAGTTTTGAACAATGGAAATCTCACAGAATTGAAAATGAGTTAAGAAAATCCCTAACCACGTGTCCGCCGTGACTTGATCATCCTTTAATCTCTTGAATAATAAAAAAAGTTAATTTATACTTTCTTAATAACCTTTTTCGTGTTTATTATTCCATTTATATCACTTATTACCATGTTATATACATTATGTAATCATTTCAGTTAATAATGTTCATTTTTTTTGATATTTGGTACGTGAGTCAAAAATAGACTTCTTATAAATACATGTTTTTCATGTGGTCAAAGGTTCATTATATCCAGAATTATATTCATTATTTAGATATCATATATATAATATATATCCAGTATATACCTTTATTTATAATAGTATATAACATTTAGAGGTAATAAATGAAATGTACCGTTCATGGAGACGGTAAGTTGTATGTACGCATGAACGCTAAATTCATTTCTATTTCATATTTTAATGGAATTAAAACATAATGATACATAGGTATATTATAATTCCAGTATAATATCATATATAATATCATTAAATATATCCTTTATACCTCCCACATAATGCATTAACGAGTCACATCACATTGAGGGGGTGGTAGTCCGCACTTCCTCAAATGAGATTATCGTATTTACCCACTATGGAAACCATAAAGGCGTGCTATAAATGGAAAATAAAAAAGTATAAAGAAAACATAAAAATAATATATATCATATATAAATATATTTCCATCATAACTTCCACCATGAGAGGTAGTTGGAGATATTTGAACAATCATCGTTTCGAGAGGCGTTAGTCTTTCATCCACAGAAACATTATGTTCTTCATCCATTAGATGGACGTGTGTTTAAGTGTAGTTAAAATACTTCTCATAACAACATACTAGTATATTTCAGATACTGTTTTTGTTACAAAATAAAGGAATAAAATAGTTTAGGGGTTGGAGATGTAAAATAAAAGAAAACAAATTAAGAGAAATTGTTACCTTTAATTTGGGTAACTCCCTTTGGATTGAACCAAAGGACTTGTTAAAGTGACTTATGCCTAAATTAAGTCTTCTAGAAGGAGGAGAGGGATGTATGGAGATTAATTGGACAGAGTTTGGACTATAGAAAAGTCTTTAGTGGTGTGTATAATTGGTTAGAAGTGTTCTCCTTTTATAAGGGAGAGGAGGGGCTCTTTAGGAACGTTTGAAAACATTATTTTATTATATATTGATATTCAGATTATAATTGACCAAAAATAATTATATTCGAAGATAAGATGACTCAAGGTCAAAATAAAACCATCCAACAAGAATTGGACAGGTTTTGGATAATATTTTAATCATTATAATCTTATTTATTTAAATGATTTATTAATGAGGTAAACACTACATCATTATTGTGTCATAAATAATTTAAATTAATTGATGTCTAAAAATTTCTAAAAAATACTATCATGTAGGAAATCATTATATATTTCTAAATAATATTTTTAGTATTAAATATGACTTATATAACACCATATAAAAATTAATTTACTAAAAGATATTTGTTTTTGTCATTATTGCCTTTACTTTAAGTTAATTAATCTAAATTGTCATTATCACTCCCAAGTTGCTCAATGGGGTCCCAAAATAGACCCAAATATTCCCATGGTCGTAAATGAGTCAACCAATAATGTTTGATCAAGTTATAAGGTAATTTTGAATTATTGTAATATTATTTTTCCCTTGATTTACCTTATTTACCTTTAACCGCGGTAAATAAAAGTCAAAAGTTATTATCCACAAAAAATTGTTTTCATCTTATTAAACCACATTTTACTTCTTGATAACAGCCATGTATGTCGAATATTTGAAATTCAATTCACAGAAGTGGTGAAATTTCATTTAAATGAAAAAGTCAGTTTTTTAACTACCACTAAGGGGTTTTACTATTCATCAAAAATTGATGTTTTTCAAAAAAGTACCAAAAATTCAGCATAAGCTGTATTTGATATTCCAAATTCAAAAATGATTTATATTTTACCAAAATCAAAACATATAAGTTGAATTAATTAATTTTAAAATTAATTCCCGTTATCAAAACAAATAGCGTGTTTTTAAGAAACAATAACTATCAAAAGATTGATACTTGTTTATGTCCAATTTCAAAGTGAAATTAATTCCAATGACCAACATTGGATTAAATTGTAAAAATATATTTTAATTTAACTTTAAAACCAATTAGAAAGATAATATAACCATATAAACAAATTAGACTAAAAGGAACTTTTGAATTAAAATACAATATTTTTCACTTATCATTAAAAAATGAACTTTATCGTAAAAATTCCAAAAATTTACAAAAAGTAAATTATGATGTCCCCATTCTAAATAAGGATTTTATTTGGTCACATATAATGTATTAATGTGACCAGAATTAGATTTAAAAATGGTTCTCCATTAAAAGGAGATAAATTGGCCTTTTAATGTAAATTATGCTTAAAATTAGATTCATTCGCATTTTTAGCCTCTAACTTTTATTGGATAAATGTAAATACATTTAACAAACATGTATAATAATATTGTAGTTAGTTTCATTCATTACCACCAATACAACGTCTAGGAGTTAACTACCGTTTAAAATAAAAATATATTATTAGTGTGCAAACTAAGATTTCAAAGAAACTCGTTATTGCGTATCGGGTACGCTATCGTACATAGAAAACCTTTTAAAGTAAAATTAAAATTTAATTAAATAATAATAAATAGGAAAAATTCATATTATTTATTTACCTGGGATGTTACACATATTTCCGACTGATTATGTATTTACATCCTTAGAAAAATGTTTAGATGATGCATACAAATCAGATCTTGGAAGATATGATCTATTCTTTCATTTTAAATTTTGGAGGATCTAGGGACACACATATAGTACTGGCTATTTTTGTGCTCAAATATAGTTACCCACCATCTATTATAATGGATACTTTTTAATATATATATAATCACCCTATTAGATCTAATCTTTGTTTTTTAGAAACTAATGAGGCATTTCTTGTAAGCAGGATCATTTTACTTAAGACATTTGTTAATATTCATGTTTTACATAGATAAGTGGTGACATCCCAGAGTTGACATAAGTCTTATAGGGACTATCGATGGATTCCATTAGAATTCTCAGTCGTTGACCAAATTTGCATGAATGTATCACCTTGGTTGTGTGACCGTCGGTTTGGGAAGTGGGGTAATTTGGATCCAACATATGTTGGATAATTTAATATCATCGAGAAGATTATGGAGGAGTCATATCAGTTGACTTACCATGTCAGTTGACGTTTATTCATGATGTATTTCAAATATTTGATTTTAAGAAATATCTTCCTGATCCTTGTAATGTCTTGAATTGGGATGTTATTATTCTAAAACATAATGATTAGGTGGTTGAGGAACCAATGCAGATTTTTGATTTTTAGAAAAAATCCTTACATCGAAATTCTATTCCTTTTTTCTAAGTGTTATAATGGAACAGAAGAGATTCTCAAGTGATATGGGAGTGGGAATCATTGATGTGGGAGAAATTTCCAAATTTATATTTTGGATCATCCTTATGTGATTTATCTTTTTGGGGATAAAAGGTTCTATGGTGGGGAGAATTGTCACATCTCAACATCACTATCAGGTACATATGTCCTTTTTTAGCATTAAATGATTTTATATTTTTATGGGTTCTTAGTTGAAATGTTGTTGTTTTTAGTGTTTTCTAGTTCTATGCATTGTTGGTGCAGAGTTTGGTTAAAATAGGTGGGTCCTCTAAGGAAAACATGTAGCTTTTTTGGAGATTATTAGGAGGGATCATTATTGGTTCACAGTTAGGACAAACTATCAATAGTGGAAACCCAACCTATACCAACACATAATTCACAATGGTGTGAAAACAAATTTAGGATAAAGAACCTATACCATATGTTATAGTAAACAATTATAATATCAAATATAAGTTTGGTTTTCCCAACAGTTTTAGAAAACCATTGGTAAGGGTATATAATTTCCCAATGGTTTGATAAGATATTTGGGAAAGTTTATATTAAAATGATCTATTCCTACAGTTTTAAATAACCGTAGGGAAAACCCCTAGTTATTCCCACTTATAGATCGATTTGCTACCAGATCTCTCCTCCTCCAACATAACCCTATATTCAAACCTATTCCTGAGCATAAATATCCTTCTCCTCTGACAGAGATCTCCTCAAAAAATACTTCTCGACCAATTTTCAAGTAGATATCTCCTCCTCCTCCAACATATATCACCTTGAACACTACATCCTGACCTATTCATGAGAAGATCTCTCATCATCCTCCTATATAGATCTCTTTGAACCCTACATTCCCACAACTTCAGAGTCACATCCTCTCAAACAGATATATCCAAGTTGTCCACCCTAATTCCCGGGTGCACTTCCTCAAAAACTAATCTCTAGAATTTTTACCTAAATGAGACCTATCTAGGATATGAACCCTACTTTCCTACCAATGATATATATATGAATCAAGTAATTTTGTTCTTCCACTTCAAATTGGTATGTTGTAACTGTGTTTTATCTTCTACCTCCATTTATTTTATCTTTTTTCATTGTGTTGGGTGATGTCAATGAGATGGGTTGGTCCATATGTATGGGACATAACAATAATAAGGATGATATGGATATTAGGAAGGGAATGAGGCATGGGAATAGATCCCAAATGATTAATTTCCAGTTTAAGAGTCAGTGTGTTATTAAATAGGATTTGTTACATGTTCTTTGTTTCATGAATGTCTTGAATTGATACTTGTAGTATGAGACAGATCTTGGTGTGGGGTGTATATTTTGAGGCTAGGACTGAACATGAGTGAGATGTAACTGGGGATATATTGACAATATAACTAAATTCCTATTTTTTTATGATGTGAATCATAACTTTATTGAAATGGTAGGCTATGGTACATCATGTAAGTCATCGCCTGAGTAAGAAGGGATGACTAGAATACCTCACCACTTATTAGAAATGAGGGTCATACTCAAATATCTAATAAACCATGAAGATCATCATTTCATATGCATGTGTGGAGTATCATATGATAACTCTTCCAAGAACCTAACTCTAAGGTATAAATATACAATTTTTTTATTTTCTAACATAGATCAATCTATTATCATCCTCATCACATTCCTCATTGGTATGGTTCACAATCCCTATCAAATTTATAGAATATGCATATATTATGATTCTAAATTTATTAACCTGACATGAATCATCTATGATGACAACAGAAATAACCAAAAACCACAAAAAATATTTGGTTTTATCATTAAACCATGCCTAAATCAATGTTCACCACATCTATTCTAAACCACGGGTCATACACTTTAATAGTTAATGGTGGGATCCCCACAATTTGACTAGACTCACCTATTATCCTTGAGCACCAACCAGTATAGATGTTTATCATCACCCAAGCATTTTCACCCATTAAATATTCGAATTTCATAATTATTGATTCCCCCAAACTCTAGAATTGGTTATGTACTTCAAGATATCCCATGCTTCTTCTACCCCATACTATCAAAAGTATATTACCATGGCCTCGTACCACTTCCCACTATATAACCACACTATCCCACATGATGTCTTGTAATTCCCCTAAATTCCTATTACTTTCTTGAGGGAAATATGTTCCCCAATTTACATTTTTACACGGTTCCACCTATTCCATTGAGATTGAAAAAGGTCTATAAGCTCATCCTAACGAATTTCCATGAAATAACTCCAGGATATTGGGAAAGTAAGAATCATGAATCCTAGTCTATTCCTAATGTATTTTACTAGTTATCAATGCCATAAATTGTCCGTGGACAAGAACATGACATTAATCAAATCCATGCACCTATAATAGTGGTAATGAGTAACAATAAAATGTACTACTTAATTATATATAGTGTAATGCAATTGAATAGGGTAATTACCTTTTTGAATTATAAATTCAATTATGTATGTGTTATATAGAATTCAATTCTGTTTGTATTTAATTCTGAATTGAATACATTGTACATAATTCATAATTTTGTTTGTATTGATAATTCTATATAACACATACTTAATTATGTATTCATTTATGTATGTATTGTATTAAAAAATCATAATTTAATTCTGTATGTATTAAATTTAGAATTCAATTAATAATTCTATATTGCACAGGGTAATCTAAATATGAAATAAATTCTGAATTCAATTCTGTATGTATTTATTTACATTTTGAATTATGTGTTAAAATTGCAGGTAATTGCTAAAATCTCCATGTGTATCAGTGATGTAGTATATTATTTGGATAAATACGTAGGTTTTCATTTAATCATGTCATAAATTAATTATAATTACGGTTTATTATGTTGTGTCTAAAAGGGATATAATTTGGAATTAGATATTTGTCAAATGATATACATGAATTAAATTTCATCTAATGATATAAGTATTTCTCACTTTTATTTTTTATTATACTTATATTTTTTTTGTGTCCATTGATTTTTAAAAAGTGTATATAGTTCAATATAATGAATAATTTATTATCATTTTTTTAAACCAAAGTATACATTATTTTGATATTACACTATCATAATGATTTAATAATTTCAATCTATTTTCTAAATGAAAGATTTTATGTTTTTGAGAATGGAAAGATCTATATAATTTCCAAAAAAATATAGAGTCATGCAAAAACATCCAATAGATAAATATTAATTGATTTTGATTATTTAAAAACTAAACATGATGTTCTTGGACACTAACCTTTTAACATTGTTACAACATCATATATAAATCTCAATAAGCTTGTAGTAATGGAAGATAAATAGCAAAGAGGTGAGATACTTTTAATTATGAATATATAAATAATCTTACTTCTTACAATGCATTAAATTATAGTATTTTTCAATTTTATTACTAACAGCATCAATTTAATGAGTAATATTTTCAAAAGATCATTACTTTCTACTTATAGTTATTGCTTCTTATCTTAGCGATCATAGTGAATATAGATGTGGAGTCAATTTATTTTGAACTGTGTAGTTTGAAAAAGGTTGGTGATAAATATTTCATCAATTATTCGTATTAAATAAGATCTGAGGGGCACATGAGTCTCATCCCAGAAGGTGAGGACTATTAAAGAGAATCCTAGAGACCTAGGATCAAATCCAGGTAGATGCATATTGTCAGGTGTTTTAGTATCTACTATAGAAGGTATTGTAGCATTACTGTAGTAGGTGTTGTATTATGTATGGTTTGGCACTATAACATCCAGAAATATTCCCCTGTTAGGGCCTTTGGGCCACTGATTTGGACCCTGGGTTATTTAAGGTCTTCGGGCCACCCAGGCCATTAGGTCTGTAAGTCCTTGGGGCCACCTCAAGCCCTTGGGGCCGCCTTAAGAGAAGATGCAAACCAAACAACCTACAATGAACAATCTATAAATGGAGTATGAGAAAAGAGGCTTCACCATAGAAAAAGATAAATGGATTTCATGACTAATAGGGTATGGAACCTACCATCGGGACAGGCCTGTGCATGCACAAGAAAGCCTAACTAAACAACCATGTGATGGTGGGGAGCTAATTTCACGATGAAGTTGTTGGGGAGGAGAAGTTCCAAGTAGTTAGTATGGGTTGTATATAATTATTGAAACCTACGGGAAATGAATTCTTTTATGGACTTTGGGACATGTAATAATTACACCTACGAGCCTTTTAACGGATCCAACTCACCTCTTGAAAGGTGTATTGTCATGATCAAATAAAAAATGAGGGCATTCAAGGCATTGGAGGAAATAGAATCTAAGGGACATGGATTTATATTGTTGATTTGTTATTGAGGAATCTAAAAATGTTTCTTCATATCATGGATATCAATTAGGTTCCATTTCTGGAACTTTTATTCCATGGTTCAAGTTACTGATCATTCTACTACTCTAGGGTAAAAGTATATATTTATTATGAATTGGAACTTGTATTTTATAATATGCATTTATGGACATTTCATGATTTTATCTAAATCTATATGCACTATTTTTACATTTTTATTTTTTATAAATTGTACATTGTGTTTCATATAGTTTCATTTTTTAACACCCAATAGTTCTCATGTTGGGTTTTTCATTTTCTATTATTTTCTTCTTTTATTTTTCATAGTTTATAACACCGAATCCAATAAAACAATAGCATGGGTAGAAAATTTTAGAATAATTGTTTGACTTGTACTAACATATTTTTCTAATAATGTATTATTACTCAACCATGAGACCATAACTCGTCCAATCTATGTACACTTCTCATAAATTTGTATTCCATCATATAGTTAGAGGCACCACCATTTATCAGGCTTTTGAACCACCCACAATATATCCTAAGATTTCCAATATTCTCATATCTTGGAAATGATCATGGTGGATTTGAGAAAAATATATTTGGGTATCCTACATCCTTATACTAAATACACTATAGTGATCCACTTCCATTAAAATCCTAAAATGACACCTCAAAAAATTTCCTAGGGAGGTGATTATACTTCATCTTCAAACTACTATCTGAAGTGTTCCCTCCACCAGAATGGAAAAGTAAAGAACTACCCTTCCATGTCAATGTAAAATCTATATTTTCCAAAGATATCATTATATCCACAAATATATTGGTGGGAAAAATCATAAGACCTATCCATGATCACATCATTTTTCATAGCTTCATCACAAATCTTCAAACCTTAATCCTTATATTAATCATATGATTTTATATATACTTACAAGATTAGTGAATGTTGATTCATATTCAATCACTAATAATTTTTCTGACTCAATATCTAAGATATCTCATGATCTAGCTCGGTTAAGCTCATCTAGGAAGTTCTGGACATTGAATATCAGTTGTAATCAATTCTAATAATGTTTTCAATCTTCCATTCCACATTTACTTTACTCCACAACCTATATATATCCTTTACTCAAAAGAAGACAAAATTCATATTTTTAAGACTCTGGGTTCAATAAAAATTATGATAAATATTTTTTTCATCAACAATTCATATTACTTATTCAACCCTGTAATTTAGTATTTTCTATAAATTAGATATGACCCATCCTTTCCACATCAATCCGAACAACAAAACTCCAATCACTCACTATATGGTTAGCTATGTTATTCAATCTACACAATCATCACCTGTTATCTGACATTAGGTTCATACTAAAATAAATGATAAGAGGGGGAGTCATGAACACAATACAAAACAGTGGAGGTCTCAATTAATGGTAGAATAGCAATAAGATTATGAGACTCAAAATAGGTGGTAGTCTCCAAAGTAATATCCACATTAATAAGGTCGATCGATTCTAATATTGATTCCACCTGACTATATTATGTGCCATTACCAGGTCATTAACAATTTGTACAAGGAATGGGGTTTTCACCAGGATTACCATACTCCACATGGAGGGTTCTTACCAGACTAGATTTCTAGATCAATTTTTCATCCTTCATCTCCTTACACAAATTGTGGATTTCATCAAAAGGATGGGTGTCAATAGAGTGACCATGAGAGTCACCTTGATGTGAGTTATCAATATACTGTGTGATATGAGTATTCTTGTAAAGATGTATGGATGTCATCAGTAGAGGGTGTGGGTTTCCTAGTTTTTCATTCATTTTCCACAGAGAATTCCCCTATCTTATCAATATATGATGTACCAAAAATGTCACAGATCTTCAGATCAAGGTCTAAAATATTCACATTTTCATTCCTCCTTCATCATTTAGAATAATCATGTCCTTTCATGTGGAAGAAGAAACAATCCTTTCCCCTATTAAATTTTGTTTAAAAACAACCCAAAAAGCATGCAATTATTGCAAAACATTGGTTTCCTTTCATATTGGATGACGAGGATGACGATTTCTTTCTTTTTGGTTAATACGAATTCCTCCATAATCAAGTTGGACATGTAAACTTCATAAATAATTATTGTATGGATCCCAAACCTAGGGTTTTCTGTCTGTATATCATCATAACTAGACTCTATCCAAAATCACAAATTTTGGAAGTATTTGAGGTATATGGAATGATGATATCCCATTGAAACTCATCTATAGTTAAATCTAGGAAATTTTTATCCTTTTCTATAACTCATTATTCTAGGTATAGACTCATTAAGAGTTTAAATCTCCTTACATAGATATCTTTAATAAAAAATGATGATATTTTGATGATCATTACCAGAGAGTAAAATCCATTGAAATAATACACATAATTATAATTGGGGTTGTCCTTTAATTGGATTTATCATATTTCAAGACCACATCTTTAGTATAATTTCAAATGATTGAATAACTTCCTACTTAAAAATATATGAATTTACCTTTATGTTGAGTTTTATTATTTTTCATTCATGTATGATTATGATTAAAAACTAAATTTTTTTGAAAAAATGAATATATTTCCCACAGAAGAATAATCAAATATGAAACAATTTATAATGTAGTTGAAATTCATAGAATATATATGTCTCCAAAAATGATTCACTTTTCATGGATAGGTATAAAATTTGGTATCAAGATGAATTTTGAGATTTCCAATATTGTGTTAATTGATTATTATACCATGAATAATTGGATACGAATGTATTCGATATATCTAATTTCATTAAACAATATTTAATATATTTGAAGCGTAAGTTATTTGGAATTATGTCTGTTATATTGTAGTGTGTTTCCAGGTGTTGTATAGAGTAATGGGTGGGAAATAGTGGAAAATAATCTGGGGGTTGTGCATTCAGTGGGAAATAGTCTAATTCGGTGTATTCTGTGGAATTTTTAATACTGTGGAAAACAGTTGAATTCTTTGTGATTTAAGTGTATTTTCTGTTTTGTTCTTTGGGTCTCGAAAATAATGCATTCTTATGTAATCCATAGTGATGGAATTCTATGTATTCTATGTTTGTGATTTGTGTGTCTCATTTCACTATTTTCATGTCTCAATTTAGTTTTTTAAATTATGTGTATGGTTTTGTACTATTTTCAAGGTTGTTTTTATGGTATTGTTTGTTTTATGTAATATTATAGATGGTATTTTCTATTGTATTGAATGATGGACCAACTTTGGGAAAAACAGTGGGGGTCTGTTGTACTTCCTTTTTCCTGAACTCTATACCATGTTGAAGCTGCTCTGGGAAAAGCAGTGGGGGTCTACTGTATTGAATTTTGTAGAAAATCAACACCAATAATTCATAAACCATTAGTATATTTTGAAGTGGAATTTATATGAAATGTTGTTAGGAAATCATTGGTAGAACTCTATACCAATGGGTTCTATCCCTTGGTAGTGTTTTCAGGCATATTTTCTACACCAACAGATGACAAAGCATTGGAATATATTTATGACATTGGTTCTCAATAAACCATTGCTATTGTTTAATTAATAGTGTCATATACCAACATTTGAGTTATAACAGTTGGTAAAGGGTTATACCCACACCATTACACCTGTTGGTATAAAATATACCAACTCTTTTGCAGTCTATACCAATGATTTACAACCATTGGCATAACATTAATTTCTAGTAGTGTATGTGTCCTTCTTCTCAAACCAAGAAACATTGGCCAAGTTCATTTTACATGATTGGTTCATGGTTTTTCAAATTGTGTGTCTCCTCCAATATCCTAGAAAGGGGTGCCTGATTGGCACACGAATTTTCAAATAGTTCGGCCAAACAATGAAATATTAATTAATTAATCATAACTTTTCTTTTAATAACTACAATATATTTTTTGGGAAATTCATATTCCATTGAATTATTCTAACAATATATAAGACTCATCTTGGAGATATTTAGATTACTTACCTCTTAGTGATTAGTTTTTATGGATCGTAGAGTATTGGATCTATATTTCCATATGTATGTCTTTTCTTCTTCATCGTTATTCTCTTTTATTCAAGATCTATTCTCATTATATGAAGATAAATATCATATCAAAGATGTATTTACATTATAATTGGTACTTTTGATGGTAAAGGGTCTCTCATTCTTCTCCATTTACCTTGGGATCATTGAATCTAAATATTATATTATGGGATTAATGGTTTGGAATTGTTTCTTGATTCCTAGTTCCCTCTTCATTTTTGGTGCGTGGATCCTATGGAATTGATGGAATACTAATTTTTTAATATGGTTGGTTTCATTAAAATACTTTTTCTTATGAAAAATTCTTGGATGCTTATATCTAAACATGATTTATAAATTGTTAGTGGTGTGATCTCCGATTTATTGAAATATGTATGGTTTTTGTTGTGATAAAATGGATTTATTCTTTCTATTTGATAAACCAAGGTTTATTTAAAGCATCACGGGTGTGTTTAAAAAATTTGGATTTCAAGCATGGTTTTATTGTGAAAAAGGTTTATATTTTTATTTCTAAAATTTTGTATTCCATTTAGAAATGATTTCAAATTTTTAACACATAGGAGCTAGAAGTCCTTCAGGGGGGGGGGGAGAAAAGCAAGGGTTTGTTTTTATGACATCAATGGGAGGATCACACGCCATGGTGTTCCTCTACTCACTAGTTCATCATGTCTGATACATGTTTACATGACATAATGGGGGTTCACATAATAGGGTGTTCCCCTTTGTAGTTGGATGTCGTTCCAAGGACTTGATTGGTGTGAACTAGCCATGACTGATCACATGGGGTGATGATCCTCGATAGCTCAGAGCTATATTATCCTAGGATACAATAAATTATGATTTTATATAATTTTCATTTAAAATGAATCAATTAAAAAATGCTAAATGGATTATATTAATGTGCATTCGAAACTATTTTATATGAAATTGTTCATAAAATGGTGAAAATGGAGAACGTTCTTAGTTTTAGTTAATTATTACAAATTGTATAGCATGCCTTTTATTATTTTTAAATTTGTATATTTGGACTAATTTTTATATTATTGGCATAAATAAAGTTCCTATGGTGGGTATTAAATTAAAATTCACTTTTATTTAGAGTTTTCAAAATCCCCAAGAGATGATCTTTCACACTATAGTTATAATTAATTTATTTGGATCTGGAAGAAATGTTTACCTCATATTATGATTGTTTCATTGATGATGTTATTGATATGTAGAAAACCTATTCAGATTTATTTTATTACATTGTATATATTCAAATGTAGAATCCCTCTAGAAATAATCCACACATTCTCCTTTGATCTCAACGAAATGTCAATTGATTTTCTAGTGATATCACAAAGAATCAAATATCTTGTGTTGTTTTTCTTATTCACTTCAGGATCCTTTAGGCTTGAAGGAGTTACTCTCTTTCTTTAGAGGAATAGAGGATGAATTCAAGAGATAGAGAGTGAATTCTATTGGGTGCATTTATTCTCTATCTTCACTTCTCATTTAACTCTACTCAATAGACATTACCATATATTTATAGTTATAGGGGTTGTGTTAAAATAATATTTTATTGCATACTATGACTTAAATAATATTATAATATTAACTAAAGCCCATACCATATTTCAATAATATTATTTTTTTATATGGTGTGATTTCTTACTTTTGTAATAAAAAATATTATTTTACCAGCATGTAAATTAATATTTATCACCGAACATTGCCTTGGTTCTTTTCAACTCCTCAAAATTTATTGAATACCCAAATTAAAATTTTATTTGTATATAAATATTTTTATCAACAAACCAGTGAATAACTTTTTATTAAGTATTCAACAAAATAAATAAATATAAATAATTTATAATCTAGTGATTGAATATTTATTTAATTTATGCAGTCAATAAGATTTAAATAAAATTATTCCTCTGTATTTAGCGTAAAATTTATTCTATTAAATATATAAAAATTAAATTTAATCGAGATCATCAAAAACACCTAGTGTGTGACCCTCTAGGGATTTATATAATTGACATAAGTCTACGATGCCTAAAGCCGAATATTACTATCTAGTAACCAACTAAGTAACACAAGAGAAATACATTAAATTTTAAACATCGATAGCCATATTTGAATGCTCAGTGTGTAATATAATGTCTTTATCTCAATATATGATCATGTAGGATGCAAATCTGTATCATCAACTTATATTCTTGATATGTCTTTCTTTGACTATTTGAAATAACTATCGTTACAACATGGCCAAGGAATCAATGCACCATTTATATTTCAATAAATGGGCTAAGATATCAACATCCGTTAAGATGTAAGTGAAAAATACATCCTCAACTTATCTATTGATAACATATTATTTGTGATGCTCCCAACATACCCTATAAACCTCCAACATATGGTGTGATAGTTTTCATCAGTAATTCTATGTGTTTGCATCATGGAATATATTAGTAGTAATCTTAATGTCAAATGATCATTACACACACTCATAGATAGGAATATATGATGATACCAAAACATGTGGAATTTTTACTGGTATTTTAATTCTCATAATCTCCCATCATGGAGATTACCAAGTATAAAATTCATGAAATTAAGCCTCATATACTTTTGAGTACCCACACCTGATAGTTTATTGACTATATTCCTTTGGATGGTATGTTAACCAATAGTATAACTAGTTCCACGGATATCATCATGAAACATCATGGTTCTCATCAAAGAGATGAACTTCTATACCCTTTATCAATATATAATATACTCTATGAAATTACCATTTTAATTTTATGTATAATAATAATAGATATCTAATAATATATTTAAATTAACATTCACATATTTGAATATACAAGTAATGATAAGTACAAAATGAGTTTGTTGTAGAGAACAAAATCCAACAAACACCCATATTCCATAGACCCAACAACTAAGAACCAAATAGTTCTCATGTTTAGAAACCTAATTTTGGTATGTATTTCTATAATTTCTAGTAATCTCATGTATTCATAGCTAGGGTTGGAAAAATCCACATGACATTGTGGAAAATCGGTTTACTTCAACAATACTATCTTGAGAAAATCCCCCATGTAGTGATATAACTGATAACCACCTATTGTTATCATGTCAAATTATTGACATCCTAACTAAATCCATAGTCAAATAATATCATGATAATTATAGAACTCATGCTTTTTCTATAAACCAAAATTGGAATAGAATGTTGCTAAATAACTCCTTAAGCTACATCAGAAGTCGCAATGTACATGGAATAGTAGATATAGATACCACCGGTTGTAATATGTTTTTCATACATATTACCTTATAGTTATCTGAGATACTAGATCAAATTGAACAAAATAAAGATATGTGATCAATTTACTTGGTCACTAGAATTCATACTTATCTATTCACTATGAATTCATCATATTTTACATTGAAATGTACCATCAAATAGTTTTAACAGAAATCTGATATAGTTATGTTTGATATATTTGTTATTCATATAATATGCATCTTGAATTAGTAATATAAAATTTAAGTACATATCATGTAATATGAGATAAAATCACATTACTTAATCTTTTGAAATTATATTAATCTTAATAATTTCTTCATATGCCTATGCATGTTCGGATGGAAGAATTATATGCCGACAACAATTTGGCCATGAATTATTAAAAAATTTATTTTTCAATAAATATTTAATATATGTACAAAGACTAATTTATGAAAACTCATGGATATATATTGTATATCTTTTTTATATCCTTTGTGTCCCTAGGATCATTTACTTAGATTCACTATAGTGTTTTAGGTTCATTTGTAGGTAACGATAGATTTAACATTTAATTTTCAAAAACAACTTATGGTGGTTTCATTATATATTCTTATCATATCAGAACTGATATTATATCCATTCAAATATTTAATTTTCATAAAGTTTAGTTGTTGTACATTTATTTTTAAAACATATCATGGAATAAATAATTGATGATTTGAAATATATATAAGACTGACCAGTGATCTTCCTTTTACTATCATCATGAAAATGATATGTATATGGAAATGTAAAAATGGTATTTCTGTTACTCAACATATATGATGAATTAATACTTGGTTAAGATATTCTCCAACTAGATAGATCTGAGGTTCCAAAATATTTAACATGTTCACTAATTAACTTCATTGACCATTTCTGAACTTTATTAAAGGAATCGCATGAAGTATATGTTGTTACATTCATCCTTAGAACAGTTAAAATATTGAATTAACATTAAAATCCTTATGACATACTTTTATATATAATTATTTCTTTATCTAAACATGATAAGTAGTTTTTTTGAATACTAATTCTCCTAGCTCAATAAGGACTAAAATACCTATTATGGTTTAAAAAACGTGAACTACTTTCCAATTTATTTGTAAAACTAATTTAATTTCCTAATTTGGGTAAGGTTGTTATATTTTCTGTTCATCATTTATTATAATGGATATCTGATATTCAAGAGCTATTGAACCAACATTTTAGTGTTCACGTACTATAACAACATTTTTTCAAAATTTGAATTAATGTATCCTTGTGTACAGATATACAATACGTTAATTATTTGGTGACATTCATTCCAAAACATCCATCATAGTATTTCATAAATAATAATTAGTGCATTCCCCTTAGGTGTCATTGGAATCACCATTTCAGATCTCCTTTTGAGTTAACTCTATTATCATACTATTCCTTATTTTTTTGTATTTAAATTCTTGTATGATATTTGAATATTGTATTTAATTAAAAAGTGGTTAATAGAAACATGATGAACAAACTAGAAGTTGATTCAACTGCTTGTTTCATGAATTTATTAAACTTTCTTTTATAGTGTCCATTCATTCAATATTCAATGAAAATGTCCTCTTGTTCATTCTTCATCCTTTGAATATTTTGTCACATTGAAGGACGTTGTAAAAGATCATTGTGAATTATATTATCTATCAGATATTGAACACTTTCTTTTATGATTTTCACCATTAGTTGTGGAGAAATTTGTTTCAATAATTCCTTATCTATTTTGTGATGAATGGGAGAAAATTTCCCAAGAAACAGATCCATTTCATTTATCTGAGGTTGAACAAATAAGGATCATCATGGGGTAAAGGAAAATAAAATAAGATTATTCGATAATTTTTTATCCAAGTGGAAACCCAATTTCACTAGCTGATCAATATCCACTATATTTTTGAAATCATGATCTGTATCTTGATTTTCATTTTCTATTTTACATTGATAGAGTGCATTGACCAGTTTAGTTATTTCTAGCCTTTCCTTTTCTTTTTTATGACAATGGACATGTGATATTATGGTGAATTTTTACAAGTATATATGTTTTATCATAAACTCTTAGGACATAGTTTATAATTTAATACATCAAAAATAGGAATCATCCTTAACTTATCTCTGGTAGGCATCATTATCTATTTCACTCACCAGCTAGGGAGGAAGAATAGTAATAAGGGATTCAAACACATAATAAAAACATTCTGAAAATAATGCATCACAAAAACAATTATACCATATCCAAAATAAATTATTTGTAAGGACATACCAATAGGTTAGTAATGATTTTATTTCTTTCATGGGTTTATATTACATTTTCTACAAAAGTTAAAGCAATTTATTAGAACTATACTTATTTAACAAATTGTGTGATAAATAATAATAATAAATTATATAAAATATCTCACTATTTCATCATGTACCAATATTCCTCCCCATTTAAATTGTAATGTCTACTTTTTAGGATATTATAGTGTCAAGGATCCATACTCTCATTCACATAATCCCAATTAGTGTTGGTCATGCAACTTGAAGGTATTTTGGTAGGAAAGTTTTTTCCAACTGTAGGATTTTAGCCCACTGATGTATTTATTAAAAACCTCAATCATGAAATCCTAAATTGTATTTTTTCAAATCATCCCTCCATGTAACTACATGATTATCATGGTATAATTCCGTTGATGTAAGATGGTTCTATCAAACCAAAACCTTAATAGAAACTCCATGTTAAAAGTGTGTTTCTCAGTGAGGGTTGGTCAAAAACAAAGTTCTAATATTATCATTCATAATCAATTAATGGAAGGTTACATCTCACTTAACATATATTTGATGTATTTTAATTTACTATGTATAAATTTTATCTTCTTTTATCCTTTATATGTCTTGTTAAATATTAACTACATTTTACATAATTAGTTAACCATGTTGGATAAAAATTTAATGCATTCTCTATTATATTAATTAAATATATGCACAATTACTCATTTAATTATCTGATAGTGGTATTGCATACATAAAATAAATATTGTAGAAGAATGAAATAAATAATTATTTAATTAATTGGTCATGAGATTGTCTAATAGTTGATTTATTGAGAAGATAATAGATCAACCTTTGACCTGGGGGAACTTTCATGTGCCTGTCTTAGAATGAGTTACAACATTCCACTTATACACCTATGCATCACCTGTGTTGGTACAATTATAATTTCTTCTT
The DNA here is from genome assembly GCA_963277665.1 of Viscum album. Classification (NCBI taxonomy): domain Eukaryota; kingdom Viridiplantae; phylum Streptophyta; class Magnoliopsida; order Santalales; family Viscaceae; genus Viscum; species Viscum album. The sequence continues at coordinate 860,303,924 of OY728143.1, read as the reverse complement.
GAACCACCTCTATGCGCCTTGATGTACTATAGTAATTAAAATTATTTATAACTCACATGTAGGTGAGGGGAACTAAATGATTGGTTAATGGGGACTATATAAATAACCATAGACATGTATGTCCTACATAATACTAGAGATATAGATGACAGGAAGGGCCTTAAATTTAATTTAATAGAAAATAATTTTAAAATTGTGCAATAAATTAAATTGAAACATCCAACGCATACAAAAGTCTTGGCCAAGCTCATAAATAGACATATATGCAACATTTATGCAAAACTACACCTGTTAATATAAATTTATATTCATTTTCTATTATAAAGATAGATGAGAATGGATTAATTATATAATCAATTAATTACATAACTCCCTTTCATCTTAATGATCATTAAAATTTATTTAGATACACATATCATTAATTTCTTTTATGAAAAATAAATGACAGAACCAATAATCAGATATTTATTATTATAAATTAATTTTGAATTTAAAATTAATTAAAATCATTATTAAATTTAAAAGATCACCATGTATGGAAATCAAAAAAAAAGCCCTGCAATTTCCATTTTAATGTAATTTAATTTGGTCCTTTTTTTGAAGACTACTCGGCATGTACTTTTGAGATACACATTATGTACCTCAGTTGTCATATACCAAGGTTATACACCTAGGGATTTGGCATGTAACTCAGCTGAACTACACAACGTATAAAATCTAGTTACATGTTATGTATCACTCTTGTCGTGTGTCTTCATAACTCATCAAAGAACTATGTGTGTTTCTCTATCACAACTGCATGACATGCACAGAAGAGTTACATGTCGTTTATTGCTCATGTTGTGATCCCACATAACTCAATGAATGTCTCAATGTGTATTTATGATATGTAAAATGATTAACTACACACCGTTCACACCAAATACATGTCATGAATATCATAAATGCTCCAGAATATTTGTCTCATGGAGATTGACCGTGTATAATTAACACACAGATTATGTGAATTTCACTGCAAACCCGTGTAAACGACATGGCATGTAAGCCAACTAAACATCATGTAATATGACATGCCTTGTGACAAGTATTACAAGTATACATGCGGTATGCAAAAAATGTGGTCTGTGTATATAGTCCTCCGTGCATCGTGTATCCCTAAACAAGCCTAGGTGCAGTGCACTTGGGTACACAACATGTCATCTGGCCACACTGTGTAATATCATGCTATCCAGCCGAATTTCGTGACAATTTCCAACAAAATCATTGAGCATTATTCATCTATTCTTGAAGATAAAATTTTTCGAATCTTCAATGAAAAATTAAAATATTGAAAATAAGTTAATTTAAATCGGATTTAAGAATAAATAATATGAAAATCAAAATTCAGTCACAGTTTCACTAATTGATCAAAAATCAAATAAATAATTATAAATTTTAATATGTTACCGCTCTAATAACACTTGAATATTACAGATGTAGTGAAAGTACCCTTGGTGGAGGTTAAATTAAAATTTCTTTTATTTTAGGGTTTCTTGAATCCTAAATAGATGATCTTTCACATTAGATTTATATTTAATTTATTTTAGTTCATGAATAAATGATTATACCATATTAAGATCCATTATTTCATGATATTGATGATCCTATAAAAACACATTCATATTAACTTTGTTGCATCGTAAGGATTCAGGTGTAGAATCCATGTAGAAGTGATCAACACATACTCTTTTGATCTCCGAGAATCATTAATTTATTTTTGGATACTAGCTAGGAAAACAAAATTTCTTGCATTGTTCGTAAAGATCACTTAAGGATCTTTTAATCTTGAAGGAGTTCTTCTTGTTCATGAGAGGAAGAGGGGGTGAATTCGAGAAAGAGAAAGAGTTCTATTATGTGTAATGATTCCCTATCCTCAATTTTCTAACAATTATACATAATAAACACGACCATTTATATATAGAGTTAGTGTTTAGGTTAAAATATTATTTAATTATGTACTGAACTTTAAATAATATTATAAAATTTATTATATCTCGTGCTATATAATAATAATATTTTTATTTTTATATGGTGAAAGCTAATTTTTGTAATAAAAAATATTATTTTACTATCTTGTAAATAAATATTTATCACTGGAAACGAACTTGATCAGTTCAAACTCTTTGATATTTATTGGATAACTGGATACAAATTTTATTCATAAATTAAAATTTTTATCCTAAACCAGAGAATAAACATTTATTAAATATTAAATAAAATAAATTTATTTATTTTATTCACAATCGAGTGAAAAAATATTTATTTATTTTAGGAAATCTATAAAACATAAATAAAATTATTCTTTGGTCTTGAGAACAATATTTATTCCATTAATTAAATTAAAATATAATTTAATTGAGATCAATGGAATCACTTAGTGTGTATCCCTCTGGGATTGTTTCTCATTTACATTTGGGAAGTACTCTAATGTCCAATATTACTATCTAGTAACAGGTAATCAAATATAAGATAATGAACATAATGTTTCAACATCAACAATTGCATTTGAATTATCGTTCTACAAAATAATCCATTTGTCTCAATATCACAACTTGCAAGTTCCACATCCATATCACCAACCTATATGCTTGGTACTTTCTTCTTTAACTATCTAATACAAATGTTGTTGCGCTATGGTCAATGAACTTATGAGATATCTATATTTCAATCGAAGGAAAGAGATATCAAGTTCTATAAAGACAGAATGGATAAATCCTTCATTAACATATCCATTTAAAATATCAGTAATGATACACCCAATGTACCATAAATCCACCTATATAGCATGCTGGTTTTTTCAATAAATCTACGTTCACAAGTCAAGACATGGACTAATAGAAATATTATAGTCTATGAACCATCACACACACTCATATATTGTAATATATGATGACATTAAAACAAGCAGAATTCATACTGGCAGATCTATTCTCCTAATCATCTGTCTTGGAGATTAATAAGTTTCAACTTCTTAATAGAAAGCCTTACCCTCTTATAAATACTTGAATTTAAAATTATAGGTACAATTTTTCCTTTCATTGTATGTTATATAACTATAAAACAAGTTTTAAAAATATTGTTAGAACATTTTAAGGTACTCATCATAATGGGGAACAAATATTCCTTTTTTCAATATGAAATATACTCTATGGAATTTACACATCGATATGTGACAATATATTTAAATTAAAATTTTCATCTTTTAATATGCATATATTCTTAAGTACAAAATTAGTTAGTTCGAGGGAACCAACTCCAATATATATGAAAATGATATAATGCCATACATTTTAAAGTTCTTCTAGGTTTTTTTCTACTACCCAACATAATCTCTTGGGTGTGTGTAGACCTTGATTTATCTGATGATGGAATGAAAAAGGATCCACACTGGGAGAGTGGGTATCTAAGTTAGTAGGGGTTGTGACTATAGTGGTGATTATGTGGGATGTTTCCCACATGGATCATGGAGATAGTCGTCATTTTAATTTTAACTTTTGTTATTCTATTATCATGTAATCTCTTTTTGGTTTATTTTTTCATCCATGTAATGATTTTATGTTGTTTGACTATATAATGAAAAAATTTAACCACCCTTTTCATGTATTTAATATTAGTTGTATTTTAAAGATGAGTTAAATTGTTCCTTAGGTTATTCTTGTGGAATGTATGCTTATTGTAAGCTCGTAGGGATCGAGAACATCATTCGGGTCTTGTTTCGAATCGATTCAGAACCCATATAGATGAGTGTTCTTGGTGGGTTCCCATCATATACTATTTGAACTGTAGTGGGTATATGTGGAAAATGGTATGAATTTTTAGTAATTGTAGTATATTAATCTAATTAATTGATGTTACGATATCACTATCCACAACACTGGATTTGTCTTCATCAAAATGATAGTACAATGGGATCAAAGTGAATCTTTTTTAGGACACAACAATAGCTAATTGCACTACATTTATACTCAAAGAAAATTAATATTTAAAAGGGTTTGGGATCAAGAGAGTAGTGATTGAACGTCTGTGTGCACCGACCAGGAGATTTTGATGATTGTAGAATACATGAGACGAATCTCAATATTCGAGAGTGATTATAGTGTTTGAGAATTAACAAGATTGATATTTTGAGTCTCCATTTTATTTTGTTCCCCCTTCAGATAATGTATCATACCACTTGAAATTAAATGAAAACTTATTCTAAAAATATATCAATTACCTACATTAATCATTTCTATGGAATTTCACTTAATTGAATAAGTGTCCCAAATTACAGCATTTGAGAATGGACGTGTCAGTTAGATCATTCCCGATCAGATTAATGATCACAATCATATCATTTCTAGGAATTGGGTTTACCCACCTGACATAGACATTCAATATTTTACCTGATCCTATACAACCTACAGATACATCATGAAAAATAATGGCACCTCTAAGTATCATGTAAATTGCAGCAATGAAGCATCACATTGTGAACATGAGAACACATGGTTCCTAGGGCACACTGTACTAGTATTATTTTCCGTTATATATATTCATTTAAAATAATGATAAATGTTTTCTCATTTTTAAATATCACTACACTTCATTCCAATTTCTAGTGCAAGATTCCAAAAAACACTTCCCTAGAAAACCAAAATAAAACAACTTTAAATATTTTTAAAAATATTTAAAATACTAAATTTCTATCTATATATGTGTTTTTAATATTATATTTTATTGTAACATATTTATACTATATTTTGATTGTAATTTTTTTAATAAAATGATACAAATAGAAGAACATGTTAAATATTAGGTGAGTAGTGTAGGCATCCATTAATACATGATTTACAATATATGATATAAATATGGAAAATTATGATAAAAATTAATCATTTTTTAAGATTAATAATAAAAATTTAAAATATGACTATTATTTAGATTTGTTTTGGTAGTATGTGTTTGGTATCATAAACACGAACCAGATTAAATTTCTCTAATTTTTAAAATAATATTAATATATATATATTATGTTCAATTCATAAAAAATTTATAAAAACATTCAATGTCTGAATATGATCAAATTATTAATAGTAATTTATTAAATGTCTATTTTGTGGTAATAATGGAATTATAAGAAAATAAAAACTGAGGTGTTTAAGTGTTAGATTTAATCCCCTACTCATGCTGAGGGGCGTAGGTGTGACAGCAGTACTCGGTCAAAAAATCACCCTTAAAACATGTATTATATTTAATTATAATTATAAAATTAATATTTTGTAGCTTTGTGGTCCCCCATACTTACCAATTTTTAATATTATAATAATAAAATAAATATTTTTATATATATTTTGAGAATAAATTTTCTTACGTGAAATAAAAATATTTTTTAAATAATTATATATATATATATATATATTATAATACTTCCCACCATCAATGGTGAGTGGTGTCGATTTGAAGGGTGATGATCAGGTCATGTGGAATTTTCCAGACCTATATTTTATACAATTCTACCTAGAACCTCCCCCGTAATGTTTCTACATGTGGTTGTACATGTCCTTTGTAAGATAATAATTAGATTTATTAATAAATTTTAAATCTAAATATGATTAACGTAATTATTATAAATTCATCTGGAATATTTCTAAAATGATAGTAAATATTATCCCCAGTAGAGGCAGAACTGATTTATAATCATATGCCATATTAAAAATGAAAAAACAAATGATAGAGGATCCATTTGTCAAATTTTTATTTTAAAATGAAATAAAAATTATAATGAAAACGTCCACAAAATAATTAATGTGGGAAAATCCGTTATAAATTTAAATTTTTTCAAATCCATCAAAACCAAGTTATTTTTATTAACTTCTGTGAAAATTTCTACTAAAATAATTTCAATTTATATTTTAATATATTTTAATAAATTTAATTTTTCATTTCACAGTTTTATTAAAAAGGTGATTTAAGTCTAGAACTAATTTTTTTAATGTAAACTTCCATTAATTTTCATCATGGTAGAATTGAGATACAATTTTATATTGATATTTTTTGTTTCTTATTTTATGTTAAAATTTGTTGAGGTCATTTGTGTTTGGTTTATTGTTTTTCATGGTTATCGACGAATATATTGCCCAAATGATGTTTAATTTCCATTATAAGGACAATACCTGTCAAAAAGAATTTTATGGCTGTTTTAAAAACTATAATTAAATATTAATATAGTTATGTTGTCATTTGAACATGTATTATAATCTTCGATTTGATAAGTCACAATGTATCTCATATATTAAATGAATTACAAATTACAAACTATATGGTATATCAATTTACATGAATATCATATTTTTGTGATGATCATCTCATTTAATGATTAATCTCATTTATTATTTTAAGTACACTCTATTTGAAGGAGGATATCAAAGTAAATTGTTCTATTTTTTAACAAGTTTAATTTTTTTTAAATAATAATTTTGTTAAATTTAATTTTACCTTAATTAATCATAATTTATTCTTATTATATTTATAATTCGTTTTAATTTTTTTTGCTTAAATCTTATGATAAATGAATATCAAATTTTTTTACACATATGTATCATTTTTCATTTATTCATTACACTTATTTGTATTTTATAAACTAGGACTTACCTTAAATTGTTCTTAATAATTCCACTTTAACTTCTGTAATTTTGGGTTTACCATTATGTTACCCTTATTTATATGTTTATACCCTATCACAACTTCTGTTGTAGCCCTATGAATGCTTTTTTTTACTCTTATGTAACATGTATTAGTTTAGATAACCCTTAGTCATTTATGAGAAATCAGGTTCTATCCTTACATGAGCTCGGATAACCTATACAGAGGTAAAGAAAAATAACCTTTAACCTTATGTGAGTACCCTTATGTGAGTCAGTACCATTATTGAACATACTCATTACTCTTACACAACAAGGGAAAAATTGGGTTCACCCTTGTGTGACTAGGTATATTCTCTTATGCAATGGAAAAAATCCATTAATACCCATTCATAACCATTGAAAATAATAGGTTATTTTTAATCATGGGTGCCGCATAACTTTACAGAAGTTGACCTTTAATGGACATGTATAAAATATGGTTTATCTTTTCGCATACAGTTAGAATTTCTTCTTACCCTTACAAAACCCATGTAAAATCATTTATACCCTAGAATAATTTATGTAGATTACCTTTACAATTGATTTATAAAATATGAATTTCCTTTGTGCTACATACATCATTAACCTAACGCATCATGAAAAAATTTATTATAATACTACACAAGGTATAGGATGTTTTATTTATTATTTTGACTCTGTTTATTTTTAAATATATGATGTAGATTTAGGAAACATCATCTCAAAGATGATTCATGGATTTTTTTACATAAGAATATTAGTTTTTTGGTTATTGTTTATAAATAATGGCTAATGTATGAAATGGAGGAATAACAAACATGAAATTCAGAACTGCACTGATTCATCATTATTGATTTACGTAATTACCATGGTATTCCTATGGTTTTTAGGTTTTGTATCAATTATATAAGGGGTTAAGATCTCAACTATACACCACCATTTTTTTCGACATCTTCCAATTTTAAAGTTAACTTTTTTATTTCATATATGTGTATGTAATTCATTTTTGAAACATAATTTTACATCGATTAAAAATTTATATTCTATTTATGCTCACCTGAAAAAAGGAAATCATATAGGTTTGGTTCATCTTGTAGAATAGGTTGGATTTTATTTTCACCCACAATAGGTTGTTTGATATGTTAGGGTTATTCTTTTAAAATTATTACATTTTTTCTTCAAGATGAAAAATTAAAGGGATATTTCTATCTTATAATAGAAAAGGTGGAGTCTAAAGCTGTAAAAGACTTCTTTTGTCTATATTTTAGTGATAACTAGTCATATCTCCAAGCTATAGGGGATTGAAGAGTTCAGTATGTTCATGGTGAACCAAACTACATTAAAAATCCTAGTTTTCTTTATTTTTATTTCATTATTTAACTATTTAAACATCACAAAAACATTAAATTATTATTCTATGTTCATAAATAATACTTTGGTAATTTCTTAATTAAGTATAATAACATTAAAAGGACTATTTACCCCATCTAGTTCATCTAGTCATTAATAACCCTATCAAAAAATTGGAATCAGTGGATGTTCCATCAAGTATAGTTTATGCCTTATTGTTTATTCTAATACTCTCTATATGTTTTGGATATGTTATGTTCTAATTTTATCATTTTTATTGTGCTAACACTATCCAAGATTTAACAATCTAATAAAATGTCATTTTTTGTTTTCAATGGAATGTCAGGAAACTGAAGTCATATATCCTCTCAGTCTACCTCACTTCAATGGAAGAGATTATGTATATTTAAAGGATCAATTTAAATAATTTTTAAAGAATGTTGGTTTAGAATATTGGTCTGTTATGATTAAACCATATAAATTTCCGGAAGTAAATTTGGATACACAGGTTGGAAATAAGGCCATGAGATATGTCCTAAATTATATATCTATTCAATTACATTATTATTTATTAATTTGAAACATAAATATCTATATTTTAACTTACAAAAATGATTTTTAAATTTGGGGGACTTTAAAATCGACCCACCATGGCATTCATAAGTTGCATAGAACCAAATTAAGAATACATCTAATATTATTATATTAATTCCAAATTTATGATCATGGGATCATTAGCAATATGTACAATTGATTTACTAATATCTTTAATAAAATGGTTATTCTTTAAAGGACTATGAAAAATTAAGTTCTCATTAAAATAATAATTCGAGCATTACTAAGAAATGGAAATAGAGGAAAATGTAATAGAAGAAAGCACAAATTTCACATAATATACTACAAATGAATTGGTTCGGTCACTTTTTTATTACAAGTTGAAATTGAAGATCCAGGATAGTGAATTTTTTTGACAAAAATAATGGTATATCATTTAAATCGAATACTAAAATTTATGATAACCCTTCTCATACAGACTCCCAAGAATGTTATGAGGAAAAAATTCCAAACATAATAAATGGTATTAATATGTTGATGAAAGGAAAATTAGGCATCAATAGATTGTCAAAAAAGGTCCAAAATAATGATGAAATAAAGAGAATGAAATGAAATTATTATAAATACAATTGAATTTCTCAAATAACATGTTTTGAATGTAAGGAAATAGGACCCATCAAATCTGATTTTCCAAAACTGAATCAAGAAGAAAAATATAAGTGGTAAAATAAGGAATTAAAAAAGCATGTGTGGTTAGATGGAGTTATACTGATTAGTCAAGCTCAAGTAGTGAATATGAAATTATGAAAGATACAACTAACCAGTATTTCATGGAAACTCACAAAAAAGAGACATGATCTAAATCAGATTATAGTTATGGTTATAAAACTGATTCTAACAAGATTGGTTATGATTAACTAATTGAATAAATAAATGTTTAAAAAATGTGGTTTTAGAGGTTGTTAAATTTTATGATGGATTAAAATAAAGACATAATAATCTTAAAAAGGGAAATAAGATGCCTAATTGTGAAAATTAAATGGTTAAGAATGATGTTACATGTTTAAATGTAAACATATTAAGGAATTAAAAATGTTTCAATGAATTTGTTAAAGGCTAAATGATGATAATGAAAGAACTAAATACTTTCTTCAATAAATTACAAGGATTGACATTTAATATTTGATCAAATAATGGATGATTTCACTTAATTGGAAAGTGAGTGTATGAAGTTTAAGCTATAGAATAATAAAATTTGAAATTCACCATCCAACTAAAATAGTAAAACCTGAATAGACATGTATAATGTTAAAAAATAGAAATAAAATCATAAAAATAAAGATTCTTATTTAGAATGAACTCTTTCGACTTTTGTACAAGGGAATTTTTTTTACAAGATGGCATCCATGATTAAAATGAATAAGGAAGAATCTGTTTTTGGTGATAATAAGTAAATACTAAAAAATTATAATAGAAGTTATGATAAAAGTGCTAATGGTAAAACATCCACTGCAACATGTTTTCAGTGTTCTATGAAAGCGAATAATGAAAAAAAGTGTTCTATTCAATTTACATAATATTCGGGTTTTACTAAAACTATTATTTCCAATGATTTATCTTCTTGATATTATTACTATAAATGTATTAAATCTGTATGGGTACTAAAAAATGTTTGAATAAATCCAATTTGTCCTAATGTAGCATAGGTTCCAAAACCACTCTATGTTTGATTTTATTTCAGAATACCTACCATACAAGTCTCAAGGAAATGTGGCTTATTAAAAATGGTATCTCCCACCACATAAATGGATATCCATTGATATATCTATCCTTATATTAATGTGATGGAGGAGCTATCACTTTTGGAGACCACAATAAGTGTATGGTTAATGGGTATGGAGAAGTTCGTATTCATAAATTTGTTATAATATCCAATGTTTTATAAGTTGAAGGGATTAAACATAATTTAATTAGTATATCGCAACTTTTTAATGATGGGATGAGTGTCTTTTTTGTAGATAATAAATGTATTGTATTTAAATATCAATTTAATTATTTTTTGAATAGGAAAGATAACAATTATACAATCAATTTTTCTGATCTAGCTAAAAAACTGTTATGAATTTAAATGTTATAGAAAATGATGATATTCTGTGGAATATGATACATGGTCATGCTCATTTTTAGCTACTACAAATATTATCTAACCATGTAAAAATTCACAATCTACTAAAGCTAATGGTTTTGTAAATATTTTTTATGTGATTCATTTCAAAAGGAAAGCTACATAATGTATCATTTTTATCTATTAATAATTATTTCATGTTTAGGCCTTTATAATTATTACATATTGATTTTTTAGACATATAAGAACTACTAGTTTAGGAGGTAAAAATAATGCATTTTTAATTCTTGATGACTATATAAGGTTGACTAGGATTTTCCCTCTGTGTCACAATCATGAAACATGTCATATGTTTATGATATTTTTATATTAATTAAAAATATAAAGGGTACTTGATTACATCATTTTAAAGTGATAATGGAGGGGATTCATCAAACTTGTATTCTAAAACGTTTTTTGAATAAAATTTATTCTCTTATAAATTTTGAGCATCTATTACACCACAACAATGTTATGTTTTAAAACTAAATAATAAAACAATTTTTGACCTGGGTCAAACAATGATAAATGAATAAAATACACAAAAATATATTTCGTTGCATTTGTTTACATTTCATGTTATATTCTGAACACAGTCTTTATCAGAACATTAATTAATAAATCAACATATGAATTTAATAATTGATGTAAGCACAATGTAGGTTTATTTATAGTGTTTGGGTGTAAAGTTTTCATTTTAAACAGTAATGATAGTTAGATAAATTTGACTCTAAAATCCATGAAGGAATTTTTTTTTCTAGGATATTCTACCAATAGTAAGGCACATAGTGTGTATAACAAGAGAAAAAATGATTGTAGAAGAATGTATTGAAATAATGTTTGATAAATATAATGTTGAACAGAGGAATGATTTTTAAAATATTAAGTAATAATTTTAAAAAATCAACTTTGGTGAATATGGATCTACGAATAATAATGAAAAAAATTAGGGGGAGGATATACCTACTAAATATGATCCTAAATACGGTATGTCTCCTAATAATCATCACATAGATAATGTTAATAGAAATATAGATTCTAGAATCAAAACTAGAAAGTGAGTTTTAAATTTATTCTCTAATTGTGATCCTATATCTGAAATAGTACCTATTAATATTTATGAATATTTTAAAAGTATTAGTTGGATAATTTAAATGGAGGAAGAGATTATCCAATTTCATAGGAATAATGTATGAAATCTATTAAAATACCCTAAAGAGAAATTAATTATAGGAAATAAATATATTTTTTTGAACAATTTATACGAAATAGTAAAAAAATTAAAAATAAATCTAAGCTTGTAGAGAAATGTTATTGAAAAGTTTAAGGATTATATTTTAAAGATTTATTTTCTTTAGTTTCTATAATTGAGACTGTTAGGATTTATTAGCTTATGCTTGTTTTCAAGATTTTAAATTATCTCAAATGAATGTAAAAAGTGTATTCTTTAATGGTGTTATTATGGAAGAATTATATGCATAGTAACCTCATATGTTTGAAAATTTAAAAGTTCTAGAACATATCATTAAAATTTATAATTATTTGTATGGTATCATGAAAGCTCCTAGAGAATTGTATGATATAATAACAATGTTTTTACTAGGAAATGGTTTTAATAAAAAAATGTTAATCCCAATTTATTCATTAAAAAATTTTACATTGATATATTATTTTTCTAAATATATATTGATGATACAGTGTTTGGATATTTAAGTGAGACCATGAGTAATGATTTTTCCGGTATGATGAAAAATGATTTTGATATTAATTTACTAGGATAGTTAATGTTTTTTATAGGTCTTAAAATAATTCAGAGGAATGATATGATATTTCTTTATCAATGAAAATATGATATACAACAAGGTAAGAGGTTTGGTTTGTATTCTTGTAAAATTATGAGAACCCTGATTATTACAAATTCAAAATTCAATAGTGATGAATATAGAGAAACTCTTGATGTAAAATTGTATTGGGAAAATATTGGTAGTTTTCTTTATATAATAACTTCTAAGAAAGATATGATGTTTACTATGTGTTTATGTGCAAGGTACCAAAATAATCAAAAAGTGGGTCCTCTTAAAGTGGTTAAAAAATTGTATAATACATAAAAGGATTTGTTTATTTTGGTTTCTTTTACACTAAATAAATGTTATTTAATTTTTTTAATTAATTTTATTTTGAGATTAGAGGTTACAGGATTGATAGGAAAAGTACATCAGGTATGTTCCATTTCCACGGTAAAAATTTAATTTACCAGATTTGAAAGAATCAATTTCCAGTTGATTTATCCCTAGTTAAGGCTGATTATATAGTAGGTACTAACTATTATGCTCACTGTCTTTAGATAAAAAAACATTATGTTATTTTTATGTTTATTTTAATTAAATATAAATTTATTATGATAATACTAATTCTATTTCAATATCAAAAAATTATAATATTATCGAGCAAAGCATATAAATTTAAGATTTCATTTCTTTTGAGATCTTATTAATAAAACAGTTATTTCCTTATAAGTTTTTCCCACAGAAATGTAATTAGCTTAAAAATTCACTAAACCATTAGGTTCTACAAGTTTTGAGAGAATAAATATTGATCTTTCAATATTTTAAATATATATGTATATCTATTTTATTTAAAATTTATTTTAACATAAAATATTTACCAAGATAAATATAACTCTTTTTGTAAAAAAAAATTATATAAGCATAAATTTAAGGGGGGTTTTTTGTTTAATTTATTAGGTTTTATAATTTTTTTTCTATATTTTTCTGAATTTATAAAATAGTGATTAGAATTTGGAAAGTGTTTATAATAAAATATTTGTAATCGAAAAAATGATTAGGATTGTAACTTACAAAAAATGATGATATTCCTGGTGTTTGAAATTAGTTTTCAGTCATTGTTCTGATAAATCAAAACTCTTCCCATTTGGTAAATGAATTTCTATTTAAAAACATTGTTTTATATCATTATACTAGCTTATATCATTTTGATATTAAATTTTTATCATGGCCATTTGATTTAATGTTTTTATAACATGTATTAGTTTATAAACACCCTATTTAAAGGTGTATAGCTAAGCTAATTATTTTATATTTAAACACGGTTCAGTATTTTTTATTTATAATTTAATTGAGTTGAATTGTTCTTTATTTGTTCATAATATATTATTTCTATAAAAAACAAGAAGGCCCATGTGTGGACTTTTAGAACCCTACACACAAGGAAACCCCTCATCCCAAAAAGGGTTCACTCCCTAGAGGTAGATCCCCAACCAGGATGGAGCCATTGTCAGCCAAGATGGTTGACTGTCCTGGATAGTAACAGCCTGAGCGACGATAATTCACATACAATCTGTCAATACATTTGGGTTGTGCCTCATTTTTCTCACACAACCTGAGACTCGGTGACCCAGCAAGACGGTTGGATCCTAGGGAACATGCTCACCATGAAAGCGGACTCCATGGTTTTGAACTGTGAACCCCCCCAAAAAACGACTGACTTAAACCCCTCACCTTCACCATCACACCATTGCTGAAGCTGCATTTATTAAAAATATTCCTATTATTCATTATAATTATCATTTGTATATCTTCAGATGAAATTAATTATCTAATTTTTTTACCCTTTTGTATCATTTTTTATTTATTTTATACCCTTATGTTTGTTTAATAAACTTTTTATTACAATAAGATAAGTCTTATAAATTCCTCTGTACATTTTCATAACTTTTTTATTACCTTTACATAACATATGTAAATTATATGTTACCCACATATATCAGTTTCTACCTGTTCGAATCTTATATTGTACCCTTATGTGGACCAATTTTTACCTTTATATAACATGCATTATTTTCTAATTACCCTTACATGTCTATCATACTACCCTTATGTAAAATTTAAAGTACCCTTATAAATGTTTTATAAATGAGGTTTTACCCTTACATAAGTTTTTTCACCTTTATGTATGTAAAATAAATTCACCATTACCCATATGCGAGTACCCTTATTCAATTACCCTTACACGAGTCAGTACCTTTACCTGAGATACACATTATCCTCACGAAACAATGGAAAACATGGGATAATCCTTAATGAATAAGAATTCACCCTTATGAAATGACCAAAATCCAAAGGTAACCTTACAAAACTATTTCTAATAAGAGGTTTCCATTATGCATGGATACTACTGCTAACCTGTACAAATGTTTACCTTTACATTTCTTGTATAAAATATAGATTACCATTATGCATCATATTGAAACTGATTCTTTCCCTTACTAAACACATATAAAATCATTTATATCCTTATATAAGTCTTGTAGCATACCTCTATGTGTGAATTATAAAATATTATGTAACTCTCCACACTGTATATCGTTACCTTTACGAATCCTAGAAAAATTCATTTCACTCTTATGCTGGTAATAAAAATTTCCTAGTACAATTATACAGGATATTCTATCATATGTTCAAGTGTTACTAAGCCTCCATCACTGGAAAATAATTCTAGGATAACATTCATGAGTATTAACTTTTTAATTATAGTATGAAACTTCAAAATATAGGTAATAAAATGTTGTTTATTTTTATATTTTGTAACCATTTATTTTTAAACATATAACAACTAATTTGGAAACAACATTGTAGAGAATATTTTTATGACTTTTGTTGAAGAATAGTAGCCACTAGGATATTTTTTATAAATAAAAGCATGGGAAAACAATAGAGGAAGATAAAGAATGAAATTGAGAACTATGTTAATTAATTTCTATTGAATTAATGAATTATTGTTGTTTTCCCAAAGTTTTTGTGTTATGTATTGATTCTAGAAGGGCAAAAGATAACTACTATGCAATATCCTTCATCATCGACTACTTCTAATTTCATATCTAGTTTTTTCTGGAAGTGAATATAATTCATTTTTCACATAATGTTATACTGCATTTAAAAAATGTAATTTTTGGTTATGCTTACATAATCAAAAGTTAATCACATTAGGTTGGTCAATCTTGTAAAATAGATCATGTTTTGTGTAACAAAATTGACTCCAGTAACCTAGAGTCATTTGTTTTTTATTAGAATGACATATATTTAAGGGATCACACCACCAATCATTGATCAATTTTGTATTCTTGATGAAACAAGATACATATATGGTACCGTTATTACATTGTAAAAATAAACAGGGAATATAACAAATGAAAATAAATAGCTTCCTTGTCACTTATTCAAATATTTCATCTTCAAAACCTAGGGAAGGAAATAAAATAAAAGGTTGAAATAAATTTCATAGTATGGAAAAAATTATAGTGTAAACACGAATGAATAATAAGTTAATCTTAATCAATTAGGCATAATCAATATGGCATGGTGAATAATTAAAAATCACACGCTATCAATACACTGAGAATGATAATGAATCTATAGATTTTGTCATAGTGAAAACCCATGGATAATAAAAATAGAATACCGAATGAAGAAAATTATTAATAATTTTACTCCATGTATCTTGAAAAAGAACCATCATACCATTAATATGGATTATGTATGAGTGTAGTTACAAGGATGATTATTTTTGGAAACAAACATGCAGGTTCTCTCGCCAAATTTTCTGTCTCAAGAGACATGTATATGCATTAAGGGGATATAACAGGCCCCACCCATTATTGAAAGGGAAAAGGATTATTCATACATTGATTTAATTAAAGAAAAATATTCCTTATAAATATCTATATTGAGTAGTGGATATAGATTCATAAATATTTCCCCAGTTAAAAAAATATTGAAAATAAACATCGTATGTTGAAGGGTATACAACTAATACAATAAGGACATCTATGATACAAGAATATGGATATTTAATAGAAACAAAATTTCAAATGAAAAACTATTTTATATAGTATATATATACAATTCATAAAACTGTTAGGTGCACAATACCATGTAAGTCTCAATGAAATGGAAATTGAGATGATGTCCCTTACCTTATGTCTGAATGTGTTCTACACTAGATATTAATTTTCTGAATTATCAAATAATAATCCATTAATAAATTTATTCAAAAAAAAATAAATTTAATTTATTTAAAATAATTTTATTAAGTTCATTTTTTTGTTTTTTGATGATTTCTAAGGTAAAATTTTATTTTTTGTGGGCATTTGTTCCCTCGGTTTTCATGATCAGTTTACTATTATATATATATATATGGAAAATCATGTAAAATAATAATAGTTTTCAATAATTAAAATTTTATGATATTTTTGATCTTATATAATATTAAATTTTTATATATTTAATTTCGTTATATGTTATGTGGAAGAATAATTAGATAAAATGTTATTGATAATCATTTAGATTATTTTGGCATTTTTTCGATCATCAAAAACTAGTTTTGTTTTATTAATTAATAATATTTATATATATGGGTTCCAAAACATTAAATAATTTATGATACATCTATAACGATCTATTCTATAAATTATAATGTTTTTATGACCATACTTGTTGGAGTAATTGTAAATCAAAAATGCGTGATCCCCGAAGGCGGTAAATCAGAAACTCGCATATTATGTTTTCATTTTTTGAATAAAAGGAAGGGTATAAAAGACTTAATAGTGGATTTTCCATTGAAATAATAACATTAAATTATACCTAAGATACTTTATTAATCCTGAATGTTTGGATATAAGAGTTTGTGGATGGATAATAAATTAAAATAAAATAAAAGAAACTGAAAGGGAAGGATTAAAGGTTTTACCTATTTAATTATTCTCCCGATGAAATTCCTTATGGGACTTGGGTTTGGAATTTTCCTAATACAATAATCCTATATACAAAGGGGAGACACTTGGGAATAGGAATTGGTAGAAAATGGACAAGGGTCAATGCATTAGTGGGGTTATGATAAGAGGTGGTGCGGGTGGTATTTATAGTGGAGGGGACGAGTATTTTTTGATTATTTTAATCATTATTTTAATATTATGGCTCAAAAGAAGAAATAGTGATAAATTTTGTGGCTAAATATAATAACTAGTGAATTTTAGTTTGAACCAATGTTTCTTAAATCATCCATACACCATTTTTTCCACAGTATTTCATCTATTAAGAATATACCTTAAATTACTCTTTTTCATTATTCAAAAAAAATCGACTATTTTAAAAAAATCCCAAACAATTATCCCTATCCATGTTACATTTCTTATAATTATAAATTTAACTCCATATTATTAAAATAATTCTCTGAATATGATATATTTAGGTTTTAATTACAATCATCATTTACTTGAAAATTACAAATTTTAAAATTATATCTGATTTTATAACACTTTGAAAAATTTACTAAGGTATCATAAAATTATATTATAATAATAGGACATCAAAATATTAAATAATGATTAAATTTTATGAATGTAAATTTTATTTTAAATTATTATATTATTTATAAAATTATAAATAATCATTTATGTTTTATAAAAAAACCAACACTTAATTTATCATTTTCAAAAAAAATTATTTAATTATACCATGACATAATTATTGTAGATTTTCATATATATAATTTTCAAATTTTATTTATAATTTCATTGGTAATAATTATATTCTCTTTTCCAAATTTACTATTTATAAGGGTCACATTACTATTCCAAAGGGTAATTTACTATTTCAATGGTATATGCTCTTTAATTTCTAGGAAACCCATTTTATTTCATTCCTTATTCATTTATTAAGTCTATTTTGTGTTATCTATGAGATTTTATATGATTTATACAATTTGAAAAAAAAGTTGTAAAATTTAATCTACCTAATGAATCTGATTTATTTAGGAGGATATATACTATACAATCATGGGGTGTTATATTATTCCGTCATATAAAAATTTCATCCGCAAAATTTTCCTGAATATTTCCTTCTAAAAAGATGAGGGTGGTTCTTCTTCATAACATCCTCAGGTTCCAACTTTCCATCATCCATTTTATGTCTTATCCAAATAACATTTACTATTTAATTTATCTGATTTCTCAATACATTCTCTCTTATATTAAGAATATCGATAGGTACTTCATAGTAAGATAAATCTGGTTCTAGTTCTATTTATTTATAGGTGATTACATGCATTTGATCTGACATGTTCTTATTTAATAATGAAATATGAAACACATCATGCACTTTGGTTAGACTTGGATGAATTATTAATATGTATGTTATAACTCCAACTCATTCTATAATTTCAAATGGTTTCATGTACCTGGTGTTCAGTTTCCCATTCATACCAAAACATAAGTCATCCTTCTATATAAAAACATTCAGAATGAAATGATCTCCCACATGAAATTCCAAATCCTTTCTTCAGTTGTTAGCATAACTATTTTGGATACTTTGATCTTCTTTAATATGATCTTAAATAGTCTTTACATATTTCATAGTATCTTCATTATTTTTTGGGCCTATAGGTTTCATCTCACCAATATTTCCCAAAAAGTTTGAGTTTGAAATCTATTTCAATAAAATGCTTCATATGGATCCATTTCAATAATTAAATGGAAACTATTATTCTTGCTAAATTCCACCAAAGGTAAATACTGATCCCACATACGCTGAATGTTATTTGAGCTTGATCTCAACACAACATCCAATGTTTGAATAGTCCTTTAAAACTGTCCATGAGTTTTAGGGTGATAAATAGTACTCATATGAAGCTCGGTATCCAAATCCTTAGGAATAATCTTCTCTAATTGTTAGGTGAAATGGGGATTTAGGTTAGAATAAATCTATATAGGTGCACCATGATGTTTTATTACATCATTAATATAGTTTATTTCTTTGAACATCAGTGTAAATTCCCCCCTTATAGCAAGAAAATGTGCATATTTAGTAAGTTGATCAACAATTATCCATATTTCATCATTCCTTCTAGGTGTCCTAGATATTCCTATGTCAAATTCCATCTTAATTTTATCCCTATTCCTTATAGTAATAGTTTGAGGTTGCATGAATCCTCTATAATATTATCTCTTAGCCTTCACTTGTTAACAAAATAGGCATCTTGACACATAACAATCAATTTCCCACTTTATATTAACCCAACAAAAATATACCTTCATATCACTATACTTCATGGTACTATCAGGATGTATAGAGAAATATGATCTATGTAAATCATCTATTAGTTACCTTTTCAGCTCCTGTATTGATGGAACACATAGCATCATTCCAAATTTTTTAATTCCATCCTCATAAATAAATTCTTCCAATCATTCATCCTTAATGGATTTAATTTTCTTTTAAAATTCTCATCATTAAATTGAGAGCATTTTCTCTTACCAAGTAAATATCTATTAGAAATAATTTGAAAAAGGAATTTTGGTAAACCTTAAAAAATATCCATATGTCCCTCTTTACTAAATCTATGAATATATGATATTTCTTAATACTCATTTGGGAAATAAATTCACGATCATCACTTCATAAGGCATCTTCCACCTTATTTGATTATCTCGGATGGTAGTATTTTGAGAATTCGTAATATTTGAGTAACTCAAGTCATCATCTCTTTCAAAAGTTATGTTATTTCTGTTTAATTATGTATTTCAAATTCTTTTGATCTGTATATATCTCACAACATTCCATATTGAGATAGTGTCACCATATCTTTAGAGAAAATATTGCGGCAACTAATTCAATATCATGATTTGGATAATTTTTTTCATGAGTATTCAATTACATTGATTCACAAGAAATTACATTATCATTTTTCATGAGGACACAACCCATACCATTCATTGATACATCATTTTACTTCACAAACCCATCATTTCCTGATGGAAGCTTCAATATTTGAGCATTGACCAATATTTTCTTCAATTTTTCAAAACATTATGTACATTATTTTGTCCATACGAATATAACCCCTTTACATGTGATATTGATTAATGTGTTATCCAATGACAAATAATTCTGAACAAAACACTGATAGTAACTCGCTATGCCAATAAAACTACTTACCTTAGTTACATTCATTGGCATAGGCCATTCATGGATTGACTTTGTATTCTCTTGATCAATTGATATTCCATCTTTGGACAAAATATGACAATGAAAAGAAACTTTTTGAATCCATAATTCACAATTGTTAAACTTATAATATAATTTTTTTCTTCGAAGAGTCTTCAGAACTATTTGAAAGTTGTTCTCATATTCATCATTTATTTTGGGGTACATTGAGATATCATTAATAAATACAACACCCAAATTATTAAGATATTCCTTGAATACCCGATTCATTTGATCCATGAAAATAGAGGGTTCATTAGTAAGTCCAAATAAAATTATTCTAAACTCTTAAGGAATATACATTATTTGATATTCTATTTTTTGTAATATATATCCACTTTTCACATAATTTATGATATCCAAAATGATGTCCAATCTTCAAAAAATATTGAGCTCTCTGAAGATGATAAAATGAATAATCATATTTAAGTAGAGTATTTTTTTATACATTGTAATAACATTTATACATCTATAGTCAATGCATAGACTCAAGAATCAATCATTCTTATTAACAGATAGAACATGTTCTGGACATAAAAAAAACACTAAGTCGAATAAATACCTTATTACTCAAATACTCTAATTGTTTCATTAGCTCCTCTAATTACACAATTTCCATTTTATATGTGGTAACAACCCAAGATTCCATGATATTTTTTTTAAATAAATTGAATAGTTTGTGTTTTATGCCACACCAAGATAATCTTGTACTGCACAGAACACCATCTTTGAGCACACCACGACTGAACATATTATCTTTATAAAAAACAACTATGAATATTAATAATGAAATTTTAAAATTTTTTAAATTTTATTTTTTAAAATAGACATCAATTTTGAATTCATAATTCTATAATTATCTTAGGGTAAAATTTTTGTAATTTTATGAAAGTTTCAATTTTTGATGAATAGTGAAAAACACTACGTTAACGTTAAAAACCAAATTTTTTATTTAAATAATTATTTTAAATTTAATTAATTTTAAATTTATTAGTCCAATGTACGTCATTTGATTCATTTTATAATATAATTAGATAAATAAAATTTTATTGATCTTTTAAAGGTCTCTATTACAAACCTTCTAGGCACATTTAAAAATTAGAACTAAAAATAATTTAACCAATTTTGTGAATTGAAATTAAAAAATCAGTCATACATGGTTGTAATCAGGATGAATATTTTGGTCTAATAGGACCATCATAAATTTTGGTGAAAAGTAACATTTGAATTTTATTTACCATAGTTAAAGGTAAATAGGGTAATTAAAGGTTAAAATGATATAATAATAATATAAAATTACCATAACACATTACCTAATTCTACTGGATAATTATATTTTGACCAAAATCAACCTTAGGTCGAAATGTGGATCCCATTTTAACAACTTTTGTTAGATTAATACATTTATTATATTTTATATAAAGAATAGTTAAAAATGTCATATTTAAATTTTAATAAAAAAACCATATTTAATATCGAGATATACATAAAACATTTTGTTATAAATATTAATTATAAATATAGTAAATTTATCTAAATGTTAAAAAAAAAATTTATAATTTATAGAAATTTTATAGCTAACATTAATTCTGACATAATGATGATGCAGTAATTGATTTATTAAATCAAGAATAAAATAAATGATATTAATAATATTAAAATAAATATAATTTGAATCAATTAATGACATAAAATTATCTTATAGATAACATATACATGTTAGTGAAACATTTAATGTATTGGTTTTATGTTATCTTGTTTTATTTATGTTTTCAAATATGAAAATATTGAATACTAAAAAATTGACCTAAATGATATTTTAAAAAAATACTATTTAATTAAATGATATATAAGCCATAAAATTTTTTGTTTCATCCAAATATCTTTAATAGTGATAAAATATCATAATGGATACACTTTAGGTTCGTTTTGTCAATTTATAGTAACTATATTAACCATATAGTATAAATATACAAGAAGACATGGTAAGAGTTAAATTATTTAACTAAGGGTTAGAGATAAATTATTGTGTTAAATTCATGACATAACTTTTCTAAAACCTATTGGTTGAATTTATTTCGACCCATAATCATCTTATCCTATAAATAAATCAATTTTTGAGAAATTAAAAACTGTAAACGATTTTATAATATATTTATATTTCATGATTTTCCCTAAAGTGCCTCTCACCACTTTTATAAAAGGGAACCTCCATTTCTCTTTAACTAAAAAATATAAGGCCTTTTGGTTCATCCAAAACCTACACATTTCTACTAAAAACCTTTCAAACTTTATCATATAAGTCCAACATTAGGCATAATTCCATCCTAAGGATCCCTTTTCTTCAAATCCAAACAAAACACCCAAAGAAGAGGTAATTATTTTATCAACCCTTTCAGTGTTATTTTCTTCATCAATTTCATATTCATATGTTGTATTAATACTAAATTAATAAATCATGAATCTAATATATTCTAATATTTTTTATGGTTTTGGTACAACTATATTAATCATTTTTCCCATCCTATGACAATCAATATCACTATATGTTTGTATGTATGGCTTACTGTATCCACATTGTGGTGTAAATAGTTTTTCATGTTCAATTTATTTCTATAGTTAAAAAAATGAATATAATTGATATAAGTAATAATTATAACATCATATTGTTCTTGTAAAATTCGTATTCCATCGAATTTCAAACCATTTATCCATTATGAAAATGATACTGTCGCCCGTGCGTACGTACAGCTTACCATCTCCACGATATGATGAGACTCATCCTTCATATCCATCACCCAAAAATGATTATAAGAATAAATATTATTCATAATTATTAAATAAATTAGATAATAATTATACTGGGATGATATATATACACACACATATATTATATTCACTTATATTCAAAACGATAAGAAAACAGAAACATTGTTCATTCATAGGTACGGCCTACCGTCTCCATGAATGATGTGTTACATTTTATTCATCAATATATAATATATATTTATATAATGAATATATATGATATATGAATCATGATTTAAATTCTTTAAGTAATTATATTATGATCTATGTATTACAATAAAAAATAACAAGTCAAAACATGTACGATAAAAAATAATAATTACCTAAAATGTTACTTTAACATGGAAATTATTAATAAAAAGGTAATAAAAAGTAATAAACTAATTATATATAAATAAGTATATAGTTGTGGTATAATTTAATAATATTTTTTAACTATTATATAGGATGTTAACTCACCCTTGACTAATTGAAAGTATAATGTAATGGTTAATTCCACAATCATATTATTATCTGACATTGTTTATATGTAAGTATTTATTAGGAAATATTTATCATCCATATTCATGTTTCATAAAAATGAATCAAATGGAATATTTTATGGTTTCATGGAAGGGAATATGTAACTAGTTCATCATTTTAAATGTTTTAGTGATTTATTTTCCTAAATCATCTTATTTTATGTTCCTATTTTAAATAAGATTTTAAAGATTTATTTATATGGACATTATTGCTTTAAAATGTTAATTACTTTGGAATGTTTCGAAGTGGTATTGATCAAATTGATTGAAAATTTTATTTTATATAACTTCTTTTATAAATTGTGAAACTTTTAAATGATTTATAAAAAAAATAGATATTTCTCTCAAATAGTTTTAATAATTATTTTCATCTATGTTAACATTATTTATAAGATATTATTCTCAATTGAAGTTGATTTATTACGAAACAAAATTTCATATTGTATTAAATGAGTTATGATATTTTTTACTATGTATTTTATATTTTTATACCATTCATTTTTTATGGTTAAGGTATTAAAATTTTTAATGTTATTTTTAATACGAATGATTATGTTATATTTCACCATTTTCATATGATGAATGAATTGGTCTTCGTAAGTGACGAGAGGGCCCACAATAGCCCATAGATGCATTGGTGGGTTTTTTGAGACAATCTAGTGTCTTGGAATAGGTCCTTAACAGAATATTTATTTATAGTTTTGGAATGAGGCCTTGACATAGTGGTTATGATTTCCATCATTATACATTCCCTCATTATGAGATTGATTATTGATTTTACATATGATTATTTGACAAGTAGAATATCCATGGGGTTGTTTAAATGGAATTATTTAATTTATTCATTAAATATTATATAGACGATAATGTTTTAAAAACGATTGTATATTAGTTTTTTCACCTATCCTTAAACATTTCTGCTTATTTTTTTATATCCTGCTATAATGTATATCATTAATAAGCATTTGACCTTTCCCCTTTCTGATGTTTTATTATCCCAGGATGCCATAAAGTATCTTCTTATTGATATAAAAGGTTAAGCTATGGGAATAATGGGAGTCAAAAAGGGTTATCTATGTTGTATTTTATGTTTTGAATTGTAATGTAAGGTTGACGAATGTAATATATTATTGAAGACTGCTAAACTGATTGGCCCTTCGGAACATGATTCCTTATATCAAGCTAGTGAATTAAAATAATGAACTAACTCCAGGCTTCTAGGGTTGATGTGTTATATTTGGTATCAGAAGAATTTTAGAAACAAACATGCAATTAGATTTTGAAATCATACAATAGGGATCATAACCGAAAGATATACTTTGAGGATAATTATAGAATAACATCTTAGAATTTTCATAAAATAGAGATTGTGTGGGTAATCCAAGAAATACATAATTTTATGGATATTTCAAGTAGACGTGGTTCTACAAAAATTTTAACTATGAGTAACTACTCTGACAAGGTGTAACATCCCAGGTAAATAAAGAATAAAAATTTTTCATATTTATTAATATTTACGAATTAAATATTAATTTTACTTTAAAGGGGTTTCTATATTCGTTAGTGTACCTGACCCACAACAAAGAGTTTCTTTGAAATCTTACGTTGCACACAAGTAGTAAAGTAATATTCTTTTCAATGGTAGTTAACACGTAGCCATTGTATTTGTGGGAATGAATATAAATAACTAAAAAATTATTATATATGTTTGTTAAATGTTTTTACATTTATCCAATAAAGGATAAAGGCTTAAAATACGAAAAGATTTCAATTTTAGGGATATATACTCTGATTTTCACTAAAGGTCCACTTATCGCCTTTTGATGGAGAACCATCATTAAATATAGTTTTGTTCACTCTTATAAATTCTATTGGACCAAATCAAATTCTTCTTTAGAATCGGGAGTTCATTATTTACTTTGTGTAAATTTTTGGTATTTTTCCGATAAAGTTCATTTTTTAATGAATAGTGAAAAATGTTGTATTTTAATTCAAAACCTCTTTTTAATATAATTTATTTATATTATCTTTTGAATTGGTTTTAAAGTGAAATTGGAATATATTTTTACCATTTAATCCAATAGTGGTCATTGAAATTAATTTCACTTTGAAATTGGACTTAAACTACTTTCAATCTTTTGATACTATTTGTTTAATAAAAACACGCTATTTGTTCTATCAGCGGGAATTAATTATTAAATTAATTAATTTTACTTATATGTTTTGAATTTTGTAAAACAGACATCATTTTGGAATCTGGAATATAAAATATATCTTAGGGGTGAAGTTTTGGTATTTTTCTGAAAAACATCAATTTTTGATGAATAGTGAAACCACTAAGTGGTACTTAAAAAACTGATTTTACGTTTAAATGAAATTTTACCACCTCTTTGTTTTGAATTTCAAAAATCTGACATACATGGTTGTCATTAAGAAGTAAAATGTTGATCAATGGGATTAAAATAATTTTTGGTGAACGGTAACTTTTAAGTTTTTCATCGCGATTAGAGGTAATTAGTGTAATTTAAGGAAAAAATAATGTTTTAATAATATGAAATGACCTTGACACATGACCTACCCTTATTTTATGTGTCATGGACAACCAAGGAAATACGTGGGTCAACTTGAGGACCCCATGGGGCCACATTGGTAGGAATATTACATTAATAACTTTTTATTTAAAGTTAAAATAAAAATTTCACAAACATGTGTTGTTTTACTAAAACAATTTTTTAATGGGGTTATACAAGTAATATTTTTGAATATAAATATTAATTAGAAAGATAAAAAGATTTCCTACATCATGGTATTTGTTTTATAATTTCTATACATTAAATAAATTAAATTATTTATGACACCATGATGATGCAGCGATTACCTCATTACTTAATGATTTAAATAAAATGAAAAGATAATGTAAAATATAAGACCTCAACTTTTCAAAAACCTATTTTATGGGAGGATTTCGAACTCTTATCACCTTATCCTCTAAAGTTATAATTTTTGGACCTTTAAAAACCGAAACTCATTTTATATTAAAGTAACCTTTTATAACTTACAAAGAGTTCCCTCCTCTCCTCTTATAAAAGTCCCCCACCTCTACCTCCATACCCACACCTCTCAAGCCTTTGGTTCGGCAAACCCCTTCCCATTTTGTCTCTCCACATCCCTCTATTACTCCTAGAAGCCTCACTTTGGGCAGAAGTCTTTCCATGTATGCCTTTGAGCTCAAATCAAAAAGAGTTACCCGATTTAAAGGTAGTGTCTTCTCTTGTGATCATATATTTTATTTTTCTTCTCCAACCCCATAAACTCTTTTTATTCCTTTCTTTTGTAACAAAACCAGTATATTCAATATACTATGATGTTTTTATGAGAATTATTAGAGCTACACATACAGACACCTTCGTCTAATGGTTAAAGAACATAGTGTTTTGTGGTTTGTGATTTTTTGCCTCACGAAACGATGATTGTTCAATATTCTTTTAACACCTTTCATGGTGGCCATTAAGATGTCACAATATTAATATATGGTATATATTATGTTTAGTTTTTCCTTATGCTTCTGTATTTTTCATTTGTGGAATACATTTATGGTTTCTATTGTGAGTAAACACGATAATTTCATTTTAGGAAGTGCGGACTACCGCCCCCTCAAAGTGATTTGATTCGTTAATGCCATACGTGGGACGTAAAAAGGATGGAGTTAATGATATTATATATGATGTTATACTGGAATTATAATATACCCTTATATCATTATGATTTCACTCCATTAAATATGAAATAGAAATGAAAGTAGCGTTCATGTGTACGTACGGCTTACCGTCTCCATGAACGGTGCATTTTATTTCTTAACTATAAATGTTATGTACTATTATTAAAACATGTATATGATGGATATATATGATATATATGATATCCAAATCATGAATATCATTCTGGATATAATGAACCTTTGACCACATAAAACACATGTAATTGTAAGAAGTCCATTTTTGAGTTAAGTACCAAATATCGACAAACTGATCATTATGAAATTAAATGATTGCATAACATTTATAACATGGAAATAAGTTATATAAAAGTAATAATAAACTTGAAAAGGGTTCTTAATAAAGTAGAAATTAACTTTAGTTTATTATTCAGGAGATTAAATGGCAATCAAGTCACGTCGGACACGAGGTAAGGGACTTTGTCTCAATCTCCTTTCATTGAGGCATATTTTGTTCTAATAAAAGGCTTTCTTTTATAAGGTGTATAAACCCCTTTGACTTTTAATTTTATACAAAGGGAATATTTTTCTACGAAACATTTTACTAAACGACAAAAATGAATGTTTCTTTTAACGTACACGGTGACAATGACATTTTCCACCGCCGCGAGTATTTTTTGGTCTTTGTCTTCCTCAACAAGCCATAATGTTTTTAAAATGAAAAAAATATCATATAATCTCTTATGTATTTTGGTATTGAAATTTGTTTTTATAATGGATTTTTTATTTCAATATATTTAAGTGATATATTGTGATCAAAGTGTGGAAATGTTTTCTTTCCATTATATTTGTTTTATGTCTTATTATTTTATAATGGTACTTGGACATTTGATGGGTGGTTACGTGATAAACCATATGACGGGTGGTGCCGTGAATACAAGGATAGGTGTTTACGTTATAACCTCCAATGCATTGGGTATGGAAGTCGGTCGTATGGCAATTCCATTAAGTGATATGTGTGGATGTTGACCAGACGGTTATTTCACTTAAGTATGTTTATGTCCCAAGCTACCTTTATATGTTATGTGTTCTTTATATGGGTTTTATGTTAATCTTTTGGTTAAAAAGGGTATTTAATGATCTTTTATTCAATGAAGAGTATTTTCTTCTTCATAAAGGTGAAAATTATTACTTAAATAGAGTATTCTTGGTTTACTGGTTGTTTTGAAAAACTAACAGTTTTCCTTTTTGTGTATCCCTTACTGAGCTTTTTATGTTCACCCCAAGTTTTTGAAATGTTTTTCACAGGACTTAATGTGCAATAGGGTCAAGGATGGGATCAAGGAATAGTCATGCTATCTAAAACATGGAACTATACATGTTTCTTTTTAAGAGTTTTTATTTTATGGAAACTTAGTAGAAGTTTCTACTTTGTAATCTTTTTAGATGTAATAGTTATGTCCTAATTCTCTAAAACTATAAACCTGAAAAGATCCTCAATGTGAATTATTCATTTAATTCAATATTAAGTAATGTTTAAGGCTGGGGCCTTATAGTTGGTATCAAAGTTCGGTTTAGACAACTTTAGGAGTTAGAAAATTGATAAATTATAAATTAATTTATGGAATGATTGAAATGATGTTGCATTTAAAGATTACCATGTTGCTTCACCTAAGATATTTATGTGTTCAGAATGGTTTTCTGAAGAGGAAACAAGGCAGCTATGTTAGGACGACATCAGGATGAAGACAACCATCCAAATCATCATCCTAGGATGGTCGGAATTGGAACTGAACAGTTGGTTGCAGTGATGGCACGGTTGAATCAGGCTATAAATGGTGGTGGTATCCATGCACGAGATCATCCAGATCAACCATAGAGGAACATGTCAGTGGTGGAACATTTCATGAGGCAACAACCCCCATCATTCAGAGGATCATCTGACTCTGTGCTAGCTAAAGGGTGGATTAAAGCATTGGATAATATTGTTGATGTCATGGGGTGTTCAGAACATCAAAAGGTTAGTCTTGTTGTTTACCGTTTTGATTGGGAAGCAGATCAGTAGTGGTCAATGATGAAAAATATCAGGGATAGTGATGAGATTGATGATCTTCACTGGGACAAATTCAAAGGTATGTTTCTTGAGAAATATTTTCCTATGGTGGTTCGTCTTAGGATGGAAAAACAATTCTTAGAATTGAGGCAGGAGGATGACTCAGTGGCTGCTTATGAAGCAATGTTCACTCGACTAGAAAGGTATGCTCCAAACTTCATACGAGATCTTGATAGTAAAATTAACCATTTGTACTCAAGGATAAATCCAAAGTATAGAAGTGATTTAGCTTCTCGTGAGTTCAAAAGTTATGAAAAACTTGTTCGATGTGCGGAGAAGGAGGAAATAGAGTTTTCGGATGATCAGGTGTTCTTTGAAAAATAACAGAATAAGAGGCCCAGTTGGTAGGCAAAGGGGAATAATTCATCAAAGAAACAAGGAGATAAGAAAACCAAATATCCATCCTATGATAAGTGTGGTAAAATGCATCCTGGAAAATGTTTATCCATGTCTGGAAAGTGCTTTCGTTGTGGTAATTCTGGTCATATTGCTCGTAACTGTAAGGAAGATGATCAAGCAGGCAATGAAAAGCCTGCGGTAAGATGTTTTAAGTGTAATGAAATGGGTTATTATGCAAATGAGTATCTAATTAAGAACTCAACTGAGGGAAATCAGCCAGACTACATGAAGAAGGGGGTGGTGAAATCTTTTGCAACTACTTCAGCAGATGTTGGGCCATTAAATGAAGTAGCATCAGGTACACTGTTTGTTTGTTCATATTATTCCAATGTGTTCTTTGATTCAAGGTCTACACATTCTTTAATTTCTGAGAAATTTTCTAATAAATTGGAAATTCCATACCAAGATATGAATCCTGAACTTATGGTAAAAACACCCAGAGCAAACATTGATACAAGAAGAAATTATAAGAACCTTGATATCCTTGTTTGCGGAAAGAATAAACCGGCAAACCTTATTATTTTTCCTCTAGTAGAGTTTGATGTTATTTTGGGCATGGATTTTCTTTCTGTGTATCATGCTAATATTTACTGCAGAGCTAAACTGGTTTCTTTTTAGAAGGATTTTCAGTTTCTGTAAAAGAATGAACCATTTCTTTTGATAACATATCAGGAAGTTGAGAAACTAGTAAAAGATGGAAATGAATGTTACCTTGCACATATTGTAAAAAATAAAGGAACTGTTCAGATTAATGATGTGCCAATGGTAAATGAGTATCTTGATGTTTTTCATGATGATTTGGCTGGTATTATTCATGATCGGGAAGTTGAATTTACTATTGACTTAGTTCCTGATTCTAAGACAATTTCAAAACCCCCTTACCGAATGGCTCGAGATTAACTTTTAGAGTTAACGAAGAAATTGCCAGAGTTGTTAGATAAAGGATTCATTCGACCTAGCACATCACCATGGGGTGCTCCTGTCTTTTTTGTTAATAAGAAATATGGTTCAATGAGACTTTGCATTGATTATAGAGCCTTGAATAATATCACTGTTAAGAACAAGTATCATTTTCCTCATATCGATGATTTGATTGATCAGCTCTAGGGAGCTCAGTATTTTTCGAAGATTTACTTGAGTTCGGGGCACCATTACTTGAATGTAAAAGAAGCAGACGTTCCAAAGACTGTGTTTCGTACTAGATATGGCCATTATTAATTTGTAGTTATGCCTTTTGGGTTAACCAATGCACCTACTGTATTCATGGACCTTATGAATAGAATTTTCCATGAGTTCTTGGATAAGTTTGTGATTATTTTCATTGATGATATTTTGGTGTTTTCTAAAAGTAAAGAGGAGCATGAAAGTCATTTATGGTTTATCTTGCAAACCTGAAAAGAAAATAAATTGTATGGAAAATTCAGAAAGTGTGAGTTTTGGTTAAAACAAATTTCTTTCCTTGGTCACATTGTTTCAAAAAATTGTATAACTGTTGATCCTGCTAAAACAGAAGTTGTTGAAGAATGGCCAAGACCCACAAATGTAACTGAGATCCGTAGTTTTCTTGGTTTGGCAGGTTACTACCTAAGGTTTGTTGAAAGGTTTTCATAGTCATCTAGTCCAATGACTAAGATAAATCGGAAGGGTGTTAAGCTTATCTGGACAATAGAATGTGATGATTGTTTTCAATAGTTGAAAAGAAGATTGGTGACTGCTCCAATTTTGGCACTTCCTTCCAAGAATTGGTGAGTCTGTTCTATATAGTGATGCTTCATTGAAGGGACTTGGTTGTGTCCTTATGCAGAATGATCAGGTAATTGCACATTCTTCACATTAGTTTAAAACTCATGAGGTGAATTACCCTACACATGACTTGGATTATCTGATGTTGTTTTTGCTCTAAAAATTTGGAGGCATCATTTGTATGGAGTAAAGTTTGAAATATATAATGATCACAAAAGGTTAAAGTATATATTCACTCAGAATGAATTGTACATGAGATAGCGGATATGGCTGTAATTAATCAAGCATTATGATTGTACAATTCATTACCATCCGGGAAAAGAAAATAAAGTGGCTGATGCTTTGAGTGAAAAAAAGTAATGCTTCATTAACCATGCTACATTTGGAATGAGATTTTTTGGTTTTTTATTTGATGAAATTTATCATGGAATTTTTTGGGGTAGGAAGTTATTCTGTTTTATTTCAGGTATCAGTGAGATCATCTCTATCAGACAGAATTAAGAAAGCGCAGAAGAAAGACAGTGGGTTGTAGAAAAAGGTTGAGCTGGTTCAGAAGGGTATGTTTCTTGAATTTAATATTGATCATGATTGTGTTTTGAGGTTTGGGAAGAGATTATGTGTTCCTGGTGATTAATAGTTGAATAATGAGTTGTTATGTGAGGCTCATAGTTCCTGATTTTCAGTTTATCCTGGAAGTAATAAGATGTATAGAGATCTGCGGGAGTATTACTGGTGGGATGGAATGAAAAGTGATATTGCAGATTTTACTGTGAAGTGTTTGACTTTTCAGCAGGTTAAAGTAGAGCAGCAGTTACCAAAAGGGATGATTCAGCCTTTACCAGAGCCATAGTGGAAATGGTAAAATATATCCATGGACATTGTTGTGGGATTACCGAAGACAACTCTAGGTAATAATGCAATCTGGGTTATTGTTGATCGCTTAACTCAATCTTCTCATTTCCTTCCTATTCGGGATACTTTCTCTCTAGATCAACTTTCTCGATTGTATCTTAAAGAGATAGTCAGGTTGCCTGGAGTTCCCCTATCCATTTTATCTGATCATGATCCCAGGTTTACTTCTAAATTTTGGAAGGGCCTTCAGAAGTCGTTTGGTACTGAATTACATTTTAGTATAGCTTTTTATCCTTAATCAGATGGGCAGCCAGAACGAACAATTCAAACATTGGAGGATATGCTACGTGCTTGTTCGATAGATTATCAAGGAAGTTGGGACCAACATCTTTCTTTGGTTGATTTTTCATATAATAATAGTTTTCATTCTAGTATGCAGATGGCTCCGTTTGAAGCAGTATATGGTAAACGGTGTCGAACTCCGGCTTTTTGGGATGAAGTGGGTGAAAGGAAGATGATGGGATTAGCATTGGTAGAAAAGATGGCAGAAAAAGTTCAGTTGATTTAGAAACACATGAGAACAGCTTAGAGCAGGTAGAAGAGTTATTCGGATAACCGGAGGAAGGATCTATCTTTCGAGGTAGGTGATCATGTTTTTCACAAAGTTTCACCATGGAAAAGTGTGATGCGATTCATTAAGAAAGGAAAGCTGAGTCCAAGGTTCATTGGACCATATGAAATTTTGGAAAAATTTGGATCATTTGCTTACCGTGTGGCTTTACATCTGAGTTTATCTCAGGTACACAATTTTTTTTCATGTTTCGATGTTGATAAGGTATATGCCAGATCCATCTTATGTTTTGAGCCCAAAGGTAGTTCAGTTGGAAGAGAATCTCTCTTATGAAGAACAACCAGTCCATATTATTTACCATAGAGAGCAAGTGTTGCGGAATAAGGTAATTCACCAGGTAATGTTTTTGTGGAAAAACCATATGGTTGAAGAGGCAACATGGGAATTTGAAAATGCTATGAGGGATAAATACCCCCACTTATTCTGATAAGTGAATAAATTTGGGAGGATGCAATTCCCAAAAGGGGGGAAGGATGTAACAGCCCAGGTAAATAAATAATAAAACATTTTCATATTTTTTAATATTTATGAATTAAATATTAATTTTACTTTAAAGGGGATTCTATGTTCGATAGCGTACCCGATACGTAATAAAGAGTTTCTTTGAAATCTTACATTGCACACTAGTAGTGAAATAATATTATTTTAAATGGTAGTTAACACGTAGCTATTGTATTAGAGGGAATGAATAGAAATAACTAAAAAAAATATTATATATGTTATTTAAATGTTTTTACATTTATCCAATAAAGGATAAAGGCTTAAAATACGAAAAGAATTCAATTTAAGGCATATATACTCTAATTTTCACTAAATGTCCACTTATCACTTTTTAATGGTGAACCGTCATTAAATATAGTTTTTGTCACTCTTATACATTCTATTTCACCAAATAAAATTCTTCTTTATAATCGGGACATCAAAATTTACTTTGTGTAAATTTTTCGTATTTTTCCGAAAAAAGTTCATTTTTTTAATGAATAGTGAAAAATGTTGTATTTCAATTCAAAACCTCTTTTTAATCTAATTTATTTATATTATCTTTTGAATTGGTTTTAAAGTGAAATTATAATATATATTTACCATTTAATCCAATAGTGGTCTTTGAAATTAATTTCACTTTGAAATTGGACTTAAACTAGTGTCAATCTTTTGATACATATTGTTTCATAAAAACACGCTATTTGTTCCGACAGCGAGAATTAATTATTAAAATAATTAATGTAACTTATTTGTTTTTAATTTTGTAAAATAGGAATCATTTTTGAATCTGGAATATCAAATATAGCTTAGGGTGAAGTTTTGGTATTTTTCTGAAAAACTTCAATTTTTCATGAATAGTGAAACCACTAAGTGGAACTTAAAAAAACTGATTTTACGTTTAAATGTAATTTTACCACCTCTGTGTTTTGAATTTAAAAAATCCAACATACTTGGTTGTCATTAAGAATTAAAATGTGGTTCAATGGTATTAAAATATTTTTTGGTGAATAGTAACTTTTCAGTTTTTAATCGCGATTAGAGGTAATTAGTGAAATTTAAGGTAAAAATAATGTTTTAATAATATGAAATGACCTTGACACATGTCCTAACCTTATTGTATGTGTCATGGCCGACCACTAAAATACATGGGTC
Organism: Viscum album; assembly: GCA_963277665.1. Classification (NCBI taxonomy): domain Eukaryota; kingdom Viridiplantae; phylum Streptophyta; class Magnoliopsida; order Santalales; family Viscaceae; genus Viscum; species Viscum album. The sequence goes on along the minus strand of OY728143.1, from coordinate 860,268,697 downwards.
AACTTGGGAACCCCATGTAGCCACTTTGGTAGTCAAATGACAATAATAACTTTTTATTTAAAGTTAAAATAAAAATGTCACAAACATGTGTTGTTTTACTAAAACAATTTTTAATTGGGGTTATACAAATCATATTTTGACTATAAATATATATTAGAAAGATAAAAATATTTCCTACATCATGATATTTGTTTTATAATTTTTAGACATTAAATAAATTAAATTATTTACGACACCATGATGATGCAGCGATTACCTCATTACTTAACAATTTAAATAAAATGAAAATATAATGTAACATATAAGACCTAAACATGTAAAAAACCTATTGTATGGGTTTATTTATAACTCTTATCACCTTATCCTCAAAATATATAATTTTGGGACCATTAAAAATCGAAACTCATTTTATAATAATGTAACCTTTTATAACATTCCAAGAGTGCCCCTCTTCTCCTCTTATAAAAGGCCCCCACCTCTACCTCCTTACCCACACCTCTGAAGCCTTTGGGTCGGCCAACCCCTGCCCATTTTGTCTCTCAAAATCCCTATATTACTCCTATAAGCCTCACTTTTGGCAGAAGTCCTTCCAAATAATCTTTTGTGCTCAAATCAAAAAGAGTTACCTGATTTAAAGGTAGTGTCTTCTCTTGTGTTCTTATGATTTATTTTGCTTCTCCAACACCCTAAAATCTTTTTATTACTTGTTTTTGTAAAAACACCAGTATCTTCAATGTACTAGGATGATGTTATGAGAAGTATTAGATCTTCACCTACACACACCTTCGTCTAATGGTTAAAGAACATTCTGTTTCTGTGGTTGGGGATTTTCTGCCTCACGAAATGATGATTGTTCAATCTTCTTTTCACACCTTTCATGGTGGCCATTAAGATGTCACACTATTTATAAATGATATATATTATGTTTATGTTTTACTTATGCATCTGTATTTTTCATTTGTTGCATATGTTTATGGTTTCCATTATGGGTAAACACGATAATTCCATTTTAGGAAGTGCGGACTACCACCCCCTCAAAGTGATTTGATTCGTTAACGCCATACGTGGGATGTATAAAGGATGGAGTTAATGTTATTATATGTGTTGTTATACTGGAATTATAATATACCCTTATATCATTATGATTTCACTCGACTAAATACTAAATAGAAATGAAAGTAGCGTTCATGCGTACATACGGCTTACCGACTCCATGAACTGTGCATTTCATTTCTTACCACTAAATGTTATGTACTATTATAAATACATGTATATGATGGATATATATGATATATATGATTTCCAAATCATGAATATAATTCTGGATATAATGAACCATTGACCACATAAACAACATGTAATTGTAAGAAGTCAATTTTTGACTTATGTACCAAATATTGACAAATCGAACATTATGAAATTAAATGATTACATAACGTTTATAACATGGAAATAAGTTATATAAAAGGAATAATGAACTTGAAAAATGTTTTTAAGCAAGTATAAATTAACTTTAGTTTATTATTCAGGAGATTAAAGAGCAATCGAGTCACGTCGGACACAAGGTAAGGGACTTCGTCTCAATCTCCTTTCTTTGAGGCATATTTTGTTCTAATACAAGGCTTTCTTTTATATGGTGTATAAACCACTTTGAAATTTAATTTTATATAAAAGGAATCTTCTTCTACCAAGCATTTTACTAAAAGAAAAAAAGTAATGTTTCTTTTAACGTACGCGGTGACAACAACCTTTTCCGCCGCCGTGAGTATTATTTGGTCTTTGGTTTCCTCAACAAGTCGAATTGTTTTTAAAATCAAATAAATAGTATATTCTATTTTATGTATTTTTGTATTGAAAATGGTTTTTATAATGAATTATTTATGTCAATATATTTAAGTGATATATTGTGATCAAAGGGTGGAAATGTTTTCTTTCCATTATATTTGTTTTATGTATTACGATTTTATAATGGTACTTGGACATTTGACGGGTGGTTATGTGATAAACCATATGACGGGTGGTACCGTGAATACCAGGACGGGTGGTTACGTTATAACCTCCAATTCATTGGGTATGGAAGTTGGCCATCTGGCTATTCCATTAAGTGATATGTGTGGAAGTTGACGGGATGGTTATTCCACTTAAGTATGTTTATGCCCCTAGTTATATTTATATGTTATGTGTTCTTTATATGGGTTTTATGGTAATCTTTTGGATAAAAAAGGGTAAGTAATGATCTTTTATTCAATAAAGAGTATTTTATTCTTCATAAAGGTGAAAAGTATTACTTTGATAAAGTATTCTTGGTTTACTGGTTGTTTTGGAAAACTAACAGTTTTCCTTCTTTGTGTATCCCTTACTGAGCTTTTTATGCTCACCCAAAGTTTTTTAAATGTTTTCCACATGACTTAATTTGGAATAGGTTCAAGGATGGGATCAAGGAATATTCATGCTATTTAAAACATGGAACTAGACATGTTTCTTTTTAAGAGTTTTTATTTTATGAAAAATTAGTAGAAGTGTCTACTTTTTAATCTTTTGAGATGTAATAGTTATGTCCTAATTCTCTAAAACACTAAACCTGAAAAGATCCTCAAAGTGAATTATTCATTTAATTCAATATTATGTAAGGTTTAAGGTCAGGGCCTTGTACAAGGTCTTCAGAGCATGACATGGGGTAACATGGTACACAAAAATGGGCCTTACTGCATTCCTGGTTTGACACATTCGAGGGATATGCTTATGATAATTCATATTTTCTTTACAACCCATTATGAAGGATTTATAAGTAAATATGTCCCCAATGAAAACATATTTATGATTATTATATGTGTAAATAATAAATTAATTCTTATTATTTTTTTCAGTTTATCTATTATACATTACGATATGATATAACCTAGTGTATGTATTCATTTAGAAATGATGCTGAGTAGAAGGAATGACAACTCCACCAATGCACATGTTCCAAAGAGTTAGATGGAAATTATCTTTCATGGCCTTAATCCAACATTTCTATGGGAAATAGACTCCCATATATTATCATAACTTGAGGAAATAGTATCTTGTGTTAATAAGATAAGTAAACAAATATCTGAGATCTATAGCATTGAAGAGAAGAATTAAAATAATTGGATGGAGGAGAAAAAAAAGATAAAGGTATGAAGGGGAAGAAGAATTTTCAAACATGTGATAAATATGGAAAGAATCACCCTGGTAAATGATTGTAGGTAATGGGAGTTTTTTATAAGTTTAGAGGAATAGAGCACCATGTAAGTGATTGAAAGGTTAAGAAAAAGGTTTTCAATGAACAATGTTTAAACTGCAAGGAGATGCGACAATATGCGAATCAATTTCTCAATCTTCAGAGTATACCCCATATGATGCTATTAGAAAATAATCATGTGATGGTAATACCACAGATGTAGTGGAATTATTAATATGCATACTCAAGAATAATTTTATTTCAACAACTTTTAGCAATGTAATGTTTATAAGAATTATGGAGTAAAAAAGGATTGTAATATTTTATTATTTCATTAATGATTTTAGATTGTATGGTATCAAGTAAAGTGACATAGTTGGAAGCCAAACATTTTGGAAAATAAATGGATGGTGGAAATATAAAACTTAATATGTTTCTAATAATGAAATAATGATTTTAGAATATGAGATACTTGATTTTGATAATGTATATTGGAAATTATTTTCATCCTTGGAACTGATTAATGGTTTGTTTAAATATTTATTGGGAGTTTCCATCATTTTGGGATTTAAGGTGTACATCTTGTATTCTGTGTCTTACATAAGAAATAAGGAATAATTATTATATTCCACAAGTGTTTCTAGTATTTCATGATATTGCCATGTTTTTAGAGAATACATGATGAAAGTATTCATATGTTTGTTATGTGACCATCCTTATAATTGTTTGGATTGTGAGTTTAGATAGAAGAATTTTGGATAAGCCTAAAGGTTATAATGGATTATGTTTGATATTGGATACTATTTTTTAATGAAAATATTTAATAAGATTTTTTTTATACAATGTTTTACTTGTATAGAATAGACAACCCACAGGTTGTGCGACAACCCATCACATCCGGCAAGGCCGCAAGCCTTGAACACGCAACCGAAGGGTGATAAGGGTGCATCTCCTCCCACTGGCCTATGTGATATCCTAATTTGTATAACATAGTTTGTTTATGGAATGCTAGATAAAGTATAAATTCAGTTTTGGAACCCTATAAGATTATGATATATAGAATATTATTATGTTTTATTATCTTTTGGAGATAAATATGATTTTGTGGTAGATATTAGCTAAGGGATGGAACTATACTAGTCAAGTAAGTATTCTTCCTTTTGTTCTTATTCTATTATATTATTAAACATTAGGGAAAGGATCGTGAAACCAAAAAAAATCTGAGTACATTCTTTTGCGATGAATCAAATGGTCTCATTGATCATCACATATTTATAGATTTATGGTTGTTATCTTTCTTTTAATAATCTTCTCTATCACTCTCCATCATAACGTGATGGTAAAATTTTCATTCTTTCCCATGTTTTCCTACATGGAACTCTAGTATGTTTTATTTCTAATAACCTTTGTAATTATCTTTAATTATTTTTAAATGGTGGTCTCATTAATCCATTTTTTAATGTGATGTTTCAATAATGATATTTTGAAAAGACAATCGCATAGTTTTTATTTTTTAGATTAAATTTTGAGGACATCATGTATTAAAGGAGGGGATAATGTTACACCCCATTATTTCATGGTATCTTTATTTTTAAATAAATTCAATAGCTTGTGTTGTACGCTACACCCAGATAAGATTTTGTTACACAAAACAACGTGTTCGAGTGCACGAAAACCTATCAAATTATCCCTTTAAAAAGTGGTTATAAAATTTACTAGTCGCATTTTTAAATTTCATGTATTTTATTTTTCAAAATAGAATTTTTTTTGAATTTATAATATCAAAATTAGTTTAGGGTGAAATTTTGTTAATTTTTTGAAATGTTTTTTTGATGAAAAGTGAAAAACAATTCATTGATGTTAAAACCCAATTTTTTTATTTAAGTAATTATTTTAATTTAAATTTATTTTAAATTGAAAATTGATACAGAATACATATATTAATACAATTTTAGTCGTTGGAATCATTTTATAATAGAATTAGATATATAAAATTTTGTGTAGCTTTTGAATGTCTCTTTTACCCAACTTCTAAGAAAATTTAAAAATTAGAACTAAATGTAATATTACATATTATATGAATGGAACTTCAAAATTTTGACATACATTGTTGTAATTAGGATGAAAAATGTTGTCTAATAGGATCAAAACAATTTTTTTGTGAATAGTAACCTATGAATTTTATTTACCACAATTAAATGTAAATATGGTAAATAAAGTTAAAAATAATATTATAAAATTATAAAATTACCATAACACAAGTCCTAATTATATTGGATATGTCTATAAGAACCAAAATTGTCCATAGTTATAAAATATGACCCTTTTTAAGCCACTTGTGTTAGAGTATGAAAATTATTATATTTTATTTAAAGAACCGATAAAATTGCCATATTCAAGGTGTAATAACTAAACCATTTATAATATAGGGTAACAAAAAAGATAAATTAGACTATAAATATTCATTAGAAAGATAATAAATTTATCTACTTAATTATATTTGTTTTATAATTTTTAGACATTAAATAATTAAATTTAATTATTAGACAATGATGAAGGAGTAATTAATTTATTAAAAGAAAAATCAAAGACATGATATTAATAATTTTAATAAAAATATATTTTTAATTAATTAATTAATTAAACTAATTTAATAGATTAATTAGACCTATTAGTGAAACATTGGAAGAATTTTTTTTATGTTATCATTTTGGATTGATATTCTAAAAAATTGAAATATTGAATAGTTACAAAATTGACATAAATTATATTTTAAAATAAATACTTTTTTATTGAATGATATAATAGTCATAAAAATCTATGGTTTGGCTAACTAACTTTTGTATTGATAAAAAAATTATAAATTATCCTCTTTAGGTTCGTTTGGAAATTTATAGTTACTATATTATCCCTATAGTGTAATCATACAAGAAGACATGGTAAGAGTTTACTTATTTAACTACGGGATAAAGCCAAATGATAAGGGTAAATTCATGACCTGTAATGGTCTAAAACCTATTGGTTGAAATTATTTCAACTAATCCACGTCTCATACTTGAAATAAATTAATTTGGAGTTATTATAAAACTAAAATTATTTTATAATAAATTAATATTTTATTATTTTTCCTAAAGTGTCTCTCACCTCTCATGTAAAAGGGAACCTCCCTTTCTCTTTAACTAACACCTATATGGAATTATGGATGGAAACACCCCTTCCATTTTCTTCTCCCAAACTCCCTAAATTCATCCTATACATCTAACTTGGTGCAGAAAGTCATCTTAAGGATCCATTTTTTTCAAATCGAAAGGAAACACACGAAGAAGATGTAATTGTTTTATGAACCCTTTCAATGTTCATTTCTTATTCTACTTACTCTTCCTTTGTTATTTACATAGTAAAGTATGATATCTAATATCTAATATATACTGAGATGTTATTATAATTATTGTACAAGCATATTCATCCTTCTTCTCATCCTAGAACAACAATATCATTATTCATACGAACGTAAATTATACCCTCTCCTAGCTGTTGTGTAAATTGTATTTCATGTACACTTTATTTCATTGGGTATTAAGATCAATATAATGGTCATAAATAATAACAATAAAATTATATTGTTCATTTAAAATTCATATTCCATCCAATTGTTCACCATTTATCCATTAATGAAATGATATTGTCACTCGTGAGTACGTACGGCTTACCGTATCCACGACGCGATGAGAATCATCTTCCTCATTCACTACCCAAGATTATTATTAGAATAAATATTATTTATAATTATGAAATATATGACCTAAAAATGCTACTAGTAATATATATATATATAGGTTTCATTCACTGACTTCCATTCAATATGATAAGAAAACAAAAACTGCACTCATGCGTACGTACGACCTATCGTATTCAGGAACAGTGTGTTCCATTTTATTTATCTATCCATTATATATATTTTATGTGCAGAATATATATAATATATAAATCATGTTTTAAATTTGGGAAGTAATTAAATTATTATCTATGTAATATGATCAAAAATTACAAGTCAAAACATGTATGATAAAGAGATCGATTATTACCCGAAACGTTGCATTAACATCAAAATTTTTAAAAAACAGGTAATATTAAGTAATAAATAAATAATATATAAATATCTAGATGATCTTGGTATAACTTATTATTATTTTATAACCATTATATAGGAGGATAACTCACCTTCGACTGATGTAAAGTATAAGTAAAGGGTTAATTTCTCAATCTCATTTATATCTGAGATTGTTTATGTGTGAGTATTTACTAAAAAATATTTATCATCCATGTCCATTTTTCAAAAAAAAATTCCAAGGAAATATTTTAGGGTTTTATGGAAGTTAATATTTAACTACATCATTATTTTATAGGTTTTACAGATTTATTTTTCTTAATCATGTTAATTAATGAACATTTTTTTAAAATGTTTTTAATGATTTATTTATATGGACATGATGGTTTTAAAATGTTAATTCAAATCAAAAGCTTCAAAGTGGTATGAAAAAATGTCATTAAAATATGTATTTCAAATTACATCCTTTATAAATTGTGCAACTTATAAATGAATTCATGAAAAAAGGGATATTTCAATCAAAGAGTTTTAATGATTATTTTCATCTTTGTCAACATCCTTTATTATATATTATTATTTTTTGAGGTTGATTTATTATAAAACAATCTTCAATATTTTATTGAATGTTTTAAGATATGATTTACTATTTATGTGCTATTTTTATACTATTAATGGCTTATTGTTAAAGTATTAACATTTCTTATTCTAGTTTTCATAAGAATGTTTATTTTATGTTTCACCCATTGTATATGAAGAATGCATTGGACATAATAAGTAACGGGAGAGGCCCGTTATAGCCCTCAATGAACCAATAGGTCTCATGAGACAAACTAGTGTCTTAATACAAGGCTTTGAAAGAATATTTGTATATAGAATTGGCATGAGGGCATCACGTAGTGGTTATGACATCCACCATTATGAATTACCTTGTATGAGATTAGATATTGATTTTACATGTGATTATTAGACTAGTAAAAGATCCATGTGAATTTTTAAATGGAAATAATTGATTTATTATTTCCATATTATTCTGAATATATTGTCCTAAAAACATTTTTTTAGTTTTATACATTTCCTTAAATATTTATTCTTATTTTTGATCGATTTCAAAATATTGATTATCCTTACTGAGCATTTGAGATCACCCCTTTCTTATGCTTTATTTTCCCAAGATGCCATGAAGTGTTTTATGATTTATATGTAGGGTTAAAAGACAAGAATAATGGAATTATCAAAGTATTGTTTATATTTAGTTTATGTTTTTAATTATAATTAATGGTTGATGAATGTAAACTATTTTCCAAGACTACTAAACAGATTGGTCCTTAGGGACCTGATTCCTTATATGATACCAATGTACTTAAATAATGCACTGGGTCAAAGATTTTGGGGTCAGGGATATATATAATAAGTCTTTGATATTGGGTTTTCATTAGGTATATATCAGTGGTTTTGAAAACATAATTCTATGGGGAGAGTCCATGTAATTATTCAGGAAACACATCAATGTATTCCTGTACAATTGGTACATTCTAAATTTGAAGATGTCTTTCCTCATCCCTATATGTTGTTTGATCTTCCCCCCCCCCCCCCAAATTTCATTCAGTATACATGCTATGGGTGGATCTAGATAATTTTAGATAATTAAGTTTCTGCTCTAAAGATATGGGATTCAACATCTTCTTCAAATAACATAATTTCATTTTTCTGGTCATAAATTATCACATCATATTTTGAAATCTAGTCCATACCGAGGATTATTTTGAATTCATCCATGTGTATGATGATAATGAAAACAAATATATCTTACTTATATGTCAAAAATAGATCTAAAGGAAACATTTTTGATTCAATTATGCTTCCCTTTGTAGTTTCGACTGATAACACCCTTATTAAATCAAAAGGAAAATGTCTAATTTTCATAAAAAATGGGTAGATATAATTGAGTGTGATGATTCAGAATCAAATAAAGAATTGTCTATATTTGAAGAAATGTAAATTTTCCTACCACGACATCATTGGGTACTTCTAATTTAGTTGTGGTGATCACATAAGTTTAGCCATATCCCCATGGACTATTCTATGGTAGATTACCTTGACATTTTGGAAAATGATTTGAATAATTCCCCAATTCGTTTAAGCTGAATCATTGTACATCATTGATTATATTATTCCCCTTATAGTCATTATCTTGATGACCATTTTATCCACACTTAATTTAGACATCCATTCTATTCAATAATTTCCTAAGATGAAATTTCCAAAATATTTACATAATCAAAATTTATTCATTCCCTTCTTCTTCTTTAATTCCTCACACTTTCCCTGGTTATTAGAAGACCTATTCATATTTTGATTTATCTTAAACAAATAATATCTACTAAAATCCTTCTCCATTATTATGGATCTTAATAATATTTCATCATATGATTGAAAAATTTGAGAAGACAGTACCCTTTGGATACATGGATTAATACCTTCTAAAAACTTATCAATATTGTCTTTCAAATCCTGTACATAATCTATATCCTACATGGATAGCCTTTTAAAGGTAGCCTCATACTCCACAACACTCTCTTAATCCCATTTCTTTTTGAAGTAAAATTATATCTTCATTTCAGTTCCTTGATAATGAGGGAAATATTTGTTGCATAATGTTTCCATAAAATTTATCCATTCTATGTATTCTATTTCATCATTCCCCTTAGTATTTTTGATCAACAACTACCATTGATCAACATATCCCTTGAGAAAATATATATCTAGTACTAACTTTTCATTTTCATTACATCCCAATTCCATGAATATATTTTCATGGGATTTGATCCCATACTCACCTACCACTAGGATAGTAATCCTACTAAAATATGGAGACTTCTGCCGAATGAAACGATACAACATAGGTGGAGTATGGTTATTCTTCATAACCTGAGTATATTGTCCTAATATGGTCATTATATGCAAAGCTCCAACATTAACTATATTTACTTTCTCAGTGGTTCAATCCCTCCCTTCTCCACTGGTATTGATTATATTCCATCTATTAGGCACCATTTATAATCCTTGGAATACACAAAATTACGTCATGAATCAAAATTCATGATTTTGAAATAGGAACTCACTTAACCTAAATGGAAAATTTTTGCATATCTAACCTCATATTAATAAACATTATTTCATTAGGGATATATTTAATTTTCAATCCTTCGTAATGGTTTATAAATTGAATTTTAATTATCCAATTAATATCCCTTATAACTATCTAATTGATTTCATAGTAAGGACAATTTTCATGTACTAAGTTATGCAGAGTCAGACCCAATGCACCTAGTTGGAGTTGTTACCCATAGGTCCATGTATGCCAGAACCACACCCAATTTTAGTATCTAGAAAGCTGTGTATTTTTAAGAATACCCACATAATATCAACCTTACCAAAATCCATGGATGTTATTTTATTCCTATCCACAAAGTCTTTCATAGGACTATGTTACCTAAACTTTGTTTTCTAAATCCAATTCGATAGGTTTCTACTAAACATCCTCAAATAATAACTATAATAACCCTAAACCTAGTAACCTAGAGTCAGTGATTGTTTTATTATAAAGAAAAAGATACAAGAGATAACATCACCAATGATTGATTAGTTTAGTTGTCTTGATGGAACTAGACACATATATGGTTCCCTTATTACATTGGGGAAACAAACATAGAACCTAACCATGTAAAATAAACTTCTTCCTCGTCACATATTCATTGATTTAATATTAAAAAACCATGGGACAGAAAAAATAATAAAAGGGTGATATTAAATGATAATTAATGGTCTAATATTGTGGATCTAGTAATCAATATTAATTTATTCATAATAGATTAGTCATAATGAATATGGGATTATGAATAATTTAAAAACACACGCTGTCAATACACTAAGAATGAAAATGAATCAATAAATTTTTTCATTGTGAAAATCACTAGTTAATAACAAAAAATCTCTAAATGAATAAAATTATTTATTATTGGATTCCTTGTATCTAGAAAATGAACGATCATACCATCAAGATAGTGTAATTTTGTGGGTAGATACAAGTTTAATTATGTTTTGGAAACAAACACGAAGGGTATGTCGCCAGTTATTTTGTCTCATTTGACCTATCGACGCATTGAAGGGATATAATTATCACGACCCCCTCCCACTAAAGATACCCCTCCTGAGCTGGAAATGGTGAAAGGGAGAAAATGACCCCAGAGTCTCGCCTCCAGTAGGCCCCGGGGTGGCGACTAACACCAAGGGTATGAGTTTTTAGAAATATGGGAGGCATTTCCCTTTTTATTATTTAGGATCAGGAAATAGGACAAGTCAACCACCAAAAAGGAAATGAAAAAGTGTATATAAATAAACACAAACCAATCCCACATGCATGTTTAAACAATTTATAACAAGGTATAATTAAAAGAAATCTCAAAAGTATAACACCAAAAGAAACAGGTGTACAGCAACGACAACAACTCCAACTGTCCGACTAGTAGGGTCCCGCACGGCCCTGGTAGTCATCCTAGAAACCTGAAAGTAACCGTAGGCTGATCATACAAGTATACTTAGTAGGGAAACCTAAATCTCTCATGCACAAGTGGGGAGACATCCTAATGTCCCATGAGAACAACAGAAGAAAACTAGCAAGGAATTCTATCCACCCAACCTCACAAGCCACACTCACCAAAAACACAATCACAACAGGTAGTAGTATATATGAAACAAGAGTATTGGGTACCCTGCACCATTTCCCATTAGTTAGCTTCTCTTCCTAACAGCGAACGTCCTAATGCTGCAACACTCTCCCCGCCCGCACACACCTGGGCCTCACAAACCACACATCCCGCCCGCACACACCTGGGCCTCACAACCACTTATCCCGCCCGCACACACCCGGGCCTCAAAACCACGTATCCCACCCGCACACACCTGGGCCTCACAACCACGTATCCCTCCCACACACACTTGGGTCTCACAACCACGTATCCCACCCACACACACCTGGGCCTCACAATCACGTATCCCGTCCGCACACACCTGGGCTTCACAACCACGTATCCCGCCCGCACACACCTGGGGCTCATCCCGAAGATTCTTGGGAAACAGTAGAACCTGCCTGAAGAGTCTTGGGAAAAAACCACCCCAATAGAAACCTACCCAAAGATTCTTAGGTGTAAGGTCGCCTCAAGCCATCACAGCTTAGGGGAGAAGGAGCAGGAAGGAGCTAGTAACTAAGGGAAAAACACCCTCTCCCAAGAAATGGGAGTGTTCGACACTAAGTGTTCAACATGGGTGGGGTGCGATAAAACACACAAGATACTGATATATATATGTATACCAAACACACATCCCAACCTATGCCTTCTAAATAGAGAAACTGATCACATGCCTCGACATTGCTACTGCGAATCATGCATACAAAAAACAACCCCAAACCCATTTAGGATTTCACGTTTCAATAGAATTAGTTTATTTAGTTCCTTAACTCTTGGGAAACTATCCACAACCAACCACATCAATCGTTCGTAAAACATATCCCTGCCATCCACAAATCAAGTTAGGAAAACACAAGTAACACAACCAAGTTCTTCTTATCAACCAACCGACCCAATGATTATTAATCTTGTTCCATTACCATGACCCACCATTCATTAACTCTTCCTCTTTTTATTTATTATTCACAACCCATAGTCCATTCACATTCAAACCCATCCCTGGAGCCCTTCTGCCAACTTCCATAACCACAACTACACCGTACATCATTATCCCTTTAATACCATTTATCGCAGCCCCGCTGCCCACCCGATCCACAACAACCCACAAAACAAGGTTCGTGCCAAATCATTGCCCCTTTAACATCATTTACCGCATCCCTGATTTTTGTTCTATTCGTAACAACCTAGGATTCACCCCTCCCTTTCACACACCAGTAAACATGCCAAAACCCACAAGTTCATTATTCCATTTTGTTTAACCAGGGTGATCACACAAGGGTTCCAGATTTTAAACATCCAAGTTTACGTGATTAACCAATTTCCACATTCCACAAAGATTCCATCGACAAAATGGTCTAAAAAGATAGTGCAACATTTAGTTGCGTATGCAAAGTCCCCCAACGACTGTGATTTTCAGTAGGCATAATCCTATTCAGTTCACAATATATCAATTGGTTAAACAACGATAAACATAACAACTTACCCATCCCCTGTTCTTTAACAAGTTATTATCTTTATTTAATGGTTCAACTATTTCTCATGAAAATAAGAGGATACCCACCCCGTATGATGCACAAATTAGGGAGACAAAGGTAAAAATCCCTACCTCAACAGGTTCTGATTGCAATGCTCCCCCGGATCAACCTTAGAAGACGTCCATCGGCATCCGTCACTTATGTCGGGTCCCAGAAAAACCTCCTCGAGTGGAAGTTGGAAAGAAAGGCCAAAGGAAAGACAACAGATCCAACCTCGGATGTTCCGACTCATCGTTATGATCCCATGGCCGCTGACGGATCGTAAATCGGAGCTTGGACGATGAAGTAATGAAAGAAAGAGCCTTCGAGTCTCTTGGGAGAACTCTACTCAGAGGAAAGGGGAGGAGAGGGGGGAATTGAAAAGGTGGAGGGGACCCCTCATTTTATAGTTGAAAAAAGAAAAAGTACATGGTGGGTACTTTATGGTACACGGCGTGTACTCGGTTATTTCACACGGTCACCACGCGTCTTCCAGCATGGCTCCGCGGCTGTTGACTGGTCAACACACAGTTTGAGGGTAACGCATACGCGGGGAGGGACTACACGACGTGTAGTTTGGACACACGGCGTGTACCCATTTATTTCACACGGAAAAGACACGGCTCCAACATGGAACATGGCCATTGACTGGTAAGGCGTGCGCTGGGAGGGACTACACGATGTGTAGTTTAGGGTACACAGCGTGTACCCACTTCTTTCACACAGTAAGGACACGGCCTGCAACACGGGGTATTCCCGGCAAGGGGGTACATGGCGTGTACTCAAACTACACGGCGTGTAGTTTCAAAATTTTGGAAAGTGTGGGAAAAGTCCATTTTACCCTCCAGAAAACATCATGACCTTCTTTTTGACAAAGTAATGTGTCGGAGAGGTCCGGGACATTACATCAGATACCTCTTAAAACATTCTCATCCACGTGAATTCAAAAAAACCAACCCATAAGAACCCAACAAGATGCCTCTTAGGGTTCTCGTTATAACAGGAACCCAACCTACAACCCTAATCATAGGTGATAGGTATTTTCTCTTCTATGTCAAGATATTATCCGCTTTAGGCGGCACTGACTCACCTGCACGGGTTTAATCGCATCCGCATTAATCTGTCTCGATTAAGGATTGGTCCTTCCCACTTCCATATATTAGGATTTTCCAACTTAAACTGCCCGCAACACCGCAAAACCAACACACTTCCCGAACATGTGGTTTGGGGAAAAATTCCTTCTCATATGTCGAGATATTATCTTCTTTAGGCAGCACTGACTCGCCTGCACAGGTTCAATCACATCCGCATTAATGCGTCTTGATTAAGGATCAGGTTATTCCCTTTCCCCACACATACGGATGTGTTACACATTACCAGGGAACAAGGAAACAAAAGGTCTCACAACCGACAAGCCAAGCATTCCATATATCAAAGGTACAGAGTATAACATCAACACAAAGCTCAGAAGAAAAAGGAAAAACACAAGTCAAAACAACTCTGGGTACTGAGCGCGCATCTGGGTATCCCACTCCCAAGTTCTCTCCTCAAGGCTGCCATGCCTTCACAACACATGAACCAATTGAATGGTTCATCCACGGAGCACCTTCTCTTTACGATCCTCGATTATGACTGGTCGTTCCTCAAAGGTCGTGTCATCTCCCATATCTAACTCTCCCCAGTCGATAATGTGAGAGTCATCGTGTAAGTGCCAAAGAATCTGGGAGATGTGGAAGACGTTATGAACCTTCTATAACTGAGGTGGCAGGGCTAGCTGATATTCCACCTCGCCGACTCGCCTCAGCACCTCGAAAGGTCTGATGAACCTGGGTGAGATCTTTTTCCCTTTCCCAAACCTCTTCTGCCCCCGTAGAGGGGAAACCTTCAAGAACACATGATCTCCCACCTCGAACTCCAAGGGCCTCCTCCGACAGTCAGCATAAGACTTCTTTCGGTCTTGAGCCGCTTTCATCCTCTCACGTACAAGCTCGATTTTCTCTGTGGTGCGCTGCACTACCTCTGGCCCAGGAGCACCTGTCTCACCAACCACTGCCCACCAAATGGGTGAACAACATGGTCTTCCATACAAAGCCTCAAATGGTTCCATACCAATAGTAGAGTGGAAGCTGTTGTTGTAGGTGAACTCTACTAAAGGAATGTGTCTTACCCATGATCCTCTGAAATCAAGAACGCATGATCACAGCATGTCTTAAAACATCTGGATAGTCCACTCTATCTTCCAATCGGTCTGGGGGTGGAAAGCAGTGCCAAGGCGTAGCTAGGTGCCAAAAGCATGTTGTAACCCCCTCCAGACTCGTGAGGTAATCCGATTATCCTAATCTGAGACGATAGTCTTTGGAACTCCACGCAAACGCACCACCTCGTCTACGTACCTCTTGGCTAAGGTACTCACCGGGCCCGACTCCCTAATTTCAAAGAAGTGAGATGATTTCGTAAGTGAATCCACCACTACCCAGATAGCATCATAACCTCCCTGAGCTCTGGGTAGTCCTATGAAGAAGTCCATTGAGATGTCATTCCACTTCCACTCAGGGACATCTAAAGGATGCAACAAACCACTGGGAACATAGTGTTCATCCGTCACATGCTGACACACTAAGCATTTAGCCACAAACTCCGCCACTACTCGTTTCACCCCAGGCCACCAAAACTGTTCCCTCAAGCCTTGGTAAATTTTTGAAACTCTTGGATGTACCACCAAGGATGAGCTATGGAAATCACGGAGAACTCCCTCACGCATTGTCTCCGGGACAAACAACATTCCATGGAAAAGCATCTGATGTTGTCTTTCCTCTGAACATCCTTCTGGAGTATTCCCCTGATCAAAACGATCCCACATCACTTATGCCTCAGAGTCCCCCCAGTGAGACTCTTCCACCTACTGAAACAAGGAGGACTGCACCGTCATCTGAAACAAACAGCCTCTAACACCTTCTACCATGGAATCCAAGTGCAAGGCAGCCAACTCTCCCATTTCCTTCCAAGCATTAGTGGATTCTCGAACCACTTTATTATGCGACTTTCTGCTTAGGGAATCACCCACAATGTTGCGCTTACCTTCAGTGTAAGATATCTCAATGTCATAGTCTTGGAGAAACTCGACCCATCTCCACTGCCACAGGTTTAGGTCATGCTGGGAGAAGATATAATGCAGGCTCTTGTGATCTGAGAAGACCACAAAGTGCTCCCCAAAGAGGTAATATTGCCACAACCTCAGTGCGAACACTACTGCTGCAAGCTCTAGGTCATGGGTGGCACATTTACGCTCGTGAGGGCGTAACTTCCTAGACCCATAATAGATCACTCCCTTCTTCTACAAGGATATGCGACACTATGCGAATCAATGTCTCAATCGTCAGAGTATACCCTATATGATGCTATTGGATAATAATCATGTTATGGTACTACCGCAGATATAGTGGAACGATTAATATGCCTATTCAAGAATAATTTTATTTCAATAACTTTTAGCAATGTAATGTTTATAATAATTATGGAGTAAATAAGGATTGTAATGTTGTACTATTTCATTAAGGATTTTAGATTGTATGGTATCAAGTAAAGTGACACAGTTTGAAGCTAAACATTTTCGAAAATAAATGGATGGTGCAAATATAACACTTAATATGTTTCTAATAATGAAATAATGATTTTAGAATATGAGATAATTGATTTTGATAATTTATATTGGAAATTATTTACATCCTTGGAACTGATTAATGGTTTGTTTATATCTTTATTGGAAGTTTCCATCATTTTGGGATTTAAGGTGTACATCTTGTATTCTATGTCTTACATAAGAAATAAGGAATAATTATTTTATTCCACAAGTGTTTCTAGTTTTTCATGTTATTTCCATGCTTTTAGAGAATACATGATGAATGTATTCATATGTTTGTTATGTGACCTTCCATATATTTTTTTGGATTGTGAGTTCGGACTGAATAATTTTTGATAAGCCTAAAGGTTATAATGGATTATGTTTGATATTGGATACTATTTTTTAATGAAAATATTTAATATGATTTTTTTGTAGAATGTTTTACTTTTATAGAATAGACAACCCACAGGTCGTGCGACAACCCATCGCATCCGGAAAGGCCGCAGGACTTGAACACGCAACCGAAGGGTGACAAGGGTGCATCTCCTCCCACTGGCCTATGTGATATCCTAATTTGTATAACATAGTTTGTTTATGGAATGCTAGATAAAGTATAAATTCTATTTTTTAACCCTATAAGATTAATATATATAGAATATTATTATGTTTTATTATATTTTGGAGATAAATATGATTTTGTGGTAGAAATTAGCTAAAGGATGGAACTATACTAGTCAAGTAAGTACTCTTCCTTTTGTTCTTATTCTATGATATTATTAAACATTAGGGAAATGATCGTGAAACCAAAAAAATCTGAGTACATTCATTTTCGATGAATCAAATGATCTCATTGATCATCACATATTTATAGATTTATGGTTTTTATCTTTCTTTTAATAATCTTCTCTATCACTCTCCATCAGAACATGATGGTAAAATTTTCATTCCTTCCCATATTTTCCTACATAGATCTCTAGTATGTTTTATTTCTGATAACCTTTGTAATTATCATTAATTATTTTGAAATGGTGGTCTCATTAATCCCTTTTTTAATGTGGGGTTTCAATAATGATATTTTGAAAAGACAATCCGATATTTTTTTATTTCTAGGATTAAATTGTGAGGACATCATTTATTAAAGGAGGGGATAATGTTACACCCCATTATTTCATGGTATGTTTATCTTTAAATAAATTCAATAGCTTGTGTTGTATGTTACACCAAGATAAGATTATTTTACACAAAACACTGTGTTCGAGTGCACGACAACCTATCAAATTATCCCTTTAAAAAGTGGTTATAAAAATTACTAATCACATTTTTAAATTTCATAAATTTTATTTTTCAAAATAGACTTCATTTTGGAATTTAAAATATAAAAATTAGTTTAGGGTGAAATTTTGTTAATTTTTTGAAAAGTTTCTTTTTTGATGAATAGTGAAAAACACTTCATTGATGTTAAAACCCAATTTTTTATTTAAGTAATTATTTTAATTTAAATTTATTTTAAATTGAAAATTGATACATAATACATATATTAATAAAATTTATGTCATTAGAATCATTTTATAATAGAATTTGATAAATAAAATTTTATGTAACTTTTGAATGTCTCTTTTACCCAACTTCTAGGAAAATTTACAAAATAGAACTAAATGTAATTTTACATATTATATGAATGTAATTTCAAAAATTTGACATACATTGTTGTAATTTGGGTAAAAAATGTTGTCTAATTGGATAAAACTAATTGTTTTGTGAATAATAACCTATGAATTTTATTTACCACAATTAAATGTAAATATGGTAAATAAAGTTAAAAATAATATTATAAAATTATAAAATTACCATAACACAAGTCATAATTATATTGGATACTTCTATATGAACCAAAATTATCCACAGTTATAAAATATGATCCTTTTTAAGCCACTTTTGTTAGAGTATGACAATTATTATATTTTATTTAAAGAACCGATAATATTGTCATATTCAAATTTTACTAACTAAACCATTTATAATAGAGGGTAATACAAAAGATAAATTAGACTATAAATATTCATTAGAAAGATAATAAATTTATCTACTTAGTTATATTTGTTTTATAATTTTTAGACAGTAAATAATTAAATTTAATTGTTACACAATGATGATGCAGTAATTGATTTATTAAAAGACAAATCAAAGACATGATATTAATAATTTTAAAATAAATATATTTTTAATTAATTAATTAATTAAACTAATTTTATAGATGACTTAGTCCTATTAGTGAAACATTTGAAGAATTGGTTTTATGTTATCATTTCAGATTGATATTCTAAAAAATTAAAATATTGAATCGTTAGAAAATTGACATAAATTATATTTTAAAATAAATACTTTTTTATTGAATGATATAAAAGTCATAAAATTCCATGGTTTGGCCAACAAAATTTTATATTGAAAAAAAAATTATAAATTATCCACTTTAGGTTCGTTTGGAAATTTATAGTTACTATATTATCCATATAGTGTAATCATACAAGAAGACATGGTGAGAGTTTACTTATTTAACTAAGGGATAAAGCCAAATGATAAGGGTAAATTCATGACCTAAAATTGTCTAAAACCTATTGGTTGAAATTATTTCAACTAATCCGCGTCTTATCCATGAAATAAATTAATTTGGAGTTATTATAAAACTAAAATTATTTTATAATAAATTAATATTTTTATATTTTTCCTAAAGTGTCCCTCACCTCTCATGTAAAAGGGAACCTCCCTTTCTCTTTAACTCGCACCTATAAGGAATTTTGGATGGAATAACCCCTACCATTTTCTTATCCCAAACTCCCTCAATTCATCCTATACGTCTAACTTTGTTCCTAATGTCATCTTAAGGATCCATTTTGTTCAAATTGAAAGGAAACACCTGAAGAAGATATAATTGTTTTATCAACCCTTTCAATGTTCTTTTCTTATTCTACTTACTCTTCCTTTGTTATTTACAAAGTAAAGTATGATATATAATATATAATATATACTGAGATGATATTATTATTATGGTAAAAGCATATTCATCCGTCTTCCCATCCTAGAAAAACAATATCACTATTCATATGAACGTAAAGCATACCCTCTCTAAGCTGTTCTGTAAATTGTATTTCATGTACACATTATTTCATTGGGTATAAAGATGAATATAATTGTCATAAATAATAACAATAAAATTATATTGTTCCTTTAAAATTCATATTAAATCCAATTTTTTACCATTTATCCATTAAAAAAATGATATTGTCGCTCGTGCGTACGTACGGCTTACCGTATCCATGACGCGATGAGACTCATCTTCCTCGTTCACTAGCCAAGATTATTATTAGAATAAATATTATTTATAATTATGAAATATATGACATAATAATACTAGTAGTAATATATATATATATATATATGTTTCATTCACTTACTTCCATTCAATATGATAAGAAAACAAAAACTACACCCACGCGTATGTACGACCTACCGTATTCAGTAACAGTGTGTTCCATTTTATTTATCTATCCATTATATATATTTTATATGCATAATATATATAATATATAAATCATGTTTTAAATTTTGGACGTAATTAAATTATGATCTATGTAATACAATCAGAAATTACAAGTCAAAACATGTATGATAAAGAAATCGATTGTTACCCGAAACGTTGCATTAACATCAAAATTTTTAAAAAACAGGTAATATTAAGTAATAAATAAATAAAATATAAATATCTAGATGATCTTGGTATAAATTATTATTATTTTATAACCATTATATAGGAGGATAACTCACCCTCGACTGATGTAAAGTATAAGGAAAGGGTTAATTTCTCAATCTCATTTTTTTCCGAGATTGTTTATGTGTAATTATTTACTAAGAAATATTTATCATCCATATCCATTTTTCATTAAAAAAAAATCAAAGCAAATATTTTAGCATTATATGGAAGTTAATATTTAACTAGATCATTATTTTATATGTTTTATAGATTTATTTTTCTTAATCATGTTAATTAATGACCATTTTTTTAAAATGACATTAAGGATTTATTTATATGAACATGATGGTTTTAAAATGTTAATTCCAATCAAAAGTTTCAAAGTGGTATGAAAAAATATCATTAAAATATGTATTTCAAATTACATCCTTTATAAATTGTGCGACTTATAAATGACTTCGTGAAAAAAGGGATATTTCACTCAAAGAGTTTTACTGATTATTTTCATCTTTGTCAACATCCTTTATTATATATTATTGTTATTTTAGGTTGATTTATTATAAAACAATATTCAATATTTTATTGAATTATTTACGATATGATTTACTATTTATGTGTTATTTTTATACCATTAATGGCTTCTGGTTAAAGTATTAATATTTCTTATTCTAGTTTTCATAAGAAGGATTATTTTATGTTTCACCCTTTCTATATGAATAATGCATTGGACATAATAAGTGACGGGAGAGGCCCGTTATAGACCTCAATGCACCAATATGTCTCATGATACAAACTAGTGTCTTAATACAAGGACTTGAAAGAATATTTGTATATAGACTTGGCATGAGGGCATCACGTAGTGGTTATGACATCCACCATTATGAATTCCCTTGTTTGAGATTAGATATTGATTTTACATGTGATTATTCGACTAGTAAAAGATCCATGTGAATGTTTAAATGGAATTAATTGATTTATTATTTCCATATTATTATGAATATAATGTCCTAAAAGGATTTTTTTTTTTTAGTTTTATACCTTCGCATAAACATTTATTCTTATTGTTGATAGATTTTACAATATTGTTTATCCTTACTGAGCTTTTGAGATCACCCCTTTCTTTTGCTTTATTTTCCCAGGATGCCATGAAGTGTTTTATGATTGATATGTAGGGTTAAGCGATGGGAATAATGAAATTATCAAAGTATTGTTTATATTTAGTTTATGTTTTGAATTATAATTTATGGTTGAGGAATGTAAACTATTTTCCAAGACTACTAAACAGATTGGTCCTTAGGGACCTAATTCCTTGTATCATACCAATGTATTAAAATAATGCACTGGGTCTAAGATTATGGGGATGGGGAGATATATAAGAAGTATTTGATATTTTTTCATTAGGTATTATATAAATGGTTATAAAAACATAATTCTATGGGGAGAGTCCATGTAATTTTTCAGGAAAAACATCAATGTATTCCTATACAATTGGTACATTCTAAATTTGAAGGTTCCTTTCCTCATCCCTAGATGTTGTTTGATATCCCCCCCCCCCAAATTTCCTTCAGTAGACATACTATGGGTGGATCTAGATAATGTTAGATAATGAAGTTTCTTCTCTAAAGATAATGGATTCAACATCTTCTTCAAATAAAATAATTTCATTCTTCTGGTCATAAATTATCACGTCATATTTTGAATTCTAGTGCATACTGAGGATTATATTGAATTCACCATTGTGTATGATGATAATTAAAACAACTAAATCTTACTTATATGTCAAAAATAGGGCTAAAGGAAACATTTTTGTTTCAATTATGCTTCCCTTTGAAGTTTTGACTGATAACACCCCTGTTAAATCAAAAGGGGAATGTCTAATTTTCTTAAAAAATGGGTAGATATAATTGAGTGTGATGATTCAGAATCAAATAAATAATTGTATATATTTGAATATATGATTAATTTTCCTACCACCACATCATTGGGTACTTCTAATTTAGTTGTGGGGATCACATAAGCTTAGCCATATCCCCATGGACTATTCTATGGTAGATTACCTTGACATTTTGGAAAATGATTTGAATAATTCCCCAATTCGTTTAAGACGAATCATTGTACATCATTGATTTGATTGTTCCACTTATAGTCATTATCTTGATGACCCTTTTATCCACAAGTAATTTAAACATCCATTCTATTCAATAATTTCCTTAGATGATGTTTTCAAAAATATTTACATAATCAAAATTTATGCAATCCCTTCTTCTTCTTTAATTATTCAGGCTTTCCCTGGTTATTAGAAGACCTATTCTTATTTTGATTTCTCTTAAACATATAATATCTACTAAAATCCTTCGGCATTATTATGGATCTAAAAAATATTTCATCATATGATGAATAAAATTGAGAAGACAGTACCCTTTGGATACTTGGATTAGTACCTTGAAAAAAATTATCAATCTTGTCTTTCAAATCCTGTATATAATCTATAGCCTACATGGATAGCCTTTTAAAGGTAGCCTCCTACTCCACAACACTCTCTCCATCCCTTTGTTTTTTGATGTAAAATTATATCTTCATTTAAGTTCCTTGATAATGAGGTAAATATTTGTTGAATAATGTTTCCTTAAAATTACCCATTCTATGTATTCTATTTCATCATTCGCCTTAGTATTTTTGATCAAAAACTACCATTTATAAACATATCCCTTGAGAAAATATATATCCAGCACTAACTTTTCATTTTCATTACATCCCAATGCCATGAATATATTTTCAAGGGATTTGATCCCCTACTCAGCTACCACTAGGATATTAATCCTACTAAAATATGGAGACTTCTGCTGAATGAAATGATACCACATAGGTGGAGTATTGTTATTCTTTATAACCTAAGTATATTGTCCTAATATGGTCATTATCTGCAAAGCTCCAACATTAACTATATTGACTTTCTCATTGGTTCAATCCCTCTATTCTCCACTGGTATTGATTATATCCCATCTATTAGGCACCATTTATAATCCTTGGAATACACAAAATTAGGTTATGAATCATAATTCATGATTTAGAAATGGGTACTCACTTAACCTAAATGGAAAATTTCTGCATAGCTAACCTCATATTAATAAACATTATTTTGTTAGGGATATATTTAATTTTAAATCCTTCCTAATGGTTTATAAATTGGATTTTAGTTATCCAATTAATATCCCCTATGACTATCTAATTGATTTCATAGTAAAGACCATTTTCATGTACTAAGTTATGCAGAGTCAGACCCAATGCACCTAGTTGGGGCTGTTACCCATAGGTCCATGTATTCCAGAACCACACCCACTTGTAGTATCTAGAAAGTGGTGTATTTTTAAGAATAGCCACATAATATCAACCTTACCAAAATACATGGATGTTATTTTATTCCTATCCACAACATCTTTCATAGGACTATGTTACCAAAACTATGTTTTCTAAATCCAATTCGATAGGTTTCTACTAAACATCCTCAAATACTAACTATAATAACCCTAAACCTAGTAACCAAGAGTCAGTGATTGTTTTATAATAAAGACAAAGATCCATGAGATCACATCACCAATGATTGATTAGTTTAGTTGTCTTGATGTAACTACATACATATATGGTTCCCTTATTATATTGGGGAAACAAATATAGAACATAACCAAGTAAAATAAAATTCTTCCTCGTCACATATTCATTGATTTAATATTCAAAAACATGGGACGAGAAAAAAATAAAAGGGTGATATTAAATGATAATTAATGGTTTAATATTGTGGATCCAGTAATCAATAATAATTTATTCATAATAAATTAATCATAATTAATATGTAATTATGAATAATTTAAAAACACACGCTGTCAATACACTGAGAATGAAAATGAATCAATAAATTTTTTCATTGTGAAAATCTCTAGATAATAACAACAAATCTCTAAAGGAATAAAATTATTTATTATTGGATGCCTTGTATCTAGAAAAGGAACCATCATACCATCAACATAATGTAATTTTGTGGGTAGATACAAGTTTGATTTTGTTTTGGAAGCAAACAGGAAGGGTATGTCACCAGCTATTTTGTCTCATTTGACCTATCGATGCATTGAAGAGATATAATTTTCATGACCCCCTCCCACCAAAGATTCCCCTCCTAAGCTGGCAATGGTGAAAGGGAGAAAATGACCCCCGATTCCCGCCTCCAGTGGGCCCCGGGGTGGCAACTAGCACCAAGGGTATGAGTTTCCACAAATATGGGAGGCATTACCCTTTTTATTATTTAGGATCGGGAAATAGGAGAAGTCAACCACCAAAAAGGAAAAGAACACATGTATATAAATAAACCCAAACCAATCCCACATGCATGTTTAAACAGTTTATAACAAGGTACATGTAAAATAAATCTCAAAAGTACAATACCAAAAGAAACAAGTGTACAGCAACAACAACAACTCCAACTATCTGACTAGTAGGGTCACGCACGGCCATTGTAGTCCTCCTGGAAACCTGAAAGTAAATGTAGGGTGAGCATACAAGTATACTCAGTAGGGAGACCTAAGTCTCTCGTGCACAAGTGGGGAGACATCCTAATTTTCCGTGAGAACAACAGAAGAAACCTAGCAAGGAATTCTATCCACCCAACCTCACCAGCCACACTCACCAAAAACACAATCAAAATAGGTAGTAGTATATAATAAACAAGAGTATTGGGTACCCCGCACCATTTCCCTTTAGTTAGATTCTCTTCCTAACGGCGAATTTCCTGACGCTTCCACACTCTCCCCGCCCACACACACCTGGGCCTCAGAAACCACACATACCGCCCGCACACTCCTAGGCCTCACAACCACATATCCCGCCCGCACACACCTGTGCCTCACAACCACATATCCTCCCCACACACACCTGGTCCTCACAACCACGTATCCCGTCAGCACACACCTGGGCCTCACAACCACGTATCCCCCTCGCACATACCTGGGCCTCAAAACCACGTATCCTTCCCGCACACACCTGGGCCTCACAACCATGTATCCCACCCGCACACACCTGGGCCTCAAAACCACGTATCCCGCCGCACACACCTGGGCCTCATCCCAAAGATTCTTGGGAAATAGTAGAACCTGCCAAAGAGTCTTCGTACAAAACCACCCCAATCAAAACCTACCCAAATATTCTTAGGTGTAAGGTCGCCTCAAGCCATCACAGCCTAGGGGAGAAGGAGCAGGAAGGAGCTAGTAACTAAGGGAAAAACACCATCTCCCTTAAAGTGGGAGTGTTCAGCACTAATTGCTCAACATGGGTGGGGTGAGATAAAACACAAAAGATATAGATATATATATGTATACCAAACACACAGCCCAACCTATGTCTTCTAAACAGAGAAACTGAGCACGTGCCTCGGCACTGCTACTGCGAAGCATGCATACAACAAAAAACCCCAACCCCATTTAGGTTTTCACGTTTTAGGAGTATTTTTTATTTAGTTACTTAACTACTGGGAAACTATCCGCAACCAACCACATAGATAATTCGTAAAACATATTCATGCCATCCACAAATCAAGATAGGAAAACACAAGCAACACAACCAAGTCCTTCTTATTAACCAACCGACCCATTGATTATTAATCATGTTCCATTACCATGACCCACCATTCATTAACTCTTCCACTTTTTATTTATTATTCATAACCCATAGTCCGTTCACATTCAAACCCATCCCTGCACCCCTGCTTCCCACTACCATAACCACAACTGCATCGTACATCATTATCCCTTTAATACCATTTATCGCAGCCCCGCTGCCCACCCGATCCACAACGACCCACAAAACAAGGTTTGTGCCACATCATCGGCCCTTTAACATCATTTACTGCATCCCTGCTTCCTGTTCTATTCGTAACAACCCAGGATTCACCCCTCCCATTCACACACCAGTAACCAAGCCAAAACCCACATGTTCATTATTCCATTTTGTTTAACTAGGGTGATCACACAAGGGTTCCAGATTTTCAACATCCAACTTTACATGATTAACCAATTTCCACATTCCACAAAGTTTTCATCCACAAAATGGTCTATAAAGATAGGGAAACATTTAGTTGCGTAAGAAAAGTCCCCCAACGACTATGATTTTCATTATGCATAAGCCTATTCAATTCACAACATAACAATAGGATAAACAAATATAAGTATAACAACTTCCCCATCCCATGTTCTTTAACAAGCTATTATCTTTATTTAATGGTTAAACTATTTCTCATGAAAATAAAAGGATACCCACCCCACATGATGCACAAATTAGATAGACAAAGGAAAAAATCCCTACCTCAACAGGTTCTGATCGCAACTCTCCCCCGGATCAACCTTAGAAGACATCTGTCGGTGTCCGTCACTTCTGTCGGGTCCTGGAAAAACCTCCTTGGGTGGAATTTGGAAT
Source organism: Viscum album (assembly GCA_963277665.1). Taxonomy (NCBI): domain Eukaryota; kingdom Viridiplantae; phylum Streptophyta; class Magnoliopsida; order Santalales; family Viscaceae; genus Viscum; species Viscum album. Next base: position 860,241,293 of record OY728143.1, on the reverse strand, counting down.
GGAAAGGCTGAAGGAAAGACAACAGATCCAAGCTCGGTTGATCCGCCTCGTCTTTATGATCCCATGGCCACTGACGGATCATAAATCAGAGCTCGGGCGATGAAGTTATGAAAGACAGAGCCTTCGAGTATCTTGGGAGAACTCTGCTCAGAGGAAAGTGGAGGAGAGGGGTGAGTTGAAAAGGAGGAGGGAACCCCTCCTTTTATAGGTGAGAAAATCAGAAGTACACGGCATGTACTTTATGGTACATAGTGTGTACTCAGTTATTTCACATGATCTCCACACGGCTTCCAAGACGGCTCCACGTCTGTTGACCGGTCAACACACGGTTTGAGGGTAATGCATACGCGGGGGGGGGGGGGGGGGGGACTACACGGCATGTAGTTTGGACACACGGCGTGTACCCATTTATTTCACATGGCAAAGACATGGCTCCGACATGGAACATGGTCATTGACTGGTAAGGCGTGCGCAGGGAGGGACTACATGGCATGTAGTTTAGGGTACACGGCATGTACCCACTTCTTTCATAGGGTAAGGTCATGGCCTGCAACACGGGGTAGACCCGGCAGGGGGGTACACGGCGTGTACTCAAACAACACGGCGTGTAGTTCCAAAATTCTGGAAAGTGTGTGAAAATTCCATTTTACCCTCTAGAACACTTCGTGACCTTTTTTTGACAAAGGAACGGGTTGGAGAGGTCCGGACCATTACATCAGATACCTCTTAAAACTTTCTCGTCCCCAAGAATTCAAAAAAACCAACCCGGCGGAACCCAACAAGATACCTCTTAGGGTTCTCGTTATAACAGGAACCCAACCAACAACCCTAATCATAGGTGTTAGGAATTCCCTCTCCTATGTCAACATATTATCTGCTTTAGGAAGCACTGACTCACCTACACGGGTTTAATCGCATCCGCATTAATGCGTCTCGATTAAGGATTGGGCCTTACAACTTCCATATAATAGGATTTTCCAACTTACACTGCCACCAACACCGCACAACCAACACACTGCCCGAACATGTGGTTTGGGGAAAAATTCCTTCTCCTATGTCGACATGTTATCCGATTTAGGCGGCACTGACTCGCCCTCATGAGTTCAATCGCATCCACATTAATGCATCTTGATTAAGGATCAGGTTATTCCCTTTCCCCACACATCTGAACATGTTACACATTACCCAGGAACAAGGAAACAAAAGGTCTCACAATTGACAAGAAAATAATTCCATATATCAAAGGTACAGAGTATAACATCAACACAAAGCTTAGAAGAAAAAGGAAAAAAAAAGTCAAAACAACTCCGGGTACTGAGAGTGCATCTGGGTCTCCTGCTCCCAAGTGCTCTCCTCAAGGCCGCCATGCATCCAAAACACACGAACCAATGGAATGGTTTGTCCACGGAGCACCTTCTCTTTACAATCCTCGATTCTGACTGGTCGTTCCTCTATGGTCGCATCTTCTCCCATATCTAACTCTCCATAGTCGATAATGTGAGAGTCGTCGTGTAAGTACCGATGAATCTGGGAGATGTGGAAGACGTCATGAACCTTCTCCAACTGAGGTGGCATGGCTAGCTGATATTCCACCTCGCCGACTCGCCTCAGCACCTCAAAAGGTCCGATGAACCTAGGTGAGAGATTTCTCCCTTTCCCAAATCTCTGCTTCCCCCGTCGAGGGGAAACCTTCAAGAACACATGATCTCCCACCTCGAACTCCAAGGGCCTCCTCCGACGGTTAGCATAAGACTTCTGTCAGTCCTGAGACACTTTCATCCTCTCACGTACAAGCTGGATTTTCTCTGTGGTGCTCCGTACTACGTCTGGCCTAGGAGCACCTATATCACCAACCTATGCCAAGGAAATTAGTGAATGATATGGTCTTCCATACAAAGCCTCAAATGGTGCCATGATAATAGTAGAGTGGAAGTTGTTGTTGTAAGAAAACTCTACTAAAGGAAAGTTTTATACCCATGATCCTCTGAAATCCAGAACGCATGCTCGCAGCATGTCCTCCAATTTATAGGTAGTCCACTATGTCTTCCCATCGTCCTGGGGGTGGAAAGCAGTGCTAAGGAATAGCTGGGTGCTAAAAGCTTGTTGTAACCCCCTCTAGACTCGTGAGGTAAACCGAGTATCCCGATCTAAGATGATATTCTTTGGAACTCCATGAAAACGCACCACCTCATCTACGTACCTCTGGGATAAGGTACTCATAGGGCCCGACTTCTTAATTGCTAAGAAGTGAGCTGATTTCGCTAGCTGACCCACCACTACCCAGATAGCATCATAACCTCCCTGAGCTCTGGGTAGTCATGTGATGAAGTCCATTGAGATTTCATCCCACTTCCACTCGGGGACATCTAAAGGTTGCAACAAACCACTGGGAACACTATGTTCAGCCTTCACTTACTGACACACTAGGAATTTAGCCAAAAAAATCTTCCACTACCCGTTTCACCCCGGGACACCAAAACTGTTCCCTCAGGCCTTGGTAGATTTTTTAAACTCCTGGATGTAACTCCAAGGCTGAGATATGGAACTCACGGAGAACTCCCTCACACATTGTCTCTGGGACAAAAAACATTCCATGGAAAATCATTCGATGCCGGCTGTCCTCTGACCATCCTTCTAAAGCGGTCCCCTGATCGACACGATCCCACATCACTTCCGCCTCGGAGTCCCCCCACTGAGACTCTTCCAACTGCTGCAATAAGGAGGACTGCACCGTCATCTGAAAAAAATAGCCTCTAACACCTTCTACCTTGTCATCCAAGTGCAAGGCATCCAACTCTCCCATCGCCTTCCAAGAAACAGTGGATTCCCAAACCACTTCCTTATGCGACTTCCTGCTCAGGGCATCCCCCAAAACATTGCCATTACCTTAAGTGTAAGAGATCTCAAAGTCATAGTCTTGGAGAAACTCGACCCATCTCCGCTTCCACAGGTTTAGGTCACGCTGGGAGAAGATATAACACAGGCTCTTGTGATCTGAGAAGACCACAAACCACTCCCCAAAGAGGTAATGTCGCCACAACTTCAGTGTGAACACTACTACTGCAAGCTCTAGGTCATGGGTGGCATAGTTACGCTCGTGAGGGCGTAACTGCCTAGACCCATAATAGATCACTCCCTTCTTCTTCATCAGCACGCAACCCAGACCAAGGCTAGAAGCATCACAAAACACCTCATACAACAACCCTTCCTCTGGCAACATGAGTACGGAGCACTGGCCAACTTCTCTTTTAGGTTGTCTAAAGACTTATAACATTTCTCACTCCATAGGAAGACCTGGTTCATCCTATTCAATGCTGTCAAGGGAGTAGAAACTTGAGAAGAGTCTGAAATGAACCTCTGATAGTAACCTGCTAACCCCAGGAAACTACGAACTTCTGCCACGCTCTTGGGTGCTGCCCAAGAAACAACTACCTCCACCTTCGACGGGTCTACTGACACTCTATGCTGAGACACTACGTGCCCAAGGAAGTGTACCTCTTGTGTCAAGAACTTACACTTCGACAATTTCCCGTAAATCTGGTGGTGTCGAAGGAATTCTAAGGCTGCCCTGAGATGTTCAACGTGCTCCCCCTCTGATCTTGAGTAGATCAGGCTGTCATCGATAAACACAATGGTGAACCGGTCCAGAAACTCTCGGAAGACAAAGTTTATAAGTCCCATGAACACAGCCAGTGCATTCGTAACTCCAAACGGCATCACTACAAACTCTAAGTGCCCATACCTACACCTGAAAGCCATCTTCAAGATGTCACTGTCCTTTACCCTCAACTGATGATATCCAGATCGTAGATCAATCTTAGAAAACCAACCTACTCCCCTCAGTTGGTCGAAGAGATCATCTATCCTTGGAAGGGGGTAACGGTTCTTGACCGTTACCTAGTTCAACCTTCAGTAGACTATGCATATCCTGAGACCACCATCTGCCTTCTTCTCAAACAAAAATGGAGCACCCCATGGAGATATGCAAGGTCGAACAAAACATTTCTCCATTAGATCATCAATCTGAATCCACAACTCCCGCAACTCCGAAGGTGCCATCCGATAAGGGGCCATCGAAATCGGACGGGCACTAGGCTGTAAGTCTATCCCGAACTCAACATCATGTCGGGGGGTAGAGTCACAACCTCCCCAGGAAAAACATCGAGGAAATCCTCAACAACCTGTGGGACATCCATCATCTCTGTATCAGCTGGAACCACTGATAACCCACCAAACAAGGAAAGGAGAGTCTTCACATTCCGTCTTCCTAACTGATAGCTCCTCTCGCCAACAAAAGATACGCGCTGCCCATTCACGTCGGAGAACACGACTCTTCTCTAGAAGCATTCGATAACGACACTAACATAAAACAACCAATCGATGCATAGAATGACATCATATGGTTGCATCTGTAACAGAAGAAGGTCCGCACTAGATTTATGTGGTCCCAACGTCATCCCACATCTCTAGAAAACACAAGATATGCTGGTCTGACCTCCAACTGGTGTACTCAGAACCAGTGGCAGGGAAAGTCTCTCTACATCTAGTCCCAATGCATGGGATAGACTAGGTGCAACAAAGGAGTGTGAAGCTCCCGAGTCGAGCAAAGTAGAAACAATGGTGCGGAACAAATAAATCATACCTCGCACCACCTCCGGTCCTGCTGGAGTAGTCAACTCTAATGAGTGCAAATATCCACGCCCAGCTCCTTTTCCTCTCTGATGTCTTCCACCTCCCCGACCACGCCATGGTCGAGGTCCCTGAGGAGCACCCTAAGGTCAGCCTCCTCCCAAAAAGTCTTCCCTCGGAGGGGCATGGTCATGCTGCTGCTGGAAGGGCCTCGCTGGCAACTGGTGCTGCTGAGGTGGGCACTTAACCTGCCCACCTCCACCGTACTGAGCTCGGGTCGGTCACCAACTCTGAATGTTCCTGAAACCTCCACAAGAAAAACACTTCGGTCTTGGGCTCTTGAAAAAGGGATGAAGACCCGAGGATATGAACTGGAACTGCTAGGGCCTGCTTCCCACTGGCCTGAACCTGGAAGGTCCCGTCGCAGGAGACCTGCTACTGAATGCCTTCCCCTTCGACGAGCCCGGCTGGATCCCCTCTCGGGGTGCACCTCCCAGTGAGTGCATCCTCTCTACAACCTTTCCTTATTATGTACTACCAAGTACGTCGGAAGGGTGAAGGGGGTGACAACATACTGGAGCGAAGGACGAAATTCCTCACCCAAATGTCTCGCCCAAGACTCCTCATCCGGAAAGAGATCCTGAGCAAAGCGCAGGAGATCCCAGAACTTGATCCCCAACTCTCATACTGACATACTCCCCTACTGAAGGTAGAGTAAATTCTGCCGCTTCTCCGCCTTGGTCATGGAAGAAAGGAATTCCTCTCAGAATTACTTCTCAAAGTCAGCCCATGGAACCTCTGCCTCTATCCTCTCTTTGAAGTAGAGCGTCCACCACAGTCGTGCCACGCCTCTCAGCTGACTGACTGCTAGGGGAACCCAGTACTTTCTCGGAGAACAAATCAATGTAAAAGCGATCCCTAGCTCTTCAAGCAACCCCTCCGTCTCCATATCTGAAGTACTACCCTCATACTTCTTGAGGGTCTGCTGCTGAAAAGAACAGAGAGTCGTCTACTGCTGGCTATCTTCCTCCTATCGGTCAATCCTAAACTGATCGACCGCCTGAATCTGCTGTGCCTCAACCGTCTGAGCCACCCGGGGACGACGTCCAGGTGCCATAGATGTATGGTAAACAGAGATCGCCTAAGCCCAAGTAGTAAGGAAATTTCTCAGGGATTCATTTTATCATTTTATTTCAATTTCTTTCCCAGAACACCCAAATAAAGTAAAACACAATCATGATGATGCATGTACCTTCCCTAGGGTCTCTACCCTGCAATAAATGTAGTCTCACTTGGTCGTTCTGTAGGCTCAGAGTCCTCACATCAGATCACGGGGGGCCCTAAAATCCCGTGTCCATGCCAGTCTTCCCTGGCCTATGTCACACACCAAGATTAACTAACACTGTTACCATACCATCCCATGTAATTCTCACTGTGCCTAACTCTAGACTCCATCATATCTTTCAACCTTCAGCTCTGATACCATTCTGTCATGACCCCCTCCCACCAAAGATTCCCCTCCTTAGCTGGCAATGGTGAAAGGGAGAAAATGACCCCACAAGTCCCGCCTCTAGTAGGCCCCACGGTGGCGACTAGCACCAAGGGTATGAGTTTTCACAAATATGGGTGGCATTACCCTTTTTATTATATAGGATCGGGAAATAGGACATGTCAACCACCAAAAAGGAAAAGAACAATTGTATATAAATAAACCCAAACCAATACCACATGCATGTTTAAACAATTTATAACATGGTATATGTAAAAGAAAGCTCAAAAGTACAATACCAAAAGAAACAAGTGTACAACAACAGCAACAACTCCAACTGTCTGACTAGTAGGGTCCCGCATGGCCCTGGTAGTCCTCCTGGATATTTGAAAGTAAACGTAGGGTGAGCTTATATGTATACTCAGTAGGGAAACCTAAAGCTCTCGTTCATAAGTGGGAAGACATCCAAATGTCCCGTGAGAACCACAGAAGAAACCTAGCAAGGAATTCTATCCACCCAACCTCACCAGCCATACTCACCAAAAACACAATCCCAACAGGTAGTACTATATAAGAAACAAGAGTATTGGGTAACCCACACCATTTCCATTTAGTTAGCTACTCTTCCTAATGGCGAACATCCTCATGCTGCCACACTCTCCCCGCCCACACACACCTGGGCCTCACAAACCACACATCCTGCCCGCACACACCTGGGCCTCACAACCACATATGCCGCCCACACACACCTGGGCCTCAGAACCACGTATCCCGTCTCTACACACCTGGGCCTCACAACCAAGTATCCCGCTCACACACACCTGGGCCTCACAACCATGTATCCCGCCCCCACACACCTGGGCCTCACAACCACGTATCCCGCCCACAAACACCTGGGCCTCACAACCATGTATCTCGCCCGCACACACCTGGGCCTCCTCCCGAAGATTCATGGGAAATAGTAGAACCTGCCCGAAGAGACTTGGGCTAAAACCACCCCAATCAAAACCTTCCTGAAGAGTCTTAGGTGTAAGGTCTCCTCAAGCCATCACAGCCTAGGGGAGAAGGAGTATGAAGGAGCTAGTAACTAAGGGAAATATACCCTCTCCCATGAAATGGGAGTGTTTGGAACTAAGTGCTCAACATGGGTGGGGTGCGATAAAACACAAAAGATACAGACATATATATGTATACCAAACACATAGCCCAACCTATGGCTTCTAAACAGAGAAACTGAGCACGTTCCTCGACACGGCTACTACGAAGCATGCATACAACAAACAACCCCAACCCCATTTAGGTTTTCATGTTTCATCATACTTAGTTTATTTAGTTCCTTAACTACTGGGAAGCTATCCACAACCAACCACATCGATCATTCGTAAAACATATCCCTTCCATCCACAAATCAAGTTAGGGAAACACAAGCAACACAACCAAGTCCTTCTTATCAACCAACCAACCCATTGATTATTAATCACATTCCATTACCATGACCCACCATTCATTAACTCTTCCACTTTTTATTTATTATTCACAACCCATAGTCCGTTCACATTCAAACCCATCTCTGCATCCCCGCTGCCAACTTCCATAACCACAACTGCACCATACATCATTATCCCTTTAGTACCTTTTATCGCAACCCCGCTGCCCACCTGATCCACAACAACCCACAAAACAAAGTTCGTGCCACATCATCGCCCCTTTAACATCATTTACCGTAGCCCTGATGCCTGTTCTATTCATAACAACACAGGAATCCCCCCTCCCTTTCACACACCAGTAACCAAGACAAAACCCACATGTTCATTATTCCATTTTGCTTAACCGAGGTGATCGCACAAGGGTTCTAGATTTTAAACAGCTATCTTTAAGTGATTAAACAATTTCAACATTCCACAATGTTTCCATCCACAAAACGGTCTAGAAATATATGGCAACATTTAATTGCGCAAGCAAAGGCCCCCAATGACCGTGATTTTCAGTAGGCATAAGCCTATTAAATTCACAACATATCAATATGATAAACAAAGATAAACATAACAACTTCCCCATCCCATGTTCTTTAACCAGTTATTATCTGTATTTAATGGTTCAACTATTTATCATGAAAACAAGAGGATACCCACCCCACATGATGCACAAATTAGGGAGACAAAGGTAAAAATTCCTACCTCAACAGGTTCTGATGGTAACGCTCCCCCGGATCAACCTTAGAAGACGTCTGTCGGCATCCATCACTTCTGTCAGGTCTCGGAAAAACATTCTTGGGTGGAAGTTAGAAAGGAAAGGCCAAAGGAAAGACAAAAGATCCAAGCTCGAAAGTTTTTCCTCGTCGTTACGATCTCGTGGCCGCTGACAGATCGTAAATTGGCGCTCAGATGATGATGTTATGAATGAATGATCCTTCGAGTCTCTTGGGAGAACTCTGCTCAGAGGAAAGGGGAGGAGAGTGGTGAGTTGAAAAGGAGGAGGGGACCCCTCCTTTTATAGATGAGAAAAGAAAAAGTGCACGGCGTGTACTTTATGGTACACGGCGTGTACTCGGTTATTTCACACGGTCTCCATGCAGCTTCCAACATGGCTCTGTGGCCGTTGACTGGTCAACACATGGTTTGATGGTAACGCATACGTGGGGAGGGACTACACGGCATGTTGTTTGGACACACGGGGTGTACCCATTTATTTCACACAGCAAAGACACGGCTCCAACACGGCACAAAGCCGTTGACTGGTAATGCATACGTGGGGAGGGACTACACGGCGTGTAGTTTAGGGTACACGGCGTGTACCCATTTCTTTCACATGGTAAGGACACGGCCTGCAACATGGGGTATACCCGGCAAGGGGTACACGGCGTTTACTCAAACTACACGGCGTGTAGTTTCAAAATTCTGGAAAGTGTTGGAAAAGTCCATTTTACCCTCCAGAACACTTCGTGACCTTCTTTTTGACAATGGAATGGGCCAGAGAGGTCCAGGCCATTACAATAACAGGCCCCACCCATCACTAAAAGTGAATATAATTCTACATACATATATTTAATTCAAGATCAATATGCCTTATCAATATATGTATTGAGTAGATGATATAGATTCATCAATATTTCCCCATTTAAAACAATGTTCAAAGTAAACACCAAATGTAAAACGGTGTGCTACTAGGACAATAATCATATTGGTTATATAAGAATATGAATATTTAATATAATGATAATTTAAAATGAGAAATTATTTCAAAGTGGATGTAGATACACAACATAAAATGTTTTATGAGAAAATACAAAGTCTCAATGAAATGAAAATTGAGATGAAGTCGCTAACCTTATGTAAGAATGTGTTCTGCACTTACTATTCAAATCTTGGATAATCAAAATAATTCCATTAAATAATGTTTTTTTTAAATTTAATACATGTACTAGATTTAATATATTTTTTATGTTCATTTATATATTTCATATGAGTTATAAGGTACACTTTTATTATTTAGGAGTGTTTGTTTTCTTGATTTTCATGGTCAGTTTACTTGTCTATATGCCTAGAAAATCTTGTAAAATTGAGAATAGATTTCCAGAATTGAAATTATATTTTATTAGTGAACATAAATAATATTAAATTCTTATATATTTCATTTTTTTATATGTTATGATGTTGAATCATTATATAAAATGTCTTTGATAATCATTTATATTATTTTGGCATTTTTTTTATCATCACGAACTAGTTTTGTTTTATTAATTAATATTATATATATACTGGTTATAGAACACTAAATAACTAATGTTACATATATCATATTGTTTTTTAACCATAATAATTATTTCATGACAAGATTTGATGGACTAATTTTCAAACAAAAACATGTCGTCCACGAAGGCGGTAAATCGGCACCTCACAAATGATATTTTCATTTTTAGAATAAAAGGAAGGGGAGAAGAGGCTTAATGGTGGATTTTACATTAACATAATAAAATTATAATATATATATAAGATACTAGAGTTATCTTGAATCTTTTTATCGAAGAGTTTAGGGAAGGATAATAAAATAAAATAAAATAAATGAAAATGAAAAGAAAGGATAAAGGGTTTAACTTCTTGAATTATTCTCTTTGTGAACCCCATTAAGTGACATGGGTTTGGTCTATTATTAAGAAAAAAAGCTTATAGACATGGGATGATTATTGTGTAGATATTGGACAAGATTAAAGGAATAGGAGGTGTAAGGATAAGAGGTGGTGTGGGGTGATATTTATAGTGGAGGAGATGAGTGTTTTTTTATTATTTTATACATTATTTTATTATTTTGACTCTAACGAAGAAATAGTGATGAGTGTTTAAAATAAATATAGTAACTAGTGCTTTTGAGTGTAAACCAATGGTTCCTAAATCTTCCATACACAATATATGACTCAATTTTTCATTTATTTAGCTTACACAGTAAATTATCATATTTCACTATTCATAAAAATTCAACTATTTTAGAAAAATCCCAAAAATTCAACCTAACAATTATACGACACATATAATTCAAAAATGAACTCCATTTTATAAAAATTATTTTAAAAATATGATAAATTATGTTTTTAATTTGAAAAATAATTTACTCAAAAAATACAAATTCAAAAATTATAACTGATTTTATAACACTTTGAAAAATTAACTACGGTCTCATAAAATTATATTATAGTCATATGATAAAAAAAAAATAATTAATGATTATATTTTATGAAAATATAATTTATTTTAAATTATTCTATTAATTTTAAAAAATTATAATAAACATTTATGTTTTATAAAAATACAAATACTTAATTTATCATTTTCCAAATATTTATTTTATAAAACTAGGACATAATTATTTCATATATTCATTTATAATATTTCAAAACTTTATCTATACTTTCATGGTTCAGGAAACTATTCTATTGGCTAAATTAATATTTATAAGGATCATATTACTATTCGAAAGGCCAACTTACTATTTTAATGGTAAATGTTCCTTAATTTCTAGAAGAAAATTTTTATTATATTAATTCTTCATTTATAGATTTTTTTGTGTTATATATGTGATTTTATATGATTTATACCATATGAAATAATTTAATGTGAAATTTAATATATCATATATAGGGAATTTATTTAATAGGATTCACATCGTACAATTTTGTGGTGTTATATTATTCCTTCAAACAGAAATTTGGACCTCAAAATTTTGAAGAATATCACCTTCCAAAAAGATGAGTATGGTTCTTATTTATAATTTCCTCTGGTTCCCTTGTAGCTTCTTCAATTTTATGGTTTCTCCATAAATCCTTTAATAGTTGATTTTTCTGACTTATCAATACTTTCACTCTTCTGTCACGAATCTCAATAGGTTTTGTAGTAATAAAAATCTAGAACCAGTTCTATTTCTTTATAGGCGAGTACATGCATTTGGTCTAGAATGTTCTTCTTTAACAATGATATGTGTAACACATCATGCACTTTTTATAGACATAGAAACATTTCTAATCATTATGCAACAACTCTAATTCTTTCTAGGATTTCAAATGGTTTGATATACGTGGGGATTAGTTTCCCTTTATTACCAAACCTAAAGTCATTCTTCTATGGAGATACTTTCAGAAATACATAATCGCCCACATGAATTTCCAAATACTTTCTCCAGATATTAGCATAACTATTTTGTCTACATTCATCTATATTAATATTATCCTCTATAGAATTTTCATATTTCATTTTATCTACAAAAATTCTAGGCTTATTAGTTTCCCCTCATCAATTTCATCCCTAACAGTTGGATATTGAAATCTATTTCCTTATAATGCTTCATATGGAACCTTTTGAATACTCGATTGGAAACTGTTATTGTATGTAAATTCCAGGAAATTTAAATACCAATCCCACTTACATTGAAAGACCAGTGAGCATGATCTGAATATGTCTTTCTATAGATGAATAGTCCTTTAAAACTATCTAACATTTTTATGGTGATAAGTCGTACTCATATGATGCTTAGTATCCAAAACCTTATAAATACTCTTCTAGACTGTTGATTTGAAATAGGGATATTAGTTAGATGCAATTGGTAGAGTTACCAAATGAAGTCTTTCAACATCATCAATATACATTCTTGCTAGGTCTCTTGTGAAAATTGACCCTTATAATGAAGAAATGTGCAAATTTAGTATGTTGATCAACAATTATCCATATTGAATCATTCTTTCTAGGTTTCCTTGGTAATCCTATGACAACTTAATTCATAGTCTCATCCCACTTCCATATAGTAATAGGATGAGGTTTCATGACTCCTATAGGATATTTTCCCTCAGCCTTTACTTCTTGAAAAAATAGGCATCTTGACAAATAGACATCAATTTCATGCTTCATATTATCCCATAAAAAATGTTACTTCAGATCACTAATCATCATGCTACTACTTGGGTGTGTAGAGAAATTTGAGATATGAATATCATCTAATAGTTACCTTCCTAGTTCATGTTCTGATGGAAGAAATAACATCTTTTGAAATTTTAGAATTCTACCCTCATAAATGAAGTCAAAAAACCATTCACCCTAAACGGAATTAATCTTCATTCGAAAGTTCACATCATACAATTTAGATCATTTAATATTACCCAGTAAATAGGGTTTAGAAATATTTTTAAAATGGATTGATGTTTCCCCTTCCCCAATAGTCTATATATCCATCACTACTAAAACCATGAATATACAATATTTCTCAATCCTCATTCTGGTAGAAATCCATGATCATTCCTTCATACTGAATCTGCTACCTTATTTTCATTTCATAAATGCTAGTGTACTGAGAAATCATAATCATTGAGTAACTAGAGCCAATATATTTTCCTCTAGTTAGGTTCATTCTGGGTAAATATGTATTTTGAATTGTTCTGATCCGTATATATCTCACATCTTTCCCTAAGTAGATAGTGTCTCCATATATTCGGAGAAATTATTATGACTATTAATTACAGATCATGAGTTGAATAATTTTTCCATGATAACTCTAATTCCTCTATGCATAAGAAATAACTTTAACACTTTTCATAAGGACACAACCCATTCCATTCTTTGATGCAACAAAATATCACAAACCCATTATTTCTCGATGGAAGAGTCAATATGAGATCATTGACCAATTTTCTCTTCAATTAATCAACAAATTATGTACATTATTTTTTGGATGTGAACATAACCACTTTATATGTGAACATGGTTAACAGGTTATCCAATCTGAAATAATTTTGAACAAAACACTGAGAGTAACCTACTAAACCAATAAAATTACATACCTCAGTTATGTTTGTTGGTATAAGACTCTCTTTCATTTCTATTATATTCACATGATCATCTGAGATTCCATACTTATAGAAAATATGACCAAGATAAGAAACCATTTGCATCCATGATTCACACATGCTAATCATTCACTATAAATCTTTTCTTCTAAGAGTCTTTAGAATAATCTGAATGTGGTTCTCAAAGTCATCATTGCTTTTTTCAGTACATCACGATATCATCAATAAATACAAAAATTAAATTATCAAGATATTACTTGAATACCCAATTCATTAGATCAATGATAATATGGGGTTTATTTTTCATTCCAAATGGCATTACGGTAAACTCATAATGCATGTACCTTGTTCAAAATAATTTCTTTATAATATCATTCTTTTTTACATGCATTTGATGATATCTATAACATAGTTCAATAATAGAAAAATATTGAGCTCCATGAAGTTGATCAAATAAATATTCAATTTTAGGGAGTGCATACTTTTTCTTTATTATAATAAGATTAATTTATTTACAGTCAACACGTAGCCTCAAGGATCCATCCTTCATCATAAAAAAGAGAACATGGTCTTCTAAATGAGAAACACTAAGTCAAATAAATACATTATTACTAAAATCCTATATTTGTTTCTTCGGATCCACTAATTACACAGTTTCTATTCTATAAGGATTCATTGATATTGGTTTTTCATCAGTGATTATATCAACGGTAAACTGACCTTCAAGCAATGGGGGCATCCATTTAATTCCTCATGAAATACATCAATGTATTACAGTAAAATTGGTATATTCTCTATTTTAATATGATGTTCCTCATCCATAGATTTTTTTTAATATTCCTCCCAAAATATTTCATTTTTTATATATACTAGGTGTGGATCTAATTATGAATCATATGATGATGTTTCTACTATACAGATAAGGGATTCAACATATTGTTCCCAAATAATAATTTCCTTTTTCTTATCATAAATTATCACATAATATTTGGATAGCCATTTAATACCAAGGATTATATAAAATTCATCAACTGGTATGATGATCAGGGAAGAAAATAAATCATGATTATATGTTATAAATGGGACTAAATGACCCATTTTTCATTGAGACATACATTATGAGTTTTGACTAATAAATCCCTTGTAAAATAAAAAGGAAAATGTCTAATTTTTTTAAAAAACTTGGTAGATATAAAAGGGAGTGATGATCTTGAATGAAATAAAGTATAGGCTATAATTGATGATATGATTGATGTAATTTAAACCACATTATTGAGTACTTATACTTTACATATGGTGATCGCATTATCTTGGTGACTCCCCATGGCCCCTACTATGGTAGATTCCCATGAAACATTGGAAAAATATTTAAACAATAACCTAATTAATTACACATAATTTATTTTATACCATTAATTTGATTCTTCCCCTTTTATTAATTATCTTTATGATCCTTTTCTATACACATATATTAAACTCCTATTCCATTCAATCATTTCCTTGAATGATTCTTTCCAAAATTATCACATAATGAAAATTTATTCTTTCCCTTATTCATATTTTATTATTCAAACATTCTAGGGTTATTAGAAGTTGTATTATTATCTTTATTTTTTTTGAACTTATATGACCTAGATAATTTCATTTACATTTTTATAGTACATAATACTATTTTGTCATATGATGAAATTTTTGATAATATCATTAACTTAAGATACATAGTTTAATACCATCAAATAAATGATCAATATTTAATTTAAAATCACATATATAATCTATATCATACCTAGATATCCTTATAAAGGTAGGCTCATACTCCACAACAATCTCTTCTTCCCTTTAATTTAAGATAAGGGATTTTATCTTTATTGTAGTTCATTTCTCAAAGGGAAGTATTTTTTGAAGAATGTTTCCTTAAAACTTATTAATTTCATGTATTTTATTTCGTCTTCCACCTTAGTATATTGTATGAACTAATTCTATTGATCAGTATATCCTTTGATAAAATATTTTTCTAGTACTATCTTTTCATTTTAATTTTATCCCAATGCCATAAATATCTTTTCTAGTGACTCGATACACAACTGAGAAACCATTGGATTAGTAATCCCACTAAGATATGAGGGATTATTCCACATGAAATGATCCATCATTGGTTTTGTATGGTTTTGCTTCATAACTTGTGTAAGATGTCCTAATATGGTCATGATCTTCTCATCTCCAGCATTAATTGTGTTTACTTTCTTAGTGGGGTAATCCTTACATTCTCCATGTATATTGATTTATTTCCTTACATTAAGCACCATTTCTAAAAAATGGAATACACAAAATTAGGTTATGAATCAAAATGCATGATTTTGAAATAGAAAAACACTTAACATAAATTGAAAATTTATACAAAACTAATCTCATAATCATAAAAATTGTTTATTTGGGGAAATTCTTTCTTTCAAATCCTCTATAATGGTTTGTAAGGTGGATGTTAATTATCCTAAGAATATACCATATTAGTATAAAATCATGTGCTTAGTAAGTCCCATTTTCATGTACTAGGTTACAGAGAGTCAGGTCCAACACACCTAGTCAGAGTTGTTACCCCTAGGTATATCTATGCTAGACCCATGCCCACTTGTAATATTCAGATAGTGATGTATTTGTATAAATACCCACATGATATCGTTCTTACCAAAATTCATTGATTTTATTATATTTTTATCCTAAAATTATATCTTTGGGTTATGTTACCAAAACTATGTTTTCTAAATCCAGTTCCCAGGTTTTTTACTAAACTTCCTCTAATACTAATTGTAACATCCTAGACCCTAGTTTCCCTTAGTCTATGGTTGTTTTAATATAATGACATAGATAAAAGATATAACATCACCAATAATTGATCAATTTAGTTGTCATAATGTAACTAGATACATAAATATTATATTGGAAAAACAAACATATAATATAACAATGGAAAATAAATTGCTTCCTTCTTAATTTTTCAAAGATTTCATTTCCAAAACCTAGGGAAAAAAATAAAAGGGAGAGATAAAATTAATAGTAAGTGTTACATATAGTTGAAACATGAATAAATAATAATTCAATAATAATAAATTAGGAATAATAAATATGGAATGGTGAATAATTGAAAAACACAAGCTATCAATACATTCTTAATGAAAATGCATCCATATATTTTGTCATAGTGAAAATCCCTAGATAATTATAACTAAATTTAGAATTAAGAAAATTATTAATTATTAGAATTAATGTGTCTAGAACATGAACCATCATACCATCAAGATGGTTTATGTTTGTCTGTAGATACCCATCTTATTATGTTTTGGAGACAAACATGAAGGGTTTTTCGTCATCTATTTTGTCTCATGATACGCGTAGATGCATTGAGTGGCCATAACGGCCACCTCCCACCACTTATATTTCAAATAATTCTTAATAAATAAATTTAATTCAAGAAAATATACCTTATAAATATCCATATTGATTGTAGGATAAAGATTCATCAATATTTCCCTAGTTAAAACAACATTCAAAATAAACCCCATATTTTAAAGGGTAAATAACAAAGAAATTAATCATGACCATGATACATGAATAATGATATTTAATAGAAACATAAAATCAAATGAAAAATTATATAAAATGGGGTTGTAGATGCAACACATAAAAATTATTATGTTCCCAATACCAAGTATGTCTCAATGAAATAGAAATTGAGAAGAAGTCCCTTACCATCCGTCCAAATGTATTTTTTTACATGATCTTAATGTTCTGGATAATAAAATTAAATCCATTATTTTATTTATTCTTATCCTTTTATAAATGTAATTTATTTATTATATTTTTATTAAGTTCATTTATGACAGTTTTAATGAGTTTTACAATTTCATTATTTGGGAGCGTTCGTTTCCTTACTTATCATGATCTGTTTACATGAATATTTTATGGAAAATCAAGTAAAATTAGAATAGTGGTCCAGAATATAAATTATATATTATTAGTAAAATTTAATAATATTAAATGGTTATGTATTTCATTTGGTTATATGGAATGAGGATGAATCATTTGATAAAATATTAGTGAAATTCATTTAGATTGTTTTGGTTGTTTTTTTATCATCACATATTAGTTTTGTTTTATTAATTATTATTCTATATATATACTCATTCAAAAAACATTAAATAAGCTATAATACATATATAATAATCTATTATAACCATAAAATTTGTTTTATTACAAGGCTTTAAGGCGTAATTGAAGAACGAAAACAAGTTATCCATGATGATGGTAAATCGGCCCCTCACAGACGATGTTTTCATTTTTAGAATAGAATGAAGAGGAAAATATAATTGATGGTGGATTTTACATTGACATTATAAGATTAATGTATATATATGATACTATATTTTATAATGAATATTTTTATATAGGAGTTTAGGTAAGGATAATAAAATAAAAGAAATTGAAAGCAAATGAAATGGAAGGATTAAGTGTTTTACCTCTTGAATTATTCTTCTAGAGAACCTCCTTAAGGGACTTGGGTTTCAACTATTTTTGAGACCAAAGACTCTTATAAATGGGTGAGAGATATGGGTTGATTATTGAGAAGAAATTGTACAAGAATAAAGGATTTATTGGTGTAAGTTGAAGAGGTGGTGAGGGGTTATATTTATAATGGAGGAGCATGGTATGTTTTTGATTAATTTAATCATTTTTTTTATTTTTTTGGATCTAGGAAAGAAATAATTATTATTCATGAGAATAAATATATAACTTAGTGCATATTGTTTCAAAAGAATGTTACTTACATCATCCTTACATTATCCATGACTCAATAATTTATGTATTTAGCTTATACCATAACTTACCATATTTTACAATTCACCAAAAAAAACTATTTTAGAAAATATGAACAAATTCACTCTAACCAATTTTGAATGTGTAGAATTAAAAAATTAACCCCATTTTTTTAAAATAATTTTCTAAATTTTATAAATATATTTTTTAATTAAAATCTACATTTACTCCAAAAATACGATTTTTAAAATAACTGATTTTATAACATTTTGAAAAAAACTACGGTCTCAAAAAATTATATTGTAATAATAAGACATAAAAATATTAAACTATAATTCTATTTAAGGAAAATAAATTTCCTTTTATATCATTATATTAATTATAAAATTTTAAATAAACATTTATGTTTTAAAAAAATTCCAGCACATAATTTTTCATTTTCAAGATATTTATTTACTTAATCTATAATATAATTATATTATATTTTCATTTATAAGATTTATAAATTATATTTATAATTTAGTAGGTGAGGTTACTATTATATTTTCAAAATTACTATTCATAAGGGTCATATTACCATTCGAAAAGTAAAGTTACAATTTAATTTGTATATATTCCTTAATTTTTAGAAAAAAACATTTTATTTCATTCAATAATATTTTATAGATTTTGTTTTCTGTTCTCTATGTGATATCTTATTATTTATACCATTTGAAGTAATTTTATGTTTAATTAAATATATCGAATGAATCGAATTTATTTAATAGGATACAAACCTTAAAATATCAGGGTTATATATTCAATATTCACCCATAAAAGGATGAGAGATAGGTTAAAGATGTTTCTTTTAAAATCGTGTGTATTTTTTGTGAAACCGTAATAGTAAATGATATGGTCTATCCTATAATAGTGTAGGTTTATTCTTAACCTATAAAATACTTTCTCTCCATTTATTTTGGTGATTACAAGCCCATCCATTTGAGTTAGATGGGATTGAAGAGTACATTTGGTTCACAGTGAACAAATCTACTATGAAAGTCCTATTATTCTTAATCTTTATATTAATTTCACTTCTTATCCATTTGGACACCATACTCACATTAATTTGTTTTTATGTTTTCATAAAAAATACACTAAAAATTTCATAATTAATTTTGATGAGTTTGATAGGACTACTCGCCCCATCTAGTTCATCTTCCCATCAATAAACCTTCCTTGAATATATTTTTTTTATTTAAAATATAGTGTTTGTTTATAATAATCATTGTTTTTTAAATATATTAATATATAGAAGTGTTTTTTGTACACCGCTACTAATTATTTTAAAAGATAAAATAAAACCTAATCCTTGGCCCCAAACTTGACCTCGGCCATTACATCAACCCATAATTCACTACCCTCTATGGTCCCCATAATCCCCACGTCCCCAACCCCAAACAGTGGCTACCAACCCCTGAAAGTTGTCCATAAGCCCAAAAAAACCCTCTTCTTTCCACAACCCCCACAACAAACCACCATATCCCTGATCCCAACCCTACCCCCTCGACCCCATGTTTCCCTGATACCTAGACAGCCCATATCCCAATAAACCTGAACCTCAATCCCTTGACCCCATGTACATTAGTGAGTCTGACATCAACAAAATCATCTCTCCAATCTATATGTTGGTTGATTCCCTCTTCTCATTGGAAATTATCCCCTCTCCTCATTAGACCCCTCCCACGACATATGACCCTTAACCTACCATTTAGTGTTTAAAGATTTGAAATCAACATTTATTATATTGGATTAATATAGACTTATTCTAATCATTTTACAATATGTTACTCACAATGTTAATATATATTTAATTTTTTAGTTTAAACTAATATTTATTATGAGTATAATTTTAATGAAGAAATGTTTTATACACAGTGGTGTTAATAATTGACATTATTTTTTATTAGAAATTTATATCATTTTTTAGAATATATAGACAAAATAGTGGTAATCAAAAACATATGGATAAAAGTTTTATTAATTCTCCCCTAAATATACCATTGTATTGTAAGATTTGGGAACCATTTTTCAAAAAAATTCAATTGAGAATCAATCGGTGGATAATTGATTAAACTTCCCTTGTACTGATTGTAAATAAATGCGATGCATGAATAGAATTGTTGTATTTAAGCACATGATATTGAATTACTTTTTTTCTCAAATTGAATGTATGATTTCTTATGGTGTGTTAAATGTTATGGATAGTCAAAAAAATGAGTACAATATCACTAAATTAAAATGTTACCGGACATTAGATAATTCATTTTGAAACTTGAATAATGAAACATTTTTATTTTCCAAATACAATAAATAAAATTTTAATAGACCAATAGAACATTCAGTTGATCCTAATAAGGTTAATATATCGTAGAACATTATTTATTAATAAAACTATTTAATTAACTAATCAAATATGGAAATCAAGAATTGTACAATGGATTTTCTGATTATTTGAAGATATATTTTCTACTCAATTTTAATATATCATGTGCCTTTGTTGAATTATTGAAATGAATTTTCTATGATTTTTTATTTTATTAATAATTCATTTGGTGAAGCTAAGATCCCTACAACATTCTATGCAATGAAATTAATCATCAATAAACATGGGCTTGATTATACAAAAATACATGAATGACCTAATAATTTCATGTATTATTAAGTAGAATAGTATAATAAAGAAGACTGTAAATGATGTCATATAAGTAGATGGAAATAAATGAGTAATCATTGAATTAAATATGAATGAAACATAATGAATAAGTAGAAGAAGAAAAATCCCACAATGTTATTTTATTACTTTCCTCTGAAACAATGCTTTTAAATATTATTCATGTTATCTATATCAGCATACAACATGAAGTGGAATGATTTAAAATGTAAAAAAATGATAAATCGATGAGGCATCCAAAATATTCAACATCATAGAAGGTGTTTGATTCATTGTATCTTTATTTCTCTTTGAATCTTCAGACCATACCTTTGAGATTAGCTTCTAATGGTTTTAACTACTTTAAGTAATAATTATATCATATTGATAGTTGTTTTTATCCCCTATAATTTACCTCCATGTATGTGTATAGAGAAGAATTATTTCATTATTTAAATGATTATTCTAGGGAAAAAATACTAAAAAATTACATTGATGTATAACTTCAGTCTCTAATCAATGAATTGTAATGATTATGAGATAATGGCATGGAAGCGTTTGTTACAGAAATGAGAAAAATGATCAAAATTCATGTTATTTTAATATGGATAATTAGTTAAAAACATAGACTATGAAACCTATCTGGTTGGAACACCGATAATAGTTTGGATTTTTTAGTTTGTATTTTTTGATTTTGAACCTTAATTATTACCTCATAGTTGAAAATGGTGCTTTATGTGTCTTCCTTGATATATAGGTTGTATTTGAGAGAGTGAATCAAATGTTATGGAATGTAAAATAAGTGAATACAGTATCAATGAAAAAGAATAAGATCTATGATAGGATAATTTTATTCAAAAATTGATAAATGATGCATTTGAATTTTCTGGATACAATTATCGGGACTTTCACAAATGAAAAGAACCTTTAGTTTATCCTGAATAGGATAATATTTCTCAAAAATTCAGTTAGAGAAAATGCATTTTTATGTATTAGTTAAATATGAAATCAATAATTTTACAAACTAAATATCAAGTATTTGAAATTTCATTTTCCACTCATGTTGTATCCCATAAAATGCCTTTATCGAATTACTAATAAATCAATGTCCTTGACTATGGAGTATCATTATGTTGCATTTTGTAAAGATAAGATCCTTACATCATTATATAATTTGATGAAAATAAATAAAAATATTTACATTCAATATAAAAAATACAAGAATTCCCAAATGAATGCATTCTTTATTAGGGAGAAGACACTAATAAAGAATAATATTTCATATTTCATATAATTAGGTGAAAATAAATCAGTAAAAATTATTGAACCATCAGGAAGAAGTACATGAAGAAAATCCAATGAAGTTATTATGTTAATTTCCTTTTTAACTATACTTGAAAATATTATTCATGTCATATAACACCACATACGATATGATGTGGAATGATTTAGAAGGTAATAATAAAGAATTTATGATACATCTAAATGATTCAACATCATGGAATGTGTTAGATTAATTATTACGATATTTTTCTTTATAACATTGGAATGTATGTTTGGGATTAGAATATGATGGCTACAACCCTTTCAGAAAATTATGTACTAAATATTGCATAAGAATAATAGTTTTGAAACCTTATAATATCACTTTGTTTATGTGTATAACAACGAATTATTTCATTTTTATAATGATTATTTTATGATATAAAATGCTATAAAATGACATTGATGTATACCTATATCCTCTAAAAGATAATTGATAGAATTATTGTATAATGGCTTGGAATCATTAAATACCTCAATGGGAAAACAATTCAAAATGCATGTTACTTTAATATGTACAATTAATGAATTTTCGGGACAATGAAACTTATCTTGTTAGAACCCACATACATGGTTGTCTTGTGTAGTTAGTAATTTCGATTTTCAACCACAATGATTACCTAATATCATAAAATGGTGCATTATGTATCATCATAGATTTCATGATGCATGTCATAAATTTAGGTTTATCAAGAAAAAATTAAATAATTGTAATGAATTGAAAAATTCACTAATGTTGTAATTTATTTAAAAAATATTTGAATAATTAAATAATTTCATTAAAGAATTTATAAAATGTAATGATTCTATAAGAGGAGGAAAGGGTATGAGGTACTATATATAAAGAAGTTAGAACACCAATGTGGATAAAAATGAGTATAGTTTTCAAACATCAATATTGGGTGTTTAATTTTCTACATCATAATAATGAATTAATTAATATTGAGAACATTTGTGATAATGTAATCTTCACATTGTTTAATAAACAGGGAAATAAAAGGATATCATCAATGCTTGTATGGACATGGAAAGAATTAATATAAAGAGTGGATTATGGGTAAATGAGATTGGAAATTACACTTCATCTATTTTTTCAATGAAAAATCAGGAGAAATAAGTATTATATTGTAACATAAATAATTACTAAGTGCTAGATCTATATTCATATAACATTTCAAGGTGTCATGTCTTTAAAAATAAAAATATACATGGATTGAAAATTCACAACTTACATTTTCTTTGTAGAAATTTAAACGCTTAGAATTGCGTAATATGTTTCCTAAAAAATATCTATATTTATAATTGATTTGTGAACCATTTTGAGAGATCATTGTCAAAAAACTCTAAATCCAATCAAAATTGAAAATTTCAAGATAGAATTATATTGACAATTTTTCATTTGGAGATGTCATATCCCCCTTTCAATATTAACTATCATGATTCAATTTAATGTGCATTTGGTATATGAAGATAATCTTGATGGACTAATACACTATCGATGGATATATCCAATTTAAGGGTGAATTATTATTATTATTATCTTCATTAAATAATTTGATTTTATCAATTAATTATGTGATTTTTTAATATGTTTCTTATATTTATTTCATCTCATACTTAGTTCATTTGAATTTAAACATGAGTAATAATGATCAAATATGATGCTCTGTTTATGATGGTAACATAGTTGAAGAGTTTCTAGGAATTTTTTTTGTGTATTTGGATGGAATTGAGACTAGATTCAGTCATTTTATATTTTTTTTATGATATCTACAATAATTATCATTCTAAACAAAATTCATCAGTATTTCCGAATATATGATGGATTGTTGGAAAATGATTAAATTTCACACCAACTGAATTAGGGTTAATGCAGTCACATAGATATATTCTACTCAATAGTCATATTGAAAATTTATTTTCTGAAGAATTGTGATTTCAAAAAAGAGATTACTAGGGGATTGAGCTCAAAACGTGATGGAATTAACTAATCATATTAATAAGAAGATTATTGATTGGTTCAACCATTCAGTAAGTACATGCTCATATTAATATTATTGGTATTTTTTTAATTTAATTATATTAGAAGAAATACATTATATCTTATTTTGTATATAATTAATATTGATAAAAGAACAGAAATGACATATGATTTAATGTTTTTGACTCGAGGTCCTCTAAGGAAAGATAAATTATTCAATTCCTAAAATAATCATGCCATTAAATTTTGTACAATAAATCAAGAATAATGATTTAAAACTCCAAATAATTGCACATTGATAGTTTCAGAGTTTCTATACATTGGAAATCTAGTTTATATTAATGAGTTAAACTGTTATGGTAAATTTTTAGATGTCTTATATAAATGAATGTGGGTCAAAATTGAATATGGTATAAAAAATATTCGCTACATTTTATTTATCTAATATTCTCTCGATTGATCCATACTGGAGAGAATGTAGATCAAGATTCATTTTTATAGGATTCATAAGTGAAGTTTACTTATTATATAGACGACGAACTATAAGTAGTCCGGAGTATTGTTGTACACATAAAATAGAGAGACATGTATGATATGGTTTATGAACCAATTATTTTAATTTTTTATAGTGAACCTCATCAACCATAAACAATTAAATAGTTTTTTCATGAAAATATTGAAATAATAAAAATTTCATGGGAGTGTGAAAAATGAAGAATTAATGTTTTCAATGGTGGTTTATAATAATTAGGAAAGTAGATATAGAGATAATTGAATGTCTAAATTGGTAATGAATATATATTATAATTTCACATCTATAAGTGTTTTGTATATATATGCATAATTTTTTTTAATTTTACAATTATTTTATTTTCTTCTTCTTTTCTTATATTGAAAATATTATCGAATGACCCTAAACACCCTAAGAGGGGAGGGGTGAATCAGTTTGTTAAAATTTTATTTCAATAAGATGGATCACATCCCCACATTAGTAGCAACATGTTCAATATGTATAATGGAATTTTAAAATAATAAAACACCCATATGAAAAAATAGAAACACAACACAATAGTTTTACATGGTTCACCACTAAGGGATAGTACAAGAAGAATATGTTTATAGTTTGTTGGAGATACATGAATCCTCTAAGATTCACTAATTATTTTGTAATAGAATTTTTCAGACATGTCAACTTTAGTCTAATACCAATTCATTTACCTGAATTTTTGTGATAGAACTCTACCTCCCTCAGATCACTTCGATTGACTCCATCTTCCTCACTACCTTGAAAAATGTATCATTCATTTTATTGACATGAAGGTTGCCTCAATAGATTGGTAATATAAGTCTTTTCTCCCAATTATCTTGAGATTATGCATTCAACATATTCTTAAATTAATGAACCTAACTATGTTATTCACTCAAACTAGATGATCAACACTACTATTCGTGAAGTTCCCAGCCATAGAAAAACCAACCTTTTGTTTCAACGATGTTTTATCTGTTAAAAACCCACATAGATTTTTAAATATCTTAGCCTTCATTAAGATACCATTCTTCATGGAACTCCTAGTGTTCATGAATCTTATATCATTCTTGGAAATCCTAAAATTTATGAAACTCTCACCCATCATGGAACTCTATTTTCTGAAATGAATTTATGTAAATTACTTTTTTACCAATATTTTCATAATGATTTATTTAGACAAACAGTGACGTGAATTGGTCACCCAATTCATTCCCCTATGAAATTTATTAAATTAATAGTGTTATAAATCATGTTTGAGGTGTAATGTGTTTACACTAACAAAAAATGAGAGCATACTTGAAGATATATCAATAATTATCAAACAACACCCCACAACAAATCAATAAAAAAACAAACACCCTTCAAAAAACACTTCATGCCAAAGTGCAGCAACTAGGTCCTCCACTGAGAAACATCATTCAATATGACTTGTGATTGCACATGAGGTAGTACAACATCAATATTCTTTTCTAGACAACAATGACAAGCATCTAATGAGGCAACATCACCAACAACATACAGTAGGTTCCATAGGTAGTGCAGCGTCAAATTTCGTAATAATGGTACAACTATAAACTGCATGAAAAGGTAGGTTATACCATAGCCACCCACAACTGACTAATCTAGTGGCCTCAACATACATAAATTTTACAAGGTCACATTAAAAATTTTAAAGATAGAAGAGTGCAAAGGGAACTAGGGACAGGCCCTAGCACACCCGAGCGTAAGGCCTCATGAAAAAAACCCACTTTCTTTAATCTTGGATTATCCAATTATGAGATTCCATAAAGATAATATTTCATCTTGAGAGATTCAGGGGTAGACAAAAATAGACCACACAGCCAGGGACCATGACACAAATCCTGAAGAATATCAAACACATTGTATTTCTCTAAAATATAAGTTGGGATCCTTCTTGTATTCATCAAATGTCCTTGTGTTCATTTGTTTTCTGATTTCAAGATATACTACATCTGAAATTTTATGACAGATATATTTATAGTGTGTTATTTCATCTTTCTCCTCCTTCAATGAAAAAAATTCATCACTCAAATCATCATCCTCCCCAATCTGATATGTATCTTTGTACACATGATCTTTGAAATACTCCTCCTCTTTATCAGTGATAACAACAACTTCAACCGATTTTTTAAGAGGGTCATCATCTTTATTATGAGCTTGATGGAATATTGTGACTATTTTTCGTTCTAAATCATAAATGAACCTGTGTTTCCTAATCTTCTTGGGGTTTGGTGTAATGTACCCATCCACATCCACCATCAGTTTTTCCCTTCTCTAGTGCTTGATTTGAGATAATCTTCCCCAAGTCAATCTGATGGGTCTTCTTCTCCCTGAAGAGAGTCATCAGAGAGATTTAAATTTTCCTTGTACCTTGTACCAAGAAAATCCAGAATATTCCTCTGGTCCTCCTCTAATGAAACTGTGACACTATTGTTACCAGTGAGGGCCAGACCAACATCTATAGAGCTAGAAAATTCATTGCTGGCAGAGGGTTGACCGCCTTTATTCACATCATTTTTTGGCCACTCACTAGATCTAGATGGTCCAGCGGTAACATTTGTTCCTTCAAGTCCGATAATTTTGTTTTCCCTCACAATCTATGTGGCTTTCTTAACCTTAGGACAAGTATGTTTTTGACCACATACATTGGAGGCATGCCGAAGCGTAGAACAGAGGTTACAAAAGTCTAGAATACATTCATACAAGACCTCCTAAGAGAATCCATAATCTCCATTTTAGATCCAAATGTGATATCGAAGATCCATAGAAACATCAATTTCAACACAGACTCTTGAATCAGAGGGCCATGAGAAAAACATCATCGTTTCATCCAATTTCAAAGGATTACCAACATTTTGAGAAATCAGAAATAAATCCTGATGTATAAACAGATGCAATAGTAGTCTAGGAAAACCGACCCAGATTAGAACAATAGGATATTCGGTGACGAGATCGATGTTCGGTGTCCATTTGTGAACTTTCATGTAAGAACCCCAAAAAGTACATGAATGATTTGCCCAAAATCGATTGTAGTCATCCTCGGAGGAGAACCGAAACACAACATTTGATCAATTGAGGAGGCCAATGTAAAATCCTAAAAAAACCAATGGTTTCAAAGGATGATCTTATAAATTTCAACGAGGGTCTATGCTAGAGTAATTTCCCAACAAGAATAGAATGAATATCACCGGAAAAGTGATTTACCTCAGTGGTTGAGAAAAAGATTTCCACTTGACAGTAGTGTCGAATGTACTTAGGAGCAACCTAAATCATAGAATCCACAGCTGTATTTGGTGGGGGTCTCATGTTCTCAGGAGTTCTCCCAGCCACCACATCCATGAAGGAATTAGGATTAGAAAAATTCATCCATTTCCAAATTCTCTTTATACAAAAAATTATTGTTTTCCTCCTATTTATAGACAATGCCTTATTGAGAAACATTCAAGCTTACCACAACCTTTTTGGAGACATATTCATTCATTTTTTTAGAGCTCATTTTTTTATAAAATGTTTGTGTAATTATTCCATTCAATAATCTTACCATTGCTACGTCCATTATTGTCTTTCCATCGCACCTCAACTATTCCTCATGAAACCTATTTCACATTCCTTTCGAACTTCACTGCCCCATATTCCTTCACAAAGCTTCACATCTTCATGATGCAACCTTTTACAGTGTATCCACCTATATTGTGATATCACTTAGCCTCTGAACTCTTTGATCAATGTAGTGTGGATTGATTAAAAAATATGTTTCCAGCTGGGAAAAACCATGGTTACAACAATATTCCAATTTGGGGTTTTTGGAAAAATATATTAAAATTCAATAAATCACCAGTCTCAATAAAATAACTGATATGTGTGAATTAACTAATCCATCACACTATGTCTATGTGAGAAAAGATTTATGTAGAAAAGATGAGTGGAAGAATGTGTGTTTCATGATTCAATATACCACCACTAATCCTATCAACCTACAATTCATTGAATTTCATTTAAACCCCCTTTGGTAATAATCCTTATGAAATTGTATTGAAACTTTAGTTTGAAAAAACACACTCCCCCTAGATCATATCTTCATGATAGAAATTCATCATATACATAAATATATTCAAATAGTTATATTGATTGGGGATATGGGATAAACTGTAACCTCATTATGATATGGGAGGTAGCAGAACACTGAGGTTCGACCGATGTTTTTCAAACATTGGTGATGTCAAAGGATTAGTCAGGAGGTCAAATACTAGATAATTAGTTTTGACATGCTATATTTTAATCATCCATTGTTTTACATTTAATTTGATGATGTGATATCTAATCTCAATATATTTGTTATGAGTGTGTTGAAGCATATTTTTTATAATTTTGATCACACTCTTATAATCACAGTGAATCATCATTAGTTTTTTCACCTCATCGCCATTATTAATCAGTTGATGCTTCATCCAAAATGGTTGACTGCATTTTTTCACAGAGATAATACCTTCTATAGCCATATTAATAGGGGAGATTTCTTGTTTCTTTCTCAACCAGGATACACATTTGTTTCCAATAAAGAATGAACCAACACTTTTGTAATTTTGATCAACCAAATCACCAACCCAGTCAAAATCATAAAATGTTGATAATTTATTGTCGCTTCCTTCTATAGTGAATGAGAAAATTTTGAGAGAAAATTGAATATGTCTCTTGATTATTTGAAATACTAAAAAATTCTCCTAATTCAGATTAATTTGGATGTTATCCACAAAACATGACACAGAGATGTTATTTGTCCATGTTGCAATCAGTTATAATAAGAGTCTAATGATCCTCCTGTATAAGTTTATAACCACATATTTCCCATCCACATAATTCACATGTTTTGTTTCAAACAATATTAAAGTCAAAATTTGATTCGATTTATACATGTTAAATTTCATTAGCAACTCTCTTGCATACTTTGGATGATAAATGATGGTGTAGTACTTTTGAATCACTTACAACCCAAACCAATTATTTAATAAATAATGGACATTTTAAATTTTAATTTTACATGACATGAATATTATTCCACTAATCCATGCCTTATTCTACAAAATAAATTATCACCCACATAAAAACAATCATAAATTGATATCCTTGAGAATTATTCATATAGATATTATGATCAAAACCTTATCATTTAAATTATATGATCATTATATTATCATACATTTGAGAATACAATGCTCTTAGTTCAAAATTTTGATCATAAAGATCCTTCTTTAATCTAGAAAACTATTTTATCGTTATTTCTGATCAGATTTACCACTAGTTGTTCAATATAGACTTTTTATGCATGAAATCCATTTAATAATTTAATTTTGAAGTACATATGATAATCTTTGTACACAATTTAAATCTCCATAGATAGGAAGAGCCTAATAGACTCAAGTTGAGATACTAGAGTAAATGTTTCTTTAACATCAACTCCTTCAATCTATGAATAACATTTTTACACCAAGCATTCCTTATTTCCGATCACATTTCCATGATCATGGAATTTATTTTTAAATATCCACTTTGTTTTTATCACATTGTAATTTTCTAGTCTCTTAACAAGTTCCCATGTATATTTTTTTCAACATAATTAAATTCCTAATTCACATCCTTAACCCATTATCCAACCATAATTTATTATTCAAATGATGTTGGATCCATAATTAATTGGAGGGAATAATGTTTTAAATTCATCATTCTTCTTGTATGTATAGGTGTGGTCCAATCCCCAATGAAGTTGGATTTATCAACTATTAATCATCCATTTCTATTACAAGGATATGGTAGTGTTCTTTCAACAATGGTTATATCTTATAATTCTTCTTCTGAATATTCATCATTATAGATTCTTAAATTTTGGGAAATGCTTCCACAATTTCAATATTTAAATACATCCCTTTTCAACATTCATCATCATTTTTACTAAGATCTATATATGAGATCCTTAAGCAGTTCATGGTTTTATACTCAATGATATTAGCATCATTTCTTTCCACAATCTTTATAAGATGATTATTGTAGAATTTTTAGGCATTACTCTTCATTGAATATCAAATTCATATTGCATCATCTGTAATATCACCATACTTTCCTTGATTTACTTATTTATTTAATATGAAACATTTACTTCTAAAAACAAAAACAAAATGCATTAGATAGGGATACCTTTGATTATATATCTCACATGGTGTCTTTTCCTCTCCTATAAATAAACCTATTTTATTTTGACTTCAAACCACAACTTTAACAGCCTCTTTCCATTAATGGAACAAATACAACTCCCAATAAACATAGTTCTGGTAATATAATTTAGCTACTGATTTATGCATTCAATGACCAAATTTTTTTTATGTGTTCTCACTAAAGACACCTGGTGGTCATTCCCATGTTTTTGAGGTAATTTTAAAATTAAATGGATGAGAATTCTATACCTTTTTTAGATCATATTATCTTTATTGTGTGTCTAGTTTCACTCTCAACACTTCGATTATATTTCTTCATGCATTGATGTACTAGTTGTTTACTCTTCATAAACATCACAAATTTCATTCTAAAATTATCATTAAAAATGAATGAAGTAACACACTCAATAATTTACAGACATATTCATTTGACCATATATATCTGTATGGAAATGAGAAAATAGATTTGAAACCCTTTTGTTCTTCAGCTAATAAGAATTCTAAAGCATCTTCACCCACATTCAGGCATCACATGTCTTTTCATAATCACACATTAAATTGAAAATGTTGAAAGAATCCATAATGTTGGATATGTTTTCCATGATCTATTGATTAATGTGACCCACCCTCCAATTTCATAAGTTGATTTACCCTTCAATTGTTATGAAAAAAAGAGTTTTATTTACTATCTACCTAGTATAAATTATTATTTGTAATGATACCATTCATGACAGAATTACCTATCTTACATTTGATAGAAAAAAACTTCTGATAAAATATCACTACCAGTCTTGATTCATAATGTTTACTCACACTTTGGATATTTTGATGAAAACTGTCTATATAGGGAAAAAATATTCATTAGCTTGAGATTTTTTATTTATTTATTTCCAATAACTTTTATCCTCATCATACCATCATTGCAGAATAACACTATTTCATTAACCTTTTTTATAATATTTTTTTATAAATCTATATTTTATATCACATGGGATGAGAATCCACTACTAAAAAACTAGGTGCTACTATTCATTGTAGCTTTGAGAACACATTATTCCAGGTATGATTTCATGATCTTCTTCTTTTCCTTTAATGAGATACCTAATTGAATGGAGGAAAAATTTGGCTTCTCTAATATCTTTTCAATATGCATATTTAAATCATTGTCATATTTTCTTCTAGAAGTGAATACCCATTTTCTTGGATAATACAACTTAGCTGACTAATAATCGCTACTGAAAAATGGCTTATTGTGACGGGTTATTTGCAACGGGGTCCGGTCACAAAAGATCCATTGCAGAAAATGGCATCACAAATATTACATTTTTCAATGGTCCATCAAAAAAACTTATTATTGGGATGGGCAGTAGACCCATCGCAAAAAATATTCGGCACTTATTTTAAAAAACTGTTTTTGACAGACCAGCCACCTATCGCAAATAGTTCCCCTATTTGTTACTCATTTCTGATGGTCTGTTGCAATTACTCCTCATAATATTACACATAGAAACATGTTTTGCGATGGTCAGTTGAAAATTCTTAAAAAAATTAAAAAAAATGTATTCTTTTAAACAATAATTTTTTAAACAAATAAATTAAAAAATATTAAAAATATCAATAGAAATATAATATTAATATATAAAATATAATAATAATAATAAAAAAAATATAACTATTTATAAAATAATTAATATAGTGTAATATAATAATATTAATTTTTATAAAATAAAATTAATTATAATATAAATAATTAATATAATAATATGATTATTAATATTAAGGAAAAAATAATATTAGTAATATAATACAAACTTGATTATTTACAAAAATATAATAATATATAAATTAATAAAATAATAAATATGACAATAAAATTTAAATAAATAATAAAAACTACAATTTTAGAGATAATATAAAACACACACTATTTAAAACTTTGAATATTTAATATTACAAAAAAAAATTACTTCAAATGTTTCATTAGAATCAAAAAATACATGACTTAGGGGGAGGGTTGTCTGGAGGAGGTAGAGGGAACTCCATCCCTAAACTGCAAGTCAGATATCGCATGTACTCCATATACTGCTCCTGCTCTTGCTACCATTTACACATCTCATCCTGCATCTACTGCTGCTGCAGCTGCTACTTCCACTGATGAATATCATCATTCCCCTGATGCATTTTTTTATCATCACTCTCTGAAATCACAACTGCTCTAAATATTTTGCATGAGATGATGATAACCCTTTGTGAGCTCCACTCAAGAAAGATGCCGACATCAGAGGGCTATCATAAAAATCACCATGGATCACTTAAGATCTGATACCAACAACTCCAACATTTTAGAAACCATAATGGGTCACCTGCATCTATGATACCTCATTCAATTAGTGGGGCACTGGTCTGACCATCAGTCATGGTCTGACTGCCGTCATCTCTCTGAGACAACATGATCTTATATGAATCCTTCAATTTCAATTTAAAATTAAAATTTTTAAAATAATATTTTGTAGTTAACTTTAACACAAAAATATTATACTGACCCCAATCTCATGCTGGCAAGCACCTCTAATCTCCCCTGTGGCTAGATCATGGTACATCCTCCTATAAACTTTATACTCTGTTATATCGGGTTGTGCGACTACCTATATGAATTTAAAATAAACTCTTTACATTTATAGTTATATATAATATTTAAAAATGTAATTACCATATACTACCTATGTATACTGAATGTATAACTACCAGCTCGATGTGTCACCTCCTTTATCCCCCAATTTCTCCTAGATACTAATGATCTACTCTAAAACAACCAACTCAACTAGTGTGTACATAATCCATCCCAAAACTAAGATTAAATATAATTTGGTCGGTGGACGAGACATATCACATTAAACTCTCGCACTCCTGATTTCTCTATTGCTATCATTTTCAAATTTTTCAATAAGTGAGTCCAATGCATATGCATAGCACCCTCCCATTCCTTCCAAATAGCATCACTCATGTTCTCCTTAATGGGATATAATAAACACTGAAAATAGTAATTTATATCAAGTTATTAATTAAATTATTTTAAAAATAAATATTATTTATTTACGTACCAGCCAATGATCAAACATGCGCTTCTGAACATCAACAAAAATATGATTCTATGACACCAATGAATCAGAAAAATAATTTCACTATATATCACTCCCCTTTCTAACAGCTATACGCATTAAGTTATGAAAAAATAATAATTAATAAAACAATTAGAATATTTATAAAATAATGAAAACTAACTAAAATTCATAAGTAAACAAACCTCTATGTTCTTGGATCAACCCCATGTTATGGACATCATTCGGGTATTGGGTCGGGAATCATCAGTCGGGAAAGACCACACCCCCTCCGAGTTCCCTCTGAACTGCCAACAGTTTGCGGGTCAGCTGATCCGACCTCCTTGTCGTCTAATGGTAGATCATCCTTTTGTAATATAAGATACATATCCTCATCCATCTGAAACAGAAAATAATTGTTGTTATAAAATATTTGAAGCACACTATTATATATAGATATATATTATATATGATTAATACTAGTGATAGCACAAACATCATGCCTTTACATGGCCATCGGGTCCTAACCTTCCAGGTACCACCAGATGCCCCGAAGACACGTGGTCCCCCCTAGAGCCCACCCACATGCCTAATTGGTTCAGATGACTAATGAAAGTCCCCAAAATCTAACACATGTCCTTTATAGTGTGTTTTGTCCTCACTCAAACACACACCCTGGGAAACATCCTAGAAGGTCACCCTTCCTGATCACTTCTCTAGGCCAAGCACACTTAACATTAAAGATGTAATTATACAGGCTCCTGAAAAGTAAGGTTCACCTTGTGTACATGATTTATATCATTAAGTCATTTAACCCATTATCATTTGAGGGTTTTATAATCATCAATTTCTATGTATTTTTCTGTTTCATCCACTCTTTCCATTTCAAATTTAGTTGTAACATCATTAACATCATCACCACCATCGACCCTTAACTGTGGGGTGTCATCAATGGTATTCACATCTCTTCATGAAAAATATGGATTCTAAGCAGTCTCTTGAAAAATTTCAATTCCTTTCTCTTCAGCGGAATAATATTAACTTATAATAAACTTATTCTCTCGAGATTCAATTCTTATTATATTGCACTAATCACTCAACTCCCTTGAAATAACACAGTAATTTCCCTAATAACATTTATGTTCCTAACGTGCAAATAAAAATGGTTCATTTACTTCAAAAAGATTTATATATTTAATATCAACTATTATATAGATCATATGAACATGTTAGCCTCTCTCGGTATCCAACCACTGACATTTAAACATCGTTATGTAATGTTTTCCTAGATAACACGGTTTATTGATTTTTTCTAAAAAGTCATAAAATTCAACTTCAGTCTCCCTATGATGCGATCCATTCATGAAAACACCACTATTCATTTTTTGGGATTCCACATATGCATGTGTTTAAAATATAAAAGCATACACCATAAATTCATTATAAGATTTAACCAGTTTTTATGTTGGGTCACTATATAAAGACAATAAATTATGAATTTTATCAGCATGTTGAGATACCTAAAAAGTTATAAAAAAATTATCACTATAACAATTATTATTTTTTTTTGAAATGAAAAATAAATTATGTTACCAGTTTTGGAAACCAGTATAATTTTTTTGATGTCATTCTTTAAGAGTAGCTGCTTTAATTTGTGGAAATTGTTTCTTGATGTGATTATTATATAACATTCAATTATATTAAGATTAATTTTTGGTTATAAAAATTATATAATATGTTATAGGAGAACATATAGTAAAAATGATGTACTTTCTACAATGTTGAGTAGAATATATGTATGAGCTATGTGATGTTCATCATCTGAAATCCATTGTTCATGAACTCCACTGAATCCAAGATCGGGCTGATTGAAAACTAATAACTAATTTCTCATTTCATTATTAAAATTCCCCTCTTTATGGCTCATGCAACAGTGTTTTGATGTATATTCATATTGAATGTAATGAGAGAATAAGAAATAAATTTCCACTTGAAAAAAATCTTCTATAATTGCGCCTTCAACTAATTCTTTTTTATGTACTTTTTTTTCAATTTTTGCATGCATCTTTAAAATGGATACTTCCATTAGAACTGTACCAGATCTCCACATTATTGATTTATGAGGTAAATTTAATATCAAATGTTCCATTGATTCAAACAAACCTAGAGGAATGATGTTTTCCAGTTTACATGAAATTAAAATGACATCTTCTTACAGTTTTCTTATGACATCATAGTTTCTTGTTGACAAACAAATGACTCGAAAAAAATATGATATGACTGTAAGGGAATGAAAATTAATAGGATTTATCAATCCTCTTAATCCAATTGGTAGAAGTCTTTCTATTAAAACATGACAATCCTGACTTTTCAATCCAGTATGATGACCATTTCTAACACATCTTCCCAAATTAGAATCATAAACATCAAAAAGTCCCAAATCAGAAATCCAATATCAAAATAATAAACTACTCCCTTTTTACATTGTATAAGACTCTTTTGGCATCATTAAATTTTGTGATCTTTCATATTCATATAGTTTAAGTTCTTGTCGCATACAAATTTGGACAAAATTTAATTGTGCCTTTACATGGTTTTTGGTATTTCCTAGAGTATCCAAAACTGTATGAACTAAATTATCAAAATCGTTCTTCTCAAAATGAATTAAATCCAACATGTTATGGACCAACAAATTTTACCAATATGGGAAATCCCGACAAATGCTTCATTTATTTAAATTGTGCTGTTTTTCAAACCCATTAATTTTCTTGTTTGTTTATTATTGGTCCAAA
Organism: Viscum album; assembly: GCA_963277665.1. Taxonomy (NCBI): domain Eukaryota; kingdom Viridiplantae; phylum Streptophyta; class Magnoliopsida; order Santalales; family Viscaceae; genus Viscum; species Viscum album. The sequence goes on along the minus strand of OY728143.1, from coordinate 860,204,400 downwards.
TGTTATGGGATGTAATGAAGAGACAATTGATTTTAACTCTATACCTGATATCATTTTTGGAGACCCATTTTTTCAAAAATTCCTTTTCTAATTTTATATTTGTTTATTTAAAATGGATGATCGGTTGGAAGAAATCAGGGATAACAGTTGAAAAAAAATTCATTGATGAGAATAAACACTTTGTTGTCTCTCATACATTATGGATGATATTTTAAAACATGTATACTCTATCTAGATAACATTATATATGATGGGAAGTTAATAATTGTACACATCAATGTAGATTTTAGTAGGATGTTTTATTTCACAGCTATATCATACATACTAACACCATTACTAAATATTGAATTGAACAAAACAATAAAAAGTTTTAAATAAACATCGATATTATTTTTCAAATGAACTGGAACTAATATGGTCAAAAATATATATTCCTCCATCATAAACATCCATGGAGGTTAATTATACGGTGTTATAAAGAGAGTCCAACATGATTACTAACAACTGTAAGAACCAAATAGATAGAAACTATCAGTAAAAATACCCTATCTCATGTTATGGGTTTCTAAATCAAATGAAGAATGCACTTGGTCAAAATGTATCCATGAATCACCATCAGTGGGAAGATTTAATATTTTACTCATTGAAATGTTGGGTTTGAGGTATGAAATCAATGATGATGTGTTTTGAGAAAAAAATAAATGCTGAAATATTGGAGTGAGAGGGAAATATCTCAATTTTTTACAAAAACAAATCATGACATCCCTAGTTTAGATTCTTTATACCTTGATTTTCAACATGTAAGAAAACTATCCAAAAAATAATTTTTACAATAATATAAGATACAGTCATTTTAACATGAATGAATCTTTTGATAACCATATCCCAGGTTACAAACCAGCCTCCTACTCTCATAAAAATTTAAGGGCAACACATTTCCTTCAGGTTGCAGTGTTTTTAACAAAGAGAATATCATATCAAAACAACTATTTGTCATTCCATTACTTTATTTGATGGCCATAAATTTAGCAATAGTTTCAAACTATCTTATTTTGCAACCAGATTATAACGTGTACTTAGCGGACCTTCATAACTCATATAAATGAGATGGTTCTTGCTTAAGAGTAAAATAAATATCATCTTGAGTTTCAGTTTGTTGAAAAAAATACCTTCCACATCATGTACTAATCATTTAACCCATGATAGATCTAGAACCATATTATTAATACCTTATATAGAACATCATTCACCATATGGATACTAAAAAACATAATCTGGTTGAAAACCAAAACGCAATAAATGACCTCAAATTTTGACAAATGTGTCATACATCCTCAGAGAAAATTTTTTACTTGTACACTTAATTGTCCCTTTTAAAAAAAAATTTAGTTTTAATGATGAAAATTATAAAAATGTTTAAAAACCCTCAATATGTGCAGGTTTTAAACCAGAACCATTTGGATTTTTGTGATGAGTTATCCAAGCACGATCATCTAATAACTATTTTTGTCAAATTTCTTGATCCATCTTTTAAAAAAAATATTAAATAATAAGTTATTCTGTATAAATATATTTAAGATTATCATTTTCTAAAAGAGATAAGACAATTAAATTCTCTTTTTTAGAAATTTATAATAATTTCTATTATTTTATCGTAATTCATAATATTATTTAATCTTTTATACTAATCTACACTCTTTCTTAAAAATTTATACTAAATACTACTAATTATTATTAATTTCATGTATTTTTTACTAATTATTCTTAATTACCAGGGGAACAATTTCAAACGGATTGGTGACAGCACTTTTGCTCGACGACTCATTCCTTTAAAACTTTCTATGACTAAAAGAACTTTGAAAAGTTTGCTCTGACGTACGAATATCCATTTTCATATGCATGAGGATGAAGAGTTGGATGGACTCGTCGCGCTGCTTTACAAGCTCCCACGCATACAAAAAGGAATATTCGTACATATAAGAATACTATTCATAGTGATTTTAGCCACAAAATGTTACAAGGGGATTTATGTTGGGAAAAAGAGACTCCTTTTTTCTACAGCTCATGACCTTGAAACTTTCTCTGACTTAAATCATTATGAAAAATCTTCTCTAACGTATGTTCGAGCAGATATTTCATATTGATTTCAGTGGAAAAATGTTACAAGGAGTTGAGGTGTCAATTAAAAAGAATGTTGTTGATCCGCTAGATATTGTCCGAGTTTACCAATATACATGAATTTATGTTGATTTATTATGATTTATTACTAATTACTATTATTTATTACTAATTAATACTAATTATTACTATTTATTACTATTTACTACTATTTATTACTATTTATTTCTAATTATTACTAATTATTTCAAATCATTACAAATTATTACTAATTATTACTATTTATGTGTAATTATCACTTATTATTATAATTATTACTAGTTGATACTAATTATTACTATTTATTACTAATTATTACAAATTACTAGGAATTATTTCTAATAATTTTTAATTACAACGAAATATTACTAACGAATAGGAATTATTACTAACTTTTAGGATTTATTACTATCTATTATGATTTACTACCAACTATTAATATTTTTTACTAATTATTATGAATTATTACTAATTATTAGGAATTATTACTAACTATTATGATTTATTACTAATTAATAAAAATTATTACTAATTATTAATATTTAGAAAAAATATTAATAATTATTATTAATTATTTCAAATTATTACTGATTATTACAATTTATTACTATTTATTACTATTTATTACTATTAATTACTATTTGGTACTATTTATTACAATTTATTACTATTTATTTACTGATTATTAGAATTTATTTGTAATTATTAAAAATTATTACCAATTATTACTAATTATTACTAATTATTACTAATTATTATAAATTATTACTAATTATTCCTAATTATTCAAAATTATAACTAATTATTAAAAAGTATTACTATTTATTATGTCTTATTAATAATTTCTAGGAATTAAAACTAATTGTAACTAATTATTATTAATTATTACTAATTAATACTAATTATTAATAATTATTAATAATTATTAATAACTATTAATAATTATTACTAATTATGACTAATAATTAATAATTACTCTTAGTTATTAATAATTAATCCTAATTATTACTAATTAATCCTATTTAATCCAAATTATTACTAATTATTCCTAATTATTACTAATTATTCCTAATTATTACTAATTATTCCTAATTATTACTAATTATCCTAATTATTAACAATTGATCGTATTTATAATTATTTATCACTAATTATTAAATTTTATGACCAACTATTTCTAATTATTGCTAATTACTACGATTTATTACTAATTATTGCTAATTATTTCTATTTTTCAATATTATATTATATTTATCAAATTTATTTCTAATTATTACTTATTATTACTAGTTATTTCTATTTGTTACTATTTATTACAATTTTTTACAATTTATTAAAATTTATTACAATTTATTATTATTTATTACTATTTATTACTATTTATTACTACTTATTACTATTTATAACATTTTATTTACTAATTGTTACAAATTATTACTAATTATTAATACTTATTAAAATTTATTACTATTTATTACAATTAATTACAATTTATTACTATTCTTTTCTATTTACTACTATTTATAACTATTTCATAAAATTTATTACAAATTTATTACAATTTATTACTATTTATTAGTCTTCATAAGTATTTTTTAGTACATTTAATTATTTATTAGAATTTATTACAATTTATTACTAATTATTAGTTATTCTTACTAATTAATAATAATTATTATTAATTATTACTGATTATTACTAATTAATTAAAATTATTTCTAATTATTCAAATTTATTACTAATTAATACTAATTATTACTAATTAAAACGAATTATTACTAATTATTAAAAATTATTACAAATTTTTCATAAATATTTATAATTATTACGAATTTTTCTAAATTTCCTCTCATTATTACAATATTTTACATATTACTACAAATTATTTCAAATTATTACAAATTATTTCTAATTATTACAAAATATTTCTATTAATTTCTAATTTTTACTAATTAATACTATTTTTTACTTGTTATTATTAATTAATAATAGTCATTACTGATTATTACAAATTATTTAAAATTATTATTAATTACTAAAATTTATTACTAATTAACAGTAAGATATAACTATTAATAAAAATAAATTATGAAAAACAAATATCAAATTATAATTTAATAAATTTACATCTTATGAACAAAAAAATATAAATAATTTGAAATAAAATGAATTGACTAAAAAATAAAAAATTGTATAAATAACTTGAAACTCAAGATTTCAGTCTATTAATGTCGCGAATAATGCTCTGATTTAAAAGTATAAACTAAGTAACAAAATTATAATAAAATTTTTCAATCAACGTAGAGAGAGAAAGTGAGTAAAGTGTGAAATGAGGTTAAAACATATGGGGGTGTGTATAGATATGATTATTTGAGACTGGTTACCTATCACAAATGGTGCTATTTGAGACGAGACCCATCGCAAATGGATTTGTCCCATTAATTGTAATGGGTTATTAAAAGGATATTTGTGATGGTCCCCATCGCAAATAGTGCATTTTGTCAAATCATTTATGATGCGGAAAGTATCTCATCACAAATACTAAAACTGTCACTGATTATTTGTGATGGGATTAGGAGCATGTTGTAAATACCCTTGCATGTATTTCACGCCAAACCTTTTGTGACAGACAGTAAGTGCCCCTTCACAAATAATATTTATTTGTGATGGGGTAATCGACCTGTCAAAAATAACAGCTTTTTACGGGTTATTCACAACATGCTTTTGACTCGTCACTAATAATCCATCACAAATAGCCATTTTTCCCGTAGTCATTAACTTATTTCGGAGTTCTATAGTAATTGTTCATAAATTTCCTTTTCTTGTAAAAAATATACTTATGGCCAAAGATAGAGGACTGAAAAAATATTAATAGAAATTATTTATTTTATACGATGATGGATATAGAATCATTTACCTTATTAATCATCCAGGTGTTTTTTCATTAATACATCTCCTTGTCTCGTCACAGTAAGAGATGGTATGGCTCAAAAATACCTGAAATTGACTTTTTATAAGAGGAAATATATTCTCACTTCCATTACTCCACATTTCTTTTTTTAAATTTATTGGACCAGTGATCCTCTCTGGATAATTAAAGATTATTTTCATCCCACCTCTCAATTTGGATTGAAGCTATCTATGTTGAGACTTCAGGTGACTTCTGATATGTCCAACATTCTACTTCCCTTTGCATTAGCTCGTCCTATTTCTAGAATTTGATGTTTCTATATCCCAACCCATTTAACTGTTCTCTATAAATTTATATATTTTATCATTCAAGGCATTCTCTACTCTTTCAAAACTACACTTATATTTTTTTTATATATTTTCATCTGAAAACATTCCAAACTATAATTTATTATTTTCCAATCTTAATTTTCATTTAGATTCAAGTTTACTCCATAATGAAATGAATTTTTCTTCAAGGAACACAAAAGTCATTTTACATTCCCCTAGTCTCGATGTAATTAAATTGATGACTTTTTTGTAATGCTTAATCCTAATTTTAAACACTACAATAAATTCTGGGATTTCAAGAGTTATTAAATGATATTTTGTTTCTCCTAGGATTCAATCAATCTCTACTTCAAGATGATCCTTATACTCTGAGGACTCTTTCATCATAGCTACCATGTTTCTATTTTTATTTATTGGAATATCAAGCTCGTCAAGAGAACCCTCAACTTAGACATTTAGATATACAACACCATTCAACTAATTTTATTCATATTTTTTGGTTTTACCTTTTCAACTATAGCCATCATGTATTATTTAATATCATATAAAAACTCTGGTTCAAAATCCTCCAAAAATACACTATATCCATCATGGATTCTTCAATACAAATTTACCTATAAATTATTTTTTAAATTGAACTCTTCCTTTTGATGGATCTTCCTCTAAGGCCTCTTCATGATTTATATTTCACTGTCTACATCATCGAATATCCTTGAACACAGAGTAGCAAGGTGCCCATCTTTTCTACAGAAAAAAACCCCAATAGAAGCTTTCCTTTTAATATCCCATTTCCTCTCCTGAAATTTTTATAAAATAGAGAAATAATTTCATCATCCAAATCATCTCTATCATCACTAGCATTGGAAATATCAATTTTTTTCATTGTGTTGATTTCCATTTTCTTTCTTACTAGAGTTGTTTCATTTTATCATTTGACTCTCATTTCATACGCCACCAAACCCCTTAGTTTGCTATCAAGAGAAATATAAGAAAAATATCTTTCATCAAGAGACGAAACTTTTGGATTTTAAAGAGGTTTTTTCCTTCTCATGATTTTCCTTATAATGTCAGTATAATTAATTTATTGCCCAAATCCTCAAATAGATCTAACAAATTTAGTTATGCGGTAATATAAACTATCTACGTTTTCATATGGATGCATTTTCTGATCAATAGACCGATTTTGGAAAACATGAATTTTTGTATCCTTTGCCTTTTTATTTTCCTTCATATATATTTTCCTATTTCTCCTGCATTTTCATGGCTATATTAAAACACATAAACTTCAAATAGATTTCATCATCTAGTTCTACAGTATTAAAATATTGAATTTTAACATTTTCATCATGAATTTTCTAATATGTTTTTATCATTCAAAGACCTGTGTCATCACTGAACTCAATCCCTTGAGTTGTGGTATATATAACTTCCATACCATGCTATCATAGATGATATCTCATTCTATTATTTCAAATATATAAGTTGGTTCCATCAAATAGGGGAACTAACATAACATTCTCTAAATTATCCATGAAAAAAATAGATGAGATACTTAACACCTACAACATGTATCATCTGATACCACTTGATGGACCCTAGTACATCATGATAGGACATGGGTGAATTAGGGTGTCAAATTTATCTTTCAATGAGGAAAATATTTTCCCCATGTTGGTAGGAACTGGTTAGACCCATCTGACAGAATTGTAAAATAATCAAACAGCCATATATATAAATAGAAACACAACACAATAGTTTTACTTAGTTCACCACTAAGGGATACTCTAAGGATCATGTGCCTATTCTATATTTTTCATACTTGAATCCAATAGGATTCACTAGTTAATGTCGATTACAATTTTTCTAACATGGTCACTCGATTTTAGACCCACTTCTGTTATTATAATTTTAGGGATAACACACTTCCTCACACATATAACTTATGTCAACTCCACATGCTCTCAACCTTGTGTGAAGTAGTACTCAGTTTATCGATATGAAAGTCACCTCAATAGATTATGCACATAAGTCTTTTTACCTGATTAGAAAGAGACACATCTTTCACCATAGTCCTAAATTAATGCACTTGAATGTGTTGTACATTCAAACTCGATGTTCAACACTACTGTTCATGAAGTTACTAGACTTTTCAAAACCCACTTTTTATTTCAAAGATGTGTCAGGCTTTATTAACCCACATACATTCATGAATCCCATAACATTCACAAAGATCACAGTCTTTAAAAAACTATTACCCTTCTTGAATCCCATAGACTTTATGAAACACCTAACAATCATAAAACACTTAGTCTTCATAAAACTAGTTTTTATAAAATTACTAACTTTCAACTAGATAATAAACATTCTTTTCATGAAGATTTAGCTAATGATGAGTTAATGATTCATGAATAATATGTCCTCTGAAAAATATTAGTGATTCAGCCTTTTTCTAAATTTTCTATCTACCTAAAATTATGTGTGACTTCCCATTTATAGACAATTACACATTGAAAATATTTCATTCTCACCAAATCCTTTTCACAAACCTGTTCATTCATTTCCACAAAGATCCTTTTCATCAAGAAAAATCAGTGTAATTAATCCATTCATGAAGATTCTCTGATTTGGGTAGATTATCATTTTCTCATCGCACCTTATCAATTCTTTGTGAATCCTATTTCATGAGCCTTTAAACCTCAACGACACCAGATACCTTCATTAAGCTCCCCGTCTTTGAAAAAAATTCAATCATAAAAAAATACATTCTTTTTCCATATTTATAAAGAGCCAGTCCTGTAAATTCAACTTCTATAAATCTTTCTCATTCCTCCAAATTTGGAGCTCCAAATACTTGGAGAATACTGTGAAATAATGACACCTTCAACCCTAAATACCCCTGCACAATAGAATCACATATCTAGAAAACTCCATGACCACCCCAGTGTGTATTGAAAATAAACCCAAAATAATTTATTTCTAGCTATGGAAAACCTTGTTACCAACAATTTTAATACTTTTGAAATGTTGGAATGTCAAGAACAACTTTTTTTGAGTTCTTAGACCATCGTTATCTTATATCGCACCACATATACCAAAACCCTCAGTATATTTGAGTGATTCCATTATATCAAATACAATTAGTGAGCTGTAATATTCACTAGTTTATATTGGTAGGTCACCATCTGATGCGCTTATCCTGATGGGAGTTGTTGGTCACTCCTACATCTAGGGGATATTAAAATGTTACCATTACTTGTATGTATGTCATTGAAAAAATACTATATATTTTTAATTATTGAATAATTTATTGTTTAAATATATAATGATAACAATAAGAATGTTAAAAATATGAATAGAATATATGTACGAAACCAAAAATTCATTAAAACAATCATCCCATTTTATGAGTTTGGGGTACCTAGTTGGGATGCTATGAGAATCTATAGATAAATTAGGGCACAACTTTATTGCAAGATGGAGATCCTTCCCATTTATTATAATTATTTGAGAAATATTCTCAAAACATTGAAAAATGATGCTTTTTTGAACCATCTAAATTTAATACAAATTTAATATTAATTGATGACTAATTTTAAAATCGATCATTAAAATTGTTAATAAAATTATAAAGTTATTTGATTTCTGTTCATATATGTTTTTTCATTTCTAAATCATTGATTTTTTTCATACCCATAGACCGTAAAAAATATGGGCAATAAATGAAGAGACTTGAATTGGAGAAATTTCTTTAGTTCAATGATACTTCTCTATAAACATGATAAATGTATGAGAAAGTTCATAGAGATGTTGATCGTGTGCTATGGAAGTTGTTTTTTGATATTACGAAGTTTTTATTTCATGAGATATTTTTCTTATCTTGTGGAAAATTACTAAAATTAACAAAAGAAAATTATAATTTTGATTAATTTTACTTTTTTCTTTTGAGGATTTATCTATGAATTTAAATGAGTCATGAAAAACAAGACAGTCCCCATATCATAGGGTGGCATAGTATTTCTAGAAAAATAACATTATTTTTGTATTTTATTCATTATCATTTAAATTATTTTTTTATATTTAAAGGTAATTTTTAACCTGATATATATATATATATATATATTTAATAAAGGCTCATAATTTAGGCCATTCACTTCGATGAATGGAGTTGTGTTTTAATTATCATCAAAAATATTTAGTAGGTTTATTATAGGACCTTTGAGAGACATATTAGAGTGAATAATATTCATCATAATTTAATGTTATTTCATTACAAAAAATCAAATCAATAAAAAATAAATATATTAGGTAATATTATGCATTCTGAAGAATTTAAAAATCATTATTAATATTTTTCTATTAACATGATAAAATTTATAAATCATAAGATGAAGACCCTTTATAATAATCTCTGGTTTTCTAGAATTCCAATTCATGCATAGGGGATTGGTATTACTCATACAACATAAAATCCCTTTTTCATTTAACTAGTATCCTTTATAATTACACGTGGGGGTTTAGACAGTGTTTTTGATCAAGATGTGTCGAGGGAAATTTTAATTTTTAAAGGCATAGTGAATGATTATGAATCCTAGAAAAAAAACATAGGATAAATGGTATCTATCATTGAAAAATGGATTAATTTCTATATTCATTAGTGTGACTATAAAAACCCCTAAGTAAATAGATACCCTTATTTTTATCATTCAATGGTAAATTCCAAACTCAACTCATTACACATCTAATTCACTATTTTCATTATTGTTATTATAATATTGTATCATTTTGGGGATATTTATATAATAGTGATTTGGGGTGATGTGGGATGAGTTTTCTCATATAACAACATAAATAGATTGATTTTTTAAATGTTGGAACTACTGCGACATTAATCCAAGGGGGTGTTTGATCAATAGGTCTATAAATGTATTTATATGTTTTTGAACTCTAAAACATGTGTATAGTGGTAAAAAAATAAAACATCTCTTAAATTTGATGTGAAAATATAAAAAAAATCATTTTTGAATTATTTTTTATGTCTATTAGAAAACAACAAGTTAATCTAACATATGATGTACTTAAAATTACATAATATGTTTTTCTAATGATATACAAGTCTTTAAAAACATATACTAGGGGGTCAAAACAAAATAATAACCTAGCATTTCCATGAAATCATAGGAAAATGACTATAGATTTATTTTTAAAATTTATTAACCACCTCCACGTCGACACAAGTGGTGGTTTATTTAGGATAACCGTAAAAACATTTTTCTGTGTTTTTAAATACTACAACATTTGTGTAACATTCCAACCTATATAAAATTTCCTTAGATTAGCATGATAGAAAAATTATTGTTAAATAATTTATGATGTGTACAAGTTGTTAGAACTTCAATATGATGTGTGGTGTTTTCATACTGATATAATAAGTTATTTTTAATGATGTGAATGCCTTTAAAAACATGAATTAGGGGGTTAAAATCAATAAAAGACCTTATACTTCAATGATTTCATAATAAAATTACAATATATTTATTTATTAAATTTATTAAATTAAACCACATCAATTTGAGTCAAAGTTTTAACAGGATGTCTGTATACATAATTTTTATGTTTTTTAATTCTAAAACATGTGTGTAATAGAAAAAACATAGAAAAGGACCATATATTAACATGAAAATATAAGAAACTTTTATTTGAATAATTTTTAATATTTCTGAGAATACATAATGTCAATATAACACATGATGTGGTTGGAATGACTCAATAAGTAGTTCTCAATGATATGAAATTCCTCAAAAAATGTGCATCTGGGGGGTCAAAAAAATAAAATGATCTCCAATTAATATGAAATAATAGTAAGATTTCCATATATTGGTTTTTTAATTTAAAGAATTGATTAAAAATAATTCATAGTATATGTTTTATCATGATATGTGTAAACTCATTTATTGTGTTTTAAATTTAAAAGATGTGTATAATAGAAAAAATTAGTTAAAATGATATTGAATTAGACTAAAATCAATTGAAAACTTCCAATGATTTATTTTTCATGTGTGTAAGTAGAAAAAATATTGATCTAAATTTTGGTGTACATGGAATAATTAAATATATAGTTTTATTGATATGAAAGTCTTTATAATTGTGTGTTTGGTGGAAAAAACTAATAAAACAACCTCATATTACCATAATATCATAAGAAAGTTATGGTAAATTGATTTTTGAAATATATGAACAATTTCTATATAAAATTGATTGGTGGTTATATTTTCATTTCTTTAAATTTTAATATTGTTTTGTAAACCTATAATATATGTGTGTAATGGTCAAAACCATTGAAATTGATGTAGAATTTGTGTAAAATCATATGAATACTATCTTTGAATCTTTTTTATCTATAACAGTAAATTACATATCAATTTGATGTGTGGTTTGATTATAATGACTCAGTGATCAATTTTTTACGATATGAAAGTCTTCAAAAACACATTTTTAGAAGTTAAAACCATGAAAATGACCATAAATTTCTGTGAAGGCATAGTAAAAATACCATAGATTTATTTTTGAAATTTAGGAACTAAATATTAATAAATATGAGTGTTCTTTTTATTAGGGTGTCAATAAACACATTTTTTGTCATGAACTAGTCTGGGTTGCTATCCAAACTAGCACTTGACATGATCTATGGCATGTCTTGAAGGGTGTTCCTGATCCCCATGGAATGAAAACTAGTGCCTAGGCATCAATGAAATCATTATAAATGGTTTTACTATGAAAAATATTCTATATACACATGACATATCACAACACACTCATATAATCATTAATAGTAAAACATATACATAAACATCACAACCAACTTCTATAATAAGGCTATACAAAAAAAGACAAGTACACAAGTTAAGTTTAAATTTTTAAATTTTAAAACAAAATGTAAAGAACCAACACTAGGAAGGGGAGAAATATATACCACAATCCTCCTTGTTACATGAGGTCCAACACCTAACAAGTCACCACCATCAACACCCGCCAGAAGAAACCTCCACTATCAAGAGCACCCACGGACACTCCCACTAATAGCCATATACTTACATGAATTAGAAAAAATAAGATATATATATATATATATATATATATATATATATATATTTCGATTTGGTGTATGCATTTCATGATCTGACTGTACTAGTAGGATCCCACTAGGTTTTCCATGCATATCCATTACAAGAAAAATAAAAATTCAAAATTTCATTAGAAGAAATTTGTTTTGTTTTTAAAATGTGATTTTTTTTAAATAAATAATAATAGTTATAGAATAATTGAAATCTGGTGAAACATTAATATGAACCTTGAGTCAACACCTAAGAAGCTAGGTCAAATGAGTTATAAGATCCTCATACCCTTATTAACCAGTCATAACCATAACTCCCCACATGTTTGAGCCACTAGAGATGCTGTCACTAAAGTTATATTGGAACCCCCAATATCATCATCCGGTTTAGTTATCATTGTTTCATATTCAATATTAGAATATTAGGATCAATCTCTTCTATCTCTCATTTTTTACTAGTCCTTATTCCACCCACCTATTTACTTAGTGATTTCTAGAGGTTCATTCCTTTTCTAAACCATTTCAATTCCCTTTTTATCAAGAACCAACTCATCACAAACTAGAAAAGAAACTTCGTACCATTTATACTATGATAAAACATTTCTAATGTTTCAAAAAAAACCCATTGAATTTACCCATTTTCACATAAATATTTGATTAAAATATATTGGAGTTAAATGAAATCAAATTCAACTCATCAAATAATAGAACAACATAGAACCACCAACCTTTATCATTGAAACTTCCATGGTCTAGTTGGAAAATGAAACCCAAAGAATGATGTTATCTTATAGAAGAAAGCGCACACCACAAAAATTAATGTCTCATTCAAAAAATTCATATCTATCCCATACTAGATCAACACAACCACCATAGATAGGAAAAACTATGAAAACTGGATAAAGTGACCATGGAAGAAGGAGAGGAGGATATTACTTGGATTTTCCTTGTAGATCCAAGGCCAAATACTCACAATATTAAGATCAATGAAAATAAGAATAGGGGAGACATTAAAATGTCAATATAATCATGAATGGATAAATTACGGGTAATTTGGGTAAAAATCGAGAGTATAATATTGAAAAATCATAATTTTTAATGATATGGGAAGGTCACACCGTTTGGCCACACAGTCTGCTAGACCATGTGAAAACCATGAAAGTGCCTCTATGACTAGAGTGGTGGTGTCCAAATTCCTTTTTGGTGGTGGGTTCAGGGTCATGATCCTATCCATGTGGGCTTGACAGTGCCATCGTCGAGGCCAAACAAATTTACAGTGTTTCAACATGGTTTCTACTAATTTTGTGCCTACTATGAACCACCCTATGCCCCTAAAAACCTACATATTTCCTGAAAATACTTAACAATAAAAATAATAAAATCTAGTCAAAAAATAAATGAAAATATATAAAATAAGCATCATGGGTGTGATAATTCTCCCCACCATATCACTTTCCATCGCCAAAAAGAAAATCCATATTCTAAACAAATAACAAGTGTGGGTACTTCGCCGAGAAACATGAATTCCATTCCCATGTCTCATTCTCATCATTCACATGATTTCACATGATCCAACATAAAAAATATATTTTCCATGAAGCACTTTAACCAGGGAAGACACAATCCTAATTGGAAACTTGGTCACAGAAATATCGGGTTCCATCTTAAGATCTCCTTAGCATGGCACATTATAAGGGTCTAGATTATACTTTATTAGATGTGAGATACAGAAAAATTTTGAATCAATTTATACTGAGAAGGAACTTCTATATGGTATGCCACCTTATATATCCTCTAAGTAATATCAAAAGGTCTGACATAGCTTGACATAAGCTTCCCCTGTTTACAATAATGGAAATGACCAAAGCGAAGTGATACTTTTAGAAACACCCTATCACCCACTGAGAACTAAAACGGTCAACATCATTGATCGAAATATGATTTATATTGATTATGAGCTGTCATGATCCCCAATCTGATTATATAAACATTACTAGTTGTGCATTGTACAATTATCAATCTTCAAAAGGAAGTCTCACCAACTTCCAACCAACATTGAAGATAATGACATGGTCGAAGATATAAGACATCAAAGGGATACATAATGATTAATTATTAGTAAATAATATTACAATAAATGTCTATCAACCCAATATGGTGATCCTACAAACCTCCAATTCCACGACATAGACATGGTTCATGTCTTCAAAGATTTAGTTTAACCACTATGCCTGAATATTAGTTTAAGGCTCATATTCTAGGTTAATTTTTACCCATTACCCCATTTCCTTATAAAGGAATTCCAAAATGTGAGAAGTTAAATAGGGGTCCCTATTAGAAAAAATAGAAGATGATACACTGTGCATAATCATGATCTAATGATCATATAAACAACCCAATTCCTCCACTTTGGTCGAGTCCGTAATCTTAATCAAGTGAACAAAATTGGTTAGAAGATTTATAACCACCCAAATATCATTCCTTCAATGAAGTGTATGAGGTAACCTGATGATAAGATCCTTGGAAACATCATCCCACTTCTAGGTATGAATCAGGAGGTTCTGAAGAAAACCTGAGGGATTGTGATGCTCATCTTTGACTAGTTGAAAAGTATAACACCAAGAAAAAAAGTAAGATATAAAAACACCTCATCCTTACCCTCAAGAATTCATGATTCACATCACAAAAAATATTGTTTTTCTCAGGATGGATAGCCCACTAAGACATATTATAGTCTTGAATCACTATATATCATAGTAAATAAGACACACAATAATATCCCTTGAATAAAATAACAACATTGGGATACAATGAATACTCACTAGTATCCTCCCCATCATTTACAAACTGAGAATAACCCTAAATAACACATCACTTGGTTACTCATATTGAATCATCTCCAACAGTGATCTTGTAAACTTAATACTAGCCAAGAACACACCACCACTCCATTACATGGTTTCCATGTGAATCCTAGAAAAAATCCCCATTAAAACACACTAATCATTAGACTCTTTCATATCCCTTATTAGAAATATCTAGCTTATGATATCAACTAACACATTTCCCTTAGGTGTGTCATAGATAATATCGATGGTGAACCCTTGATGGTACTATACACATCATCACTGCCTCATGTTCAAATAATTTTATGTGAAAATTTAGATTAATCTCTTATTGTATGAAAATACTATAAAACTCTCCCCAAAAATATAATTACACCATGAATTAAGGGTACACAACACTACTGCATGATTAAAGTCACGGGTTGTGTAATATTTATCTTGTGGTTCATGTTGGATGAATCCATATGTGACCAAATGATCACACTACATAATCATGTAACCCAAACCCACACCAAAATCATTACAATATACCGCATAACCCTATCCATCTTCAGGTAAAATCAAGATAGGGACAATGGTCAATCGCTTCTTATTCTCCTAAAAATACATTTGGAATTTTAGAATCCAAGATAAATTCACACCTTTTTTGGTGAGGGTTTTCATTAGTGAGGAAAGAAAAAAGAAACTAATTAATGAACCATATGTAGTACATTCCTAGTCCTAGAAACCTCATGATACCAAAAACTTTCCTCACATAATCCCATTTAATCACAACCTTGGCATTCTACAAATCAACTGAAACCCCATATTCTCATAGCATATTCCCTAGAAACATAACTTCTAGGATCCATAAACAATAATTTTTAAATTTAGTATAATGGTGTTGGTCACACAGTGTGGCCAAAAAAACGCTCAGACGATGCATGTGCTTCACATTCAACCTATAATACATAAGGATATAATTCACAAACACCATGGAAAAGGAGTCAAGGTATCTATGTAACATCTAGTTCATAAGATCCATGAAAACTATGAGATTATTTTTCAATTATAGAGGAATTAACAAATAATTGGAATGGTTATACCTATGTCAGAATTCATTAGTTGGAATGTTTGCTTCTTTAACCCTGACCTAGTAATACCCAGAATGCCAGTCGAACTTTGAGAACCAACTTGATTATTTGTGATGGTTTGTGAAACAGTTAAATACAGGTAAAGGTGTATTTATTCTTGATGATGACAAGATTCAGATTTTAATAGTCAACATGCTACTAGATAAATCCATCCGACTTTATTGAAAAAATCATAGGAGTGGCCCAAAAAGAGATGCTTATGTGAATGAACCCATTGTATTTTAAGTTATCCAGCTATATCTTTAATCTCGTCAACTCAGTATAGGATATACGATATGAGTGAAGATATAACAATTGTGTCCTCAACACCGAATTGATGATGATCTCCACATCCTACATTGAACGTAAATCTGAAAAATATCATGGGAATACCTTAGATAAATCATCTACCACAGAAGGTATCCCACTCTCATATCCCTTCCAATCATTTTCTAAAAAATGGGATGACACCATTAAATACATATAGACTAAACCCAAATTTTTAGGTCAACTACTTCTTAACAATATACCCCATTCTCTTTAAAATCTTTGAGTACTCCCACCATGTTCCATGAAAGTCACACACCGTTGATAGTAGACGATGTGGGCCTTAAAATACTTCTTCAAATCCATCCCTAGGATCATGACAATGAGGTCCATTTCTAGGAGAAGGAAATACTAGTTCAATTGAATCTTTGATAAGGAGATTAAAAATATGGGCATTAGAAACCCTAAAATGTACTCCTACCAAAACGTGTAACCACTTACATTGAATGTGAAAAAATCTCTTTCATTATTTTCAACATGTTCACAAGGAATGCATTAATGAATGATTTAGAAGAACATGTATCAAACAAATAAAGTTACATGGATGATGAAATAAGAATATCACATCTATGTATCATAGTCACATTATCAGATTTCAATGGTTCCTAGTCAATATCATCAATGTAGTTCATCTCCGTCAGTGCATGTTGTCAACTACTAACTCGTAACTCTACCATCAACAAACTCTATTGAAAAAAAATATCCATTATTCCCAATACATAATCTACTATGAGATACTGTCACTCCAAATCTATTACATGGAGTTAATATTCCCATGGGAATTATAGATAATTCACTATTTTGAGATAGAAAACAACTTCTATAAAGTTTTTACAAGTGGACCATGTGTCAACACGGATGATATGAACTAGATGAAGCCAGAAAATAATTACATAGATTCCAAAATTTATTATACTGATAGTGTCATAAATATCCCAAAAATAGATAATAGGAGTGGTTGTGGTGGATATATGGATCTACAACCACCCTTCCTTCCCCACTACATAGTTTTCATATTCTTCTCAAACAACCCAACCCTGCACTATCATGGAGCGGGAAGCATACCAGAAAAGTTTGACATACCTTCTTGGTTGATCTTTACTATTAGGGAATAGTAAACCACCTCACTATACAATTTCATCTTATTCAATAATACTTAAGATTGAATTTCTATCCACATAACCATTTCACTCCATTGATCTTTAAATTTTTCATTATAAACCTCCTTGGTAGAAAAACGAACCATCTCTACCAAGTGGATAGAATAATATAACATTGAATGCACTCCCTCAAAGAGGTCCAGAAATATTCAAGTCTAGGTGAAGATCAAAGCCTCAAGTTAGTAATATTCATTAAATATGACCTTAATTTCATTCCATCCCAACTGCACATAATTCCATTCCCAATATATTGACTTACACTATCAATGATTGCAAAAATATAACAGAAACACCACACACTTAACCATAACAACATTTAGAGTGTCGAGAAAATAAAAGATCCTCTCAACCTTTTTCATATAGTCTTACACATCCTGGGGGTCTATGCTTCTATAGAAGGAAGAAAGATTATGCTTAAGAAATTCTTTATATAGAATATTTCCCAATCATAGTTCAGATTTTGTAGCCTGTGTAGGACATGAAACCACTCCCAAATCCATAATTCGAACTTCCCAAAACACTACCTCAGCTAATATTTGATCAATTAGTGAGGGATAAATCTCTCTAGACTCCTCCCATGGTTGTACAGAAGATATTTAAAGAGGCATAATTCTACATATGTAAAAAAATAAAATAAAAAGGAACCATTTATACATAAACCCCCTGAGAACTGTTAAAAAACATAATAAAACATCTGCAAGAGTCATCAATGAACCACAATAACCCAGACCAAAACTCAAACCACTCCAACCAACTCTGGTGTAAATTTATAGTCTGAAGCATGTAAATTACACTTAAAGGAGGAATTAAACATGATTCTATACATCCCATGCTATCCTAAGGCCTATCATGAGGTGTGCTAGCCAGACATCCCACTCATAACTAAAATCGTCAAACCCTAAAAATATAAAATTCCATCTATCTAAATTTTACAAAATATAAAGATGCAAGAAAACTTGAAACCTCATTTTATGTAACTTTATCTAGAACCGGTCGATGTTTTCATCGAACCCAACCCCTGAAATAATCCATGTCATGGCCCAAAGAGAATTCCCAACCCATAGGGTATGATAGCTAGTGATTGGGCATCAAATAATTCCATGGGAATGGTTTTAAAAAGAATAATTCTCAATGTAGACATATCATATCATAAAAAATATATATAATTATAAAAAATATTACATGTGACTAAATATCACGACCAATTTATATAATAATGAAATACAAAAAAATACATGTACAAGTGCTATGTTTAGAATTTTACAATTCTAATCCAAAACCAAAAGATTCAAAATGGGGATGGGATACAACAAAAGGACAATAATAATCCACATAACATGGGGACCAACATATACAATCTAACCACCACTAACACCTTCCAAAAAAATATTCCACTATCAAGAGAATCCACTGCCACTCCCAAACTGGGCTTTTCCCTTACCTGTGTCGGACAACAAATGATCTACAGTTACCAATTTGGTATATATAGGGTGTGATATCACATTACTAGTTGGATCCCAACATGTTTATTATGAATATCCATTACAAAAATAAAAAAATTCATTTTTTAATTTAATTAAATAGATTAGTTTTTAAAACAGTCTTTGGTTTTTAAATAAATATTAATAGTGAAAGAATAAATGAAAGCCAGTAAACTCAATATAAAAACCCTTGGCCAGCCCCTAATAAGCTAGGTGACGTGGATTCTTGGATCCTTTTACTCTCAATGATCATTAAGAACCATAACTCCCATTTTCCATGAGTATGTATAGAGGTTGTCTCCAATTTTTTAGTGGTTCCCAAAGCATCATCATTACATTTAGTTAGTTTTGTAGTGTATGAATTCTAGGAATTCTGGGGTGAAGCCCATCCTTATCTCCAAACTTAATAGTCCTTATCCCACCCACATAGGTTCCCAGGGTTCCCATGTTCCTCATTTCATTTACAAATTATTTTAAATCCCTTTTCATTAATAACAAACTTGTCAAAAACCAAACATGCTATATATAAACATTTAAATAGGGATAAAACATTCCAATAGTTTAAAACACACCAACACCCTTTATGCCACCAATTATCATAAACAGACAATATAATAAGAATAATTTGAATTATATGCAATAAAATGTAACTCATCACCTATTAAAACAACACATATCCACCTAATATTATCTTTGAAACAAGCACGATTCAGTTGGAACCTACAACCCAATGATTGGTGAGATCTAGAAGAGGAAATATTACACCACCCATAATTATATCAAAGACAAATATTTCATATTTAACCCATACTATCTCAACAAATCCACTGAAGAGAATAAAACCCATGATGAAGGGAAGAAGACACCGAGGAAAAAGGAGAGGAGGAACTCACATGGAGTTTACTAAATGATATGAGATCAAATCCACCTAATATTTAATCTAAAAGAGAGAATATAAGATTTGGATACATGCCTATGTATAGAGGATCATTAATGGGTTAAATGAATGGTTATTTGGGTTAAAATAGGTAGGGAAAAAATTAGAAATTCATAATTTTTAATGATCTAGGAAGGCAACATAGTTTGGCCCCACAGTTTTCTAGACCATGTTCCATGCATGAATGTCCCTCTTTCTAAAGGGGATGGAGGCCACAAGGATTTCTATGGGAGGGGACATTTTCATTCACCTAAATATTTATTCATGAAAATTACACTACCAACACTACTCTATATTTAGGGGTACACGTATGTTAAGACTAACCATGAACCACCACATTCCCCTATAAAAACCATAATTTTCTATTAAAAATACCTATTAAATCTATTAAAAATATATATAACAAAATTAAATTTAAAATACCTAAACAAAACAACTTGTGTGTAAAAATTCTCCCCACCATAGAATATTATATACCCAAAAAGTCAACGCATTGTCCGATCAAATAACAAGTGTGGGTATTGTTATTCAGCCTGAGAAATCCATTACCATGTCTCATGATCATCATTACCATGATTCTCCAAGCCATAACTAATGAAATATATTTCATGCTGGGAGTATGGGGTAACCAATTACGAAATCCAGGACTACCATATCATACTTCAACGTAGGAATGAGAAAGGAATGATGAAAACCTAAGGACTTTTGATGATCAGGTTTTACCTTCTAATCATTATAAAACAGAGATAAAATTTCAACTATATCACATCTCATACCCAGCCACCAGAACCAGTGGCACACATAATAAATCATATTGTAAGACCCATAATCAACAACCAACTGATACTGAAGACAACCCCACATCACCATCTTTCCCAGAGTCAATAGAACAAAAAACAAAACTTGAAGAAAAAAACACCCTTAAGAGACAACGACCAATCACTAGGATCATCCCCACCATTTATAAACTGATAATTATATAATAATTACTCGTCAATTGGATTCATGTCATAAATCAAACTAAATAAATAAGGCACCATCTGCATATTATCCAAGAACATACCACCACTATGTTCCTTGAATTCCAAGTGCATCCTAGAAAAATTTCCATTAGAGTCCACTCATCATTGGAATAATTTAGATCATAAGTTTTAAATATTATACATATGCCATAAACCACCATGTTTACCTTACCTAGGGTGTATAAAATTCTGAAGTTGAACCCCTAAAGGAACTCGACCCAAAGTCACAACATCATGTTCAAATTATTCTAGGAGAAAATGTATTTTGATCTATTATTTTCTAAAAATACATTATTCCACTCACCAAAATGATAACGAAACCCTGATTTATGTAAATTCAAAAAACATTGTATGATCAAGGTCATGGGTTGTGTAATTCTTCCCATGTGGTCAAAATTGTTGAGATCTATATGCCACTACATGACCACCCTACACAATCACACAACCCTTACTTCTGCCAAAATAATTTTAGTATAGAATGTAACCCTATACACCAACATTTAAAATCAAAATAGGGGAGGTGGTCAATATTCACTTATCCTCCGAAAAAGAACTTCAAATTCTAGTATCCATGAAAACAACACCCCTTTTGGGTAAGGTATATCTTCAGTGAGAATCGATAATGGAATTCATTAACAAATCAATTATAGTACCTTAATGGGCCTAAAAAACTCTAGATACAAATAAAATTCAACTCCTCCCATGACACCAATACATTTTATTTCTCTGGATCTACTAAAACCCCATAATATGATATCACATATCCCATTAACATAACTTCCGAGATCCAAAAACTATACTTAGATTGCATAGAATAAAGGTGGTGGTCTTACAAAATTCCCAAAACAGCTTCCAAATGTTGTCTATGCTTCTGTTATGATCTCTACTAAACTATGATTTCATCCAAAAACACCATCAAAATAAAGAAAAAGTATTTATAGAATAATTGGTTCATAAGACCTATTAAAACAATGGGATCAATTTTCAATTCAAAATGCATCTCCTAATACTTATAATTGCCATACCTATTTCACATGAAAATTTTGTGAATGTATTTTTCTCTCACCATGAATTGGTTATACCCTGAATGGAGGTTCATCATTAAGAAAAACCATACTCCTTTGATCTAGTAAAATAGATCTTCTATATTGGGAAATAGTTATTTATTATTCATCATGACCTGATTCAACTTTTATAGTCAATACACAACTAGAGATATCTATCGGCCTTTTTAGAATAAAGCACTAGAGTTGCCTAAGGAGATCTGATCAGAAGAATGTTCAATTTGGATTCCATGTCATACAGATGTATCTTGATTACCTAATCTATTTTAAGGATATAAGTTTTGAGGGAAGAGATATGAGATGTGTCCCTAGAACCAAATTGATGGTGAAATCCATGCCCCACTAAAGAGGTAATCCTAAAAAATTATCTGGGAATAACTTAGGTAAATCATCCAAAATTGAAGGTATCCCACTCTATAATCCCTTTCTATCATCCTATAAAAAGTGATGTCATCTAAAAAGAAATATGGATTAACACCCAATTTGGAGGTCCAAAACATATGTTCCATGGATCCCATTCTCCCTTAAAGACATGACTGCTCCCAGTGGGGGCCATGAAAGTCACATATTTATTATAGCAATCAATGTGGGCCTTAAAAGAAAACATATAATCTATTCATAGGATAAGATAAAATAGATCCATTTCTAGGATAGGGAAAACCTATTTCAACTAAACCTTTATCAAAGATATAAAACAATATGGGCCTAAAAACACATATCTTTACTCTTACAATGAGGTTTAACAAATTCCATGGAATTTGATATAAGCTCATTATAGAGTTTTAAAAGGTTCACAATAAGAGTATAAATGAATGAGTTATAAGAAGCTAATTTGAAAAAATAAATTTCCATGGACAATAAAATCAGAACAATACCTCTAACTATCACTTGGCCTATATTTGATTCCACAAGTACAAGATAAATATAATGAATCTTAATTTCTATCTATGCATGTGGTCGACTATTGACCTGCGCCTCTAGATTAAGCTGACTCTAACCAATAGAAGATACATCCTTGCCACCATGTCCTCCAGAATGATATCCCATCATTCTGGACACTACATATAGAGAAACTATTCCCCTAAAAACTATAGAGTCTACACTCCATTGAGATGGGAAATCACCTCTACAAAATCGTTGAAAGTGGTCCATACATCCACAATGATGGAACAACTTTTGTGGAGCCATAAAATAAAGACCACACTTGCCAATATTTCTTGTACTGATAGAATAAGACAACTCCAACTCCCATAACGACTAACCTGAGCTGTTGGGGTGGATATCTAGAACTACTACAACCCTTATTTTTCTACTCTTCACACCTCCAAGTTTTATTATATGAGTCAACCCCACTATAGATCAGTGTTAGAAGCATACCGTGCAAGCCTTCCATACATTCTTGATTGATCTACACCATCAAAGATTGGACAACCACCTCAATGTGCATATTTTTCCTGAACAATAACACATGAGATAGAATTTTCATCTAAAGACCCATTTCAAACCACTAATCATAAAAAATTTCATTGTAAAATACCTTGGTAGAAAATAATATAAACTATATAAAGAGGTTATCATAAAACAACACTAAATGCTCTCCTTGCAAGAGGTTTATGAATTCCATGGTCTTAGAAATGGCCAATATGTCAATGAATTACTAATTAATAAATGTGACCTTAAATTACTTCTATCTCCACTTCTCATGCTTCCCTACCTGAACCATAAACTCCCACCATATAATACACATACCTTCCATCATAAACAGCACACACTTTACATTAATAAAATCCGATATCTAGATTATCTAAAGTTTTGTCTCAAACATTTCCTATAAATTATCTATTTCATAGGTTTATGTGATTCGTTGGATGTAATAGGGTTTATTATTAAGAAACTTGTGATCAAGATCTTTTCCCGATACTAATTCAACTACCCTAGCATGATAAGGACCTAATCTAGCTCCCTAATCCTTCTATCAGATAGCATGAACGACTACCTTAACTAATCTCTAATAAAATGGTGAGGGGTAACTCTCTCTGGCCTCCTCCCATGGATGTATAAGAGATCTCTAGGGCGGCATTATTATTCACATGTTAGAAAAAAATAGAAAGGATCCATTAATAAATTATATAATAAAAAATGTTAAAATAATTAATAAAAAACCCACCTAAGTCATCATATAAAAAAGTAACCCAAACCAAAACAAAAACCACTCCACCAAACCATGGCTTCCATGTGTATTCTTCAGTCTATGTATTAAAACAGAAGGAGGATTCAATCCATATTCCAATCATCCCATTGTAACCTAAGGCCTATCATGAGGTGTGTTGTCTATAAACCCTACTCGAAACAGGAATCCTCAAACCTCGTCAATCCTAACACCTATTTATCCAAAATTTAACAAGTAAAAATACCCATTTATTGGAAACCCTCCCCAGATACCACTTGGTCCCAAATTATACAAGGTTTTTATCTAACCTGACACCCGACCTGAATCATGGCATGGCCTAATGGGAATTCCAGATCCCCACAGGATGGAAACTAGTGCTTGGGAATTAAAGAACTCCTTGGGAATATTATTTCCATGAACAACACTCAACATCCACATCACATATCATAAAACACTCACAAAATCATAAAAAATACAAAATGTACATAAACATCACAACCAACATATATAACAAGGCTATTAAAAAAAGATATGTACCCCTACCAAGTTCAAAATTTTTCATTTTTTATGTAAAACCATATGAAATATAATGTGAAATGATAGAAACAAAATGATCATAAGCCTAGAAATTGTCTAAGGTACAACTCCCACCATGATACCACCATTAATACATGTGAGAATAACACGCCAACATTAAGAGAACCATCTACCACTCCCATAGTAGGAATTGACATTACCAGAATTAAACAATACAAGATCTAAATATACCCATTTGGTATATGTAGGGCATGAGATTACATTCCAATTATAATTTGACAATTATTTCCATTCATATCAACTGAATGTCAAATAGAAATTTAAATTTTTAAAGGAATTAAACTATTTAATTTTAAAAACAAGCATTAGTTTTGAATGAATGATAAATAGAACAAGAATTACTAATAGTATGTAAACAAAACATAATCACAATAAAATAACACCAAAAAATATAGGTAACAATGGCTCTAGGATCCTTATATTCTCAGTGATCAGTCTCAACCATAATTCCCCTCATGCATGAGATGCTAGAGTGGTCATCTCCAAGGTTCCAGTCATACTCACAAAATCATCATCAGTATTACTTAGTGTTATATTCAAGTACTACATGGAAGATGGGAATAAATCACTATTGTATATCCTACTTTCATAGTCCTTAGTCCTCCCACCATGGTATATAATGTTAGAAAAATCTTCATTTTATTTCCAAATCATTTGAATTCCCTTTTCATCCTGAACAAACTCATCATAAATTGAATCAGCAATTTCGAATAATTTACTCCTAGATAAGCCATTTATAGACTTTTACACAATGAAAACCACTACAAAAAACAAATTTTCACACACAAAAAAATTCAACCAAAAAAAATTGGAATTGATTTAAATCATATTTAACATATCAAATAGTAGTGAAACACAGAAGGACCTACCTTTTTTCTGAAAACACCACAATCTAGTTACAAATCATATCCCATAGAAAGAGGAGATCCAAAAAAATCATGAAGAACCCTCTAACATCATAATACCTAGAAAAAGTTTTAGATTTAACCCATAATATATTAAAATAATCACCAGATAGAAGAAAACCATAGAATAAGGGATGAAGAGACCATGGAAGAACGAGAGGTGGAACATACTTGGAGTTTACATGAAGATCCAAAAAAAAATAAAACCATGATTAAAGACCAAACGGATATTATAAGAGAAGGAAATGATTCTAGGGTTGGAGGATCAGGAATGAGAGAAAAGAAAGATTATTTGGGGTGAAAACAACGTTGGGATAAATTGGAAATTCAAGATTTTTAATAATATGGACAGGTTGTATGACTTTTCCACACATTCAACTAGCACATGAGCTAACTAAGAAGGTTACACTATAATATATAGGTGGAGGCCACATGACTTTTTAGGGGAGGGTGGACAGTTATGTTCTTCTCCATGTAGGCTTGATAGTTCCACAATAAATGACTCGTGGTTTTACAGTGGTGGGAACACGATTTCTAGTAAATGTGTTCAAACCATTATCTACCCTCTTCCCCTCTAAACACCACAGTTTTTCATGATAAAAACCCAAAAAATATATTAAAAAATATATTCAAAAAATAAAATAAAATTACCATAAAAACACTATGGGAGTGAAATTTTTGTGTTTTAAATCTCTAAATCTGATATTTTACTATAAAAGAAATAGAAAAATACCATGTATGTGGGTAAAATCATATAAATACTATCATTGAATCATTTTTTATGTGCACAGGTATACGAAACATCAATACAACATGCATTGTTATAATAATTACACTATAAGATGCTCTTCATTATACAAAATTCTTTAAAATCACTTGTCAAGGAATCAAAACCATGAAAATGACCTAAAATTGTTGTGTAACAATAATATGATGACTATAAATTGAATTTTTAAATTTTGTAACAAAATCCACATAAATAAATGTAGTGGTTTTATTCGGATGTCTATAAACACATTTATGGGTTTTAGAAGTCTAAAACATGTGTGTAATAGTCAAAATCATAGTAAATAACCCCATATTAGTGAGATATAATAGGAAAAATATCATTGAACCATTTCTTATTTATATGATTATAATATATGTAAATAAAATGTGTGGTGTGGTCAAGATGAATTAATAATTTGTTTTTGATGATATGAATTTCTTTAATGACATGCATTAGGTGTAAAAACTTTTAAAATGAACTTGTATTTCATGAATCATATGACAATGATTGTATATTAATTTCTAAAAATTAAGAACTGAAATTACATCAATTTTAGTGGTTATATTAATGATACGTCTATAAAAAAAATTAAACACTAGAATATACATGTAACATTCAAAACCATGGAATGAACCTTATATTGGTATAAAATCATAGGAAACTGTTGTTGAATCAATTTTGAAAGGTATTGATATAGGATACTATAATTTTATATATTATGTGCGTAGAATTACACAATAAATGGTTTTTAATGATATGAAAGTCTTTAAAAACATGAATTAGGGGATCAAAACAAATAGAACAACCATAGATTACAATTAAATCCTTGAAAAAAATATTGATTTTTGAAATGTAGAAAATGATTCCATATCAATGCAAGTCGCGGTTTTCTTGGTATTTTTGTAAACAATTTTATTTTAGATTTCAAACTCTAAAACATGTGTTTAATGATAAAAACCATAGAATAAGACCTATTATGGGAATTAAAATATATATAAAATTTCATTGAATCATTCATGACATGTTTGAGTATAAATCACATCAAAACGATGTGTGGTGTGCTCGAAATGACAAAATAATATTTTTTTAACCACAATATAGTATTTAAAAATGTGTTTTCTAGGGTCAAAAAATCAATACGACATCATATTTATAAAAAATCATAGTATAATGACAATTGATTGATTTTTGAAATATAGTAACTAATACCACATTAATTTGAGTGGCGATTATCATTGGATGTCTATAAATTCAATTATTATGTTTTGAAACTCTAAAACATGAATGTAATGGTCAAAAAAATAATAAATGACCTCATATAGTGTGAAATAATCATAAAACTTTTTATTTAATCATATTTGATGTCTACTGGTTTATAACACATTAATATGACGTGTGATGTGCTCTAAATTACTGAAAACATAGTTTTTAATAATATTCAATTCTCTAAAAACATTCTCTAGGGAGCCAAAACCCATAAAACAACTTCATAATATAGTGAAATAAAAGAAAATGGTCATGTTTTTTTTTAATTTTGGAGTGAAATCCACATAAATCTGAGTAGCGGTTATCTCAGGTTGTTCGTAAAAGAATTTATATATTTTAGAACTCTAAATCATGCATGTAATGATCAAAACAGTATAAAATGACCATTTATTGGTGTTAAAGCACTATAAAAAATAATTTTGAATCATTTGTGACATGTATGAGAAGACGACATGTCAATATTACATGTGTTTTTCTTATAATGACTCAATAAGCAGTTTTTATTGAAATAAAAGTCATTAAAAATGATCATCAGTGGGTCAAAACCAAAAAAATAACCTCATATTATTGTGAAATAATGTAAAACAACCCAAGATTTAATTTTGAAATATCTTAACTAACAATGTATTAATTTTATAGGATATATTCTTGGGTTTCAATAAACAAAAAATTTCATGTGTATTAAATATCTATAAAAAGTGTGTAATATTCAAAATCATTGAATATTGCCTTGAATTGGCATAAAATTATAATACACCTATCTTTAAATAATTTTTATGATTTGTACAAGAATACCAAATATTAATTATATAGGTGGTGTTCACTTAATGGATCCATAAGAAATTTTCAATGCTATAAGTCTTTTAAAATGTTCATCCCAAGGTTGAAACTCAAAAACAACATTAGATTAAATTGAAAAGATAGTAAAATGACTATAGGTTGATTTTTGAAATATAATAATTTTTCCAAATCAATCTGAGTGTTTTTTTTCTTGGGATTTCATAAAACACTTTTTTTTAAACACTAAAATATGTGTGTAATAATCAAAACCCTATAAAATGACTATAGATTAGTGTAAAATCATAATAAAACCATATTAGAATCATTTTTTAAGTGTTTGTGTAGTGGAAATGTCAATTAAATATGCAGTGTTTTTATAATGACTCAATACGCAATTTTCAACGATATGAAATCCATTAAAAAAGTGTGCTAGAGGGTTGAAACCAAACAAATAACTTTATATTACTAAAAAGTCATACGAAAATGAATTTTTATTGTTTTTTAAAATTTATGAACTAAAAATCGATTAAAATATTATAAAATGTCTTCATGATTCATTCTGATCACAACATAGATTAGTTAAAAAATAACATAGATTTTTATAAACTCATCTATTTAATGTTTCATGAGTAAAATCGCATATTAATTTGGTAATATTATGTTGTAAAAGTTTTATTGATGAGTTTTGAATTTTCATTTACGAGGTCATTTTTATATATTCAATTAATTCATGAAATATTGGATG
Source organism: Viscum album (assembly GCA_963277665.1). Lineage (NCBI taxonomy): Eukaryota > Viridiplantae > Streptophyta > Magnoliopsida > Santalales > Viscaceae > Viscum > Viscum album. The sequence continues at coordinate 860,174,711 of OY728143.1, read as the reverse complement.
ATATATAATTTTTTTTTGGTTGAAATGATATAAGTTGGTTTAAATAAAATGTTATGTGAAATTTTTTGAATATGTTCCATGCTAATTCCCTTTCATGTTCCTTTTTCTAAATTGTTCGGTTTTTCATCATACATTAATGATTCTTATAGTAGGAACATGGTTGATCATGTTTTATCCATGAAACTCTTTATAAGTTAGTTGTGATGGTTTATAGTTTTTCTATTATGGTAAAACATTATCATGGATTCTATTGTAATTATTATTTATAATGTCCAGTTTTTTTATTTTTATCTTATATATTTTACTTGATATAACGGTGATGTATATTTTTTGTATGAGGATGATAGCTATGGAGGTGGTCAGATGCAGTAATGGTGGAGCGGTGGACATTATAGGTTGACAGTGGATGTTTGACTTATTCTATATGCAGGATAACATAGTTTATTTCTTACAGCTATGGAGTTATGTAGTATAGGTAGAGGTATGGATGTGTGTTGTATATATCTGTTGTTTATATAAATATATATTTATGTTTCTAAATAATAATAATTACTTTTCATTATATACTATATAAATTTTCATTTAAAATTTTATTTATTTATAGTAATTATTATTTTAAATGTTTAGTGGGGGTTATATTTATTTAATTATATGGTGTATAAATTAATTTTGAAATTTTATTTTTTAGTTTTTCAATTCAATATTATATTACCTATTTATGTAAAAAACCACTAAAATGAACCTCCACTATTCATATAAGCATATGCTATTTTATTTCATCCTGAATAATAAAATAAAAAATTTATGATAAAAACATTCTATAAATATATAGAAATATAACAATAAATATAGAAAAATGATACTTCTCCAAACCAATTTTAATTAGTTTAATTATTGTATTACATCAATATTAATAAGAAAAATAACAACCATTAAATAATGTTTTTTTAATAGTGGTTAATGTGTTATTATAAAATAATTATAGTGGAGAATATTATCTTGGAAGATGGAAGTAAAATTCCAAGATGTTTGAAGAAGAAAAGATTCAAAAATTATTGTGTTACATTATATTAGGTTCTTCATGATTGGAAAACACATTTGGGAAGATTCTTTTGAAGTTTCTTGAAGTTATTTTCTACGTATATCGACTTATAAAATAATGATCTAGGTTGTGATGTGGATGTTGTCAAGGACCCCAATGGAATACCAGTGCTTTGAGAAGAAAAAATGTGGAGTACAGTGTCATAGTAACCATTCAGTAATTTTGATTAAATTGTTTTCCTATGAAAATTTATAAATCTCTCACATGGTATAGATGTGTTCATTTTTATTGAATATTAGTTAATTTGTAGATAATGAATAAAAATGGATCCCTATATCATTTTTTATCTACTGTGAAAATTTTGAGAATATGTTAAAACATCAAGTATTTTTTACTATTATAGAAGAAAATATTAGAAGTTAGAAATGTGGAGCTACACATTATATAAAAATCCATGGTGAGAATAAAAATTAATTTTTTCAAAATGGATTGAGAAGTACACAACCAATGTTCTTGTAATTTTAGATAATGGTCTCCAATCATTATCAAATAGTCGTACCAAAATGTGTCCTAAAACACTATGTTTCATATCATGGTTAGTGTAAACATTTTGAAACATCATAGAACTTTACATGATGCTGAGAGAATAAGTCTTTGTCAAAAGAAGTCCACCTGTTTCAAGTGGATATGAAGTATTTGTTATATTTTTGAATTTAGATTCCCTCATACTCGATATATGATGTAATTTATCCTCATCAATGGTGACCAAGAAGTTAAATATGATCTAATGGTTTAAAAAGAAGTTGTATAAATTTATAAGTGGTTCATAAATGTTGTTTGTTGAATTTGAAACTGAAATTCACATTTGAATGAGAAGATGTTACTATAGTTTGATAATAAGATTAATCGTGTATTCAAACAGTTTGATGTGAGATACCTTACTCTGGGAAACAACTAAGAAACTCTTTTTAAATGATGGATATAATGGAGAGATCATAAAAACCATTATGTTTTATATATTTATTTTGTATCAAATAAAATGAAAAGAATGAGATCTAATGCAGTGATGTTGGGAATTGATAAAGAATAAAAATAAGATAATAGAAGATAAGAAGAAGGATAACATTATATTTATTATATGTTTTGACATATATTATAACAATCATGAAACCGGTGTATGTTATGAAAAATAAGTAGAATAATGAGCATTTCAAATTTTCAATGATAAAAGTATTACTATTTGGAAGGAAAGCTATCACTTAGTTATACAACTATGAATTGAATAATTAGTTAGGTGTATCACTATTTTAATGAAAAATACAAAGAAGTACTTGCATGTTTCAATGAGTGTAAATAAGAAGAATAATTTCAATCAGAGCATTAGGAACTTTTATGACTTCCTAATTAGAAAGATATTCTCTTATTGTTATCAAAATGTTTTGTAAATTTTCAGGAAAATAGTATAAATAACCAATAGGATTGTGACAGATTAAAAGATTAACTACGAACTTTGAAGAGACTACAATTTAATATAAGTTCAAGGATAAACCCCATTCATTGTAATCAAAAGTAAATTCTAGATGTTACTGTGGACTATATAAGATAAAAAATCACAACAAGGATTGGACTTCTCATATGTAAAGGTGAACCTTTTAAAAATATGATGTTCCAATTATGTGGTTGTGTTTAGTAGTGTTTCATACAATAGTTAATATAAGACAAGAGAAAAAGAAAATCATTCACGTTAATACGCAAAATAGGTAAAATAAAAAAGGGATTAAAAGCATAAATTGGTTTCATGGCTAACAAAAATTAAACCACATCCCACTGTTGAGTATATCCTTAACCGGTCCTCTTATAATCCTATGTAAAACTTTATACCCTATTTCACAACTAAATGATTTTAGAAAAATATTTTAGTAATCTTTCAACGTAAATTTTCTATGCTAAATTTGAGAGGAATATATCTATTTTAAATTTTTAGTGATATTTATAATTAATATATTTTAGTAAAATAATTTCATAGAATTTTTCTAGTCTATTTATTAAGTGATAATTTTTACTGCTATTTTACAATTTAGTTTTTCAATAAATATTGTGTTCAATTTTAATACACTAAAAAAACAATTATTTCCCTCAAATACTATCAATATGCTATTTTATTTAAATAAGAAATAATATTTCATTTTAAAAAATATTTATTTATTTAATCAATTATTATTAAAACCATTATAAAAGATTTAAATTTATCTTTACTTTGGGAAGTGTATATCTATTAATCAAATGATAAATATTTATACATTTAAAATATAATAATGATGTTTATATATTTAATAAAAAAAATTTATTATATGTGGAAAATAATATTTTTCTACCATTCTTTTTTAAAAATAATGTGTTGTTATTTTGTTCAAATATTAATATTTTATATTTATAATCTTTTGAAAAATTAGTAATTTTATGTTTTCAATGAATTAATAATATTTCTTTTGTAATTTAATAACATATTTGTTTTATCCATGAAAAAGAATATTTAGTTTCTAATTTATTCAATAAGATAATAATAAAATTTTCTAATGAAACAATATAATGTAACTAATGGGAGAATGACATCTATCTTATATGAAAATAATTACGGTGGTTATATTTGTTCATTTTCCACTAAACCAATATGATTGTTTTTTTAGACATAGAATCTTCTACATTAACTCCTTCTAGTATAATGTAAACCCATATAAATATTATTGGACTATGATTTACAATTTGATGTATAAAGAATTATAATGATATTATATAGAAAAAACATATATGAAATCTATTCAAATAATGAGGGGTAATAGTGATGAATAATAATATAATAATCTCATTAAAAATAAATATGAATACACAACCTCAGGATAAATGTCACAAAATATATATCTTTAATAAAAAACATCACACAAAACATTCAAATAGATATATGACCAATCAAATGAAGAAAATATTTGTTTTTTATTTTGGAAAAATATATTAAAAATCAATATCAAACCACATGAAATATAATGAATGTGTATTGATTTTGGGTGAAAAACCAAAAAAACCCATATTCTCATACATATATATTATATCTTATTACATGAATACACATTAAATAACATAACGATCCATGCCAAAATAATATTGGTCTAGAATCATTAGAAAATTAGATACATACAAAACATGTTCATTAGAGTACTACATAATCTCTAACTAAGTTTTTCATAACTATATCCCCTCTTAGACATATCATAATTAATACCTTCATAATAATTTGGGGGATGGAAACATAATAACGGGTGGTATTATATGATCTTTTAGGGTAAATAAGATAGATATCAATGATCACTTAAACATAACATGATTATTAGATTATGATATTATGATAATAATTTTTTCAAATCATACACTCTATATCATATATCATAATATTGAGTCATAGAATAACTTTTGGAACATAATAAGAGATTATTCATAATGGAATCAAGTTATATGATCCATGATATCATAACATTGCTATAATGTATAAGTTTGTGGCATATACATAAGTATAGAAATAATTTACTTATTACTTAGGGATTACTATTGTGGCTAAAATATTCTATTGGGTTCACTCCCCAAACAAATATAGTATTCACGGTTTACTCCAAAGACTACCATAGTTTAAAAAGTCCATTACTGAATTGGGTTTACTCCCCATGTCATTCTTTTGTATCTCATGATATATCCATCTTTACCCAATGCATTTAAGGGAAATATAATTCCAGGACCACCCATCAAATAATGAAAATCATACATATGCGAGTCACATGATCATATAAAATTCATCATATCATAACCCATGAAAATCAATGGGTTTCATAAAAATTTAATCATGTCATAACACATGGAATGGAAAAGAGTTTTATAATCACTTTAATGATTCATTATATCATAAACCGTGGAATGGAATTCATTTCAGAAAAATCAATTCAATATAATCAAAAACTATCGTGATAAAATGTTATGATGGTATAATTTTATTATATCTCCATTAAAACAAATGTAACATAAAATGATGTAATCTTAGATAAAAAATATATTGAAAAGATCAGTTGTAACATTTCTTGAGTAAAATACACTTTTCTATTTGAAATAAATTTTTTAAACGCTAAAAATATCACAAATAGTAAGATCTTTTTTAAAACAAATTTTTAAAATTTTGAAGTAATTTTAAAATCATTAAGTGGTCATGTTGGAGGTAAAATATGGTCATGTTGTATATTATAAAGCAATGATTCCTTATAGAGTTTTTCAAATAGTCAATGGTACTTCATTCAAACAATAAAAAAAATAATCCTTCTAAAAAATAAATTTAAAATAAAACCATGGGTAAAAATGAATTTAAAAAATAATTTTATAATGATAAAACATTCTTCAAAATATTTATATAATACACGAACCTGGAAGATATAAGTTTTTTGACAGAATAGATAAATAAGTTTTATTTTTCATTAAACAAATCATTTTAGTATCTTGAGTAAATTAAAAGTCTATAATGAAATGAAAACATGTATTCTCAATAAATAACTATAGGAGATGAAAATTTATGTGATTATTTTGATCAGTATCGTGAAATTTCATCATCACAAACATAATTATAAATAATCCGGATAAACTATGAAATTGTAACATAAAACCTTTATCGCTTTGGTAAAATTTAGATTGTAAGCCCCAAAAAAGAGTAAATTTAAATGAAACATTAAATTTTATGAATATAAAAGGATTCATGATATAAAAAGTCAAATTATCTGTATGTATTCCTCATAAAATAAGATAGGTGTATAACATAACATAGTGTCTCAAAGAGACAATTTGATACAATAATCCCTTACCTCAGGCCCAACATCCTTCGTACATGTTTGAAAATTTTGAATAATAAATATTTATTTATTATAAATAGATTCCAAATCTATACTCAAACATAACATATAATACTTATCTTACATATAACCGTTTATCATATGTTTATTAACAATTCTTTATTAAAACCATTGTTCTAGGTGATAACTACTTTATTTTTCATGTATATTTTTGTTTAGAAGTTTTGTTACTTATAGTTTGATCATGGTTGCATGACATATATTTTTTTAATCATGATATCAATATCATTTATATTAATTATATATATATATATATTAATCCATAAATTTTTATAGATACAAAAAATAAAATACATTGTCCTTGGAGATGGTAGGTCGTACATAGAAATGAATATTGTTTTTATTTTCTAGCAGATAGAATGAAATAAAGGAAGACAATAATTAAATTTCTAGAATAATTATTTTATCATATATATCATATATATTAATAATTTCCATCCTTATAGCCATCCATTTAAAAAGGAAATGAAAAAGTAATCACATCACTACGTGGATGTGGTAGTCCAAACATACGCATGAGCAACATTATCGTTTTCAAATAAATTGGAAGGTACGAAGTTATATATAATAATTTAATTTCAAAAATATTATTATTTCATAAATATCATATTTATATATTAAATTCATCATTATATCCATCCGTTAAAGGTGGTGATGAAAAATGACTTAAATCGGTTCGTGAGGCGGTAGCCCTCTGTACACATGAATTAATAGTTTAATTTTCCATTTGAAGGAAAGAGGAAATGAATATATGTTATGAAATTAACATAATAAAATCTCATCATATTAAAAATTAGATTTTTATTTTTTTTAAGCATAGTATAATAATTTTTTAAGTATTTAGATAAATAAAAAACACATGGTTAAGAACTATACCTCTTCTTTGGACAACCTATTTTGGTTTTTTCCTAATGCCTTTCTAGGTTGGTTTTATAATAAAAATAAAGAATAGAGGTAATGGGGAGGTTTTTAGGAAAGGTATTTTCCTAGTCATTGGATGATACAAAATGATCTTGAAGTGTGTATATGACAAGAGAAGAGGTGTCCTTTTATAATAGAGGTGAGGGAGACACTTGTATATTTTAAATGTTCTAAAATAATTTCATGCCACTTTCATGGAAAAAAATAAAAAAAAGGGATCATATTAATCTTTTATAAGGGTAATTTATAAATAAAAATAACAAATGGAGTTCTAGAAATTTTTTGGTTATTTTAACCTTTATCATTTTACTTCAATTCCTAGTAAACAAGTTATAATCTTAACAGTGGTTACAGATATCATACTTCTTGTTCTATTCATTATGAAAAAATTAAGTTGACCTAATAAAATAAAATATAATATTATAATTAAATATAAATAATTAATTTTATAAAATAAAATTCACATATGTGGTATAATTTAATTTAAAATTAAACCTAAAAATATGATAAAAAATACGATTTCGAAAAAAATCTATAAGAATAAAAACATTTTATATAAAATGAAAATATAATAATAATTTAAATGAACTATATTTTATAAATAAAAATATCATGGAACTAATTATACTTTTATATCCATTTTTTTAAAAAAATTAACATTTTAAATTCTTTAATAGAAAATAAATTTTTAGATAAAAATTAGTATTTTTCATTATTCATCAAAAATTTATTATTTTCCAAAAATTGTCAAAAAAATAATACACTAAGATAATTTTGAAAATATTATTTAAAAAATTAATTTCAATTTTTATTTTTAATTTAAAAAAATAAAAAATAAATATAATAATTAGTTCCCAAAAAGCGACAAAACTATTTTTTTTCAAAAATACAATTTTAAGAATAAAACACATTTATTCATATTCCATGAATAGAAAATAATATTAGATTAATGATAAAATAGTTATGTGAATATATAATATATAAATTTAATTAAAAAAATTCACCAATTAATTAAATTTATTATGATAAAAAATACATTTTCTGAATAAAAACATTTTTTTAGATAATCATTTCTTTCAATTAGAAATGATTTTTATTCTCATTTTTAATCAATTTGAAACTAATATATTCATTTTATAAATATGAAAAACATTAAATTTTAATAATTTAATTATTTTTATCCATACCCACCAATTTAACAAATAGGTTATAGTGATATACTATAGTATAGTTTATTTTATACTCGAGGATGTCTGTATCCCAAACTATTGATGAAATTAAATTTATTTAAAGAAAATTAGGAAATATTGGGGTGTAACATTATACCACCCCCTAATAATAATTTTAACTATAAATCAACATTACTCTAATATGAACAACTAAGGATACTTATACTTAATATTATGCTCATGATCCCTTGTAGATTCTTCAAATTGGTGGTTTTATCACAAATCATTGTTCAAGTGAGTGGTCTTCTTTCATAACACATTCTCTCTATGATCCATAATCTACAGTGGTTATTCCTCATAATAATTAATTCACTGCAGTGGAGTGAACACAGAGTTCAGTACACAAGAAGTATCAGGTATATACTACATTAAGAGAGACATATGGAACACATCATAAACTTGACAAAGATTTTATTTAAAAACCAATCGATAAGATATCATTACAAAATGGTCAGGAATATCAAAGGGAAAAATATACATCCGGAATAAATTCCTTAACTCTAGAATATTATTACCTTCTTCCATTGGTAAATTCATATAATCAACTTTTCATCAACTATGTACACAAGATCTCATATATAATTGTCAACATAAATTTTATAATGAATTTGTGTTTCCCTTATGTGTTGCTAAATAGATCTAACCATAAATGTTATTTTTTAGATAGATCAGGTCCTAATAGATTTATTTCTCAATATTTATTCCATAATGTTGGAGTTCAACACTTATTTACTTTGAAGGATTCATAGGGATCCATCTAAATGGTTGATTATAAGCTATTGTTGCATGAAAACATAACTACAGGAATGTGTTGATCCCAACCACATTTGAATTATAAATAATAAGATCCAAAAATATACTCCAGTTTTTTAATGGTTCTATCAGAATGACCATATGTTTGTGTATTATAGCTAGTTGTGAAACATAATTATGTATCTAGATCCTACTGAAGTATCCGTTATAAGATCAAGGTCAAACTCTGAGACCGATTATATATAATATAATGTGGTACTCCATGAAACCTTACCGCTTATTTAATATATATTATAGAAATATGATCAAGATAGTTGTCTTATATGATATCAATTAAGTGTGAAAATATTGTAAATCGATTGACTATAACCCATAAAACATTATATACTTTAAATGTTTAGAGAATCTGATAAAAAAATCCATGGTGATATTTTATAACATTCATTTGGTATAGGTAATTGTTGTAAAATACCATTATATCTTTTTATCCAAACTATATTATTATTTCAAACCAATAATCGAGATACATATTCTACAAAAACCATTTTCATATTATCCCACTAGAAATACTCTTTCAAAACACTATACATACTTTAACATTCATGATAAATAGAGAATGATGAGCTGTGAGATTTGTAGAAATAAATCCTAAAAATATGGTGTGGACATGGCACATACATGGTTTATGAAAGTTATCATTCCATCATAATCATTTTTTAGCTTATAAAATTTTCATTCCATTTTTTATAGCTCTATATATTCCTTCTGCATCTCGTTAATCCTTATATGGATAGATAGTTAAACATTTATTTCAGTAAGATAAAATTTCTCCCCTTCTATCAATATTTATAGATACACCCTTTGATAAAGTAAAAAAAATTTATCTTTTGTGATCATAATCATAGATATGCTAGTACGATATTTTTAGATCAAAACATCGACCACCTTATTCAGATTCCTAGGGTGGTAATGTATTAGGTTGTCATAATTTTTAATCAGATCCAACCATCTTCTATTGAAAATTTTCATCTATTTTTGTGTGAATATATACTTTAATATTTTATGATCAATATATATGTCACATCATTATATATAAATATAATTCCCATATATATATATATATATATATATAATGTAGGAATTATCACGGTTACATCCAGATCATGGGAATGTAATTTTTCTCATTAACCTTCAATTACTGTGAAAAATATTCTATAACCAGATAATTATGCATGAAAACACATCTGGACAACTTATTAGATGCGTAACATTAAAATACAAACCCCATTTTACTATCGGGTAGTGTATGAATAGATTCACTAACCAGTCTTCTCTTTAGTTACTTGAAATTTACCACACATTCACCTCTCTATAGGAACTTGGTTTCCTTCTGAGTTAACTGGGTTAGTGGATTCAGTTGTCATGAGAAATTTTACACAATATGAGGATAATATCTAGAAAAACATGGACAACTATGGATCTCTATCAACATGGTTAGAATGGGACCTTGTTTAATAACATCTATCTTTGATAGATCCACTGATATAACCTCACATGTGATTATATTACCAAAAAATGAAACTTTTTTGTAGAAAAAATTCACACTTTTTAAACAATTCATACAACATCCCCTTACATTGGGTCTTTAGTAATATTCTTAAGTGATATTCATGATATTAATTACACATTAAATATATAACAATGTTGTCAACAATTACTACCACAAATTAATCTAAAAGTCTATAAAGTCTATATTCATTAAATCCATGAAGATAATCAGGGAATTAATAAGACCAAAATGGAATCACTATATATTATAAGTGTCTATGACATTTACAGAATGTTTTCTTGGGTATATCTACTTTCTTAAACCAAAATTGATGATATCCCGAGTTAAGATCAATCATAGAATATTATTGTAATCAGAATAGTTGACCAAACAAGTTATTGATAAAAGAAACATGATACTAATTATTTATGGTTATCTTGTTATGTTCCTAAAAATAAACGAAGAGTCACATTGATCTATATTTATTCTTAATAAAATGAATAGGTTCACCCTGATGTGACACACATAGCCAAATTAATCACTTGTAAATATTCTCCTGCATTTACTTATTTAATTCCTATAGTTCAATTGGGGCCATTATATATAGAGTCTTTAGAATATGTGTATAACCAACTACAATTCCTATTGAGAACTCAACATCATGATTTATTGGAATACTGGAAGACTCACCAATAAAATACATCAATAGAATCCCATAAATTATTCATATAATCAATGTTGAGTTTCTCCCCAATCATATGAGATAAACACCCCTTTTGAATAGTAATTATGACCAATACAATGTGTGTGGTTTCAATTAGATTTTTATATTTAACATTTCATATATTTAAAATCATAGTTTGGTTTTGAATATAAAACATAATATCCCTTATTTGAAAAATTATGTACGATTAATGTATAGATAAACAGTTCATTCTAATGATAACATCAAATTAAATGAGAGGGAGAATAATGAAATTGATATGAATAAAATTCCCACAAAGTTCAATTAGAGAAGAATCATAGACATGAGATTCAATCTTCATACCATTTGTGGTTTTCTCTAAACATTAAACATATAATCTTTGACTACGTATTGTGATAACCATGAAAAATTAATCAAATATAAACAATCACATAAATACATAATCAAATAATACATCAACAGTTTATGGGAGGATGGTAAGAGAATATTTCACCATGTTGTTATCACACCCATTATAAAAAAATAATATCGCATGATATTTACCATCTTCTCTAGCCTTAAGAGATTACAAACATCGATCATCATCATTAACCTTTATATTTTAGCACATGTTAGCATAATTCAAACACTCCATTCATTTGAAAAACTAGAGTGTGAGTGGTAAATTGTTTCTAGATTTCTCTCTATTCTTATCATTAGCTAATGTTTTCACATCACTTAGGAATTTTATTACCTGATGAAATTCCTTTACACACATAAAACATTTAGTAGTACCCTTAATGAAATTTCCTCCTTGTTTCCATCCACTCTATGAGTATAATGGACGGATCATCTTCTTCTCTCCATGGTTTTTAAAATTTCTATAGAATTCCATTTTTATTTTCCTATCAAAACCATGAGATAGATGGGTAACTCTAATATCCATTTCCACCCTTACTGAACATCGAATTATTTTTTCATATCTACTGAAGTCCCTTAAAGAGAGTTACTTTTTAAGATTTGAATTTATTACAATGAAGAATTGATCAACCATACTTTTCGGGTAGATGATAATACAATAAACATACCTCATTATTATTGTAAAATTTTCCTTATATTCACTAACATATTCATCATAGTTATTCTTTAACTCAAGGAATTACATCTCATTTTTTATAAAATGTATACAAGGAATGTATTTATTGAAAAATAAGTTCATAATCTAATCATAATCCAATGAGTCAATTTCATCCTAATGCCCCATATTCATGGGCATAGTCCACCATTGATCTGATTTTCCTTCTAAGTGATAGAAATCTAAAATAAATTATTCATCATCTAAAAAGTGAATAATGGGAAAAAAATATTCTCAATGGTAACAATTCCTTGATTAGAAACCAATGGATCAGTAAAACCACTAAATGAAGGAGTGTGTTGCAACATGATTTACAAAATAGGATGTTGTTCCCTAAAATTCCCTTAACATTCAAAGTTAACATAGTCCCTTTAGGTTACAACAATTGAGTAAAATAAAAAATCATTGTGAGGGAAACAATAATCATAGTAGAAAACCATATAATCATAAAAAATTATTTACAGATGTCTAAATCATGAAAAATTATTTTCAATATATGAATCCTTAGGTTTTACCTAGGTCATTCATGATCATTATATATTAAAATCCTTCATGATAGTACATATATAATTGAAAATAAACCTAAAAATATACACTCTGAGAGTCAAAATATGTGTTCAATAAGGGAATAATCACCTTGTGTTATAATGATGAGTGAGATATACTAAAAATATAATTTCTAGGTTTTTACCCACATATGAATCTATTACAAAATGTAGAGACCAGAAGCTTGACGTACATAGATATTACATTACTTTTGCGGAATACATAATACATAACAAAAACAGACACACAAGGACCATAATAGTTTAGTGTCTTTGGAAACATTGAACGTAATCTTCTAATCGTGGTGAATGATCTTCAACATCTCCCATAAAGATCTTCCACTTTTTTTCCTTACCTAAAACCTTTCTTTTAATCCTGGGAGAAAATAAAATATAAAAAGGGTGAGCCCAAATGCTCAGTAAGGGTAAGCATGGATAAAATAAAACATACCACACACATTTGAACTTAAAAACATGAACATAATGTTTAAACATCAAAATCTTGAGCAACGACTTAAAACATGGAAGTACACAAGGCATAGATCATAATGGAACATAAATAATGATAACATAGCATGGGAATAAAACATGTAATTGTGGAATCCATTAAGCACATGTAATGATTTCCATAGTAGCCAAGGCATTACTGCCAAGACCATCTTAGTGGACAAAGTCCCTTTCTGAATCGAGTTCACTCATCGTTCTAGTCCTGTAATACTGAACGGGATTAACTTACCATTCCATCCATGTCTATCTCATGAGATATAAATACTTTACCAATGCATTGGGGGGAGATATAAGTCTCACCAATCTCATAATTAAATCATGCTTACTTGTGCCACAAAATAAACATACATCATTCATAATAACCCAACGAATAAAATGGGTTTCATAAACATCATCCCATCATCACATAATCCATATAAAAGTAATGGATATCATTTCATAATAATAAAAGTTAAACCATGTGAATCATAGATACATTATATTTGAAACATACACATATGAAATAATGTCATCTTAGATGGAAAAATTGTTTTGATAAAACATTTGAAATGAATTCTTGAGGAAAATATCCTTTCTTCTTCAAAATCATTTTCTTTTCACAAAATACCATGAAATTTTAAAAGAAAAGGATTTTGTTGAAAATAGTCATGAAATATTTTGGAGGAATCTTCATAAAAATAAGGCTTTATAAAACCATAAAAATCCTTTCATGCCGTATACGTTAAAAAAACATTCTTCTCTAACTTTTGTCGGAAACGTCAAAAAGTACCTTGTAGGGTAAATAAAATAAAGAATCCTTCCATACCATGGGGTAAAAGTCAAAATGGGTAAAAAGGACTTTAAACATACTTGAATACACTTTTATAAAACATGGACATGGATGATAGCAATAACCCCAGTAAATACTTACGAATAAGCAATCTCGGATAAAAATGAGATTTTCACAATTATCCCTTACCTTAGGTCCGATATGCTTCGTACGTACCCGAACCTACTGTATAATGATTTAAATAATGTCATTGACTTATTACAGAATCATATTCATTGTTATGATATCATATATGGTTCACTTATGACTTTATATTACCCGTTCTTTTGCAAATTCCATGTTAAAGAGTGTTTTGGGTAAAATCGTTTCATTTGTCGTCCGTGTTTTGACTTGTAATTATTCATATGATTACTTAGATAATGATTACTTAATTACAGAATATAAAACTTGATTTATATATAATATATATTCATAATATACATATATATATAATAGATTTATAAATGGAAATAAATACACCGTTCATGGAGACGGTAGGCCGTATGTACGCATGAACGTTGTTTTCTTTTCCTCATTGAATTGAATGGAATTAATTGGATGACATACATATATATATATATCCATAAATCCAAAATCATTATTATGTAATATATTTCATGATTAATTATTATATATACTTTATAATCATTTATTAGTGGTTAATCATTGAGAATGAATCTCATCGCGTCGTGGAGACGGTATTCCGTACGTACGCACGAGCGATGATATCGTTCCCATGATCGTGGAATTTTATTGGAGTGTATGTATACTATTACATAATCAATATCAATTTACAATAATCATATATAGTTATTATTTACACCATTATACCCATCCAAGTAAGGTGGTGGTGGAAAATAGATTACACCACGGCGTGGAGACGGTATTCTGTACGTACGCATGTGCGGTGATTTCGTTTTCCGTAGGATGGATAGATGGTGAAATAGGGTTGTTTCATACATATAATAACATATCAGTATATGATTGATAGTAATTTTATTAATTCATAATGAAACAACCTAATAAGAAGAAGTGGAAGAAGAAATAAAGGTGAAAGAATCGGTAAGGGACATTACCTCTTCTTTGAAGCGCCTCTTTGAGACCTCCTCTTAGGGCACTAAAATTGGTTTTTGAAGAAGCCCAGGACCTCTAAGATGTTTCTAGGGAAGTGTAGAAGATAATTAGTCAGGGGTTGTCCGAGCTTGAAGGCTCAAACTTGTGTGAGGAAGAGGGGGAGGAGGTGCCCTTTTATAAAGGAGGAGAGGGGCACCTTTGGAATAACAAAAAATATTATTTTATTATAAAGTCATATTCGGTTTTTAATAGCTCCAAATTGATTTATTTATAATATAAGGTGGTAATAGATCGAAATAATCTCATCCAATAGAATTTATACAAGTTTAGGTCATTATATTGACCTTAAATTTTAGTTTTAACTCTTAGTTAATTAGATTTACATTTACCATGTCACTTTGTATTTTTATATTATATAGTTCATAAACATACCATTTACATCCAATAGACCCCCAAGTGGTCCATAAATGATACACCTATCATGATATAAGTATATTGGCAGAACATTATATCTTTAGGAATATAATAACAATTTTTTATATAATATTTGTTTTAAAAAACTATTTTATGTAAATTTTGACACTATTTGGTAATTGATTTTTGTGAAAATCATAACAGAATTATTAATTAAAAACAAGTTAATTAAATCAATACTAAAATGTCATATTAACATATAAAATTATTTTAATTCATAAAAATTCTCACATTACATTTATTTAGGTATTTATAACATTAATTATTTCAATATTTCATTAATAAGATAATTACTGCATCATAATTGTTTCATAAATAAATTAAAATATTTTTAGTCTAAAATTTATAAATAAAATACCATTATGTAGGAATGCTTTTTAGATTTCTAATTAATATTTATAGTCTAATTTATCTTATGTACAACCTTATATTAAAAATGATTTAGTTATTAAACTTTGATTTAAACTATTTTATCCCTTCTTTAAATAAATTAATAATAAATGTCCTAATCTAATCCAAGTGGGCCTAAATGGTCATATATTATTCCTAGGGTTGTTTTTGGCCAAATTACACTTATCCAATAGAATTAGACATGTGTCAGGGTAATAATAATATCATTTTTACCATTAATTACCCTATTTACTTTTAACCGTGGTAAAAAAAAGTAAAGAGTTACTATTCACCAAAAATTATTTTCATCCCATTGAACCGAATTTTAGTCCTTGATATTAACCGTGTATCTCAGATTTTTGAAATTCCACTCACAGAAGTGTTAAAATTAATTTTTATGAAAAATTCAATTTTTTAACTACCACTTAGTGGTTTCACTATTCATCAAAAAATTAAAGTTTCCAGAAAAATACCAAAAATTAGGCCTAAGATATATTTGATATTATGAATTCAAAAATGATGTCTATTTTACCAAATTCAAAACATATCAGTTGCATTAATTAATTTAAAAATTAGTTCCCGTCGTCAAAACAAATAGCGTGTTCTTAATAGATAATAACTATCAAAATATTGACACGTGTTTATGTCTGGTTTAAATGTGAAATTACATCCAATGACCAAAATTGTATTAAATTGTAAAAATATATTCTAAATATACTTTAAAAACACTCAAATTAATAATTTATCACTATTAATTTTTTCGATAAAAAAAGTTGTTTTTAATTAAAATTTAGTAATTTTCACTATTCATCAAAATATTAAAGTTATCCAAAAAGTACCAAAATTTCACCCTAAGAAAATTTCAATATTCTGAATCAAAAAATGAAGACTATTTTGAAAGATAAAATTTATAAAATTTCAAAAAGTGGGTATTACTATTCATAACGGCTAGTTCATAATAATATTATAATAATATCTCGTTTAGTGAAACTCGGTATTGCGTACTACACACGCTATCGAGGAATGTCGTGATTGCGTGTAATGAAGCCAAGTTAGGGTTGTGCATTGTGCAAGACTCCATTGTTGTAACGTACAACACAAGACATCAATAAAATTAAAAAGAATATTTCTCATAAAATCACGAGGTGTTACATTCTACCCCCCTTAAAATGAATTTCTCCATCGAAATTCGTCGGGGTTATAAATGGTTTACTACTCAAAAGTTTCTTTAGTAGAAACCCACATCATAAAAAGGAATACAAAAACCAATCGTTAAAAACTGAAGTATGAAACATTACGGTTACCCAAATTAACTAATCACTGGGTTTCCACATAGGAGAACGTAGGTGAAAATATGGATATGGAAGAGAAACCTAACCATCATGTTCTGATGGAGAGTGGTAGAGAACATGGCTATGAAAAATCCAACAATCACAAAGCTATAGATTTGTGATGATCTAAGGTACCATCAGATTCATCGGATATAAGGGAACTAGGACAACATTTTTGGTTTTCAAGAACATTTCCCTAAAGTTGATGAATTAAAAGAAATACTTACTTGATTTTGGAACAATCTCACTGTTGTTCATGAATTGAACAATTTACACTTCATCCCTTAAAGAAATGAAGTTGAATTTGTTTTTCGTGATGTGTTAGCAGATCATGTGATAGAATGATGGGACATTCCATCTGTTTCAAACAAAAGGTTAGCAAAAGTTATAAGTCCATCTTATGGTTAGATTAATCATATATGGTTCCAAAAATGAACTTATACTTCATATATCATACCGCTTAATAAAATAAAACTAGTTTCTACTAACCTGGGACTTCTTGTAGGCCAGTGGTAGGTGATAAATGCGAGTCACACTTCGGTTGTGGGTTCGATTCCCATAGCCTTGTCCGACGCGATGGGTTGTCGCATGTCCTGCAGGTTGTCCTTTTTCTAAAACTATATTACTATAACATCCCATAAATAATATCGAAAAAACTTTTATCCTTAAATAATACTAACTTATTTCCAACATAATCCATTCCAATCTTTAGGCTTATCCATAATACTGTCGTCCACTATTATAATATAGTGAAAATGATTACCAGAGATTTAATACCGTAGTTGATCCCCATATATCATAAGAAATGTCTTGTAGGTCACATTCCAAACATTCGAAGGCCTTAATCATGTATTCTCTTGAAAAATTAATACCCATTGAACCTTAGTGAAAACATGAATGCCGTTAAAAGGTAAAACATTCCACAGACCAAAATCCTCAAAATTCTATATACTCAAAACATGATATCACTTAGTTCTTATATCAATCATGAGCTCATGAATACAATCAAACATCTCATTATCTTCTTATTCCTTCATTATGCGCATATCATCTACTTTACAAAAATATCTGAATAACGTTCCATAGTTACTGGTACCATTCAACATGTACTTTCAAATACTTTTAGGGAAAACAATAGTGTATCAATCATTAAGTGATTCTTTATTCCATAGTACCATTAACTATACAACATAACTCTCGATAAACATATAATCATTCCACTACCTTTTAAAACAACTGACTGAGCTTCAACAATTCTATCATCTCATATATCATTTGTAGTCTCCTCATCATCATCAACATAAATACTACCCATATGACCATGCTGATTCTCTTCATGAGATTTTCCATTAGGGAATTGGTTTTCATAATGCCCGTACATTCCACATTTAGAACATCTAATCATTGTTGATGTCGTAGAAATACCATTATCCTTCTCCATGGTGTTAACTGAACCTTTTCCTTTGCACTTACTAGCTTTGTGTCCTTCTTTTCCACACCCATAGCATCTTCCAGTTCCTTTGAAACAATCTCCCTAATGCCTCTTCCCACATGATTTACATGAGGGAAAATGAACTTTCTTTCCTTTATGATCATCATGAAACTCCTTCTTTCTCTTATTATCTGAGTTGGGAAACTTACCAAAGTTGATATTATTGATCATATTCTGAGATTGCTGATTAGGCATAATAACGATGTTTGGACTTCCAGATCCCGTTTCATTTTTTTTCTCATGAATAATACCATTCCATTGTCTGTCATATCCTCCATTATCGTGAATCTTCTTGTTTCCAGCCATTTTCTAAAACCCAAAAAGAATAGTGTGAGAGGCAAAAATCATGCTAGGGGAAACAACATAGTAAAGGGGGAGTTCCCCCAATATCTAACATCTTAGGTTAAATTCTAATATTGTTACCGTAGTTCTAGGGCTATATACTATACGTATACTTATCCTTAGGGATATCCCTAGACATACCTTAGAAATATCTCTAGGGATCTCACTAACGTTCTCACATCCTAGTTTCCAAAGGTTGACTAAACCTTTCCTCGGATACCAACTATAGAGACCCGAAACTTGCCGTACATAGATATTATTGTGAGGGAAACATAGTCCCTTTAGGTTACAACAATTGAGTAAAATAAAAAATCATTGTGAGGGAAACAATAATCATAGTAGAAAACCATATAATCATAAAAAATTATTTACAGATGTCTAAATCATGAAAAATTATTTTCAATATATGAATCCTTAGGTTTTACCTAGGTCATTCATGATCATTATATATTAAAATCCTTCATGATAGTACATATATAATTGAAAATAAACCTAAAAATATACACTCTGAGAGTCAAAATATGTGTTCAATAAGGGAATAATCACCTTGTGTTATAATGATGAGTGAGATATACTAAAAATATAATTTCTAGGTTTTTACCCACATATGAATCTATTACAAAATGTAGAGACCAGAAGCTTGACGTACATAGATATTACATTACTTTTGCGGAATACATAATACATAACAAAATTAGACACACAATGACCATAATAGTTTAGTGTCTTTGGAAACTTGGAACGTAGTCTTCTAATCGTGGTGAAAGATCTTCAACATCTCCCATAAAGATCTTCCACTTTTTGTTTCATTACCTAAAACCTTTATTTTAATCCTGGGGGAAAATAAAACATAAAAAGGGTGAGCTCAAATGCTCAGTAAGGGTAAGCATGGATAAAATAAAACATACCATACACATTTGAACCTAAAAACATGAACATAATGTTTAAACATCAAAATATTGAGCAACGACTTAAAACATGGAAGTACACAAGGCAAAGATCTTAATGGAACATAAATAATGATAACATAGAATGGGAATAAAACATGTAATTGTGGTATCCATTAAGCACATGTAATGATATCCATAGTAGCCAAGGCATTTCTTCCAATACCATCTTAGTGGACAAAGTCCCTTTCTGAATCGAGTTCACTCCTCATTCCAGTCCTGTAATACTGAACCGGATTAACTTACTGTTCCAACCATGTCTATATCATGATATATAAATCTTTAACCAATGCATTGGAGGGAGATATAGGTCCCACCCATCTCATAATGAAATCATTCTTACATGTGCCACAAAATAAACATACATCATTCGTAATAACCCAACAAATAAAATGGGGTTCATAAACATCATCCCACCATCACATAATCTATATAAAAGTAATGGATATCATTTCAAAATAATAAAATTGAAACCATGTAAATCATAGAGACATTATACTTGAAACATACACATATGAAATAATGTCATCTTAGATGGAAAAATGGTTTTGATAAAACATTTGAAATGAATTCTTGAGGAAAATATCCTTTCTTCTTCAAAATCATTTTCTTTTCACAAAATGACATGAAATTTTAAATGTAAAGGATTTTGTTGAAAATAGTCATGAAATATTTTGGATTAAGCTTCATGAAAATAAGGCTTTATAAAACCGTAAAAATCCTTTCATGCCATATACGTTAAAAAACATTTTTCTCTAACTTTTGTCGGAAAAGTCAAAAAGTACCTTGTAGGGTAAATAAAAGAAATCTTCTTTCCATACCATGGGGTAAAAGTCAAAATTGGTAAAAATGAAATTAAACATACATGAATACACTTTTATAAAACATGGACATGGATGATAGAAATAACCCTAGTAAGTACTTACGAATAAGCAATCTCGGATAAAAATGAGATTTGCACAATTATCCCTTACCTTAGGTATGATATGCTTCGTACGTATCTGAACCTCCTGTATAATGATTTAAATAATTTCATTGAATTATTACAGAATCATATTCATTTTTATGATATCATATATGGTTCACTTATGACTTTAGATTACCCGTTCTTTTGTAAATTCCATGTTAAAGAGTGTTTTGGGTAAAATCGTTTCATTTGTCATCCGTGTTTTGACTTGTAATTATTCATATGATTACTTAGATCATGATTACTTAATTACAGAATATAAAACATGATTTATATATAATATATATTCAGAATATACATATATATAATATATTGATAAATGGAAAGAAATACACCGTTCATGGAGATGGTAGGTCGTACGTACGCATGAACGTTGCTTTCGTTTCCTCATTGAATTTAATGGAATTAATTGGATGACATACATATATATATATATCCATAAATACAGTATCATTATTATGTCATATATTTCATGGTTACTTATTATATATACTTTATAATCATTTATGAATGGTTAATGATTGAGAATGAATCTCATCGCGTCGGGGAGACGGTATTCCGTACGTACGCACGAGCGATTATATCATTCCCATGATCGTGGAATTTTATTGGAGTGTATGTATACTATTACAGAATCAATATCACTTTACAATAATCATATTTTGTTATTATTTACACCATTATACCAATCCAAGTAAGGTGGTGGTGGAAAATAGATTACACCACGCCGTGGAGACGGTATTCCGTACGTACGCACGTGCGGTGAATTCGTTTTCCGTAGGATGGATAAATGGTGAAATAGGTTTGTTTCATAATTATAATAACATATCAGTATATGAGTGATACTGATGTTATTACATTATAATGAAACAACCTATGAAGAATAATTGGAAGAAAAAATTAAGGTGAAAGAATCGGTAACGGACATTACCTCTTCTTTGAAGCACCTCTTTGAGACCTCCTCTTATGGCACTAAAATTGGTCTTTGAAGAAGACCAGGACTTCTAGGATGTTTCTAGGGAAGTGGAGAAGAGAATTGGTCAGGTTTGGGCCGAGCATGAAGGCTCCATGTTGTGTGAGGAAGAGAGGGAGGAGGTGCCCTTTTATGAGGGAGGAGAGGGGCACCTTTGGAAATACTAAAAATATTATTTTATTATAAAGTCATATTCGGTTTTTAATAGCTCAAAATTGATTTATTTCGAATATAAGGTGGGTATAGGTCTAAATCCTCTCATCCAATAGAATTTAGACAAGTTTAGGTCATTATATGAACCTTAAATGTTAGTTTTAACTCTTAGTTAATTAGATTGACATTTACCATGTCACTTTGTATTTTTATATTATATAGTTAATAAACATACCATATACATCCAAGATACCACCATGTGGTCCATTAATGATACACCTATAATGATATAAGTATATTTTCAGAACCATTGGTTTTTAGGAATATAATAACAATTTTTAATATAATATTTGTTTTAAAAACTATTTTATGTCAATTTTAACAGTATTTGGTAATTGATTTTTGTGAAAATCATAACAGAATTCTTAATTCGAAGGAAGTTAATTAAAGCAATACTAACATGTCATATTAACATATAAATCTATTGTAATTCATAAAAAGTCTCAAATTACATTTATTTAGGTATTTATAACATCAATTATGTCAATATTTCATTAATAAGATAATTACTGCATCATAATTGTTTCATAAATAAATTAAATTATTTTAAGTCTAAAAATTATAAATAAAATACCATTATGTAGGAAATATTTTTAGGTTTCTAATTAATATTTATAGTCGAATTTATCTTATGTATAACCCTATATTAAAAATGATTTAGTTATTAAACTTTGATTTTAACTATTTTAATCCTTCTTTAAATAAATTAATAATAAATGTCCTAATCTAATCCAAGTGGCCCTAAATGGTCATATTTTATTCCTAAGGTTGTTTTTGGACGAATTAAACTTATCCAACAGAATTAGGACATGTTTTAGGGTAATAATAATATCATTTGTACCCTTAATTACCCTATTTACTTTTAACGAGGGTAAAAAAAAGTAAAAAGTTACTATTCACCAAAAATTATTTTCATCTCATTAAACCACATTTTAGTCCTTGATATTAACTGTGTCTCTCTGATTTTTGAAATTCCACTCACAGAAGTGGTAAAATTAAGTTTTATGAAAAATTCAGTTTTTTAACTACCACTTAGTGGTTTCACTATTCATCAAAAAATGACAGTTTCCAGAAAAATACCAAAAATTGGGCCTAAGATATATTTGATATTATGAATTCAAAAATGATGTCTATTTTACCAAATTCAAAACATATCAGTTGCATTAATTAATTTAAAAATTAGTTCCCGTCGTCAAAACAAATAGTGTGTTCTTAAGAGATAATAACTATCAAAAGATTGACACATGTTTATGTCTGGTTTAAATGTGAAATTACATCCAATGACCAACATTGTATTAAATTTTAAAAATATATTCTAAATATACTTTAAAACCACTCAAATTAATAATTTATCACTATTAATTATTTCGATTAAAAAAGTTGTTTTTAATTAAAATTTAGTAATTTTCACTATTCATCAGAATATGAAAGTTATCCGAAAAGTTCCAAAATTTCACCCTAAGATAATTTCGATATTCCGAATCCAAAAATGAAGTCTATTTTGAAAGATAAAATTTATAAATTTAAAAAAGTGGGTATTACTATTCATAACGGCTAGTTCATAATAATATTATAATAATATCTTGTTTAGTGAAACTCGGTATTGCGTACTACACACGCTATTGAGGAAGGTCGCGATTGCGTATAATGTAGCCAACTTAGGTTTGTGTGTTGTGAAAGACTCTTTTGTTGTAATGTACAACACAAGACATCAATAAAATTAAAAATAATATTTCTCATAAAATCTCGGGGTGTTACACAATAACTCTTGGACATGTAGTATCAATACAAGAATTTTTTTTTGGAAAACCACACTCAATTATTTATCAAAACATAGAACGTTATCCTAAATTTAGGATTATCTTAATGGTTATCAATGATGCTTTCTTATCCTAGTTTCTAAATGTTAAAGATAACCATTCTATAATACTAAATATAACTACCAAGTGGTTTCATATAATGATATTACATCGTATTACATTAATATTCATTGTATAACATAACGAATCATTCTAGAATAGTATATGTTTAGTATCTTTAGACACATTGATACATAAACTACTTGTTTATAAGTTAACTATATCATATATTACTAAGTACTTCATAACTATCACCCTTCTTAGATATATCATACTAAATAACATTATTTTTAAACTATGAAAATGAAACATAAGAAATGGGGAGCTTAGATTCTGAGTAAATATATATAAGGTATAAATAAAAAATCACTCAAACATATCCACAGCATATGTGTATGAGAAAATGAGCATAAAATTTCAAAAAAATACACTACATATCATAGATCATAATCTTGAGTTAGGGAATAAATCTTGCAAAACTTATAATACATAAATCATGAATGAATTTAAGAACATGATCCATGATATCATAGAAATAGAATAACACCTTAGTTTATGTCATACACATTACCATCAAAATCATTTACTTTGTAGCTATGTATTACTGATGAAAATATCATAGTTGATTGGGTTCACCCTCTAAATCATCATAGTATTCAAAGTTAAGTCCTCATATTATCATTGTGGAAAGAGACCCCAATTGAACTAGGTTTACTCTTCATTCCAATCTTATTTATCTAATGATATATCCATATTTACACAATGAATTAGAGGGATATATGATTTTGGGTCCACTAATCACATAATGAAAATCATACAGAAAAATGTGAAAATATCATAAAACATTAATTATATCCTATCCTATTAAAAAAATGGGTTTCATAAACATGTTATAATGGAATCACCCATGGAAACGAAATGTGCTTTATAAACAATTAATAATTTAATCATATCGTACCGCATGGGAAATAATGGGTTTCAGAATAATATTTTCATTATATTAATAAACTATTAGATAAAGAATAATGATGTTATAATTGGATCATATCCCCTATAAAACACAAGTAGCATCATAGGATTTCATGTTAAATGAAAAAAGTATTTTAACGATTAGTTGTAACATTTCTTGAGGAAAATACACTTTTCTATTTGGAATAACTTATTTAAAATATAAAAAATCCTTAAATATTAAGGAAACATTTCCATTGAAATTAAAAATGAAAAACTCGAAATGAATCTTCAAAAAATTTAATTGTCATGAAGGATGGAAATTCTATTATTTTTTTATGTTTAAAGAAATATTAATTTCATATGGTCTATAAAAATTCAAAATTATCACATTCCAAAAATTACAAGAATAATTCTTTTAAACCATTTTTTAAAAATTAATACATGGGGAAAAATTATTTAAAAATATATATATTGATGAAAAAATTATTGAAAACACTTTTATAAAATATATACATGGACGACAAAGGATTTTCATCCAAATAGTGAAATATAGATGATTTTTCCAAAAAAAACATTCTTTTAGAATCTTGAGTAAGTAAAGAGAGAGAAATGAAAGAAAATAATGAATAATATTTAAATAAAAACTAGAGAATAAAATTTAGGATATTCTTGTCCGATAGATCATGTAATTTGATCATCATAAAAACAATAATAAACAATACTAAATAACAATGAGATTGTAACATATAAAAACATTACCACTCTGGTAGCTTCTGAATCATAATCCCATTTAAAAAATTAATTCAATGAAACGTTAAATATCATAAAAATATTGGGATTTATATAAAATGTTCAAATGGTTGTATATATAGCTCATAAAAGAAGATAGGTGCATAACATAACATATGACTTAAAGAAGACATTTTGAGATTATAAACCCTAACCATAGGTCAAAATTGCATTTTATATGTTAGAAACTCATTTATAATAAATAAATATTTATTATAAATGTATTAAAAATTCACTATCATATATTAAATATCATATATGACATAATAAAAACTTTTTATCACATATTTTTTAAAATTCATTATTAAAACCACTATTTCAGGTGATAACTGCTTAATTTTTCTTGTATGTTTTGGTTATGTAATTTCAATCCTTGTACATTGATCATGATTACATCATAGAAATAATTTTAATAATGACATATACCTAATATATATTTATTATATACATATTTAGAGTCATCTATGATATTTATCAAGAGAAAAATATAATACATCGTTCTAGAAGATGGTAGGGCGTACGTATGCATGAACACTATTTTCATTTTATAGTAGATGATAAAGAAGAAAATAAAACAATAAATCCCTTTTATTGGATAATTATTATATAATATATATAATATATATTCAAAAAATTCATCCTTAATACCATCCATGTAAATAAAAAATGAAAAAGGAATCACATTGCTTCGTGGATGTGGTAGACCACATGTATGCACAAGAAATATTATCATTTTCAAAGGATTGAAATGTAATAATTTAGATGTGATATTATAATTAAAAAATTATTTTCATAAAAATTATTTTATATAAAAATTCCATCATTATATCTATCTATGAGATATGGTGATGGAAAACGAATTAAATCAGTTTAAGAGGTGGTAGTACATCATGCACACGATTGAATGTTTTTTAATACCATTTGATAAAAGAAGAGATGTACATTGGTTTTTAAATTAATATTATATAATATAAATATATATAATAAACATTTATTTTTATTTCATTATATTTTAATAATATTTAATGTATTTAGAAGAATAAATACTATTAAAATGCATGGTTAAGAGCTATAAATATTATTCAGACAACCTCTTTTGGATTTTTTTTAAGCCTTATTGGGAATGTTCTATGATAAAAATTGAACACTAATTCATATTTACAGATTTCATGAAGTTATTTGTGTAGTTATTTGTTGAAAAAATGGATATTTAAATATAGAGATGAGAGGAGAGGGGTGTCCTTTTATAATCTTGGTGAGTGTCACACTTGTAATTTTTCAATTCATTAAAATAATTTAATGTCACATTCTTGGAAAAAGGAAATAAATGCTTCATTTTTTTTTTGAGATAATTTTAATGTATATTTAAAACCAATAAATGGTGTTTTATAAAGTATTTATGTCATTTTAACCCTAAATTTTTTAGTTTAACCCCCGATAAACCTGTTTTTACTGTTACAGTGATAATATTTTTTGTATTGTTTTTAATTTTCATAATGAATGAAATAAGTTTACTTCCTTACCGATTATTAATTATTTTCATTATAAATATGGAATCCATTTTACATAATTCAACTACCTGAGTTTTCTAAATTTAATTTAAAATTTAACCTATGAACGCAGTGAAAATAAAATTCAAAAGAAAACGTTTCCTTAACTATAAAATGTTTTATATCATAATTCGACATAAAATTTATTTGAATAATTTAATTTGAATTACTAAAAATTAAATTTAAAAAATTAAATTTTTAAAAATGTTTTAAAACATAATTGAACATTTTAAGTTCAATAAGACAAAAGACAGTTTTTATTAAAATTTTGTACTTTCACCATTCATTAAAAATTAATCTTTTCAAAACATTATAAAAAAATAACTATAAGATAATTTTGAAATTATTGTTTTAAAAAATAATTTTGAATTTTTGAAATTAAAATTTTAAATTCAAAAAATTTAATTTCAAAATAATTGTGAACAACGTGATTAAATCACTTTATAGAAAAAATAAATTTTAATTATAAAACTGGAATTATTCTTATTGCTTGCCTGGAAAAAATATTATATGAATGATAATAAATTTCTTTCAATAGATAATATAAAAACTATATTAAAAGTATTCACCAATAATTTTATTTTATATTGATATAAATATATTAAGAGCATAAAATAATATTTCAGAAAAACCATTTCTTACTTTCAAATGATTTTTTTCATTTTTAATAAATTAATATGAAATGAATTTTTTATACATATACATGGAATATAATATTAATAATTTATTTAGTGTTACTCATACGTTCCAATTATACAGCTTGGATATGATGATATGCTATAATATGATTCATTTATAATCAGGTTTGCATGTATTGTAAACTATCAAATAAATTGAATTAATTTTAAAAAAATATTTCATAAAATCTCAGGATGTTTCAAACCCAATCCCACATCAATTTCCATCATTAATGGTGTTCGACATACAATCATGGATTGGATACTCCTCCTATCACCAATTTTTTATATGATGGTACCCTATAAGGGCTTATGTGTCATTGCTTGGAAGGTTTGGGATTGAGGAATTGGATCCAGAAAAGTGGTATCATATACTTTTTTTAGCCAAATCTATGATGTGTACGGAATTTACACAAACCAATTTGAAAATGAAAAATGATGTCACAATATAATTATGTGGATTCATGTTGACTAATGTCAAAAGAATTTCTAATAGCAGTGGTCAAATAGCTAGTCCCAATGATGAGAAAATGGAATGGTAATATATATGTATTTGGTGTAATTTTATTGAAAGGGTGGCCCATTTGGGTGGATTTTGTTTTTAGGGGAAGATTAGTGGGTACAAACCTAATCCCACAATATTTTTCATAAGTAATCTTGTCTTACATATAATCGTGTATATGCTACTCATCTTGTAACCAATTGGTTTTAAGATGGAACCCAAGAAGTGATTAACTATTGTTCTTATAAGGGCTGAGTTAGAGGAATTGTATCCTGAAAAGGGATATAAGAGAAAGGTTGTATATTAATTTTGTTTTTTAGGTATTAGTAATTCTCATAAATTTCTATTTTCACTTTGATTTCAATGTCTATTTATTATTCATATATGAAAACTTTATTGAGATTATAAAATACCCTATTATGAGGAAAAATATATTCTAAACTGATGGCTCGTCCATCTTATTTTGAAATTTGAGAGTGAAAATTTCTATAAGAATAGTTTTTTATGGTGGAAAAAAATGTAACAGGTTTTTTGGAAAGATAATTACCTGTTGCAGATTGGTGAAAGATCGATAGATATAATGAATAATAAATGGAATAATATAGACTAGAATTCTTTTACCATCATTCATTTGAATTTAGTGGATGGGGTTATATAAAAAATTAGAGAGAAAAATATGGAAATGAAATTTAGAAAGATCTTATGAAACTATATAAGGCCAAGTCAATGAACAATAAAATTTTACTAAAGAGAGAATTATATACTCTTAAAATAGTATAGTAATTTAAATTATTGGACACTTAAACACCCTAAATACCCTATTCTCTAATCTCATGACGATGTGATAAATTTTTTTAATACTGATCTTATGAATATTTTTCTCTAATGTTTTCCAGATTTCTATTATCATCTCATAATCAAAATCACCAATAATATCCTAATTTATATATTCCTCTTCAATGATGTCTCATTTGTATTTCTTGAAGAAGAAAATAAGTGCATGAAAAAGGTGGATAGATAAACAACTGTGCACTGAGAAATATATTTTCAAAGGAATGGTGAAGGACAATTAAGCATTCTTATAATGGGATCCAAAATCACAGAAGGTGAAAATCAATGAGAAAGAATAATAATGTCAAATGTTACAGTTCTGGAATGAATGGGAAACTTAAAAAGTATTGTTGATACAAGATGCGTAGTGGAAAAAAATCTAAAAGAAATGTGGAGAGTACTTATAGAAACATAGACAAGAAATTTTTTGAAGAGACGATGAATTTTGTTGATTGGAAACATCTTAATAAAGTATAGATAATCGACTCAGTAGCAGCATGGAACTTATTCTCTGGAATGAAATAGTATGATCAATATTAATTTATCATGGATGGTTATTTGTATATGGGGAATAGTCAAACCTTGAATATCATTGGATTTAGTACCATAAAACTAATTATAGACAATGGTATAGTTTAATCCAACCAAGGCAATCACCGTGTGATGAGTATGAATAATAACATGTTGTCTTTGGGATAATTTGATAATATTGGATACAATATCCAAATCAAGAAAGGGGGATGAATATTGTGAAGGGGAGACTTATGGAAATTAAGACAAAGAATATATCAAAGAAAATATACATTCTTATAGGAGAAATGTAAATGTATTAAGGGATTGTATTCACATCAACATCCTTGATGAAATAATTAACAATGTTTTTGACTTATATGAATTGGAATATGTCATAATGAGGCATAAAAATTTTTCTAATTAGAAGTTTCTTCATGGTCTTAAAAATGTATCCCTAATTTTTTGTGAGCATTGGGTTTTGAGAAATGAATATAAGATGAATTTTGGGATTTCAATGATGAGAATCAAGTAGATCTTAAATTTGATCAACACTAACATTTTACATGCACCGGTTATATCCCCAAGAGGTGCAAGGTACCTAGTATCATCAATTAATGATTATTCCATAATATTTCTAGTTAAAATCCAAATTAAACATTATTTTTAGTAAAGAATGGTGTCTGGAATGTAATCCTGGATGGGGGTTGAATCCTATCACTAATTAGTTTTAGGATCAATCCTCGTAAGGGCTTATATGTTAAGCCTGAATGGTTTGGGTTTGAGGAATTGGATCTTGGAAATTTTTTATTGTAAAAATTTTGGAAATCATAAAGAATTTATTATAAATTGTATATACATACCCAATGATAATAATTAAAAAACAATAATTGATCAAAATTGATACCAACATTTTTTATGTTAATAAATTAAAACGATTCATGGTGAATATAAATAAACTACTCAAGAATTAGAAATGGAAGTTGTGAAATGATTAAATAAATAAAACAGTTAATTATATTCAATATTATAATAAAGATAAACGCAAGGTAAAAAAGAAAACATTATTTTACACATTTTAGTCAAAGTTGGATATTCACACATGACAAGACATAGTAAATTAACTTTTTAGAATGTAAATAAATAAATAATGAACATATAATAAATAAAAAACTAATAATATTATCAGAGTTCTATATGCTATTAATCAATTGAAAAAAAATATGATAATGGACAATCCCCTCTTCAGATAATAATGTATTCCTTCAAATGAAATGATGTTACTCAATACACATCTATTGAGTGCATTTATAAGGATGGAAAATGAGGAAATAAAAATGATGAAATATATCTATAGATTCAAGATTTCTTTAACAGAGATAGGTTATGATAACTATGAATGATGATGAAAAAACAAGCCTTCTAGTTTCATTTGTTGATGTTGAGTTCTTTCTGTTATTTGGTTTGTAATTCACATGCTAATTGTCGGTCAGAGTGGATACTCAAGAGGGCGGTGAATTGAGTTCCAATTAAAAATTTAT
This sequence comes from Viscum album, assembly GCA_963277665.1. Classification (NCBI taxonomy): domain Eukaryota; kingdom Viridiplantae; phylum Streptophyta; class Magnoliopsida; order Santalales; family Viscaceae; genus Viscum; species Viscum album. The sequence continues at coordinate 860,143,187 of OY728143.1, read as the reverse complement.
GTTAAAAGTATTTCTTTTAAAATCCCCCAATTTAAAACTAAGTTAAGCTGTAGTGAATTTTTAAAACTGTAAGGGTTCGATTAGGTTCTCATAAGATTGATTAAGTATCAGTTAATTTAATTAGAAGAATAAATTATCTTTTGAAACTAACCTACTGATTTATAGTTGTTACAAACACTTGCTAGATTAACTATAAAAATAACTTTAAAACAATTTTATATTTCAAATTAATTAGTAGTGGAATATTCAATATAGGTTAAAACCAAAATAAGTAAGCACAGTAGTGTTTAAAACAAGAGGTTCAGTCTCAAGCCGAGACTTAGTCCTCTCAAACAATTTGTATACATTTTTATCTACACCCTCGATCGGGGTAAAAATTAGTACAGATATTGTCCAGGTATTATGACCTCTACCACAGTTCTTTGTGGGAATAAGAACAATAGCACATAGACTATCCAGGTCACACCTGACCTCTACCACTATCCACAGTGGGATACAAGAGAGTTGAAGAAGTTTAGTGTGAGGATTTAGAAATCCTCCAGTTTAGCACAGGAGACAGTGTGTGTATAGAATATACAGAGTACACACACTGGTCAAAATGTGAATGAATGAAACACAATAGAGAAAAAATAATAAATATGAGTTTAGAATGATCTATGTGTTGTGGGTGAAGATATGGACTCCTTGGTTTAAATTAGTTGAAGATTTGAGTCCTTATCTGGTATTTGTCAATAAAAACAGAGTGTCGTAGTTATGTTCCTTCTCTTCTAGTGTAGGTGTTCAGCTTTAGTAGTAGATTATTCTTTGTAGCACCTAAGCTTCTTCTTTGAATGTCTGTTCTTGATGAGTATAAGAGTTCTTCTAGTTTCTCTGTGTTCTTCTTTGCACATACGTGTGTATATTCGCTTTTTTCCTACATGTGTTCATGTCTTCTCATGTTTTTCTTCAGTAGATTGATATCCACATTTATTCCTTGAGGTCAGACAATGGGAATGATTACCTTTGATAGGTACGAGGTATGGTTCCCTCACTTTCCAAAAACTATCATTAAATAACATTAATTGCATTAAAATCATCAAATATGACCATTATAATAATTCTAATAATATTGAAAATGTATAGAGTTTGAGTAATAGTGACTGTTTAACAGTCATCTTCCATCAGCAGCTCTCTGTTGGTGGACTTGTATCGGTAGCTCTGAGTATCAGTGACACCATATATCTGTAGCTCTTCTTGTAGCGGTAGCTGTCTTTCCATTTCAGCAGACTTGTATTGGTAGCTGTCTGTCGGTAGCTCTTCTTGTCTATCAGTAACTCGCTTATACAAGTAGCTGCTCATGTCAGTGACTATGTCTGTATCGGTAACTATACTTATCGGTTGACTTTGTATCAACAGCTCTTTATTGGTGGACTTCATATAGGTATCTTGTCTTTATCGGTAGACTTGCATACCAGTAGACTTATACATACCGGTAGCTCTATTCTGTACCAAATTCAAAGTGTTTGTTTGTCTATAACCGTAGCTTGTGCATACTAGTGGACTTAATACTTATCTTTTCAAAGCAACACATAACACATACATGTTCTATGCAACACATATGAATATTTAGTTATAATTATTTCAATGTAAATATAAACATAGATAAACATTGAATGACATATTCCAAAGATCATTTTGATAATCTTATCAACTCAATAATAGGATGAAAAAGAAATTAATATATGAACAAAAATTATTTGTGATTTACAAAGCAAATTCAAACACTTGTCAATGTTTTTGTTTTTTTAGGAATATTTTTGAGGGAAATATGATTGTCTTACACTAAATATCAACTTATATTTGGTGTATTTATATTTTTTCTCCCATAATTATGTAATTTAATTATTCTTAGTGTAATTATAAAACATTTGTATGAGGTTCGTCTCTATCACCTTTAATTGAGGCATATCGTGATATTATTATACTTTATTATCTTATATGGTGTATATAAAACCCTTTTGATAATATATATCATGAAGTAGAACATTCTCATGATATTTGAAGTTTTGATTAATTTTATTCCTTAATATTTTCAAGTGTTTCTCAAGTGTCAAGGCACTCTTTAACTAAAACATTAATTTTAATGTTTGAAGGATTTATTCATTTAAAAACATTTATTTCATGTCCATGTTTTCAAAATGGTTTTTAGGAATTTATTTATATAGAAATTAATGAGTTAAAATGAAAATTTATTTCAAATTTTCTAATGTGGTGTGGGACAATTTGATTCAAAAATCTCTTTATTAAATGTCATAAATGGTTTTGGAAATGGGTTTAATATTTTTATATCTTAAAATGATCTCTTGTGGTGTAAGTGTGGAAATGTTATTTTTCCATTATTATTGTTTTTTATGGTTACTAAATTGTACTTGAAAATTTTATGGGAGGTTACGTGATAAACCAAGATGGCTGGATACATGATAAACTAAATGATAGGTGGTTCCGTGATAAACCAAATACGGATGTTTATGTTATAACCTCCAATTAATTAGGTTTGGAAGTCGGCCGTATAGCAATTGCATTATTTGATATGTGTGGAATTCGGTTGTATGGTTATTCAATTTATGTATTGTTAGGTCCCAATTTAGCTTTATATGTTCTATGTTCCTTTCTATGGGTTTTATTGAAATATTTTGGTTACAAAAAGGGTAAGCAATGAGCTTATATTCCATGAAATGTTTTTGCTACTTCTTAACAGTGAAAATTATTAATTTATGATAATGTATTCATAGTTTTCATGTTTTATAAAGGATAATAGTTTTCATTCTTTTTTATCCCTTACTCCGATTTTTATGCTCATCCTATGTTTTGAAAGTTTCTACAGGTCTTAAAGAAGAGTATATTCATGGATAAGATAATGGAAAAGTTATACTAGTAAGCCATGACATAACACCGTGTTCATTTAAAAGAGTTTTTTATAAAAAAAATAGACAGTGAGTAGATGTGACTACTTGTAATATTTATGTTTCTATGTTTGAGTTATGATATAATTATCTAATTCTCTAATCTAGAAAATATCTTCTAAGTGAAGTAATGTCAATTTTTGACTTATCTCGAGATTAAGTAATGTTAAATGCGGAGGCCTTATAAAATATTTCAGGATATAACACCTAATGAAACATCAATTTCACAGTTTTATTTAATTGAAAGTTGTAGAAAGATAACAAGGAAGGTTAAAGATCTTGAAAGAAGGGAAGTTGAAACATTTGAAAGGTAAGAATGAGAAAGATTGTTCTAACATCGGATTTAAAGTACAATTTTATCATTTTGGGCTTTCAGATTTTAAAATATAATAAAATATAAATAAATTATTCATATAAAAATATAACATAGAAAATAGGTCCAATAAAACATATGCACATAAAATCAACTAGTATATTACCAATTATGTATCTCATTATTGTGGATCACCCATTGGTAGATCACCAAAGGTTGATCGCTAATGATTGATCTCCAATAGAGGATCTTCAAATGGTGGATCTTACAACAATGGATCTTCGTAAGATGGATCTTTTAAAGGAGGATATTCTAATAGTGGATCTTCCAATGGAGGGTCTTCTACGAAAATTTAGTAACTAAAATTTATCATTCCAATTTCATGTTTGATATAGCTTAATCTCTCACAATTTAACAGGTTTATAAAAATATCAGCAATATGATGATCAGTTCATATTAAATCAAGATTTATATCGCATTTTTTGAAATGATCCCTCAAAATGTGATGTATTATATCAATATGTTTTGTCTTAAAATTAGATACACGATTATTGTAAATATTTATCATACTTACATTGTCACAATTTATAGGGACATGTATTAATTGAAATCTAAAGTCTAAAAAAGTGTGATTCATCCAAAAAATCTATGCACAAAAACATACTATATCTATATACCCAAACACATAAATATAATGTAAAATAATGATTCTATTTTTATAACACCATGATACTAGTGACTTTCCCAAAAGATGACATGATTTAAAGGTTATTTTTATATCTTACTAATAACAACCAATATCTGCATATGAATAACTCACTAAATCAAACGCTTATTATCTTCAATATAACTATACTAAACTATTTTTATACTTGAGGTATTTGAATTTTTTTTAATTTAATTAAAATGTGATTATTTATTATTTTTTGGAAAATGGGCATACATATAGACACTAAACATAATATCTGGTTGGCTAGTAGTTATGTATAGTAAACAACCCATAATAACACTGTAATTGGTTGGATCCATTGAATTTCAATTTTCAAAATGATTTTTCTAACAAGTTATACTCCTGGGATTATCACAACTTTTTATAGTGTCCAAACCAAGAAAAGTTTAGATGGAATTTAGGGTAATTAATTTAATTTAAAATAATTCCTTCCTTATTTTGAAAATTTTGAAAATCAATATAGAATTTTCATTATCCCAATAAACTAATTTCAATTTCACTTTGCATCGTTTTTGAAAAATAAATACAGGAAAATTTTCTAGAAGAACTCAAAATAATATCACCAAATTAAATTTGAACTACAAAAATATCATTTGAAATTATTATTTTTAATAAAAAAGTAACATCTATTACTTTCAAAAAGCATTATAAATAATAAAATTTCTAATCCTTTCATTCTAATCACTAATATTTTTTTAAACTATATAAATATTTTGTTAATTTTAAAAAATGATATGGAAAATTAGGATTTTCTATTCCATGGGGTTATTCAAAAAACATCCAAAAATTTATAACCATTTAAGAATGCACTCTTGACATCCATTTGGTATCATTCGAAATCAAAATAAAATGAATATGAATAAAAATTTCTAATGTATTCAGGTATAGCCACTAGTGCAAAGGTTTCCTCATAGTAAATACCCTCTTTATGAATATATCCTTGTGTAGCCAATCTATCGTTATTTCTGACTATAGTCCCTAACACATAAAATTTGATTCTAAAAACCCACTTATTGTCAATGTTCAGTGTGTGTTTCGGTATATCAAATAGTTCCCCAAGTTTATTATTTTATTTTATTATGTTATACTTTTATTTCCATCACCCAGAATTCATCATTAATTTTATCATTGATTTTATTAGGTTCAATTTCGGAAATTAAGACTTGTTGTTCAAACTGATTTATAAGATAATATCTAGTTCTTATTCCTTAATCAATACCCTCCAACTTTGACAACTAAGAGATATTATCTACAATTCCTAAAAAATCATGGAAAAGAATATCAAGATTTATCATTGTCCTCCATAGATTCCGTTTCATGTTGTTTCTGAAAACTTGATGATTTTTTACTTGGTTTATAGATTTACCATAGTGTTTGGAAGTTATATTTTTTTTGAAAAATCATCTCCAAGGTTTTCAAAATGGTTCTTATGTTCATGTGGATTTGTTTCCTTGAATTTGATATATACATATTATTCCATAATATTTTTTCTTTTTTGAAGCACCCTATATGACTTACTAAATGTTTAATATCCAGGTATAATTTTTCATCACTCTTTACAGAAATTTTTCAATATTATCATTTAAAATAAGAATTATTACTTTAAAACCAAAAAATCTAATGTAATTAACCTTCAATTTTCTTCCATTCCAAAATTCATAATGAGTTTTCCATAATAGAGGTCTAATTAATAATATATTAATTGTGTAACATTATATATTCACAAGTTCATCACAAAATTAAATAGGTAGATCATACAAACTATTTATGGTTTGGGAAATTTATTAAGGGGTTATATTTCTTTTTTTCACTACACCATTCTTTTGTGGGGTCCTTTGAGAAGAAAATTTATAATTATAGCCATTTTGTGATAAAAAATATTCAAAATCATGATTTTGAAACTCATGGCCATGATAAATTCTTAAGGTCTTAAATCTAAAATTAATAATATTTTCTATATATTTAGAATACTTTGTAAAATAGGAATAAGCTTCACTTTTGTTATCTATATAAAATAAACAAGTATATCTAGATAAGTCATCTACTAGAACATAAAAATAATGCTTCCCATTAAATCTCAAAACCCTATAAGATCTAAAAATTCCATTTGAACCAATTATAGGGGTTTATAAATTGAAACTTATTACTATGATTTGATATATATTTTTTATTCTTTCCATTTATGACATGGGTTACAAACTTTATCATTTGTGAATTATAGATTAGGTTGTTCCTTGGATAACCCATTCCTAGTAATCTTTATTTTTTAATGAATATTGAAATGTCCTGGTATCCTATTCCAAATACAATATTCTATGTGGAAGGAAAATAAATAGGAAATATTTTTTAAAAACAAGGAATCTAAATTAACATCTTAAACATTTCCATTTATTAAATCTATAATAAGTAAAGTATTTTTAGAATAAAAAAAATTTCTAGAATTATATTCAAATTTAACTTGAACAATATCATCACATAAATATGAGATTCAATGTATATTTCTCCTTAATCAATCTATAAATAAAACTTTAGAAATTCAAATTGTTTTAGTGCTAACAATTTTACCAAGTCCAATAATTTCAACAATTGAATTATCACCAAAAGTGACTTGTACAATATAAACCATGGTCATGTTCATGAAACATGGATAGTACCTAGTCTTATGTCAATATAAACCACTTTCTAGATACCATTGATTCTTACTTTATATTTTCAGGTAGGATTCCTATAAATTCAATTTTAGACAAAAAAGGATTTTGGAACCCAAAAATTCATGGGTCTATAAATAATAAAAATAAAATATTCAGGATTCCATAATTTATTAACAAGATTCCTATAAGAATATTTTACAATTTTATAAATAAAAAACATTTTTAGGTCCAATATATTAAAAACTCATAATAGATTTACTGGATTTGAAAATTGGAATAAAATTATTTTTAATGATCTATATTTGTCCTTGAAGATAGCCCATCCCAATAGTATATTTAGGTGTTATCATATTTCCAAGGATCTAAGTTACGATATTTCATCCATTTATAAATATTTTCAAATACTTATTTAATTTCTCATTATATAATTATAACTCATAGATCTATTTTTGCAGTTGATCATTTTTATCCTTCACTAAACTACTATCAGTCTTAAAACTAGCAGTTAGAGCATGCTGCTTCTTTAAAATATTATATTTATCTTTACGTTCATTGAATGTATCCTCCAACATAGTACATTATTCAATTATTTCTTCATTATATATATTTTATTCACTATTTTCATCTCTACAAGGACTAGAAATATGAAATGGAGATACATGAAAAACATTGGATACCTCATACTTGTTTTTCATAAAACACATATTGGCTCTATCATAATTGTATTATCTAATTGAATCAGATTCACTTGATATATACTCTTAAGAAATATAAGTTTCTTTCATACAATTATTATACTTCTCATCTTTATCAACATATTTATTCTTTAATCATAACCTTTCATATTTAGATATGACATGGCATTTTCTATCACACTCATAACATATTTTATCATTTTTAGTATCATCCATCTTACAGTCCTTTATCCTACACCATATATTTTCCTACTTTACATTATAAAAAGGTTTTCTTAAAAAATTAATATTCTGGAAAAAACATCTACAATCTTCTAGATAAGTGGTACATTTTCAATCACTATTATCATGTGACTCTTCATCGCTTGAGTTATCAACATAGATCTTATATTTTTTTTGATGCTTTATTTTTTAAGGATATATATTTACTCTTGATTTTTCCTTGTTTGTTTTTTTTTCACCTTGGGTTCCTCTACATACATCACAATCATTCCTATTAGATATTTAATAGGAAACATACACACATCACATGACTCATGGATTGAAACTAAACTTCCTCCCCATATTTCTGGAAAATATCTCAACCGAATAATCACTTGATCTTTGTTAGGAATTGGTTTTCCCAATGAATACATTGTGTTCCTAATTTTATTAAATTTAATATACATATCAAAAATATGTTTATCATGTTTCATTTTAAAAGTATCATATTTACTTTTATAAGTATTTAATTTCATTTCATTGGAATTAGATTTTACTTTATTATAAAAAACAAAAGTGTCCTAAATTTTAAATGTATTAGCACAATAAAAAATTTAATTAAACTATTAATATCATCAAGAATAATATAAAACATTCATGGATTTAAAATTATTATTATATGCATCTTTAGTAGGATCACTCCATTCACCTATATTAGTATTGTGTTAATCGAATTTTCCTTCAATGACAGTCTAAATTTCAAAACCCATTCTCTCAATATGGATCCTCATTTTAATCTTCCACTAAGCATAGCTTCTTCCATTAAAATATGGAGTCATATTTGTAGTATATCATTATTGACTATTATTATCCATAAATAATTAAATTTCAACATAAAAAATTAAGATCCTTACAAGACAAATAAATCACAGTTGAATAGATATTTTAAAAAAACTCTTATACAAATTGTTGGTCGGAGTGTGTAACATAAGAGGAGGGTGAATTGAGTACCCAATAAAAATTTCTATTAAAAACAATTTAAAACCAAATCCCTATGTTAATTTAAAAATTCCTAGGTAATCAAAATAATATAAATGTATATGTTTGATCTTTCAAATAATTTATCAATGTGGGATGGGTGATAATTTAAAACAATATATAAAATAGCATTAACTTTTGAACCTTTATTACATAATAACACAATTTATATAAAAAAATTAAGAATAACTATCAAATTAATGTTTTGTTTACGTATTTTATTTACAAATGTAGTTCGGGATTTGATATAAAAAGCAATAGGCTAAGAAACTGAATATGACAAGGGGTTATTTATCAAGATGTGTCTTAATCCCCTCCACATTGAAATCATAGACTACCAATAATATTATTATAACAATAATAATATATCCAACCTCCATTAGGTTTTACAAAAAATATCACCTAGGTTTTCTAGACATAAATTCTCATCCTCATTTTTTCATGGAAATAAAATCAAAAAAGTTCACACATGAGCTCTTCCATAATTTCCATGGGTATAAAAATTGAGAAAGTTAATAGAGTCTTCCAAGCACACACAGGTATTTTGTAGAGTCAGTGTTTACCGATAAAAACGTAATGAAACACATAAATCAAATTTAATGAAGAAATAAATAGGTAAATTTATATTAGAATGATTAAGGTGGTGCTACTCAGCCTAAATAGCTTCATATGTTCAATGGTGCTCATATATGTGTTTTCCTGGATCTTAGACAGGTACTTTAAAATGTGACGAAAAATAGAGTATGGTATAGTCTAGAAGAATAATTTTGATTTCATTCTATTGATTTTTAGAAATATTTCACACACATATCTCATGATTCAGTGTATGAATGTTTTTGTTGAACTGTGTATTCCACACACCGCTGGTAGATATCTATTAATTTTTACATGCACTAGGGTGTTATTTGGAATACATATATCTACTGTTTCAAATTATCTATTGAATAACAATAATAACATAATCTTGGATCCTTGTACTAACCACTGAATCAAGAAATCTAAGACTTTGTATTCAATGAATTTGCGGAGTGTTTTAGGAATTATGTTTATAAATCCATGTTAGGTTGTCTGTATTTCATACCTTAAACTAGAAATTTGAGGAAATAAATTCTAGAGAGATAATCAACATAAAATCTATAATTATTGAAATATATCATGTATGATTTCAGCATATTCCAATTTTATTTTAGACTAATGGTAACATAGTCCAATAGTAGATATGTTTGGATGGTAAACGAGCAGAACTAGTGGTAGATCTAATCTGTGTTAGATCTGGTCTGGAGGTATAAAAACTATTGTAGTAGCACAAATTTGATGGTAAATGAGCCAATGATATATCAATCACATGTAGATCTTGTATAGTGGTATATGAAGTTCAATTGTAGATTTGGTCTAAACAAATGGTGGATTTGATGAAATAATGATGGATGAACTCAATGGTAAATTCTTTAATGATAGAGTATGGTTGTTGATGTTACCCACATCAATATATTATTTAAATAATGGTATATCTCTTTGTGTTAATGTATTATCTTCATAACAAATGGTAGATCAATAATTAACCATTTTTCTTCAAAAATTAATGTAGTTTCATAGAAAATTAATTTTATTAGAAATACAATAACAATTATTTGTGATCATGAAAATAATGGCGTCCAACATATGGATATATATGTGACTACATATATAGTCATTATATATAGATACATATTATATATATATATATATTCTAAAGACTCAGATATTCTGTGGAAAATTATTTTTTTAAGTACATGGAAATTTTATGAGTCGGCAGTTTCTGACGATGCCTGATTCCGAGACCCGGTGTGCCTGGAATCAATTTCTGAAGTTTTGTTCTGGTACGTTCAGCAAACGTATGAACGGGATTTTCTATATTTTGAACCAGTGCTCAGAATTTAAATTTGAGGGCACTGTTCAACTCACAGTGCCGGTATTCTCTTAAGAATACCTTCACCGCAGTTGTGTTTTGTCGAGATTGGAAGATTATTTAGGGGGTTTCTAAATAAATTAAATAAAAATATGTCTAGCATATTTTTATTTTCAGTTGTGATTTAATCCTCCAATGGGAGGTTGGGGGTGGGGCCCACCCGCGCATTACCTCCCATGAGAGGATATTATGTGGCGGGGCCCACACGAGCTCAAACCCCCTAAACATCCCTTTAACCCCTTAAGTTCGCCATTAATGGGGGAAAACTCTTGTAATACCCTTTAATGGTGCCAACACACCTAGAAGATAATTAATGCCTCAATTAATTATCTTTTAAAAACTTTTGAATCCTTCCACCCCATTTAATTTAATGTGTTGTTTAATTTTAATTAAACACAACTCTTGTGCGTTGTGGAGCCAACAAATAATAGACTCCTCCTCTACTATTTTTGATTAGAGACTTGGTGGAGTCTTTCCATTCCAACGAAGAACGATATCCTCTCAACGAAGAACACCTGTCTCCACCGTGGAACGACAATGCCATCATCTCCCTTTCCAACCGGGGAAAGAAAGGGAAGAAGCCACCCGTGAAGAACATCACCAATGATGACATCAACTCCTCCCAACGTCAACAGAATGACGCTTCCTTCTGGAGAATCAGCAAAGCAAACACAGATTATGAGGTAAGGGGATTTGATTATTTTATTGTATGAATTATACCCTCGTTCCTCATCATTTATTTGGGTTCGATGATGGCCACTTATTATCACCTAATATGGAGGATGCAGTCCGAACAAACACGTCCCTACATCCCTCTGATTGGATCTTGATTGGTTGACGTAGGAGGTGAAACCGGAAGGGCGCGGTGCCGACGCACCGTGCCGGAGGAGAACCAAGGCCATGAGGGCCATGGTGGATATAAGAGGTGTGGCGCAGTCGCACCGCACCGGAGGAAGACAGATGCGGCCATGCAGGCCACGGAGAACGAAGATGGCACGGTGACGTCGCGTCGCCCCAAGGAAGCCTTAAGGCTGGGCCGCCCCATGGTCGGCCAGCACCCCGGCCGGGCTGCCTCATCCCGGCCTCCCCACAGCCTGGCTACCCCTCAGTCGGGCCCCCCGATGGCCGGTACGTCATTCGGTCGGGCCTCCCCATGGCCGGGCTGCCCCTCGGCCGGGCCACCTTCGGGTCGGTCCGCCCTTTAGCCGGGCCGCCACGACCGGGACGCCCCTCAGTCGGGCTACCTTGGTCGGGCTGCACCTTCAGGTCAGGCCAACCACATGGGCTGGGCCACACCCGCGGACTGGGTCAGACCCTAGTTTGGACCGGGTCGGGCCGGGTCGGTCAGACTGGGTCAGACCGGACCCGGACGTGCTACGACCATTTACACCTTTTAGCCCGCATCTTGGGCTACGGGTGTCAGATCGACGAATCGTCTTTGGAGATGGAATTCTTCGAGTGAGAATATTATTTTAGAATATCCTACTTGTAGTTTGGACATAGCTGTGATACGGTCGGGTTGGTTTGAGCCTAAAAACCAACCAGGCCCCTGGAACTGAAATTCCAATAACTCACAGACCGGGCGTCTGATTGACGCACCGTCTATTGCATTTTGTTCCTAATGATGAGATGGAACTATGGGATACATAAACTCGAGAAATATTTTTAGTTGATGTATCGACAGTTGGCTAGAGGATCAGACACTCCTGGAATCGAGGGTGTTGTGTGCGGGAACCCTAGGGCTGGCTGCGACTGAGATGACAGGATCCTCCGTGTGTTCGACGACGACGATATTGTACATGGATACTTCGTGGGTTCGACAGCAATAACTTCTATACCGAGATCCGTCGTGGGTTCAACAGCGGTGACTACTATACCCAGATCCTCTATGGGTTCGACAGCGATGACTTCTATACCGGGATCCTCTGTGGGTTCGACAGCGGTGACTTCTATACTAGGATCCTCCGTGGGTTCAACAGTGATGAATTTTGTACTGGGATACTTTGTGGGTTCGATAGCGGTGACTTCTGTACCAGGATCCTTTGTGGGTTCGACAGCGATGACTACTGTACCAGGATCCTCCGTGGGTTCGACAGTGAGGACTTCTATACCAGGATCCTATGTGGATTTGACAGTACTGATACTGTTCCAGGATCCTACGTGGGTTTGACATAGGAGATGATTTAGAGGTTACATCTTATCATCTCTACCCCTCTTCATGTGTTTTATACCTGTGTGAACTAAGTCTTATCTTTCAATCATAATCATTGAGGTGATTGACTTTACTTCCTTTGTGGAATGGGTTGTGCTCGGGCTCGAAAGATGGAGACGGACATTGATTGGTAACTTCGGTATATGTATGGTCATATACCTAAGTAAGGTTGGTTGATAATTTTTTATTGTATCTTACATATTTGGTTTATCCATAGTGGATTCTGGGAGACCATCGGGGGTCTCAGGGTCCCTTACTGAGTATTGTTATACCCACCCCTGCACGGGCTTCACCCGCACCTTGTTGTGTTCTGTTCAGATGACGATCAGCAGTGATCGAGGCTGAGGGAGATTAATGGGAGGATTCTTGGAGCTTTACTATATGGGACTTACCTCAAGGACGGGTTGTTTTAGTTCTGTACCTACCCTTCTGATAGGATTCCCCGGTGGAAAATCCAGGATCTGTATTCCATTTTTACTTGTACTTGTACTTGTTGTTCAGTTGGGTTTGTATTCTGGCCCACTTACTTTCGGCACACTTAGCTTTTCTATATTAGTACTTGTTGATCCCACTTCTTGTGTTCAGACTGTCTGTGTTACAGGTTTAAAATCAATGCCCTCCATTTTTATCGGTGATTCGCCTTTGGTGCTAGTTGCCAACCCTAGCCTATGGAAGGCGGGCTTGGGGTAGTCACAGCACGAACCCCTATGATGGGTCACGAAAAATTGGTATCATAGGAGTCGGTTCTACCTCAGAACTTAGGACTCTGATCTGTCTTACTATGAAGCAATAGTGTTAAGAGTATTAAGTGTGGTTTTCAGTCCAGGGAGTCTATTGTTGGTGTGGTGGCCAACGTATCCATACACCAGGACCCTAAACTCTGATTCACGACTCAGCGCACGAAAACACTAATTGTGTGTGTGTTTCAAGAGTTTCCATTGTGGTCTCTATGACTTAGTTCACCAGGTACAACTTATTGATCGTGGAGCACCGATTCCTTATTAGGATACCGTTGTGAAGACAACTAGCTAGGGTTCCCGAGAGAGTACACGATGATGGACAACCGAGCAACGAGGCTTCAGTGGAGTTCCCTCTTACTATGTTGGATCCTTCGGGTGGTGTATCAGTAGAACCACCTCCCGTTGGGTAGTAGATGCCACCAGATGCACTAGCAGATGGTGCACGCCGTCAGAGCATGTTGCATGAGTTCAAGCAGCATAGGCCTCCGAAGTTACGAGGCGAGATAGATTCCCAGGCAGTAGAGGACTGGATTGAGGTGATTACTAGATTTTTCCGCCTATTTGAGATACAAGTATATGGTGATCATAGATACTAGTATTTTTTGTAAGTGATGATGAGGATGGTCCGCTTAGTGATGAGGCTTAGGTACATGGACCGATGCCCTAGATAGTACCTTCGGGTAGTGTGCTAGCTATATCACTACCCGCTGGTCAGTAGTTACGACTGACAGTACCAGTAGAGGACACATGCAGACTTAGTGCCTTACATGTGTTTCAGCCTTATATACCCCTCAGGTTCAATAGAGAGCCCGACTCACAGGTGGATATGGAATGGATTGAGGAGGTGGCTGAGAGTTCTGTAGAACTTATACAGCTTCGATAGGAAGACATGGCGGTGGGTGAGTATTCATTGAGGTGTACTGATCGTTCCTGGTACTCAATTAATATGATACGATCAGTGCTTTATGGCTTGGAACTCCAAGCGAGGTGTGTTTAAGGATATCTGTGCCATCACTTTTTCCTTTATGCATTCCATCTTATGTTAGGGGTCTAGAGAGAACCTTTGTGGTGGAATGTTCATTGGAAGAGAGGATACAGCCCGTGAATGTTAGCAGTTGGAAACCATGAAACTAGTGCCATTCTCAGGGACTTGAGCGAGTAAAATGTTTCGAGAAGACGAAGTGCTAAAGAGAGATGAATCTGCAGGGTATCAGACAAGGAAGTATATCTAGGAGAGCAGCATGAGGTGGTTAACATTTCTACATGTTACAATCACCTGCCTTTATAGTCCCTGCTAGGCTCAGGGAGCTGGAGGGAAGGGGAAGAGAATAGCTACATGCAGTCAAAGAGTGTGACCCAAGGACTCTAGGAATGATTTTAGGTATGGTCAATGTCTACTACTAGCTTTTGTATCAATAGACATAGGTACCAATCATTTATTCTTCCATTAATCTTGTCACAAACCTAGAGTTTTAGGTTAAACCTTTACCTTTACCCTCACGTCTGTAGATACCTTTGGGAGGATACTTAATAATCACACATACGCCGACAATGTGATTTGACCCTTGAGGTGACAGTTTCTGTTGGAACCTCTTTGTGTCAGCATTGAGGCCAAATGACGTTAGTTTGGGTATGGACTGTGTAACCACAGTTCATACATAGATTGAATGTGTTGGGAAAAAGTATTGTTGTTTATCTACAACATTGGGATGAGGTTTTCCTTAGTTAGCGAAAAAGGAACCCTAGAAAGAACATGTTAAACTAATGCTTAAGAGGGTGAAACCGATCACTCTTGAATCGGCCAGCCTTACCCTCGTGGAAGTTGGAACTCTGAGTTTTCAGTTCCAAATAGGAGGGACAATACATGGGGACATCTTTTCAAAATATCATTCCAGGATTACCCCCCAAATGGTAGAGGGACATCTGCTTTGGCTGGATACTACCGAAATATCGTTCCAAACTTCTGCAGATTTTCCGCACCCCTATCAGCCTTGACAAAGAAGGGGAAACCCTTCGTGTGGTCGGAGAGATACCAGTAGAGATTTCAGAAGTTGAGAAAAAGGATGACTAGTGCACCCATATTGAGGCTACCAAAGGAGGGTGTTGGGTACGTAGTCTATTGCAATGCATTAGGGACTAGACTTGGCTGTGTCCTAATGTAGGAGCGAGCAGTGATCACTTATTGTTCTCAGTAGTTGAGACAACATGAGAAGAACTACGGTACACATGACCTGGAGTTAGCAGCAGTGGTCTTCACCTTGAAGAGGTGGCGGCACTATCTTTTGGATAGACATTTTGCAGTCTACTCTGACCAGCAGGGTCTCAGTTATATCTTCTCCCAGAATGACCTGAACCTAAGACATCGGCATTGGTTTGAGTATCCTCCATGACTATGACTTTGGGATAGACTATACTCCTGTTAAGAGGAATGTTGTAGCCAATACTCTCAGTAGGTGATCAGGCATTCAGCTGCTAGGAGAGGCCATGAAGTAGCTAGCCATGTTGCAGATATCCTTTGTGGATATAGATGGAGCAACCTCTCTGCAGTCTCTCACAGTCAATCCTCCACTTCTTCAGTGAGTCAGGGAGGCAGAGCATAGTTATGTTGACTACAAGTCTCGACGTGCTGAAATATCCATAGGGCAAGCACCTGATGGATTTTACGAAGTTGGGGAGAATTTCATTCTCTTCATAAGACATACCATGGTACCTGTTTCACTTCAGGATGATGTGTTGAGGGAGTTCCACACATCTCCTTTAATGGTACATCCAGTAGTGGGGAAGATGTATCAGGACCTCTGACGACATCACTAGTGGCCAGGTATGAAGAAGGTTGTAGTAGAGTTTGTCTCTCGATACCTCAGTTGATAGAAAGTGAAGGTAGAGTACCAAGTTCTATTATCCTTGGTTCAGCCCTTAGTGGTCCTAGAGAGGAAGTGTGATGTGACATCCATGGATTTCGTGACGGGACTTCCAGGTACATCCAGAGGACACGACTCTATCTGGGTGATTTTTGACCGACTCACCAAGTTGGCCCACATCCTACTGCTCAAAGAACAGGGTTTAGTAGAGAGCCTGGGATACCTCAATGTACGGGAGATCATACGGCTTCATGGTGTTCCATCGTCGATCATCTCTAATCGAGATTCCTGTTTCACATCCCGGCTATGGAAGGGGTTTGAGGAGTCTTTTGGGACGCATCTTCGCTTGAGCACAACCATCTATCCACAAATGTATGGTCAAACTGAGAGCAGCATTTAGACTCTCGAGGACATTCTCCGTGCATACGTCCTCGACTTTGGTTGCAACTGGGAGGATCACTTAACCTTGGTATAGTTTGTGCATAACAATAGGTACCACTCCGCCGTCAGGATGACACCTTACAAGGAATTGTATGGCCGACCTTGAAGATCACCCTATGTTGGACTGACCCATGGGAGTTAGCACTTATAGGATAAAAGATGGTGCGGAATATGATGGATAAGGTGCAGATCATCCAAGAGTGGATGAAGACATCACATAGAAGGTAGAAGTACTATGTTGAGAGGAGACAGAGACCACTGGAGTTTGAGGATGGTGACCAAATCATTATATGGGTCTCGCCTCAATAAGGTCTATGGAGATTTGGCCGAGGTAGCAAGTTATCTCCATGATTCATCGGGCCTTTTCCGGTCTTCAGCAGAGTAGGTGAGGTGGCTTACCGCTTGGCTCTTCCACTTCATTTTCACCGAGTGCACGACGTCTTCCATGTGGCTCAACTGAGGAGATACGTGCACAACCCGTACCACATCATCGACCATGGGGAGATGGATATTGATGACAGGGTGTCATTCACGGAGGTTCCAGTGGAGATTGAGGATCGATAGGAGCGGGTCCTGTATGGACGGTCGATACCTCTAGTGTGCATTCACTAGCCGCATGGAAACCTCCAGAAGAGCACATGGGAGAAGAAGGCTCAGATGCGTGCTCAGTACCCTCATGTGTTTCCTTAATGTGGGTTGTAGCTTATGGGGATGTAAATCCCTGAGGCAGGGAAAATTTAAAGACCCGGATATTCTTCAGAATTTTTTTTAAGTACATGGGAATTTTACTAGTATGCATTTTCTAACGGTGCCTGATTCCATGGCCCGGTGTGCTCGGAATCAATTTCTGATGTTTTATTCGGGTACGTTCCATAAACGTATGAGCATGATTTTATATCTATTGAACCGTTGCTCGGAATTGAAATCTTAGGGCACCGTTGAACTCGCAGCGCCGGTATTCTCTTAAAGAGACCTTCACTACAATTGTGTTTTATTGAAATTGGTGGTTTTTTGGGGTGTTTCTAAATAAATTAAATAAAAATATGTCCAGCATATTTTTATTTTGAGTTGTGTTTTAATCCTCCAAGGATGGGTTGGAGATGGGGCACACCCGCGCATAACCACCCATAGGAGGATATTATGTGGTGGGGCCCACACGTGCTCAAACCACCTTAAACCCCCTTTAACACATTGAGTTCCCCATTAATGGGGGAAAACTCTTGAACTATCCCTTAATGGTGACAACACACCTAAAAGAAAATTATTGCCTCAATTAATTATCTTTTGAAAAAAAAATTAATCCCTCCACCCCATTTAATATAATGATTTGTTTAATTTTATATTAAACACAACTCTTGTGTGTTGTGGTGCCAAAAAATAATAGACTCCTCCTCTATTATTTTTGGTTGGAGACTTGGTGGAGGCTTTCCTCTCAAACGAAGAATGATATCCTCTCAACGAAGAACGCCCGTCTTCACCGAGGAACGACGATGCCATCTTATCCATTTCCAACTGAGGCAAGAAAGGGAAGACACTGTATGTGAAGAATGTCGCCAATGACGACGTCATCTCCTCCCGACTTCAACAGAACGACGCTGCCTTCCCATGACTCTGCCGAGCGAACACCGATTAGAAGGTATGGGGATTTGATTATTTTAATGTATTAATTATATCCTCGTTCCTTGTCATTTATTTTGGTTTGATGATGGACACTTGTTATAACCTAATGCGGAGGGCGCGGGCCAAACAAACATGGCCTGACATCCCTCTGATTGGTTCTTGATTGGTTGACGACGGAGGTGGAGCCAGAAGGGCGCGGTGCTGATGCACTGCGTCGGAGAAGAATCGTGGTCATGAGGGCCGCGACAGACAAAAGAGGCGCGGCGCTGGTGCGCTGCGCCGGATGAAGATGGGCGCGGCCATGAAATCCGCGGAGAACGAAGATGGTGTGGCACCATCGCGCCGCACTGAGGAAGCCCCACGGATAGGCCTCCCCATGGCCGGGCCGCCCCACAGCCGGGCCACCTCTCGGTCGGGCCACCCCTCGGCCGGGCGGCCACGGCCGAGCCACCCCTTGGCTGGGCCACCCTCGGTCGGGCCACCGCGCCCAGGCCAGGCCACCACTTGTCTGGGAACCCACGGCCGAACTTCCCCTTGGCCGGGCCGCCCCTCGGCCGGACCGCCCCTCAGTTGGGCCGCATCTTCGGGTCGGGCCGCCCTCAGGCCAGGCCGCAACTTTGGGTCGGGCAGCACCTTCGGTCTGGGCAGCACCTTCTGGTTGGCCGACCACATGGGTCGGGCCGCACCTGCGGACCTGGTCAGACCCCGGTTCGGACCGGGTCCGGCCGGGTTGGTCATACTAGGTCGGACCTGACCCGGACCCGCTACGACCATTTACACCTTTTAGCTCGTATCTTGGGTTACGTGTGTCCGATCGACGAACCGTCTGCAGTGATGGAATTCTTGGAGTGGGAAGATTATTTTGGAATATCCTACTTGATTTTTGGACACAGTTTGTATATGGTCCGATTGGATTGATCGAAAAAACCAACCGGGCTCTTGGAATAGAAATGCCAATATCTCACAGACCGGGAATCCGATTGACGCATCGTCTGTTATGTTGGGTTCCTTACAATGCGACAGAACTACGTGATATACCAACTCGAGACTTCATGGTATTTGATATATCGACACTTGGCTTGAGGAGCGGACCCTCCCGGAATCGATCGTGCTGTGTGCGGGAACCCTAGGGCTGCCTGCGACTGAGATGACAGGATCCTCCATGGGTTCGACAGCGACAATACTGTACCAGGATCCTCCATGGGTTCTACAGTGATGACTTCTATACCGTGATCCTCTGTGGGTTCGATAGTGGTTACTACTGTACCAGGATCCTCCTTGGGTATGATAGTGATGACTTCTATACAGGGATCCTCCGTGGGTTCGACAGCAGTGACTTCTGTACGAGGATCCTCAGTGTGTTCGAAAGTGATGACTTCTGTACCGGGATCCTCCGTGGGTTAGACAAAAGTGACTTCTATACCAGGATCTTCCGTGGGTTCGACAACGATGACTACTGTACCAGGATCCTCTGTGGGTTTGACAGTGATGAATTCTGTACCAGGATCCTACGTGGGTTCGACAGTGCTGATATTTTTCCAGTATCCTACATGGCTTCGGCAGAGGAGATGATTTAGAGGCTACATCTAATCATCTCTAACCCTCTTCATGTCTTGTATACCTATGTGAGCTGAGTCTTGTATTTCAATCATAATCATCTAGGTGATTGACTTTAATTAATTTTTGGAATGGGTTGTGCTTGGGCTCGAGTGTTTGAGCCATATTTTGATTGGTAACTTAGGTATATGTATGGGAATATACCTATGTATGGTTGGTTGATACTTCGTGATTGTATCTTACATCTGTGGTTTATCCATAGTAGATTCTGGGAGACCTTCGGGGGGTCTCGGGGTCCCCACCCAAGTATGGTTATGCTCACCCCTGTACGGGATTCGCCCGCACCTTGTTGTGTTATGTGCAGATGACGGTCAGTAGTGATCGAGGCTAAGGGAGACAGATGGGAGGCTGCTCGGAGCTGGACTATACGGTAGGTACCTTCAGGACTAGTTATTTGAGTTCTGTACCAACCCTTCCGGTAGGATTCCCCGGTGGATGATCCAAGAGATGTTTTCCCTTTTTACTTGTACTTGTACTTGTTGTTCCCTTGGGTTTGTATTCTGGCCCACTTACTTTCAGCCCACTTATCTTTTCTATATTAGTACTTTTTGCTCCCAGTTCTTGTGTTCGGACTGTGTGTGTTAAAGCTTTAAAAAAATGTCTTCCCTTTTTATCGGGGATTCACCTTTGGTGCTAGTCTCCAGCCCATGGCCTATGGATGGCAGGCTTGGGGTAGTCACGACATGGGCCCCGAGGATGGGTCATGACATATACATAGAACATCATCCAAGATACATTGGATTTGGATGAATCAAATATTGTTGATCGAGTGTCCCCTAGGGACCTAAGTCATATGTGTTTTTAATGTTTTATTT
Source organism: Viscum album (assembly GCA_963277665.1). NCBI lineage: Eukaryota > Viridiplantae > Streptophyta > Magnoliopsida > Santalales > Viscaceae > Viscum > Viscum album. Next base: position 860,122,363 of record OY728143.1, on the reverse strand, counting down.
ACTTTTGTATTGATATAATTTCAAACTACTTAATTTTGTACTCATAGTCCTGATAAAATATAATATTATTGTAAGTGGCCTACTAAGTTTATCAAATACCCTATTCAGGATGCTCTTTGGTTTCTAAATAAACATCATGGGTTTAGGTATAGGATCCTAGATTATACATATGTTGTTACTATTGTACATGGGATCATAAAATCATAAGACTAAGATGAATGTTAAAATGTTCATGAATACAGCCTTTGATAATTTTGTACTTTAAATTTTTTATTGGTTATATAAAGACTATAATATGTCTTTATCTTGTACATTTTTTTCATTCTCATGCATGATGATTTATTTATTTATTATTGATTGTCAGTTACCATTATTTTTTTTCTATTTTTGATTGTTATACAGAAGATCAAGATTGTGTCCGCACTTAGTACATAGTCGTTTGAAGAAGTGATCAACCCATGTGTAAGGATAATACAAACTGACTTAGTATGGGACTGTTGTTTTTGTTGATCATTAACACAATTGTAATTTTTTTCACCTTGAGTGATTAATTTAATTTCTAATGCTTATTGATTTTTGATATTTATAGTATTTTTCCATTTTCCTACTATGATAAATAAGTATTTTTACATGTATCATTTCAGGAATATATTGATATTAATACCATGCATAAGCCATGATATGTAGGTTACATTTCTTTATATCCTAATACATACATCATGTTTCTAGTGTAATTTAGTATCATTATTACCTATATACCTTGTTTAGGTGAAATGTCATCATTATTATCTATATAACATGATGGGTGATTTATTTTCATGTTTTATTATACAACATGATTTAGTGATTATGTGATACACTATTTTTTATAACATGTTTATGTGGTAGACTATATGATATAGTGGTATTATTTATTACTGATGTGATAACATTCCTTGTATTATTTTGATAAAAAAAATTGGTTATTAATGTTCTTGCATCAACAAAAATGGTGTTTTCTCATATAATATGTCATTGGAACCTTAACTAACCAATTATTCCACATTGAATCCATTAAAGATTTGTTAAATGGGATGAAATGTTACTAGATTCAATTAAATGGGGGAAATTGTTCAATTTATTGTCTATGGGCCTTTAAAAATTGGAGAACAGTGACCCTTATAATTGATCCTTAAAGTAAGATCTTGCTAAATTGATAGACTAAATATAAACACATTATTGTATCTACATGAATTGAAATTACAACTTATAAGGGAAATTATATTTTTAAATTGGGAATAATAATTCATCTAATATATCCATGGTATGTGATAAACTAAAATCCTTACAGGAAATGATTTCCATTATAAAGGCTAACACCCATATTACATGGGCATCATAACCCATATGAATACATTCTTAAATGAATGACTAGACCTCTGTCAGTCAGTTGTGGCATGTTAATTATATGATAAATCTGATAAGGGTGTTTCAAATATTAATGTTTAAATTGTTATTGGGTTTTATTTAGATAAACCAATGATTGATTTATGGTACCCTGAAAATCCACCTTTACTTGATTTTTTTCTTTAGTACCTAACCCTCTAGTTGTATGATTATTCTAATTGGATGGATATTTAAAGTGTCAGTAGCCACTTATGTGGTGTACATATAAATTTATGAGGAATATCACTGAACCTATTCCCGTAAAATGATAGAGAGCTTGTGGTTTGATTTTGGAACTTGTTTTCAATCAAGGATTAGTTAATTAAATTTTCAATTACAACCTATAGGGTGTTTTCTTCTTTAGGTTGGAATTTTATTTCCCTTTATCTAAAGAATATATGAAAATATTTGTGGATAAATTATATGGATAAAACGTATTTATGATATAAATTCTAAAAATGTTGATAGGATGTTAGTTAAATAATTAATTCTTGAAAGGAATTTTTGTATAACAAGCTTGTGTTTCCCTGTCATTATCTAAATAATGTACTGAGTATCATTTCATTTAATAATTAGTACACGATTTTATTTAAAACAACCCTTTTAAATGTTTAAAAATAAATTTTGAAGAAGTTTAATGGAATAAATGAAACCATAAAGTGGTATTTGACGCTTCTATAAGGGTTAGTAATACAGTGATCCTAGAGGTTATGAATATATGACTAGTGACCATTTCAGCGTGACGTAGTCATATAGTTGACACTTTTTGTTTTAGAATGGGGATATGCCTATAGAGCTAGATCCCTCTGAACATAAAATCATTTCTAAATGATTACAAAGAGTTTCAAATATTAGGTTCTATTAGATTACAAACTGTCTCATCTAGGAATATTAGATTCTTAAAAAACCCGGTTTGGATGGGTGGAAATATGGTTAATTGACCCCTGTTAAGGGTGGGAGGATTGGTTAATTATTGGATTCAGTGGGATAGACATGATTAGGGTAAGGTCTAGCACTTAGCTGGTCCTGTGAACAGATTCATATAGTGATGGATTAGTTGGTGATTCATTATCCAGGTTAACAGTAATATGGGGTAATATGAATATGGGTTAAATATTTTGTATGGGATATTTAATACTATTATACATAGGGATGATTGGGATATGGACATTGCTAAATTATTTTTTATTGTTTTTATTATATTACAAGGTAGTATGCATTGATACACATGGTACCCATCATGTTTTTAAAATGGTGTAACGAACCGTATGAGTTTAGTGGAAATCATAAAATCTATGAGATGTTATGATACACAATTAGGTAATCACCAGAGTAGTGTGACCTGGGAAATATGGGAAACTAAATTATTTTGATATTGGGGGTGATATTGAAAAATGATTGGTTGTTGTAAAACTACCTATCACTGGATTTTAGGATTGATTATTTTTATGTGTGTGAATAAAATTTGGTATACAATCACACATAGGTCTAGGATAATTTTTATCTAATGCATTCTTAACTATCTAGTGTTCATCTCATTTCATTTTGGTGCTTGGTAAAAGAATTTGGCCACATCAGTGACCAGTGCTCGGTGGTGGATGGAGCATGTGCCTTGGAGTGTGTCTCCATTAATGGAACATGATGAATATGACACTATTTGGGTGGGTATGGTTTCTTTGATTGTGTTTTACTGTTTCATTTTACGTAGAGATATCTCAATCATAAAAGTCCATTTTGAAGTGGTCACCATTGACATTGGAATCCATGAGGCTAGTAGTTTATGTTATTTACTCCTTGAAAAGATACTTGAAATAAAACTGGATATAGGTTTGGTTTGATCATGGATTCTATATTCAATCTTAGGGTGCGTAAGAGACCCAATAATAAACACCACTGATGTCTGTCGATGAATGCAAGGCAACATGATGATTAAATGGTTGGCTATGTACCTAACATTTATGGACACCTGTGATTCGAGTTTGGACTAAGGTGGATTTTTTTTAATGAATCATGGAATTACATAGTTGTAGGGGGGGTCATGGATTGATAATGAGGATGAATTAGAAGGTACAACTAAGCTATTTTATAAGAAGTCAGACCATAATAGTTAGATTGTTCTTCTTAGCAGTAGTTGGATATGGGTTGATGGAAACCATGTCACGAACATCGTATTGGATATGAAGTTAGTGTCTAGGGTATTATTAGTAATATTTTATTTTCAATTAGAATACATATGGTTTAGATATGATCATGTTTTTGATCCTAAAATCATCAGAGATACACTAAGATAGTGTTGGTTATATATTTATCTAAAAAGAAATAATTTAAACTCCTTGTGCATTTGTAAATAGACTCTTTGAAAGTGGTGCTCTCAGAGTGTACATGTTTTATGGAAGCACAGAATGTCTTGAGTGATACTTGGGATCCCAGAAAGGATTGAATTGGATAGACTCAAGGAAACATGATCATTCTATAACATGATCACTACGTGAGAAACCAATAATGGGATCATTTGATGTTCTTGATACATAGATGTTTCAGCTATGTAAAAACATCTCACATGTAAAATTTTGATAGTGTAATAACTTGGATTAGATCTATGGACTCCAGAATTGGATTTTAATGTTTCCCTGAACATATAGATGGGATCATGTGATTTTTTTTATGTGTGACAATCCAATAGTGAAGGATCATGTATGCCCATATGGTCATGTTGTGGCATGAATAAATAAATGTTTAGTTTAGCTAGATGCATCACTAGATTCCATTTATATTTTTTTTTTGAATGTTCTTGATGCGATATTGAGTTAACTATGTTTAAAGGCATCCAAATTGGTTTCAAGATGAATCATCTATTGAAGTAGATCGTCTTAAAAAATTGTTGTCTGATAGTGGCCTAATTTTATTTTCTTGTTTAAATTCACGGGGTCAATGAAGAAATTATTCTATAATGTCATCGGTTTGAGGTGAGTGTATTGAAGGTTCAAATGATAATTTTTGTGACATCCTGAACCAATTTCTAAACACTAGTTTCGCGATATGGTTGGCCACATGAACTCATGAATGCATCCCCATACACCAGATGCTTCGAACTTGCTGCGAGGGTCTAACATTGATCCTAGGGAAACTATTCTCTCTTTAACAAAGTATCAAAATAGATAAAATAAATAATAATAACCAAAATATATAACAAATAAAAAACCATACTAGTATTAGATGATGGAAAAAACAAGAAATACAATATCCAATGCTAAATACTATATATTTCATGCCATATATCTGTCAAGTGTAAAAATGAAACCCCAAAATTAAAGGGATTGGGAAATTCTCTCAGATGTGTCCCAACACCTATTATGGTTTCCTCAGTTATGCTCCATCCCTAATCATCCATCTAACAGAGTTCCCCTACCGTTATCATGTCCTGCAAGCATTAGTCTATTCTGGTGCTGATCATGCCTCCCATATAGGGTGTGAGTACAACTTAACAGGCCACCACTAATGACGTATAAAAAAATATAGTAAATAACACAATAAAGTACAATGTATAAAGTAAATAGTTATCATATTTCATTATTCATTTTTTAACCACATAAATTCTTGGGTTCCTCAGGACCCCCAAACCTTCAATACCCAATTCGGCCCGTTTCAAAGTCTAATCTTTCCCCAATGGATATCACATATTACAAAACTCTAGTTATTACATATCAATTTAGTTCACATTATATCTTGTCCAATTGGAGCATATTCCAATGCCAACTCTTGTGTGTTTAACATTGTACCTAGAGCCTCATGGGAATTTTGAGCCTAGATTTATATCACGCACCTTAATAATCAAATATGGGTATTTGGAGCTTCAATATTTTTCCCACACCTCAATATCACTTAGGTAATTATAACCTTAGTCCTTATCCCATACTCATAAACTCATATTGTTATTTGGAGCCTCCTTTCTTGTCCCACACCTTAATATCACAAGGGTATTTGGATCCTCAGTCCATATCCCAAACTCATATATCAATCATAGACACAAATATCAAATATATTACATCAATTAAGTTTCATTAACACTAAAAATCTTATAACATTTTTCATCATGACATATCACTCCAAGTATGAAAACAAATCATGATTCCATACATTATTCAAATTGCATAAAATGCAAAATTCTCAATTAAAACATTTTGTATCATTTAACACATATAAACCGTTAACCGATTAATTAATTATTCAATTAATTAATCCAATTTGACTGTCCAAATATACCATTAATTAATCCACCAATTAATTAATCTACTTCCACAATCCCAATATCCCATTGATTAATTCACTAATTAATTAATCAAATCCTACTATCCCAATATCCCATTAATTAATTCACTAATTAATTATTCAAAGTCCACAATCCCGATATCCCATTAATTAATTCACCAATTAATTATTAAAATTATACAATCCAGATATCCCATCAAATCCAGAATCACACTTTACACTAATTAATTCTCCAATTAATTAATCTAATTCCACCAATTCCATAATCACCACATTTCCTTAATTAATTCTTCAATTAATTAACTCAATTCCATGTTTCCGTAAATTAATTTATCAATTAATTTATTTATGTCAAGATTCAATTTCAAAATGGAAAATTGATATCTAATAATGTAGATGCATAATTGGAATCAAGGCTCTGAGAATTGAATTTATACCACAGACATCTAGATTGTTGACAAACACTCACCAAAGTGAATCCCCAGTTTCAGTGGAAAAATCAATAACACAAGTAAGAATGAGATCTAGAACCAAAAACTAGATCCAGGATCAATAGAATAAAGATCTATTGAACCAAGTTTTAAAGACATTCCAATAGTTGATAAAACATTCTTCTTTATCTATAGAGAGGAGAACGAGTGAGAGTGAGAGAGAGATGTAATTGGGAAGATATCACATACCCATAGAAGTGAATATACTTCAAAGATTCTTTGATTCTCCAAGAGTGGAGCTTAGAAACCATTTTAATTCTTCTAAGATCCTCTAAAAAGTAAATAAAACGTTTTAGGGTCAATCAAGGGGGTTAGGGATATTAGAAGAGGGTTCAGATGATTTTAGGTGAATTTTCAAGAGTTCAAAATCTAGTGTGTATGGTTTTCTGTATGAGGTGCAAAATTTACTCTAACTGTTCACCCTAACCATGATCCTTACCTAGGGATGTCAAAATATTACTCCTAAGATGGTTCACAATTTGAAAAACTATGTTCAAACTATGGGAATCAACTCTTTTTGGGTTGTCACAGTTTGTTGGGTTGGGTGCACGATTTGGGAAAAATGTGCACCATCCATGCACTTCCCTAATTCATTCCAAAATTCTCCAATTTGACCAAAAATATTCCCCAAGGTTAAAAATAAACAATATATAATCAAAAAAATGAAAAAACAATACCTGAAAATGAGCTCATGATATCTTAGAAAAAGTTCATGATCTTACAATCTCCCCGCCTTATAATAGATCCCTCTTCAGCTATAATCCCATGAATATCTAATATTCTGAGTCCAAAATATTAGGCTAATGATATTTCATATTGGATTATCTCCCCCAATTTTCCTCTTAAACTCACCCTTGTTGCAAAAATACATGATATATCATCACAGTCTTGTCCCAAAACACATTGTCACTACGATCCAACATACATACCAAATGATCCTCAAAGGATGCATCAGTATAATGATCTACATAATCCAAATTGGTCACATGAGTAGGGTAAGGGGGATTCATTCAAAGTTGTTACACATTAAAAACATTATCCATAACACTATACCTATGTATAAGATCCAATTGATATGTCACCAACACGATTTTCTCAACAACCTCAAATGGTTAAACAAACCAGCTTTCCAGTTTTCCATGTTTCCAAATACTATGGAAACCCAATATAAGAAACACCTATAGGGGCATAAAATCACCCTATGTAAACTATTGGGATCTTCAATGTATATTGGAATACAAATTCTCTCTACTATGACCAATATCTATATGGTTTTGAACCAGCTAAACTTTCTCCAACATCTCCAGCTTGAGACTCAGTCTCTTCAAGTATAACTCACCTAGTTTCATTCATCATAGAGTATATCTACATGACCTACCATACATATCTTTTTTTGGTTCCGTCATTATATTTTCTTGATTAAAATTTTTATAGGTAAACTCAAAAATTGTTAAGTGGTTCTCCTAAGACGCCCCAGTGATAAGAACACATTCCTGCAACAGATTCCTAAGAAATTGTATTGTATGGTCCGACTTCCCATCTGTCTGTGGGTGGAAATAAATAATATGTAAAACCTATATACAAAGATCCTTAAAAACCACTAATATAATCATGATAAAAAAACGTGATCCATTGTCTAAAACTATAGTTTTTAGCTCCCCATTCAGACTTTTTGTCTCTCAGACATATTAGCCTCCCAACTGCTCTATTGAGAAAGTCTCTTTTAAAGGATATACATGTGATACCATTGTCACGCAGTCCAAAATCACACAAAAAACATCATTCTTCAATAGATTCCTTTGGATACCCCCCCCCCCCCAAGTCTATAATAACCTTATCCCATTTTCCATTCCGGAATTTGAAATGACTTTCATAAACCACCAAGTCATCGATGCCCGACCATCACTTATTGAAAGTTGTATCATCATGTCATGATTCCTTCTGTATCAATTTTCATGATTGAAAAAACAACTATCATCATAGTTAATAGTATATTTTGGTCACAACTGGATGTATTTCCCACTTCAAGGCATGAAATTCATACATCAAATCCTACCACATGACCGTAGGCACAATAACCAGATTCATGATATAGATGATCTCATTCTTATGTACTTTCTAATCAGAATGTGACTCCTCACATTAAAGGATTTCCCTCAAGTAGATATACTCTGGATCCTTATAATTTCTATCTATAATCTAACTCTTATGTATAGACTGCAAAGAAACTGATAATAGTGTCATTTGCATATGGCTCTTCTGAACTACAACATGCATCTCATATAGTGATGTCATCATCTTCCGCAAAACACTAGACTCATGAACTATCTTAGTTTTAGTTTTCCTACTTAAAACATCATCTCCCTTCCTAGACATGTATTCTTTCACAAAACCAAAAGACCACATATATTCTACACACCTCTTCTATCAAAGATTCAAATATTGCTACAAAAATATATACATTAAGATCTTTTTATTAGTATACACATTACATTTTTCTACCAATAGATAATTTTTCAAACAATTCAAGTCATAAACCACTGCAACTAACTCAAGGTCATGCATGAGGTAACTCTCTTCATGTGGCCTCAACTTCTAAGACCCATATTCCACAACTCAATCTCCCAGTATCAACACTATTCCAAGCCTGATCCAAGATGCATCATACAAAATTTTATACTCTTCACACAGATCGAGTAGGATCAAGATTTATTTTGATATCGAGAACTTATTCAACTCCTAGAAATAATTCTCACATGATGTAGACCATTGAAACATAATACCTTTCTTGCTCAATAGTGAAACGTGTGCTTCCAATCAGGTCAAGTCTAAATGAACCTAATATAATATCCTTCTAACCCTATAAAACTAGATATCAGAATCATTCTTAGGGTGATCCCAAGAAACTATTTACTATACCTTCTCTAGGTCCACCAATAATCCTTCTCTGAGGCTATGTTACCCAAGAAGTGTACCTAATCAATCCAAAACTGACACTTAGATAGTTTTCAATATAATAGATGTTATTTGAGTGTAGTCAGGATGATGTCATCATATTTTCCATGATTTTCATGAGTCTTGGAGTACACCAAGATGTCATCCACAAACACTACTTACAACAGATTTAGGTATAGATGTATGATTCTATTCATTTAGACCATAACATTACTAGTGTGTTCATCCACCAGAACGACATCATGATGAACACATATATTCCATACCTGCTTCTCAAAGTAGTCCTAGGTATATCAGATGGTCTAAATCTTAGGTGATGATACCCTGATGTCATGTCAATATAGTAGAAAGAAATATCTCCCCTCAACTAGTCAAATTGGTTTTCAGTGTGTGAAAGCGGATAACGGTTATTGACATTCTTCCATTTATGCTTCTGAAAATTAACACATAAGATTAGAGTCGCCTCATCCTTATTATGAAAAATACCAGTGAACCCTAAGGAGATGTACTTTGATGAATAAACCCTTATCCATTAACTCTTACAATTGAGTCGTAAGCTCCTAAATCCCTATTGGTACCATTCTATATGAAAGAATAGAAACAGGATATTCCCCTAGAATGATCTCAATAGTAAATTACATATATCACTCATGTGGAATAATAGAGAAATCATTATGTAACACATCCTAAAACGTATCCACTAATGGTGTAAAGATAGTGTGCTTTACATCACCATCATCATGAAACAAACTTCTAATTTGGGTAGTTTTCTCCCCCAGTTGTTGATGAACTAGCCTTGCTCGATGTGTCTTGATATTCCACTCTCCATGGTGAATGTAATTTCCACCCTCAAGAGTTGTAGAAGTCACTATCCTATGAAAAAAATCAACATGGGATTTGTATTCCATTAACAATTCTATACCAATAATTAGTTCAATGCCTAATATTTCAAGGATGTAAATATCCCAACTAAAATGATACTCCCCAACCTCAATTTATCACTGCTTTCCCAAGAATATGTCTCTCAACCATACCCACAAATGTGTATCAATAATCTTAACACCTCTCACAAACTCCACTACCAGACTCATACCATTCACAAGCTGTGATGATATAAAAGAATGAGAGGCACTAGTATCAAATAATGCACTATATAATATAGAATATATAATAATAGTGCCTCTAACTTTAAATGGACCAACCTCACTATGAACTACTATATGATGATTGAAATGTATATATCATTCCACTAATTCTTATGATGCAGTATGATTCCCTCGAGCTTCAACACATTTTTGACACATGGGCTCCTTACCAGGTGCACTGTTTCCATTGTCAAAACCACCATGTCCTATAGAATTTCTACATTTAGATGGTACAAGGTAGAATATCCTCTTACCAAACTCTAATTATTCCGTGCTGCACTATCACTACACATCTATCATTGGTTCTTAAAAAACCTCTGTAGATATCTCATCTTTTTGAAAGAATCACACTATACCAGTGGTTGGGGAAAATGTATACAATAGTGGTCTCCCCTACCACACAGATTGAAAAGCACTATGGTAATATCATCAGTACCCAATCATCTACCCTTCCCACTTACCTTTCCACAAATCTGTTCCATATTATCATAATGATGCTTTTTAACCTTGTAAGATCTACATACCGATCACCCATAAGAAACCATATGTCCTTTAATGGATTGCTTCTTCATGTTACCCTCATCTATTAGATCCTGATCCACTACCTCATCAATCTTCATTAATAGAAAGATGTTAACATATAACATAATATCACATTTAATTTCATCTTGGAAACGCCCTCTTTTGTCTTCTCATACCCTATAAGCACTAGAGTAAAGAACTTCAAGTTAGTAGAGTGACCAGAATAGTCCATTGTATACATACTTCATGGAGTCAAATGCATGAACACAGCTGCTTAATCCTATCTTAGTGACTCTATATAAATGTTCTCCTATAACAACTCTAAAAATTCCTTCCATAATATACAATTTTCCTACCTTATTTGATCCTTTACTTCCCACCATCCATTTTTTGATCCTCATAATATGTAAGCAGCTAACTTGATCCTCTTCTTTGTAGGATTATATAAATGGTCATGTATAGTCTGAATGGACTCAATCTAAGACTCAGCTACCTGTGGTCCACCCTCTACAGTGAATGTTTGAGGGTGATATAACTAAAACCCCTATGTTAGGTCAGATATACTCTTCACTTACTTCACTAGGTATCTCTCCATAAATTGTATGAAGTGATAAATTTTCTCTTTCAACATATATTCCACTTCCTCACTAGGCACTATCAATGCTTCAAGTTCCACTACTGGAGGATCATCTCCGACCATGTCCTTCTATCATCCTCTCAATAAGCGTCATAATGAAGGCATATCTATATAATTCAAAAAACATGTCTTAGGACACATGACACAAATTTAATGCACTTTAAATATGTGAATTCAAAATATGACTAAATAAGTCATATTACGCAAACCCCACCACATAGTCAACACTTAGGTTCTGTCACCACCCTTAACAATCCTACATCCAAGTCATGGTTAACAAAGGTTAAAATAATTTTCATTACATGAGTTTCTCATTATAAATCCATTTTCTACATTTTTCATCATTTTACAAATTTTATGTTCATACCAGGAACCATTTTCAATTCATTTACAAATGTGATGAAAAACATTTCAATTTCATCAACATACCTGTAACCCGTTATCCCATGTTTTCTTAGAATGATGCATTCCACAAAATAATCTGGATTGCCTAGAATTATGAATACATACCTAACTCTTATAACATACTATAACACAATTTAAATATTAGAAATACAGAAATATAATAATCACATCACACAAAAAAATTGTATCAATTGAGGTGAAATAATATCCAACTGTAACTACACACAATAATAATAATAATCCCACCCTGAGTACATAGATTTTTCCCCCATACATGGGTTAGATACTCCCATGAATGAGCTCTTAACTAATGCCTGAATCATCATATCCTCTAATATTACATTACCATATAGAAATTGAAATTAAACCAATTGAAAACCCCTCTGATACCACTTTATGAAATACAAAACCGTGTGCCACATACCAATGCCCAGAGCAGGTTATCAACATAACCACAGGCACATATCCTTATATGCCAGAGGATTCCGACCTACACCCTGGGCCTAATATTAATCGTGAAGAGATTATTCCATCATTATGAATTTTGAAAAATAGGGGAAATAAATAATAATAACCAAAAGATATAACTAATAACCAAACCTAACTAGTATCACATGATAAAAAAACAATATATACAATATCCAAAACTAAACTATAGATATGTCATACCAAATATATTTCAGCACTTAAAATGAAAACCCAAAAGTAAAGACACTAAAAATTACCCCAATCGTGTCCCAACACCAAGTCCAATTCCCTCATCCATGATCCATATCGACTCAACCATCTAATATAGTACTCTTTCCCTTATCTTGTCCGGAAAACATGAAGTCTATTCGAGTACCAATTTGGCTGCTGGATTTGGGTGTTAGTAAAACATATTAGGACACCACCAAAGTTATAAAAAATAATATCCATTCAATAAAAATGTATGAATATGTTTAAAGAATAATGTAAAATTAGTAATTTAATAGTTATCACATTTCATTGTTTTTTAATTAACCACAAAACCCCTAGGTTCCCAGGAACCCCCAAACCCTCATTGCCTACTTCACCCCATGATAGATTCTGAATTATCCCCTAGGGATATATCATATCAAAAACTATGGTTTTCACATGTCATTTTATTTCCCATTATATCAAGGACAATTAGAACCATAGTCCAATGTTGACTCATGGGTGTAGAATGTCATATCTAGCACCCCATGGGTATTTGGAGCCATAGTCCCTGTCCCACACCTCAATAATCACATATGGGTAGTTGCAGCCTCAGTCCTTCTCCCACACCTCAATATCAGATAGTTCCTTAGAGCCTAAATCCTTTTACCATACTCATTAACAAATATACGTATTTTTTTCTTCAATCCTTATCCCACACCTCAATATCACCTGGGTATTTGGAGCCTCAGTCTATGTCCCACAATCTTATATCAATCTAACACACATATATCACATCAATAAAGGATAATAAACATTAACCCTCATTTCATATTTCACACCATGTTATACCATTCCATCTGTCAAAACAAATCAAGATTCAATACTTTAATCACATAGAATAAAATGATGGATTCACCATTAAAACATTTTTCATAATTTAAAGCATATAAAACTTTTACCAATTAATTAATTCATCACTAAATTAATAAAATTTCATAATCCCAATATCCCATTTTTTTAATTCACCTATTAATTAGTCTAATTCACAAAATCTCAATATCCCATTATTTAATTCACCAATTAATTAATCAAATTCCACAATCCCAATATTTCATTAATTAATTCACCAATAAATTAATCCAACTCCCCATTCCCTATATCCATTTAATTAATTTACCAATTAATTAATCAAATTCCACAACCCAAATATCTTGTAAAATCTTAAATCACACCTTACATTAATTAATTCACTAATAAATTATTTGAATTCAACCTATAATATAATAAATATTTTATGATAATTAATTCAACAATTAATTCATACCATTATGTGTTTATATAATTTAATTTATCAATTAAATTTTTCAATTCAAGATTAAATTGACAAATGGAAAATTGAAATCTAACAATGCACACACACAATTGGAATCAAGATAATGTGAATTTAATTAAGACAACATACCCTAAGATCATTGAAAAATACTAGAAAACAAGAACACACAATTTATTTGAAATGATCAAGAACACGATAAAGTCTGATATATAGATTAGAAACCTATATCCAATATAAACATAATCAAGAGATATAAAACCTAGTTTGAATAAATTTTAAATTGGGGATAACATATTCCTATTTTATCTAGAATGTGGAGAGGGAGAGAGGGAGATCTTACTGGAAGAAGGCACATTCCCATAGAGGTGATGATCCTATAACGGATCATCTATTCACCAAGAACTGTGGTATCAATGCCTTGGAATTCTACTAGTAACTTCAAAAGATGAGAGAGAATGTTTTAGTGTTGAGCAAGGGGTTTAGGGATATAATACAGGGTTTCAAAAAAATTAATATAAATTTAGGGGGATTATAATCATTCACACACGATTTTTGTTATGTCACATATGGTTTAACCTAAATGAGTGCCCTAATTGTACACATCACCCAGTGGTTTCACAGGGTTACTTCTAAGAACATGCACCGTTTGAAAAAACTATACACAAACCATGAAAACCCCCTATATTTGGGTTTACACGTTTGGCTGCGAAGGGCCCTTAGTTTGGTAAATCATTATTCGGACTGTGCAATGTCACGCTTCCTTCCAAAAATTATCAAAATTCATACAAAAACTCCCTAAGAAAAAAACCAAAAAATATTCACTAAAAATCATAATTATATATAATGAGCCTGAGACATCTTTAAAATCATATGGATAGATACACTTTAAAAAAAATCTGGATCAATTGGGATAAATGCATTCAATTGGAAATTGACCATTCCAAAATGTTCAGAAACGTGCTAGGAGCATAGTTAGAATTATAATGGAAAGATTAAATAAGATATTATAATAATGGAAGGGCCATGATTTAGAATTGGAAATTCAATATTGAACGTATGTAGGGGAGAGCAATAGGATAGTTGTTTAAAGAGAATTAAATATTCATATCTCAAATTATATGGGTTATGGTAAATTTCATCACGATGTGTTAGTATGGAATTTGAGAATTTGATAAGGTTTTAATGGATGATGTGATGTGTAATAAAAGTAGTTCTTGTTATTTTATTGGTAATTTATAGAACAAAACGACTATATTGATAGGATTTTAAAGACCTAGGTAGTTAGAGTGATGTCTGTTTCCCCCTAATTCTTTCTATGGATGAGATGTTATATGGTGGGAAGTTTGTAATATCTCGTGTTTTTGAACAGTGTAATTTCTAATGGAATTTGAATTTTCTTTGTTTTTTATATTGAAAAAAACATAAAATAATATTAAGAATGTAAATATGAACATTGTAACTCTGAAAATTATTACTTTTAGAATGATTTTAATGCCCAATAAGTGTCTTGGCTTTTTTTTGATTTTGAATAACATCATGCTTTGAAAAACCAGTTTTTGGAGGAGGGTAAAAGGGGTACATGGTTTTCACACAGTTAGTGAAAACCATAAAACCAAACCATGTGACCTGTATGTGGGGACCATTATTTATCTAAATGTGTAAGAAGATGTGAAAGACTATGAAGGGGTTTCCACATAAAATTATAAAGGATAATGCACATGTTGTGCACAGTATGAAAAATAGTGTTATTATCCTTCACTCTTAGTGGCATAGAGGTAGTGAGTTCACATGGTTGGTGAACGGGTTTTCCAAACCATGCAGTTGAACAACTCTCCTCATTAAAAACAGTGATTTTACCATCTTAACATTCCTTATTTATGTCAAAGGATCTCTTTTCTCACTCATTTTCCCATGCCAAGGTGCTACTTGAGTTCCCCCTCAACCACCTCCTAGTCATGGATGGTTCTTCCTCATCCAGATTCAGAATCACTCACCATCTATCATGTAGGAATCATCATAATGAGTCTACAGTTCCTCCTTTATCCTTTATCAGTTTATATTTACATATTTAATGCTCTTTAAATACAAGATCATATTCACTATTCTCATGTAATTTGTATATTTCATCAATTTTTCTGGAATAGTATTGAATATAAGTGTGATAATGTATGAGTAAAGTATCCTATGTATGAGGTAGGTGACCTATATCATTTACTTAATGTCTCATTGTTTTATAAATTACATCATTGTAATGTGCACTATATTTTCCATAACTTGCATCCAAAATGTGAAGTTAATTATGCTAATGCTTACATCCAAAATTAGTTATGTAAAATCCAGAGATTTAAAAAATAAAGACTATGTTCGAATGAGTAAAATATATGCTTTATCAATATAAAATGAATAATGAAATATTATTATTTAAATGTTTTATTTATAACCTAGGCACTAGAATGGTGGGTATTAAATTAAATTTCTGAATTATAAAAATATGGTTTACCCATGTATATATAATTAATTCTTCTCTGACTAATTAACAAGAATAAAACCATTTAAAATAAATGGAAATTTTGTTCAAAATAATAATCAAATGTGAAAAATTATTTTTATAAAATTACAAAATTACTCTTGTTGGATTATTTTCATGAAGTATATATTAAATATATTTTTTAACCTTAATATTATGTGTTTTTTAAAAATTATATAAGAAATAAAATCCAATTATACATATAGAATATGTATTTTTATAAAATAATAGTTTTACAGCGTTTTGATGGAGAACATGTATTAAATATGTTTTTTACACTATTAAAAATTATATTTGACAAAATAAACATCTTATTTTAAATTGGAATATAAAAATTTACTTTGGATTCATTTTTGGTATTTTTATAATAAGTTTCATGTTTTGATGAATAATAAAAAATACTGGATTTTAATTGAAATCCCATTTTTTCTAAAACATTTATATGGTTAAATTATATTTTTTATTAGTTTAGATATATAAATAAATAAATTTTATATCATTTAATCCAATTTAGTTCATTGTAATAACATTTTTATTAAATTGGGATCAAAATTCATTTCAATCTTTTGTACATTTTCACTTTAAAAACTCATTTTCTCGTTCCATCAATGAGATTAAATTTAAATTAATTTTATTCAATTATTTGTTATGAATATTGAATAGTGGATTTCATATCTAGAATAATAAGATAAATTTTTTTTAAATATTCTAATTTTATTTTTTGTCCAATATGACTAGTAAACTTATTAATTTTAATTACCACAATTAAGGGTAAATTGGGTAATTAGAGGAAAAATAATATTATAAAAATTATAAAATTTTCGTAACACTTGTCCTAATTTTATTGATTGAGTTATTTTCAACCCATGTTATCCTTGATATAATTTTACGGCCTCTTGGAGTCATGTGGATGAATGTAATCATATTATAGTATTTTATTCAATGGAAAGTAAAATATGTCATAGACATGTTTTTAAAAAGTATTACATTTTACATATGTGGAAATTCAGAAGATATATTATACTATAAATATTAATTTTAATTATAAAATTCTTATCTTCATCATGATAATTTAATTTTAATTTATTGGGAATAAATAATGACCTTAATGTCTTACACAATGATAAGATAGTAGTTTATTAATTAATTGAAATATCAAGGAAATATATTAAAAATATTAAAATAAATATAATTTTAGATATTTAATGTCATCCATGAATTTTATAGATGGACTAGACATATTAGAAATATATTTAACATTTTTATTTTCATGTTATCTTGTGCATATATATTTTTTAAAAATTTGATTCATGAATAGTATAAAAATTGACATTAATGATATTTTTAAAGAAATAATATTTAATTAAACGATAAAAAATTCATAAAATTTAAACATTAATCAAATTATTAGTATAAATTTAAATTTTTCATCAATAGTCCATTTATGGTTTTCTTGGAATTTTAGAATAAATATATTAACCCTTTAGGAGTAAAAACACATGTTATCAAAATAATAGTTAATGTGATTAATTATGGGTTATATCCAAAAAATAAGTGTAAGAATGTAACATAAACATGTCTAAGAATTATTGGTTGACAATATTTTGAACCATAATCATCTATAAGTATAAATAACTAAATTATGATCTATTTTTAGTTGGATATTAATTTATATTAATTAAATATTTTGAGTGTTTCCAAAAGTGCTCCTCCCCTAAAATATAATAGGGATCATCCTCCATCAATTTTCAAACCACTTTTATCCTTTTAGATTGACCAAAACCTACCAATTTATCATCCAAACATCCTTTTAAAGGGTTTTTAGATGATGTTATTAAAAAAAGTACGTCACAATATATTTTTATGATTATCGTAGAACAATATTTAATCTTTTATCCATCCTATGAAAAACAAAAGCATCGTTCATGCGTACATGTGACTTACAGTCTTCACATCATGGGGTAATATATTTTTCATCGAAATTTTCTTCCATGGGTGTAATGATGGAAATAATGGATATATATAATCCATATTAAAAGATACTAATAATAAAAAAAATTAATATACCATAAAATTTCTTATCCTTTAACTCATTAAGGGAATGATAATGTTGCACGGGCGTACGTACGACCTAGCATCACCATGATGCGATGCGATTAATTTTCCGTATATAAAATTAATGAATGGATATAAAAATGTATATAATAATAAAATTTGATATTTATAACATTAATATCATTACATTTGTGTTGGAATTTTATCTTACATAAAATTATATTAACATTCATTAAAAAACAAGAATATAGAAAGGAATAAGTAAACACCCAAAACAAGGGTACTAAAGAAAAATTATTAATAAGAGGGCGAAATAATGATATATTAGGATCATATAAGTTGTAATAATGATTGAAATTATTCTAATATAAATTAATAACATGATTTAATCCATTATATAGGATGTTAAATCATGTACTACCAAAAGGAAGTGTGAGGTATGGGTTTTCTTATCTCACTTTCACTTCTATGAGATGCGTGTCTTATTAAAAACACATTTTGGTTGTGTGGTTTATGTTATAAAAATGAATATTTTTTATTTTTCTTATTATTAAATTAATGGTGATTTACCAACCCATTCTATAATCTATATTTAATGGTATTTTTGGTTACAAAGTAACAAAAGCAGTAATGGATTTTTTTCATAATTTCCTTATTTGAGATATTTGTTATGTTATGGTCCTATATTATTTTATGTGGTGTATATACTTCTAATTTGACATGTAATATCATGAATATATTTATTCTCATGATATTATATATTTCATTTAATATTTATCATTCATGGGGCTTATAATTCAGATTTTTCAATGTGATATATGAATCTTTGGAATGTTTAAATATTATTTTCTTCAAGAAATTTTCAATTAACTCAATTAATGTATTTTTATATATGTTATAATAATTTTTTAAAATATTTTACTTCATTGAGGTTTATAGATTATGATCCCATGTTCTATAAATTATTAAATTGGTTTTGTTTAGTTTTACAAGGGAAATATTGATATACAATATGATTAGTTATTGATTTTGTTAAGAGATATTAATTAATTTCTATTATTTAATATTATGATGAATTCATTATAAATGAGACAATGGTTGGTGAATTTATATATAAAATCCCCTCCATTCATTGGTAGCCTCATGGGACGAATACAGTAGGTTAATGACCCTTCTTGTTTGTTTCCAAACAGAATTAGACGGGTTTCTACCCACAAACATAAACTGGATAAAGGATTGATTGTTGTAGTAACTATTTTGAGGATATGTATTGATAGGCGAGACATCAAAAATGTTGAATGTCCAACATTTTCGAAATTTTTATCAAGATTATTTTCAATGTGAAAAAAATTTTGGGATGCATTTTCATTCTTATTTTATTGATTACTGGGAATGTGTTTTCAGTTATTTACCATTCTATGATAATTGTCCTTTATTGATTTATTATAGATTCTTCTATACTTAACCCTTACTGAGCATTTGAGATCACCCCTTTATTATGTTTCATTTTATAACTAATATTCTATGAATTATATTATAAATGATATATAGGGTTATGCTAAGGGGAAGGATGACATTATCAATGAAAATACTTTTTTTGTATTTTATGATTAAAATGTAATTAAAATTTAAAATATGTATCTAGTTTACTAATGACTAAAACACTATCCATACCATTGGGATTAGATTTACTATATCTTTTCAAAATGTAATAACACATGTCACATGTTCCATGCTATAGGGGTCAGGGGAATTACAAGTTAGTCCTTGGAAATTCAATTACATCATCAGAGGTCGTCTACCTCAACTTAATAAATCCATTTTGGGTGTGTTTCATATATGAATTTAACCTCTGTGCATTTATTATGAAATTAAATCTCTTTTATAGGTGTGTTATTAAAAATTCTTGTGAACATTATTCCTTTATTGAACTTTCATCGCATTGTGAGGTGTATTGAATTATCCATCAGTAAATAAATGTTTAATTTGTATTAACTAGGATGGTATGAAAACCTTGTCCTTGTTTTATAATAAACCACCTATAAGGTGAACTATCTTATTTTATAAAAAGGGAAAATAAATGGTGTTATTTGAAATGATTAATGACATAGTCCTCACAATGAACTTCTTAATGACTTATAAATGGAATGGCCAGAAATTTAATACCTAAATTTTGACATGGCATGTTTATGGGATTTACATATAATTATGTATACATGAAATTTTATATAGAATGACTACTAACATGGAATCCTTTATAAATTATTTTCAAATTTATGAGTGGCATGGATAATATCTAGAACTATGATGAATCCTTAAATTAACAGGTATATTTATAATATAAATTGTGATAGTCGAGAATATAAACCTTTATTATGATACTTTGGCATG
Source organism: Viscum album (assembly GCA_963277665.1). Classification (NCBI taxonomy): domain Eukaryota; kingdom Viridiplantae; phylum Streptophyta; class Magnoliopsida; order Santalales; family Viscaceae; genus Viscum; species Viscum album. Next base: position 860,101,548 of record OY728143.1, on the reverse strand, counting down.
TCATACCTTATTGTGATACTTATTCATGGAATATTTTATTGAGATACTCATGCATAGCATCCCTTATTTTCATACACAGGCATGGAATCCCTTTTTGTGATATCCAGGCACAGCTTCCGTTATTCTAAAAACAGAGCAAGACTCCGCTTATTGTGATACTTACACATGACATCCATTTTAGTGATACATTATCATGGAGTACTGTATTAAGAAATTGGATAATGGAATCACTTATTGTTATCCAACGAGGAACTTGTGACTTAGAATGGATTCCTGAGTTATGCTTCAGGTGTTTCCTAGAAATATATATATATATATATATATATATATATATATATATTTCTATTTATATATTTTACTATGTATACAATTCTTATATATTCATACATATTATTACACAGACACACACACACATGTGTGTGTGTATATATATATGGATACACGTTATTAGAGTTATTATGGATTTCTAAGAATCATGTATTCTCATTGGGGTGTCCCTTAGGGACCCGAGTCGGACTTGTTTTTTATCTTTTATTTTATGTTTATTCATATACGAACACACTAATGTATTTTATAATCACAATCTAGATAATATAAAATTCCATTGGAGGTTGACTAAAAAATTTACCTCAAACCTTGTTCATGTTTCCATTGTTACATGAATAGACCTCATGTTTATTGGTTCATGATCATGGATTATGATTGTGATGTTACTCGTGTACAAGGGAGCTTCATAGTAGAGGACTAATTTAGAGATTAGAATTATCATGGTGATATCATAAGGTTTTTCTCATTGATTTGAGTATTGTTTATATAATTTATATTGTGTTTATTTTTCTTTTACATTGTATCATGTTCATGAATGACGATTTCTGTATTTATTATTGTTTATCAGTTACCATTATTATCTCAAACGGCTCTATTATTCATTGTCATCCACTATTGTGTTATTTATATATTTTTACTAGTATGAAATGTAGATCCTAATGGTATAGTCTCTATTACATACCAATATTATAATTTCACTACTAGTCAGTATCCACTAGCATATTGGGAGGTAAGTTTGAGGCCAGGTTGTGACTGGCTCATGGCACTATGTTAGTGGCTCCCGAGTCGAGATACTATATAAGGCCTTATCCAAATACCCAACATGTTTTCTATAATGATACCTAATGATTCATCTAAGGGAAATAAAATATTTTTTCCCATTCTTTACATATTTTTCCAATCCATTCATTATATGTATAAACAACAAAAATTAATAAACATTCCTTAGAAATCAAGAACTGTCTGCATTGGAAGAAATATGATATAGAATGTTAATAATTTCACAAGTTAAACTAATCATTAAAAATTTTCATAATTATATTGGTGGTATAATTAGAATATGTCCTCGTTATAATATTAAAAAATGAATTTTATATAGATGAAAATACTCTAAAAATATCACTGGAAAATTTCATGATGAAAATACACTTTTCAATTTGAAATAACTTATTTAATATATAAAAAAACAAAAATATAAATGAATTTATTTTCTTTGAAATGATTATTTTTAACAATTAATGGATGCATCATATAATTGGTAGGTCATGGTCATGATATACATTGTTCATCCCATGTATGTTAAAATAATTATTCCATTCACATTTTTGATAAAAAGTTAAAACTACATAATTACAAAAAAATATTACAGTTAATCTTTTTTTAAAGTAGAAAAATGATAAACATTTCATTAATTAATCATAGTATAATATTAAAAAAAATACATAAATTTTTTTTACATAAAATATGGACATGGAAGGAAATGATTCTTGACTGAGTACACAAAAAGAACAGTTTACCTTAAAAATATAATTTCAATATCTTGAGTGATTAAATAGTGGAAAAGGAAAGGAAATAATTTAATTAATAGAAATAACCAGATTAGAAGATAATATATTTTGGTTATGATACAAAGATCAAATAATTCCCTCCAAATGGATACTTACACATCAAAAATCTTTAATAGTGATGACATTGTGAAATAAACACTTACAAAGGTTGTATCATTTTAGTGGAAATTAATCAATGAAGTGATTATGCGATAAAAATTTAAATAAAAAATAATAATTGAAAATAAAATTTAATAAAATCATATGTAATTTTACACACAATAATGGAATAATATATACAATGAAGAATATGTATTATCTAGTGAATAGAAATTGAGTTATTAAACCCATTACCTCAGGTCGTACATCTTTTATATGCTCTTGAACATTCGATTTCATACATATTGATTTATTATATTTCTATTGTAGAAAAATAATAGTATATATCATAACATATATGATTTAATTTAACAATATATCACTTTTTTATTACCAATTCATTATTAAAATCAATATTCCAAGTGATAGCTATTTCATTTTTCATGTATCCTTTGTTAGGGTAGTTTTGTTCCTTTTACTTTGATCAAGACTCCATCATCTACAGAATTTTTTTCATGATATAAAAATGATAAATACTATATAAATATATAATCATACTTAATATATATATATATATATATATTGAAAAATGATTTACATTATTCTTGGTGATGATATACCCTTCATATGCGTGAACGCTGTTTTTAATCTTCAACACATGAAATGAAATAGAGGTAAATAATAATTAAAAATTTCATAAGAATTATTATGTAAAATTCTATATATATATATATATATATGTGTGTGTGTATTAAATATATCCCTATCCACATAAATCTAAAATGGAAAATGGATCACATTACTTTATAGATGAGGTATTCCACACGTACGCACGACCAATATTATCATTTTCGACGAATATGAGGTAATGAAGGTAAATATGATATTATAATTATAGAAGAGTAATTATTTCATAAATATGATATATAAAAATTAAACATAATAATAACCATTCATGAAATTTGGTGATAGAAAATGGATTTTATCACTATGTTGAGGTGGTAGTCTACACATATGCACGAGCGATACTTTCTCTTCCCATTTGATGGAAAAAAGGGTGTATAATAGTGGTATACTAAAAATTAAAATTTGTAAGTATATTTAGGATACTTAATTTATTATTTTATGATAAATACCATATATTAATTGGAGTTGAATGAATAAGTAAAAAGTAAGTGATCTGTTTAGGCCATTAAATTTTTATTGAAAGAACACATTTACATCACCTCTTAAGGACCCCGTAGTTAGTCATCTTAAAATTGCAGAACCCATAAAACTTGTATAATCATGTTTTGGATAGATCTTAATCATTTTTGGCTGATATATATATGGCTCAAAGAGGATTAATAAAAGAATACAAGGGTGTCCTTTTATAAAGAAAGGAAATGACACACTTGGAATTTCCAAAAATATTATAATATAACTCTGTCATTATAAAGCCAATTGCTTCAAAATGGATAGATATTTGATGAAATATAATTTTCGGTTGAGTTATTATTATAAAATTAAATTTAGACAGGTTTAGGTATCATTTTTTACCTTATTTTATAGTTTAACCCCTTGGTTAACTAATTTTAATAACTACTAAAAACATGTGTTTAACAGCACTGACATTTATCAGTGCTATAAAAACTTTATATGGAAGTCCATCTTTATCAGTTATAAAATACGAACCAATAATGGTTATCCTTTATCAATGCTCTATTTTTAAATCCAATAAAAAGTTCCATTTATCAGTGATAAAAATAAAGTGATAAAATGGTAACCCTAATCTGTGCTTTGTTAGCACTGATAAAGGACCATAATAAAAGGAAATAATTAAAAAAAAAATTAAAAAAAATTAACAATTTCATTAAATTAATAAATATTTTAAAATATGAATAAATTAAATATACACACATATATATATATATTAAAAATTAATAAATATTATATATTAAATATATAGATATGTAAAATGAATAAAATGAAATAAATAAACAAATATGAATTTAAAAAGTGTAAATAAAATTATACTGAAGATTTTATAAATTAAATTATTGTTGATAAAAATTAATAAATTTAATATACATATATATAGATTATAAATATTTATTAATATTATATATTAAATTTAGATATAAAAATGAATATATAACTAAACGACAAAATTAAAAATAATAAATTAAAAATATATTTAAATGTTTTTTAATGAAACAATTATTAATAAAAATTAATAAGTATAATATATATATATATATTATAAATAATAATAAATAAAAAATATATGGTGAATAAAATGTTAATTAAAAACATATTAATGTCTTATTCATTTTTAATGTTGTTTGATTTTTCAATTCAACTTATATCTTACATCGTGTGTTACATTGATTTCATGTACACAGACACACACACAGATATATATATATATATATATATATATATATATATATATATATATCGGTGTGTGTGTGTGTGTGTAATTAATGTTATTTTATATACAAACGCACACAAAAATATATTTACACAATATATAGAAACACATACACCAAATATTTATTTAATTTATTCAAATTTTAGTATATTTTAGAATTTTTTTAACATGATACATTTAATATATTGTGTTTTTAATCATAAAATGTTATTTATTTCATTTTAATATAATTACATTTAGGAAAGTCATTTTGATTATTTTATTATTTATTATTTTACTTTTGAAATTGATAATTTAATAATTTTTATTTATATTTATTTATATACTATGTTTTAGTATTTTCAATATGTATTTATCTTTACATCAATATATATATATATCAATATTTTTTAAAATAATTTATATTTAATTAATAAAACTTATTCATTTTTTCAATGTTTATAAAGTGTAATCATTTTGAATTATTCAATTTCACTCATCTTTAAAATGCATATATTTAAGATTATATAAACTCTAATAGTGTTTAAAATATATTTATAAATAAAAATTTGTAAATAAATATATTTATAAATGTATATGTAATATATTAATAAATTTATATATTTATAATTATTAATAATAAATTATTATTATATTTTAAAAAATTAATTTATATAATAATATATATTTAATAATTATAAAATTATAAAATATTGTTTAAATACATATTTTATTAGGGGTAAAATTTTAGCACTGATAATGATTGATCTTTTTGAGCCGTAAAAAAGAGATGTTTAAAAGATTATTTATCAGCACTAAGAAATTGGAGCTGATAAAGATGTTTTTATCAGTACTCTTTTAGCACTTATTTATATCCCTTTTATCAGATCTTATAAATTTACCACTAATAAAAGGGATAATTATCATGGTATTTATGAAATCGTAGTTAAAAGTGTTCTTGATCTATTTAAAATAACCCTAAATGGTACTCAGTTAGGACTCCCCTATGTTCCTGCACAACTCTTCTGATGATGGTAGGACTCCCCTATGTTCCTTCAGATGAATCATGGTTAGAATCCAATATATGCTATTTTATACTTTTCATATTTCATTATTTGACCTTTTGGGTTCCACATTTTCTATTTTTTCACTGTTATTAAACATGAAAACCCTACATATCATCTCTTTTCCACTACCGACATGAATTCTTTAGGTTCATTTAAGGACTATAATGATGTACCATGATATTAATAACAATTTTTTTTCCAAAAATGATTAAATGAATCATAATATTACTTGTTAAATTTTATACCTATAATTTGGTGAAGGGAAAATATAAAAAACCAATAAGTAGTCTCAATACATTCTTTTCCTTTTAAGAACTTGGATAAAATCATGATAGGTTTCTTGTACAATTTTTCAAGATCAAATAAACATAAATATGTGGTGTGGGTTATAGTGGATCACATAACAAATATGAACAACTTATTTCATGTTGAATAGGCTTCCATAGTTTATAAACTTGATTAATTTTATTTCAAATATATAATAATTCTTCTAGGTTTCCCATCTAGTGCTGTATATGATAGGGATATGGTAAATTTATCATGGTTATAGAAAAAAAAAATTATTTTTTATTAAGGTTAAGGTTAAAAAAAATTACTTCCACTATTCCAATGGTTCATTACAATGCTAATAATACTATAAAGATATTAGAGGATATAATTTGAGCCTTAATTCATGACTTTAGTGGCTCTTGGAAGGATTAACTTTATTTCGAGGAATTCTGTTATAAAAAATAGTTATTAATAACTTATCTAGATATAATTGTATAAGGAATTATATAAAAAATGTTTCACACTCTTTTATTTTGTATAATGAAATAATAATCTCTTATGAATAGCCCATGTCTCATCTGAGAAATAATAGAACGAGTGATATTAATTCAAAAACATTATAAAACTACTAAAAGTCAACCAATTCCATACAGTAACCATTAGAGGTGACCCTGGTAATTTAATGTTAATGATCATGTGTTTATTTCTGTTTCTTTAAGATTGTTTCACTAATGGATTAGATAAAATATTAAATTAACCCTGAAATACATAAAACCATTTAAAATTGTTGTAAAAGTTTATGAAATTTCTTAATAACTACCCTTAAATATATAAAAATTCATTGGTTGAATCTATTCCCTTAAGAATATTGTTGAATCTTATTGAGTATGAAATATTTGAGGCTATGGAGGTTCTAAATTCCACATCCGATCTAACCATGTAATAACCTTTAATGATAGTATCTTAGTCTCATTTTGGATATATGTTGTGTTTAAGGGGAGTTAAAAGAGGGGTTAGAGGATTTGATAGGTGAGATTGGTGAAGAGATAGAGGAACCATTGTGATTTAGTCACTAAGTAACTAATGAAATGGAATCAGGTACCTAAGAATATGCTAGTGTAAGTAGGGCCACTATTAACACAACCAATAACCCAATTGCCTAATATTATCTACATAGTGGTACTATTTAGATTTTATTATTCTTGTGTTTCTTCGATCTTTTTAATCATATTACACTCATATACAAAGTAATCATTGGCCTAGTACCATGTCACCACGTTAAGCATACCTTCTAGTTCCACATTATGGTGTTTTTGCGTGAATTATGTTTTTTTGTCTCCGTTGATGTGAGAAATTTTTTAAAATGTAAAAGATTTTGAAAATTAAAATGATTTCATTCAAATGGTCTCAGATTGGGAAGAAATGGGTTTTAAAGGAAAATTTATTGGATTGAATATTTGGTAAATTATTGGGTTTGGTGATTAAGTGGTAAGTGTGACACATGGTATTCCTTATGAGTTATTTAATATGTGTGGGTATAAGAGGAAATGATTCTGAGCATGATCTTATTATTTTTTCATTATTCAGAATATGCCACCTAGAAAGGTCCTCAATAATTCTAGTGGGTCTCACCCAGTTTCAGGTTCTCATTTTTTTCTACCCATATTTCATGGAAGTTGAGATTCATTAGAGGTATTAAAGTGGCTTGAGGAAGTTGAGCATGTATTCATAGTGGTGGTAACTCCCAAATCCATTAGAGTTTGTATTGTTCTGGGTCTACTTAAGGGTCGTGCTTAGGAAGAATGGAAGTCATTTCCCCACCAATTATGCAATTTGGAAGGAAATGATATGTTTTTACATCCATCTGTTTCCAATATATTATACCCAAGGAGGAGAAGTTGAAGAAAATAGAAGATATTATATTGGTTCATAAAGGTCACCAGGTGGTGAAGGCTTACATTAAACACTTCATATAGTTGATTTCCTTTTCTCTAAAGGTGGTGTCACAGGATCTGTTGACAGCTTTTATTTTCATTGGAGGTGATTATCTATGGATCATGAGGTGTGTCTTCTTATCTTTGGATCTCTATTTTGAGATGATGGTGGAAGAAGCATTTTGGGATGAGTTTTTATAAAATAAGTACACAATAGATTGGCTCAGTTGTTTTGTCCCATGTTAGTGTGAAGACGTTTGGAGTTTCCTTGTTTCAGTTTAGTGGTAGTTTTAAGTTCATATTTCATTACATCTGATGAAATCGCCCATTAATATTTCAAATGGTTTTTTTCTTAATTAAAACCTTTAAATGGTTAGACTTTCATGAATTAGTTGACCACTTTCAATCTTGAAAATTTTGATATGTATATTTTGGGGTAAATTACTATGTGTGCCTTGTGGGTGTATGCATTGTGTGGTTTGAGATCTTTTGTGGCTTTATCTCTTTCTCGTAAGAAACATATAAAAATTTTAATAAAGAAGACCCTAGGTTTCACATTCAGATTGTTTTGGTACTTTAGGTCAATGACCTATAATTCATTTTTGACATGTAGGAATTAACTGCAGCTCAATCTGGAACATAGTTTGACAAGTATAAATCCAAGTGAAACTGTTTATTCAAACTAGTCATTCTAAAAATCAAGAAAATGAATTCATATTATTTTGGTACTTTAGGGAAGTATCCTATAAGTAATTTATGATGTGTAGGAATCCATCACACCTTATTTTTACTCATAGTGTTAGCATTATGACTTAAAGATAACATTTTTATTCAAAATTTACATTAATTTTAGTAAAAAAAGAACTAACATTCTCTTTAATAGTGTTTTTTTCCAGTATTTATGTTATAAATTTTATTTCATTTATATATAGTATTATGGTAATATATGATGTTGTTTATAGTGATGTAGTGTGTTTTTAAAACACACTACACCTATTTTTAGTGTTGTAGTGTGTTGTAGCATCACACTTTAGTTTTGATCTTTCAGCACAACTAAATACACTGATAATGATAACAATTATTAATTCTCATAAGTGTGTGGATAAATAGGTCCTTTTTCAATGCTATTATGAGTGTTGATAAAGGATTACTTGATCAAATATTTTTAATACAATGATATCAGTATCTTTATTAGCTCTTCGAAAAGAGATGATAAAAGATCTCTTTTTTACACTAAATAAAATCATTGACAAAAATTTTCTTTTATCAACACTTTTAAAAGTGATGATAAAAGTATGATTTATCACTGTATTTATTTGGGCTGATAAATCTACCCTTTATCAGCACTTTTTTGGCAATGATAAAACAAATTACCTCTTAATCACAGTGAAATAGGCAACACTTTTCTGGAGCTGATAAAGTCATATTTTAGCATTGTTAAAGGTATGTTTTATTGTAGTTAATATTCACTATGGTAGTACATTTTTAATATTAAAGGGTTTTAATTTTACTTATAATGTAAAAATTAAATCATAAGTGATAAATGGATGAAATTTTCAACAATTTATAATTATATTTTTCATAATTCCATATTTTTATTATTATTAAATAAATTAATTGAATATTTTTTTATCATAATGTACTATTAATATCATTTCAAGAACTACTCAAATAATTTGACATTAAAAACCACAAGAATGAAATGGAATTCAAATATAAACCTTTACCACATCTATAAATTATTACTTTTACCTAAAAAACTTGTAGTCAATAATAACTCACACAAATTATATTACTTTAAATTACTTTAAAATATTTTATTAAAAGTTTCTGTTAATTAAATGAATACTATTTCAGTGTTGCCTAGGAACTTAAGGAAATTATTTAATCACAAAAAATTATAAATAAATTAACATGGGAAAAAATTATTTTATCATTTAATTAAAAATTTAAATTCAAACATATCATCTTTTTATCATTTTGTAAAACATTTATATAAATTAAATCTAAGAGAGTGATGTTTTTTATTTATTCTTTCCATAAATTAATATTGAAGTTATAATAAAAGAAAATACTAAATAGGTATCCCTAAATGAGATAATTAGACCGAAATATTTGGATCAAACTCCACAAATAGGTTAAAGGCATGTTTTGGGTTGAATTTGAGACTTATCTCATGATTTTGACCATATTTTACACATATTATCGTTAAAAAGGAGATAATTATTTTCCATGATTACTATTCATAATGACCAAAATGAAAAAGGAATTTTTTTCCAAATTTAAAACATATGATTCCAAATATAGAATAGTTTCTTCAAGATTTAGTTCAAAAAAAGTTCAAAAAATAATTTTAATATAAATGCATAAAACACAAAAGAAAACAATTTTCAGAGAAATGAATTTTCAAGCATAAATATTTAATTAAATAAAAATAATAAATATTAACAATTCAATTGAAATTAATTTAATATTATGAATCGAATATATCATATGTAAAATTAAGACCAAATCCAAAATATAATGGTACTTTTAAATTACATCATTTGAAAAATATTTTTTCTTTGCCATTCATTGAAAAAAATTAAGCATTAAAGAAAAAATTACAAAATTTCCCCATAAGTTAATTCTGATATGTTGATTTAAAAAATATCATTTTTATAATAAAATTTCTATGATCATATAAAAAATTATATTATTTACTCTCAAAAATGAATAAAATCCTTTTTGAGATAAAATGAATTTTTGAAGAATATGAATATTTTATTAAGAATTGAGTGTTTATTAATCAATATTATTGATTTATATAAATCATTTATACAAAAATCTCAATGTTTATTTATTAATATTAATATTGATAATTTAGTACCTATGTTATAATAGTATACTATATTATGGTTATCTTAGAATCGAGGTTTCATACATTGCAAGCCATCAAGAAAATATAAATTATTTGAAAAGAAATATATCAAAAAATAGTGAGGTGATAATTTATAATTTATACCCCCGGAAAATATTTAATTCCTCTTAATTATACCACTATCATAAGAGGTTAAAACTTTTTTGAAAAACCATATTGTACAGATGGATAATAAAACTTATTTTTAAATGGGAAAGTGGAAACATAAAAGTTACATGAAATATCCCATATTTGGGATCCTAGATAAGGATCAAATTTGAGAGATGTTCAAATATAGACATAAAGGAGAAAACAATAATCCAATGATTAATATAGAGAAATTGAGAACATTATCATGATAATGTTAATAATCCAAAAAACAATAAATCAATTATTGGTGAAAAGATAATCAATTCACTGAAAATTAAGCTAAAAGGATGTAATTTCGATTTTATGATCTTATTCCTAAATATGAAGTATTATTTTACTACAAAGATAGAAAATATTAGAAAATTTAATTACATACCTATTTTCATTTCTTATGAAAAATTTCATCCTTTTTTGTGATTTGATCAATTTCCACTTCATCTCTTACTCCGAGAAATGAATTTTCATGACAGTTTTTTCATATATGAAGCACAAAAATAGACTTCGTTAGAAATATAAAATAAATAAACCAATTAAAATTCATTACTTATTTATCTAAATATTTTCCAATACCATTGTTTCACAATATATCCAATATGGATAAATAAAAAACACTAATCTTTAAAATCATAAAAAATCCCAATGTTTAACTTAATCCATTCAATAATTAGTCAACCACAATAATCCCCAAATATTTTTATAGTAAAATCTAAAACCCAAAAATCCAAATTATTTTATCATATATTTGTTTCCAATGAAAAATTTAACATTTATCCATATACAATATGACGTAACTCATAATATAACATGAAAAACATATAAATACATTCATCGTATATTCTCTTAAAACATACCAATTACATGAATCACTATAAAACCTCAATTAAACCTTATATTATTCAAAAAATTATAAATATACTTATTCTTATATTAAAATCATAAAATATTGAATATATTCCACCAATCCAAAAAATATAATAATCATCATCAAATATCACTTTTTCATAAAATCACTATATAATTTCATGGTCACCAATATTATCCCATTTAATCCATCAATTTCAACAATATATTTATCCAAACTAAATGTTTTTTACTAAATATAAGACCCATATTAAGGCTTATAATTCCCTTAATCATCATTTCTCTAAAATTATCACATTTCTACTAAATCAATTTTCTTGGTTATCGGTACCATTCAACATATGGTTTCAAATACTAAAAAGAAATATACTACTGAATAATCCTTAAACATTTCAGGATTCTTATGATTAGAATATCATTTATATCACAATTATATAACATAATTATTAAATCCATGCACATAAATAGTTCAATAATTTCCATCAAATATTGACAGAGTATAAGTTCTTTCTTAGTCTATGAGTTAACCCTTTGATTATAGAATTGACTTTTGTAATTCCCACATTCCCCGCATAAATGAAATTGAATTACATAGTAGATAATTATTTTATGAATATAATTTCAACATTGAATAAATATTACCCATATTTTGAGGCATTCTATTGGTTTCTCCATCCAATATTCATTATATGGAGAAAAATCATCTTTCATTTTATTATGGTCATTACCACATGAACTACCATAAAGTAAATCTTTCTCTTACTTGATGCTACAGGAAACTCACAAAATTTTATGTATTTAATCAAATTTTTAAATAATATATTAGTCATAAACATATGGTTTTCCATCCAAATCGCATCTCATTCAGTTTATCTAAATAAATATCATAGAATAACTATTCAGATTTAGTATTAACAGGATTTATCCTGATTCCAACCATTGTACAAATCTTAAAACCAAAGTGAAAGCAATAATAATCATTCTAGTAAAATTTATAATTAAAAAATTCATTTATATTATGTTTAAATCATGAAACAATATTTTTAATATAAGAAGCATTATATTTAACCTAGATTATTCATGATCATCATATATTAAAATCATTCATAACGGTTCGTTAAGGGAATGTAAATTAATCCTAGAAAAACCCTTGAGAGTGTCAAATCAGTTTTTTAGTCAGGGAACACTCACTACACACTATCATGATGGTCGAGAAATATTCTACCAACTCTTTTTAGGGTTATTACACATAGAATTCTTCTATGCCAAAACCACATTTACTTGTAATATCTATATAGGAATGTGTCGCAAGAAAAAACTCATAATCCTTACCTTACAGAAATATTATGATGTTTTCCTATACATATATATATACATAGGATTTTTCAAATAATTGTGTTCCCTAATCTATGTTTTCCTAAATCTTGATCCCAATTTTTCTACTAAAATTTCTCTAATACAAACTATAAGGACACTGAACATAGTAATAATGATACAGTGGTTACTTTATTACATTTTCTCCCGATATAAGTGATTACATCCCCTAGTAGTGCATATTTTAATATCTAAGGAAATCAATATACATAATTATATTTTAAATAACATTTAAAAACATAAAATACAACCTAATACATTCTTTGAGAACATCATTATACCCTTTAGATTATCATTTCATATCAATCATAATAAAATTTTAGGTATCCCCAGGAAAGGAAACATAAGAATGTTGTGAGATTATATGACCAGTAAGGGAATGAATATAAAGAAAGCTAACATGGAATAAACTCAACATGAATAATATGGAAGGAATAATTGATGATAAAATAATTCGATATAAATAATCACATGAGTTTGAAACTTATATGTGGATATCACAAAAATTCAAATAAACATATGGAAATGAATAATTGATATAATAATTATAGACTTCAAAATTCTAGGAAAAATATTCTTTTTAGGGCATAATTACCACACAACATAAAAAACCATCAAGGTCGCCTTCGAAGACATTATAAACATACAATCAAGGCTTCATGCCATGAAATTTTATATAAATGGGGACGGCCTCAGCAAAATAGCTATCAAATTTTTTCTCATGATACATACAAATGTATCAAGAGACTATATAATTCATGGTATTACTCATTACATCAATACTAAAATGAATTCATCATTTGAATAAAAAATAAAACATAATCAACATACAATAAAATTTAATAATTTTATGTGTTTTAAGAACTATTATATATAATTTCTGTATATTTTATAGAAAAACTCATCAAAACCATTTAGAAAAATATGGTGGATGGTTTTATTATATCATATCTTCATCATAATATTCAACAAAGGATTTTGGCTTAGATGAAAATAATCTAAATTTTTTGATTAAATAATACTTGATTAAAATTCCCTTTTTAGTTTGAAATCAAAAATCAAAATGCTAAATAATACCCAATATTGATGAATATATTTTATTTTAATGTAACCTTTGAAACATTTAAATGAAATTACAATTTATTAGGTGCTCATGGTGGTAGGAAATTTTGTCCATGCTTTGAATGTTATAACATATGTTTCATTCATATTTTCAGTAAAAAATCCAACGTACCTTGTTAAATATGACATGAATATTCATTTTTGAATATTTTTTAAAAAATTATACATTGATAAAAATTTCAATAATAAATCATTATATAATAGTAAAAACATTTTATGAAAATATATACATGGAAGGAAATGATTCCTAACTGGGAATAAAAACAATTTCTGTTTTCCTTAAAAACAAAATTTCATTAACATAACTACATAAATACAGTAAAAACGAAAAAATTTAATATATATAAATAACTAATGGATAAAAAAATACATTTGTTTTAAGGTAATAAAGATCAAATAATTCTCTTATAAGATACTTAAACATAAACAATCTCAAATAATGATGAGATTGTGAAATAAACCATTAGAAATGTAGCATCGTTGAAGTGAGAATTAATAAATAAAGTTATTGTGTGTTAAAAATTTATATCCATGAAAGAAACTAAATAAAACCTAATAAAATCGTAGATCATTTTATATAAAATCATGGCATAAAAAAGTTAATGACGTAGAAGCAGTTTCTAACTAATGAGAACTGAGTTAAGAAACCCCATACCTCAAGACCAATGACATTCATATGTGTCTAAACCAACTGTATAATAAATATATTTTTAACATAAATATATTATGGAACCATAATAATAAATATCATATGATATATTATTTAATTATAACCTTTATCACTTTTTATTAATGATAAATTATTAAAATCACAGTTTTAGGTGATATTTGCATCGTTTTTCATGTACGATTTGGTTTGGTAGTTTTTGTCCTTTTAAATTGATCAAGGATCCATAATTTAAAGATTTATAACCATGATATATATTTATATATAATATATTAAATATAAATATTTTTAATAATCTATAAAATATTTCCATATAAAAATCAATTATATTGTTCATTGAGATGGTAGGTCGTACATACACATGAATGATTTTTTCTGTTTTTGAATGATAAAAAGAAAGACATGTAGATAATAATTAAAATTTACATAATAATTATTATATAATATATATCGTATATATTTATTAAATCAATCCTTATACATGTAAATGAAAAATTAAAAATGTGTCACATCTCTTTGTGGAGGTGATTGTCTACACGTTCGCACCATCGACATTATCATTTTCCAATGGATTGGAACATTAAGAAGAATGTATGATATTATAATAATAGATGAATAATTATTTCATAAATATCACATATAAATATTAAAACCATCGTAATAACCATCTAGGAAACATGGTTATGGTAAATGAATTACCTCACTATGTGGGGCCGATAATCCAGACATATACATTAGAAATAATTTTGCTCCTCCTTTGATTAAAAATAGGAATGATAATGGTAATTTTATTATAATACTATATTTTAAATGATTTTGGATAATTATGTTATTATTTTATGATATATAAAATT
The DNA here is from genome assembly GCA_963277665.1 of Viscum album. Taxonomy (NCBI): domain Eukaryota; kingdom Viridiplantae; phylum Streptophyta; class Magnoliopsida; order Santalales; family Viscaceae; genus Viscum; species Viscum album. Next base: position 860,085,985 of record OY728143.1, on the reverse strand, counting down.
TATTAAGACGAGGTAAAATGATATCTAAGAATAAAGTGGTCGGTTAAGCTGATTACATCTTCTTTGAATGAACTGCTTTAGATAACCTATTCAGGATCATAGTGCTGGAATTTTTAGAATTACATTACCTCAAGAACATGTATATGGATTCTATAGTGGTATATTATTATAGTTTTTTTAGCTATATTTCTCAAAGTTGTGTAGATAAAAAAGATAATTGGTATATTTTTATGAGGAATGGAAAGAGAACACCTGTAACTACAAAAACTTATGATATAAATATGTCATTAAAAATGAAAAATGATTCCAAATAGATATATATTTTAATAAACATAGTATAAGGTCAAAATATAATCATAAAATAAAATTTTGAAACGTTTTTGAATCATTTTAGACTATATAAATTATTTTAACTCCTTGGTTAACTAATTTTAATCTTAACTATTCTAACGATATCTTAATTTTATAGGGTTATAATTTTAATTATAAGGTAAAAATTGGATTATAAATGATAAATGGATAAATTTTTAAAGCATTTCTCATCATAATTGAACAATTTTTATATTTATATATTTTTTAAATAATTTGATAAAATATTTTTCATCATATTGTATTAACAATTTCATTTTATAGACCATTCATAAAATAATACTTTGAAAACAACATGAATGTAATGGAATTCAAGTAAAATCCTTAAAAATATCTCTAATATTTTATTTTTATCTAAAAAAATTAGATGATAATAATTAATCCAAATTCTATTACTTTTAACATTTTTAAATTGTTTTTTTAAATTTTCTATTAATTTATGAAATACTATATTGATTTTGTCTAATTATTTAAGGTCATTAGTTAATGAATAAAAATTAAAAATAAATTAAAATGATAAAAAAAATTATTTCAAATATACATCTATAACTGATCCTATCCTCCATTTCACTATTTGTAAAAAAATTAGAGATATTAAATTCAAGAGAGTTACATTTTGTACTTATTTTTAGATTAATTTAATATAAAGTTCATAATCAAAAAAATGACACCAAGTAGACATATATTAAAGAATTGGATGGATGTGGATGGAAAAAATTCCTCCAATATTTTGAAGTCAAGTCTTGAAATTATTTTTAGACCTTATATAAGGGTTTTAACCATATTTTTCCCATTTTACCTATACCGAGGTGATAAATATTTACCATGGTTACTATTCATAGAGAACAAATATAATGGGAAAATATTTACCAAATATGAAACAACAAATTCCAAATTTTGAATACATTTTTAAAGATTAAATTCATATAATATTGAGTAATTAAGTTTAATATAAATTCATAGAATATAGCCCAAAATAAATTTATTGAAAATTCATTTTAACCATAAAAATGAACTAATATAAAAATCATAAATATTGATGAGTAAAATGTAATTAATTATATTATTTTAAATAAAATGTATTATATTTCTCATAAAACCCAAATTGAAGATATTATGTAACTTTCAAATTCCTTGATTTAAAAAATATGTATTTTTAGAAAATCACTGAAAAATCAATCATTTAAAAAATCACAACTTTCACCATAATTTAATTTTCATATTTTGATTACAAAAATAAGGTTCATTTTTCCAAATACCATTTTTATGTGTAGAAAAATTATTATATTATTTAATTCTAAAAAGTAATAAATATATTTTTGATGAAAAATTCATTTTTAAAACATATGAAAAGAAAACTAAAACTTTAGTGCATATTTATCAATACATTTACTTTATCATGAAATGTTATTGATAATTTTAAAAAAGTTCTTTTATTATTCACTCTGCTAATTAAGCAGATAGTTTATAAAAATATACAATGTTATGGTTCATTTAGACTCATGGTTGTATGCATTGAAATATATCAAACAAATAACACTTATTTGAAGATATATATATCATAAAATATTGACATCTTACTATAAAACCACCTTAAAAAATTTCACCTTAAATTTTTTATATTGGTTATCAGATGACAGAACATTATTTAAAAATCTAGTCTTATAGAGGGATAATATATCTTATTTGGAAACAGGAAAGTTGAAACATAAATGTTACCCAAAATATAACATTTTCACGTACTTAAAAAGGAGAACATTAGTGGGATTTTACATAGAGGTTAATACTAACATCCAATGATTAATATAGATAGATTGAGAACTTTATCATGAGAAATTTAATAACCAAAAAACTAGAAATTAGTGCGGGGTGAAAAGACCATCAATTCAATTGAAATGAAAGTAAAAGGATAAATTTATTCTTTCTAGATAATTTAAAAAAAATAAGGTTTTATTTTACTATTAATATATATAACACTTGAAAAAAGGTTATAACATTATTTATTTCAATTTACCAATCCCAATTATATCCTTTAGTTTTTCTTCAATCAATTTCCACTTTAACTCTTACTTTGTAAAATGAATATTCATGATGATTTTTCTTATGTGAACCAAAAAATATAACTTTTAATGGATTATAAAATCCATAAAAAAGAAAATAATTATTCCTTTCTATAAATATTTATCAAAACAAAAATGGTTTCCAAAATTTATCATATATGGAAAAATATAATACAGTAATATCTAAAAATGATCCACAAAACAAAAGTTTGAATGTAATCCATTACATAAATAGTCAACCGTATGACTCCTCCAAAATATTTGAGATAAAATTTAAAAGTAAAAAATCAAAAATATTTGATCACATATTAATTTTTTAATATAAAAATTAACATATATCCCTAGACATTATGAATTAGATCATAATATCACATAAAAAACCTTTTAATAACTCAATTATATACTCTCTTAAAACATTACAATTACCTGAATCACCAAAAAACTAAAATGAAAAAATATATGGTTCCAAATACTTCTATAATTCTTATTCATTAAATAAAATCACAGACAATTTAATATATTTCCAAAATTAGATAATGTAATAAAATTCATCAAATATCCCATTATCATGAAATCTCTAACTAATTTCAATGTCACTAATACATTCTCATTTACTTCATAAATTTTAGCCATCTCTTTATCTAAAATAAACTTTATTAATCCACCCTCATTATAAAATTAAGGGTTATTTTTCCCTTTATTATGTGTTCTCTAAAATTATCAACATATGAGTAAATCACATTTCTTGGTTATCGATACCGTTCAACGATGCATTCAAATCTTTAAAGAAAATTTATTTTAGAATAAGGTTTAAATGTTTCATGATTCATATAACCACAATATCATTGTTATCACACTTCTACAACATAATTATTGAATCCTAATACATAAATAGTTGAATAATTATATTCAATGACTGGAATGACATAATTCATTCCTTAGTCTAGGAGTTTACCCTTGTATTTGGACATTGACTCGGATAATTCCAATGATCCCACACTTTATACATTGAATTACCCAGTAATTAATTTCTATATGACCATTATTTACACATTGAAAACTAATCCCCCTTCGTTTGTGGAATTATCCTTGGTGATCCATCCCATATTCATGAAATGGAGAAAATTAAACATTATTTACTCTATAGTCATAATCACATGAACTTTTATAATGCATATTTCTGTCTTTTTTATGATGTATGAATATTAACAAAATTTTAGTCGCTAATCACATATCATGATATCTTATTAGGCATAATAACATGTTTTTTCCTTCAAGATCTCATATCATTTAGTTTCTCAGTAGAAAAATCCATGCATTTTCCATAAAATTAAGTATTAACATGAATCCTATAGGTTACATCCATTTTATAAAAACAAAAACTATAGTGAGATGATCAATTTTTAAAGTGTAAAATCACATTATCATGAATAATCATTTATAGGATGTCAAAATCATGAAACAATATTTTCAATATATGAAAACATAGGTTAAATCTAGTTAATTTATGATCATTAATACTCAAAAACATCATAATTGGTCATAAATAAAATGTTAAATAATCTTATAATATCCTTCATGTTTGATTACCTAGATGTTCGGTAAGGAAACACTCACCATACACTATAATGATTGTTGAGATATATTCGACCATCTATTTTTAAGGTTATTACCCCATATGCATTTATTCCAAAACCATGTACCCCTATTTTATCCAGACATGCATTTTTTTCTTGAAAAATCACATAACATTCCCCTTGCCAAAACATTAGATTATTTTCCTTTATTTAGAAATATCCTTAGTTTTTTTTATAGGGTTATATTTATTAATCTATGTTTTACTAAAACAAATTTCCAATGATTCAACTAAACTTTACCTAATACCAACTATAAATACCTTGAACATAGAAACATAGAGTCAGTGATTACATTATTACATTGTCACTAGATACAAGAGATCACATCCCCAAGGACCTAATTGTTTAGAATTCTTGGAAAACTAGATACATACTTATATCTAACATTACATATACAACATAGTAATTTCTTTGAGTAATTCATTATTACCTCTTGTATATACTTTCATATCAATCGTAATACACTTCATGGTATCTTTTATAAAGGAAAAATTAAAATTTTGTGAAATTAGTAGCTTAGTAATGGTATTCAGAAAATGAAAGAAAAAAATAGAAAAAATATGGTATGAATAACGTAGAAAATAATAATTGATGATCAAATAATTCTATATAAATAATCAAATTAAATTCAATATTATATATGGTTATCATATCAATTCAAATAATCACATATTAATAATGAACTAGTACTATAATTATGTAATGCATTTTTTCATCTTAAGATTACTTCCAAGGCCTCATGCCAAGGTCTCATAAAATTACCATCAACGTTTCATGTCATCAAGGCCTTTTTCCAACACTTATTATATAAATTGGTACTGACTCCTCAAAATACCCAATGTGTTTTATCTCATGTTCCCTACCAATAGATATAGGGTATAAGTAATCATTATTCCCACCAATCACTTAATTAGTCTAATTCATTCATTATATGAAAAAATATTACAGCTAAATCAACATGACATAAAAACCAACAATTTTATGTATTGGATGATCAAGAATAAAAAAAATATAATTCATTATCACGTGAAAATAATATTAAATTATTTGGAGAAATATAGTGGATATTATGATTAGATTATATCCTTTTAATAAGGTTTAATAAATCATGTTGACATAGATGAAAATAATCTAAAAATATCACTCGAAAATTTCTTGTAGAAAATAAAAATTTTAGTTTGAATTCAATTGTTTTAACCCTAAAAAATTACAAATATTAATGAAAATAAATTATTTTATAGGGTTTGTTAAATACTATAAAGGAAACATCAAGGTATTAGGTTTTCTTGGTTAAAATAAATATTTTATTGTTGCGTGTGTTAAAACAAATATTCCTTTCACATTTGTAGTAAAAAGTCAAAAGTAGGTATATAGAAAATGAAAAGAAGATTAATTTTTACCGTTTTTGATAAAATTATAATGTGTATAAAAAATTATTTAATAAATTTTGATATATAATTATAAAAATTCATTAAAATTTATTATGGAAAATATAGACATGGAAGGAAAATATTCATAAACATGTACAAAAACAAATTCAGTTTTATTTAAAAACATAATTCCAGTATCTTGAGTAATTATTGAAAATAAATTTATATAACATATTTTTATTTATATAAATAACCATATGATAATTAAATATTTTGATTAATATATAATGTTCATGTAATTTCCCTTGTGGAGACTTGAACATCATCAATCCGGAATAATAATGATGTTTTGAATAAAACCTTTACAGAAGTCATATCATTAAAGAGATAATAAATCAATGAATCGATTATTTGTGAAAATTTTAAATACAAAAAAATAAAATTAATATTATCATAGGTAATTTTACATAAAATCATGGCATAAAAATTCAACGAATAAGAATAACCCAATGAATGGAATTTGAGTTAATAAACCCCTTACCTCAGGTCTGACTTCCATTATTTGTGTCTGGACCTTATAAATAATAAATATATATTTATTATAAATTTTTTATATAAACATAATCACATATTTAATACCATATCTGATTTAATTATAATCTTCTATCACATTTTTATTGATAATTATTTTTTAAAATCACGATTCTAGGTGATAACTACTTCAGTTTTCATTTATGTTTTGGTTTGGTAGTTTTGGTCCTTATACATTGATAATGGTTCCATAATATTAATAATGTTAATAATGATATAAATATAATATATATTTAATATATATATTTATTTATTTATTTATAATCACTTATAAAAGATATATATAGGAAAATGAATTACACTATTCATAGAGAGGGTATATCATTCATACACATGAACGTTATTTTCATATTTCAATGGATAGAGATAAATAATGGTAAATAATAATTTACCTTAATAGAATAGTTATTATAACACTTATATAACATATATTTATTAAATATATCATTATTACCATCCATGTAAATCAGAAATTAAAATAGATCGCATCGCTACGTGGAGGTGGTAGTATACACGTACGCATGACTGACATTATGAATTTCCAACATATTACAAGGTAAGATGGTAGATATGATATTATAATTATAGGATCATAATTAATTAATAAATTTAATATATAAATATTAAATCCATCATAATAACCATCCATGAATTTTGGTGACGGAACATGAATTTTATCACTACATGGAGGCAGTAGTCTAGAAATATGCATGAGCGATACTTACACTTCCCAATTTACATAAGAGAGAATGGATAATGGTGATTTAGAAATCATAATAAAATTTAAATATATATATTTTTCTGGATTAATTATATTTTGATAAATACAGTAGGTTTTTATGAGGTAAAAGGTTGAGTAAAAATGAAAATGATCGGTAAAGTTGACTAACTCTTCTTTGAAAGAACTCCTTTGGATAACTTCTTATGTACCCTAGGGTTAGTATTTTTGAAATACCAAAAACTCTGGATCACATTTAATGATTTTGGGGATCAATTATGGATGGTTTTAGTTGATATATATGGCTCAAATAGGTGTAAATAAATGACATAACGAGTTTCCATTTAAAAGGGAAATGACACACATGGAATTATGAAAAAGAATATAGTATAACAATATCATTCCCAAGAAAAATGGATCCAAATGTAAACGAGTTTGTGAAAAAAGAGGATAAAGTAAAAATATAATCATAAAATGAAATTTAAGAAGGTTTTGGAATCATTTTAGACTATATATTTTGTAATGACCCCTTGGATAACTAATTTTAATCTTAACCATTGTTTTAAATTTTTAATATTAAAGGGTTACACTATTGCTTATAAGTAAAATTTTGGATCATAAATGATAAAGGGATGATATTTTCAACCATTTATAATTTTTATTAACCTCATCAAATATTTTCATGATTTTCAAATAATTTAATAAAATATAATTATTATAATAAAGTTCTATTAATTTCATTTTAAGAATTATTCACATCATTTTTCATTAAAAAACCATAAAATATTTGAATTGAAATATAAAAATTTAAAAAATATATAATATATTTTTTTCCACATTAAATTTTTTCATCATAATAATTCTCCAAAAATTCGTTACTTATAAATTTTTATAATAATTTTTTTTACTAATGGAATAAATACTATATCAGTATTGCGTAATAATTTAATATAATTTGTTAAAAACTAAAAATTATAAATAAATTAATCTGATAAAAAATTTAATTTATCTTTGAAATAAACAGTCATAACAAAAATTACCTAGTTTTTTATCCTTAGGTAAAATTTTTACTGATATTAAATTCAAGAGCTTGACATTTTGTATATATTATTTCTTAAAGTTAATATATAGGTCATATTCAAAGAAACAAGGAACCGAGTGGCCACATATTATATAATTTGATGTAAATTGATGTAACACACTCTTAAAATTGGTTAAATATATGTTTTTGGTTGATTTTTAGACCTTATCACACGGGGTAAGCCCTATTTTACCAATTGTTTTCCCATATTAATGTGACAAATATTTACGATGAATATTATTTATAATTACCAAAAATTAAACAAATATATTTAAAAAAATGAAAATCCTGATACAAAATATTTAATACATTTTTTAATATCAAATTCATATAATTTTCTAAAAATTATTTTAATATAAATTCATAAGACTCTACGAAAAATAGTTTTTAAAAAATACATTTTATCCAAAAAACTTTTTATCAAAATCATAAATATTGATGATTCATATGGAATTAATTATATTATTATAAATCAAATGGATAATAATTAAATTTAACTCCAAATTCAAAATATAATTTCACTTTTAAATTACTTGATTTGAAGAAAATATATTTCTCACTATTGATTAAAAAATCATCCATTTTAGAAAAATATTAAACTTTCACCCTAAGTTTATTTTTATATTATGATTACATAATTGAAGTTTCTTTTTCAAATAAAATTCCTAAAAGTAAAAAAAATTATTATATTATTCACTCATAAAAAAGCAATAATACTATTTTTTGGAAAAATGTATTCTTGAACCTTTTTATGTCTACTAAAAATTGATTACTTGTATACTAATATATTTCATATATATATAATCATTATAGATAAATTTAAAATTTTGTTTTTTCCTACTAATGTCTAGGTTATAATGCTATTCTAAATTATGTTTCATTTTCACTTCGAGGTATGTTTATCACAAGCTATTGAAGAAATTTAATTTATTTAATGAAAAATATATTATAAATTCTTAGGGAGTTACTTTCTACACCCTTATAAAAATTGATCGATCATAATTTTATTTTGGTCATAAAAATTTTTTCCTTTTTAGAAAAACATCATCATAATGAGGTATAATAAAATATCATTTTAAAAGGGATAATGGACAACCTAATGTTTACATGAAATATCATGCATTCGGGTATCTAGATAAGGTGAACATTGGTGTGAAGTTAGAACATTGACATGGAGGGTAACATTCATCCAAGTATTAATAGAGTGTTATTTAGAATATTATCATGAAATTGTTAGTGACTACAAAACCATAAATTTGTGATGGGTGAAAAAACCATCAATTCACTAAAAATAAAGGTAAAAGGATAACATTCTTATTTCGTGATTCTTTTTGAAAATATAAGAGACTTTTTTAATATAAAAGTACAGAACATGATAAAATGTATTTATTTATTTTTAATTTCCTACGAAAAAATTCAACCTTCGGTTGTTCATTAACCAATTTCAACATCATATATTTCTCCATGAAATGAATATTCCTAATGGTTTTTTCATACATAAAGAATTAAAATTTAAATATAACAGATCATATAATCCATATAAGAATGAAAATTAAATCTCACTTTCATTAAATATTAAACAAAACTAAAATGGTTCGAAAAATCAAACCAATATAGATAAATACAATATATTAATCCATAAAATCTCAATAATAACACCCAAATTTGAACTTAATCCATTTTATAAATAGTAAACCTTCAGACTCCTTGAAAATATTTTTTATCAAATTTAAAACCCCAAATTCTAATAGATTTGATCAAATAATTTTTTTCAAATATCAACTTATCATTTATCCCAAGAAAAAGTGCAGTTTTTTCTAATATCACATACCAAACATGTGAATACATTGATCATAAATTATATTCAAACAAACTAGTAAACATAGTCACTATAGAAACAATTTGAATGTATATTTTCTTCCAAATAATTAAAAATATTTAATCCTAAATTAAAATCACTTAATATTGAATGCATTCCATAAATCAAATAATATATTAAGATTAATCAAATATCACTATGTCATCAAATCTATAACTACATTCTTGGTCCATAAATACTATCCCATTTATATCATCAATGTCAACCATCTCATTATACAATTTAAAAATTATTAACTCAATATATATAACATATTAAGGGTTATATTTCCATTAATCATGTTTGCTCTAAAATTTTCAACATACCCCAAAATAGATTTTCTTGGTTATCAATACCATTCAACAAATAATTTTATGTCCATAATGAAAATATAATGTTGAAAAATCTTTATATGTTTCATGAATATTATAACCATAAAATCATTGATATCATACTTATATAACATCTTTCTAGAATTCCAGTACATAAATAGTTCAATCATTCCACATAAATGATTTGAATAATTTAAAGCCTTCCTTGGTCCAGGTGTAAACCATTATATTAGGGAATTAAATCATATAATTCCCAAGTTCTCCAAAAACAAGAAATTATATTCCTTAGTAATTTAGCTCTCCAAGACCTTCATTTCATCACAGAAAACACCTCCCCATTCCATTGAGGCATTATACTAGGTTATCATTCCCTTATTCATGATATATCATGATATTATACTTGGAATAATCAAAAGGTTTTTACTACTAGATCCCATATCATTGTGTTTCTTAAGAGTTAAATCATTGAATTATCCTTAACATTCAATATTAACTTCATTCCTCCTAGTTCCATCAATTTTCTAATAAAAAAAACTTAGTGTGATAATAAATAATCATATTAGATAACCAAACAATCCAAATAAATCATTTATAGTGTTTCCAAATCATGAAACATTCTTTTCCATCTATAAAAACTTATGTTTATACTATGTTATTAATGATCCCCATATTTTAAAAATAAATTATAATGGTTCAAAATTAAAATGAAAATTAATATAATAATATCCCACAGGACTGTCAAACTAGGAGTGCATTAAGGGTTTTCTCATCATGCACTAGAATGAAGGTAAAAATATATTTGACCAACTATTTATGGGTTTATTACACCAAGATGAATCTATACAAAAAAACAAATTGACTTATAGTATCCAGAGAGGTATTTATTTCTGGGAATACAAAAAAAATATCCAACTTAAATAAACATTATGATGTTATCCTATACTTAGATATATCCTCATATTTTTTCATAAGGTTATGCATCATAATCCATGTTTTCTTAAATATGATTCAAATGGATTCAACTAAAATTTTATTTATACTAAAAATAAATACCCTGACCCTAGTATCCCTAAGTCGATGTTTACATTATTACATTAAAACTAGATACAACTGATCATATCCCAAGGGGACGAATATTTTAGTAGTATTAAAAAATAGATACACACATAAATTTGACATTACATTTGAAAACATAAAATAGAACATAGTATTATTATTGAGAGCATCATTATTACATATATAATATCCATGTATATAAATTATAATACACTTCATGGTATCCTAGGGAAAATAAACATAAGAAAGGGGTGATCTATGATGATTATTAATGGTTTGCGTTCAGAAAAAACTAAAATTGAATAAATAAGTCATAAATAATATGATTGGAATAAATGATGATCAATTAATCCCATTTAAATAATCGCATGAGGTTGAAACTTATTCATGGATATTATAAAAATTCAAATAATCACACAAGAATCAATAACTAATTTTATAATGATTTAATGCATAAATTAGAACATGTTAAACATATTTCCACTAAGAAAACATAAACGTGTCATCAATGGATTGTGCCAATAAATCATTAACATACCATCAAATCCTCATTCCAAGACATTTTACACAAAAGGGTAAGGCCTTATCCAAATTACCAACCTTTTTTTCTTATGATACCAACTGATGAATCATAGGCCATTTTAAATTCGGGCCTCACCCATCACTTAATAAGTTTAGTACATTAATCATTTGTATAAAAAACACGACTTAATAAAGATGTCTTAAAATAAAAAAATTGTTATTATTAAAAAAACCAGCATAAGAAATGACAATACATTCCTCCTTCATACTAATAAAAAACTATATAGAGATATATAATGTATATTAGCATTAGAGTTTATTATCAGAAAAAATATTCAATAAATTATGTTGACCTAGATTAAAATAATGTAAAAATAATATTGAAAATTTATTCTTAATAATATACCCTTTTACTTTGAAATAACTTATTTAAAAAATAAAAAAATAAAAAATATTAAAAATAAATTTTTGTTGAAATGAATATTTGAAACATTTAAATTATGCTTTACGGAATCAAGTGATTATAATGGTGTGAAAATATATTTATTCCATGTATGTTAAAATAAAGGCTCCTTTCACATTTTTGGTAAAATATTAAAAGTACCTTGTTCGGAAAAAGACAAGAAGATTCATTTTAAAATATTTTATAAATTAAAAAACATGGGAAAAATTTTAATAAATAATTTAAAAATACTAAAATCATTATTTAAAAAATTTTACAGAAAATATGGACCTGGAAGAAATGGATTCCAGACCAAGAAGAAAAACCAAGTCTGTTTTCCTTCAAAAAAAATTTTTTGTATCCTCAGTACATAAATAGGGTAATATAAAATTAAAGATTATAACAGGTAAAAATGACCATAGAATAAGAAAATATATTGGTTTTAAGATATAAATCTCAAACAACACCCCTAATATAGTCTTAAACACAAATAATGATGAATATTGATGAGATGACAAAATAAACCCTTACAAATGTCATATCATCGAAGTGAGAATTAATCAATGAAGTGATTTTGTGTAAAAAATGTAAATATATACAAAATTGGAATTCTAATATCATAAAATCATATGTAATTTCACATATAGCTATGTAATAACATAGTTAATTAAGTAGAAGTATAACAAAATGAATAAAAAATATATTAAGAAACCCCTTACCTCAGTTTTAGATTCCTTCATATGTGTCCAAACCTCCTATAAAATAAGTATAGATTTATTATTAATCTATTAGAGAATAGTAATAATATAAAAAATATCACATATGATTTACTTATAACCATTTATCACCTTGTTATTAATAATTTTTTTTAAATCATTGTTCTAGGTGATAACTGATTCCTTTTTCATGTATGATTTGGTTTGGTAGTTTTGATATTTTATTTTCTTCAGGGATAAATTGTATCAATGGTAATCTTTTTTTTTCATTTCCAAAAGCCGGTTAGAGGGAACCGGTACCCCAAACCAGTTTAAGGAAAACCAGAAACCTCACAAACATTCAAACAGAATACAGCGGAATTCAAATTCAAAATTAAAATAAAACAACGTCCAACCACGTGCCCCACCTTGAGCCACGATCCCATCACACATCAATCCTCGAGCTGCACAGTTGCCTCGAAACGCGCCACCAATCAGGTCACCGGCAAGACATGCTGGACTGACTAGCGTTCATCACCACCGGTGACCGACGAACCACTGACCATGCCACCACCTTCATCACACCCGCCGGAGAAACTGTAGGGAAACCACATCAACTGGAATGAAGGTGAGCTTAACTAATGTCCGACAACATCACCTTCAACCCTGTCCAAGAACCAATCGCCGCGGAAGACGCTGACGCGCACCAAGAAGGACCCATAGCGCTCTAAAGAGTATACCATTGGAAGAACCGGTCTTACACTCGTTGATCCAAACAGGATCGCCGTTAGCATAGCCACCATAGCAGATAGCCAACGACCATCGGGAAATATTCCCACCCCCGGCCAGAAAACACCAGAGAAAGATCCAGAAAAAGTAAATCACACATTCAAAGAAACAAAACACAAACCATCAAACCCTAAACCCGAGGGACCAGAAAAATGTTGCAAGAAGATGAAGCCCGCAACCCAGATCCCTTCTCCACCATCCTTATCTACCTCAAGAGCCTCCGTGAAACACCAACCGCCCACATCGGAACTTCGAGCTTCAAGCTCTGACCGACACCACGCCACCAACGAAAACCCTATCCAGTGAAAGGAATCGGGCAAGCTAGAAATCAATGAGTGTGGGAGAGCCAGAGGAAACCCCGAAGAAATTGGATCTGAGGAAAGGAGGCGGCGAGAACCCAGGGGAAGGAGGCGGCAACGAGGATAGCACCCAGAAACAGCAGCGCCCCTTATGGGCCCATTCTTCTCACTCGAAGTCTTTAGGGATAAATCTTATCATCTTTTTTAATAATTAATAAATATCATATTATATATATATTTATTTATTTATAGACATCCATAAAATATGTAGATTAATAAACAAATTACACTGTTCATAGAGTCTGAAGTCCATAGATATGCATGATCTATGTCTTCAATTTTTGGTAGATAGAGAAATAAAAAAGGTAAATGAGAATAACACATTCAATAATCAATATTATATCATATATATTTATTAAATATATCCTTACTACTATACATGTAAATTTAAAATGTAAAAAAGATTGCTTTGTAGAGGTGGAAGTCCACAAGTACCCACGATCGGTGTTATAAGTTTCCTACAGATTGGAATGCAAGAAAGTGGATTGGATTTTATAACTCCAAAAGAGTAATTATTTCTTAAATATAATATATAAACATTAAAACAACATAATAAAAATCCATTAAAAATTTTATATAAAATTAATTGTATCACTATGTGGAAGAAATAGTCCACGGAAATGCATGAGTAATACATTCACACCCATTTGATGGAAAATATAGAGGATAATTGTGGATTGTTAAGTATGATAAAACTTTAACATTTATATAATACATAATTTATTATTTTATAATAAATACCACATATATTTAGAAATCTACATATGATGTATAATAGTAAGTTATCATTTATGGCATCTCATCTTTGAAAGAACTCCTTTAGATATTCTCTTAAAGACCCTAATCTTAAAGTTTTGTGAATAAAAACAGCTATAAAACATATATTCAAATGTTGGTAAGTGATTTTTATTAGGATTTATTTAAGATATATGTCTCAAAGTGGTGTAAAGAGTAGACATTAGGGGTGTCCTTTTATATGGAAGGGAAAGGACACACAGGGAATTATTTGAAAAATTAAAATATAACTATGTTATTCCCAACACAAATACTTTCCAATGGTCCTATATTGAAATAAAATGTTTCAAAGTTCCAAATATAATAATCCAAGTAAATATTTGTAGTTTTTTGTTTCATTTTAAACTAAACCTTTTTGTTTTACCCAATTGTTGACGAATTTTTATCTAAACTGCTATAATTAATTTTTATTATTAATGTTTTTTATTTTTACCTATAAATTATAAAATAGATAATAATTGAACTAGGGATGAAAGTTTAGACCATTTTTCATTATATTTTCCCCTTTTAATTTTTTTATTAGTTTAAAAAAAATTAATAATTTTTTATGATAAAATAATATTAAATTCATTTTAAGAACTATTCGCACTATTGGACATTGAAAAAACATAAAAATAATATAATCAAAATATAAACCATTACAAAATTTATATTATTTTATTTTATATCTTTAAAATTTGTGGATCTCAATAATTCACCCAAATTTAATACTTTTAATATTATTAAAATTATTAATTTTATTTTTCTATTAATTGGATAAAAACTGTATCAGCATTGAATAGAAATTCATGGAAATTATATGATCACTAAAATTTATATATAAATTAATAGGATATAAAAATTAATTTATATTTAAAATAAATATTTATAAAAAAAAATATCATTGTTTCATCTTTTAGTAAAAATTATAGAGTTATTAAATTCAAGAGAGTGACGTTTGGTATTTATTTATTCCTAAAATTAATAAAAGGTCATAATCAAATAAAAATGGCACCTAGTGGAATTATAATTGATAATAAGATATAAATGGAAGAACAACACTCATCCAATAGGATAAAGGCATGTTTGGGAATGATTTTGAGACCCTGTCTTAGGGGTTTAACCCTACTTTATTCATTTTAACGTTATCAAGGTGACAAAAATTTATCATGGTTACTATTAATAATGAGAAAAAATAAAAGTGAAATATTTACCAGATTAGAATATATAAAAACCAAAAAATTAATTTTTTTGAAATATTAATTTTACATAATTTTGCTAAATCAATTTTTATATTATTCTGAAAAACACAATGAAAAACATTTTTTTAGAGAAGTGCATTAAAAAAGTTAATGGTTATCAAAATCTAGAATATTAATAATTTAAATGAAATTAATTATATTATTATATATAAATTTTATTATATTTCACTTTAAGTCTAAAACAAAAATTTAAAGGGGTTTTTAAAATACAAGATTTGAAAAATTGTTATTTTTCCCAATTCCATGAAAAAAATAAACCATTTCAAAAGGATCAATTTCTTACAATAAGTTAACTTGTATATTATAATTTCACAAATAATGTTATGTTTTGTCAAATAAAATTTCTATAAGTATGAAAAAAATCATTATATTAGTTACTCATACAAATAAATAAAACCATATCTAGGAAAAATGTATTTTTGATGCATTTAAAGACTTTAAAAAAAATTGAGTACTTATTTATCAATATAATTTCTGTATCTTAAACATTTACACATAATTTTTAAAATGTGGTTATTACTATTTACACCACAAATTTAATGACTAGGTTATAACAGTATATTATAGTACACTTCAATTACTCATGGGGTCACGTGTATCACATGTTTTTGATGAAATTAAATTGATACAAAGAAAAATATATCATAAAATATGAGAATGTTACTATTAATAGATAAGGGTAACCAACCAAAAGGAATGAATTTTTATGGAAGGTGTAACTTTTTTTACTACCCTACAAAAAAAATGTATGAAAATACTACATAGGTAGGTGAAGTTGGAATATAAAATGAAGAAACTATTAAAACGTATATTCATTATTAATGAATATATAAATAAATATCAATATAAGTGAAAATATAAACATTTTACAATGGTTTTCATTATTATATGTCTAGAAACATTGGATGTGGCGTGAAATAAGGAATTCAATGAAAAACAATAATTTTTTCACCTTTCGTGGACATGCCAACTAGAATTCTCCAAAAATTTATAAAATTAATATAAAAAGAAGAGTAATTTTCCACCAAGGTACTTTTATGATAATAAAGTAATACGTGAAGGTATGAAAAAATGTAACAAAATATTAAATGGATTCACTTGGTTGATAAAGTAGTCTCAAATCTATTAATAAAACTGGTGAAGAATAAAAGTCCAACTTACTCTATTATTTTATCCAGAGAATTTTAATGAGAAGGGAGATAAAGGTGATGAAGTCTAGGGTGTTTTTCCCATAAAAAGTAAGCTGGTGATTCCAAAAATCAAATAAAGTTAGAATTAAAAGAAAAACTCTGAACAATCATTGTTTTTGAAAAAAAATTATGAAGTTTTAGAAAATTGAACATTTTTTACACATATAAAGGAGTCTAAAAATGATAATGATTTTCAAAAACTATAACTATGGAGATAAGAATATGTATTCATATATGAGGAACAATTTCCATGATCTCCCATTTTTATATAAAAACCAAAAAATTATATGTAAAGTGGGGAAATTTATTTGTTGATAACAAAAATGTTTTTACAATGGGGGAGAAACTCTTATATAATGCTTGATAATATTTTAATTTTTTTTAAGATGGATTAATTTAAGTAAGATGAATTAAAATAAGATAAATTTACTACTAAAAAAAGATTTTATGAGTTGAAATCAATCAATAAATTCTATGGATAACTTTATTACATATATTGATTAATCTCTTTTTCTACACCAGTCATGTATCAAACATTGCTAGAGTTGGTATATTTTTTGGATTATTTCATTATGAGAGTTTATGTTATCCATTATCCCAAAATGTTTTAAATGAATTTTAAAACATATAAAAAAATGGGAGATAAAAATAATATAACTCATAAGAGAATATTTTAATTTATTATATATAAGGGGGATATAAATTCATTGAATTTAATTAAAAATCTGTATTGAAAATAAATAAAAAAGGGAAAATTATATAATTCATATGATGATAATGATGGTGGTAATGTATGTTTTGTCTGTAAACAAAGGAAAATTCAATAAATATGTTATAGTAGAGTATTTATGTTAAAGTATTATATGTGTGTTTTGGATGTAAAACCATTTTTAGTATATACATTGGAAGGAAAACACATTGATTGTAAGTGACATTGATAAATTTACAAATAATGATATGAAAAAAGAAACTATATATTTGATGATCGTTTGTAAGTATATTTAGTTAAAAAAAATTAATTAAATATTTGTCAAATGAATTCATTTTCACACCAATGGTTTTATATAATAAGAAGATGAGTCATAACAACAATTGAGAAAACCAATCAAAAGATATGCATGGTGGATACTATGATACACCATTTCGAAGAATTGTATAGTACATGCAAAGAAATATGGACTCAAAGATTTTACTTGAGATTACGAGCAGGATAACATTAATAACACTGGAGGAAAGGAATTATTATGTATATAATATCCCAAATAAGGTGATCAATATTAGATATCATTATTTTTATAAGAATTGAACATACAAATTTTGGAAGAAGTCAATGTGTTTATTATGAGTGTTTGAGGCTGGGATATTTGGTGTTTCAGAGGAAAATATGAACTTAAAATTATTGGGTATGAGTATCGGAAGAAGATTGAAGTCCATGAAGTATAGTAAATGAGATGAGTACAAAGTGTACTTGAATAAACCGATGTTTGGATTTTAAACACTGAAGTAACCCACATGCTTATCAGAAGGAGAATTCTGAAGGTACCCTGAAGACGATGTTAACAAAAAGTGATCTATCACCTTTATACAAACAATAACTGGTCTAAAAGATAAAAAATATAATTCATGTGGGAGGATGAGTTATATTTGAGAAATATAGACCAGTATATGACCTATGTTTTTTAAAGGATGAATTTGATTATACTTGGTGATATGCTGCTTGATTAAGAGGTGTAACAAATTTTGTTGGATATAAAATGAAAAAAAAATCTAAGGGTAGTTTAGGTTGTATAAATTTTACATTTTGTATAAAAAGGATCTATAAATGAATAGATATTGGGATTATGAGATATTGTTAAATATTTTAAATATCACTATGAGAATTCAAATGGAATATGAGTACTATAAATAAATTAATTCTACAATGTAGATGTTGTAGGTAGATTATTTGGCATGTTACCAAAAGATAAATAATTTAATTTTTATTAAAGTTAGATCACATATGAATAGTGTTATTATAAATAATTATTGGATTATCATTTAGTACATGTATCATTGAATAAATAAGCATATGAATTTGGATTTTCCGATCTAAATAACATGAAAAAATATCAAAACATAGTCAACTATGTAGATAACATAAATATTAATGTTTTAAGTGTGAGAAGATGAGTTCACATGAAATCGATAGAAAAAAATTCATAAAAAAAAGAATGAGTTGTTGATGTATTTCATGAATAAGAAACATGTGCATTGAAAAGACTCATAAACTAATTATGGATCATGAATATACAATAAGTTCACCAAAAAAATTTGTTACATGGGGTGACTAATAATTATTGAGTTGTGGTAAGTCTGAATAATATTGGTGTTGTGTATATACATAAAGGATACAAGAAAACAATTATAAATTTACCTATATGTACTTGAGAGATGAGCTTCAAAAAAATTACATAGATAAGGTGAATCTCAAGTAAATATAAAAGATAATGAAAAAAATGAGTTTTTTATACATGTAGAAAAAAATGATTGGTGTGAAGGCTGAATAAATGACCAAATGAATTGTAAAAATTATGTTCACACAAACAATTAATGAATTGTGTGAAAGAAATTACATTCAAAATAAATAGAGGAATATCACATTTTTATAAATTAAAAAACTGATAATGATAATGTTAAGTTATACGATCATATTCAATATTCATGAATGATTGTGTTCATGATTCCTGAATGTTTTTGAGGAAGATGATGATGTTTTCATATTTCAATGATTTGATGAAGATTTTTAAATTACAATTTTTAGGTGATTCTCGAAGGCATTCAATGAAAAATATAAAGCCAAAAAATCTTAGATTATAGGATTTGTGTTTCACTAAACTCATCCATAAGGATGAACCTATAAAATGGAAGAGACCATACATAGAAATATCTCATTAATGTAAATAAAATTTTGAGAGAGTTTCTCAGAAGAATTGAAGAGTTGTGAAGAATTATATATCTCGAGCATTTGAGAAAGATGTAGTTGAGTCATAATTTTAGAGAATATTATAAAATTAACTATAAATACCCTAAACTTAGTATCCTAGATCCAATGGTTACATTATTAAATTATTATGAGATATAATTAATCATATCCCAAAAGTATTGAATAGTTTAGTAGTCTTGGTAAACCGAATACATACATGAATCTCAAATTACATTTGAAAACCTAAAATATAAAATCGAGTGAATGTAAATATTCCACACCATTGAAATCATTTAAATATTCCACCATCATATCCTATATAGATGAAGCAAAACAAGGGTGAACATAGATACTCAATAAGGGTTATGTAAAAAGGAATATATTATGAGTAAATAGGTAATAATCAATGTGTGAAGGTAAATAATAGAAAACACATTCCATTTTATCAATAACATGTGCCAACGAGCCTATACCAAAGTGGTACATGATCATGCTTGGCATCCAAAAGACGCCGGATCAAATCTAGTCAAGGATTAATTTGTGGGTGTACAATAGGATCACTGTATCATGTACTATAGTAGTACTATCGCACCGGCAGAACTTTTGCGGTGGTGACACTGTTGCGGTGGAGGAACTATAGCAGTGGTGGTACTATAGAAGGTACTGTAGCAGCTCGGTTACTGTAGTTGTACTATTAACTGAGGGGCCCTTTGGGCCAAAAAATGGGCTTTAAGCCTAGTATTCATGCCACTTGTCTGTAGGACTTTAGTCTTTGTAATGGGTATCCCACTACCCTATCTAAATGGTAATTTTCTTTAAATAATAAAATGAGGCTTCGGCCCCAACCTTTAAAAAAAATAACATGTGAATAAAGATTAATTTGATAGGAGAAATGGACGTCAAATGATTCCATATAAATAATCACATGATCTATAAAACTTATCCATGAATATTATTCAAAATAATAATAAGTAAATTAATAAATGATTTATTATTGATGAAATTTGGAATGTTTGACATCTAAAACTTGTCGCCAAGGCGTTGTGGCATGAAAAATTAAACTACAGGTTGGTATTAACTAAAAAACATTTAATAAGGCTATCCAACTGGTTTGTCTCATGATATCAACTAATCCCTTATAATGCAATATAACTTATGAACCCCCCCCCCCCCCCGTCATTGTATGTCCATTGTATTACTCAAAAATTTAATGATAAATTTAATTCATAAAAAATAATTCTGATTATTAAATATATATATTTAGTAAATAATATAGAATTTCAATATTTCCTCAATCAATCAAAAACATTTGAAGTAAAATATGATATGTTTAAATATTATATGTTTTAGGAATGAATCATATATATTATATATGTATTTAAGTGAAATATAATGTTAAAATATAACAAGTAAGTGAATTTGTTGAGAGAATATTAATTTCATAACTTGACTCAAGTCGAGGCTCAAGCCGTAACTACCCCAAGCCTGCCTCCAATGGCTAGGGGTTGAAAAAGTACCAAAGTACCAACTAAACTTACGGTGGACTTTTTCTAAGTACATATACAAACACAAACAGCCAAATCATTGCAAAATTGTATAGGGAAATAAATAAAATATGAAACTATGCTATAAATAAACCAAACAATAATGTACCTATAAATAGTATGAAGTAAATTAGTGGAAACTAAAAAGAAAAGGGAAAAAATACATTCATAGACACATATGTGCCCCATCCTAACTGAATAATGGAGAAGTAAAACAACTAAGAGAGCACTGATCATAGATCACAAGCTACGACTACTATACGCGGTCCAATAACCCCATATCCCAAGCTCCTGTGAAGTCACAATAGAACTATTCACTTTCTAAAAAATATGTGAAACTTGTTGGGAAAATTCTATGTAGGTATTTTTATATACATACATGATAGAATTACTTGAAAAGGTGAAGGGGGAGTAATAAGTGATAAAAATGAAGAGAAAAGCAATAGATAGAAAAATGTATAGTAAAACATTACAAATTTCCCCAACCAAGAGTGAAAGTAAACTTGTACAAACATAAGGATATCATCATAGTGAGAATATGAACTTCTCATCTAGTCATTTCTACCTAGAGCATGAGAGTGGACTCATCCAACTATGAGATTATAGACACAAAAAGCAACGGGCCTACCCCACAAGAATTTGTCTCACTTAAAAGGAGAGTAAGTAAACCTAAGGTGTGGGTACTAAAATAATATATATATATATATATATATATATATATATATATGAGTGTGTGTGTTTGTGTGTTTATGTGTGTGTGTGATCAGTCAATGAAACTGAAAGCAGTGAGTAAGGGGATTTCCCTCTCACAGCTCAGCCCGAGAAAAAGACTAGCCAATAGTTCCAAAAGTATCTATTAACGATGCCTAGAATCTCACATGGTTGACCCGAGCTACCTAGTCTTTGGGAATCAATAACCACACCATGCTACTATTCACTTTGGGAGGCATAGAATCAACTGTATGATTTCAGGTCGCGTTACATGGACACGTCTTAGTGGGGAAAGCATACTTCTTTCTCTTAAGTCCAAAGGAACGTAAAATGAAATCTTGTCACTATGTTGAAAAATTGAGGGGATAAATTTTTTAGGTAAAGACCCCATGCCCCAGTATGATGGGGGTTCCTACACTGGTAGTCACTGAGGAAATCCATTGCCCAATCCAGTTGGAGGTATACACTTGAAAATTATATTGGGGAATGCCACTACCTTTCTCTACTAGAGGGTAAGCTCAGTGAGTCCATAGGGATTCCCACTAACCAACCTTTAAGAAGGGATATTACTTGAATATGTCATTGGTGAATTCAACTACCCATATTTACATGAGGGAAAGCCCAGAAATTTCATCGGAAACGACCCTACACTACCAGATTGTATGGTAATCATGAAACATCATGGAACTCAACTTCCTAGTCCTACTAAGGGTTGCTTAGAACGATCATCGGGGAATGACAATTTTGATACATACTAGAGGTTAATATAGGTAATATATTTGGGAAACACTAATGCCATCCCTTCTAGAGGTTTTTTTCTAGAACTGCTCTGGTGATTCTGTAGGACACCTACCAATATTGGGTGTTTCCTTAGCACATACCAAACACAAAACAATTCACATCGTATCTGAAAATCATCTTTAAAGGGAACCATCATGCTCTATGTAGAAAATACTCAGGATAGGATAGTGCGAGACATAATTTGAGTTAAAATGAATGATATATGATCCTTCAATGATCAATCCAATGAGATAAAGTGGAACACAACATGTGAGGTGATGAAAACGGCATGTGGCCTCTGTCCATAGTCTGTTCGTGTCTATAAATAGAACAAAACTCCACCCCATGTAGTTGAACATGCCATGTAGGTGGACTATACACTATGTCCTGACTAATTGGGACTAGGGATTTGTTCTATGGTAATGCCTGTGTACTTGGGCCCCATGTCTATGAACTTTGGTACACTTTGTTTTGGTCCACAGGAAATGTCACCATCTTGGCTAACCCATGTCTGTGTTCTCTTACATATATTTCCCACCTTTGTGGCCCATCACATGTTTTTTCCAACATGGTAACAAGTACATTTAGTGTGATGGAGTGTGGCACGTCATGTTACCATCATATTTTCCCAAATACTAGTGTCGCTTCTGAGGGAGCCTACACGCCATGGGTTCTTCATTATACATGGTCTGTAGTCGATTTTTCTTCCAGAAAGTTCGTATTTTCTAGATCATTATCTATGCTTAAAATCTAGTTATACCACTTTAGATCTAATGCGATCTAAGGATGAAAATGGCATAACTTATAAGAAATTGTGATTCTGAGCCTCTATACAATAAAAACAAATCACCGTCACACACATGGTTTTCAACATTTGAACAGTACACAAATATCGATTCATTTACTGGGATATTGATGTTTAATAGCTTGATAATTCAACCTCGCCTCACAATATTCATATATCTATGCTCGGTTCTCAAAACCCTTAACGATTCATCAATTTTTTGTCCATTTGGATTCCTGATTGAGCTTCAGTCACCCAACAATAGTCAAAATGGGAACCATAGGGATTCCATCGGTGAAGAATGTTATGAAACATGGGATAAAGGTACAAAGAAAAATGTTTTAAACATAACCATCCAAGAATATTTTCTCAGTGATCAAAAAATAAAATAAAATATTAGAGAAAAAAAAAAGAAAAAATCAATATTTTAGTTATCAGGCTCATGTAAGGGTTTTAACAAGATCCCATATCAAAGAATAAATATCGAACCAATCAAACATTTAATCAAGGTTGTAAAAATCACTAATTATGAGTCCTATATCATTTTGGATCGATCACAATTGAATAACATGAATGATAACAAGTTTTAGTGGATCCATTTTTTCTGGAGCATCGATTCACCTAGATCTAAGTATTCTTCATTCATTGAAGGGATTATCCATTGGGTGGAGGGGAAGAGAGATATTCCGATGGTGGAATTATTATGAGCAAACCTTAGAGAATTGTCCTTAATGATAATTTAATAGATTAAATTCTACGACAATGTTTTATTAATAAATTAATTAATCCACTTAATCATACTTACAATGAGAGAGGGGTCAAAAAATCATGTACTATCTTATTTTATGTCGCTCCTAGGTTAAACACCACACATCGGACACAACATTAGTCTTAAAATTTTTATCTAATCACCAGTTAAGAGTTACTATTTTATTTAATTAACAAAATTAATATAATATAAAATATATTTAAAATTTTAATGAAATTAATTCTAGGAACAACATGCCTCAGAATCACATGCTGTGTAAACTCCTAACTCTAGAAATATATATTGAAATATTTTAAATTCTTAGAAGGAAAAAAGTGGTCTCTAAATCACTCCCCCATTAATTATTTTTATCCCAAAAACAAAACTAGGAATATTACTAAGGATACAAAGTATTCATCTAGGTCTCCAACTCCCAAGAAATATCTTGCATGTTTCTATGCTTCAATAGTATACAAACTAAAGGGATGGTCCATCCATCCAAGGTCTGCTCCTATCAGTTCTCGATCACCACTATGTGATATGAAAAGGTGGACCTATAATCTATGTTTATATTCACCTATTTAATGACTTTCATGGGGTCATGCACATATCACCTCAACTATGAAAAATTGAAATCATCATCCAGCCACTCTAGCTATGGGGGTAGGGAGAGGTGGTCAACAACCTCCCCAACCCTTTTCACAATCTTTAATGAACCAATGATCCTTGGGGATAACATTACTCCTCGGTCGTACCTCCATATTTATTCATCATGGAGAGACTCTCAGAAATACCCAGTCTCCCTACAATAACTACAAGGGTTGATGATGATGATCTATAAAGTATTTATGTCTACTATAGGTCATCCTCAACCATTATGGATGAATTGTACTTTCTCTGTTGTCACCTGCACCAACTGTTGGCCCACAAGTTATGAATCTCCAATCTCAATCTATAATATGGGTGACTTGAAGGATATCCAATATTGGGCCTTAAAAGGTTCCATGTTGATGGTAATGTTTTACCTATTATTGTAAGAAAATTATACCAAGGGAAGGGGATCCTCTAATATCCAACGGAAGTCCAACATGAAATCCCTCATCATGTCCTCTACCATTTAGATAGTGCTCCCTATCTTCCCATATGTCTGGGGGTGAAAGGCTATACTTATCCACATCTGGCTCTCAAATTCCTCTTGCAAGCCTCTCAACAATCATGACATAAACATTGGTTCATGACCAGATACAATCGTTAAGGGGACCCCATGAAGGTGCATGATCTCTCATACATAAAACTATCCCAAAATCTCTTCCAAAATCTTATCCCTGATTTAAAATAAGTGATCTAACATAATCATTTGGTCTAATATCACCCATATGGCTTCATAAATCTTCTATTTGTGTGGAGGCCTTGTGATGAAGTTCATTTTTATTCAATCCCATTTCAACATTGGGATCTCAGTTCGCTGTATCCCACTCATTGAAACATTGTGCTCAAAATTCACCTATTGAAAAGTGAGGCACTGTTAGATGAACTCATCTATACTTATTCTCATGACAACCACCAAAAATACCCCTGAATATCTTGGTACATCTTCCCCATTCTGGGATGTTTAGCTAGGGGAGAAGAATGGAACTCCCAAATCACCTCCTCTCACTTCATGAATGGAACCATTGTTCTCCCCTAGAAAAAGATTTTATGATTACCCCCTTCATAATATTCATTTGTTGTATTTACTGAAAATATATGAACATGAAAGGCCTCACATTCTATGAACCCTAGTTGAGACTCTCTCACGTGATCAAGAAGAGAAGGTGTCAACACCATTGACATAAGAAAATGTGCACCTTCCTGTTCCACCAGGGTGAGTTTTAAGGAAGTTAACTACTCTTAAGAATCTTGCACTAAGATATAATGTATCTTCATAATAAGGGTGTCTTCCACAATGTTTCCTTTCCTTGGATTATATACTATCTTGATGTCTTATTGATACAGAAATTCACTACGGGAAAAATGGGTATTTGCGACGGGTTATTTGCGACGGGAATAAATCCCGTCGCAAATAGTCCCGTTAAAAACTTATTTGCGACGGGGGTCTTTACCCGTCGCAAATAAGTAGTCTTTTGCGACGGGGAAGCCTATCCCGTCGCAAATAGTTTTCCCGGGCTTTGGCGCCAAATCCGGGGAAAACTATTTGCGACGGGGATGCCTTTCCCCGTCGCAAATAACCGGCGGCGGTAAAAGGTATTTGCGACAGGAAAGTATTCCCGTCGCAAATAGTATGTTATTTGCGACGGGTCCCGTCGTAAATAACTATTTACCGGTTGACCGTAATAAATGCGGGCGAAGGTATTTGCGACGGTGCCCGTCGCAAATAATACTATTTGCGACGGGATTCCCGTCGCAAATGGACCCGTCGCTAATAATCTAACCTATAAATACCCCCATCCGTTTTTCTCAAATCATTCTCATTCTCCACCTTCTTCTGCTCTAAAATTTCTATTTCTAAATTTGAGTTTTTTTTCAGTTTAATTTTTTTCTTCGGAGCTGTTATTAAAGTTTTGAAGAACGATCAGAGCTCATCAATTTTCAAGGTATTTATGTTCATTTTAATTTAATATTTATTTTTAATTTTGTATTAATTTCAATTATTTTTGATTAGTTGTAATTTAATTATGTTTATATTGTTTTCTTACTTAATAAATTTAAATTATTAGTATTGTTCATAGTTAATGGTAATTAGGAATAATTTGTAATAATTTTTAATAATTAAGAATAAATATTAATAATTAGTAATAATTACCAATAATTAGTAATAATTAGTAATAATTAGTAATAATTAGTAATAATTACCAATAATTAGTAATAATTAGGAATAATTAGTAATAATTAGTAATAATTAGGAATAATTAGTAATAATTAGTAATAATTAGGAATAATTAGTAATAATTAGTAATAATTAACAATAAATAGTAATAATTACCTATAATTTGGAATAATTACCAATAATTAACAATAATTAGTAATAATTAGTAATAATTGCCAATAATTGCAAATAATTGCAAATAATTAGGAATAATTAGTAATAATTAGTAATAATTAGGAATAATTAGGAATAATTAGTAATAATTAGGAATAATTAGTAATAATTAGTAATAATTAGGAATAATTAGTAATAATTAGGAATAATTAGCAATAATTAGGAATAATTAGGAATAATTATCAATAATTACCAATAATTAACAATAATTAGCAATAATTAGCAATAATTAGCAATAATTAGCAATAATTAGCAATAATTAGCAATAATTAGCAATAATTACCAATAATTAGGAATAATAACCTATAATTTGGAATAATTACCAATAATTTGGAATAATTACCAATAATTTGGAATAATTACCAATAATTTGGAATAATTACCAATAATTAACAATAATTAGTAATAATTTGTAATAATTACCAATAATTTGTAATAATTAGGAATAATTAGTAATAATTAGTAATAATTAGTAATAATTAGGAATAATTACCAATAATTACCAATAATTTGTAATAATTACCAATAATTTGTAATAATTAGTAATAATTACCAATAATTACCAATAATTTGTAATAATTAGAAATAATTAGTAATAATTACCAATAATTACCAATAATTGCCAATAATTAGTAATAATTATCAATAATTGCAAATAATTAGGAATAATTGCAAATAATTAGGAATAATTAGGAATAATTAGGAATAATTAGGAATAATTAGTAATAATTAGTAATAATTAGGAATAATTAGGAATAATTACCAATAATTACCAATAATTACCAATAATTGGTAATAATTACCAATAATTGCAAATAATTGCAAATAATTAGGAATAATTAGTAATAATTAGTAATAATTAGGAATAATTAAGAATAATTAGTAATAATTAGGAATAATTAGTAATAATTAGTAATAATTAGGAATAATTAGTAATAATTAGGAATAATTAGCAATAATTAGGAATAATTAGGAATAATTATCAATAATTAGCAATAATTGCCAATAATTAGGAATAATTACCAATAATTAGCAATAATTAGCAATAATTAGCAATAATTAGGAATAATTAGGAATAATTAGCAATAATTAGGAATAATTACCAATAATTAGGAATAATTACCTATAATTAGGAATAATTACCTATAATTTGGAATAATTACCAATAATTTGGAATAATTACCAATAATTAGCAATAATTAGGAATAATTTGTAATAATTACCAATAATTTGTAATAATTAGGAATAATTAGTAATAATTAGTAATAATTAGTAATAATTAGGAATAATTAGTAATAATTAGTAATAATTAGTAATAATTAGGAATAATTAGTAATAATTAGGAATAATTAGGAATAATTACCAATAATTACCAATAATTTGTAATAATTAGTAATAATTACCAATAATTACCAATAATTGCCAATAATTAGTAATAATTATCAATAATTGCAAATAATTAGGAATAATTGCAAATAATTAGGAATAATTAATAATAATTAGGAATAATTAGGAATAATTATGAATAATTAGTAATAATTAGTAATAATTAGTAATAATTAGGAATAATTAGGAATAATTACCAATAATTACCAATAATTACCAGTAATTGGTAATAATTACCAATAATTTCAAATAATTGTAAATAATTAGGAATAATTAGTAATAATTAGTAATAATTAGGAATAATTAGGAATAATTAGTAATAATTAGGAATAATTAGTAATAATTAGTAATAATTAGGAATAATTAGTAATAATTAGGAATAATTAGCAATAATTAGGAATAATTAGGAATAATTATCAATAATTAGCAATAATTGCCAATAATTAGGAATAATTACCAATAATTAGAAATAATTAGGAATAATTAGTAATAATTAGGAATAATTAGTAATAATTAGGAATAATTAGGAATAATTAGGAATAATTAGTAATAATTACCAATAATTAGTAATAATTACCAATAATTTGTAATAATTAGTAATAATGACCTATAATTGCCAATAATTACCAATAATTGTAAATAATTAGGAATAATTTGGAATAATTAGGAATAATTAGTAATAATTAGGAATACTCACGAATACTCACGAATACTCACGAATACTCATGAATACTCACGAATACTCACGAATAATCACGAATACTCAGGAATACTCAGGAATACTCAAGAATACTTAGCAAAAAAAATTATATTATCAATATTTATGAAAAAAATATTAATATTATTAAAATAATAAAAATTTATAAAATATTAAAATTATCAATATTCACAACAGATTTTGCTCTATTCTTAACATGCTCAAATCTTAAAGGGTCGCTAATTGTCAGGTCATGCGCAATAAAAAGTTTGTGTCAGCCATGTCCAATGTAAACTCTATAATTGTCCTTGCATGGTCGATCACCTCAAAAGTAATGTTGCAATCAGACAAACCAAGTCATTCCCTTCTTATCTATAAGAATCATCTCACATGAACCTTTACATAGACCATTCTTCCTTGAAAATTTAAGGGAAAAATAATGATATCCCCTCAAATTTTTAAGGAAGAATGATCTATGTAAAGGTTCATGTGAGATAATTCTTATAGATAAGAAGGGAATGACTTGGTTTGTCTGATTGCAACATTACTTGCGAAGTGATCAACCATGCAAGGACAATTATAGAGTTTACATTAGACATGGCTGACACAAACTTTTTATTGCGCATGACCTGACAATTGGCGACCCTTTAAGATTTGAACATGTTAATAATAGAACAAAGTCTGTTATGAATATTGATAATTTTAATATTTTTTAATTTTTGTTATTATTTTAATAATATTAATATTGTTTTTTCGTAAATATTGATAATATTTTTTTTATTACTAATAATTAGTAAACGAAATCTGCTTGGATAATGAAGGGAAAATTTATAATCATCTCCACAACGATGATTACCAAATTTCCTTTCATTATTCAAGCAGTTTTCCTTTTGCTAAGTATTGCTAAGTATTCCTAAATTAGTAATAAATAGTAATAATTAGCAATAAATTGTAATAATTAGTAATAAATTGTAATAATTAGTAACAATTAGTAATAAATTGTAATAGATTGTAATAATTAGGAATAATTAGGAATAATTAGGAATAATTACCTTATTACATGTGGAGACAGAATGTGAAACACACAGATGAAAGGAGAATTGTATATAATATAAAAAATTATATTATTTTAATATTAATAATAAAATATACTAATAATGTAATGAGGTTATTATTATATAATTAATATTTATAAAAAAAATTATATTAGTATTATTAAAAAAAATAAAAAATCAATATAATATTAAAATTATCAATATTTGTAACAGGTTTTGCTTTATTCTCAATATATTCAATCCTTGCTTGAGTGTTTTTTATAACAAATTATTCAAAACCAGTAATGCTTTTATATTTTATAGAAAAATATGGAACAACGAGGTCGTCAACAGTCATTATTAGATGACCGCATATGGATAAATCAACGTAGAAATCCAAATGGTTCTGGTTTAAATCCATTATATATAGAGGGTGTGGAGATTTTTTTATCATTTGCGGCATCAAATTCAGAATTTGTTTCAGAAGGAAAGATAAAATGCCCTTGTAGAAAATGTGCATTGAGAACGTTTGACACGTTTGACAAAGTGGGGGAACATCTCTTGCGTTTTGGTTTTCAAGCAGATTATGTTTTTTGGTATCAACATGGTGAACGCAGTTCCAGAGCAGGTGATACCAACTTGATTCCAGATCCATCCCGGTTTCAAGATTTAGTACATGATGTTGCAGGTTCATCTGTTCAACATACAGAAACTCCGGCTGATATAGCTTCAAATCCTGAGTTGGGACCGTCTGAATTTTATGAGTTGTTGAA
This sequence comes from Viscum album, assembly GCA_963277665.1. Taxonomy (NCBI): domain Eukaryota; kingdom Viridiplantae; phylum Streptophyta; class Magnoliopsida; order Santalales; family Viscaceae; genus Viscum; species Viscum album. Next base: position 860,054,421 of record OY728143.1, on the reverse strand, counting down.
GTCTGCTGAGGATGCATTATATCCTGGCTGCAAGATGAGCAAATTAGAAGCAGTTGCAAAATTTATGGCTATCAAATCAGATAACGGAATGTCAAACACATGTTTTGACCATATATTTTCATTGCTGAAAACACTGTTACCCGAAGGAAATGTTTTACCTGCAAATTACTATGAAAGTAAGAGGTTGGTTCGAAATTTGGGACTTACTTGTCAGAAGATTCATGCATGTTCAAATGACTGCATTTTATATTCAGGGGAAAATGAGTCGTTGGATAGTTGTCCCACATGTGGGCAACTGAGATATAAAGAAGGACAACACGGGAAGTCTGGTTTGATTCCTGTAAAACAGTTGAGATATTTTCCGCTTACATCCAGACTTCAGCGTTTATTCATGTCTAAGAATACAGCGACAATGATGTCATGGCATAAAGAGAATATTTCAACCGATAAAAGCTTGAATCATCCAGCCGATGGTGATTCATGGAAACATTTTGATAGAGTGCATCCATCATTTGCTTTAGAAGCTAGAAATGTTCGACTGGGCCTTTCCACTGATGGTTTCTGTCCGTTTGGATCTTATGGTAGTCAATATTCATGTTGGCCTGTTTTTTTAACTCCGTATAATTTACCTCCATGGATGTTGATGAAGGAGCCATATATCTTTTTGACTTTACTAATTCCAGGACATCCGAAGAAAAATATTGATGTTTATTTGAAGCCATTGATTGATGAATTAAATTTATTGTGGAGTACTGGTGTCAGTACATATGATGTTGCAACGAAACATAATTTCATACTGAGAGCAGCATTGATGTGGACAATAAGTGACTTCCCGGCTTATGGGATGTTATCTGGCTGGAGTACACATGGTCAGAAATCATGTCCTTACTGTATGGGAGAGAACAAAGAATTTATGATCATTCATGGAAAGAAACCTTGTTATTTTGACTGTCATCGCAGATTTCTTCCAGCTGATCATCCTTTTCGCAGAAACAGATCTCATTTCAGAAAAGGAACAGCTGAAAGGGATGGACCTCCAAAAATGCTATCAGGTTCGGAGTTAAAATCGGTTGTATTTTCATTACCTCCCATCACTTTTGGTCCCACAATAAACCAACAGAAAATTTATGGTTTTGGGAAAGAACACAATTGGATTAAACGTAGCATATTTTGGGATTTGCCATATTGGTCTGATTTGTTGGTCCGACACATGTTAGATGTCATGAATATTGAGAAGAACTGTTTTGATAATTTGTTTCATACAGTTTTGGATACGCCAGGAAAGAGCAAAGACAATGTAAATGCATGTTTAGATCTTGCCCAAATTTGCAGGCGTCCAGAATTGGAACTATTTGAGAATGTCAGAACAGAAAGGTTACTGAAACCAAAAGCAGCTTATACACTGTCTAAAGAAAACCGTTTATTATTTTTTCAGTGGATTGCAGATTTGAGACTTCCAGATGGCTGTGCTTCCAATTTGGGTAGATGTGTAAAGAATGGTCATATTACTGGATTGAAAAGTCATGATTGTCATGTTATAATGGAGAGACTTCTACCCATTGGATTAAGAGGTCTGTTGAATTCTGTGATTTGGGATTCCATAACAGACATGTCTCATTTTTTTCGAGAAATTTGTGCGGCTACGGGAGATTATGATGCTCTAGGCAAACTTGAAAAAGATGTTGTTGTAATTATATGTAAACTGGAAAAAATATTTCCGCCATCTTTCTTCGACTCAATGGAACATTTGATGTTACATTTTCCATATGAAGCCAAATGTGGAGGTCCAGTACAGTTTCAATGGATGTACCCATTTGAAAGATGCATGCAAAAATTGAAAAGAAAAGTACGCAACAAAGCATCTGTTGAAGGATCTATTGCAGAAGCTTATTTGCAAGAGAAAATATCTTTTTCTGCTCCCATTATTTTGAATCTGAGTATCCTTCAAAACACAACCGAATGGGATGGAATGAGAGGAATATTGATGAAATCAACAATCAATTATCTTTTTTCAACCAGTCAGAGCTTGGTTTTGGTGGAGTTTCTGAACGCTGGCTTTCAGATGATGAACATCATAGAGCTCATACGTATGTTCTGCTCAACTGTGAAGAGATGACATCAGTTGTACTGTAAGTGTTTATATCACTTATTCTATCATTTATGTTACAGTAAATAACTTTGGTTTTTATAGGTTGTATGATAATCATATCAAGAAACAAATTCCACAAATTACAGCAGCTGCTCTCGAAGAACGTCGACTGAAAAATTTCTCTCAGTGGTTTCAAAAACTGGTAACATAAATTCTTTATCATTTAGCAACTCATTCAATGTATAGTTTACTATATTGATAATTATTTCACAAATCTTCAGGTGTCTCGACATGCTGATAAAATTGACAAACGGCTGTGTGTATTGAGTAACCCACCTTCCAAACTTGTTAAAACTTATAATGCATATGTGGTGAATGGATTTCGATTCCACACACATGCATATGGGGAATCGAAAAAAACAATGAACAGTGGAGTTAGCTTGAGAGGATCTCATCATCGAGAAAATGAAGTTGACTTTTATGGCATACTTGATGAAATCATTGAACTCTGTTATCTTGGACAACATTACATAACCATGTTCAAATGTCGGTGGTTGGATACAGAGAGAGGCGTGCGTGTTCATCCGACTCATGGAATCATCGATATTAAATGTAAAAGTGTTCTCGCAGTAAATGAACCATTCTTATTGGCTCAACAGGCATATCAAGTTTATTATGCAAAGTATTGTGCAACATCAAGAGACTTGACTGATTGGTGGAGTGTAATAAAAATCAAAATTCGAGACAATCAGTTTAGTCAAAGTGAATGTGCTTTCACTGATGTGCAAAGAATTGAAGTTTTTCAAGAGAGTACTCAAAATCAATCTTTTTTACAAAGAGATATGAGTATCGATGACGACACCCCACATTTAAGAGTCGGTGATGACGATGATGTTAATGATGTCACACATGAATTTGAAATGGTAAGAGATGAAGAAACTGCAACTCGAATGGATATCGATGATGTTGAGGAGGAATATGAAGATGACATTGACATATATGAAGATGATGATGAAGATGAACACTTATAGAATTCCATGGTATTTATATACAATCATAATATGTATATATGTATATATAATAGTAATTATCAATTATTTGCTAATATTAACATTTTCTGTTTCAGATGGACGAGGCCACATTTCGTGAGTTGGCGGAGGCTGACCTGCCTTTCGATGCGGATGAGTTGCTGGCAGATGACCCTCAGCCTGTAGGCGCTCCAGGGAGTATGCGGAGAGGGCGCGGTCTTGCACGATTGATGATTCCTGACCCCATCCCCGAGCGACGTCCACGTCTTGGGTTTGGTCCGCGCACCCGGAGGTGTGATAACCTGTGTAATAACCTGTGAATTTGACTAAGATTTCATTAATCTATTCACATAATAAATGTTTATTATTTTTTCAGTTTTTCGCATATAGCAGTCGGATAGGGCAGCGCTATTTTGCGCAACTATTTCTCTCAGCCGTGGACCACATGGGAGCAGATTCCCATTGATGTGCAGCAGGCCATGTTCGGCCATTGGTTGGTACGTACGTAAATAAATAATTTTTATTTTGAAAATTATTTCATTTCTAACTTGATATTTTGATTTATTTGTAGGGTTTATGGTATCCGATCGAGGATACCATGCGTGACGCCATCCACGAGGCATGGGAGGTGGCCATGCGTGATCGCCTTCGTCAGTTTTTGCACAATTTAAGAAAAGCTGCGATGAATAAAGCAGGAGTGTCAGATTTTGATGAGTCATGTAGAGCACACCGACCAGAGTACATTTCATCCCATGTATGGGATGGATTATGTGCGCACTGGTTGAGTGGTGCCTTTCAGAGGAGATCATCGGTGGGGAGGCAGGAGGTGACTCATCGAGCTGGGAGTCGTTCTTTCAGTACTCATAGACAGCATCTGGTACGTACATTATTTATAAATATTTTATATAACTATAAATATTAACAGTTTATTTTTTATTCTTATAGGCTGTCGAGCACCCCGATATTACAGAGTACGACGTATATCGGAGGATGTATAGTGATCCTGCTACTGGGGAGCTCAGAGGTGATCGTCAGCATCACATCGTGGTCAGTATTATTTGTTTTCAAGTTTAAAAATTAACTACATATAATATATTCACAATTTTAATTTTAAATTGCAACTATAGGAGTCATATGAGGCTACAGCGGCACAGGCCCGGCCTGAGAGTCAGGCCGAGGCATCAGATCAGACCACTGCCCGTCAGTTTGATGAGGCGGCATGGATGCAGGCCACCCAGTATGCCTTCGAGAAGGGCCGGGTAGTTGGTATCGGCTCTTGACTGACTCCCGGAGATTATTATGGCAGTGCTGCGATGTCGGTGTCCAGCTCGAGAGGAGCTCGTGAATCTTCTTCTACACAGTATGAGGAGCAGTTGTGATCTCAGACTGCACAGATAGAGAGTCTCCGACAGGAGCAGGAGCAGATGCGTCAGCAGCATGAGGAGGAGCGTCGACGCCAGCAGCAGCTGTACGAGGAGCAGACGAGTCGGTGGCAGCAGCAGCATCAGGAGCAGATGGAGTACATGCGCCGACTCACTCATGCTTTAGGGATGGAGTTTCCTCCACCACCATCTGCAGATCCCCCACCTCCCCCCCCCCTCCTACAGATTAGAGTTTGTATTTCTGTTATAAAATTTGTGAAATCAAAATATTTTTTTTTCTATTCGTAGTTTCTGTCTCATTATAAAATATTAATAATATTATATTTTTAAATAACAATATTAATATGAATAATAATAATATTTATATTTTATAATATTAAATTTTATATATATATTAAAATTTTATTTATATAATAAAATTTTATATATATATTAAAATTTTATAATATTATAATTTAATTATTTTTTTGTAATACTTGAATTATTTTAATATTTGAATGTAAAATAATTCTATTATTTTTATATTAATTAAAATAACTTATTAATATTTTTTTTATTTATGAATTATAATTATAATATTATTATATTAATTAAATTATTTATTAATATTCTATTATTTTTATTTTTGAATTATAATTCTACTATTATTATAGTAATTAAAATAATTTATTATTTTCATTTGTAAATTATAATTCTATTATTATATTAATTAAAATAATTTATTTTTTTTATTTTTTTTATTTTTTTTATAGTATTTGCGACGGGATACTATGCCCGTCGCAAATACTAGTATTATTAATAGTTTTTTATTTTTTTAAAAAGAGTATTTGCGACGGGTCCCGGTTCCCGTCGCAAATACTAGTATTATTAATTTTTTTTATTTTTTTTAAAAAGAGTTTTTGCGACGGAACCGTCGCAAAAGGTATTTGCGACGGGCCCGTCGCAATAACTGTTTAAAAAGTTTTTTACAAAAAATACGGAAAACTATTTGCGACGGGGAGAATGCCCGTCGCAAAAAAAGGCTTTAGCGACGGTCCCGTCGCAAATAAGTTTAGTTGCGACGGCGTTTTCAGCAACGGGCTATTTGCGACGGGACCCCGTCGCAAATAGCTCGTCGCAAATACCTGCTTTTCTAGTAGTGATTCTATCCACCATCACAGCCTCAAGTTACAGTCTCTCATAGTGGAGACATACCTGCGACTATATTTTTATGAGCAAACCACAAAGAGATCACCAATAAAAAGGAGGGGGAATTCTTCACACCAAAAGGAATTAATAGGAACCCATAGTGTCTGTAGCAACATCATAATGCCATATTTTGACAATCAGCATCACAAACCCTCTAATGGTGGTAGAAAGACATGAAATTGATCTTCGATAACCATATCAGGCCTCACAACTGGTCAAAGAATCCATGAGTCCTTGGTAAGGGGTAGTTTTTATTTTTTGGGGTTTGGTTTAGGAGATGATTATCCATGAAAATAAATAAGATCCCATATTCCTTTTTCATGAATAAGACTGGATATGCATATGGGATACACACTATGTGTGACAAAATCATTCTCACAAAGGTCCTCCAATTATAATTTTAGCTCCCGGAGCATTGTAGGTGCCACCCGATAATCTATAGAAGAAATTAGAGCATTCCATTGACGCAATTCGATGAAGAAATACACTATCCTCAATGGAAGTCCCAGAACATATTTGGGGAAGACATCCATGTAATACTCCACAAATGATGGAATCCATAGTCTTAAAGAGTCTATTACACCAAGGGATACACTTTCCAATTGACGGGTGATATGTTGTAACCTCCAACTCATAACATCCTTCTGTCCTTCCATAAGGTCTCTTTCACCAGAAAAGGTGAACCTCATCCCATCAGTGCATAGGCATGTGAATTGTTTATAGTGAAAATGAATTTGGGATCCGAACATTGAAATCTAATACAAACCCATGATGACATCATATGGTCCTATCGTGATGAAAAAAAGGTCCAAAGTGAACCTCTCTCCTATAAGAGATAGCTTGAACTTCGGGAAAGTAAATGACTCAGAAGAATAATTACCTAAAGAAACCTCAAGACGAAGATAGTATATTAGTGTCTCCATTGGGATATATATCACTCACATCAAGAGTCGAGAGATAAAAGAATGAATGGAAATTATGTCTACTAGTACATTGGAAATAGTATAATAAACAAAAATCATACCTCAAATTATATCATCCATAGAAAGATAGTAGACATCCAAATATAGAAGAATTCTATGACCCTAAACACCAACTCCATGACCCTCAAATAGTATTCCATGTTGTGGTTGTAGAAGGACCTCAAATATCCATCCTCCACCTGCATCTCCTCCTTCTCCTCTGCTATCTCTGCCTCTCTGGGGACCACCATATCCATGCCTGAGAGATACCTAATCATGATGATGTCTCTTCTACGGTGGTCCATCAACTATCCTTATGGGATACTCAGCATGTCTATTCAGGCATTATTGTGCCATGTGACCTCTCTTCTCACAAGTATTACATTGTCCCTTCTTAGCCTATCTTGGTACTCAAAACTTATCTGATACTGTATGACCATGTCCTCGAGTCTTGTCATGGAAGGATCTCATGTTCTGAGATCCTAGTGACCAGCATCTACTAGCTGATGTGGATGAATCATCCCTAATGTGCCCACTGCTAGCTACAACTATCATGCATCCCTTTAACAAAAATATATCTATCAGAAGTTTCGATTTCAGTACCTTGGCATAGGTTGGGATACAAAAGGGAACTATGCTAGCTCAGATCTCTCTACAAATTCCTTACTCAAATTTATGTTCTCATAATTACCCATCTTGTATCATTTCAAGATAGTAACACATAAGGTATGTGAACCTCACCATGTACCCAACCACTATCATCCCTCCCCACTTGAACCCAATAAGCTCGTGGATCTAGAATGATCATAGAAAAGAGGGGTAATACTCGCACAGAATAGATTTTGGAAGTTAGTACATGAGAGTGTTGACTCATCGTGCATCTGAGTTAGTAGGCCCCAACAAGGCCCAACTGATCCTTGAAAAAGGATGGCTTCCAAAGCCACCATCTAATCTCTCGGAGTTCGAATAATCCTAAAGATATGGACCACCAAATCTAGAAAATCGTCTTCCTCGTAGGGATCTTGCTCACTGTGAAACCTCAGTGGTCTCTGATGCTAGAACTCATAGGGTGTGCTCAGACTACACACATCCTCATCCTGACATATGCGGATGATCTACTACTCGAAAGGTGGAGGTGTTGCTACCTCTCCACGTGGAGGAAGGGTATCACATGATGGAACTTAAACTAAGGTCTCAATGCTCATAGGGTCATGGTCACAAACCAGAGTGGGTGTACTGGATGGTTTTCATTGAAGATGTATCTTGAATGCTATTAAATAGTACCATTGTCATATGATCATATATATATATATATATATATCAACAAGGGGATCTGGATCCAAAAAGAAATTCAAATACTCAATCCTATATTATGCAAGTACAATTAATCCCTGTTAAATATTTTGGCATACTGGGTCAACAAGATGGTAGTTTGGGTCCTAGTGAATGGATACGTCGACCACACATAATATCACTAGACTCACTGGCCTAAGAGCTACAGTCAAGAAACAATGAAACTATTTCCCTAAACCCAACCAATTCTTTAAGGGGAAACTTCTAAACGATTTCCCAAGGAATGAATTTGATTTGATACTAATCTATCACGACCCAACCCAAGTTGGGTATCAAGCTGCAACAATCACAAGTTCACCTTCATAGGCCAGGGGGTGGTTACAAGCATTGAAGGCACAACTAAACATGGGGTTTCCTTTTTATAAGTACATGTATGCACACACCCAACCAACTCAATGAAAAAGAGAGGATAGAAAGATATAAAAGATGAAACACTTCTATAAATATACCATACATGCATGGACCTCTAAACAGTATGAAGTACAGTATTGTAAATTGAATTGAAAAGTTTAAAAGAACATGCCCAAAAATAAATGTGTCACAAACTGAAAGAAAATTAGAAAAGAAAAACAACAGAGAGAACCCATCTTCTAGAACCCATGTTACGACTAGAATAGATGTATCAAGCGCCCCATATCCCTAGGATCTTCTAAAACCATGATTGACCTCTCCTTCATCTGCAAAATACACAACACATATTGGGAGAATACCATGCTGGGTGAGTATATCCATACCCATTATGATTTCATTAAATGGTGAAGGGGGAGCAGTAAGAGATACAACTGAAGAGAAAATAAGTAGATAGAAAATATTAGAGTAAAAGAAAACTTATCAACCCAGCCAATAGTGAATATAAATTCATCAGAACAAAAAAACCATTTCATAGTGAGACGATGAACATTTAATTGAGTCTTTGCTACATATATTTGGAGAGTGGACTCATCCAACCATGATAATCTAGACTTAGAAAGCACATACCATGCATCTTTGCCTCTCCTAGAAGGAGAAAAAGTAAACCCTAGGAGTGGGTACAGAAATATGATATATATATATATATATATATATATATTCTCAATCAAAGAAACCCAAATGAGAGAATAAGGGGATATCCATCTCACAACACAACCCAATAAAATGAGTATCCAACAGTTCCCAAAGTATCCCAAAATGATGCCTAGAATCTCACCCATATTCTATAAACACACAATTCTAAGGCACACAATCATAACACCACGATGTTATCCATTTTGGGTGGCATTGTATCACTAGCATAGTTTTAGGTCACATAACAAGGATGCATCTCAATTGGGAAACCGTAACGATTTCTCTTGAGTCTAAGGGTTTGTCAAACAACATCCCATCACTCTGACACACAGTCTAGGAGATAAAATTTCATGGAAATGATCCCATTCCCTGGTATGAAGGTAGGGTCATACACTAATAACAACCAAGGAACTACACTACCTAGACCGGCTTGGGAGTTATACTCAGGAATGTCATCAGGGAATACCATTGTCCTGTCCTATTATAGGGTAATCTCAGGGAACCAATAGAGACATCCACTACCTATCCATGATAGATAGCTACACCTTGAATATGTGATCATGGAATGACACTACCTAGACCTATTGAAGGGTAATCTTAAATCATTCATTGGGGAATTCCATAGCCTAACCCTACTGAGGATATACCAAGAACATCAAGGAACTCCATGTCCCAATGCTATTGGAGGATAACTTGTAATGATCAGTAGTGAATTCCACTGCCTAGCCATGCTAGAGGTTATGCTTGATATTTTTTTTGGGGAAAACCACTACCCAAACCTACTGGTGGGTTACCTTCAGATCTACAAAGGTGATTTTGTATGATTGCTGCCATCATCAGGTGTCACCTCAGTGCATGAAAAAACGTTAATATTTCAAACTGTATCTGAAAATATTTATTGTAGTGATCCATAAATTCTAGATAGAAAAATACACAGGATAGTCTTCATGCAAGTGAAAATATGAGTTCAAACAATGGAGATACATTCATTCAAATATATATCAGAAGATCTCAAGGGGAACATAATGTTTGAGTGGACCCACATGACCTGTGATCCCTCTCCAAAGCCAAATTGTGTCCCAATCAAGAACACGGATCCACCCCTTGATACAAAACATACCGTGTAGGTGCAATACATGCCATGTCCCAACTAACATGGACTAGTTCCATGTCCTATGACTTTATTTGTGTACTCTAACCCCGTGTCCGTGTACTCTGGTACATGATGTGTTGGTCTTCATGGGATTCTTCCCATGTGGGGATCCTTTTTTCATGTTCGCTTATATATATTCCTCGCACGTGTTTCACATAACATGGGTTTTCCAACTAGGGAAGGGGTACAGAACATGTGAGGGAGTGTTATACGCCGTGTTACCCACAAAATTTCCCAAACCCTAGCATCACTGCAAAGGGAGGATACATGATGTGTGTTCTTCATTAAACATGGCGTGTAGTTGATATTTTTTCAAAAAACATCATATTTTTTAGAAGATTGTCCATTCATGGAATTTGTTCAAATTGTGGCACATTATAAGGATGAAAAAGGTCTATTTACTCAGAAATCTTGATTTTGGGCCATTGGTCATCTAAACTAAATAGTCATCATGCACTGAGGTTTTTCTGTTTCAAAAATATGATTCAATCGCTTCATTCATCATGATATTGGTGTTTAATAAATAGTCAAATAATCCCCACCTCACAAGCTTCTCATATCTATGATCGGTTTCAAAAAATGTTGATGATTTGTTGATCTTCCACTCATACAGGTGCCCGATTGAGATTGGTTCGCCTGACAACTGTCAAACTACGAACCATTGGGATTCTATCAGTGAAGAATGTGAAGAAACATGTGGGAATGGCACCATGAAATTTGTTTAAAACATCATTTTCCAACCATTATTGTTTGATGATAAAGAACTCAGATCCATGGTAAGTTAACTGAGAAATAAATCAACGTTTTAGTTCTTCGGCACAAGAAAGGGTTGCAACATGGGTGTGTTTCAAATAATAACTATCGATATGCTCAAAAATATAAACAAGGTAATAAAAATAACAAAATATGAGTCCCACATTAGTTTGGATTAATCACTGTTGAATAAATCACTTGCCAATGAGTTTTGGAGGATCTGCTTCATTCGTTACACTTCGATTCATGTTGATCCAAGGATTCATAGTTTGTTAAATGGATTTATCAAAGTTTATAGGGGAGGAGAGCCTTTCCATTGGTGGGATAATTGTGAGATTACCCTAGATAATTCTCACTAATGATATATTGATTGATTACATTCTAGGTCAAGGTTTAATTAATATGTTAATTAATTGATTAAATAATCCAATTAAACATATCTCCTATGAGTGATGGGTCCAAACATCCCATTAAAGCATATTTTATGTCTCACCTAAGGTAAAAACCACATTATAGACACAAATGTGGTCTCATATTTTGTATATGATCAACATTTTACAAGTTATACCATTTTATTTAATTAAATTCCTGCTCAATATATAATATATTTTATATTTTTATAAAATTAATTCTGGGAATACTGGGCCTTGGAATGGCATGTTGTCTCAGCACCTATATCAAGAAATATATATAGAAATATTTCAAAGTCTTATAAGGGAAAAAGGATCTCTATAGTTAATGACCTCAAAATTAATAAAGAGATGAGGGATGACTGTCAATTCATAAGAAATATATTTTTTGAGGTAAAATAATGTATATTAAGGAATATAATAAAATATAATCAAAAAATATAAAATAATTTTTAATAAAATAGTTTTATTTTAAAATTATATATATTATTTATGAAGGTAAAGAGTGTAAAATGGTTATGTTGGCGAAAAAATCTCTTAACTCTATATACGTTAAAAGGAAACATTCCATTTGAAATATTGTAATGAAATATTAAAATGTACCTTTCATAAAACAATTGAAAGATTACCTTCAAAAAAAATTAAAAAATAAAATATAAAACATAATGTACATGATAAATCAAATCAGTAAATAAAAATAAATTTAGTGAAACTATTTTTGAAAATATGGACATGGAAGAAGAATATACATAATCAAAAAGAGAAATAAGATAAAATTTTCTTATAAAAATTTATTTTCTTTATTAAAGTTACAAAAAAAGTAAAATTTTGAAAAAATGTGGAAAATACTTGAATATGTATAGGATAAGTAAAAATATGGTCTTTATGATAGACATATTATAAGATTTTTTCATAGAAGATAACACAATCACAAAAATGAGATGGAAACATGAATGTTTATATCTACGGTAATTTTTAAACTCTAACTGTGTCAAAGAGTAAACATGAATTGAAAAAATTAATTATAATTAATAAATATATATTCTTGTTACATAAATCAAATTGATAATATATATACCCAAAAAATGTTTCACAATACCAAATATTCCTCAATTGAGTAAATATTGAAAAGAAATCCCATAGAAATATCATATCAATGAAGTGAGAAACAATCAATGAAGTTATTATATTTAAAAAATGAAAATACAAAAATTTTAAATAAAAAATAATATAATCAGTGGTAATTTCAGAAAAAATAATGTAATGTCATAGTAAATGAATAATTAATATAACCCAATGAAAATAAGTTAAGTTATGAAACCCCTTACCACTACAATAACATCATAATCATAACTCACATCAAAGAAATAAGTTCTAATAAACAATTAATTACCATGAATATAAGTATATCCATTATATAAAATATAAAAGGGGTGGTATATACACCTCATAAAATATGTTATATTTATAATAAAACATATATCCCAAAGAAGGTAATTTGTGACGAAGAACCCTAACAGAAAATCAAAATTATTTTATATGTCTTAAAGGCTCCTATATATTAAATATTTCTTTATTATAAATATATTACATAACAATAATAATAATATATTATACCATATATTATTTACTTATAACCATTTATCACCTTTTTAAATATTTTTTATTTAAATCACTATTCTTGGTGGTAACTCATATCTTTTTCATTTTTGTTTTGGTTGGGTAGTTTTGTACCTTGTAATTTGATAACATTACATAATATAAAAAATATTAATTATGACGTTAATATCATATATATTCACTAAAAATATCCTTATTACCACTAAATTAAATCCTAAATCAAAAAAAATCATATCGCTTCATGGAGGTGGTATTCCACACATACACACAAGTGACATTATCATTTTCCAATTGATTTAAAGGTAAGAAAGTATATATGATGTTATAATTCAAGAAGAATATTTATTTCATAAATATAATTTCAATACATTTGTTCTATATTTATAACTATACATGTAATGTAGTGAAAAAATTAAATTACACCACTATGTTGAAATAGTATGTTGTAAGTACACAGGAGTGTTTTTTTCATTATCATATGATTTAAAAGAGATGAAATATTGTTTTCTTTAATAATAATAACATTTTATAATATTTATAATATTATATTAATTTTGTTTTTTATCATTACAACACATTAATATGAATTACATGACGAAATAAACTTCAAAGAGTCAATAAATAATATTACCTCTTCTTTAGTAGACTTCCTTTAGATATCCTATTAAAGGACAGAGGGTGGGTATTTAAGAAGGTAAATAACCTCTAAAAATTGGATTATTATATTGAGAAAATAATATTTTAGTGTTTGGTTGATATAGGTTTCTTTATGTGATGTAAAGAAAAGAGAAAAAGATTGTCCTTTTATAAGTGAGGGAAGGGACATTCAGGGAATTTTATAAAGTATTAAACTAATATAAATTATTTTTCCCATAAAAATGGATCCAAATTAATATAATTATTATATGATAATATTAATAGTCTAAATACTCTGATAAAATTAAATTTGATCATGTTTTGTAATTTTTTCACTCCCACCATTTAGTTTTAAACCCCATTTACTAGTTTTATAATTACAGCAATATTACTTTTTTCTACAATTTATGGGTCAAGAATGTATCCATAAGGGCTAAAATTCACATAAATATACAATGGATGATAGTTTGAAAAATTTACCATTAATTTGGATGATGATGATGTTTTTATGAATTTTTAATCATTTAATAAAATAGTTTTCATTATAAAATATCATTAATGTCATTTTTGAAACTATTCATTGAATTTGAATTTAAGGAAATCAAGACATATATGTAATTAGAGTGTATAAATTTAAAACATATTTAATATTTCATATATATCTACAAAACTCATGGGTCACAATAACTATCCCCAAAAATAATACATTTATAGTTTTTAAAATAATATAGTTTATTTTTATATTAATTGAATAAATACTATATCAGAGACTCATAAGAATTTAAAGTAATTAATTAACAAATTAAGAATAAAAATTAAATTATCATTATAAAAAAAATATTTTTCCTTTCAAATAAACTTGTATAACAAAACATTTATTTTTTATCCATATAATAAAGATTTAGTGTTATTAAAGTTAAGAGAGTGACATTTTTTATTTATTCCTTTCTTACTAAGAAAGAACAGAAAGGGGAATCTCCATCTTATGAGTGGAGAAGAAGATATGTCTTTTCTATTTAGAGTGGAAAAAACATGTTGTGTCATAAATTGATTGGCTATATATTCCTTCAATCCCTAGAACATCCAGTTACGTTAGAAGCAACTTGAGATGTCCCCCAAATATTATATGATCATACTCGCATGTGCAATTCCTTTCAACGAGAGAATATTATTAGAATGAAATGTAAGGAAAAGTAAAAAAAAAGTAAATCAGAGTGTTTGAATTGGTGAATGAAGGTGTATGTGCACCTTTCACACCAAGGTCTATTGATGGGAGGAGGTATTATGTACTTTTTAAATGATTATTTCAGCACTATTGCATGATTATTTTTCATTTTCAATAATTCCAATATCTGTAGGTGCATAAAAAATATCACAGGGAATATGAAAGTATTATTATAAATAAGATTATGACGTTTTGTACTGATAATGGAATAAAATCCACAAATATCCAAGTGGAATACTATCTAGAGAAACATGGGAAAAGGAATCTAGTTTTAGAAGTCTGATCTACTCATCATAATGGAGTGGTTGAGAGGAGAAATTGGATCATAAACAACATGTAAAGAACAATTATTATTGAAATTTTCAACCAGATAAATTATAGAAGGGAGAGATATTGACATTAGTATACGTATCTATCAAGTTTATATTGTTTCCTTAGTGATAAGAGGCTCTCTAATAAATGTGACACATAAATAATCCTACATTAAAATATTTTCTCATCATTATCAATAAGTATTTTATTCCCAATAGAGAGAAATATAGTAAATTTTTGTCACATTAGGATGAGAAGACATACCTTGGATACTAAAGAAAAAAAATCATATAAATTATTCAGAAACTATTTGGGAATATTAGTTGAAAGCAATGATATCAATATAGTATAAAATGAATAAAATATTAAAAAGAAGTGAACATTTCTTTGATGATAGTTAGGTTAAGGTAGAGAAACAATTGGGATTTGAATTAGAAAATGATGATTCATAAGAAGATACTGATGATGGTCATGATGAATTCAAATATGTATCTTCATAGAATACAAAGAATCGTGCTGAAATTGACAAAAAAATATCATTGGTGACGAGGAATTTCTACTTCAAACATAGAGAATGAATACTTTATAGTAAACATATTTCCTATCTTATTTTGATCCAAAATGTATTTAAGAAACAGCTGAAGATGGAAAATGGGTTCAAGTAATGAATTAATTCCTTGGGAAATTTGAAAAGAATAAGCCACATAAGACTGTTTCAATACTAATAGATAAGAATATGATCAGGACCAAATGGGTATTTCAAAATAAGTTTAATTAATAATGGATAGTGATTCGATACAAAACACGACTAATATGAAAAGGGTACTCTCGGATAGAGTGTATAATTTTGATGAAACATTTTCACCTATTTCGATGTTAGAGACAATCAGATTATGTTGGGACATCTAGTGCAATGAAAGATCAAAGTGTTCTAGATGGATGCCAAGAAAACATTTTTGAATGGGGGTATGGAATAAGATGCGTAAATCATGTATCCATATCTTTTTCTCTATCATAAATATGACAAAATATATTTCTAGCTTAGAAAAGGACTATATGGGTTAAAGAAAACACTAAGATCATGGTATTAAAGGCTTTATGAGTTTTTGAAGATGTTAGGTTTTCATTGTGGTGGTTTTTATTAAAATATGTATTTCAATAATGACAATAATAAATGGATGATAGGTATGCTGTATATTGATGACATAATCTTTAGTGAATCATATAAATCACAGTGCAAAAAAGTTCATATAATCCATAAAAGGTGAGTTTAAAATATCAATGATTGATGAACTAACCATATCTTTGGTCTACATGTGACACAAGGAAGTAATGTGACATTTATTTCTCAATAAAAATATTCCAAGGAGGTTTTTAGAATATATAGAATGGGTAATTCATAAGAAATTATAGCTCTAATGTCCACTCGGATGAATCTATAATACGATGATGAAGGCAATACAGTGAATCCAGGATAATAAAGAAAAATCATTGGAAGTTTATTATACTTGACATTTGAAAGACCTGATATAGTTTTTTACACATGAAAAGTAGTGTGTAATCAATGAAATACTAATGGAATCCATGTAATTGGAGTAAAAAAATAGATTTTTATACCAAAGAGTTGGTATATTTTTTTCTGTATAAAGAAAAATCACATTATAAGATATTGGGATATATTGATACATATTTTATTGGTTCAGTAGATTATAGAAAATCAACATTAGGTGGTGTTTTATATCTTGTAAGATTATGCATTTCTTGGAAAATAAAGAAACAATATTTAATTTCATTTATCACCACACAATCTGAATATATAATGGCCACTCAAGCTTTCATGTTGTTAACGTGGATGATAAAACAACATGATGATATGGAAGTTCAAGTAAAGTCTCTAATTATAATCCATTTCAATAATTCATGTATTATAAATCTATGAAAAAATACATTCCATCACTCATGGAAAATGTATATTGAAATAAATTATGATTTTATCATGTAGATGGTGAAGTATGATCTTGTGAAGTTAGAGTATGTTCCAACAGAAATATATGTTTTAGACATTCAAATAAAGTACATACCCAAATAAGTTTTTGAATGATATAAACTATCTCCTTTAGATAATTTAACTCCCCAATGATAAAAAAATGTGGATATAGTACCCCTATCTCTGAGTTATGATGTGTCTTTCGCTAATGTACTAAAAACAATTTAAGCTATTGCAGACCACATAGTGGAGACATTTGGGTTCATTGACAAAGGGGGATAAAGTGTAGCTATAAAAGGGGAGAATTTTTTTTAATAAAGATAAGGTAAAAGTTGATTGTGGTTAAAATGATGTAGTAGTAGTTTTAAATCTATGATTCTAATGATGACTGATCAATGAGTATAAATAAAAATAGAAAGGGTTCATGATGTAAGTAAATGAATATATTATGAATGAAGTGATTTATTGATGATCATTATAGGTTCACTTATTTCACATTCCAAGAATTGATCATGTGGGATTGGAGTGTGTCTTGGATATGTATTTTATCACTATCTGTATCACAAGAAGTGAATTTTGTTAGAATATGGAACACGCAATAATGAGGTATCCAAATTTGAAAAGTTGTCTACAAATCCAATGGGATAGATTTTTGGGAAAAAATCTATCAAGGTATCATTGAAGTATTATTGATTTGATTGTGTTTCAAGAAAAATAATGTTTCCAAGGTTATTTGTGTAGTTACAAATTGTTTTTTGATAAGGTGTGTTGATAAATATATAAGATAAAGGAATGGATGCCCTGGAAGTGGGACACAAAATTGTAAATACAATGTGGCACCATTTCCTAGTTTTTTCCATATTTTTTGTGTCCAAAATTTAGAGGATGGATCAATAATCAGGAAATTTATATTTCTAGGATTGCCTAATAAAAATATGACAAAGTCATAGATTTCATGAATATTGGATTTTCTCTAAGGTATGAAGTTTTGCAAAGGAATACCATATAATGAAGGGTTAGTTTTGTGATGTTATGTGGCATGGAGAATGTGTGATGGAAATATGGTATCTCTTCACAACTAAGAGAATCTTTACCAATGGGAAAATGTCTAGAAATTTTTTTAATGTTTGGTAGGTTCAAGATAAAAAAAATTGTAGCTTCTTGAAAAGTTATTGGTGATGTTAAATGACTCTAAAATGGGTGGAAACACAAATAAATATCCCTCTACCCCCTCATTTAAAAGAAAAAAATCTTTCTTTAAAATCTAAAGACTCTGAATTTGTGAAGGTGATTCAAGAATGTTGTTCATTAAAAATAGTTTGTGAGGAAAGGAAGTTTTTAAAGGATATGTAAGATAACTAAAAGCTATAAGTACTAAAAAATACGTAATCTTCACTAAGGCTAAAAAACCATCATGAAAATGTTGGTCATTGTGAATGCTAAATGAGCTTTGCGGATGGAGGGTGCTTCTCGAAGGCTATGTAATCTTCACAAATGTGTTGAGCATCAAAACAAATTTGAGATTCATGAAATTTGTGGGGTTAAAAAAAAGAATATTCTTGTGAATAATTGGGTAGTTTCACGAATTCTTCTTGAGCATCGTGAAAGAAGTGAGCATCACAATAGTGTTGTGATGTATTTTCCCTGTAAATCATTTGTAATATTTTATTCATCAATTAAATTAAAGTATGACTTAATGATGAAAAAAATGTGGTGTAAAACATAATAAATCATGTGACCAAAAAATTATTCGTCTATATGAGTAATGTGAATACTTCTGGTGAGAGATAAATTATATTTTCAATTGTAATTGGTTGTAAAATAGAAGGGATAGTGAGTCTACTTTGAACCTTGTATTGGTAGTGATCTTTAGTGAATTTGGTATATAGGAACATTTACTTTGTATAATAAATTGATGCATCCCGGTGAGGGTGAACCATGTAAAATTGTTTCCAATCATGTATTCTTTTATTTATGTTCATACACTACTATGAGAAAGGGAGAGAAGAGTGTTTTATTTAATGAATAATAAAAATAAAAAGATGAATTTATTTTAATATAGCATACCATAATTTACACCATTCTCATTGTATTTAATATAGCTAGGATAACACAATTCATTCCTAAAAATTCAATGATTGGGTTATAATTTTTATATGTAAATAATAATATTTCAATGTTAATTTATGTTATGTATTTTGTGTTGAATATGAAATTGAATATAGATTTCTATTAAAATCATGGGGTGTTACGTTATCCCCCTTCAATAAATTGCACCCCAAAATTTAAACTTGTTCTTGGTAATCAAGGGTTTTATATTTGAACATTTATTTATAGAATAACATACATTGTAAAAAAGGTTGAAAATGTACTCTTAAAAAGAGGGAATGATAAATACAAAAGTCATTTAGAATAACAAAAATCTAGGTTTCCAAATAGAACAACATTAGTTGGGTGTGAAAATATTGACATTTAGTAGAATACTAAAAACCATGGACTAAAAAAGAGTGATAAAGAGTATGGTTAGGAGAAAATTAATGACAAAAAAACCATAATCTATTGTGGGTGAAAAAAATAATTTCTTCGAAAATGATTATAATAGGATTACATTTTTCTTCCATGATCCTTTTACTAGATTTTTTTAATTCCATTTCCATCTATACTAAAAACATAAAGAAAGATGGATACATTATATGTATGATTTCCTCCATTAATTATAAGAACCCATAACTTCTTTTTCATTTATGTTTTATTTTTTATGGTGTTTTTGAGAAATAGAGGAATTTTTAGAAATATATTAAGTACACGTCCTGTACTTATTGAGTACACGCCTTGTACTTAGTTACCGCTGGTAGACGTGTGATGGCCGTGTAACTGTTTAGCACACGGTCGTGTGCAGTGACCTGGAGACCGCCTAATACAGGGGCCGGTAAGATCAATTACATGCTGTGTACTTCTAAAGTACATTCCATGTACTTTGTTTTTTCATTAAACAGACCAGGGTCACGTATGATGAACAAAATGCCCTCATTCTCGACATATCTCGTCCAGGAGAGACCGTACGGGTGTGGAAATTCTCTGACACCCGATCGAGCTTCCATCCTATGATTTTTCCGTCGTCAATTGGGTTATGATCGCCTCGGTAAACTCTTTTATCTTTTATAGCTTCGTTTCCCGATTCCTCATATTTCCTAAGTTATCTCCAGTTGAACGTTATAGACGTTTTTGTAGATCTACAGTGTTCTTGGGTGATTCAACGCTTGAGGTTCACATATAATGATTCTACAACACTGAGATAGGTGGTTTGTTCCTTTCTATAGATAGTCATTAAATATAGGTGAAAAATATCCCAATACCCATGAAGAGGGTAATTCGTGTTCTTAGTTTTTAGACCTGATTGTGACTGTTATGCATAGTTTGTTTGGATAGAGGTTATTTGTTGAAAATAGGGTCACCTTAGCTATGTTATGGATGTTTTTCCCATGTATGCTTGTTTTGACCATTTGATATAGTTTTCCTGTTATGATGCTTTTTATTTTTCATGCCTAGTATTGTTAGGATGGAGTGATTATTATCTGTCATGCTGTTATGTTGTAGACTAGTTAGCCAAGTAGTTCTTGAGATTTACTTTGGCCGCTTTTCTTTGCTATGATCGTTTGACTTACCCAGGGCCGTTAGAGCCTACTGTAGTAGACCATAGATATAATGGATGTCAGGGCTTCTCCAGATAATTTTTTATTATCACGCTATGAGGCCATAGGGGGGATTGACATTGAGTACTCCTTCAGAGTGTCTATTGTTATGTTACAAGACCACAGGAGGAATTGAAGTTGAATTTTTTTTAGATTTTCTGTAGGTTCTGTTAAAAGACTATAGGGTTAATTGATGATGAGTGCTTCCCCAGAGAGTCTTTGATCAAACATAGATATTTGGGGAATTGACATTGAGTTCTTCTTCAGAGAGCCTTCAAAAAATTAGAACCAGAGGGGTTAGACTGTTTGTACTTCCCAGAGGGTTGCTTGTATTTTCTAGGTAAGACTAGAGGGGATAGGTTGTGGGTACATCCTAGAGGGTTACCTATTTTTGATTATCTTCGTACTTGATATGTTGTGTTTGAATGATTTGAATCTATAGGAATTTTTACTATTTAGTACTTCTTTGTTTACTACTTATTTTTCTTTCTACCTACTATATATATTGACTGATTATTAGGCTCAGATATCATGGTGGTTTTCTACTAGGATTTAGTATCACACCCTATTTCAGTGATGATTTTGATCCCAAATAGATTATATTGTTGCATGTATAGATAAGGGAATGTTCCATTCTACTTCATGTTCTTGACTACCATGGGAGCTGGAGAGCATGGCACCAAGATAAGGCTTGCAATGTTGAGGAGTTGTTTACTATTTTCTTTCATACCTTGGTTTAGTACTATATTTCAGAATTGTGATGTGTTTGGATTCTTTCCAATACATATGTATCATGAATCATTATATATTGGCTCCAACTACTTATTACCTTTAGTTTTCTATTGTTTACTATTTTATGCCATTATTATTGCTTTCGTTATTGTTATCTGTTTATCTTCTGTTGTGTTACTCTGTTAATGAGGGAATAGTTTCCACACAATCACAGCAAAGTCCCTCGCTACTATTTCACCACCTCTGGCGTTAGGCAAAATGCGCTTAAGGACATGTCACCAACCAGGTACGGGGTGCCTCTGGGAGGCTTCCGGAACAGGGACATTACAAAGTGGTATCAAAGGTGGCACCTAGCCTTATGTACGGTTCACTTCCTAGGTAGAGATGTAGGGCCCACAATGAGGACGATGTTCTCTAAAGGTGGGTGAATGTAACACCCTAAAATTATATAGGGTTAAATGAATAAATCATATGACATATGTCAACAAGGTCCACCTTCTTTTTCAGGAGCATGCCTAATTAGAACTCCATAGTTAAGCGAGCTTGTCCTGGAGTAGTGATCTGAATGGGTAACCTTCTAGGATGTTTCCCTAGGTGTGTGTGAGGGAGGACAAAACACACTGGAAAGGACATGTGTTGGCCATTGGGGACTGTCATTAGTCAGATGACCCATTCAGGCACGTTGGAGGGCCCCAGGGTGGGGACCATGTGTCTACGGGGCAACTGGTGTACCTGGTGGGCCAAGACCCGATGACCATGTCATGGAAGGGTGTCTGTGATATCACCAGGACCCAATTATTTACGACATGTATAAGATGAAAATCATTGATTCGTGGGGAGTGTGGGCCCCCATGGATCGGAATTTGGTACTTTAATATTGGTTTCAGTGTTTTTCTAGGCTCTGGAGTAGTTTTTGAGGCATATAATGAGAAAAAACCTAGAATACACGTCGTGTAATGATGAATACATGCCATGGGTTCTTCTGTTTAAAAAGAAACTATTTTTCTTAAGTACACATCGTGTACTGTATGCACACGCCATATAGTTGATTAAAGTGTCTCAACCTGTGTGGGAGGGGACATGGGGTTTGGAAACATTGGTTGGACACACTGTGTACTGGATATACATGCCATGTTGTAGAACCATGTAACTGACCATGTCACTAACAACAAGGGTCATTTGAGTCTTTTCTAATACATGTTGTGTCCATCTAGAACACGACCTGTAGTGTAATCCGATTACCTTGTCGTGTAACGAACAACACTAGTTAGAAAAATCTTCCTAGTACACACCATGTTCATCTAGAACATGCCATTTAGTGTGAGACATGTATCTGGTTGTGTCACTAACAACACGGGTTGTTGAATTTCATATATTACACGTTGTTTCTGGCACTAACACACCATGTAGTCATGTTTCGGTAGAACCGTGTGGCTTAGCCATGCAGAAGAACTCGGTCAGGGGAAGAGGATTTGTGTATATGCGTGGGTTAAGACAACATGCCTTGTGTATGGGGTGTCACACGACCTTAGTTGGAAAAAGTACATTCCCATGTGAAGGCTTAAGGGAACACGTCGTGTAATCATTATACACGTCGGGTATTCATGTTTTGAAAAGCATGAATGCTTTTTTCTCTTATTCCCTTATTACACTTCTATGTTGTAGCCCTTATTAATCTTGATCTAAGGTGTTTCCATGACCTTGTAGAGTCATTCTACCAAGACGCACTCTGGTTGTCCTCTAATTACAGGGCGGTGATCAGACACTGGATATGGCTTATCTGGGACTACCAGCACATCCTCCAGTTGTGCCAGTCTTGGCACCAGCCATCATTCTGGACACAGGTACTGATACATAGTTCCGAGAGGGATTCATGAGGTTCATTCAGACCTTCTGATGAGTACCGCATCCTGTACCTTCTATGGAAGAGTTGACATGGGTTTTTTCAGTAGAAACATCCTCCCACTTTCACCGAGGAAGGAGGACCTCGAGCTATAGAGTCAGGGTTATAAGTCTTGCTGATGATTTTCGAGCATATAAAGACGCATAAGGAGAGGAGGGTCCTGATTTCTACATATATTCTTCTGGATTCCACCAAGAGATGGTGGTATGCGATCTTGCGGGTGGGACGCCAACAGGTTATGGTGTGGGGTTAGTTTCAGCATACCTTCTACAATTACTTCTATCCAGAGACTATGAGGGCTGATCGAGCCTGAGAGTTCATGAGTTTGGAGCAGGGTACTCATTATGTTATAGAGTACTCATCTCGCTTCATCGATCATCATCACTTTACATCCCTTATAGGGGGATATGGGTTGTTCCTATCAAGGAAGTTTGAGGGTGGTCACTGACAGGACATTTGGGATTAGTTGAACATCTTCAGGTTGACTTTGATATCATCTATCATTAACCAAGAACTGATCACAAAGCATAACCTGAGGGATTATATAGCAATGATCTAGGGTGGTTCAACATCTAAAGATAGTCATTCATTGGTTTATAGAAGGAAGTGTCGCAGGGAGACTACACGTGGAGATCCGATTAGGCGGGATGCACATTCAGGTAACTAGGTGGAATGCTACTATTGTGGGGAGGTTGGGCATACGAGACCACACTTCCAGAGAGACCCAGTATAGTGCTAATCTTGTGGAAATATGGGTCAACTTTAGTGGTTCTGTCATACTTTATAACCAGTAGATGGTGACATAGGTTCTTCTATGACTCCTCATTCAGGAGAAGCACCACCAATTTCTCCTCAATCTGGGAAGTGGAGTTCTTCTAGTCATTCAGGTCGAGGTCGTGGTTGTGGCCCTGATAGAAAATCACCAGGCTTTAAATGAAAACTGGGTGGATCTGCTCAGGGTGGTCAGGCAGGGTCGCAGGGTTGTGTTTAGGTTAGAAATTTGCAGTGGATCAGACCCAGCAGTAGCAGGATCCCAAACCCTCTACAATTGGAGGTGTGATCCTAGTTTCCTCAGTTTTTGTTTCTTATCTTTTCAATACAAGGGTTTCCCATAGCATTATATCAGTTTATGTTGTGTAGATATTTGTTCTCTATGTCTTTTCTTTTCTGATTTCTTGACATTGGATACTACATTAGGGAAAATAACAGCTAGTTTATGTTAGTTCAATGAGTTCCCTCTTGAGGTAGGTGGGTGTCACTTATTTTGGGACATTTATGTCTTAGATATGGAAGGACATGAATTCATTCATGGAATGGAATGGTAAGATCCCATTTAGTTCATTTGTCAATTGCTATCACCATAGGGTGAGTCTCACATCACCAAAGGGTGGATTGTTTCCTTATAAGGGAAAATGGGATGGCCAGGCAAGCAGAGTGGGACCCGATCATCATGGTTTGGGAGGAGTTACCACCCAAATTGATAGTGTATATCTGGATGACTAGGGGACTTCACATATGGTATTTCCCCCAGTGGTGGATCATTTCAGGTATGTCTTTTAGGAGGAATTTTCATGTTTTCTTCTGAAATGAGAGGTGGAATTTTCTATTTAACTTATGCCAGGAGTGGCACAAATGTCTATTCATCCTTATAGGGTGGCTACATAATCGTTATAGGAGATCAAGAATCAATTGAAGGAGTTGTAGGCTAAGGGGTTTATCTGACCTAGTACTTCCCTTTGGGGTTTGGCTGTCATATTTGTGAAGAAGGCAGACAATACCCTCATACATTGTGTGGATTATCATAAGTTCATCCAGATTACGGTCAAGAAATGATATCCCTTACGGAGGATTGATGATATCTTTCTTCAGCTTCGATGATCCTGGGTGTTCTTGAAGATTGACTTGAGATCCCGTTGTCATTATTTGCACGTTATACCATCTAAAATACCTATTACAACCTTCTAAATCAAGTATAGTCTATACGAATATGTGGTTATGTTGTTCGATCTCACGAACACGCCTTCAGTCTTCATATCCCTGAGGAACTGAGTGTTCCATCCATACTTGGATTCTTTCGTGGTGGTTTTCGTGGATTATATCTTAGTGTACTCTCACACAATACATGACCATGCTACCCTTCTTGAGATCGTTTTGAGTACACTACGATAGTATCAGTTATATTCTAAGCTCTAAAAATGACACTTTTGGATGGACTAGATTCACTTCATGGGTCATGTTATCTCAGAGACATGAGTATTAATAAACTTGGTGAAAGTGAGAGCAGTACTTTCCTGAGAGAAGATGAAGAATTTTTTTGAGTTACAGAGTTTTTTAAGGCTGGATGGATACTACATGCATTTCAGACAAGACTTCTCATGCTTAGAAGTGACATTGCCAGTCCTGACTAAGATGGGTGGGAAGTAATTTTGGATGGATTATTGTAATTCATCCTTTCAGGAGATGAAAGGTAGGTTGACTTTAGCACTGATACTTGTTTTTCCAGAGCCAAGATAGAGCTACACTGTTTACTATGAAACTTTAGGTGTCGATCTTGGAGCGGTGCTTATGCAGGGGGAAAGATTCGTTGCGTACGGGTCTCGGAAGTTGAGGCCAAATGAGAGGAACTACATGATGCAAGATCTCAAGTTGGCTGTAGTTGTTCATGCCTTACGTTTTTTGAGAAATTATCTGCTGGGAGAGAATTTTGTGGTTTTTACAGACCACAAAAGTCTCAAGTATATCTCTACTCAGCGTGACCTGAATTTTATATAGCGAAGGTGGGTGCATTACATTAATTCTTTTTACATTGATCTTGGATATACAGTTTAGAAAGGAAATTCGGTGGTTGATGCGCTGAGTAGGAGGACATAGATACAGAAAGTTCAGGAGGCTAGCAGTGAGTGGCATCTAATGGAACTGTTCTCTAAGATTCATTTGGAGGTGCACGATAGGCAGGGGAATTCATTTCTTTCTTCTGTAGTTGTTACCTCTACTCTTCTTGATCGAGTGAGAATGAGTAATCTATCAGATTTTGAAGGCCTAGTCCTACGATAAAGTGTGTCGGGAGAGGACCATATTCCAAGATGGACCTTGGTTGAGGATGAGATCTTGCGTTTTCATGGGTGGGTATGGGTTTTATCAAACATACACGATGAGCTAATGTGGGACTTTCATTACTTAGTTTGGTAAGTTCATCCTGGTGTCACAAAGATGTATCATGATCTACATCATCCGTATTGGTGGCCATGTATGAAGAGAGATGTTTATGGTTTCATCATGATGTGTTCCACCACTCAGAAGGTAAAGGCAGAGCATCAGCGACCAGCCGGGCTTTTGTAGCAGTTACCCTTTCCCAAGTGGAAATGGAATGATGTCATGATGTGATTTGTGATAGCTTTGTCCAGGATTCCTTGAGTGAATGATGTAGTTTGGGTTGTCGTTGACAAACTCACAAAGGCTACTCCCTTTTTTCTGATAAAGGATACTTTGAGTGTCGATGAGATGGGACAGTTGTACATCCGCATGATAGTATGTATACATGGTGTTCCACACTCCATCGTGTTAGATATCGATGTGAAATTTACTTCTTGGGTCTGCTTGGGATTGCAGAAGGATTTGTGTACATAGGTACTTCTGATTACATCTTACCACCCCCAGACAGATGGAAAGTCTGAGCGTACGATTTAGGTGCTTGAGGACATGCTTCGTGCATTCATCCTATATTTTGGAGGTTCTTGGGAGAATAAAATACATCTTGTGGAGTTTGCCTACAAAAATAGTTTCCATTCAACTAGTCAGATGGAACCTTATGAGGCTTTATATGGTAAGCCATGCTGATCACCCTTACGAATGCTGGAGGTAGGAGAGGTAGTTATGATGCGACCTCGTCTTTTCAAGTAGACCACAGAGTAGATAGAGTTGATCTGGAAGAGGATGGATGTTGTACAGTTTCGGCAGATGTTTTACGTTGATCAGTGGAGACGACCTCTGGAGTTTGAGGTCAGGGATCAGGTTTTTCTACTTGTCAGACAATGGTTGGGTTATTGGAGGATTAGGAAACATGGTAAGCATTTGCCGAGGTAAGTCGGTCCATTTATGGTTTTGGAGAGAGTTGGCCCGTTTTTCTATCTGATGCAGTTACCTCATAGGTACTAGGTTATGCATGATTTATTCCACATTTCTTAGCTATGAGTTTACTTCTCAGAACCATATCATGTTTTTCGACTTGAGGAGGTTGAGTTAGTGTTGGATGCCTCGTCTGAAGAGAACCCTATCCAAATTGTTCATCGAGGTACAAATATTCTAAGTGGCCGGTCTATTCCTCTTGTAATAGTTCCATGGAATCATGGATGAGTACATGATGAGACTTGGGAAAGGAAGGTTGATGTACGACCACAGTGGTCGGAGCTGTTTGAGTACTCTTTTTCTACGTTTCATTTCTTGGGAAAATCAGGGATGAATTTCTTTTAGGGGGGATGTTTGCAAGAAACTGGATCTTCTTTTTCAGGTATGTTTTTATTTTTTGTGGTGTTTTTTAGAAAAAGAGGAATTTCATGAAATTCCTTAATTATATGTCGTGTACTTGTTGAGTACATGTCGTGTACTCGGTTACCATTGGTAGTTGTGTGCTGGCCCTGTAACTGTCGAGGACATGGCCGTGTGTAGTGACCTGGAGACAGCCTAATGTGGGGGCTGGTAAGGACAAGTACACACTGTGAACTTCTAAAGTACATGTAGTGTACTTTCTTTTTTCATTAAATAGATCAAGTTCTCATATGAATGATAGAACTCCCTCCTTCTCGACCTATTTCTTCTAAGAGAGACCGTACGGCCGTGGAACTTCTCCGAGCCCTCAATCGAGTATGCTTCCTCTGATTCGACCACCGTTGATTGGGTTGGGGTCTCCTTGGTAAGCTCTTCCTTCTTTTAGATCTTTGTTTCACGATTCGTCTTATTTTTTAAGTTATCTCTGGTTAAACATTTTAGACATTTTTTGTAGATCTATGGTGTTCTTGGGTGATTTAATGCTTGAGGTTCACATATAATGATCCTACAACACCGAGGTGGGTGGTTTGTGACTTTCTGTAGTTAATCATTAAATTTTGCTGCAAAAGTTCCCAACACCCATGAATGGGGTATTGTGTGTCCTTGGTTTTTAGCCCTAATTGTGACTGTTATGCCTAGTTTGGTTGATTAGAGTTTATTTTTAGAGAATAGGGTTACCTTTGCTAAGATAAGGATGTTTTTCCCATGTGTGTTTGTTTTTTCCATTTGTTCTAATTTTCATGTTAGGTTTCTATTTACTTTACATGACTAGTATTGTTAGGATGGAGTGATTATTATTTTTCTCTATGTCATGTTATAGACTAGTTAGAAAATTACTTCTTGAGGTTTACTTTGGCCTCTTTGCTTTTCTATGTTCGTTTTACTTACACAGGGCCATGATAACCTGGTGTAGTAGACCATATAAAGAATGGACGTAAGGGCTTCTCCATAGTGTCTGTTTATTATCATGCTATGAGACCATTGGGGGGATTGACGTTGAGTGCTCTCTGAGAGTGTCTATAGTTATGTTACAAGGACACAAGAGGAATTGACGTTGAGTGCTTCCTCAGAGTGCATGTAGGTTCTGTTAAAAGTCTATAGGGGGAATTGACAGTGAGTTCTTCCTTAGAGAGTATTTGATAATACATGGCTATAGGGGGAATTAACGTTGAGTGCTTCCTAAGAGAGAATTCAAAAAAGCTAAACCATAGGGGTTAGACTATGTGTACTTCCTAGATGGTTGCTTGTATTTGATTAGTTGGACCAGAGGGGATAGTCTGTGAATATATCCCAGAGGGTTACCTATTTTTGATTATCTGCTTACTTGATATGTAGTGATTGAATTATTTGAAATTGTAGGAATGTTTACTGTCGAGTACTTCATTTCTTACTACTTATTTTTCTTTTTACCTTCCATATATATTTCCTAACTGTTAGGCACAGATCTCTTGGTCTTTTCCTACGAAGATTTTGTATCACACTATGTTTGGGTCATGATTTTGGGCCCAAACAGATTATATAGTTTTGGGTATAGATAAGGGAAAGTTCCCTTCTACATTAGTTTCTTGACTGCTTTGGGAGCTGGAGAGCATGGGACGAAGCTGAGGCTTGTGATGCTGAGGAGTCATTTACTATTTTCCTTCATACCTTGGTGTAGTATTGTATTTTAGCTTTGTGATGTGTTTGGTTGCTTTCCTAGACATATTTATCATGATTCATTATATATGTTCTTCAGCTGATTATTACTATCAGTCTTATACTGTTTACTGCTGAATGCCATTATTCTTCTTCTGCTATTGTTATGTATTTCTTTTATGATGTGTTACTCCATTAATGAGGGAATAGTTTCCCCACTATCAAACCCAAGGCCCTCACAGCTAGTCGGCAGCCTCTAGCGTTAGGGGAAATGTTCTTCAGGCCATGTGACCAATTGGGTGTGGGGCGCCTCTAGGTGGATACCTGGTCTGGGATGATACATTAATAATTTCCCACTAAAATATCATATTTTATCCAATCCATGAGTATTTGTGATAAAATTTAATGCCTAAAGCACTAAAATAAACTTATAACATATAAAATAATCCACAAAAGAATAATAATATATCTATCCTATAAATAAATTTTAACGAAAACTAAAATATATTCCACAAGATATGATAATATAAAAAATATATAATACTTAATATAATGAAATAAAGTCTTTGAAAATTTCCACAAAAACAACAAAGATTCAAATTTTAATATTCCACAAATAAATATCCCTAAATCTAAATTATCATTAGTACCCTCAAAATTAATATTTTTTTAACCATAACAGTTATCTCATACCTTTTGACTTACATTAAAAAAAATTAATTTCATTATTAAGAAATATTATATCATGTTAATCCATGGTTAGATATTATAACCCTAGACTTGTACACATAATACTAAAATATTTTAAGCATAATTAACCATCAAATTCAAATCAATGATCGTATAGTCCAGTGTATTTGGAAGACTATGTAAAAAATTAGATATAATGAAAAAAATAATAATCTTTTATTTAATATCCATAATGATATCATAACTCTATTTGAGCTCTTACATCTGCATAGGATATCCTAGGGAATATATGAATAAGCGGATTAGCTAAAAATCCTAGTAAGGGAATAAAAATAGGAATAAATCATAGAAAATGGGTTAGAAGGCAATACATGATAATATAAAAAGAAATGTAACATGAATAATCATATAGAAGAGTAATATGTAGAATATGAGACCATGTAATCATGGAAACCTAGGAATGAGGTAGAATCATATAACATTATATTAACACGAGTCAAGTCCAACTACAAAGACTATATCTCATGGTGGACAAAGTCCCAAAATGGATTTGGTTTACACGTAAATCCCATACAAGACATCTCATGAGGCAAAAAAGTTAACCAAATAATTAGAGTGCGATATAGGTTCACCCAACCAAATATGTTTATAAATATGTTTTTCTATATGAATAATCAAACATATGGAATACACATAGGGTTTATCCATGTAAATAAATGGGTATCGTAATCCTATAATAAGGAATAACCAATGGGAGTATTGTAATAGTGTACATGAAAGAATGACATTAAATCATAAGTGGAAATTAAAAAAAGAAAATATCCATATATAATGATAATTTATGTCTAAATTAAGTTAAAACATGTATACATATTATTTTAGAACCTTTATAAATGATTCATTTTATTCATGTTTAAGGAAAAATATTAAAGAGACTTTAAAGATGAAAAAGGCATAATTTGTTGTACAAAACCTGAAATGAACTATGATAGTTTTTCATCATGAAATGAGTAATTCTAGATAAATAAAGTTTTATTAACAAAATATTATGTAGTGTACTTAAAAATGGGTATGAAATTTGGAAGTTCCCTTTAATTGGGCTTTCTTATCGGGGGAATTGAAAAGGGGACATTCTAAAACATGTATTTCCCCATAAAAGAATAATGAATTGATATGGATATATAATTTTGTAAAATATGAATATAATGAACCATAATTATATAAGAATAATGAATAAATACATTAGTGTAGAGAGATAGATCATAACCTGGAGAAAAAATAGAGTTTCATATAGATCCCTTACTTTATGTACGAAAGTGTTCTTCACTTGCACACAATTTCCTGGATAATAAAATTAGATCCATTAATTAATTGATAAATTTAGAAAATATTATACGTATATTTTTTTTATTATAGATTTACTAATCTCATTTATGACAATTTCATTTGGTTATATATTATGATTTCATCGTTCAGGAGTGTTCCTTTCATAGTTTTCTGGTCGGTTCCCGGGGGTATAATTATGGAATTTCTTTTCAAATGGATGAAAAAATCAGAAGTAGAATGAAATGATATTAATATAATTACATATTTTTAAATTTTATCATATATCAATTTTTTTAAGAAAAAATAATGATTTATTTGATAAAACATTAATGAAAAATGATTATTTTATTTGGGCATTTTTTTTAGAATCACGAACTAGTTTTGATTTATTATTTAATATAATATATGTAAATTAGTTATAAAACATAAAAACATTATAGTATTCATTTTGAAATATATTTTTTTACATTTATAATGGTTTTTTGACCAACCATTTAGGTGTTAATGGAAAATTAAAACTCATCATTTATAAAACCGGTGAATCGACACATCACAGATGGTGTTTTCATTTTTAGAATATAATGAAAATAGAAGAGAATTAATGATGGATATTCCATTCAAAGAATAAAATTTTAGTATATAAATTATTCTATAGTTATCATGTATCTTTGTAAAGAGTATGTGAGGATAGGATAATAAAATAAAGAATAATAAAAGAGAATGAAGGTGTATTTTACCTATTGAATGTCGTCTCCTTAAGAAGATCCTTAAGGCACCTAGAAATGATCTTTCGGTGATACTAGAAATACAATGACATGGTAAGTAGTATTAGAGGAGTATTTTTTTATATTTTATTCAAGATAAAAATCTTATACGGTTTGAATAGAACAAGTGGTGAGGGGTGGTTTTTATTATGGGAGGAGAGGAGTTTTTTTATTATTTTAATCATTAGTTTATTATTTTGGAAGAAGAAAATAAATATTTCTTATATTTGTGACTATTTATAGTAAGTAGAGAATTTTAGTTAGATATTATGGACACATAAATAATCTATGACTAAAAAATGATTCAATTTTCTTTATTTTCATATAATGTTACATACCGTAAATTACAGTATTTCACTATTCACAAAAACAATCAACAATTTTAGAAAAATATTAGAAATTCAACCCAACCATTTTTTTATATTTATATATAAAAATGGACTCCATTTAAGGAAAATAATTTTATAAACATGAGGAATTAAATTTTTAGTTAAAATCAAAATTTATTCAAAAAATACTAATTTTAAAACACTGGCCGATTTTATGACTTTGAAAAATTAATTAAGGTATCAAAAAATTATATTATAATTATAAAGAAACAGAATAATAATTTATGAATCAATTTTTTGAAAATAAATTTTATTTCAAATAATTATATTAATTATAATTTTATAAATAAGCATCTATATTTCACAAAAATACCAGCACTTAATTTAACAGTTTTAAAAAATTATTTATATATTTAATAAATATATAATACATTAAATTACAATAAACTAAAATTTTAATTATAATTTTATAAGTGAGGTTACCATTCTAAATTTTTTATTACTATTACTAATGGTCACATTACTATTCCAATGGTTATGTTGCCATTCCAATGGTCAGATTTTTAACTATCATAAGGGTTTACTGCTTACTATAAATACCTCTTATTACATTAATCAAGCACTTATATTTTCCAAAAAGGTCATATATATATACTTCCATATTTTAAATGAATATTTTATTAAAATTATTTTTTATTACTACAAACTTTTTTTGAGTACGGTCATTATAGTGGATCGAGCAAATCCAAATTTCCCCATTATTGTTTTCTCATTTTCTCTTTATTTTCATGTTTTAATATTTTAAATTATTATTGGTTTATTTGAAGTCTAAATTTTAAGTCTTCATTTATTAGAATAACGTTTTATTGGTATCTCTATGTGATGTTTTTGCTTTATATTGCAGGACATAAATATATGATGGGAAAAAACTCATAAATAAGGTTTTGGGTCATTACATTAATCTTAAAGATTACATATAATTAAACCCAATTAATCATCTCAAAAATATCCTTGATCACAATGATAACTTACAATTTTATATTATATTTTAATTGACTTCACCAAAATATCATGAATCAAATTTGAATACTTACCTAAATGATAATCATTATATTGACCATAAATATATCAAAAAATATCAACTTGTCATCAAGATTATATATATTTAACATTCCAATAGTCTGTAATTAACTTCAAATAAAATATTATACTAACCAAAATGATTAGTTATACTGTATTAGTGCATTCTCTGTAAAACATAGTAAAATATTCAAATGACCCCAAAACCTCATCACATAAAATCTCAAAAGTGGTATCTACACCATTATACTTATAAAAACCTCTAACATATAAACCAATGATAGTATACATAACTACAATGCTGTTGACATATGAAAACATATATGATTCCCAAAATTAACACTATCCTTATTCCTCAACTAAAATCACAATCTATTTCCATAAATCAAAAAAGTATATAAGCTTCATCAATGATGAACTAAATATATTTTTCTTCAAATAAATAAAAAATTTCAATGCCTCCAATACTATCCATCTATGTCATAAATTTCAACAATATATTTACCCAATATATAAACGCTTTAATCTATAGACTTTAAGGATTATTAAAGAATAATTCCTTCCTTTCTCTAGGACTTAACCCTTAGTTTAGGACATTGGATAGGATAATTTCTATATTACATACACATGATACATTAAAAAATAATGGTACATTAGGACGAACTTCATATCCATCCATAGAACAATACATTTTTTCTGGATAATTCTATGATCAATGCAGTTATTTTACACAAATAATACATTTTAGCATTACATTGTAACATCCAATGGGGTGTCTCTTTCCATATTTATGACATTAAGGAAATAGATATTTCTTTCATACATATTCTATACCATATGATCTCATAGAAAAGTATATCCTTATATTATTTGATGAACCTGATAGATGGTCAGGTTGTAAGATGTTAATCATATATCATGATTATTAATGAGGCATAACCACAATATCTTTCACCCCTATCGACATCTAGTTTAGTTTTTCATAATCACCTCATTGCCTATCGTATTTTGTATTAATATGATCCCCCCTTAGTCATGAACATTGACTAAAATCAATAATCTTAGTAATAGAAAATGTAATCATAGTGATAAACCACATAATCATAAAAATCATTTATTAGATGTCTGAGTCATGAGACAGTCACTTTTATCTAATAAACTATAGGTTTAACCAAGGTTATTCATGGTTATTATCTATTCAAATCCATCATAATGGTTATTAAATAAAATTTTAATTAACCCAATAATATCCCATAAGAGTGTCAATCTAGGTGCATGGTAAGTTAACACTCACTTTGTAATGGAATGATAGCCTACATATACATGATCCATGATTTTCAGGGTTATTAAACCAATAAAAATCTATTCCAAAACCAAATCCACTTTAATTATCCAGATTGAGATATATTTATAGTAAAACCACATAATATCATTCATACCAAAACCAAAATATTTTAACTTATACTTAGAATTGTACATAACATTATCCAATGTTTTGTGTTCCCTAATATATGTTTCCCTAAATCTAGTTCACAAGGTTTCAATTAAACTTCCTCGGATAGAAACTATTACGAACTCAATCCTAGTAGTCTATAGATGTTGGTTACATTATTACATTTTCACTATATACAAGGAATCATATCCCAAATGAACAAATATTTTATTAGACTTGGTAAACTAGATACATACATTAATTTCACATTACATATGAAAACATGAAATAATAAACATAGTGAAAGTAAATATTTGGCCCCCTTAAACCCATTTAAGGATTCCTTATTCATATCATGTGAAAAAATATGGGTGAACTCATATGCCCAGTAAGGGTTACATACAACAACAAAATCATGAATAAATAAGTCATAATTAATATACCAAGTTAAATAATTGAAAATACAATCTATTGATTTAATAACTTGATCATAAATAATAATATTACATTAGTAAATTAAGATCAAATGATTCCTTATAAATAATCACATTAACTTGAAAGGTGTCCATGTATATTATCTAAAATAATGACATGGACATTAATAAGTGATTTATATAGAGGGAATGCATAATTATAGATATATTAAACTTTTATCAAGGTCTTATTACCTGATAGTTTATAATATTGGTTGATATACCCCCAAAAACCATTTAATAATCCTAGGCAACTAGTTTACCTCAGGAGATCCACCAATAAATTTAGGGGCTATATAATTATGGGCCACATAAATTAATAAATCTATAATGTATTAATCATATATTTAATGATAAATTTTATACAAGAACAATATGTCTTACTAAAAATCATCCATATTGAATAAATAATACATAATATAAATATTACCCTAGCTAATCAAATAAATTTCCAAGTAAATCACCATATATAGAAATAGTAAATGGTTTAGGAAATAATCATATCAATGATAAAAATAATAAACATATTTAAAATAAATTCTATTTAAATTTATCACAAGTTTTTTCTTTGAGAGAATTCTAATAACCAAAAAATTAATCAACAGATGAGATATGATCATCAATTCAATGCAAACGTAGATTTTTTTAAAAATTAATTATTTTAATCAAGATAATAAAAATAATAATAATCCTTTAAAACAGGTTATCAAAAAAGTGTTTTCAATGAAAATCATTTAAATCCAATAGAATAATATAAATAGTTTACAATGGGTATGGTGGTGGAAGAATATGTTACTTCCATATAGATTAAAAATAATCATTCTTTTTGGAATTTTGTAAAGAAATCAAAAAATCACACTTTAAAAAAAATATGGATTCATTTCAATCATTTTATAATGTAAAAAATAACATAAAATATCATTTATAAATCATTTTATTAATTAAAAACTATTTTTGTAAAATAATTTTGAAAAAATATATTCATTGAAGAAAAATATACCCGATCAAAAATAAAAATAAAATCGACTTTTCTTATAAACATTACATTTATAGATTCCAGTTCCAACGAGAAGAAAATTTGGTTGATATCATAAAACATATTTTAATATTTAAAGTATATGAAAATAGATGGATTTCTTATTGATATATTATAATATTACTTCGATGAAAATTATGTAAATCCCAAAAATTAGATTGTAAAATAAATCTTTACTTCTTTGGTAACATAAATATTGACCGTGTGAAAGAGTAAACATGAATTGAAACATTAATAATCATGAATAAATAGTTATTCATATTGAATAAGTCAATGTGTTAGTATATAAAACATCTAAAAAAAATCACTATACCAAATATGTCTCAATGGAGTGGAAATTGTGAAGAAATCCCTTAAAAATATCATACTAATTAAGTGATAATGAATCATTGGAGTTATTATGTGTAAAATTGTAAATAAAAATAAGTTTAAATATAAAATTATATAATCATAGGTAATTTCAAAAATACTAATGGAATAACATATTCAATGAATAAGTACTCCAACCCAATGAAAACAATTTGAGTTATAAACCCCTTATCACATTAGTTACTTTCAAATCATACCCACCATAAAAAATTAAATTCAAAAAAAACATTAAATACCATGAATATCGAGATATTAATGATATAAGATTTGAATTTTTTTTAGATACACCTCATAAAATAAGATAGCTCTGTAACATAACATATGACCAAAGTAAGATAATTGGAGATGACGATCCCTTAACTTATGACTGACTTCCATTATTAATTTTTGAACCTCCTATACAATAAATATAGAGTTATTATAAATATATTATATAATCATACTCATATATATCATACCATATATTTTTTACTTATAAAACATTATCTCCAATTTATTAAAAATTATTTATTAAAATCACTGTTATGGTTTATATTTACTACATTTTTCATGAGTGTTTTGGTTCAGTAGTACTGATACTTGTACTTTGATCATTATAAAATAATATCTATAATGTTAGTAAAGATATAAATATCATATATATTATTTAAATCTATCATTATTAAAATATATGTAAAGTGTACATGAAAACATATCACATCTCTTTATAGAGGTGTTAGTCCACTCGTACGCATGAGAGATGTTATCATTTTCAAATGGATCAAATATTAATCACGTATATATGATATTATAAATATAAGAATCATATTTATGTGGTTAATATCATATAATTTCATTATATACATATTTATAACCATAAATATAAAGTTGTGATGAAAAACAAATTACAATGCGATGCAGAATTGGTATGCCAAACGTACACACCAAAATGTTTTTTCTTTTTATTGGATGTAAAACAGATGGAATATATTTTTTACATAATAATATTATCATTTAAATATATTTATAATATTGTATTAATTTTTTTCATGTTTAAAACCCATTAATAAAAAGTATAAAAATAAATAATCTTGAAAGAGTTGATAAAGATAATTACCTCTTATTCTGTTGACTGCCATTAGATATCCTCTTAAGGGGTCACGGGCAGGTCTTTAAGAAAGTCCAAAACTACTAGAACTAATATATTAATATTTATAGGTTAATTTGGTAGGGTTTTTTGGAAATATATTTTTGAAAGTGGTGTTAAGAAATGAGAAAATGAGTTTCAATTTATAAGTGAGGGGTGGGGAATTCTGGGTATTTCATAAATTATTAAAATAATATAACTTTTTTTATTTTAAAAATGAATAAAAAATAAAAATAATTCAATGATAATATTAGTATTAGTTTAAATAATCTCATAAGAAAATTTTTGGAAATAATTTTGTTATCTTTTCACTCTTATCATTTATTTTTAACCCCCCCCCCCTCGTTAACCCTTTTGACAATTATCAAAAATTTAATTTTTTCTACAATTTATAGTTAAAAACGTTACCATCAAAGAACAAACGACCCATAAATGGATCATGGTTGATATATTAGACTATATCCCATTAATTTTGCATAACTTAATATTTTAATTAATTATATATCATTTAATAAAATAATATTTATTATAAAATATCATTAATGTGACTTTTGACACTTTTCATGATATTTGAATTTGAGGATATGTATAAAAATATGTAATTCATATATATACTTTTAAAACAAATATAATATTTCATATATATCTATAAAATTTATTTATCACTATACGTTACTAAAAATGTATTACATTTAGATTTTGGAATATAATTTATTGTATTTTTCTCTTAATTGAATAAATAATAAATCAAAATTGTGTAAACATTTAAGGGAATTATTTAAAAATAAAATTTATAAATAAATTTATATGATAATTAGTTGCATTATAATTCAAATAAACTTTTTTAACTTAACATTTATGATTTTTATCATTTTAATACAAATTTAAGGTTATTAAACTCAAGAGGGAAACATTTTATATTTATTCTTTTCATCAATTAATATAAAGGTCATAATAAATGAAATATGTAAACACATTGTAATATATTAAAAAAAATAGTATTTAACCAAAATAAACTCCTAATATAAGATATATTCTAGTGTTAGGGTCATTTTTAGTCCTTATAATATTATTTTTAACCATAAATAGCTGATTTACCATTACCCTGGTGAAAATTATTTGATATGGTAAGTATTCCAGTTGAACCAAAATAAAATAGACATATTAAGTAAATTTTGACCTCCTGATAAAAAATATGGAATCCATTTTTTCTTATTTAAATTTATATAAGTGGAATAAATTTATTTAATATTAAAACACAAAGCATAACAAATAAAAAAATTATAGAAAAAATCCCCATTTAAATATAAAAATGTTTTCCTACTAATTCAAAGGTTAAATTTGATTCTAATGAACATAATTGTATTATAAATAATATAATATAAATTTTTTAAATTTTAACAATTTAAAAAAATGGTACTTAAAAAATGCTTGAAACCAAAATAGGGTTATCAAGGAAAAGTAATATTTTTCATTATTCACATGAAAATCAATGTTTTCAAAAAAAAATCCTAATGTTTCACCCAATATTAATTTTTCTATTTTGATTCCAAAATATTTATTAATAACATAAAATAAAATTTATAATATTTGTATAATTTAATTATAATTTCCATTCACAATATTAAACATAAATCATTTTTTGAAGAAAGTTTATTTTTGAAGAAAATATGATTTTAAAAAAATTATGTACATATTTATTGTTAAATAAAACATTTATATTTATTTTAAAATTTTTGTAAAAAAATTCATACCAACCAATTCATTCATTATGTTATAATTTTCATATTTAGTTAATATCATTTCATGGTTTTTTTAACTCGATGTTCGGTATTGTATATGTTATTTAATATATTGTTCTTTTAAAATCTTGAGAAGTTTCATCATGTTATTAAAAACTTTGTAGAGGTAGGAACATCGCTTTTTAAAGTTTCAGAAGACCTAAACAATTTTTTTAATGGAATAAATTGTGAGATCTAGAATTATTCTTACAATAAGAAGAATAAGGCTATCATGTAAGTAATTTAGTATTAAAAGAGGTTGCAGTTGAAGATATATTAAAGATTATTGAGACTTTATAAAATGACAGAATTATATATATTATTATTTTGGAAGATTTAGTGTGGTGTATTAACACTATGGGTTAATATAATATCTTAACACACAATTTATAAATGATAATAAAAGTATTAGTGGTGAATCCCTGACATGAAAAGACATAAAAATGGAAGGGTTTAGGTTCTCACATTGAGGTCTAACTATATAAAAATCCATATATATTGGTTTCTTTATATTATATTCATAAAATTAGAGACTAATTGGTTTGAGTGAATTATAAATATCCCTACATCCTAACTAGTTATATATATTTTTTCAAATTAATGTAACAATTAAAACTAAGTCACACTTTATAAGTAAAAGCTGGTGACCCCAGACTCACCACCCCTCTCAGGGTAACTGAACGATCCCCCAAGACTCTCAATGATATATATTGTAAGTGGTTCAATAGATAAAATAATTTACTCTGAATTTATTATATAGACTCAATGGTTTATTTTCTATATATAGAAAAATGAAATGACCGATGGAGAAGAGAATAATTAATTTTAACAAGTGATATCATGAGTTTAATTACAACAAATGGTATAAATTATTTTAATGTATGGTATGA
Organism: Viscum album; assembly: GCA_963277665.1. Taxonomy (NCBI): domain Eukaryota; kingdom Viridiplantae; phylum Streptophyta; class Magnoliopsida; order Santalales; family Viscaceae; genus Viscum; species Viscum album. The sequence continues at coordinate 860,013,476 of OY728143.1, read as the reverse complement.
ATGAAATATCATTTTTTTTATTTCTTATCTAGTTTTGTTGTTATACACGTGTGATTGATATCATAGGGATAAATATTAAATTATTTTAAAACTCATACTATATGATATTTATATAAGTAAGGGAATGAAATGGAATAAATTGATGTTTTATGACTTAAAACATTATTTTTTAACCTAGGTTCTATCTCATTATGAATAAATAATTTATTTCAATATTATTATAATTTATTAATTCCACTCAATAATAGTATTTGAGATTGTAGTTGTAGTTATTATTGTTTTCTAGATAAAAATAAAATCTATAATTATTTTTAAGAAGATGTGTTATATCCCTTTGTAACATAACTTATAACAAAACTCATGGAGATAAGCTGAGGAGTAAAGGGTTTTAGGATTAAAAAGTGTTATAAAATGATGAATATGTTTTATAAGTGGTTGAGGATCTTAAAGATTACTAATAGAAAAAATTTGTGGAAAATAAAATGGGTTATGAAGGTGTTATATGTCAAAGGGGAAATTAGAACTCTCTAACATAGGTGTAATTATAGTAATGAAAAAGTGTAGATAATGAGGTGAATATATGGTTATTAAATTCTATTTATTTTATATAAAACTGGTTAGAAAACTACCTCCTTAAATTTCTTTTTTTTATTTATATAATAAAATATCAATTTTGATAGTGTGTGGGAACCTACACAGTGTGAATTTTAGTGGCTCAACCTTGTAAAAAGATACAAAAAAGGTTTTTTTTGGTGGATAAACCACAAATAAAGAACCAATAGACCAGTCAGTATATCCTATAATAGATACCAACACATATAGTTCATGTCATGTGGCTTCAAGTGAGAAAAAAAAAAGGAAATATGGTGTGATTTCGTAGGTAGTTCAGCTATCACATCTTGTACGCTCTTTAGTCCCCTCATCCTTGTATCATTCCATCAATGAAATCCAGATCCCAAAACACCTTCAGTCTAAAAATTCTTCTCCATCACTACCATGTATTTATAACAAAAAGGTAGAAACAAACATAAACCAAACTATCAACAAATTCCACTATAAAGAGACCACAACTCAATTAAAACAATTTAGAGAAATATTCCACCCTCCAAAGTGATATTACTATAAAATCCCCATCATGATCACTTCATCAGAGTATCTCTACCACAAAATTTTCACCTATAATTAATGATCAGTAGCCATATGATAACAAATATAAATTTCTATCAAAACCCCACAAAACCCAGTGATAATTCCACAATAAGATACAATCACTCCAATGTTACCCAACTACAAGATAGAGCATCCTCAGTTAACCCTACCAAATAATTATCCTTATTGTAGTTTATGAATATATAACCATGAGAAAAATCATGAGAGGAGATAATGAATTAATGATTCTAGTACCTCGTGACCACAAAAACGAAAAATGGGAACCAGATATAACCAAGTAAGAGGATACTATAAGGAAAAGTTCAAACCTATTGAAGGGAACCAAGAAAACTAGTATGAAATTCATGAAAACCCATATAATAAAAGTAAAAAATTATTTACAAACACCTAAGTGATAAACCTATATCATGATAGATTAACAAAAACCCTAAATGAAAACTACCTTCACTCTACCACATGAAAGGAACTCACCTAATATTTTGGTACCCATCATGATAAGTTATAGTTGAAATTAATGATAACCCATCCCAAAAAAATACCACTAAATATTTCCCATGGGTTGGCTTAATGTGGTGGTCACCACCACATATTTCCATTAAAACATGTATAAATAAGAAATCTATACATGGAATATATATATATATATAATATTAAGTTCATGAATGGAAAAATAAAAAATGGAACATGATAATTGAAACTAAACGTCAAGGAATAGGCTAAAAATTGAGAAGATATAACATAGGGTGAGTGAGGGAATAACAAAAAACCCCAAACCACAGTGACTAAAACTAGGAAATAGAGGAATTTATTGAAAACAAACAAGAATAAATATGTGGATAACATCATAATTTAGAGAAACCCATATAAAGGGAGAACAACACTGAGGAAGGATTCCAAAAAAACACCTAGAAACCCTAGTAACACCCCTAAGAGAATATATTATGTGAGTGAAAAGGTTTAGAAAACTACATAAATCCATATACTTAGAAGAAATTAGAGAAATATAGTCCCTGGGTTTTTGATTGAAAGTAGAAGGGGGGATAATATATTTCTTTTTTGGATACAAGGATTTATGTAAGTGACAATTAAAGAGTTTTTATTTTTTGATTGTGGGAGAATGTTATAAAAACTAATAGGTTTTTTAATGGATTATGTTCAGGATGAGTGTAAAAAATTCAAAGGGGAACTAAAAATAAACCCAATGGTGATAGGATGAAATACCATGGATAAATAATATTGTTGCAACCTTGGAGTAGCTGTTATATGATAAGTCATTCATTATATAATGATGCATGGATAAAGATGTAGATATCTAGAATATATGGTATCTAAACTTGATGATGGATTAATAGAATTGACATACAAAAATAGATCATGTGAATGGACATGGAAGGACAATAATATAATAAGTGATGTTACCATAGTGACTATATATATTTATGGAAAAGTTTACAAGCAGATGGTATATCATGAATAGGATTTATAAAATTTTAAGTGTTGGAGATATCATTAAAAATGTGTATTGTTCAATATTTAATTGAGGCTATGATAATTTAAAAATTATCTATTTTGTATTATAATTAAAGTGGAGAAAATATGATCATGATTGAAGGTATTTTAAGAAGAAGATATAGTGTTTTTAGTTAAGGAGGGAAAACCACACAACAATATTCATGATTGAACAATGAATGAGGGTACATACAAATATAAGAAAATAATGGTAATATATCATGTTATAATGGATTTTTTTCATTTTAAAGTGGTATTTATCATATCATAGACAAGAACATGTTAAAATATTATACTATGCTATTTTTTAGGGAAAAATGTTCCACTCTGCACATGGTTACCAAATTATGATGATATATCAGTTTGGAAATGTAAGGCTAGGATCATGTAAAAATAAAAACATACCATAAAAAACTAATGTTTAATGGTAAGAATAATAATCCATTGGTATAAAAAGTTTCTCATAATTTTTAATTTTTTACCTTAGGGAGAGTGTCACAAGATAATTTGTGAAAAGATTGAAATATCATAGAACAATAATCTCATGATTTTAAGATAAGGATAAAGAGGTAACACCTTTAAATTCAAAGGATGTCATGAATGAAATAAATTATTCTATAATAAAAAAAATTATTCTATATTATGAAATTTTTTACCTTATATCGCTTCGTAATAGAATTCATCAAGAAAATATTTGGAAAAATCTAAAAAAAATTATTTTTTTTGAATTTCAAAAATATATTATTTTGATTAAAATATTATAGTTTGAATCGAATATTATGTGAAAATTAATGTAGGAAATTAAACATGACAAAGAAAGATTGTTTTTTGAGAATTGAACTAATATATAAAATTAAGGACTTATATTATTTTGATAAATATATGAAAATTATTTTTAATGTTATGGTAGAAGATAGTGAGAGATATAATGATATTGAAAATTGGGTATCACATAGAAAAAGGATATCCAAGAGATATTGAATAGAAAAATGTTTCTACTTTTGATGGAAATTTCATTATTAAAGGAAAATAATTTATATATTCAAACTATAAATGATGAACAGATAGTACAACAAAGATGGTTATTTCTACGTGGAATTATCCTAATTTGGAGAAAGTGTTTTTTGGAGCTGTAGATTGTGTGGGTTTTATATATTTTTCTCTATGATTAAGGGGTTTTATATATAAACTTAGAGAATAATATAATATTGAGGTTTATTCTAATTTCCTATTAAAATTAATGTTTTTGATGCATAATGAATAAGTTTTTTATATTGATGCTGAATAGATCTACCAATATATAAAATGATTCATTCCATGATGTAGTGGATGAAGATGGATTATAGGGATTATATTATCGGTGATATATGATCCATCTATGAATATTGTAAATTAATTATATATTTTGGTAGAGTGACTACGATCGAAACATTTATATATTCCAAAATAAATAGTTGATAGTATATTTTGTAACATCAGTACTTCTTCGTGTGTATACTCATTAGTTATGTATCAGTATTAGCGAACCAAGTAAAATCAAAAATATTTTAGGATTTAAATTTAAATATATTTGATTGATATCTAGTGAGAGTGAAATTAAAGGAGAATAAGAAATTTGACAACTACCTCAAAATAAGGGATCGATATCTTATTGTGGATGACGATTATATTAATTAAAATTTAAATTTTTCTAGAACCTATATCCACATCCCCTATTAAGGTGAATATAGACTTACATAATAACCCATATTTCATAATAGAAAGTACACATTAGTAATACTATTTATTCCCTTAATTAAATTTATTTTTAACAAGTTTGATGCATCCCAATTGAAGATGTTTCAACTTGATCATTCTCATATTCGGAATTAGAATGATCTTGAAATGAAGCATAATGTATTAATAGTAAAAAAATACATGAAAATTAAAAATCCTATAAATAAGGAGTTAAAAGGGAATTATATTCCTTGGGTTCATATTTTATTACATATCAATAATAATTCTCCTAATATGTTGGTGTATGAATCTCATATGATGGAGTGATGGCACCACATATTCATTCATTAGGGAATTTCATAAAAAATGGGGGGGGGGGGAAGTGGTAAGTTGGGAGGATTGTCACACCCTTGATTTCACCATATAGTAGGTATGATTATTATTTAATATTTTATTAGTTACCATAAAATCTAAACAAAAAATTATATTTTTGGTGAAATTTATAATTTGAATGGTTTCCCTACCTATAAAGAAAGTTTGGGCTATCCAATTGTTTTCTAAAATATTACATGATTCAACTAATAGTCTGTTAAACCACATGTTTTATCCATGATACCACATATATATATGATTATTTTTATTTCATAAGATGGATCCAATTATTTATATCTTGTATCCCCCTTAATTATTGAGAGTCTCTTAAGATCCTCCCTCCCCCATTTGACCCCCACATCATCTAGATTTATATTGTTGTTTTTCTATAAACGTTTATTGATTAATCAAGGTATGTGTATTGAATATTATTCCATTAATGCACTATAATTTTGTTCTTATACTCACCTTCAATAATTTGGATATTAAATCCTAGGTCTTATGATTATTTTATAATGGATCCATCTCATCTTTCTAGGTGGAATAATACTAATAAATGTCAATTTTATCTATAATTGGTAGGTATTTATATACATATTTTATTTTTGACATGGACAATCATTATTTCTTATTTTTAATAGTTTTTTATTTGAAACAAACATATAATTGTTAAATTTATATGTTGGGTTTTATTGAATTTTAATATTTTTATTTATGATTTCACTTGACCAGATGAATATTTACATTATAAATGTCTCAATTTTATTTTTATTTTATAAATCTTCTTCATAAAATATATATAAGGAAATTTCATGTGTACTATTCATATAAAATGTTAATATACTTTAAATAGTGTTTTCTTGAGAATTATTAATGTTTTATATCCCAATTTTATAATGGTTGTTAAAATCAATGTTCTTGTTTGGAATGTAATAAAAAGGTTTCATTAAAAGAAAATTTATACCCATATTTTTATAGAACTTATTATTGTTATATAAGAATATAATTTATTTATGTTGAATACTTTATGTTGATATAATAATAGAATATTTATTTAAAGTGTATATGGAGGTTAGATTTGATCTTTATTATATTTCACATTGAATTAATTGCGGACTTTGTTTTATAAAATCTTCTTGGGATGCCTTAGGTAGATAAATTGAATTCAAGTGAAAAGTAAATTACTATGATATGAATATTATTTTCCCAGTATCACCTAATATGTATAGTATTATTCATAGGATAGTTTTATTTTTGTTACCCACTAGTTTAGGATTACAATATATCTATTTTCTCTCTATTAGTTGAGGATATTGCTCTGTAGGGTGGATTTTCTACTTCTGTTTTGGTCAGCACCTTACAAGAATTTTTTGGTTTTGGTATGTGGACCAGAGATTATTTCATTATATGTGTTTATATAATCACCTAATTCCACAAAATTTAAGAAATGGGATATAATTTAATTATATTTATGGTGTTATGTTTGTACTTGGTTGATTTTTTTATTATTTTATAACTTTTACTATTTTGAAAAGTATAGATAACAACTGGTTTTTAATTTTTACTTTAAATAATAAAACAAAAATCATATATACTTATGATTATTTCAAAAATAGTATTTCATGAAAATTTGATTTATTTTGATAAAGTAAAATAACACCTTTGATATAGTAGGATAATGATAGTCTTATTAGGGTATAAATGAGGTTAGAAGTAGAGATTTCTCAATTTTCATATTTATAGGGGTTTTTTGAATTATTTTTTATTTTTTATTTTGGGATTGATGATGTAAATTCAAAATTTTTGATATCCCAACCACTTTTATTAGCATTTATTTAATTCTAATAAATGTTTTTAATTTTTTGGATGATTATAAAATTCCATAGTTTGGGCTATATTTTTGTTTATAAGAGATATGGTTTAGTTAATGTTTTATATTTATCCCATGACTTATTTGGATTTTGTTTAATGTAGAAATAATTTAATTCATAAGTGCAACATATCTAATGTATGGAATAATTATGAAAATATTTTAGTTATAAATTCTAATTTTTTTAGGTTTAACAATGTGCAATCATTCTGAAAAGATTAGTTTGAAGCTCTTGGAACTTATTACCAATAGTGTTGAGAAGGAAGGATATTTAGACCTCATCAATGGAAAACTAGAGTATCGGAATAGGACATCCTAGGTTGGTTCATTACACAATAACTCAACCCCAAGCCTCAATATATAATTTAGATTATGAATATTATTATAATAGAGTCTATTCAATTATGGTTTTAAGTTTTGGATTAGGTTTTAACTAAACATTAATACTCTTAAAGTGTGGTGTAATAGGGATACTATGGTCATAGTAATTAATAAATTCTATAACATTATAACAACCCTACTATTTAATACACGTATGAACATGATTTATTATATAATACTGAAATTTTTACAACTATGAGGATATATTTTTCTTGTTTTTTGGGAAATTAGGATCATTACATAACAACTTATAACATTAAACAAATAAAAGTTTATTAAAAACGTTTTTTAAATGACCACAACATTCTTTCGTACTTAGCATTGAATGGTATAACAATAAGAAATGCATAAGAAAAGGGTGAGCTAAAAATCCCGGTAAGGGAGTAAAAAGGTATAACCTGAAGAATATTTTACACGTTAGAAAATAGGCATATCAATATAGCACAAGGTAAACATGAACATAAAGACAAGATATCGTATGACTATCAGAACATGGCAATGTGGCAACAATATTTAACATGATATTTTCACAATCCAGGGCTCATTGCACATGGAGCATGAGTAAACAATCAATTAAAATAAATTAGCAAGAGTATTCCATCATTGCACATGATGTATAATTATACTAATTTTTTACCAATGCATGGGATCATTATTAGGGTGCACCCTTCTTAATCATTTCATTTCATGAATTAGTGTGTCGCATGAATCGAACAACATAGAATCATTCCACATAATCATTTATTCCATGATAATGAAATTTGGAATATGTACACAAAACTATATAATCAATAAGTAAATGTTCATAAATGTGAATACCATTGATGGAGAAATGGGCTTGGTATTCAATATACAATGACTTTGGCTTGGAAAATGGCGGTGTAATTTTGGCAGTAGAATGATCTGATATAAAAATTAATAAAATGGTTTATGAGAGAGAAAGGTGTGTCTCATAATATTTAAATGAAATTGATAGTATGTTGTTCATATAGATACATTTCCCAACATATTTAATGGAATTTATGTGCATAATATAAATGAATTTCATTAATGTAAATGTGGAGAGGGAAATCCATTACTGAATTTCGGAATGGTAACTGGTGTACATGGGAGGCATTAATGAGAGATAATGGGGTCTATAATCATTAAAAAATAAGGAGATAAGTATATGGGAAGTTATAAGTAATAACCCAATATTTTTTATTTAAAATAAAAGGGTATTACAATAAAAGGAATCATGGTCATAAATACGGAAGGATGAAATCCCTTACTTGGAAGGTTGATCCCAAAGGCTTGGGAGAGGCTTGAGAGTGTATTATAGGGATCTTGGTACACCTTGGTATGATTATAAAAATATGATGGAATATTGTGTTCAAAATCCAAATGTTTTGAGTTAATAGGATTGGTAGCTGGAGTGGGTATATATAGGAAAGGAGAAGGAATTCTTTATTATTTTTCTTTTGGACACTACACATTAAACTAATCAAAACCACAAACCAAAACATGTTTTTTCCCATTGTGTTTTCCAAAGGAGATTGACAAACATTATTTTATAAGTCCAATGACCAAACATAATTAAATTGTAGCCATTCTTATATGGAGGTGAGTCACACTCTCAATAAAATCATTTTAAAATGTTAAAATGTATTATAATTCTTGGAAAGTCCACTAAGGCATTGTAAACTTTATCGAACATATCTAAAATGACATTATTTTTAAGGTAAACCATATATTTTCCTAATAAAATTTTTATATTATTTTCTTACAACACTATTGGGTGATTGGGATGTCATAAAACACATTATATATTTAAATTGTACATAATTTTTACCCAAAAATTCTTCTATCTCATAAAATTATGAAAAATTCCCTATTCAATAATTTCGATGTCCTGAATCCAAAAATGATATTAATTTTATCTAAATAATTTTATAAATATGTTAGTATTAAATTTTAAAATAAAAAATTACATTTATCTAAAATTGTTGAGTTTTCATAAAAACAACTATCAAACCTTAATAAAAATTACTATTGTATTCATAAAAATTATAGGATAATTTATATATAAAATATTAATTTAGTAATAATATTTTATTAAAATATTATTTAATTCAAAAATCAATTAATTAATCAAAAAAAATTTCTTAATTGAATTTAAATATTAAATAAAAATAATATTTTTACTTTAAAAAAACATATATAAAGAAACAATAATAAAATGAATGTATATCATTTATTAAAACTAATTCCCATAATCATTGTGCTAGGGTCTTGTTTCATATCTCCTTATAACACAATCATAAGACCTATTTTTAAGGTGTGATATGGTGATAGAGTCTTGGAGTGACTCAGATAACATCGATCGGTTGTTAATCTCTATTAAATTCAACTTCTCCCATAAGAGATTCCATTCAAGATTAACGTGTTGAATCTCAACATGGGCTTGGCCATGAACAAAGCCCAGTGATGATGCCATCTTTTAGAGCTCTGAAAAATGGGCTTCCTATGGTGAGATATTTTTGGATGAGGCTATCACTTTATATGAGTAAATTGGATTTGTTAAATCCTAATATTTATATTAACCATGTGATCATTGTTCAATGGATATATTAGCAATAGTAACAATTCTCAATGGTATTCTGAAACACAAAAACATATATCCAAGGAAGTGAATATATATTATATAACCATTTTACATAATATGTCATTTAATTAGATGGAGAGGAATTTTCATTAATAAAAGTTTGGGTCTTTACAATCTTCCCCCCTTTTTAAATATTACCAATGAAATTTTCATTTACTACACTAATATAGATGAGGGTAAATCTTCATTATCACTACCTCTGATTCCCACATTTATTCTTCTAACATGTGGTTTCACCACAACACCATGACTAGGGGAATTACCTTATTTTGTAGAACTTTTTTCCTATGATCTAAGATCATTATCATATTTTATTCATAAAAAAATGTCAATATCCAATGGTACCACCTCATGATTGAGTACATGAAATAGGTCATGTATGTACTTCTTCAATAGTGATACATATAATACATCATGTACTTGATACGGGTTCGGTGGTAGTTCTAGTCAATAGACCACTACTCTAATGAAAATACAATCTCAAAATGGACGATATACCTTGGACTACACATTCCCTTCTTTGAAAATATCTTAAATATCTTCCACGGAGAAATGTAGAGTAATAAAGAGTCTCCAAAATTAAAATCTATGCCGCATTGATGATTATCATCATAACTCTTTTGTTGAAATTAAGAATCATTAATGTTTTGATGGATTGTCTTATCCTTATCAACCATTTCTTCGACAATTTCTAGACCTAGGGGATTTCACTCCCCAATAACATTACAACATGTCAGTGCTCTGTACCTCATCCCATAAAAGGGTATCGTAAGGAACCAATTGGATGGTTGAGTAGAAACTGTTAACGTAAGAGAACTCGACCAGAGGATGATGTTGATTCCATCCTCCTTTGAATTATATTAAGCGTGATCTCAACCTATCCTCAATTGATTGGATAGTTCACTAAGATTGGCCATCAGTTTTCGGATGATAAGTAGTACTTAAGTTCAGCTCGGTAACTAGTCCGTGTTGGAGAATATTCCAGAACATAGAGATGAATATAGGGTCTCAAGAGGATACAATTGATAGTTTACATCCATTAAGACTTAGAATTTCTCTGTTGTATATTTTTTCCAGTTGATGTAATAAAAAATCCTCTTCAATTGAAACAGACTGTGTAGTCTTTGTAAGATGATCCACAATAACCCAGATTGCAGTGTTTCATTTATATGTCTTCATCAGTTCGATGAAATAGTAAATTTTGATGATATCCCATTTGCACGTTGGTATGAGTAATGGTTGCATCATCCCCTTATACTTCTACCTCTCTGCTTTCAGTTCCAGACACACTAGGAACTTTTATATATACTCAGCGATCTCCATATTCTTGTTATCCAACCAATAATTCCCTAGGATAACTTAATACATATTTGTGTTTAATGGGTGAATGGTGAAATATTAACTATGTGAATCATCCAAAATTTCTTTATTTAACTCTGGATTTTATAGAACACATAGTCTTCACACACATTTCAAAATTCCAACTTCATTAACATTTAACTCCGAGGATTTCCATTTTCTGAAAGTTTACATTTTCTTCGAGATTCCCACATAATCTTATTGATAATCCTTTAACCATTACAAAAGATACAAGTGAGAAATAATTTTTGAAAGGATTTATGGTGTTCCCTTATTTATGATTTCCATGTTCATCTTCATCAAATATAAGAAGATTGGATCCTTTTCAATTCTCATAAATGATAGAATTTATGGGTCCTTTCTGCTTAGACCAACTTTCAACTTGTTCTCTTTTCTAGGGTTTTAATTGATTGAGCATTCATAGTATTTGATCACCTCTACCCATATTCATCGGTGATTGTTCAAATATTTTTGTGTGAATATTTACTTGAGGCATTTCTGTTCCATATATATTTCACACTTTTCCCCAATGAGGTAATGTCACCAAATTTTCAAATAGAATATTACTAAATCCAACTACAGATCATGTGTTGTATCGTTTTTCTAATGAAAATTAAATTGACGTGAAGAATATGTAAGGAATTTTTTATTTTTCATCAAAACATAGCTAAGACCCTTTTTGAAGCATCATTAAATATCACAAAAAGTTCTCCAATTGTCAGTAGGGTGAGAACAAGACCATTAATAAGCCTCTTTTCAACTCCTTAAATCTATCTCTACTTTCATCACCCAAAGAAAACATGACTCCATTTTATGTTGTCTTGGTAATAGGGTTTAAAAATCATTTGAAAGTTCTCCAAAATCAGCGATAATATCCAGAAAACCTGAGGAAGCTATAGATTTCCATCATAGATGTTGTCCACATGCATTCTTAAATTGTAGCTATCTATGAGGGATCCACATATATCCCATTTCTTGTGATGATATGACCCAATAATGAGACTTAATTCAACCAGAACTCACAATTGTAGTACTCTAAATAGAGCTTCTCCTTTTGCATGGTCTCTAGTACAGTTCTTAGACGCTCCTCATGCTCCACCTTTTTCTTGGAGTATATTAAAATATCATCTATAAAGACTACCAAAAAAATTCAAGGTAATCTCTAAAGACTCTATTCATCAAGAACATGAATATTTCAAGAGAAATAGTGAGTCTAAAAGGAATTACTATGAATTCATAATTCTTGTACTTTGTACGAAAAGAAAACTTAGGGATATCCTCCTTCTTTACCCTTACATGGTAATATCCTAACTAACAATCCACCCTGGGGAAGTATTGTGCTCTATGTAGTTGATCAAACAAGTCATCAATTCATGGTATAGAATACTTGTTCTTTATCGTAATTTTTTTGAGCTCGTGATAATCAATGTAAAGGCATATTGACCCATCCTTCATCTTGATGGAGAGGACTATTTCACCCTATGGTGAAGCACTTCGGCGTATAAACCCTTTATCTAGATTCTCCTATAGCTGTTTCTTTAGATCATCAAGAACCACAACATCCATTCTTTATGGAGTCTTGGATATTGGCAATGACCCAGGTGTAATATCAATCGATAATTAAACATCTCTTTTAGAAGGATGACCAGAAAATTCCATAGAAAACACTTCAGTGAATTCCCTCATAATAGGCCAGTCTTTAAGGATGGTATCTTCTATAGACTCAATCATATGGGAAAGATATTCATGATCATAGGGTAGTATTATCCATGCTTGAGATGCTGATTCTAAAGATGATTTATCCTCCTCCTAGTACATGTACAGAATAAGGGGGTTAATTCTCCATATCGAAAGTGATTTGCCTCTAACATAAATTTATGTTGGATCTATATAAGGATAGCCAATCCATTCCAACAATCTCATCAAATTTCAATGAGAGGGAGTATTATGATATTTTTTTTGAAAATTCAAACCACCTATTTTGATAGTGGAGGAATTATATTCATGGGATGAAATTATTGCTGCATTTTCCATTATCAGTGACATATTTACTTCCATGATTTGTTGTGGTGTGGGTATTGTTCTACTAAACACTCAAGATATAAAAGAATTTTTTGAACTAGAAGAAAAAATTATGTATGTTATTCTTGAATTAATAACTAGTGTACCTATCACCAATTAATTTTAGGGGTTCTCTTTTTCGGTAGTGATGGAAAAAAGATCTCCCTTGTAGCCATGGAGGTTGTTGGTTGCCTCTGAAAACCATTGTCTATCAACACTGGTTTTCAAAGTGCACTGGTTATTTGTAGTTGAAGAAATGAATACTTCGTTGATGGTCAAACGGAGTGTTCGTCTCCTCTACTGTAGTAGCTGGTTTTTCATGTTGATAGGTAATGGCTAGCTGCCCTTATCTTCCACTCATAAAGCATTTCTGTATCCCCTTCAATCACTTTTTAGGGTGCTTCTTTCTGGAAATATGGAAAGTAAGGTGTTTTAATTTCAAAGAACCATTGGATTTATCTACAAAACTTCATGAATTAAATTCCACTTTCTTCTTCTTATCCCCATGATACCCCTGATATTTGATAATTTCTTTTTCAAATTTGAAGACACAACAAACAATTTCCTTATAGCCATCAAAGTCACAGATCACTAGGGTTTTCTGTAGGCTAGGTTTTATCCCATCAAATTTGTGGTCATCCTTGAATTCAGGGGTAATGACAAAGCCAGAGGCATATCGTGCAAGCCTTGTGATGTTTTATTCATACGCTCCAATGAATTCTTTGTATTTTTTTATTCCGGGAATGGATGTCCCTTTGCATCGTAAGCTGTAGGGTGCGATGGAAATATTTATCGAATTTTTTTTATGGAAATCCTTCCATTCCAAAGCCTTGATCTCTTCCTCAGGCTTCGTATTTTTGATCAAGGTACACCACTGATCATCTTCACCCGCCATAAGATAAGTAGCCATAATAACATTCTCTTGTTCAGAACTTTGAAGGATGAAGAATATAATTTCACTAGAGTAGATCCATTGTTCGAAGATTGAGGGATCATATGATTCATTAAAAGTAAAAGGCCTTTGTCTCATGAAGCTCTCGATTATGGCTTGTTATTTCTTGGTGGGGGTGTACGCTCCTATTTACCCATATTTCTATTCAAAACATGAGTTAATAGAGGGGGTATCATGAAAAAGTTTGTGAATCCCACTCCCATAGGATGGAGAATCCCATTAGAATAGTCGTCACATAGATCATTACATCGACTATTAGCCTGATTCCTCCTATTACCAGCGATCGGCTAGAATAAAAGGAAAGTTAGGTGTATCACAAAAAAATTGAATCCAATGAAAAAAATGAAAACTTTTAATTTACATTTATTTCCTTAAATTAGGAATTAATTGGTTTCAATCTATGTTATCTGTGATAAATCTTCTAACGTATTTTCTTATGGGTTTTTTCATTCATTAATAATTGTTCGTACAAAGAATATAAATTTTACAAATAATATCCCTTGGGATTTTTATAACCAAGAGTGTAGTAAGGACCATTGTCATTCACTAGTTCCCATTAGATTCTAACTCAATGTAGTGCTTTTGGGTTTTTAGCCATAGATATATATATGCCAGAGGAACCTCTACTTGTTCGTATCTAAGAAGAGATGTATTTTATTGATAAACTACTTAATCAATACTCAAAAAAAAATGGGGATATTTTAATTATACATAGTCTTATACCTAAGTCATTCAGTAGGGTTTTCTAATCCAAATCCCAAAAATAACTAAACCTATCCTCTAATACCAACTATAAAACCCTGCTCTTTATTACAAGCATGAACATGATTTGTTACATAATATTTAACATAAAAAACACTGATGATTGAGAGGTCTAGTGTCTTGGAGAATTAAGAAAATTATATAAAAACATAGAACATAAAACACAAAAAAAAATTGTTGAAAACATCATTTACATGACCTCATCATTACTTCATACTTAGAATTGCATGGGATAACCTGAGGACATGCATAAGAAAAGGGTGAGATATAAAGCTGAGTAAGGGAGTAAGAAAGGATTAACATGAATGATATATTCATATTAGGAAGTAGGAATTTCAGTGGAGAAGAATGGAAACATTAAAATAAATCATGATATTGCATGACTATCATAACATGAAAATATGGAAACAACATTTAACATGATATTAGCTTGAGCCAAGGCTCGTTGGACATGAAGCATGAGTAAACCATCATTGCCCATGATTTAGAATGATTAAAACCTCATTTAACTTGATGTATCATGAAACTAATCATTTACTAATGCATTGGAGTGCTATAAGGGAACACCCTTCTTAGGCATTTTATTTAATGCATAAATGTGCCTCATGGATCCTACACTATGGAATCATTCAACATCATCATTTATTCCACGATAAAGGAATGTGGAATATATATGTGTAACTATATATTCAATATGTAAATGTGAATAAAGGTTAATACCCTTGATAGATAAATGGTCCTTGTATTCAATACATATTATATATATTTAAATGGTACTTAAGTTTTACCCAAAAATTTGACCATCTTAGAAAATTATGAAAAATTCTCTATTATATATTTTTAACGTCGTGAATAAAAAAATGATATTTATTTTATCTTAATAATATGATAAATATGTGAATATGAAATTTTAAAATAAAAATTGATATTTATAGAAAATTCATGGGTTATGATAAAAACATCTTTCAAACCATAATAAAAATTACAATTTTATTCATAAAAATTATACAATCATTTATATATAATAAAAATTAATTGAGTAATATTATATTACTAAAATGGTATTTAATTCAAAAATCAATTAACTCAACAAAATATATTTCTTAATTGAATTTAAATATTAAATTAAAAAATAATATTATTTTCTTCAAAAACATTTTCAAAGTAAAAATAATAAAATGAATGTATATTTTTTATTAAAGCTAATGCACATAATCATAGCACTAGGGTCATGTTACGTGACCCCTTATAAAACTTTCATAAAACCAAAGGGTAATGTGTGGGATTCAGAATGACTCTTGGGGAATCTCAGATAACATTGCTCAGGTGGTAATCTTTATTAACATCCACTTCTCTCTTAGGTGATTCAATTCATGATTAATGTGTTGAATCTCATACTAGGTTTGGTCAAGAGAAAATCCCAATGATTCTACCTCTATTATGAGCTCTAAAAAATGGTCTTCATATGGACAACTTCTACTAGATGAGGCCATCACTTCCTTTGTCTGATTAAATTGGATTAGATAAAGCTCTATATTTGTACTAATTATGTGATCATTGTCCAAAATATATATTTTCAACAGTAATAAATCTCAATAGTATTTTCAAATCTGAAAACATAAAACCAAATAAGTGCATATGTTTTATATAACCATTTTACATAGTAATACATTTAATTATATAAAGAGGATTTTTCATTAATAAAATTTTAGGTCATTATAATCATACAATTTGAAGATTCCATCTAGGATGATAATGAAATTATAATAAAAACATTTGTCAAACCAAAATTTATAAAAAATTACCATGTTTTTACAACCTTAAAAATTCCATTTATAGATGTAGGTTTTATCATATAAACTCAAAAATACTTATATATATATATAGTGCACTTTAATTCTCTTAAGTAGTCATAGGAGGGGGTCTTATTATTATATAATTATTTTAGGATAAAAATACCTATAAAATTGTATGTATAACTACTCAACAGAAGACTATTATAGTGAAAATATTTCCCATAAATGATATGGGTAGTCTAGAGAAGTATGTAATATTCATAAACATCTCTAAAATAGTTTATCTCATCATCTTAGATGTAATTTTTTTATGTGTGTATTTAATAATCATATGAATCAAAATTACCTACAAAATATATAACTCTATTACGTTATTGGATATATACATTAACCTATTTATATTTTTATGGTATTTCTATACACAGCTAGTTTTATTCTCTTCCACATGTTTCCATTCCCTAGTAGTTATATAGATATCCAATGTTTTAGTAGTCAAATTTATATATTTTTAGAAAAAGTGATATTTGAAAGTTAGGATATAATTCCCTCTACCATGAGATGTAATTATAGAGTTTCCCCATGTGTTTTTTTGGAAATACTCTAGGGGTAACTATTTCTCAATATGTATCTTTTAAATCATACCCACTTGTATTCTTTATAGTCACGATATTCACATACAAAATTATTATTTTGAAAAATACCTATTAAAAGTCCTTAATTTTGAAAATTCATTAATCCCTTGTAACTAATATAAATTCATATATTGTAATAAGGAATCATCTTTGTCTATATTATATTACGCATTTATTTATATTTCATGGGGATTTCTATTTAAAATATATTACCCATTCATTTGGGAGCCCACCATAATCATGAAGGGTAATTTTTTCATTTCATGACACCCAAACACCGATCAATATGATAATTTCATATTATCATGGAAACTAAGTGATATCTATATGCTTTTAAATTTCGGTTCCTATAAAAATTATTTATATTTTTAATACAATCTTATTAAAATTTTATTAAAACTATATCTCTACCAATGACTGTTCAACACTTCCTATTTTTTAAAATGATGTCACCATCCTAATATTGGATTAATTTTAAAAAGTACTCCATATTAGGATAATTGGGGAATGAATAACCTCAATATAATACACACTCCACTTTTATTGTATTTATAGACACATTAAATAATTTTCACTATCAAACCATGTCTCTACTTCTAAAAACTCATATTCCACATATTCAAAGTTAATGTAGGGAAATTATTTTTAATTCTTATTTGTTCACTACAATGATATAAATATATAACAAGGATATTATATTTAGATTAACACTTATTATTTTGATTATTATAATTCATTTTACCCTCTACTTTATCCTAACCCATACTTCTAAACCCTATTCCTCCAAATTAATCCAATTATTAGGTTATAAATCACTATAAATTTAGAGGGAGTTGATTTCTTGGTTGTTGTGTGATTCAGTCCCACATATCATTATATCTATAAAATTATTTTATAAATTATAGAAATTTGATAATAAAAAAATGACTTGGTTGTCATATAATGTATTAATATAAATGTTATTTAGTCCATTAAGAAAAAGATGATTTTTATAAACATTATCCTAGAATGTAGTTTCAGTGCACATTTTAAATTATAAAATTTTAACTTTCTTATAAAACATAACACTAATTAACTTATTCATATAATGTTTCTTTTTTTATCTATATTCAACTATAATGGTATGTTATTATACCCCTTTTTTGAATTTTTCACCTAAGGATAACATGAGTAATAAACAAGATTTCTCTATGTTATCAACTATTATATCAATGAACATTACAAATATTTATCCAATGGAAAAAGTGGCTACATTAATTTTTGAACCACATAGAGCATAAACCAGAACTTGTTGAATTAATCAAGAGAAAACTTTAAAACAAGGTAAAATAAAACAATTTTTAACATTAATTTGGTCTATTTATATTTTCAAAAAACCTATAAAATCACAAATATTTATCTATAACCAATTTTTTGTGGGAAATTAAATTTGGAACCCACATTAAAAAATAAAAAATGTAAATCAAGAACATTTGTTATCATTACAATTTCAAAAATAAAAATAATAATAAATTGTAATAGTGAAAGATTCAATTGAATAATAATATATTCAAGTTTCAAATTTGATATAAATAGTTCCAATAATAGGATATATAAATTATATATAGGTAATATGAAAAAATAAGATAACTAAAAACATTAAATGATAATATAAGTAGAATAATTTTTGATATTCAGGATTATAGTAAATTCGGAAAATAATAAATTAATATATATTTATTTATAAGATTTTATAAAAGTTAGACCCAAAAAATGACACGAAAACCACATGACGAATATTTAAATTGAAATAAACTAATTATAGATCATAGAAGAGAGAAAGACTCAAAAATATGAATAAAAAAACTCTCTGAAATGAAACACTTCAAAAAATATAGTGATAGTGATTGATAATGACTTTGTAAAATAACATATTCTTCCAATAGGATAGACTCTATAATATGTACATGTTGTAACTAAATATTTATATAATGAAAAATAATTAAGGAATATTTTCAAAAATAAAAAATTCCATTTATTTTAGCTTGATTACAATGACCAAGAATGAAGATCAAACCCAAATCTATATAAGTGAAATTATTTATGTCGAGTGTAAGTACTAATCTAGTTTATACATTTTTAGAAAATGGAAGAAGCTGGAAAATTTGTGATCTCATAAGAGTTCCATTATAATGGTTTTGAATTTTATATTTTTGGATTTACTGTATTATTTTAGTAAGTATTTGGTGTAGTGGATAAATTTTATTATTTTGGGTGTGTTGATTTATGAGTGTTTTATGTGATAATGAGATGGAAAACAAGAAATTTTTTTAGTGGAGATCTATTTTTAAAACATTCATGGGATATATTAGTGTTAATTGTGATATCTGTAAACTATAGTAGGTTCCACATAAACATATATTGTAGACTTATATATTAGATTTTTGGTCATAAATAGGTTCATAGTATCTCATTTCTTGGTGATTCCAACTCTTAAAATTTTTCAATCTCTAATTATAGAAGAAATTAAAACGTAGGATTACAACTTGAGGAATTAGAAAGATAGTCGTGTTCAGGTAGATTTATTCATTATATCATAGGGGATGATTTATTCTGGAGTATTTGGAGTGCAAAACATGGATCTTAAAGGTCAATGTTTTTTTTAGAAGAAACTTTTTATAGGGTTTCTATATTTCTTCAGAGTTAGTGAACTTTTTTTGACAAAAGTGATTATTTTTTTCTTTTTTATTTTCTTTTTTATGATTATTATTTTGATTTTTTAACTATATAATAGAATTGAATTATTTTATTTATATTTTTTATATATAGAACTTTTTTTCTTTTATTATTTTTCAAATAAATCGGTAAATATTTTAACATTCTCACACTGAGGCAATATGGGATTCCTAGGCTCGATTTTCCCAGATTTAATTTTATAAAAATATTAAATATATTTTATATCATGTTCAAATGGAATTTTAGAAATAATTGAATATCTTACAAAAGGTGTATCAAAACATAAATATGAAACCACAGTTGAATCCATAATGTATGTTTTAACCTAGGTGGGCCCTAATGTTGGTCAACGCAGGGCGTTCAAATAAAATACTATTGGTGAGTGTGATTATGTAAAATAAATAATTAATAATATTTGTTTTAAATTAAGTGACCTAAATGATTTCCTCTAGAAATATACCATTATATCATATCTCTTGGGTTACACACATAACCTTGGGACCATTAATTGGAGAATTCCACTTTTTTTATTGGAAGATTATGATGAGGGGACAAAAACCTTTTGAATTTAGGTGAATCGAAATTCATAGAACATAAATAATATTCATATTTAATTAGAGAGAACATTATTCACCAATTAATGATCAAATTTATATGTAAAAACCATCATATATAGATTTCCTCCCTTATGATTAAATGTTTGAGAATTATCAACACCTTATCATTGATCTATGTTAATTGAGCCTTTGTATGCGACCACGCATATGAATAAATTTTTAATTAAATTATTTCACACCCAAGATATCACAAATTTTTATTCATTGGAAAATAATGCGTGTTCAATGATTTTTATCCCCTATTTATTTTATTTCCCCACCCGTTCATTATAATCATTGTTGTTGGACCATGAGGTCATGATTCGACTATTGTCGGGTGGGATCGAGAATGATCATACCCTATGATTCAGGGAATATTAATTGGTGGTGAATATAATTGATATTAGAGGATTAATTGGGATTTTTTAGGATTTTGGGTGATGATTCCCATGGATCTAGAATCTGAGATCGAAAGGTGACATCATAAGGTGCATGAGGTGTGTGACAGCCTAACGTGGATCTAGAGATTCTAATTTTTGACCACAAGAGTGCAAAAATTGATTAAATATTGGCTTTAACATTGATTTTTTGGTGGGTATTAGGTGAAATGTAAGTGAAGAATATAGATTTGGATCTTGGAGATCTTATTTTGAATTCAGGGAAAATCCCGACTACACATGATGTAGTCTGAAGAACACATGGCTTGTAGTGCCCTGGCTACACCGATTAAGGTTCTTGGATTAGTTAAATAACACATGTTGTGTGGGACCCACAAATGACATTTAACCATATTCTATAAACCCAACATGTACCTTGGGAATACATGGTCACCATCATGGAAAACCATACAACTAGGGTATACAAACACTAACATTGTACCCGAACTTCTCTCAAAGGACACATGCTTGAACAAGATACCACAACTCAGAATCGGGTGGACGAGACAAGTTGTGTAGTCCAATAACACACCATTTAGAGTTACATGGATATGGATCTATGTACTGGAATGTATATATCAATAAAGAAGAGTGAGACCACATGTCGTGTGGGTCCCCTATAGGTCGTGTACTTCCTTTTGAGGAAACATCTACCTCCTTTATGTCCTTAATTTGGACTTTTATTTTGTCCTATATTTCTTTTATACTAAGTATTTTCTATTTAGAACATGATCTGGGTCTTCATAGTGTATTTTAAAATTTGATTCTATATTTTCTAGTCATTATACATCTTTAGGTGATATTTGATGATGATAGTGACTGGGAAGGATCATCAGAGATATTAGAGTGGCCCCCTTATGCTGGATAGGGAATGGGTGCTCTATCTATCCGTAGATTGTAACCCTCCTAAAAGGATATATAATGAGTCTTCTTTCATCTATCTGAGTGGAATTGTCTACGGAGTCAATGGATGCATTCGTTATCTAATGAGTGGACGCCTCATGGGGTGTTAAAGATTTTGTCTTCTATCTATAGAGTGGAAAACTCTTATGGAGTCAGGGCATGGGTCCTATATTTACTGAGTGGAACCCTACATGGAGTTAGGGCATGGTTCCTCTATCCAATGAATGGAAAACTCCTACCAAGACAGGGAGTGGGTGCAGCAACCCTGATCCAAGTAACCCTGAGTGGGTGGCCATTTTATTAAATGGCATAGATATAAGACACCACATCACCAAGTATCAATAAGTTTAGTATTTTTTAAAAAGCTATATACTTTTATTGTTCCTTTATTAAATTGTAAAAACAAACATATAATATAACAAAGGAAAATAAACCACTTCCTTGTCACTTATTTGAAGATTTCATCTTTAAAACCTAGGAAAGGCAAAAAAAAGGGTGAGCTAAAATTCTCATTTAGGTTTACATATATCCAAAACATGAATCCATAATAATTTAATCATAACGAATTACTGCTAATAAATATGGCACGGTGAAAAACTAAAAAATAGGCACTACCAATACACTAAGAATAAAAATGAATCCATAGATATTATCATACTGAAAATCTTGGGATAATTATAACTAAATTCTAAATGAAGAAAATTATTAATTATTGGATTTCATGTATGTATAAAATGAACCATTATACATTAAATGTGGTATAAGTATATGGGTAGATACCCGTTTGATTATGTTTTGGAAACAAACATGAAGGGTTTGTCACCAACTGTTTTGTCTCATTAGATTTGTCGATGCATAGAGAAGAAATAAAAGGCCTCACCCATAACTGAAAGTCCAAATAATTATTCATAAATATATTTATTTGATGAAAAATATGCCATATCAATATTCATATTGAGTAGAGGATATAGGTTTGTCAATATTTTCCTAGTTAACCAAACATTCATAAAAAAACCTTATGTAAAAGTGTATATGAATATGAAAATAATCATATCCATGATAAAAAAATGGATATTTTATCCATACACAATTTCGAATGAAAAATAACTTCAAATGGGTGGTGGATACATCACATAAAATGATTAGGTGAATAATACGATGTAAGTATTAATGAGATGGAAATTGAGTTGATGTCCCTTACCTTGTGTTTGAATGTGTTATGCACTAGATCTTAATATCCTAGATAATCGGATTAAATCATTAATTAATTAATAAGAACCATTTAAACATTTATTTTATTTAATATAATTTTATTAAGATCATTTATATACTTTTTGATGAGTTATAAGATAATATTTTTTTATTTAGGAGCAATCATTTCCTTGGTTTTCATGAACGATTTACTAGAAAACATTTATGGAAAATCATATAAAATGAGAATAGTTTTCCGGAATTGAAATTATTTGTTATTAATGAAATGAAAAAAATATTAAATGATCATATATTAAATTCATTTATATATTATAAGGTTGAATCATTAGATAAAATGTTAGTGATAATTTTTTTGTTTATTTTGGCTTTTGTTTTAATTATCACGAAATAGTTTTGAATTTTGAATTAACATTATGTACATATACTATATATTTAATATTAAATACGTGTTAATATATAAATTATAGAATTTTTTTACCACAAAAATTATTTTATCACCATCCTTGAAGGAGGAACTGAAAAACTAAAACTTTTCATCCAACAAGGTAGTAAATAAGCACCTCATAGATGATGTATTCATTATTTCAATAAAAAGGGGAATAGAAGGGGTTTGATGATGGATTTTCCATTAACATAATAAAACTAAATTATATATAATATATTGAAGTTATAATTTCACTTTTAATAGAAGACTTAAGTATATAATTAGAATAAATAAAATTAATAGAAATTGAAAGAGAAAGAAAAATGATTTATCTCTTGAATTCCTCTCATTGAGAACATCGTTATAAAAATGTTTTTTTCTATTTTATTGAGACAAATGAATCATAGACATGGTGGAGAAATTTTTGATGTGACATGTGTATAAATTGGACATTATTCAAGGATTTTTTGGTGTGAGGAGAAGAGGTGGTGAGAGGTGATATTTATAGTGAATGAGAGGGGTGTTTTGGATTATTCTAATAATTATTTTATTATTTTTTCTCAGGATAATAAATAGTGATGATTATTGTGACTAAATATAGTTTCTAATGAAATTTATTTTTATCCAATGGTTCCTACATCATCTATACATCATCTATGACTTAATTAATCTTGTATTTTGCTTATACCGTAAATCATCATATTTCACGATTCCTAAAAATCAATTATTATAGATAAATCCCTAAAGTTCACTGTAACCATTTAATGATATGTAGAATCAAAAAACTAACTACATTTTATAACAATACTTTTATAAATATGAGGAATTTATTTTTTAATTTTATATCATCATTAACTCAAAATATACTAATTTTAAAATTATAACTAATTTTATAACACATTAAAAAATTAACTAAGGTCTCATAATATTATATTATAATCATATGACTTAAAAATATTATATTATGATCATATTTTATGAAAATAATTTTTCTTTAAAATAATTATATTAATTTCATAATTATAAATAATCATTTATGTTTTATAAAAATACCGACACTAAATTTACCATTTGTAAAATATTTATTTACATGTACTATGATGAAATTAAATAATATTTCTATTTATAAGATGTATAAATTTTATTTATAATTTCTTATGTGACTTCACTATTCAATTGGCCAAATTATTATTCCTAAAGATCACATTACTATTCCAATGTTCAACTTACTATTTTAATGGTATATGTTCCTTAACTTGTAGAAAAAAACACTTATTTCATGAATTCTTAATTTATAAAGTTTGTTTTGTGGTTTATATGTTACTTTATATGATTTATACAATATTAAATAATTTTTTTAATGTAATCTATCAAATTATTTAAATTAATTTAAGAGGATACATACTGTAAAATCATGATGGACCACATAACACCTTTTCAAATTTCAGAAATCCATCATCAAACGTGAAGACTTCCAATCTTCCATACGTAATGGATTTAATTTTCTTTTGGAAATTATCATTATTATATTGATAGATTTTTATCTTCTCTAGTAAATATGGGTTTTCAATAATTTTAAAAATTATTGATGTTTCTCCTTCCTCCGACAATCCCCATATATATCATTACTAAATGAATGAATATAATATTTTTCTCAATCCTCATTTAGGTAAGAAGTCTATGATCTTTCCTACTTAATTCATATGATATGTTATTTTCTTTTCTTGGATGGTAGTGTATTGAAAAATAATAATCTTTGAGTAATTTTAGCCATATCCTTTGCCACATGTGTGAATTATTTATGTGTAATGATGTAATTAAATCTCTTGTGATCTCTATATATCTCACATATTTCACTATATAGAGTCATGAATGATTTTCTACTTCTGTAAGAAAAATTGGTTCTGTTTAACATGATAAATTTACTATTCATAGTCATGGAAGACTCACTATTTTTTTCTTGTGGGTAAATAATAAATTAATTAATTTTATATTGAAAAATCCCCTCTCCACTCCACTATAAATACCACCTTTCACTCCCACATCTCCTCACAACTCTCAAACTTAAAACCTTGCCTAAACTCTACCCAAGCATCTTCCTTATCCCCTCCCACACATCCAAATGCTTTTGGTCTCTTCCAAAGACCTAGCCTAGGTCCCTTAAGGAGGATCTCAAGAGGAGGATTCAAGAGGTAATTTCTCTTCCTATTTCCTTTAATTTCATTTCAATTTCAAGTTCATTTCTTATTCTCTCCCCACCTCTCTTCGCCAAAATGGTATCGTAACAGTTTTTTCATACATATACTATAACTTTATTATACTAATGAGATATTATACCATAAACCCCCATATCCTATTCCTTTTATTTTATAAAAGAAAACGTTGTTACTAAGGTGTTAATCTATCACCTTCAAGAATGACATGTTTTCCTTTTCCATTTATACCGTCAGATCTGGTCATGAATACATTTTTATGGTTGAACCAGAATATTTTAAATCTATAATTTTCAATTTTAGCATCTGGAACTAAATTATGTACATATTACTAAATGATTAAACAACACAAGTTTGTTGTGGTCGAAAAACCGACCAAGTTAACCTAAACAATCATCATTTAATTCCTATATAATGATTTAAACACATGTTATATAATATAATGCATTATAATATCATTTAAGCTTCTATAGTATCATTTATAACATGAAATATATGTTCTATATGTTTATCCATCCAACATTAAAAAAAATTATTCATATAAAGAGGAGGCCCAGAAAGACCATACAAGGAAATGGCAACCCATATTATGGGGGCCTGAAATAATGCGGTCCAAGAGCATCACCCTGGATAAGATTCACCCCCTCTGGCTTAAGCTGAGACACATTAGTAAACCAAAACATCTGAGAGCCAGGTACCGCGATTGAAGCCATATAGTCCGCCACTTTGTTCCCCTCACGCCACGTATGCGATATCCTGACGTTTTCCTTGATGAGAGCATTGAATTGTCTAATCGTGTAGATGATAGACCATGGGATGGTGCCTTTATTCTGGAGAGAATAATGGATGGACATTTAGTCTTTTTCAATGTGGTCAATGGAAATTCCCCTATTATTGCTTAAGGAGAGTCCGGACAGGACCGCCATTGCTTCCGCTTGAATTGAGGAACCGCTGCCATAATGCACTGTGAAGGCAAGTACCAAGATTCCTTTGGAGTCCTGAATGACTCCTCCACCACGCATGTCACCCAACACACAAGATCCATCAGAATTAAGTTTAAGACCTGCTTTCGGGGGAGACCACTAAACCCACCTGCCTTACACCTCTTCACTGTTCTGAATACCCCTCCTGTGGTTATCCTGCACCACCCCAAGGGAGAACTCCCCCCTCCCAAAGAATGTGGTTCCACTCAGGTCAATCAGTAAGCAACAGGTATTCGCCACCACAGATTGAAAAGTGAAACTGCTCCCCTCGTATTTATCCTGGTTCCTAGCTTTCCAATGGCACCAATAGGCCGCGTTGAAAATGACGGCTCGCACCTTCATCTCCTCCTCTGTCCCGCTATCATCCTGAAACCAGTGTCCCATAACCATCTCCACATTGCCCTCTCTAGGAAGGAAACCTGTACAGGAGCTGAAGAACCTCCAAACGTGCTGATCCCATTCTCCCTCGAAAAAAATATGGTTCATTCTCTCCTCTCTTCTATTCCCGCAGCACTGGAAACATGACGCTAGACTGATACCAATCTGTTTTATGTGATCATCGGAGGGAATTGCTTTCTTCCAAATCCACCAAGTGATGAAGTTGAGTTTTGAAAGTATCTTTTTAAACCAAGTCATACTATGACACCGTTCACATTGCCCCTGAGGTGCGCTCCTGCTGCAGAAATCTTTTTCGTTGAACCTCCTCGAAGTAGACGGGGTGTAAACACATCTATCGTGCTCTGTATTCAGAACCACAGAGTCGAAAGCTTCTTGATGTGGGGTGTCAAGAAACAATCTAATGAACAAGGGTTACATACTTGCCTCCCTGAAAGAGATGGTCGGGGCCGGGCATCCTGGGTATCCCAGCACTTCGCCCACCCAGTTGTGTTGCCAGAAGTTGATGATGCCTTCCCCGATAATCCATTGCGAGAGCAGTAAAAGCGACGGTATAATGTTAAACACTGATGACCATAACATTGAGCCCTTTACAGTGCCATGAACTTTATAGTCCTTATATCTCTGAGACATCTGCGTCCCCCACAAGGTTAGATCCTCAATGGTCTCCCATGCATGCTTTGCATGCATCTAGTGGATCGTTTCCGCCATACTCTTAACATTGATTCCCCCTTCACTCGTGGGTCGAGCCATCTTGTCCCACGACACCCACTGCATCTTTCCCTCTCCTGTAGCATCCTAGATGAAGCTCACAAGCATCCTATAAATGACCCAGATAACCCCCTTAGGCACGCACAAAGAGACCAAAGCGTGCACCGAGATCGCATATAGTACACTATTCACCATGGTGATCCGACCTCCGAAGGACAGAAAATGGTTTTTCCAATTCAAAATGCGATCTGAGATCCTGTTCACAACCCTGTTGAAGTCCCTGATCCTCAACCATCCAACCTAGATAGGGGCACCGAGGTACTCCATGGGAAGGATCCTCACCCCATTCCTAGTATGCTTCCCATCCTGGCTGCCCTGTTCGAGTTGCAAGAAGAAGGAATAAAAAAGCTTCTCTTCTCTCGGTTAATGATTTGTCCACTCCAGAAGCAGTATTCCTCAAGGATTCTATTCAGCTCTCAAAGGCACTTCCACCCACCGTTCAGGAAGACAATCGCGTCATCAGCGAACATCAAATGCGATACAGGGGCGCAGCAAAGCTTCCTACAGTAAGGCAGAATGGCCCCTTCGCGGACTCCCTTATTGATCATCCTACTCAGTGTATCTTGCATGATTATGAATAAGCTCGGGGAAAGTGGGTCGCCTTAGCGAATTCCACAGACGGATTTGAAAAATCCATAGGTTCTCCCTATAAACGACACAGACATCCATGGTGAACTCACACACCTGAAGATGATGTCACAGGCCCATCGAGAGACTCCCATCTTCCCAAGTACTCTGTTCATGAAACCACATTCCATCCTGTCATAATATTTGTTCATGTCCAACTTAATAACCACGTTAGAACCACGAGACAGGGTGTTCAGGTCTCTCAACATCTCATGTGACATCTCCAAAGCTCCCTGGATTGATCGGTCCTTGACAAACCCATGTTGCTCTGGACCAATCCACTGGGGAAGCAAGGTGGACATCCTCCTATTGATAATACTCTCCAGGACTTTATAGGGGAAACTGCACATGCTCACGGGTCAGTAGTGGGATAGGGAGGAAGGATCTTTTCTCTTTAGTAGAAGAACCATAGTGGTCGCGGAAGCAATACGGGGAAGGCCACCCCCTCGGAAGAAGTCTTGTATGGCATCTATAAGATCACCTTTCACCACCTCCGAGGAGCCCGTGTAGAAGGATCCTAGAAAACCATCTGGCCCTGCAGCGCTGTCCGGGTTCAGGTTCCACATCGCCGCATGCACCTCCCCTTCATCTAGAATGCTTTCCAACAGTGCATTATCCTTTGCAAAGACCATATTCGGGATTCCCTCCCAAAGGTTAGCCGTCCCAGATGGGTATCCTCCCTGCATGTTCGCACTTGTGCCTGCAAGGAGGTCTTTAAAGAACTCGCACGCCCTACCCCCGACCACCTTCACATCATCTGAAAAGGATCCATCATCCATCTCAAGATTGGGTTTCACAACCCGCCTCCTCTCCCTAATGCATGCTTGAAAAAATGCAGTGTTCTTATCCCCTTCCTTCAACCATTTGACCCTGGACTGAACCCTCGCATGTCTCTCCCGAGCGAGCACCAACTCCTGCATGGAGCTCTTTAACTCTGCAAGTTCAGCATATAGCTCGTCATCCCAACTAACCTCAAGCCTGGCCTCCAGGCTTTGGATGTCTTGTTTCATATCATCCATCTCCTAGACTCGGTAGGGACAAGACCTTGACAATGCTAGAAGTTCTTGCTTTAAGTGCCTCAACATTGAGTGGATAACCACCCATGCATGGCCCCATGGAGGCTCGTTCCAAACCCTCCCAACCACATGATGATATTCCGGATCAAAAACCCACTGGCTGGTGAACTTGAAACTCCCCAGCACTGCATCTGTCTTGTAGAGAGATAGCAAGAGCAGCGAATGGTCCAAAATTCTTCGAGTTAGATGATTTACCTTCGTATTCGGATACATGGAAATGGTGTGAACATTGGCAAAGCAATGGTCTAGCCTACTCCAACATCAGATTCCACCCCTTCTATTGTTTCACCAGGTGAAAGGATCACCTAAATACCCCAGGTTGGATAACCCTTTCCCTGCCATACACTGCACAAAGGAAAAGCTTGCCCTCCTCACGAATTCCCCCCACCCCTTCCTCTCGTCTGGTTTCATGATGATGTTGAAGTCCCTTCCCACCACCCAGGTTTGGGCCCCCGGATCGAACCCATTAACTTCCGCCCACAACACCTCCCTCCTATGAGTGTCATAGCTACCGTAGATAAAGGAAAAATATAGCTCTTCTCTATCACTTGACACCTTCTCCATGATATGCTGATCCCCGGCCTGTATTATCTCCACTGAAACATCCCTCTTCTAGAATAGAAATATGTGGTTGTTATTAGGGGCCACATGCATGGATTCATACATTCAAAACTTGCAGGTAAAGTCTTGGATTTTGGCAATATTCTGCTTATGCTTGATAATCGCTACCACCTTGATTCTATGGTTCCTAACTTCCGAAGAAATAAAGTCGGTCTTCACCCTAGCCCCTATACCGCGGGCATTCCAGATCATAATGGGAAACATTAAAACATCCCTTTCCGGGATTTGACCCCAGGTACTTTGGTTGGTTCAGTTGGGAATAAGGGGTTCTCCCTTCCCTGTAGTTTCTTCTTCATCTGCCGGGTGCAGACTCCTGGGCTTTAGGCCGGACTAACTGGGAGTGGAACGGGAGGAGAGGGATTGTCCACAGGAAGGAACTCACTCACCACCTTAATATCCCCCTTGCCCGGGGACACCTCCGTCATAAGGACCTTCTCCTCAGGTGAGTTCTCAGCCCCATGACCTTCGCTACTAAACGTAGGACCTGCCCCCGGGGAAGGACGTACACCAGAAGAGATTGCACGTGTACCTAGAACGAAAGGGGGCAGCAGCCTAGGGTCTTCCTGCCACTCCACCATGATAGGGAAATCACCTCAAACTTCGAACTTCTTGGCGTGAAAGACAACAATTGCCCTGGAATCCACGGAAGAAACTAGCATCCTCCAATCAGGGATGATGCTCCTGGGCACCCTTAGAAGGAAATACAGGAAACTACATGTCTTCTGCTTCCCCGGATATCATTTCTCATCATGGTCCTCTAAGGGTTCCTGAGGGGACCTTGGCGAAGAGCATGGGGTTGTGGCCCAGCTAATAGGAGCTATAATGCCCCCCTCAGAAGATCCTGGCGACATGCAGGTCTGTTCTACCATGGATCCGCTAGATAGACCAGAGTGCTTGATCAAGCTCGAAGGAGAGAGTACACATTTATGAGACGGAGAAGGTATAGAGGGTAACTTGGACCCAGCTTCAGCATGATGGCACCTTCCAGGGTATCTTCTTCGGCACATCTGGAGAGAGTGACCCTGCAATAGACAAGACGAACATAACCTGGGGAACACTGGGTACACTACATCCTAGTCCCAGACCACTGACTCCGGCACTTGAATAGAAATCTTCTCCGGAACCGGTAATGCGAGGTCCAGTTCCACGCAGATTCATGCCACTAGGGACTCCTGGCCGCATCGATAATGCTCATTCGAGCAAATGAAGCCTCCCAAAGCATCCCCAATGACCTTCAGGAAAGCGCCATTCAGAAACGGGAGAGGAGGTTTGGTAGACTTACCCAAACCGCAGCATGAGAGTTTTCCTTCCCCTTGTGAGCCTCCATCGACCACCTCGAAAGGCTAAAACGCCAATGACCCATGGACCATGGACAATGGCACCAGGCCTAGATGAAATCCGCCTCCGAAGACAACATTAAATAGAAAGAGCATTTGTGCAACATCGAGACGCGAGCCTCCCCCTGCAACCCCCAGGAATCTACAAAACGCTTAAAGACATTAAGAGAGGGTTTCTATGCACCAAACCAAGCCACAAGAGTCCATTTCATGCCAGCAGAATTGTCGAAAAATGCCGAAAAAGGTTCCACCAATGTCACCCGCGATCCTTCCCTTTCCATCGAGTGCGAGAAAGCTCCAATCTCTGGTATCCACGGGCGTGAAACTCCCAGATCCTTCTCGCAAAGAACATCCCTAAAGGAGCGCGCCACATAACCCATCCTAGGGGATGCATCCTGGGGGTCCCAATCAGGGGAAGAACCTCCTGCCAAGGAATCACGAGCCACAACGATCGCCGGTGGAGCAAACGGCGCTGAGGGATGGCGGAGATCAGAGGAAGCAACGGTTGGGAAAATTTGAAAATCACCAGGCGCGCGAGGCATGTTCCCCAAAATTTTATCCCCACCCATACCTTACTTGAGTGTGTTACTCCAAAACCTAGATATTTATCCATGTTCTACATAATCTTTCATTTATGAATACATGTGAACCGATCAAAAAAACCAAAAAAAAACAAATAGACCCAAACATTATTTTTAGACTCTATAACTCATCCAAAGGCCCATAAAATAAATGAATTAAACCACAATGAACCATATTCTTGTACCCAAGGTTTTGTAATTGTAAATTAATGAATCTAATGTGGTTATACAGGACATTTAAGTGAGGAAATAGTTTAGATACAAGGTAAAGGGAAAATCATGAACCAAACATTCTTTATTCGGGTTCTCCCTCTTTCACTCCATTTTTGGTATGTCACTACTTAAAAATCATTTTTCATCATTATTTTACCATTTCTAGGATATATATTCTTTCTACAGATGTTTATGAAAAAAAATTCCAAAAGAACTCTTATTTAAAAAACACACCTTTTAATTCTCACTCACGGTTGATGGTTATTGAAAAAAGTATGTTATTCCCACATAATTTTGGGAACCCAATGTTTATAAATGTGTTATTATGATATGAAACCCATTATTTTCCATGGGTAAGTTAATTATATTTTTTATATATGTTCTTTTTGGCATTAAGGATAAATGATAATGTTATGATGTGATGGGTGTGCCCAGAATTATATAGCGCAATATGAATGTTTCATGTGATGGGTGCACTGGGAATTATACAGTTCTCCAATGCATTGGGTAAAGTGATGAAAATCGGGAGTTAATGTGAAATGAAGTGTGAACACGATTCTATATTTTTTCACAAGTATTTTTGGAATTTAACCACTAAGGCATGATGTTTCGTTATTATGCATTGACACATTTTAATTCTTGTATTAATGATTCCCCTCATATTCATGATTTTTTACTATGTTTTGATTATTCTCATCACATGCTATATTGTTCATATTTACCCTATTACTGGGATTTTATCTCACACCTTTTTATTTTTATCATCATGTGACTACATGTACTAAGGAGTGGTCAAGTGACAATAAGAATCTAGAGAAGAAGGAATTAAATAAATGTTTTTGCTTGATGGTGTAATTTTTATGTATTGTCATAGTTTTCCTAAGATACTAAACCATTGGATCCTCTATATGTAATACTATTATGTTTTTTGTCTTTTAAATGAAGTAAGTGTATTATAAGAAATGGTTGGGTCATTATAGTTGGTATCACAGGCAAGGTTTATTTAATTTGGGAATTAGGATTAGTGAACCCTAGAAAAAAACCACTAGCATGAGACTAAGTAAAAATATAAACACCAGAATCTTTAAATAGGGATACCATCTGTTATGATTTTAGTAAAAATTTTACAAATTAATAAGTAATTCATGACTTTTTTGCTTATTTATTATTCTATCCTTTTATATTTTAAAAAAAATTCGGGACCAGGAAAACCTGGTCAACAACTCGTGCAAGGTCCAAGGCAAGGATTGCCCAAAGAACATCCCCAATGATTTGGGTGGTAGAGTTCAAAACATCTTGGTGATTTTTACCCAAATATCTTAGGTTGTGAAAAATAACCATAATAATGGGAAACTTCCTCCTTCACCAAAGAGGGAGCAGCTGACTATAGAGTGTTTAATGAGGCAATGACCACCGACGATTTGTGGATATTCTGATCTACTAGTTGCGGAAGAGTAGGAAAACTCCATAGAGAATATATTTTTTGTGCTTCATTTTTCAGAGACAGAGAAGGTGACTCTAGCCATTTATCATCTAGATGAAGAGGCCAATCAATGGTGGGATTTTATTAAGAACACCAAGCCAAGGGAAGATATTGAAGAGATAGAGTGGGAAGACATTAAGATAATCTTTCTTAGCAAGTATTTGCCAATAACACATCACACAAAGATAGAGAGAGAATTCATAGTGCTCCAGAAAAAAGTTGTAGAATCTCTCACAACCTATGAAGAGAATTTCACAAGGCTTGAAAGGTACACTTTGGGTTTTTTTATCAACAATGATAGCAAAATTGATTGATTTTTTAGTGGATAAAAACAACACCATCGAAAGGATCCCGCAATTAGAGACTATGGAAGTTTTGAAGATGTTTTTTGATGTGCTCTAAAATTGGATATGGAGTTTATAGAATGGTCCCATGGATATAGTGATAAGAAACTAAAGATGGAGTATCAAGACAGTGGATCTAACGAAAAATGTGTGAAGAAAACTCAATGACCCACATACCAAAAATTTGGGAGGTTTACACCGTGGGAACTACCTCAATGGTATAGGGAACAACTTCAAGCATGGTAATGAAGGACACCATGATGAATAGTTTTTAAAAGACATGTAAAGGAAGGATAATGTGGTGTAAGAAAGGAGAGAACCACAAATGGTTCAATTTTAAAATTGTATGGAACTAGGGAACTATGAAAACAAGTTCACAAAACCTTGAGTTCTCAAGGATAATCAGCCTCGGCAGCAAACAAAGGCAAAGGAACAAGGAAGGATTATTCTCTCACTACTGCGGAAGTGGACAAAGATAATAAAGTCGTAAAAGGTATAATTAATATTCACTCAATAATTGAAAAGGTCTTTTTTTGGTTATACACATTCCTTTATATATATAATGTTTTCTAGAACTATAGAATCGAATCCACAAAACATTGAAGTAGAGATATATGTAAAAACACCAGGTGGCGTAATCATTGAATCCCAAGTGTTTGACTCTTCTCCTATAGGCATATGTGGGAATATTCTTCTAGAGAATCTCATAATACTTCCCTTGGTGGAATTTTACACTATAATTGGAATGTATTGGCTCTTGTTATATAGAGCACATATCAAATATCAGGAAAAGTAAATTTATTGTCATATTAAAAACCATCTCATTCTCCTCTACAAATGAAAAGAATATCAAAAATCTATTTTGAAAAATCCTTCAATGTAGTGGTTATTGATTCCATATGAAGAAGCATACCCCGCCCAAATGGTTGAGTCAAATGATAGCACCAACATTTTGGTAATTCCCATTGTGAGTGAATACAGTGATGAATTTCACAAAGAGTTACCTAAAATCCCTTCAGATTGTGAGGTATAGTTCTAAATAGAACTCATGGCCCGTTCTACTCCTATGTCAATGTTTCCAAATAGGAGGGATCTTATCGACCTTAAGGAGTTTTTTGAAGCATCTACAAGAGCATCTGGACAAAGGGTTCATACACCCTAGTGCATCACCTTGGGGTGCGCCAAATCTCATTGTGAAGAAGACGGATGGAACAATGTGGATATGTATCTATTATTGGGAACTTAGATTGATCACCACAAAGAAAAAGTATCCTCTACCGAGGATTGATGACTTGATCAATCAGTCTTGAGGAGCTCAATACTTCTCAGAGGTCAATATTCGTTCTAGATAACATTAAATAAAGGTGAAGAAGGAAGATATTTTGAAGAATGACATCCGTACAATGTATGGACACTATGAGAATCTTTTGATTCCCTTGTAAATTAATAATTCCCCTATAATCTTCATGGATTCGATGAATATTGTATTAATACATTACCTCAACAAATATTTGGTAGTGTTTATTGATGATATTTTCATCCACTCCAAGGTAAAGGAGGAACATAAAGAACGTCTTAGACTTGTGTTGGAAACATTGAGAAATGATAAGTTGTACGCCATGTTTAGCAAGTGAAACTTTTTTATGAAACAAGTCACATTTTTGGGACATGTGAACACAAGTGAAAGAATTTCTATGGTCCCTTAAAATACAATGGTGATTGAGGAATGGACCAGGCCCTCTAGTGTCATAGAAATCCATAGTTTAATTGAATTGGATGGGTACAACAGAAGATTTGTGAGAAATTTATCATGAATGTAAAGCCCACTAACTATTTTAATAAACAAAGGGGTAATGTATGTCTGGATTGAAGAATGTGAGGGAAGCATGAAGGATCTAATGAAATGGATGATAACTTCACATATACTCACACTACTGAAAAGTGGAGAATGTATTGTGATATATAGTGATGCATCAATTATTGGATTGGGTTGCGTACTCATGTAAAATGACAATTTTATAGCCTACGCCTCACAGAAGTTTGTGATCCATGAGCATAACTACATACTACATGATCTAGAGCTGGAATACATGATTTTAGCCTGGAAAATATCGCATCACTACCTTCATAGTGAGAAGTGTAAAAAATACACCAACCATAAGAGCCTAAAGTAAATCTTTACACAAAAGGAGATCAATAATAATCGAAGGAGTTATTTAGAGATAATTGAGGGATATGATTCCTCTATTCACTATCATCCTAGAATGGTGAATAACATAGCTGATACTAAAAGCAGAAAATAACTTGCTACTCTATCGATGTTATGGATTGAGAAAGACCCTATCTTATTGGATATTCAAAGGATGGATTTCGAAATCATAAGGGCAGGGGATACATCCTACCTTTCCCAAATGATTGTGAAAATATCCATCCAAGTGTTGATTAAGGATGCACAAATGGATGACGTGGTGATAGAAAAGAGGGTGAATGAAATAAGGGAAGGGAAGATGCAATAGTTCCATATCAATGGTGGCGGTGTGATTTGGTTTGTAATGCGGCTTTGTGAGATTTCATCATTTATGACAATGATGGAGCTATTAGACAACACACATTGACCAACATTATCTATCCATACTAGTATCACAAATATGTACCATGATCTCCGTGAACAATTTTGTTGGGATAACATGAAGAAGGAGATCAAGGAATATATATCATGGTGCTTGATATGTCAGCAAGTTAAATCAGAGTGAAAAAAGTCCAAAGGGATGATGTATCCATTGCATATACCCATTTGTAAATGAAAAAATGTCATTATGTACATTATCATGGGTCTCCCGAAGACGTCGAAGGGATATAATGTGATATGGGTTTTGGTTGACTGACTCACCAAGACTGCCCATTTTATAACTATTCGGGAATATCTCTTGCTTGAAAAACATGGAAGGATATATTTGAATGAAGTGAAGAGTCTTCATGAAGTTCCACTCTAAATTTTCTCTGATCACGATCCAAGGTTCACATCTAAATTCTAGAGGAGTCTTCAACATTCTTTGAGTACTGAATTAAATTTCAGTATGTCTTATCATCCCTAAACTGATAGCCAATATAAAAGGACTATTCATACACTTGATGATTTGATAATTGCTTCATCTCTATAACTCAAAGGTGTATGGGATCAACATCTCCCATTAGTTGATTTCTCATACAATAATATCTTCCACTTAAGTATTCAAATGGCTTCATATGAAGCTTTGTATGAAAAGTGATGTAGAACTCCAACATGTTGGGATGAAGTTGGAGAAAGAAAGATACTTGGACCCGATCCAGTACAGGAGAGGAGAGAGAAGGTTCAAGTCATCTAAAATCACATCAAAGATGCTCAAAGTTAGAAAAAGAGCTATGTTGACAACCATCAAAGAGAATGTTGGTTCGATGTTATGATAAATTATCCCTTTGAATATCACCATGGAAGAGAGTCATGTGGTTTGGAAAGAAAGGGATGTTAAGACCACGGTACATTGGCCCCTTTGAGATACATGACCGAATAAGATCCATGGCCTATGGGCTTGAACTTTTACTTATTATAGCTCATGTTAATGATGTGATTCACATATCACTTCTGAGGAAGTACATACCCGATCCCTCACAAGTACTGAACTCTGAGGTGGTACAATTGGAAGAAGATCTCTTATATAAGGAGCATCCAATGAAGATTTGGGACCAAAGATATAAGGTTCTATTCAACAAGACATCCAACCTTGTCGAAGTTTTGTGGAGGAACCATAATTTTGAAGAATCTACATGGGAATCGGAAGAGGGGATGAAAGAGAGGTACCCTCACCTGTTTATATAAAATTAAAATTCGAGGGTGAAATTTCATAAGTGGGGATGAATTTTACGATGAAAAGTTTTATCTATAGAAATTACCTTCTTAAAGATATGTCATAGAATCACATGAAAATAGAAAATAATAAACTAATAAGTGATATGTGTCCATTAATCATATGTTTGTCACTTCTGGGTTTGGAATTTCGAAAATCTAATATACACAGTTGCAATTAGTGAGTTATTTGGTGTCCAATAAGGAAATATTTTTGTGAATATTAATATACCCTTATTAATATTAACATACCCTCATGAATAGTGATATACCCTAATGAATACTAACCTTACCTATGATAATATTTAAATAACAATAAAGTTGAATGTATGATAGAACTATATTTTAGAATATGTAAATAAATATTTTAAAATGGGTTTTTGATAATAAATTTATAATTTAAATAAATATTAAAATAATAATATTTAGAAAATTATTTTTGAAAAATGTACTTTAGTTTTTGATTTTATACATTAGAATATTTTGTGGTGAATTTTTGAGAATTTTTCTAAGGTACATTATTCTATTAGGAATTGTGAAATACCATAATTTACAAAATAAACTAAATAAGATAATTATAGAGGCATGAATGTTGTTATACAGATGTAATTCCAATTGGTTTGGGTTCACTTGATAAAATTACTATTCATGGTCATGGATGACTCAGTATTCCTTGTCTTTTGGGGAAATAATAAGTTAATGAATTTTATATTGATAAATACCCTCTCCCCTCCACTATAAATACAACCTTTCACTCCCTCATTTCATCACACCTCTCAAGGTTCAAGCCATGTCTAAAATCTGCCATAACATCTTCTCTAGCCCCTCCCCCACGTCCATGAGGTTTTGGTCTCATCAAAACCAATCCTCCCTTAAGGAGGATCTCAAGAAGAGGATTCAAGAGGTAATTTCTCTTCCTCTTTCCTTTAATATCCTTTCAATTTCAAGTTGTTTTTTTATTCTCTCTCCACCTATCATTGTTAAAATAGTATGGTAACTGAAGTAGCATACATATATAATAATTTTAGGATACTAATAGTATATTACACTGTACAACCTCCTTCTTTTATTCCTTTTATTTTATAAAAGTAAATGTTGTTTTTGAGGTGTTACTTTATCAGCTCCAAGAACGACATCTTTTCTTTTTCCATTTTTAGCTTAAGATCTGGTCATGAAACGATTTTCTTGGTTGAACCACAATATGTTATATGTATAATGTACTATTTTATGTTATATAACAAAATTATGTACATATTACTAAATTATTAAACAAAACAAGTTCGTTGTGGCAGAAAAAATGCCCAAAATAACCCAAACAATCATCATTTAATTATTATATAATGATTCATCCACATGGTATATAATATAATTCATTATAAAATCATTTAATCTTCTATAATATCATTAATAATATAAAATATCAGTTCTATATGTTTATCCATGTTCTATATGAACTTTCACTTATGAATACATGTGAACTGGTCAAGAAATTCCTAAAAGCAATCATTCCAAAACTATATTTTTAAACTATATAACTCATACAAAGGCACATAAAATAACTTCATTAAACCATAATGAAACATATTCATGTAAAAAAAATTCTATAATTTTAAATTAATGAATCTAATGTGGTTATACAGAACACTAATGTGATGGAAGCATTCAGATGCATGCTAAGGGGAAAATCTTGAACCCAACTTTCTTTATTCGGGTTCTCCCGCTTTCACTCCATTTTTTGTATGATCGCTCCTTAAAAATTATTTTCTCATCATTATAATACCATTTCATGGATATATATTTTTTCTACTAAAGTATGTGACAAATAGATGTTTTCTAAAACAATTCTTCTTTCTAAAACACACATTTTACTTCTCACTCAAGGTTGATGGTTATGGTATAACGTATGTTATTCACACTTAATTTTGGGCACCCCGTGATTATGAATTTGTTTTTATGAGATGAAACTCATTACTTTCCATGGGTTATTTATGTTCCTTTTTTATATACGTTCATTTTGAAATGCATTATAAATGGTATTGTTAGGATGTGATGGGTGCACCCAGAATTATATAGCGCAATTTGAATGTTTCAATGTGCCAGGTGTGCTTGGAATTATATAGTTCTCCAATGCATTGGATAAAGTGATGAATCTCATGAGTTAATTTGAAATGATGTGTGAAAAAGATGCTATAATTGTTCACAAATATGTATGGTATTTAACCACTAAGACGTGATGTTTCATTTTTATACATTTCAACATTTCGTGTATTTTATAATGATTCCTATCATGTTCATGATTTTTGACAATGTTATGAATTTTATCATCCCAATATATATTGTTCTTATCTATCCAATTTTTGGGATTTTATCTCACCCCTTTTTATATATATCCTTAGGTGACTACATGTACTAAGGAGAGGTCAAGTGACAATAAGAAGCTAGAGAAGAAAGAATTAAAAAATGCTTATGCTTGAGGATGTAATTTTTATGTATGGTCCTAGTTTTTTCAGGAAGATAAACCTTTCAATTCTCTATGTGTAATACTATTATGTGTTTTATCATTAAAATGATGTAATAGTATTCTAAGAAATTACTGGGTCACTATATTTTTTCATGAAAAAAATAGATGAGTGATTATAGATTTGTGTGGATTAACATTACCTGAACTAGGCCATGATAAATAACAATTACTCTTTCCTAATGATTAATAACCACTTTGTTCAATTGTGAGGTGCGATAAGGTTTTTAAAGATCGATCTCACATTTACTTACCAACTATTGAGAGTTCATGTGGCTGATATTCCAAATATTGTATTCTGATGTCTCTATAAACACTATGAGTTTTGAGAGATTAATTTAACTATGATGAATGTACCCAATGTGTATATGGATTTGATAAACTAGTTCTTCCAACAATAATTGAATCAATTTTTTGGTTTCTTCATCTATGAAATACTAATAAAATTTACAACTGAGTAGGAGAATGCAGAGCTCCTTAAGATGGTCCTAGACATAATTTGTGGAGCAGAAGATATATAGTAATCTCTCAAAGTGATAGTTTTATATCCTTGAGGTTTACTTGATGGGACATGTTATTACTGGGTATTGAATATTTATGGACTTTGAGAAGATTGATGTAGTGATTTATTTGGAAACCCCTAATAATGTATAAGATTTGGGAAGTTTTCTTGGCTTAGTGGGGTGCTACAAGAGGTTTATGGAAGACTTATCTAGGATTTCATCCCCTTTGAATGCCCGGATATGGAAAGGGAAACTTTTTAACATGAATGAGTAGTTCTAGAGATACTTTGAGGAGTTGAGGTTGAGGAAGAATAGTGCTCCAATTTTGATACTAATGGAGGAGGGCTTGAAGTAAGTACTATATTTTGATTCCTATAGAGCTGGGATCAGATACATGATGGTTTTTAAAAAGGAAATTATCACATATGGATTGAGGATGTTGAGAATCCATGAGCATAACAATGCAACTCATGACCTAGCAGAGGCCTTCAGTCTGAGGATGTGAAGACACCATCATCCGGGAGAGAACATTATTGCTTACTTAGAAAATTATTGTATTATATATGAATTCATGTAGAGATACCAAAACTAGTGATAGAGTCACTGGGTGGAATTCCATTAATACTATAAATTTTGGATCATTTATATTCACGGGAAGAGAAACAAGGTGCAATATTACTTTAGTATAAATCCCTAGTATTTGTTTGTGGTGGAGGAATATGAGCAGTTGGCTTCCATGAACCTAACCCATTTTAAAGAGGATGGTGCATCTTTTATTTAGTCAATGGTTTTTAATTTTCCATTCCTCTATCTTATGAGAGTGTCTTGGTTGGGAGACATCGATATGAGGTATTATGTAATCAAATATCCATAAAAGATTTTCCAGATAGATTTTCTGAAAGATAAATTCTTGTTATCATTTTCTAGGGATGGTTGGTTGTCCCAATAACATTATTGTAGGTGATGATATAGTTTCACACATCTCATTTGGTTATACATCCCAGTGTAGGAATGATGTATTGTGACATTTGATGATAGGTTTTTTGGGCCTTTAGGAGGAAGAGCATGGATGAGTTCATTGATTCACTGACAAAAAAAGGTTCAATAATGGTATTTTTTAATGAAATATATGTGATTTAAAATACCACCAAATAGTTTATAGGATATTATTAAAACCTCCACATATTCCATGGTCACTAGTCATTTAGAGATGATTTTTTTAATTTAGTGGTAGTTTTTTTATGTTCCATTTATGAATATTTTAGTGGAAGTTACTATTTTATTTAGTAGAAAATTTTTTATAAAAATAATAGCTGGGTGAAATATAAGGAAAAGAAGAGAAACCTCCACTAAAAAAATTATAAAAAATTTATTTAGTGATAGTTACTTAAAACCACTGATAAATCAGATTTATTTTTAAAAAATTATTAATTAAAAACTATAAATATAAAAAACTATCATTTAATAAACTAAAACATAAATACAAGATAAACCCATCATATACATAACATTCATCCATAGTCGTATAAAAACATTTTTTCATCATAACCTTAATCTAAGTCAACCCATAAATCTATTGATATAGATATAAAATATGTCAAAAAAACCCATGCCTAATATATATCTATGTCATGACCTCTAATGCAGCTATTTGCCTCCATATCATGTCATCAATTGAAATTGACCACATCATCTCACCAACTCTAACACAATTTAAAAAAAATTAAAAATACACATAATAAATCAGAATTATAATATATTAATTGAAAAAAATTATCTTACCATGGAAGCTAGGAACCATAAAAATTGACTTATGAAGAATGTAATAGATCAGAATTGTCAACCTCATACCTACAGTCATCATATTCTATATATAATAAAAACCTTGACATTTATGAAATGAAATACCATAGCGAAAAGAAACCTAATATATTCAGAGTGTTGCACCAAAAAATTGTTATTTTTATAATCAATGATAATAAATCTTAACATAAAAAAGTAATACATGATTCAAAACTCTTTGAAAAAATTAACATACCAATTAATATAAGATTTAATAGTTAAAACATAAAATGGATTAGTAAATATTCTAGTTTAATTTTAATGTGACATATGGTGTGATTGAATTTTACTGAATAATTTTTTTTTTAAGAATCTTATATCACATCATGTGGTATATTTCCAAATCAATATAGAGGTGGTTATCCCATAATAAGACATCAATCTGAGGTCAATTTCCATGGATTTTGTAACTCCCCGACCCTAGTTACCCAGAGTCGGTGCATTATTACATAACATTGGCATGATCACAAGAAAGATCAAATCTCGAAAGACCGATTGGTTTAGTAGCCTTGGAAAGACTAGATATATTCATAAGTTTTACATTACATCATAAAATGAAAAACTACTACAACAACATAATGTCTCCATAATCCACACTCATATCCCCACATAATATCCCTGCAGGTCATTGATAATTTACTTCTTCACTTCCTGGAAAAAATAAAACATAGAAAAGGGGTGAGCTCAAATGCCCAGTAAGGATAACAATATAGCGGAAACTTTCATAAATAAGAATAAACATTTAAGGCAATGTATAACTAAAACAAAATCCTTTCAAACATGAACTTTAAACATGGTACGGCATAAATAAAATGAAATAATGCCATTTACTTATTCACATGGATATTCTACTAATCGAATAATCACATGCAAAAATCAATAACCACTTTCATAATGTTGGAATGCATAATGCCAGACTATCATAACCACATAGTCAAGGCCTCGTGCCAAGACTACAAATAAGATTTTTTCAAGGCCTTGTGCCAAGACACTAGTTTGTCTCATGAGACCTACCGATGCGTCGAGGAGCTATAGGGGGCTCCACCCGTCACTTACTAAGTCCAATGCATTCCCATATGAAAAGGTTTAAACATAACATAAACATTCATATTAAAACTAGCATACAAAATGTAAATAATTCCACCATAAACTATGAATGGTATAAAAATAGCACATCCCCAGTCAAACATATCACAAAATCTTCAATACA
Source organism: Viscum album (assembly GCA_963277665.1). Classification (NCBI taxonomy): domain Eukaryota; kingdom Viridiplantae; phylum Streptophyta; class Magnoliopsida; order Santalales; family Viscaceae; genus Viscum; species Viscum album. The sequence continues at coordinate 859,969,364 of OY728143.1, read as the reverse complement.
ATATAGATGTTTTGTATCATAATAAATCAACTTAAAATAATCTTAAAATCCATCAAAGGATGTTGACATAGATGAAATAAATATTCTTTTTAAAGAAATATCTCCTTTTATTTTGAAATCATTTAAGATCCATATAAAATAAAACATTTTCTTTGAAAATATTCTTATAAGCTTGTAAGGGAAGCTTTGAAGATTTTATAACGGCGGAAAATAGCCGCACCCGCCGTATAAAAAAACATTCTTACCTTAATTCTGTCGAAAAGGTTAAAAAGGACCTTGTTTTGAAAACGACCGAAAGATTCCTTTATAAACCACTTATAAAAGTCAAAAAGGGTATAAATGACTTTAACTCATATTCTAGTAAATAGTAAAAATGTTTTGAAATACATTTTTAAGAAACATGGATGTGGATGATAAAGAGATCCCAGTAGATTATTACGTATAAACAACCTCGGATAATGAAGAGATTGTGAAATAACCCTTACCTTGTACTTTTCCTTGGTTGGGGTAGGTTAACCTCCTGTATAATGGTGAAATAATTGTTATTAAATTATACAATAATCATATACATTAATATGATATCATATATGATCTTTTAATATTGATTTGATAATAATATCTTAGTATTATCGTTGTTTCGGGTGTTAACTTACTTGTTTTATTTTATATGTTTTGTTACGTAAGACATGTTTGCAAAGGATAGGTTTTATATTATTCATATCCAGAATTATATCAAGTCCTTAAAAATCATTTTTTAAATCATCAAATGATAATTATAATTGAATGGATACGATGGAGAATGAATCTCATCGCGTTCGTGGAGACGGTAGTCTGTACGTACGCACGAGCGACAATATCATTCTTTTGATATTAAAATAATATATAAATGGATGGTATATCATATATACAGAATCCTTAACATGTTATATTTATTATTTACATGATTTACACATCATTATTATACCGATCCAAATAATATTATATTGAATAACAATTACACCACGACGTGGAGACGGTAAGTCGTACGTACGCACGTATGGTGACATGTTATTCAAAGGGTGGATAGAATACTGAATATGGTTGTACCATATTTATAATAACATAATAGTATATATATGATACTGGATTTATTATTTTAGAATGGTAACAACAAAGGAAGAAGAAGTGGAAGAAGAAATGAACTTAGAAAAGGGTGGTGAAATCATTACCTCTTCTTCGGGTTCTTCCTTTTGATTTGATCAAAAGGGCTCCTTAGGTTGGCTTTCGGATCAAACTAAGGCCCCTAGGTTGTAGTTAGGGAAGTTGGGAGAGTATTTGGGCAGAGTTTGGCCGAACCAAAAGGCTTTTAATGTGTGAAGAAATGAGAAGGAGGAGTGCCCTTTTATAAGAGGGGTGAGGGGCACCTTTGGAAAAGATAGAAATATTAATTTATAATAAATTCATATTCGGTTTCTAATGGATCCAAAATTGATTATTCAAAGGTTAAGGTGGGGATGGGTCGAAAACAACTAAACCAATAGAATTTAGACAGGTTTGGGTACTTATATTATCCTTATCTTTAAGTATTAACTCTAAGTTAATTAGTTTCACTTTTACAATGTCTCTTTGTATTTTTATATAATATGGTTAATAAACATACTACATACATCCAAGCGACCCCCAAGTGGTCCATTAATGATGAACCTATCATTATATAAGTCTCTTGGCCGAACCTTAGATTTTTAGGAATTTAATATCAATTAATAATATAATATTTGTTTTAAGAATTCTTTTTTGTCAATTTTGACACTATTCAATAGTTTATTTTTGTGAAACTCATAACAGATTGATTACTTCTAAAAAAGTCAATTAAATCAATCCTAACAGATCATATTATACTAGAAAATTAGTTTAATTCATTAAAAGTTTCATATTATATTTATCTGGGTATTTATAATATCAATTATTTTAATTTTTCACTATTATAGTAATTACTGCATCATCATTGTGTCATAAATAAAATAAATTATTTAATGTCTAAAAATTATAAATAAAATATAATTATGTAGGAAATATTTTTATCTTTCTAATTAATATTTATAATCTAAAATAAAACTTATATAACCCTATGTAACAATTGTTTTTCTAAAATATATATGCTTGTGTCATTTTTGTATTCATTTTAACTTAATTAAAATAAAGTGTCATTATCACTTACAAGTGGATCCATGGGGTCCCAAAATCGACCCAAAGATGTCCATGGTCGACCATGTATCAACCAATAGGGTTAAGACACGTTTTAGGGTAATTTAGTATTATTATAATATTATTTTTTAACCCTTATTTACCGGATTTACCCTTAACCGTGGTAAATAAAATATTTACCGCAGTAATTATTCAAAATGTCTAAAACTAAAAGTTACCTATTTACACAATTTGAACATCCTGATTACAAATATGGAATCCATTTTCCTAAATTCAAAACACAAAAGTGGAAGAAATTAATTTAAAATTAATTCCCGCTGTCAAAACAAAAAGCGTGTTTTTAAGAGATAATAACTATCAAAAGATTGACACTTGTTTATGTTCGGTTTAATTGTAAAATTATGTCCAATGACCAACATTATATTAAATGGTAAAAATATATTATAAATATACTTTAAAACAACTAAAATTCATAATTTATCACTATTAATTATTTTGATTAAAAAAGTTGTTTTTAATTAAAATTTAGTAATTTTCACTATTCATCAAAATATGAAAGTTATCCGAAAAGTACCAAAATTTCACCTTAGGCTAAATTAGATATTCCGAATCCAAAAATGAAGTCCATTTTGAAATATAAAATATATATAATTTTAAAAAGTAGGTATTACTATTCATAACAGCTAGTTTGATTGGTTGTTAAAACTCGGTGTTGCGTACAACACACGCTATCGCATTATTCAAAGAGAAGCGTACCGTAGAAGCTTGGGGTGTTACAGTTTTGACCATTCTAAACATGTTTTAGTGTTTTAATACAGTAATAATGAGTTTACATCCATAATGGGTAAATCGTAATTCAAAATTTAGTGCCGAAAGTTTTCTACATTTAAAAATTAAATAAATTGTTTTTTGTCCCATGATTTTAGGGTAATATTACATTTTATTCTTAGTTTTGACACCCAGCACTTTTTTAATGGTTTTTGTACCATTCAAAAGTCCATGCCGAGTAATTATGACCACGATGCACGTGATATTGACATGTTTGTTGTGCGTAAATGTAAAAAAAATTAACAGTATTTCTCCCATGATTATACACCAATATGAGGTCATTATTATAGTGTTTATGATTTCAGACACATTTTAGTGTTTTAAAACACTAAAAAACGTTTACAGTGATAACTGTAAAACTGTAAGTCGGAATGATGTGTTGTCAGTTCCTACAGTTTAAAATTAAATGTACAAATTTTTTCCTGTGATTTATGGGAAACATGTTGTCATTTTCTTGGTACTAGACCACATGAAACTTGTTTCTCAAGGCCTTTGTACCATAGAGATGTGTATTTCATGTAATTTTGACCACACCTCACATCGGATTGACATGTTATCTATGTGTACTCGTTTAAAAAACACATTTTGTTGTTTTCCCAAGATTTTACATCGATATAAGGTCATTTTATATGATTTTGACCATAGGTACAAGAATTAGTGTTTTAAAACACTAAAAAATTGTTTATGGACATAATAAGAAAATCGTAATTCATAATGATGAGAATTTGGTTCCAACATTTTTAAATTAAATGTATGGTATTTTTCCTATGATTTCAAGGAAATCCGCCATCATTTTCTTGATTTTGACCCCCGACACTTGTTTCTAAAAGCTTTTGTACCCTTCAAAAGTGTATAACATGTAATTCTGAACACATTTCACATTGTATTGAAGTGTTTTCTACATGTACACATCATAAACAACTCATAGTTGGTTTTTAATTATTTACATCAATCAGAGGACTTTTTATATGGATTTGATCATTCCATTCATGTTTTAGTATTTTAAAACACTAAAAACATGGTAACTATCCTAACATAAAAATCATAAATCATAATTCTGTTCCATGAGTTTCTACATTCCAAAATTAAATTTTCAGTAATTTTCCCAATATTTTAGGTCAATATGACTTTATTTTCCTAATTCAGTCTTCCCAATACCTGTTTTTAATGGATTTTATACCTTTCAAAATGTTATACCGAGTAATTGAGTCCACACCACATGTTGAATTGATACGTTTTCTATGAGTGCACATAAAAAAACTCTTCAGTGGTTTTCCCATAATTTTACATTAATCCAATGCTGTTTTCTATAGTTTTCACCATTCCATGCACATTTTGGTGTAATAAAACACTAAAAAACATTGAAATCCATAATGGAAAAGTTGTAATTTAGAATTTAATTATTTAAATTCCTACATTTCAAAATTACATCTATGATCATTGTACCATGACATTTGGGAAATGTGACATTGTCTTTCTAGTTTTTCCTTCGAACAATTCTTTTTAATGGATTTTAAACCATCCAAAATTGTATGCAGAGTAATTCTGACCACACTACACAACATATGGATGTTTTTTCTATGAATAAATATCAAAAACAACAATGTGGTGATTTTTTCATGATATCATTTCAATCCATGGTCATTTTCTATGGGTTTGACCATTCCACAGACATTTTAGTGTTTTAAAAACACTAAAAATATGTTGACATCTATAACGAAAAAATTATAATTCATACTTATGTACTATCGATTCATACATTTCAAAATTAAATCTATAGACATTTTCCAATGATATGAAGGAAGTATGATGTTTTTCCTGGTTTTGACCCCCCCCCCCCGATATGGGTTTTTTTATTATTATTTTTCCTTTTTGAAGTGTATACCATACAATTCTAACCACAGCATAGGAAGAATTTCTGTGTTGTCTACGTTTACTCATCAAAACAACTCTGTGGTGGTGTGACACTGATTTCACAACAATTTGTGATCATTTTCTATGGTTTTTCCTCTTTTATTCACGTTTTAGTGTTTTAAAACAATAAAAACATGTTTACATCCTTAATTGGAAAATAATAATTCATAATTTCATGACGTTGGTTTCAAGATTTCAAAATTAAATACATGGTTTTTTTCGCATCATTTCAGGTCAATTCGACATTATTTTACCAGTTTTGACTCCTAACACTAGTTTCTAAAGACTTTTGTAACTTTCATAATTGTATTCCAAGTAATTCCAACCACACCGCATATCATAATGATGTATTGTCTATGCATACATGTTAAAAACAACTCAGTGGTAGTTTTTCAATAATTTCACACCAATTTATGTTGTTGACTATGGTTTTGACTGTTTCATGCACATTTTAGTGTTTTAAAACACTAAAAAAACCTTCACAACCAAAATGGGAATACTTTAATTCAGAATTACATGTTTTTTGTTCCTAAATATCATAATTAAATCAATGATCATTTTTTCATGATTCCAAGGAAATACTATGTTGTTTGATAATTTTTGACCCCATGCCACTTGTTTTTAATGGTTTTTATATATTTTAGAACTTTTTACCTAATCAAAACCAATAATAAATCTTGGATTGTTATAAAAATTATGGATAATTATATATAATTCATTTTTTATATGAGAATTATCCAAACATCAATATGGAACAATATGTGTTCACTATGATTTTAAATTCATGTTTTTAATAAAATTTTGATTTTAGATTTTTTTGGATGTTGTATATGTTCTTTGGAAATTTTTGAATGATATATGAAATTTAGAATTTACCTCAGAAGGATGATCTATAAGGATGGAAATTTCCTTGGGACCCCTGTTTATCATCTAATGAAAAAAAATGAAATAATTTTCCATTTCAAACATCCATTGATCTTGAGTTTCCCTATAAAATTCTTTTTCTTGAATTTTTTCTTTCAATATTTTAATTTATTATTTGTGATTATAGAACAATGACACTACTTGAAACTATATTAGGTGTAGTAGTAATATATAACATTTCCCTTCCAAATTCATTTGATAGAGTAGGCCTAGAACCCAGCCTCCATACACATCTGGGATGCTCCTTCCCTAAAACTATTCCAAATACATCGTATTGGGAAACTAATGAAGATTTTGAAGGGTTAAAATTGTAGACATATTGTAATTTAATCTTTTAATAGATAAATATTAACAATGATTTTTTCATATTTTTTAACATTATAATTTTATCTAATTAATAAATTTTTTTTTAGTATTTATTATTATTTCAACACTATAAAAACATAATATTGAAAATTATATTATAAAAAATCATTCTTTAAACACAATTATTTCGGACTGGATATATATATCAATATATGCCAAATTAGTATCATTTGATCTATGTACCTGGCCCCACTTAATTGTGTATAAGTCTTTTTAGTTGATATAATATTTTTTATCAGTGTATTTTTATGGTAATGAAATAATATGAAATGGTTCTGAAAAGTACTTACTCCAACGTCTTTGGTAGGTTCATTTATAAAACTAAAATCTTCTTTCTGATGTAGTTTAACAAAGAAAAAATAATTACACGTCAAAAATATGAATATGTGTATATATTTATATGATGGGATAACCATTCTAGAAACTTTTTATTAACAGATTTTGTTAATCAATACTCAATTTGAGCTCGAACCCTTAGTTGAATCATTGATTTTAGTTGAAATTATTCAATTAATAGACCTGAAATAACACTATTGATTAAAACATATCTTTGTTCTTGTAGAAAATATAATTCTATCAGTGTAAAATTTTACCCCATACCAATTGGTTGTACAACAGTTGGACATACTGATGACTAGTTTTCAGAATGAGAATTAGTGGAGAAGTCATCATCACATCCAACATGATTGAATCTCATCTCAATCTAATCCAAATAACAATAATAGAAGGTAGATCACTCTTCATATATGTAACCTTCAGTAATATACCCTTCCAGTTGAGCTTTATTCTTCACATATGATTTCAAATGACCAATGTAACTTATGGAAAAAATAATAAATATAAAAAAAATATTACACAATGATTGGATAAAATTGAATTCACCAATGAAAATAAAAAATATATCAACATACATCTAAATTGGATACATCCATCAATAGTGTATCGATCCACCAACATTATCTTCTTCAACCAAATGTATAGTAAAATTAATCATGATTGTGAAGAATGAAGGGGGAAATATCATTCCCAAATTACATAGTATCAGAAAAACTCTACTATAATGTTTATAGAGCTTACTTTTATTTAGTGTTTTCACAAAAATCCCTCTAAAAAAGGTATGAAACTCATCTAGAACCGTAGTTACATTTTTAGATAAAGTATTACACAAATCCAATGAAAATAACTTCTTGATCAAAAAATGAGATTGATTACTTTTAAATCTAGGTAACTTTCTTTGTTTTAATTAAAAGCACCTTGATATGTTACTTGAATATCCATATGGCATGTTTAAATTCTTTAATGTTCAAAGAAATACGTCTTTCGTATTGTTTTTCATTATAAAAATAGCTTATAGATATTTTCATTCACATTTTCCCAAAAACCATTCTTTATATTCATTGTATCCAAATTCATATATTCATTAAGGTGATCCTTTGATTTACCCGGATCATTAAGCACTTCAAAAATAATATTTTCAATGACATTATTCTCACTATGAATTACATCATGATTTTAAGGTATCAAATTAATCTCCAAATAAGGATGTTTGAGAAATATACTCATTTTCTTCCATTTTTGTGTTCCATATTCTTTAGATATTGTAAATCATACCCTTTTCTCCCCTTATTTAAATTGATGACATTTTTTAAATTCTTCAATGAAATTGATCAACATTTATAAGATTAATGAACAAGGTAACACCTTCAGTGACTTTATCATTTCAATATATTCTTTGAATCTTGTCTTATTAAACCTAAATTTATGAGATGAGTTGAGAAGTTGGTGATGATACATAAAAATCCATTTTCTTCTATGAGGTAATCATTGAGTATAAAAATAAAAATTACTATATGGACATGGCATACCGGTATGATTTTTCTTAACCAGATAAATTTCTGAGTACAAGAAATATACTAATTGTCCAAATTAATGTAACATGCATTTTGAGTAGTTGTATTGTTGAATCATTATATGATTCCATGAAATAATCCCACAATTTTTGAAATTATTTATTTTAGTTTTAAGGTATACATCAATGTAATTTCTAGGAATTTTCTCTCTAGGAATAATCATCGAAATAATGAAAGAATTATTCTTCAAACAAAACTATGGAGGTAGATTATAGGGGATCAAAAAACTGTTCAAATACTATAATGAGTAGTTAAAGTAAAAAATGTTTAAAACCATCAGACACCAATCGAAAACATTACTAGGATCCGAAGAAAAATCTAGAAATAGAGAATTAAAAATCATCTATGATATTGAATATTTTTGATGTCTCATCAAGCCATATTTATTACCCTGGTCATTCCACTTCATGTGATATATAGTTTTAGATGACATAAATAATTTTTTCTAGTGTAGTTTTAGAGGAAAGTAACATAATACCTTTGTAGAAGTTTTCTTATTTTGTTTCTTCTGGGGGTTGTATTGATATATACTATTATTGTTGTTTATTGAGATACATCTTCTTGAATGACATATTATTAATTATTAATTATTGGAATCTTCTCCTCAGTAATACAAGAAATCATTATGCCATGCATGTATCATTGTATAATCAAGTCCATGTTTGTGGATGACTTTCTTTATCTCTTATAGTTATATAGGGATATTACCTTTACTAAATTCATCATGATGAAAATATCAAATCATGGACATTTCATAGTCATTAATTCCATTGAGACACTTGGTATGATCCAAATTATCTGGAAAAGACATCTTTGCATTCTTGGCACAACCTCTATACAGTTCTTATTGTCCATCTTCAACTAATTCATAAAAATCAGTTTTTTGATCACTAAAGTTATAAGAAATATTAACTTTCATTGGAACTTCTATAGGTTCTATTCGTCTATTAAAATATTAGGAATACTATTCTTCAAAACCAAATGCATCATTTAATAAATTTTGAATTGAATTCTCTTATGTTGTGTCACTTTGATTTAATTGACAGTATTGTAATTATTTTCACTTTCCATAACATTTGATTCACCATGAAAAAATCAAAATATAAATCGATTAGGAAATAATTTCAATATAAAATGATCATATACATAATTTCTATTAAATCGTATCTTGAATTTACAGTCAGGACATGGAAATTTTATTCTACCAACCACTAATCGGTTTGGAATTTTATAATCCATTTTTTTTAAACTCTGGGCATATCAAGGTGTGTTTTGTGGTAAATTAATCTATCTATTATCCATAGGTATTGGATATTACTCTCCATATACATTAATATATAATTATATAAATGTTTAATCAATCATATATAACTAAAATTAAATATCACCTAACTTAACCATTGACTCTTTCATGAAAACTATAAAAAATGATATGAAAAATATAATGAAATTTTTATTAATAAACTTATAATATAAAAACACAAATCAAATAAATTATTATTTCTCATAAACCTATAATAATATTGAAATAAATTAGATGACTATATCATTTAAGTAGAATGAAAACCCATGAACATTCTAAAAGATATCAAATATCTCTTCTTAAATTAATATTTTGATGATGTCATATCTTTCTCGATAAAGATACAATTAAATTTATTAGGTTCAAGAAGGATCTATATGGGTTAGGATAAGAATCAAGATCATGGTATTTGAAGTTATATTCATTTTTTAGACTATTAATATTTAATTATGGAAGTTTGGAAAACATCCTATACAATACAAATGATAAAGATGTATCAAATTTTTATATTTAATATTTAAACGGTATTATTTTTAATGGAACAACATATAATGGTGTATTCGAACCTAGTTTTTTAACTATGGAGGGTGAATTTGATTGAATAAATATGTACTTTGAGTAATGTATAAACCATTTTCCATTATCAAACTATGACAAAGAGAAATAATTTAATAATATGAATTAAAAAATACATTATTTGGATATCATGATATGTCATATCTACCCCAAATATTCAACTCTTATGTCTATATTCTATTAAATTGGATTAGTGTGACTTCAGGTTTTTTCATGAATTATATAAATCAGTTTTTTTCACATAACATTGAATCAGATATTCCTTCAATTTTAGGTAAACAAAAAAACATGATCCTCAAATAAATTTGAATAATGCGTATGGATATATTAAATATAATTATTAAAACATATTAATTTGACTAAAAAATAAACTACAAACTAAAATTAGTTTTCATGAAAATTATTTTAGTTAAAATGAAATCAATCAAACTATGTTGGTTTCTCTAGTTACTATAACAAAAAATTGGTAATCATTCATGTAAAACATAACCCTAACTACTATATCATTATTCTATAGATTTTATTATTTTAAATGATTCCTCGTATAAGAATAAAATGTGAAGAATTCTAATAAATTTAAAAAGGATATAATATCTCATTTTCAAGGCCTTTATCCTTGTATACCTTTATAGGGTTGGTGATGAAAGGATGTGTATCCTCATACCCAACCAAAAACTGATCATGAGTAGAAAAATAGTCTCAATTACATATATGTCAAAATTTGGAGTCATTGACATACATAGAACAAATTGGTATTCATTAATATCAAATAAAAACCGTGAAATTATGAAGGATCCACATTCCATAACCGATATATGTCATAAATGAATATTTTAAATTTAAAACAACATAACAAAAATTATTGATTATAAATGCTAAATATAGCATCAACACCAAAATAACACATAATAAACATAAATTACATATTTACATTTTTATTAAACTAATGAAAAAAATATATATAATATTTTTATCACCCATTACTATCCGTCCAATGATACACGATAATAGATTTTTCCTGAGGATGACGCAACCTTTAGGGGGGAATCTGCGTTGTCACCGAGGAGGGGATCTAGCATTGGGAGAGGGTATGTAGTGGTTGGGGCATGTCACTTCTGAAGAGGGGAATCATGCTAGGGATAAGGAGGTCAGATGGGGGGTCCACATCACTAGTGAGGAGGGGAACCACAAGACTGTAGAGGGAGGTAAGATGTGGGGAGAGTGTTGTAGGGGTTAAAGTTGGATGGGTGCCTTGGGGGTCAGGGTCTATAGAGGGAGAAGGGTGGCTTTGGGGTTAGGGAGAATGGGGTTCATAGGGTTGGGGTCGCCGCTACGGTAGGTAGAGTATGAGTTAGTGGGTTGGGGTAACAATAGAGGGGGGAGAATTAGAGTTTTTTTATAAAATGTTTCGAATTGGTTTAATTAAAACCACTGCTACTTGTTAAAATCATAAAAATATATAAATTTTTTGATAAAAATATCACTATATTTAATAAATTTTTATCTGGATTTAATTTTTGTGGTTAATAGAACCCTATCCCATAAACTACTACTCAAAATGATTTTTTCTTTTTCTTAGTGCCTCACATGTTGCATGTAAATGTTAAGAACCAAGTTCTAAAAGGTTTGTTATTTTTCTTAAAATCCTATAATGTAAATGGGGTAGAATATATATGGAATTTGTGATAGGGCTTTCATGGATAGTGATAGACCATCTGGGAGATACATTTCCAAATTATGATGTCAGTGCACTTCCTTTCTATTAGGGATATGAGTTTAGTGGTGAGTAATAGGAAATTGTATGTATGATAATTTTTCATCATTCATGGGGTTACCTTGAATATTATCTCTGACCATGATGCATGGTTTATGTCATGTTTCTGGAGAGGTTTATAGGAGGAATTTGGGACCCATATGAGGATGAGTAGAACCTTCCACCGCTAGATATATTATCAGACCGTGTACATTGTCTCTTTTCTTGAGGATGTGATGGGGGGTTTCATGTTAGAAAAGGAATACATATTAGACATCATACAAAGTTGTAAAGATTAATTACCATTTTATGAGTTTAGTACAATAGTATATACCACTCTAATATCATCATAAAACCTTTCGATGCCATGTACGGAAGACCATATAGGATAACCTAATATTGGCCTAAGATCAGGGAGGCATATCATGTTAGGATAGAGATGGTGTTGGTGATGATGAATATGATCCAATTGATCTATTAGTGGATGAGGACAGAATAGAGAAGGAGGTGATATTATGTATATCGACATCATAATCCCTTGGAGTTAGAATAGGGAGACTATGTTTTCTTGAGAATCTCCCAATTATAGGGATTGTAGAGATTCAGCTGGGGAGAAAAGGTATCCATGAGGTTCATCAGGACATTTGGGACCTTAGAGTAGGTTGTCAGGGGTTCTTACTGCCTCTCCCTACCCCCATAGATTAAGGGGGTTCATGATGTATTCCATGAATTGTAGTTGAGGAGATTCATGCATGAACCTATGCATGTTATTGATAGGGAGAGATGGGCATCAATGTAGAGCCACATTCACAAAGAACATATTAGAGAACAAGGATAAATAGAAGAGGACAACATTTGGATGGACTATCCCCTTCTTTCATGTGTTTTGGAAGTATGATATCATACAATAGAGGTCCTGAGAGCAGGAGACCTGATTTTTTCTATATATCCCCATATTATTGTTCATTTTTTTCATTTTTGATGATGAAAATAATTAATAAGAGAATATTTTAGAGACCCTGTTTATTCCATATAAGACATTGAAATATATATAGAAATGTATCCATATCCATACACTCATACAATGCATGATTTTAGGCCCAGTGTGCATGGAATTAGTTTTATTAAAATATTAAACATACTATATATCATGTGTAACGCATTTTTTGAAATAATGGAATATCAACTAAAAAGTGTCTCAAAATTGAAACATAAGACAATGGTTGAATATGAAAAGTGAATTTTTTCCTAGGAACAATATAAAGTATCTCAGCATAGTATGTTCAGATAAAGAGGCCATTGATGGGTGCATTAAATAGAAATGAATAGTTTTTTTAAAAAAACTAAATGACCGTAATGATTTTCTCTATAAATATTTTATTAAAGAATATATACAGGGTTATCCACTTAAAACAAGGACCATTGAGAGTATAACTCCAAGTTCTTAATTAGCGTATTAAGATCGGGTGTGGATGAGATTATCGATCCAGGCTAATCAAGACACATAAAAATAATGAATATTTTATATTCATTAGTGTGGGTGTTATTCACAAACAAATGATCAAATTTCTTGGTAGGACTCATCATGTGTGTATTTTCATCCTTATGATTAAATTATTGATAATGATTAGTTATGTTTCATTGATATGTGTTAGTTGTTCCATTTCATGTTCTCTCTCATTAGATTAAATTGTTTATTGAATTTTTTCTCACCCCATCTATCCTTAATTTGTATTCTTTGGCCATTAATACTAGAAAAATGATTGTTTAACCCTTTTTAGGTGTATTCCCCCACCAGTTCATTGTGTTCTTCATCATTGTACCATTAGGTCATGATTTGACTGTTTCAATGTGAGACCTAGCATGATAAAACCATGAGATCTGCAACATATTAATGGGTGGTGGACAGATCTAATATTATCGGATAGACCATTATTTTTTTAGAATGTGGGTGATTATTCTCGTGGATCAGGTATTTGGGAATAAACAACGATGAATGGAGGTACGCGAGGGGTGAAACAGACCATCATTGGTCGAGATATACTGATTTCCAGTCAATGAAAGGATATAATCGATTAATATTAGCCTTTATCTTCAATTTATGTTTGGTGTTTGGTCAATTCTATAGTAGATAATCCAAATAAAGATTTCGGGGAGAGGATATGGAATTATAGGAAAAACCTATCTAAAAAATGTGTTGTCTAAAGAACACACTACATGTAGCACCCTGGATGTGAATGATAGGGTTCCCAAACTAGTTAAATATCACACGCCATATGGGAACCCCAAACACCATGTGACTCAGTACTAGAGACCTGGTGTGTACTCTTGGAGTACACAGACATGAGCATGGCTAGACAAATGACCACGGTAACAAAAACACAACTACTGTACATTGATATGTCCCAAAGGACACGGGTATGTCCTTGTTAACAATAATCGACCATGGATGGTTTATACAAATTGTTTAGACCCTTAACACACCACATAGAGTAACATGGGTGGTGATATGTGTATTGGAAAGGACATAACCAAGTATAGGTGTGGGACCACACACCGTCTCGATCCCCTAAACTCAATGTTCTTCCATTTAAGAAAACATCTAACTCTCATAGAATCTTCCTTGGGACTCATATTTTGGTCTGTGAGTAGCCTGTCTTAATTATTTTTAATCATAGAACATGATTGTGGACATATTAGTGAATTTTCAGATATTATGTGATATTTTTAGGAATAATTCATCTTTAAGTGACGCATGATGGCCATAGTTATCATGAATGATCATTATAAAGATTAATGTGGAACCCTTTTAATGTGATATAGGTTATGTCACATATATAACCATATATTGGAACCCTCATACTAGAGTAGGTCATGGGTCCTCTATCGAATATCAAAGTGGAACCCTCATGCGACGTCAAGGAATAGGTCCTCCATCTACTGAGTGGCACCATCCTGTAGTGTTAAGGCATCTGTCATCTCTCTATTGTGTGGAACCCTCCTAAAAAGTTAGTGAATGGGTACCTTATCTACTAAGTGGACACCTCTTGCAGAGTCAAGGAATGATTCTGCTATCCATTGAGTGGAACTTAACTGCTAGGATAGGGCATGGTTCCTCTATCAACCATTAGAGATACACCCTCCGGTGGAGTCTGATCATGGGTCCTCTACCATTTGAGTGGAACCCTCCAATTGTGTCATGGAATGGGACCTGTATATACTAAGTGGAACCCACTTGTTTTACCACAACATGGTCCCTCTATCTATTTAGTGGCGCCTTCTTACTGTACCAGGTTATGGTTCCTTTACCTAGAGACTATGTCCCCTGGACTGTGCATCAAAGTGGCGTGGTGTGGTTTGACATGGATGATTCCTTGGTCAGACAAGAACGATGTTGGGCATCATTGGTGGACCTTTTTAAACTTATGGTAGACTCTTTTCCATGGATGGTATTTTATATGGATATTTTCTTTCAATAATGTATGGGTTTATTTTATGATCATATATTTTTATCCTTATTTTTGTATTTTTTTACTCTCTTGTTATGGGTTGAGTTGTCTATTCTTATTGTGTCTGTTACTTCTGCCTTTACCATTCAGGGTGTCCTAATAGGAATGTAAATACTCACCCCTATATGGACTTTTCTTACATGATTCATGTCTCATGCGGATGATATATAGGTTGGTGAGGATTAAAAGGGGGCATAGAGAAACACTAGTGTATTAGAAGACATATGGTGGTTGAGGTTTGGAGATCTAGATCTGGGCTCTCTCGTCATTTAATTTCATGTTTTTTTCTGAATATGTCATATTTCTAGTTGGGCATGTATTTCCCCCATTTTTATTTTCTGATTATTCTATCATACTATTATATTTCCCAGAGGGTTTAACATGCTCAGTTTTTACTCTATATATAGCTTCTTTTTTTGTTATTCTTTTTCACATATTCATAGGGATTGCTTGTGTGTGCATAAAGGTATGTAGTAAATGGTCTCCCATATTATTTATGCCTTTATGCTCTTATTTCTAGACCTTGGCCTATGGATGTGTGATTTGGGTAGTTTCATCTCGAGAAAAACTATGTCAGGTCATGACAATTGATTTTTTCATGGTTTTAATTTCTATTTACCAATGATTAGTTTTACAAATGTAATAAAAACCTAGGTTTATATATCATTAATAAAAGTGAGGAGCCTTTTAATTTAAAATAGGGTGTCTTCATTGGTAGAAAATTTAGATGGTAATTTTTTATTATAGTATATTTTATATCTTGATGTATTAGAGAAAGATGTGCCTTTATTAACTATATTTTTTGAGGGTGTCTAAAAAGTCAGTAGGAGAAATAGTTACCATAAAGTTTCTTTGTATTCTATAGAGTTTAGATTATGTGTTTTAGAAAGAAGAATTTGCGATTTTTTTGCTGAAATCTATATAGTGTTACTAAAGAATTTTATTGTTAGGCATGTTCATGGAGGACATTTTTGTGGAAGTTTATAGGACATAGTTCCTAGGGTTGTTTTTAGTGAGATTAGAAGTTTAATTTCTAATTTTTTCCCATTAAATTTCACAATAAATTTATTATTATAGAAATTTATTAAGAGGATATGATTCTATATAATCATATAGATATTTATTTTTACTAATAAATAATTTAAGAGAGTAGTGATAATATGACTTCTTCTATAGGGGATGTTTGGTATCCCATTTGTGCATTTTAGAGAGAGACGTTTTCATATCAAATATATTTTCCAAAGGTAAATGTTAGTATTATTTTTTTATTTCTAGGGAATATACATTATAGAATAACCACAAATTCTAGAAGAAATGTATTTGTGACCTAGATACATGTTCTATAGGTTTAGATTTTAATTATTGTTTGTTTAAAATGGTTTTGATTGTAAAACTAGATAATTTTTATCACTGATATAGTTAAAATTGTGGATTGATTATTTTGGAATTTTATTTATATGATAAAAGATAAAAAGGGTACAATGTAATACCCTAATATTTTGTGATTTTTTGGAAATTAATTTTATCTTTTAAATATTCTGTATTTAACACAACACTGAATATACCTTCTAATATATGAATACACCATGTTATTATTACTTTATACACAAAAACAATTAGATATTATGATACATGAAACATGAATATTTTATGATAGAACATGAAACACTATTTTTGTTATGTTTTACACACAATTTGGAGTTTTTTTATAACATTTATAAAACGCAAGACCTTGTTTTTCTAAAATAAAATTTACTATTAATATTATTACTGAATTTATATTATATTTTCCACCTAGTCATTGGAATGAAATTTATTAATAAGATTAAATAAATTATGAAAATATGGTTTATAAATGCATGTAAAAACAATTACTTGGGGACTAATTAACTAAAAATGAAAATAAAACCCTTTTTCAAAACGTAGGAAATCATTTGCATGAAAACTATGTTTATGAAATCAAACAAGTTTTACCTAAATAAATTAATTAAAACAATTTTAATAAATTATTATAATATATATATATTATTTTTTAAAAATAATTTATCATTCATCTTTTCTGTTTTCTAGACATGGTATGAGAATAAATCCAATTTTATGAATAAAAAGTCATATTTTTTTTCAAAAGGTACTTTTACCACCTTTTAATGGATAAATGATTTTAAATTTAAGTTTTGTAACTTTAATAATTTATATTTGAAAAAATAATCTTTAGTTTTGAAAGTGTAATATGAAAATTTTCTTTTGGTGATTGGTATTTTTTTGAGACGTTTTATTTTTTGATGAATAGTGAAAAACACTGAATTTTAATTCAAAAAATATTTTTCATCTAATTTAATTATATAGGTAAATTAAATTTTAATTTGGATTTAATGTTTAATTATATTAATTATAAACCAATTAATAAATTTATTTCATTGGAACCAATTTCAGGTTTAAATTTGATTTAAAAGTTTGAAGTGTTTTTAAATCAGATTTAAACTTTAAAATGGTTCCAACGAATTGTGTATTCCAATAAATTTATTTCATGATATATATATATATATATATCATATAATTACTTTCTTTAAATAAAACAAGAAAACTAAAACTATGTTCATGTGTACGTATGAACAACCGTCTCAATGAATTGTGAATTCCATTTTATATTTCTATCTTAAATAGATTATTATAAATATTAATTTAATCAATATATATAAAATTTATATCAATTTTTTCATTATTGAATAAATTAAATAACTATCTATGTAATAAGATAATAATAAAAAGTCAAAACATATATGAAAAACAAAGCGAATATTAAACAAAACCTAACATTAACATTGAATTGTTAAATAATGGGTAATATAAAGTAATAATAAAATAATATAAGTTATTATATATAATAATAATAGAATTATTTGGATTATTTATAATAAAATTATATTTATTATAATGGGGTTTTAAAATTTTACAAATAAAGACAAGACTTAAGGTAATAGTTTTATAGTCTTACTTTTATTTTTCATGATTTATGGCATATTCACCAATAATTTCTTTTTCATGTTTCATATACTTCCAATGAATTTATTATATTATTATTATACATAAATTTATGTTTATTTACATATCCATTTTATGATTTATCTTTTAGGGGGTTTATGGTACAAATTTTATCAAATTTGTAAAGTAATTTTGTCACAATTTTCCTTCTCTGAGACACATGCCATGTTATGAACCTGTATTATTCTATGAGGTGTATAAATTTCCCTTGTATATGTTATATCATTAGTATCCTTATTTTTCAAATATTTAATGCTTCATTTAATGTGATTATTTCATTCATATTATGATTCAATGTTACCAACGCCACAACAGTTTATTGCAACAATTTCTTCATTTATCAGGATTATTTATGATTATGCTTATATTGAAGAAATATTATGGTCCATAAATCAAGAAATGTCATTAATTTTATTATCCTGTATTTATTCATGATATCTAATTGTATTGGTACCATTTTTCCACTCTTTGGTTCTTTAGATATTTAAGAATTTATTTTTTTATAAAATCCATCATTATAGCTCCCTCTTCGGCCGAATATTTGTGTTATTTCAAAACCATGTTTTCTAAAAATGGTTTAAAATATGTTACAATATTCTCTTATGATATTTAATGATATTTTTACCTTTATTTTACACGTTAAAAAAGGTTTTTAAAAAATGAGTCTTCATATCATTTTTCAAACAAGGCACTTCTTTAAAAATTTGTACGATATAAAAGGAAATTTTATCATGTACATATTTAACTAATTACATCACCGTAATTTATTTGAGGATTACATTACAAGTTTACAAGGTTACAATATTAATTTTTTTAGAAAAAAATTTCACTAATATTTGGTAATTTTTTTTCATATAGTTTTTAAAGAAAACTATTTTCCATAAAATTTTATATTCAAGAAGGGATTTAAATAATTTTCAAATAATCATTTAAATGTTTTCAAAACTATTTTTGAAGAAATTTTTTCCAAAAATATATTTGAAAAGTGTTTTAAAAATGTTTTCATGCAAATTTTATAAGTTTTAAAGGATAAATTATTTCAATATTTTATCATTATTCTATTATATATTTTCAAGGAAAAAAGTTTTAAAAATGTTTGGAAGCTTCCATTATATGTTTTTAAAAGTATAAGGAATTAAATATTTTTATATATTATTTTATATGTTTTCAAGGAAAAAGGTATTATAATGGTTATTAATTCTCTTTTGTATCTTTTCATGGAGAAACTTTTTCAAAATGATATCAAGTTTCTTTTACATTCTTCAGATAAAAAAGGATTTAAAAATGTTTTCAAGATTCCTTTATAAATTTTCAAATAAAAGGGATTTAAATTTGTTTTCAATATTATTTTAAATGTTTTAAATGAATAAGGTTTCAAAAATCATTTCAAGCTTCCTTTATACATTTCCAAATTTATTTTCAAAGAAATATTTTTTTCAAAATGATTTCTGTTTTAGAAATTATTTTTTTAATGAATAAATGATATTATCATCAAGAAATAATTTTACAAGATTTTAGAAAAAATACATTCAATATGAGATGAAATCCATTAGTATTACTCATACTTAACTGAGGATTTTATCCAAGGGTTCCATTCATATTCGTTCTCTGAATGGTTTTTGTTTTTATATAATTATCTCTATGAAACTCATTTCTCATTCATATGTTGTATGTTTAGGAAAATTGTTTCCCATTCATAGGTTTTTTGTATGAAATTTGTGTGTATTTAATGGGTTATATGATTATGAAACCTGATTCTTTTAATAGGTTATTCATTGATTAAATGATTGTGAAACCTATCTCTTTTCCATGGGTTATGATATGATGACATGTTTATGATTCCTATTTAATTAAATTTTTTAGGATATAGTTATTTATGATATTGTGGAACATGAATGAATGATTTAATTATGGGACGGGTGGGAATTATATCTATTACCAATGAACTAGGTAATGATATATATCATATTATATAGATATGGATGGAATGGGATGTGAACACAGTTCAGTAATGGACTTAGTCCACTAAGTTGGATTTGGGAGTGAAACTTGACTACTAATATAGTCATGGGAGTTTACTATGACTAACAAGATGGTTTAGGGAGTAAACACATTCCATTAATATGGCCTTAAAATTAGGAATTTACTACTGTAGAAATCATTTTTATATGTTTATGTGTCTGATAAAAATTCTATGTATTATTCCTATGTTATTCTATCATAGATTATACTCTTCATTCTTTTATGATTCATGTATTTAGAACTAACAATACTTATTATATGATTAATTTTGATGATATTTGATATTCATGTTATGATCTCTTAATGTTATGATCATCTTATCATGCCCCTATTCTCATGTTATTATTACATATCTCCCTTGTTTACTGTTACCGAGCATCTGATCTCACCCCTTTTTATGTTTCATTTCAATAGGTTATGAAGACAGGTTTTATGTACCAGTTATAATAGGAAATATATTTACTAGAGATGTTGATGATCCTTCAATAGGATAGAATATTATGTTTTTAAGTTTCCAAATATAGAAATCTATTATAGTCCTCGGTCATCTATTATTGTAATGTTATAAACATTCATATAAAATTTTTTAATATACATTATGTTATATCTGGGTCTCAATATATAATATGTATGGTTTTTTGTTTTTTCTTGATATTTGTGATGGTTATTACCTGAGATATGTGTTTGTCATGTTTTTATCATGGATAATAACACCTAGGTTGAGGGTAGTGTAACAGTTGGGGAATTTTAGGCATTATGTCCACTGCTATTTGTTTGATCTAGGTGTAAGAAATTGAGAAATACCTATACTAGAGTTGGGAACTAGGAATTATATCCCTCATATTTCAAAAATGGTGTGAAATTTTATATTGGTATTTTATTATTTTAAAATAGGGGGTTAGTTTATTATCTCCTACCTTATGGGTTAAGTCAGGTCATAAGGCATTGAGATGAACTTATGATAGAAATTTTCCAAGATAAGTTCCTTTATTTTTACAATGGTTTTGGATATTGGGTTTTTTGTGTCCAAATTATATGTAAAATTATTTTAGTGATAATGTAGAGAGATCAGTTATGTGAATCACCATCCAATTATGGGAAGGATGGTTATGTACCAAGAACATCGTAGGGTAGGGTTTATTGGGTTAGATAGATGAGTTAATGTTGAATCCCATACCTACATACCGATAGATTTTATAATCCTAATGAATAGTTATATAATATAACTAATAGTGGGTTGGAGTAAATATGTGTGATGTAAGGATTGGGATACTAGTGTGGCAGAAAATATTTGAGAGGGATATTGTTTTATGAATTTTGGTGCTATAAATATTTATAAAGACACCCATTTAATTTTGGAGAGTTTTTTTGTGGGATATATAGTAGTTTTAGTGGTTAGACCTAACATAGGTGTGAGTTTATTATTTGTTTAATCTTTACATTCAAAAATAATGTAGTAATATTTTATCACAATAGTATAGTTGGAGGTTGGAACAAGAACCCATTCGGTATGTTTATACTCACTAGTAATTTTATACTACATTTTAAATATTAATTATCATGTTACTGGGGGCATAGGTAAATATTTTCTTGGTAATGGTTTTTAGTTGGAACAAGAATAAATATATTCAATTGTGGTGGAATACGAGGGTTTTGGGTATTATTATTTTTTTGGTAGTTTTTAGTTTTATTATCTAACAATAGTTGTTTTAATTATATTTTTTTTATATACCATCACATATAATACTAAAATATAAAGAATTCATAATATATATTTCATTTGTGATTGGGATTTACCTTACTTATTATTTATTTTATATCCCTATCATAGAATATGAAAGTAATTGTCTTACATTTACGTGTCTTATACCCTAGGATTATTGTATTATCCCTAGACCTATTAGATATGGTCTTGGAATATCACATTTTGTTCTATTTGTTTTTATCTGATGGTAGATTGATAGAGTCATGTTGTTATAGATTGGTATTTTAGTTATTGTTTTAGGAGTGTTTTTTAATAAAAGGTTTCATAAGGTGGTTTAATAATAGTATTCTACAAATTAGTATGAGAAACATTCCACGTAAACTAGGTTAAGGACACATAGGCTCCTTGTGATCCTATATAAGGACTCTAATTATCTGTTAATATTTACTGAGGGATAATATACTATCTCTGAGTAACTCTTATATGTATGAACATGCATTATGTGCAGCATAGGACACTATAATTACATGTAATTATATAATGACTGTTCATATAATAAATATCAGGAAATGAATATTATGTGAAATCCTATCATTGAGTTGTGTTTGGATCTGTGTTTTTTATTCATTATAGCTATGTCTCAATGTTTTTAACAATGGTGAGTGTGATATTATTATCCATTTTAACAAAAACTAATTTGGTATTGGGTAAAAAAAAATTATTCCTATAATATATGTGGCATTGATTGTATTACTGGATTGTTTTTTATGAATACATTTATTTATGCAATGGATATATATTATATTATGTGACTAAGTAACATCTAGAAGATGTTGACATAACATTTTAGTTAATTTAGACCATGATTGGGAAACTGATACAATTAGTAGTGATTTTTGTAGGGAATAATATTTATAGAGTTAGAGGTTATACTGAGGAGATTATCTATCAACATTGATTTAATGTATTTATTTTTAAATGTTATTTCCAAAAGAGTTTCAATTGGGGACCTTTTAGGTCAATTATTTGTTTTTCTTTTGATGATTCCCTTGGGGAGATCCAAAATACAAGAGTTTATTGTTATATTAATTCAATTTATTCATAATTCTCTTTTGATGTTGGTTAAAATGATTACATATCTAGGAATAATATATATAAAATTCTTATTAATAGTCATAGAGAAATATATTCTTTCTAGATTAGTACCTATTTTTAGGTAATTCAACATACTAAGATTGAAAAATGGTTTCTATAAATGACTTCTTAGGGAGTTCAGTGGGGTGGTGGTCATAGTGGATCTAGAGGTCATAGATTTTAATCTAAAAGGTATTTGATGATATATTTTCATCATTTTTCCCATTTTTATTTCTTCTTATTAATATGAAGTTAGTAACATGAGATCTTCTAAATTTGGTTGAGGAGAATAATGTTTCTATTATGTTGGTGGAATCCATTATCAAAATGATTGGGAATTTTTTAAGGATAACGATCAAATTTGATGTAAAATGAGATGACAAAGTATAAAATTCATAAAATTATAATACCTCCACATATATAGTTCCAAAAAATTTTGATTATTCATTATATAATTATTTCAATGTAGTGAATAATATGTCGATGTTAGCAGCAAAGTTGGGTGAATCATCTTTGAGACCAAGTTAGAGGTGATGGTAGGTAGCATTATCATGTTGATGGTTTAATATGGAGAGTTTAGTTCTATATTTTTTAGGAAGATGAGTTTTATAGTCCATAGTGGTGACTGGTATGATGTAAGTTTATTCAACCCTTGTCTCAATGTTGAAGGGATTTTCTTATTATTTTACGATTAATTCTCTTTTTCATGTTATGTATTTATTTATGTAAAAATTTGGTCAATCGTTGTAATTTTTTATTCCAATCCATGTAAATTCATAATTATTGATGTTTTGTAAAGGTTTTGAGTTTATTTTAGTAAGTAATCATTTAACATGGGGTATTTTATTCATTAAAATTTATTCTTATTATGTGATCCTTTTTTGTATTATCTATTTTGTGTGTGTACCTATTTTTGTATTTATTAATATAGGTATGTTTTATCAATTAAATTTAGTAGGTCATCTATCTCTATAAAAGAGAAATAATTTGTAATATATTTTTATGTTTTCTAGACTATTAATTTTCATCATTAATGGTTAGATAGGCATTTCGATAAATTGAGGAACTAGTGGATGTGTTTCCTCTCCTAGTTTCAGAGTTGGTATATGGTTTTTCTTAAGAGATTATGAGTTTGTCTCTATGTATTGGTATTGAGCTCAATATAGAAATTTAATCCTATTACCAAACCAATTTTTTTATATTTTTAGAAGATATCCCCAAATTTTATTCTTAAGTTAATGGATTAGTTTGATGATTTACTAAGAAATGGTTACATCATCATGTCACCATGGGGTTTATCATTTTTTTTAAGATGGAATATGATAGGTTTTTTATATATTATTGTTATTTTTATCAAGTATAAACTAATAATTATAATTATTTTATTAGAATATATGATAAATTTGATCTACATAATGGTGGAGTTGGATTTGAGTGGTTGATTTTCATTTGGGGTATCATCATTTAAGGATAAAAGAAAACGATATTTTGAATTTGGATATTTTTTATTTGTATAGTCATTATGTGTATTTGGTGATGTTGTTATGTTTGACAAACTCACATGATGTATTTAATTGGCCGATGTAAAATTAATCTTTATTAATTTCATCAAATCTTTATGGTAGTCCATACTGATGATATATTCAATTATTTTATATTAAAGGATAGTAATGTGATACATCAAAGTTATGCCATGGGGTTGTTTTATGAGCATCAATTAAATGAGAATAAATCTTAGATCTAATTTTAGCAGTTTGATGTGAATTTTTTGGTCATGATACTTTTTATGAGAGTGATAAATTAACCCAAAAATTCTTTAGGTAGTGGTGTCTTAGAAATATCCTAGGAATGTTCTGATTTTCACAATTTTCTTTGTTTATATAGATATTATAGGAGGTACATTCTATATTTTTTTTAAATTATGAATATATTATCATATTAGGTTGGTACATTCTATGCCTATATTTAGATAGAGAATGGTTTTATTGATTTTTGTTATAAAAAATATAAGATTTATTATGAACATATTTTCAGGTTTATGGAGGAAGATGTCACATATGAGTTATATTTCGATTCTTTACATCATGTTTTCATTTTTTTGATATAGAAGAAGTTTAAAATATAAATTTTGGGAAATATTATAATATGGTGGTTTAGACCAAGTATTTTTATATATTGGGAGAGACCCTATCATGGTGAATGATACCATTTTTTGGTTTCATGTATAGTAGTTTACATGTTATACAATAATATGTGGTTTGACCTTATTCCACTACACCAAGATGTCATGATATTGTTTTCCTCATGTGATGATGGTCTATTGAGTTTCAACATCCAACATATTTGTTTAAAAATTAAAAAATTAATCATAAATGAAGTGTCACAAGATAAAAACATTGGAACTCATTATTTTTTATGAAATTTTTCATTCAAAAAATCCTACCATTTTGTTTACAAGGATTATCCATGGATTAATATATAATTTTGCTCATAGTTTTTTATTTGGGGAAGCAGAATTATATGAAACTTCTAAGGTTGTATCTCTTTATCCCTCATTATATTCATCCTTTAAATTAATGTTTCTAGTATACTATTTATATTAGAGAATATTTTCCATGAATTAAAATATTTACACAACCTATGGACACCCCGTGAGGAAGGTTTTTGTTGTTAGGTTCTCGATGATCACAATTAAGAACATGTTGAAGATCATGGAAAAATAACATTGATAGAGAAAATGGGATGCTAATATTCAACTTAATTATTCAATTTAAATAAATGGAGAGATTATATAGATTTATAGGTTTTTGTTTAAGGATTACACTATTATTGGATAAGTGTCATTCTATCCAAAACCCCTCAAGGGAGTTAGATCATGTTTCATCTCTTTTTGGATTGAGTTATTAAATTAAAACAGATACTATAAAAATCATAATTTAAAAACCAAGGCCCATTACGATTAAAAAATTAATTGTTTATGGAATTATTTATAAACAAGAAATATTTTTTTGGTAGAATGTACATGATTTATTAAAATTGAGTTCGAAAATGTTTTTTCAAAAAATAGAGTATCATTTTTGAATTTACAAGATCTTTGTTAACTGATGATCAAATCATTGTTTATGGGAATAGAATTTTTAAACATGAGGATAGAACACATAATGATATATGTTAATATGACTTTATTTTTGTGTGACTATAGAATAAAAAAGCATATCCCTGCCTAAAATGGAGATGGTTATCATGTGACCATAATAAAATCGAATGGTTATTGGAAAACAATTCATGGTGTTTCCCATTAACATGATTTGTAACCTAAGGGTATCTCCTGCCATTGTGAACAAAAAAATAGTCATGATTTTCAAAATTATAATTTAAATTATTTTTCATTAAAATTATAAAAACCATCTCCCACAAATATTTTATTATATGGTAACTTAGATTAATATATATTAATATAGGGAATATTTTTTATGGTTTCTAAAAATTAGAAAATAAAAGATTTTATAAAATTATTTATATTGTATTATGAATTTTTCATATATGATAGTATGAAATGTTTATATTGAGAAACCTTATTTAGAAGATATGTAATATCTAATTTATGTATAGTGATTACATAAAATATAAAATAATTATATTATTATAAATGATTTAATAAATACCGCATTTTCTGAAATATGATATAATTCTTTTCAAATTCCCCGTAAATTATGAATATAAAATTCTTATTATTAGAATAAATGTTAATTATTCATAATTATATATGTTATAAACTATTTTTAATTATAAATTATTTATAATAATTTACTAATTAGTTTTTCATAAATATTTTCCTCTTATCTAAACGTATGAACTGTTCATTTATTTAATTTATTATCATCTTAATTCATGAATGTAAACTATTTATATTATAAATATATATAATATTTAATTTAAATGTGTTTAAATTATTTTTTAAAATTATCAAACAATTATTTTAAGAGTTACATTCTAGGTATGATAATTGGTTAAGTTTACTTATACCTTGAATTTTATTTGTTCAAGGGTTATGAGCTGAAAATTTCAAGTTAAATATTGGTTATGAATTTTAGGTTATAGAATTGTGATGGATTTGAGGTCCCAATTGAGGATCTAAGCATGTGTATTTGGACATTGGGTAAAGTTTCTCCCTGATCTTGAAGCTTAGTACCTCTTAAGAAATGTGGGGTTTGACTACCCTCTTTGGCATGCTTTCATTTTTGGGTATTTTTGATTTCATATGATCTTGATCATTTACATGAAAGCTTATCATGTACCTTATGTATGTGATTCATTTTGATATGTATAAATATAACCATTATAAAATTATGTGGTATTTTTGATTGGTTCCCACATAATTAACCCATTATGGGAAATTACATAATAATAAGTTTTATTTATGACTTTCTTCACTAAAATATTTTTTTGATTGATAAATTTTTGATGTACGCCTATCGTAGGGTGTGACATAAGAAAATTTCCAATTGATTCCTAGTACATCATGTAGCTAACTAGGGTTTTCCCAGATGAGGATATTCATATTTTGTTCAGTTATAATTTTAAATTCTCATAAATATAATTCTTTTTTGTAAATTTATATATTTTTCATAAAACAATGATATTTTTGGGTTTTGATTATTTCCAAAAATAATTAAATGACATGCAATAATAAATTACAATGAAATTAAAATAGAATGGAATTAAAAAATAAATAAAGTAATATAGATAATTTTCTATGAATCACTTTAATTGTAATGTTTCAAATCCACATAGTGCACACACTCTAATGTATGTGTGAACACATTAATCTATCCCAATTTTGAATGAATAGTCTACACCAAAACATCTCAGAACACTCCAAATACACCTCACCAACAAATTAATAATGATTTTAGAAAATGAAGATAAACATTAGACAACTATATTTAGTATTGTACTCACTATAAATCATCCTTATGTCAATCAAAATTAAATAAATTAAACATGGGGTTGGGTTCTAGCACTAGATTAATTCCTTGGGATATTCCTCAGGTAATTTACTCTTCATAATTGGTATAATTGATCACAATGATGAAAAGAGAAGAATAAAATAAAATAAAATAAAAAGAATAAGAGATAGATAATGGAAGATTGAGAGAGATAAATAAAGTAAAATAAAATAAAAATAAAATGAGAAAAGAAAATAAACTAAAAAAAATCGACAGAATAGAAGAAGATGATGAAGAATATGAATATATAGGTGGTGGACCACATGAATAAAAATAAAAAATTCATGAATTTTATTATTAAAGTAATTAAAATTATATAATAAAAAATTTAAAAATAAAATTAAGACAAAAAAATTAAATAATGCAATGTCCTAGAAGCAGGCCTCCTCCTCAGTTGGAACTCGCCTAGAAGAGGGATGGCCCCATCTATTTATAGACTGATAGATTTTTATTCCCCTTTGTTATATATCATAATTCATTAATTAATTTAGGATCTGGTTAAGGTTTATTTTGTTTTCCAAATTTTGATTATATTTTGGAAGTGGATATATTAAATATCCAATTCTATTGAATCTACAAACACTTCGACTGGTGTCAAGAAGGGACTGATGGCCAAGTAACACAAGATAGGGCATGGATTCTCATGTAAATTGGATTTTAAAGGAAATTACATGAATAGGATTGGGGGAGGCTTCACATGACTCTAGGGGTGTGTAATTAGAGAAACTACGTAACTTGAGCAGGATTTATAGTCATTAGTCTAATTAACCTACTTTAGCATGAATCGTATTGTTCATATTTTAACAATTATTTAGGGTGTTCGACAAATGTAGACCGTGGTGGTCATGATATTTGGTGGTGGAAAATATTCTCATGACTGATTACTTTCAACAGATTCCATGGAATCTATTGAGTGAGAAAAAATGGTGACTATGTGGACAAAGGGGATGAGTGGGAGAAGAAGGTGTCTCATGTGTTTCTGAGAATTAGATTCACAATGTTGAGTGGGAATGGTGGTGTTTTATTAAAAGTGAATAGCCACCGTAGGATTTTTGTCCAAAATTGGAAGAGTGGAACAACCCCCTGATAGTTTATATTGAAATATGAGGCTTCCTTTACATATAATATTGCATTGGGGTGGACTCCTAGATACATGAACACATGATCAAAGAGCCTCATCACACCCATGTGTCCCGTGCGGGATGAGGCCCAACTCTACACCCTGTCGTGGACACCTATAGCATGGAATTATCTCCCTTGATCAATGCTTGGATGGCTAACCCACATGGGATGGAAATACGGCTTCATGGACCTTGATGTTGAGGGATGACCAAGTTGTCCAATTTTTTAACCTATTAAAATTACTCATTTCAAAAAAAATTAAGAAAAATTCATTATAATAGAAAATTAAATACCAAAATTAAAAATTAATCCTTTTATTTAATTTTAAACAAATTTAAATTATTAATTTCTAATTTCCCATTTTTAATAAAATAATGTATTGTAAGGGATTATCCATTTAAATCCATCAAATAATCATTAGAAAACAATTAATATTATTTATAAAAAATGAGTGTCTCAAATAACCCCACACTTAAACTATGCTTTTCTTCAAGAATAAAATCTAATAATTGAAATCAAATAAAACCAATTTTACTATTATTCAAATCCCAATATATTTATATAAAATAATAATCAATGATAAAAAAACATCCATAAATATATATATCCAGGATTTGGTGATATGTGTGTAATATTGTTGTGGAAATAGGGCCACAATTATTTACATGGTTTCCAACTGTGGCTATGGCTTATTACACACAAATATATAGACACAATTGGAAATATTGTCTCTATGTATATTTATGCGGTTAAAACTGTGGAAATAGGTCTACTGCTATGATTTAAAACCATGATAATATCATCATGTTTCCATAAAAACCAATTGGTGTATTTATATGGTTTATAATCATGGCTACATCCTATATATTCTAGAAAATATATAGTACTACACCATGTACCTTGCTAAAATTCATATAGATCATAAAAATGAACCTATATATTATCAAAACACATTAATAGTTGGCATTGAATATTAATGAATACTAAAATAGTTAGTGCTCAGTAGTTTAATATTGATTATCCAAAATAAAAACAATATTCAAATTAATATATATGAGTAAAATGCATATATTATTCACAAATTATTAATATAATCTCAAAATGTATACATATATGATTCAACAACACATACAAGTAAACTATATAAATATATCATATTAATCTTTAAAACTAAATTTGTGCATTAATTTGATTCCAAAATGAAATAATATTTATGTTCAATAAGTCATTTGAAATAAGTACAAATATATCATTTATTTGTAGTGTTTTCCCAATAAAAAAATGAAAAAACAAGAAACATAGTATCATATATCACACTTGGACAAAAACCCATTTAATGATAAAAACACTACAAAATATAGGTGGAAATTAGATAGAAATAGTGACCAGGTCAAATAATTGTTCTATTTTCACTAGTGAAGGACCAAAGTTTATTGATATTCAGGAAAGATAATCTCCCAAATATTTCCTTGCCAGCTCCAACACATTATAAGTATGAAAATCACATAAATGATCTTCCATGTTCAATCAATCAAAATAAAATTAAAGGTTTGATCTCTAGTTGTTGATTTTCTTTTTGAAAATATGGTGTGCATAAGATATTCTTGAGAAAATCACTCACACGTAGAAATTGTATTTTTATATTTCATCTTACAACGGTTTCAATTATATAAACTCACTATTGTATATTTTAAATTTCATATTTATTTTTTTCAAATTATTTTATGTATAAATAAAATATAAATATTTTTTAAATGTATGATACATTGTGATGATATTAAAATATAGTTTTAAATACTATCATGTATAAATATAAAATTTTTAATTTTTAATAAATATTTCTTTTAATTAATTTTGATAATATTTGAATGTTGGTAATTATATTGTGTTATAAATAATTTCAATGTATGTAAAGTTTTAATTTAAATAATTTTTATACATTTTCAAGAAGTTATGGTAAAATATTGAACTGTACATGAAATGAATTAATATCATTTGTAAATAATAAAATACAATGTGAAATTAATATTTTTAAAATAATTTATATTTATAAATGATAAATTAAATAAATATTAACATATCATTGGGTGAAAGGGTTACATTGATGTATTACATCAGTCACATGTCATGGATATTGTATTTAAAGAAACACCTTGTAAGGAAAAAATCAACAAAAAATCAGAATGTGGATATCTTAGAAAATTGTAATATATGTATTTGTCATAAAATTGCCTATCATTATTATGTAAAACAAGTATTAAGTTCATAACCAGTGTTGTTTTATAGTATTTTTTAAATATTTGATGTGTTCTACTTTGTTTATAATAATGAAAACATTGAATGTATAACGTTATAATGGCCAGTTTGTATTTTGTATATTTATTTTAGAGATTTCAACACTAAAAAGAAGTATTTCATATTTGAAAACATTCATGTTATCAGGAAATAAAAAACACTTCATTTTATTATAATGTAAAAAAATTATTTTTTATAAATCATAAACCTACATGAAAAATAGATTTTTTTTCATTTACCCAAAATAGTATATATTACGGCTACAAATTGTATGGACCGTTTTTTAAAATTGGAAAATTTTCATAGATCCATATTTATTTTTTACATTAATTTGACTCTGTATCTGGGAAAATACTGATTCATGTAAGAAAATTTTAAAAAATTTATCAAAGATGCTGTAAATTATAGTATTCAGATAGTTCATGATTCTATTTGATAAATTACTTATCTGAATGGTTTTTAGGAAAATTTGAGGTGAATTACTACACTATAAAATATCATAAATTCATTTGATGAAAATTTTATGAGTAATGGGAATTATTAAAAATACAATTCACATTGTATATGCATGAATAGTATAAATTACAAATATATATGGACAACTTTGCATACCCCAACAAATAGATGTTAATGAAAAAAATGAATAATAAATGAATATATACATATGCAAAATTGAAATAAATAAGGTATGAAAAATTTAGTATGGAATGATAATTTGATATTTGTTGTAGAAAAACTAAATACAAAATTCTTATTGGAAACTGATTTTCACATATAAGCCATGAATATTAGAAAACAAGTTGTTATCTAAATAAATAGGGATTCCAATGCAAGTCATCATATTACACAGATTTTTGGGATTCCAAATGTGGAATTTCAAATAATGATGTTGTATAAATATCAACATATTGGAATTATTTTTTTATAAAGGGAGTGAAATTCGTCTACATTATGAAATATGAAATATTCCTAGTTTTAGATTAATAATATAAATTCTCCACACTATGTGACAATAGTAGATAAGGTAAAAATTATATGAAAATATTCTTCACCAATAAGGAGGAGCTTCAAATCATTCACACACTTAACATCTGAGACATTTATTTTTAGACTATCAAATGGAAATATAGTATCTAATAAACAAAAGTATGATGGAATTTGTTTTATTTATATTAAATTCCTATAAATTAAATGTTAAATAAAACTATGATTTTTATGTGGCTGAAATCCAATATATCAATAAGAATTTCTAAATTACAATAGGGTAATTGGTTATGAAATCAATAATGGGTACTAACCGTACTGCATGTACCATTCACCACATCTGTTAGATAGTATGGAAAATATTATATGAAAATGAACACTGTAAAAAATAAAAAGATAATGAAATAAATATTGTAAAGATTCCTTAATAATTGAATACAATATAATGGAAGTAGTTAACTATAAACATATATTGATCTCATGTAAGGGTTTCTTCAATATTGATATATAAGAAAGGAATAAAATACAAAATCCTAGTTGATGTTGATGTTGACGTCAGACTGATATGTTCAGAAGATGATATAGGTGATGAATTGAAATTTAGTACCATAAATAATCAGATATAAGTAATATTGTTACATATACTGTGTAGAAGTATGCAGTTTTTAAAATATACTTAAATATGAAGAACATAAACAATCAAGTTGAGTATTGGTTCAAAATAATGTATATATTATAAATAATAAATCACCTAGATTTAACTTCTTTATAGGTGGAATATTAGTATTGTACATTATTTTTATACCATTCATGCATGTGGTAACAATTACAGATTCTGTAAGATGATATTTGAAAAAATATATAATTATTTATACAATCATAATTTTTATATATGTGTTAATAAATGAAAACTTGATATTGATGAAAGCCTACTACTTTGTAGTTTTGTACGAACTAGTTACATATCACTAAAACAATTACCATGTTTTGTTTTTTCCTTCAAGAAATAGATGATTTCAATAGTGGACACATCTTAGAGTGTGCATTTTATTGTTACACCTCTATGAGTTTTAAAATGAAAAATTTGTATTCAATAATGTTTATGCGACATTATAAAGAAGGGAAACATGTATCTTATATATCCATTTATTTTCCATAATAAAATTTCTATTATTCCATGTACTTCACCAAGGTTTTATTTACTGATATTCATGTAATTGGACAATAAAATATTTAAAAATAAATATGAATATGTTAATGGAAAGTATGTTAATAAAATTTTATTTTAATCCGTTACCAAACTAATTGAATTTAATAACATTTAATGTATCACTTAAATGATTAAAATTTTCAATATCCTAGTAGATTAAAAGTCATATTACATGTAAGTGAAATATTGAATGTCAGAATTCATAAAAATATAATTGGGAATTGGAAAAATACAATCCTAAAATCGTGAAAAATGTTAAACATTAAAACCAGAATATGTTAACAACTCAAAATGTATATGGTTGGAAGAATACTCTAATGTATATTATACAAAAAATAATTTAAAGTATCCAATATATGTAAAATAATTTTAATGATAGCTATTAAAACATAATTCTAACATAAATTTAAAAAAACCATTGAACTATAAGTAGTTACAAAAAATAAATTAATACATACTTTGTATAATATATAACCATTCCAAAAATCTAAAAAGTCACATTGATAATAGATATTTGTATATAATAATTTTATGAAAATTTTTATTTTTTGAGAATA
The DNA here is from genome assembly GCA_963277665.1 of Viscum album. Lineage (NCBI taxonomy): Eukaryota > Viridiplantae > Streptophyta > Magnoliopsida > Santalales > Viscaceae > Viscum > Viscum album. Next base: position 859,935,017 of record OY728143.1, on the reverse strand, counting down.
TAGGAGACACACATACAGTTTAAATGTGAAACAAATAGAATTGACAATACATAATAGCACAGTGGAAGGAACCTCATGATCCAATAATTAATCATATAAGGAATTATTTATAGGGATGAACTAGGTAATAATGATTACAATTTCAATATGAAAATAAAAACAGTGAATTTATTAAGGAAAAGGAAGAAAAATCAGCCATCAATTAAATAAAAATGATAAAACAGCGTAGTATTTACTCAGTAATTGAACAAAATCTAGACTGGTAGATGGATAATAATTCATCGAGTACCAGAGAGTGTGAGAGAAATTGGCAGGATCACCATCATGAGATGAAATCTGCATGGACATTGAAGGAACATATTACCATTTTATGTTATCTTAATATGATATTAGATAGAGGGTTGAAAATTTATTATATGAAATAATGAACCAACAATAATATAAGATATAATATAAACCATTTTTAATTATATTTAAACACTAAAGAATTGTTAATCAAAATATGTTTGAAATGCTACTATTTTTATTGATGAATTATTGTAGTGACTTATTTTTTTAGAACAATAGGAATATATATGTTCTATATATAAATATATATACTGGAATATATATGTTATAAAATAATTATTATGAAATATAAAATAATTTGAATAATTTATGTAATAAACATTTAGTAACTTGAAAACAAATTCTTTTAAATATTAATTGTTATAATGGATAGTATAATATAAATATGTAATACAAAAAATTTAATGTTTCTCATAAATAAAATACATAGTTTAATTACAATAAAATCCTTAAAACAAAATTTATAAAATGATTTAATTGGAATGTAAAAAATATTACCTTATTTTATTAGGATAAATATAAGTCTTTATAAGTATACCAACATATTGATTAACTGAAAACAAAATATTAATAAACAATAAATATTCATCAATACACAAAAAACATTTAAATTTAAAATGTGTCCACTCTAATGACCATAAAAATGATTCCTACATATAAAGATATGACTTGATATAGTATACAAAATAATGAAAAAAATTTGATATCAATTTGATATGAAACTAATCTAATAGTACATTGAAGTAATGTTTGAGTTCATAATGTATAATTATAATAAGAATAATAACATATTAAACTTCTTACTAAATTAGATGCTAGACTTATCCTATCAAAAGTCACATTATTTTAACAATAAATATAAAATTAAAATTTAAAAAAATATCAATTAAATCATAAAAAATAAAAACAATTATACAATTATATCATACCTTACCTAGACCATGCATACATGGTTTAATTTATATCCATTAAAAAATTCTTAATGGTTCCAATAAAACATTTTTTGGATGAAAAAACTCATGAATTCTTAATCAAAACACAAAAATCATAATAAAAATAAAGAATAAATAAAGATCTGATAAGAATTAAATAAAAAATCATGATAAAAACATTAAAATTAAATTATTTTTGAGTACTAATAGCTTATGGATTCAAATATGAAATTAAAAAATAAAAAATAAAATGAAAATATAAATCATAAGTCTTTCATATCCAAGAAAACTGTTGAATATATTGTTTAATCTTGATACATGTTCGATATTTTATGATACAACAAAGAACACATCGAAAAAATTCAGAAATATGGTCAAACTCGGTCATTCTTAATCAAATTCACAATTCATATTCTCATTAAAAAGTCAGTAATAATGTGATATGAATTGAAAAAAAATTTATGTCAAAAAACAAATATATTCAAATGGGTTTGAGTAGTAATATCTTATTAACTCAGTTTAGAAATTATAGATAAAAAATCAAGATCAAAATACAAATCAAAAGTCAGTTAGTATATGAAAACACCAATGGTGATCATAATATTGATGAATGCAATGTCAAAATTACGAGAAAAAATGGAAGAATCCAATTTATTAAAATGTATGTACCATCAAGGCGATGTTAGTGGTTTTTTGAGACTTTGACTAATCAGGTACATGGAAGACAAGAAGATGAATATCTAGACCAAATAATCATTTTCCAAATCAAATTTGTCCACCCCAAAATGGATGATGGTCAAATGTTTGGAAATGAATTTATATGTGGTTTCATGGGTAACATTGGAACCAAAGAAAATATGAAATATAATATGTACTAAAAATTATAAATACTAAATGATCATTGGGGATGTATATGGTAGGATATTTTAATGGTTAAATAATCTGTTCTAGGATTTGGAGATGTGGATGACTATATGCACTATGACAGAACAATGGGATGGAATAAAATTGTTTGTTAACTACAGTTGGTTAAAATCATGGTAGGGCTTTGTGAGGTAAGATTATTCAGCACCCTAGTGGATGAGGTGGGGAGTCCCCCTGGGAGCAACATCAATGGGGAGGTGGGTTGGCAGATTTGGGTGGAAACATCGGGGGAGGAGGGTCTCATAGAGTAGGGGTTGCAATGGTAATTGGAGGGGGTTAGGGAGAGGAGTAATGCCACAAAAGGGAAGGAACCCAACTTCCATGATTTTTATTAAACCCTAGATTCAAATAACCATTTAGCCTTAATTTTAATTAAATTGTTGCTATTGTTTAAGGTATATCCACAAACCTATAAAACCTTTTCTATATTTATATGTATATAGATAATTTTTCTAGTATTTAATGGACTTTATGAGATAAACAAGGATTTATGTAAAGTTGGTCTCATCAATCAGGATTTATTAAATGATTACTCAATATTTTTAATTGTGTTTCCTCAAAGTCATAGATCTGACAAGATTTAATGAGTTTTCTGGTTTGTGGAATATCCCAAGATCACCCAATAAATATTATCAAGATAAAATAGAGTTTACTTGGTCTAGAAATACTCTTGGGAATGGAATATATTATTTAGGACAATCAGTCATCGCATGAACAATAATAAAAAATTAATTCACCTAAATTTTGGAAATTCAAATCATGAAAAATGGTATGGCAATTTCATTCCCATGAATTATATAATCCCTCATATAATGAGTCCTCATTTCAATATCCATGATTCACTTTAATAACAAATTCTCTATTTTAATAATTCAATATCAATATCATTAAAATCTAAATCACATAATCACATGGTTCTTAATAAACTAATGTATCCAAGAGAATTCAAGTAAAAAAATAATTAAATAATTGGAATGTAATTTTTTCTAAAATCACTAAAAAAGATAAAAATAAATAGAGTAATAATTAAATAAGAATTTTGAAACTCATATTACACTTATAATTAAGCTTTAGTTCAAAATTTTATGTATTACATCAGTTCAAAATGTGAATCCATTTCACAACAAAAATATCAATTTCACGACTGAGTTCAATAACACATTCATGACTTGTATTACTTTCATGATGTAAATTTAATTTACAATGTGTATTATTTCCAGATTTGATATTTTATTTCTTAAAACAATTGGTTCTAAATGGATGAACCTACAAAATAAAACCACTTTTTCAATATAAGCATAATTCCATTAAAGAGAAATATGATAGAGCTGGTGGGGATGCATGATAAAATAATTTTATAAATAAAATGGAATTCTAAATCCATATAAAGAAAATTATAAATATGAGACTTGGTCTAATAACCCATGTGGGCCCCGGGTTGTTGATTTCCTCTATAAGGGGTGTACCAGCAATTATCATTTATCTGATGGTGGGTGGATCTTCTTGTATTTGAACCCCCACAAGGGACATTTTCTACTTTTTACTTCTTTATTGTTTGTGAGGAATGATCCAAGGAAAGAGTATACTAGATCCACCCCCTTCACAATTGGGCACAAATTTAAGGGTGGGGTTCGAATGAAGTATGGATCGTCCTCCTTATTTGTTGCTACTTGTTAATCCTCCTTTTTCTCTTCGAGTTCTTGATTAATGAGGGATGCATAAATTGAATTTTCAAAGGGGTGTATAGAATTTAATTGTAATTTGAAAAATTTAAACAAGAATAATTATAAAAATTATCCCTTTCAATGTGAGTATCCTATATATTATTTTCCTTGGTCTTAGAAATTGAGAATTATTCATGTGATTCATCAAATTAATGGTCATCAAAATTAGAGAGCTCCATGTGTTTCTCAAAATGGGTATGTATTGTTTCTTCATCTTCTTATAAGGAATAACATGGATTGGACAAATTTAAAAATTCAACATAGTTTAGAATTATACTCAAGTAAAATTAAATATAATCATAAAAGAAATAGTTCAAATTAATTTCATCTCCCTTTCATCATTCATGAACATTATCTTTATTTGTGGTAAGAGGCTCTTAAAGTTAGATTTAACTAGATGGAATTTGGTAGTAAGGTTTATCCCTAATTTTTTTAAATTATTCCACATGGGTGGTTTCTTCATTTTCCATATCTTGAAATAGGTATTCATGTACTAATTCTTCAATCTTTTATATGGGAAGATCACAATTGATTTCATCTTATGCCAAGTTATTCCATATAATATTTGAATCTCTAATCTGTTTCCAATTATAAATTGATTATTCATTTTAACACTCTATATATTCATGATTTTATTGAATATATATCTCAAAATGGATTTATTTTTCATATTATTAAAGTGTATCCTCGACTACTTTGGTGTCTTAAAAAATATTGGGCAGACCTAGTGTTACTTCCTTCTTGGCATCAAAAATATACATGTAAATTCAGAGTTGATCAACCAAGCCCATCAAATTTTTAGGCAAGAGACCTATCTCTATTTGACTTTTATTCTACATGACCAGTATCATATGAAAATAAAACCATTATTGGAGGTCCTCTTCATTATATTATATTTCATGTTCTTGTACCTAAGAGTAATTGTTTTATTCATAAATGTATGATATGTTTTGATACATCATGGAAAAATGTATAATTATTTTTATGTGTTTTTATTTTATAAAACAATAGAAAACAATATTCAATGTAAAATAAAATGTATATAAACACTTATTATCTCTAATTGAATGATTCTAGGTTTGATGCAAGCCTGCCGCAATGTATGGAAGATGAAAATTTCAAATTTCTTCCTAGTGTATCAAAATACTTGACCAGGGTTGTATTATATGAGGGGATTCAAAGATTTTCACTTAATTATTCTAATTCACCTAAATCAAATTATTGTTTTTTTTATTTTAATATTTTTTTAAAATAATTATAATTTTGGATCTTCATTATTTCTTAAAATAATAAAATTTCATTCAATTCTAAATTAAAATGAAATGAAAATAGAATGAGATTTTAAAAGAAAGAATGTTATCTTGAGAATTATCTAGGAAGAACATTTTCCATTGTATTTCAAATATACTTAGTCAACACACTCATTTTTATGTGTAAAAACTTTAATTTTCCCTAATTATGAATGAAAATTGTACTTAAAGGTGGACAAGCTTACTCCACATCCACCTCCTCAACTAAGGAATAATGGTTATTGAAAAAAATTTAAAATTTATATAACCACCATGAGGATTACACCCATTTTAAATCATCATTAGACTAACCCAAAGTATATATTAAACATGGTATTAGGTTGAATAACTAGATTACTCCCACTGAGAATTTCATGTGTTAATATCTAATCTTTGTGAGCATAAGATATCACAATGGTGGGAAGGAGAGATAGAATGAAACAGAAATAGAGAGATAAAAAATAAAATTAAATAAAATGTGAAAAAAAACTCATAAAAGAAGAAGAAGAAGAAGAAGAATTATATGAAGATATTGGATCACTTGAATAAAAAAACCTTAATGAAATTTATATTAAAATGAATTCAAATTACAGAATTAATAAAAATAAAAAATAATTATAAAATGGAAAATAAAATGCAGGAGTGCCCAAGAAGTAGGCATCCTCCTCAATCGGAACACTTTTGGAAGTATTATATCTCTCTCTATTTCTAGTAGGGGAGATCCCCCTTCCCTCAGTCCACTTTTATCATTCCTATATTTATTTAATATCTGTTCAAGGATTCATTTTCGTACAAATAAATATTATTATTTGAAATAAAATATTTTAATATCTGATTCTTTAGAATATCTAAACACTTATATTTTTCTATTTTCAAGGTTTGATAGATTAATGAATGACATGGGTTATGGTGTGGGTTCTCACATAAATGGATTTAGATAAGAGATGGCATGCTTGGTTTTGTGGGAGGCTCAACGTGGCTCTAGGGGAGAAGAATCAGTGAAATGGAATAAATCGACTAAACATCATAGTGGATGGTGTAATTGATCTCCTTAAGCATACATGGCATCATTATTGTTTAAAGGAGGCTTCAGGTTGGTCGTCCGCCGTCGACAATAGTGGTATTGAGCTTCAGTGGAGGACATGATGCTTGATCCCTATATCTTTCAGCACTATCCAGAGAATTTATGGTGTGCTATAGTGAACGTGAAAATTTGGATGAAGGAATGGAGTAGCTGAGGATAGTTCCTCAGGTGTGTTCGAGCATGAGGTGCACAACGATGAGTGGGAATGACAACATTTGGTTTAAAATTAACCATAACCACTTGATTTTTTCCAACATTAATAGCGAGGAAAAACTACCCCTTTGATTATATTGAAATTAAAACCCTCTACTTCTTAGAATTCTTCACTGGGGTGTGATCTTGGATAAACATAAACATCAACATAGTGTCGTGCCGCACCTGCATGGACTGTGTTAGATTATGCCCAACCCTGAACCCATGGGTGCACACCTGTCATTGATCCAGATCTTCCTCAACCCATTCTTAGATAAAAAATCCACTTAGGAAGGTTTTTTGGGTTCATGTCCTTTAAGGTTGAGGGCAGACAAAGTCGGTCCATTTTTTATAACATATTAAAATAAATCATTTCAAAAACATTAAGTAAAATTAAATAGAATACATAATTCAATTATAAAATTCAAAATTAAAAAATTTCATTCATTTTCAACTAATTTTTATTCTTAATATAAATTTTTTCATATAACACTGTTTTATAAGGGAATATCCATGAAATCAATAAAAAATCATTAAATACATGTAAAATTATGCATGTAAAATGAGTGTATCAATATTTTCATTACTAATAATTTTTTATGAAGAATTATGATTCTATTGAAAATAAAAATGAAGAAAGCATTTCTAGTGGAAATAACTATCTATTGAAAATATAATTTTTTAATGGAATTCATTATCCATCATAGAAAAATTGAAAATTTTTATGATCGAAATAAATTTCCATTGATAAAATTTATTGGTGGTGGAAGGATATTTTCATTGAAAAATAAATTTAATAAATATTTTATATAAATTAAATAAACAAATAATATATATAAACATTAATTTAAAAAATACGGACCATTTAATACATAATATCTTTATCAAAAAAATATTACAAATTCTTGTTTAGGGTGGGGGATCATCTAAAGGGTCGGGAAAAAGGAACTCCATCCATAAAAAAGACCAATTCATCTCATGTACCCTGTCATATTCTCATACTATTGATGTTGTTGCTCCTATTGATTATGTATACTTTCCTTCTAAACATGAATTTTTTGTATGATCTCATCATAAGATCAAAACCACTCCTCACATGTTACAATTGACGATGAATTTACATGATCTTTAATGGATCTATTCAATGACCTCACAATAGAACCATGACAATTAGTAGGCACTAATCTTGGGACAATATTTATTACTCGACCTTTCTCAATACCATACATGGTCACCTGAATCCAAGATGCCCCGTCAAAACATTTTCCATAGGACGCATCACCGTCAATCTCATCTTGAATCACTCTTACATGAGAATATGTTGTCTCATAAAACATATTTAAAAGAAATTATTTAATAAAGTCATAAAAAATATGTATATTATATTTATTTTAATAAAAATAAAATATAATATTGACTACAATATAACATTTTCTGTGACTATTAATCTCTCCTATAGTAGGATTTATTTTCCTCCTATTATAATCATGAATCCTTACAATACCTAGTTCAAAAATAACTTATATAAATTTAACATAATATTTTATATTTAAAATAAATCTAAATTAATTAATAAAATTACATACAATATATCATTGATGGATAATAAATTTATGACTCTCGAATCTATGTGTAACCTCCCACCTCCATCATTTTTTTTGACTAGTTGAAAAACTCCTCTGAAAATAATTTCCAATATAATAGGTTTATATTCAATCCCAATCATGGATTGGAATGTACTTATGCTAAGGAATGAAGAAATACCAAAAACAATTGTACCATATCCTCGATCCATTGCTCTCTTTCCATGATAGTGTAAAAACTACATTATTTTTCACACATAAAAATAACTATTGAATCCCAAAAGTTGGATATCATTCTATAATCATCTAGATACTATAATAAATTATTAATAATAGTATTTCAATAATTAAATAAATTTAAAAAAAATTATATTATTTACTTAAATACAATCCAGTGTTCAAACATTAAATTTTAACCATTATTGAGAACCTGATCCCATGACAAACATGTACTAGAAAAATATTTCCATAGAATTACATTCTGATTCCCAACAACTTTGTGTTTTAAACCCTGATAAAAAGAATAGATAATAAAAAAATTAATACATAAAAAATAATGATAATTAATTAAAATACACAATTGATTATTCCTCTACATGTATCGATCAAAATCATGCAATGAATGCCTCTAAAAATAAGGTTCAGATTCATCAATTTCATTGGATCACAAGCCTTCAACACGACAGTGCAGTGGAGGCATACATCAAGTCGGATTATGGGTTATTTGGATAATCTATAGAAAGAATAACATTAGTTATGGAATTAAACAACTCATCAATATCATTTATAACCAGCTAAAACAAAAAATTAATATAATCCAAAAATAATTTCTATTACAAATAGAAATTATAAAAAACACAAAAAAAATCAAGACAAATCATTTAAATTGTTTTTAAAAATTAATGCACTATAATACATAATTATTCACCATCATATTTCTATATTTCTGTGTTAATGTTTTATTTTTCCTCATCCTCCTCATCTATTTCCATATGAGCTTTTGTTTTATCATCCCTTGTTATTTAAAATACATGGTTACATTATTGATAATATCAACAACATCCACCCTTAACTTATGGGTTTCCTTATTGATATAATTATCTTTTTGAATACAAGATATATTTGGTGATATATCTTGAAAATTTTCAATATAATGTACATCAATAGAAACAAATTAATTTTCTATTAACTAATTTTCCTTAGATTGCATTTATATTTTACTCCACAGTTCAGTTAAGTCTTTCAAACTAGTATAGTAATTTGCATAATATACCTAATGTGCATGATGTTCCATCATAAATGGTTCATTTTTAATGTGAATACTTTTATATCTAGTTTAAATGATTCCATGTATTGGATAACACTTATACTTAATATCTTCCTATAGCATGTAAAAAATACATCCCTGGACTGCTGCCCAATTCACATCCTATAATTTTATCATTCTACTACAACATTATATTTAAATGTAAACTTTATAATTCTTAGAAATTTAATTTTATAAAATAGGTATTATTTTTGGATTCATAAGATAATATTTAGATTATGGTGATTTTTTGAGATTTTACAAAAATAGTTTATTTCAGAGTGAATAGTGTAAAATATTTATTTTTGAAAAATTACAATTTCTTTTTTATATATAAAGTTATTTAAAAGTAACATTATATTTTGAATTAATTTTTAAGGTAACATAATATCATTTTTATTAATAATAATTTTGGATTTTAAATGGGAATAAAAATTATATTTTATTTTGGAATAAGATTAATTTTATTCATAAAAACATTTTTTTTTAAATGTTTTCATTATGTTTTTCACACTTATATTAAAATTTATTTCTAAATAAATTAAAATTTTAAACTTAATAAATATATTTCATATTTTTAGTGAGGATATTAAATTTAGTAATTATATCAATATCATTTTTTGTCATTAAAAATAGTTACATTGATAAAACTGCAATCTGCATGTTAAGGGGGTAAAACATGTGAATCAACTTTAAAACCATATGATAGGGTCAAAAAATCTCATATTAATTGTTTTTTTGATGTTATTATTTCAACACATTATGATATTTTAAAATTAATTTTTTTATCACCACTTGAACATGAGTTATACACTTATAATATTTAAAAGTTAAGAATAATCACAAGTGTGTCGCTCCCCTGTCTTTTAAAAGGGAAACTCCTCTCAAAACATATTGAGGACGATTTAGCAGTCTGGATAAGAATAAATCTACTCAAATACCTCCCAAAATTCCTTTTTGACTACATAGTGTTCATGGAATCCCCAAATCACCAACCTAATAAGGCTTAATGCATAAGCTAAAGGAAGTTATCCAAAGAAGAGTTATAACTCATAACCAAGTTCTTTTATGATTATTTATTCATCTACCTCTTAAAAAAATATCATAAATATAAATTTATATAAAAATATTATCTAAAATTCAATCAAATTTAAAATGTTTACGGACAAACCCTTTTAATCCTTTTTCGGTCAAATGGGAAATTAAAATATTTCTCATGCATACATGTGGGCCACCACATCCATGAAGCAATGTATTGTGTTTTTCATAACCACCAGACACAGTTAGTTATAAATATTGAATTGATAAATATATTTTATTTTAATTATAATATTATTATTATTTAAAAATAATACATTATCTACACTTATACTCTTCCATCGACTTAAAATTATAACACTGCTCATGTGTACGTGTGGACCACCACCACCATGAAGGAATTCTATTCTTTTTTTCAGTAACACCATATATGGATGGTAATAAGGATGAATTTGATTAATATATATTCTATTTATATTTTTATTATGATTCTAGAATTCAGATCATGAACTAATTTACTACCTTTTTCCATCATAAAAATGAAAACATCGTTCATGCATACGTACCGACTTTCGCATCCTTGAAATGGGGTATTTTATTTTTCATGACCATTTTTAATGGATAGTTATAAAAGTATATTGAATGTATAAAATGATAATTATTACATGTTTATGATTTTTAATATGATCTAAATATTACCAAGAATCAAGTACGAGTAATTTCTAACCAAATAATATATGGAAAATAGAACAGTTAACACTCAAATATTGATTTTAGAAAAAAAAATTATTAATAAATGTATATTTGAAATTTATTAATAAATAATATATATTATGATAAATCCAAATATATATATATTATATAGAATAAGGGTAATTTTAAAATTTTTTATATATGATATTACATCATTCTCAACTAAGAGAAAGAAATAAGTAGGGATTTAAGTCACTATCTCAATGTCATTCAAGATTGTTTATGTTTATGATTCGACTGGATGAATTATTTCATATTTTTGTCTTAAAAATCATATGTTTTACTATTATATTTTTCCATGCTTTAATGTTTTACATTAATTTACCTCTCTTTCAAATTCAAAAAGATAGTGAAAATTATTTTTTATAAAATATGATGTTATTTCTTGGGATTGTGTCAAGAATATTTCTCCCCCATGTCCATGTTCATAAAAATATTTTATGAAATCTCATTTAAACTTATAAATGTTTAATAAAGTTATTTTTATAATATATTTAACTATTTTAAAAACATTTTAAATAAATATTCTTATATTTTGTTATATATGTTTTTTTCAACACTTTACAAACATAGTAAAATATGTATTTATTAAATTTAAATCATGGATTGATTTTAAAATAATCATAGCCATTATTTTGATCAATATTTATCTAAAAGTTTCCATATTTATCGTAAGAAAATTTTTTTCCCCATTATTATAGGAGTTTATAGTTTTAAATATTTATAAAAGAAAAGTATTTTTCATCTTTTTATCAATGAGACTATATAATGTTTTTATAATGGTGTTTCTTTCTATGTAAACATCCTTTAAATATTAATATAATTCTCTAGGTATATTATCTAACAATACCATCCAACTTATTTTTATTAATAGATTATGATTATTTCAATCCTTATTAATTGGGTAAAATATAGACCTTTTCTATGCTACTTTTTAATATGAATGTTTATATTAATTACATGTTAAAAGTTTATTCATTTCTTCCATATGATGAATTTGTGAAAATTAGTAGGTGATTAGTGGGTCTTTCAATTAGATATCTCCTATTAGAATTTTTAGGTCTCATGAGACAAACAATATTGTTTATTTTTTCAATGCCTTGCCTTTTTATGTATGATGTATTAGCATGAGGCTGTGGTGGTAATATTATGATGTTCGAAATTAGGCATTCAATCATTATGAAGCTAGTTTTGATTTTCCATGTGATTATTTATGTACCTATGTCATCCATGGATATATTTCCCCTTCATGATATTACCTATATGAAATATTTGATTATTTTTTATGCTTTCTGTATTATTAAAGTTTTATTTATTCTTTCATAGACTTATCCATACAGATTCCCTTATTGAGAATCTAAGGTCAACCATTATTATGTTTCCCATTCCCCTAGGTAACAAGAAGTATAATTTGAATGATTTTAGGGATATAATTGAAATAATAATGTAATCATTGGATTTTGAAGTCTTATTTAATGGGTTTTAATGTAATGTGATAATATTTTATGTATTTAATATCTCAAGACTACTAAAAATTTTGATAATACATGATGATATCAATTGTAATTATTTATAATGTAATAAATTAACAACTAATTCTTGGTTACCATAGTAGAGGTTTTTATATGAATTTACAACCCTCAATAAGTAACAAACCAATGACATTTTACAATTGTTATATAATTATTTACAAGATAACACATTTCAATTTTTTTATCTAGTATGCCATAAAATCTAAATATTATTTATTTTTTGATTTGATTATTTAAAAAAACATGTTACACCCTGACCCCAAAATCAAGGAGCTAGTGCATTATATTAATATATTGGCATTATTACAAGGAATCATGTCCTGATGGACCGATCCGTTTAGTAGTCTTGGAAAATTGATTACATACATGAATGTAACATTACACATTAAAACATAAAACAAAACATAAATAATACATTTTGAAATCTATTATTACCCCATATTAACCCTACATATCAAACATAATACAATTCTTGGAATCTTGGGAAAACAAAACATAAGAAAGGTTTGAACTTAGATACTCAGAAAGGGTAAATAATTTAGTTGAAGCTATAAACTTTTAATGAAAGATATGTAAAATAAAAAACAGCCTTTTAAACATAAACATGAAAATAATATGGAGAAAATAAATCAAAATTTACCATATAATCATGCACATGGATATTATACTAGTCGAATTATCACATGTAATAATTAATTTTATAATGAGGGAATGCCTAACGTTGGACATCATTACCACATGGTCAAGGCATCATGCCTAGAAAATAAGTAAAAATTTTGTCAAGGACTTGTTTGAAGACATTATTTTGTCTCATGAGACCAACCAAGGCATCGAGGGGATATAGAAGGCCCCACCGGTCACTTACTAAGTCCACAGCATTCCTCGTATGAAAATGTTGAAACATAACATAAATATTCTTATTAAAACTATAATATGAAATGTCAATACTTTAACCATAAACCAAGAAGGGTATAAAAATATCATATCTATATTCAAACATATCATAACTCATTCAATACAATATGGAATATTTTATTATAATAAATAAACCTTAATCGATAATAATATCTAGTAAAGGATATTGACGTAGTTGAAAATGATCAGTAAAACATTTTGAGAGAAATATCTATTTTTGATAAATCATTAAAAAGTCACAAATTTATAAAGTACATCATTTAAAATAGATTTTGGAATCAAATTTTACCATAACACTTTGAATATTTTGATAGAAATTAACATTTTAATACATTTTTGTCCATGTAAATAAATCCTTTAAAACCAATTTTGAAAACATGGACATTAATGAGAATAATTTATAAGAATTAATATTTAAACTTTTAAAATGATTTTTTAGTTAAAAAATACCTTAAAAAATAATTTTTAAATTTTTTTATGAAACATGGACATAGATAATAAATTTGTCCCAGAAAATACTTACACATAAACAATCTAAGATAATAATGATATTTAGGAATTAACCCTTACCTTGCACTTTCCTTTGGTCGAGGGTACGTTTAACCTCCTGTATAATGACCATGGTATGTGATTTAATTATAACAGAACCATATTCAAATTTATTATATCATAAAAGATTAATTTATGACTTTATACTACCCATTTAGTAATGATATCAATGTAAAATTAACATTTCGGGTAATTATCGATTTTTTTATCGTACGCATTTTAACTTGTTATTTGGGATCGTATCATTTAGATCATGATTTAAATACATCAAGAATATAAAACATGATTTATATATAATATATATTTAAAATATAAATATGTATACTATCTATATATTAAATGGAAAACACTATTTATGGTGACGGTAGGTCGTACGTATGCATAAACACTGTTTCTGTTTTCATATCATATTGAATGGAAGTAAGTGAATAAGATATATGTAAGTATATATATATATATCCAGTATCATTATTATGTCATATATTACATACTTATTAATAATATATATTTTTATAATCATTTTTGAATGGTGAACCTGGAAATGAATCTCATTGAGTTGTGGAGACGGTAAGTCGTGCGTACACATGAGCGACGATATCATTTCTTTAATGATTAAAATGTGTGGAATTTGTTGGTATATTAATTGTACAGAGAAATAATAATTTTATTTAAATTATTTATATACATATTACTCATCATTATATCCATCCAAATAACATAGTGTTGAATGAAAAATTAAACTAAGGCGTGGAGAGGGTAATCTGTACATATGAACACATGGTGACATTATCATTCATAGGATGGATAGAATAAAGAGTGTGGTTGTTCCATATTAATAATAAAATCAATTTATGTAGAAGTTAATGGATTTTTTTTGGAAATAACCAAGAATGATAAAGTGGAATAAGAAAAAAACTTTTATAGAGGTGATAAAATAATTTCCCCTTCTTTGGGTTTTTCATTTTGATTTGCACAAAAGGGCTCCTTAGGTTCGATTTTTGCTCAAGTGAAGGCCTCTTGGTTGAACTGATAGAAGATGGGAGGATATTTTTTTAGGTGTTGGCTCTGCCAAATGGATTTAGAGGAGTGATTTTGAGAGAAGGAGAAGTACCCTTTTTTAAGAGAGGTGAGGGCCACTTCTGGAAAAGTTTGAAATATTATTTTATTATAAAATAATTTTCAATTTCACATGGATCCAAGTTAATTTATTTAGATTCTAAGGTGGTTATAGCTCTAAATCCTCTCAAAAAATAGGTTTTATACAAGTCTAGGTCACCATATTAATCCTATCGTTTAGATTTAACCGTATCGACCCGAAATTTTGAATAAATCTTGTTTCCTAATTTTATGTGTTATTTTATTTTATTTTTATACTCAACAAAAATGTTTCATTTGATAACATGAGTACAATTAAAATGAGACTGTTGGGTTTTGACTGTTATTTGACCATTGGTCAATATGACTGCTGCAAACAAAACGTTTTGATTATTGTCTCTAAATACAAGTAATCTTGGTTAATTAATATAGAAAGAAGATTCGATGGCCTCACCCAGTCATCTTGGATCGATCGAAGCCCATATAACAGAACTTGGGGAGGAGGTAGCACCATTGGGCTTTGCTCTGGACCAAACCCAAGCCTAACTTCATCGTGTGAAACTAGAACAGAATCGTCTTTGCGAGAAGTTCAAACTGATAGAATTTACTACTCGTGCGATGTTATCTGTGCCTCCCTCAGATTATCTCACCTTAGCACACCTTACACTTAGGTCATATGCTGGTTTGATAAGTGGATATATAAGGAGACTGTAACTTCCTTGTGTAATCCTTTGTTTTAAATAAAAATTGGGATTTCTTCTTATGATGAAGTTTATCAATTTTCAAATGTCCAGATAAATGTAATATGAATATTATTGATGAATTTTAGAGAAAGGATATTTTAAAAATGTTTTTGTAAAACTTAAATAAATAAAAATGTGTAATGATTTTCAAAAAATGGTCTTCTACAATTATGTTCAGTACGAGATTTCAAGTCTAATAAGATCAACTTGATTTTTGATGAATAGTAAATTATGAATAGTGATTTTATGCTTAGGATTAGTAATGTGACCAAATTTATTAGTAATCTCACTTAAAGAAAGTATAAATATAATCTAGGCACCTTGATTAAGTAATGTGATTCAATAAAATGGTTAAAAACGGTTTCATAAATTATTATTCAAGTATTAGTTTTTTCGGGTGAATTGTGTTTTTTAATTAAAAAGTAAATTAAAAATATTTAGAAAATTATTTTTATAAAATGGATTTCATTTTTGAACTCAGAGCATCGATATCATGTTAAGGTAATTTTTGATGATTTTTCTAAAAAAATGAATTTTCGGTGAATAATGTATTTATTTAAAAAATAAATTAAAAATAGTTAGAAAATTATTTTTATAAAATGGATTTCATTTTTGAAATCAGAGCATTGATATTTGGTTAAGGTGAAATTTTGGGATTTTTCTGAGGAAGTTGAATTTTCAGTGAATAGTAAAAATACAGTTTTAGGGTTTCGGTATGTTTAATGACATCATAACTGTGTCATGATGATGTCATGAGATATTTTAAAGTATGTTCAACTAAAGAGGATGAATTATTGTGTGGGGCTCCCCATGTGGCCTAACTCTATGGGAAGTACCATGGGAGGGCCCATGCTTTTGAGAAAACCACTTTTGA
This sequence comes from Viscum album, assembly GCA_963277665.1. NCBI lineage: Eukaryota > Viridiplantae > Streptophyta > Magnoliopsida > Santalales > Viscaceae > Viscum > Viscum album. The sequence continues at coordinate 859,918,136 of OY728143.1, read as the reverse complement.
GGTGTCCCTTGGCCATTAATGCCTTGTCCCCTCACTTTCCCTATAAATACCAAGCCCTCCTCTCATCCTTTCGGCTCCAAAACCATCCTGAACGAAGTTCTGGTCTCCTTACCTCCCAAGGAGTCCTCCCAAGGTTCCCCCAAGCCCTCAAGGTCCCAACCATTGAGTTTTAGGAGTTACGTTTTAAGGTAAGGGATCTGATCTCTCTCTTTCTTTTCAAGAAATCTCTTTTATGTAATTTCTTTTATGCTCCATGTTATTATGTTAAAGGGTGTTCTTATATACTCATATTGATTCCCTTTTCATTTTCACATAATGATAGATCCCCTCTTACTCTCATTATTTCGTTTTATGAAGTTTTATGTGGCGCTGTTAGGCTGCCGAATTTTTAAGTGGTTCTTCACCCTTCTCGTTTTGAAGTTCTACTTTCATGTCAATTTTTTCAAGTTACTTTTTGTTATGTTGGGTTATGATCTCTATATCTATCATACTGATATTTTATGACCATATGATGAGAGACCCCATTTTATCTCTTCAATTCAGTATTTTGAAGTTTTAAGTGGTGTCGTTAGGCTGCCGAATTTTTAAGTGGTTCTTCACCCTTCTCGTTTTGAAGTTCTACTTTCATGTCAATTGTTTCAAGTTCCTTTTTGTTATGTTGGGGTATGATCTCTATATCTATCATACTGATCTTTTATGTTCATATTATGAGAGACCGTATTTGATCCCATTAATTCATTTTTGGTTGAAGTTTATGTAACGCTGTTAGGCTGCCGAATTTTCATAAGAGAAATCTTATTTTTGTCTTCCTTTCATGTTCTTCATTTCATATGGTATATTTTCAAATTTCATTACCATGTTCTTAAATCCCTTATATTATTTCCCTCTACTATTTTATGGGTAATTTATGAGTGTTTGACCCATTTCCCCTCTCTTTTCAATGTTTTCTAAAAACCTTGTAACATAGCCGTTATGCTGCAGAATTTTCGTCTCAAGATGTCTCTCTCTTTTTTCTAAAGATATTTTATTTTATTAAGTGAATACTCAAAGATATACCTTCTATATGGGTATTCACGTATATACCAAGATGTTCTATTTTAAATTCTGGTATTTACATACATGAAACCCGCTTTCCCTTTTCGTGGGTTTAAAGTGACATAAAGATCATGTCTTTAAAGCAGTTTTTAAAACGTTATGATTATGAAATTAAACCCATTTCTTTTATGCTATGTGGGTTGTTTATGAAATGATTTATGATGATATATGTGTCTCATATGATAATAAATGCAAATTTAAGGGTGCGCCCTGATAGAGCTCCAATGCATTGGGTAATGATGTAACCACTTGAGATAACAATTTTCACGATACCTTGGTGAATAACCTTGGTAATTTTCAAATGAAACCTTGGGGATGGATCTTGGTGATAGGTTCATGATTTTCTATGTTAAATGATGTAACCACATCTTCAAGTTATGAAAATTTTTATTTTTATTATGATATGCCACATGATTTCTTTCTCATGCCTTAAAGTTCTTTTCATGACATTGTTGATGTATCTCAAGTTCACATGTTAAATGTTTCCCCTTCTTTCCCTTACTGGGCCTTCTGCTCACCCTTTCTTTTGATGTATGTCCCCAGGTTATGAGATGCAGTAATGAACCTAGGATGAACATAAGAAGAAGCCTCTCAAGTGTTTAAGAAGAATGTTTTTTTTGTTTCATGTATTAAGTTCCTGGTTTCCAAGACACTAAACCATAAAGATCCTCGGTTTTGTAAAATGTAATGAAAGATTATGTGATAAAAAGGAGGGATGTTATAGTTGGTATCAAAGTATGGTTTAGTTATTTGTGAAAATTAGGATATGAAAACTCTAGGAAGAACCCTATAGAAAAGTTTAAATATAGGAAATCTTCCTGGTATTTTGGTGAGTATTGAGTAAGGGGTTTCCAAGCAAGTACATCCATGTCTGGATACGAGCAGGTAGAGGTGGCTCTGGCACAGATGTACATAGGGGTAAAACCCGAAAACACCGCTTTGAGCTAGACTCAAACGGGAACTGGTACACGATAACGGGCCTTGCTGCACTCTTGGTTACGACACTCCTGGGGGATATGCTTTGGTAAATTCATAAGCTTAGTATGAACCATTGTTAAAGGAATAAAGATAAAATAAAATAAATATTCACATAAGAATATATGATCATGGATAACCTAGATGGGAATCTAGGGGATCACAAGTTAGGGTATACTTTTCTTCTACAAGTTATCCTTATATACATTCAGTTCCTTTTCAGGATTATTGGCTAAGTACTTAAGCCCCTAATTATGCTTTCTCTTCTTAGTTAATGGTGAGAAATGGAAGAACATGTCCCAACAACTGATGTGATAGGAAATGCGATGATTGTCGTATTAATATGACAGATATGATTAGGGTATTAAAAGGTGATTATTATTTTAGAAGACGTTCACTATTTTGGGGACCCTATTTGATCGAGGTAAATATATTACTATGGTATTTTCATTGAGGAGTAAGGTTGACTTATATTTTGAATAATCGATGAATTTAAGGTGGACTTATAGTAATTTAGGTTACTTATGTGAATGATTAACCTATCTTGGGTAAAATATGTTTAGGTTAGCTAATTTTGTTATAAGATGTTAGGAGTGGTTGATGTTGTTTGGAGATTAACAATGGAGTTTATTTTGGAAGACTATGCTATCAAGTCCTTCTTGTATTTGGGTTTCAATCTTAGTTTGGTTTATTTTGAGGAATTTGAAGGACTGTTATTTATGGAATGGTCTATGATGAACTTTGGGTAGTACCATGGAACTTTGAAGATTTAAAAGTAGTTTCCATTCATATGGGATTATTTCTTTTTGAAGAGTTGTTTTATCTTACACTTTCTATTTTTGGGAGTAATGTTTAAAGATAGATAGTTTTTCTTTTGTGGAATATGTGATTCTCTAGAAGATCATTCTTGTGTTTTGATGAGGCCAAGTGTTTTTGAATTCTCATCAGTTGGAGAAAATATTAGTTTTGGTAGAGACTTATTAAAGGATAAAACTCTACTTTAATGTAGGTATATTTTCTTATGTTTTTGTTCTATGTAGTAAATGAATTCCTCAAAATTATGAAAAGGAACATAAAAAAACGTTGTTGGTTTACGTTTCCTACTAGGTAATCAAAGACCGTTTACACACATCATAAGTTTGGGATTTTCTTATCGTTAACTTTCTCCTAATCATGTTTTCTAACAATCTCCCCCAGAACTTGACCCTTTGTTTTTTTCTTCCATATCCATGTTTTCCTCCATGGAATCCTAGTATGGGACACTCGGGTGACCTTTGTACTTACCTTTCCTTCTTTTAAAGTAATAGTTTTCTGACCCCTTTTCCGATATGGGACTTTCAATGAAATTTCAAAACCCAATTTTAAATAATTGCGAGGACGCAATTTCTTAAGGGGGGGAGATTGTAACGACCCAAAATTTTGAATAAATCTTTTTTCCTAATTTTATGTGTTATTTTATTTTATTTTTATACTCAAAAAAAATGTTTCATTTGATAACATGAGTATAATTAAAATGAGACTGTTGGGTTTTGACTGTTATTTGACTGTTGGTCAATATGACCACTGGAAACTAAACGTTTTGATTATTGTCTCTAAATACAAGTAATCTTGGTTAATTAATATAGAAAGAAGATTCGATGGCCTCACCCAGTAGTCTTGGACCGATCGAAGCCCATCTAACAGAACTTGGGAAGGAGGTAGCACCATTGGGCTTTGCTCTGGACCAAACCCAAGCCGAACTTCATCATGTGAAGCTAGAACGGAATCGCCTTTACGAGAAGTTCAAACTGATAGAAATTACTACTCGTGCGATGTTAGCCGAGCCTCCCTCAGATTCTCTCACCTTAGAACACCTTAAACTTAGGGCCTATGCTGGTGTGATAAGGGGCTATGTAAGGAGACCGTAACTTCCTTGTGTAATTCTTTGTTTTAAATAAAAATTGGGATTTCTTCTTATGATGAAATTTATCAATTTTCAAATGTCCGGATAAATATAGTTTGAATATTATTGATGAATTTTAGAGAAAGGATATTTTAAAAATGTTTAAGTAAACCTTAAATAAATAAAAATGTGTAATGATTTTCATAAAATGGTCTTCTACAATTATGTTCAGTACGAAATTTCGTGTCTAATAAGATCAACTTGATTTTTGATGAATAGTAAATTATGAATAGTGATTTTATGCTTAGGATTAGCAATGTGACCAAGTGGATTAGTAATCTCACTTAAAGAAAGTATTAATATAATCTAGGTACCTTGATTAAGTAATGTGATTCAATAAAATGGTTAAAAAACGGTTTCATAAATTATTATTCAAGTATTAGTTTTTTCGGCTGAATAGTGTTTTTTAATTAAAAATTAAATTAAAAATATTTAGAAAATTATTTTTATAAAATGGATTTCATTTTTGAACTCAGAGCATCGATATTATGTTAAGGTAATTTTTGGGGATTTTTCTAAAAAAAATGAATTTTCGGTGAATAGTGTATTTATTTAAAAAATAAATTAAAAATATTTTGAAAATTATTTTTATAAAATGGATTTCATTTTTGAAATCAGAGCATTGATATTTGGTTAAGGTGAAATTTTGGTATTTTTCTGAGAAAGTTGAATTTTCAGTGAATAGTAAAAATACAGTTTTAGGGTTTCGGTATGTTTAATGACATCATAACTGTGTCATGATGATGTCATGAGATATTTTAAAGGATTTTCGACTAAAGAGGATGAATTATTGTGTGGGGGTCCCCATGTGGCCTAACTCTATGGGAAGTACCATGGGAGGGCCCATGCTTTTGAGAAAACCACTTTTGAGGTGTCCCTTGGCCATTAATGTCTTGTCCCCTCACTTTCCCTATAAATACCAAGCCCTCCTCTCATATGTTCGACTCCAAAACCATCCTCAACGAATTTCTGGTCTCCTTACCTCCCAATGAGTCCTCCCAAGGTTCCACCAAGCCCTCAAGGTCCCAACCATTCAGTTTTAAGAGTTACTTTTTAAGGTAAGGGATCTGATCTCTCTCTTTCTTTTCAAGAAATCTCTTTTATGTAATTTCGTTTATGCTCCATGTTCTTATGTTAAAGGGTGTTATTTTATACTCCTATTACTGACCTTTTCATTTTCACATAATGATAGATCCCCTCTTACTCTCATTATTTCGTTTTATGAAGTTTTACTTGGCGCCGTTAGGCTGCTGAATTTTTAAGTGGTTCTTCACCCTTCTCGTTTTGAAGTTCTACTTTCATGTCAATTATTTCAAGTTCCTTTTTGTTATGTTGGGGTATGATCTCTATATCTATCATACTCATATTTTATGACCATATGATGAGAGACCCCATTTGATCTCTTCAATTCAATATTTTGAAGTTTTAAGTGGTGTCGTTAGGCTGCCGAATTTTTAAGTGGTTCTTCACCCTTCTCATTTTGAAGTTCTACTTTCATGTCAATTGTTTCAAGTTCATTTTTTTTATGTTGGGGTATGATCTCTATATCTATAATATTGATATTTTATGATCATATTATGAGAGACCCTATTTGATCTCATTAATTCATTTTTGGTTGAAGGTTATGTAACACTGTTAGGCTGCCGAATTTTCATAAGAGAAATCTTATTTTTGTCTTCCTTTCATGTTCTTCATTTCATATGGTATATTTTCAAATTTCATTACCATGTTCTTAAATCCCTTATATTATGTCTCTCTACTGTTTTATGGGTCATTTATGAATGTTTGACGCATTTCCCCTCTCTTTTCAATGTTTTCTAAAAACCTTGTAACATAGCTGGTATGCTGCAGAATTTTCGTCTCAAGATGTCTCTCTCTTTTTTCTAAAGATATTTTATTTTATTAAGTGAATACTCAAAGCTCTACCTTCTATATGGGTATTCACATATATACCAATATGTTCTATTTTAAATTCTGGGATTTACATACATGAAACCCACTTTCCCTTTCCGTGGGTTTAAAGTGACATAAAGATCGTGTCTTTAAAGCAGTATTTAAAATGTTATGATTATGAATTGAAACCAATTTATTTTATTCTATGTGGGTTTTTTTTTGAAATGATTTATGATGATATATGTGGCTCACATGATAATAAATCCAAATTTAAGGGTGCGCCCTGATAGCGCTCCAATGCATTGGGTAATGATGTAACCACTAGAGATTACAATTTTCACGATACCTTGGTGAATAACCTTGGTAATTTTCAAATGACGCCTTGGGGATGGACCTTGGTGATATGTTCATGATTGTCTATGTTAAATTATGTAGCCACATCTTCAAGTTATGAAAAATGTTATTTTTATTATGATATGCCACATGATTTCTTTCTCATGCCTTAAAGTTCTTTTCATGACATTGTTGATGTATCTCAAGTTCACATGTTAAATGTTTCCCCTTGTTTCCCTTACTGGACCTTCTTCTCACCCTTTCTTTTGATGTATGTCCCCAGGTAATGCGATGCAGTAATGAACCTAGGATGAACATAAGGAGAATCCTCTCAAGTGTTTAAGAAGAATGTTTTTTTTTGTTTCATGTATTAAGTTCCTGGTTTCCAAGACACTAAACCTTAAAGATCCTCGGTTTTGTAAAATGTAATGAAAGTTTATGTGATAATGAGGCGGGATGCTATAGTAACTCTTAGTTAAATAGTTTTACTTTTACCATGTCATATTGTATTATTATAAAAAATGTTTAATAATCTTACTATAAGAAGACAAGAAACCCCAAAGTGGTTCATTATTGATATATATAACCTTTTCTATGTCCTTTGAATGAAACATTTAATTTTAGAAACATTATATCAATTAATAATATAGACCCTAACATGTCATATTAACCTTGAAATATTTTGTATGGCATAAAAAGCCTCAATTTACATTTAGTTTTATATTTATAATATAAATTATTTTAATCATTCATTGATAAAGTAATTACTGCATCATCATTGTGTCGTGCATAAATTTAATTATTTAATATCTAATTTTTTTAAATAAAACCCCATCATGTATGAAATTATTTAAGATTTCTAAGGAATATTTATAGTCTAATTTATCTTATGTATAACCCTATATTAAAAATGTTTTAGTTATTAAACATTGAAATTAACACTTTCAACTATTCTTTAAATAAAATATTAATTAATGTCCTAATATAATTCAAGGGGACCAAAAGGATAATATTTAATTTCTGTAGTTTGATTTGATCTAAATACACTTATTCAATATAATTTGGACATGTTTTATGGTAATTATAATATCATTATTTAACATTAACTACACTATTTTCTTTTAATCGTGGTAAATAAAAGATAAAAATTACTATTCACGAAAAATTATTTTCATCTTACTGAACCACGTTTTACTTACTAATGTCAACGGTGCCTTTCTGATTTTTTAAATTATATTCAAAGAAGTGAAAAAAGTATGTTTTATTCAAATTTACAAATGTTCCTAGAAGGTGGTTATAAGACGTTAAAAAGTTCAATGAAATTTTATACATCTGATTTTATAATAAAATGACTCCAATTAATTAAATTGAATGTATATAGGTATTATATATCTATTTTGACTTAAAATAAATTTAAATAAAAATAAATAAATATTTAAATAAAAAGCATGTTTTAAACAATAGCGTAGTGTTTTTCACTATCCATAAAAAATTGAATGGTTTCATAAAAATATCAAAAATACACCCTAACCAAAATTTTATATTCCCAATTAAAAAATTAAATCTAGTTTACCAAATTCAAAACATAGAAGTTTCATTAATTAATTGAAAATTAATTCCCTTTGTTAAAACCAAAAACTGGGTTTTTAAAAAGTAAAAACTATCAAAAGATTGACATGTGTTTATGTCAAATTTAAATGTGATATTACATATAATGACATAAATTGTATTAAATGATAAAAATATAATATAACTATACTTATAAACCATTGAAATGTCTAATTTATAAATATAAATTATTTCAATTAAAAAACGTTGTTTTCAATTAAAATTTAGTATTTTTCACTATTCATCAAACTATGAAAGTTATCTGAAAAGTACCAAAAATTTATCCAAACTATATTTTTATGTCCCACTTCTAAAAAAGATTTTAATTTCATTAAATTTAATATATAAAAGTGTCAAATATTGGTTGTAAAAAGGCTTCAACATTAAATAGCGGTAAACTTGCATTTTTTAGATAATTCTTTTATTTGAAAAGAAATAAATTTGTTCCTATATATTGTCTATGAAACACATAATTAGGAATATAAAATTATATAAACTGTATTAAATTCCAAATTCATTTAATAATATTCATAACTTTTTTTTGAACGGCTAGTTTGGTAAGTCGTGGTGCGATCAAACTTGGTGTGGCGTGTAGTGCAAGTTAATAAATTACTTTGAAGAGATAATGTACTATGAATTCTTGGGGTGTTACATTCTCTCCTCCTTCAATAAATTTCATCCGTGCAATTTGAAATATATTTTCAAAAATAAAAGGATAAATATAGAGAATTACTTTATAGAAAACCCAAATCTGAAATTGGGATAATAAAATTTAGCCTTAATAAGAGGGAAAAAGAAATGAAAAAGTCACCAAAAAATTATGATCTCGATTAAGAGAAAATTGGTGTTCATTAGAGGCACATAATTGGAGGGAAAATATAAATATTTATAGGGGTGATAGATGTCATCAATCCCAAACAAGTGTAAAATTGAGGGCCTCAAAACCATCAATCTTTTACGATTTAAAATATCATTGGTTCAACAAAACATAAGGTATTAGGATAAGATATTTTTGGTTTTAAAATCCATTCCCTAATGTTTAAGAATTAATTTATTCATATAATAAGAGTAAGAAAATATATACTTGACAAGTAGAGTTTCATCCTTCAACTAATTCCTACCACAAAATCAGCATTCACTCCAAAAGATAATTGAGTTCAAAAATATTCTATTTATCATAATCATATAGTTGTACAAAAATAATGAATTTATAATTCATTTGTCAAACTATTTAAAGAAAACTACAATATACAAAACAGGACATCACGTAGGCCGGTGGTAGGGGATTCACCCTTATCACCCTTCAGTTGTTGGTTCAGGCCTTGTGGCTTGGCCAGACAAGATGGGTTGTTTCCTAAACTCCTGGTTGTCCTTTTTATAATAATCTAAAACTAATCTTAAGAAATTATTTAACATTAAAAATAGTATCCAATGGAAATAATAATCCATTCCATCCTTTAGACTTATCCAAAATACTACTATCCAAACTCACTATCCAAATTTTATAAAAAAGGTAAACACAATGATGATCTTTATTAACATGTAATAACATGTAAATACCTTCATCATTTATTCTTTTAAAACATGACAACACCCTAAACTACCATAAAACCTTATTGATTACATTAATCCTACCTTATTCCTTATAAAATACTGGATATACACCTTATATCCAAATAATTTGTAAACTATAACAATAGTGGAATAATCAAACAATTAATTAGTTTCAAAGTATTCAAGAATATCGATTATAATTTATCAAAATAAATAATATCTTATTCCAAAATCACTACCTTGGTATCAGAACCAAATTAGGTTTTATCATTCATTCAACCATGTATTTTCCAAAAAATATTAACTTCTTATTGAGTAACTTTTCATAGAATCATATAATCTCAAATCCTCAATGAAATTTTATTGTAGTACAATAATTATTTATTTCAATAATTCATATAACCAGTACATCATTGATACAGTACTCAAATGAAAAAATTCATTAATAACAGCATAAGAACGCTAGCCATTCCTCTTCTTATTTGGTTTTATCGAAACTTGATTATTATCCAATTGCATAATTTGGTGCGTTCTTTGATGATTTGTACATTCATTCGTGCAGTGACCCAACTCCTTTTAGATGAAGCATTGTAAATTAGAAACATTTTTTTATTCTTGAAATCATGTACATGGTGTCCTAATTCTCCACACTTATAACAAACTCTCATTCCCTTCAAATATTTACCAAGGTGATTCTTTCCACAATTATAACATATGAGAAAATCCTTCTTTGTTCTCTTCCCTATATCCATCTTTCTCTCTACCATCCTTTTCTTCTCATGCTTCCTTTCAAATACATTGGGCTCAGAGAATTCTTTACTTATCCTATTAAAACATCATACTATTTTTTCATATGATGAGAATATGTGGGAGAGTATTTTTTTTCTAAATGTTGGTTTAACACCATGAAAAATATGATCTTTCTTACTCTTTAGATAATTAATATTGCAGGAGTTCTCATTACTTCTATTGGGTGCCATTTCTAAAAAATTTCATACACTAAGTTAGTTTATGAATTGTTATGCATAATTAAAAAAAAGTAAAATATATAACATAAATTATAAAGATTATGTGTATAATATATAATGATAAAAAATGTTTTCTTTGAGAAATTATTTACTCATAACTTCTTCATAATGTCTTATAATGAAAATGTGAATTATCCTAAGAATATCCCTGGGAGTGTCGTAACAAATAGTGCAACAAGGCCCGTTGTCTGGTACTAGGATACCCCAGGTCAAGCCCGAAACTCCTTATCGGAGTATTCACTCCTAGGTACAAATGTTCAAGAGCTGCCTTTACCAGATCGTATCAAGATAGGGTTGTATTTCATGGAAAATATAAAAAAATATCTACATTACACAAATTCTTGTAATTTTGTCAATACTAATTCTCAATTTCAAAAATAGGTTAATGTTTACTAATAAGAGTTTTTATAAATCAAGTTTCCATGGTTTGTAATAAAAATCATATGATACAAAATATAACACCCCAACCCTAGAAGCTAAGATCTATTGCATTATTTTAATACATTTTTATGATTATAAGGAATCATGTCCTGATGGATTGATCAGTTTAGTAGTCTTGGAATATATATTTTATAGATGAACGTTAAATTACACATTCAAACATAATACAAAATATAAATAATCTATTGAGAATACCATTATATCCCTAGAGTAATCCTACATATCTGACATAATACACTTCTTGTAATCCTAGGAAAACAAAACATAAGAATGGGGTGAGCTCGGATGCTCAGTAAGGGTAAATAATTTTGCGGAAGCTATAAACTTTTAAGGAAACATGTGTAATAAAAGAACAGCCTTTTAAACCTAAACTTTAACATAATATGGAGAAAATAAATCAAATATTACCATATAAACATGAACATGTATATTCTACTAGTTTAATAATCACATGTCATAATTAATATCATAATGAGGGACTTCCTAACATCGAACATCATTACCACATGGTCAAGGCCTCGTGCCAAGACAATAAATAATAATTTTTTCAAGGCCATGTGCTATGACAATAATTTGTCTCATGATACCTATCAATGCATTGAGGGGCTATAGTGGGCCCCACCCATCACTTACGATGTCCACTACATTCCTCATTTAAAAATGTTGAAACATAACATAAACATTCGTATTAAAACTAGCATATGAAGTGTCAATACTTCAACCATAAAACATGAATGGTATAAAAATAGCACATCCACAGTCAAACATATCATAACTCATTCAATACAATATGGAAGATTTTATTATAATAAATCAACCTTAATAAATAATAATATCTTTTAAATGATGTTGACATAGTTGAAAATGATTGGTATATTTTTTTGAGAAATATATACCTTTTGTGAAATCATTTAAAAGTCACTCATTTATAAAAGAAATAAATTAAAATTTATTTAGAAGAATAAATATTTTAACAATTAAAATGAGGTTTTAGTTAAAGTGTAACTTAATATAATAATTTTCAAATGTCTTTTATGAAACATGGACTTGGATAATAAATATGTCACAGAAAATCCTTACACATAAAAAATCTCGAATAATAATGAGATTGATGAATTAACACCTACCTTACACTTTCCTTTGGTCAAGGGTAATATTTACCTCTTTAATAATGGAAAGAGTATGTTATTAAATTATTCAAGAACCATATTCATATTTATTATATTATACATGATTTTTTATGACATTATACTACACTTTTAACAATGATTTCATTGTAAAATTAACATTTTAGGTAATAATCACTTTATTTATCGTATGTGTTTTAACTTGTTATTTATGATCGTATCATTTAGATCCTGATTTATATACTTCCAGAATATAAAACATTATTTATATATAATATATATTTAGAATATAAATATTTATAATATATAGCTATATGAAATGGAAAACAACGTTTATTGAGACAGTAGGTCTTACATACGCATAAATGTTGTTTCTATTTTCATATCATATAGAATGGATGTAAGTGAATAAGATATATGTAAGTAAATATATATATATATTATCATTATTATTTCATATATTACATACTTATTAATAATAAATATTTATATAATCTTCGTTGAATGATGAACCTGGAAATCAATTTCATCGCGTCGTGGAGACAGTAAGTCATACGTACACACGAGCGACGATATCAATTTCTTAATGATTAAAAGGTGTGGAATTTGATGGTATATTAATTTTAAATATAAATTATAATTTTAGTTTAATTATTTATATACATATTACTTGTTATTATATCTATCTAAATAACATAGTGTTGAATAACAAAATTACACCACAACGTGGAGATAATAATATGTGCGTATGCATGAATGGTGACATTATCATTCATAGGATGGATAGAATAATTATTATGGTTGTACTATATTTATAATAACATCACATTATTTAGAAGATAATGGAGTTATTATTTTGGTATAGAAATAACAGAGAAAGAAAAAGTGGAAGAGGAAAAGAACATTTATAGAGGTGATAAAATAATTACCTCTTCTTTGGGTGTTTCCTTTTGATTTGAAGAAAAGGGCTCCTTAAGTTGGATTTTTGCTCAAGGGAAGGCCACTAAGTTGATGTGAGAGAATTTTGGAGGATATTTGGGTGAGGTTTGACTGATCCAAATGGCTTTGGAGATGTTATTTTGAGAGATGGGGAAGTTCCCTTTTGTAAGAGAGGTGAGGGTCATTTTAGGAAAAGTTTTTAACATTGTTTTATTATAAAATAATTTTTTGTTTATAATGGCCGAAAACTTATTTATTTCAAATATAAGGTGGGTATGGGTATAAATAATCTCAACCAATAGGTTTTAGACAAGTTTAGGTCACTATTTTAACCTTATCTTTTTTATTTATCTTTTAGTAAAATAGTTTAACATTTACCATGTCCTCTTGTATTATTAAATTAAATGGTTAATATATGTACTATAAACATCCAAGAAAAACCAAGTGGTATATTATTGATATATCTAAACATATAAAAATCCTTTTTCAGAAATAAAAAATTTTAGAATTATTATATTAACTAATAATATAGAATTTGTTTTAAAACTCATTTATGTCACTTATGACACTATTTGGTATTTTGTTTTTGTTAAAGTCAAAACAACATTATAAATTCAAAATAAATTATTTAGTCAACCCTAACATGTCATATAAACCTATAAAATTCTTGGATTTCGTCAAAATCATCAATTAGAATTTTTTTTATATTTATAATATCAATTATTTTAATCTTACATTGATAATGTAAATACTACATCATCATTGTGTCTTAAATAAATTTGTTTACTAAATATCTAAAAATTATAAATAAAATACCATTATATATGAAATATTTTTATCCTTCTAATGAATATTTATATTTTAATTTAACTTTTGTATTACCCCATATTAAAAATTGCTTTGTTATTAAACATTGAATTTAACAATTCTAAATCATCTTGAAATAAAATAATAATAAATGTCATAATATAATCAAAGTGGACCAAAAGGACCATATTTTATTCCTAAGGTTATTTTTGGTCGAAATAAACTTATTCAATAGAATTAGTACATGTGTTAGGGTAATTATAATATCATTTTTAACTTTAATTATCCTATTTACTTTAAATCGTGGTAAATAACCGTTTAAAGTTAATATTCATCAAAAATTATTTTCATCTTATTGAAGAATATTTTACATAATGATGTCAACTGTTTTTCTTGGATTTTTGATATTCAATTCATATAAGTGGTAAAATTACATTTTATACAAATTTTCAAATGTGCCTAGAGGGTGGGTAAAATACGTTAAAAAATTTAATGAAATTTTATACATATATTTTTTGATAAACTAAATCCAGTGAATTAAATTTAACATATATAGGTATTATATATAAATTTTTAAATAATATATATTTAAATGGAATAAATAATTATTTAAATAAAAAGTTGATTTTAAACAATAATGAAGGGTTTTAACAATTCATCAAAAATTTAATGTTTTCAGAAAAATTCCAAAAATCCACCCTAAGCTAATTTAGATATTCCCAATTCAAAAATGAATTCTATTTTACCAAATTCCAAACATAGAAGTCACATTAATAAATTTAAAATTAATTCACATTGTCAAAACCAAAAAGTGGGTTTTTAAAAAGTAAAAACTATCAAAATATTAACATGTGTTTATGTAAAATTTAAATGTAAAATTACTTTTAATGACCTAAATTTTATTAAATGATAAAAATATAATCTTACTATACTTTAAAATCATTAAAATTCATAATTTAACACTATAATGTATTTCAATTAAAATTTAGTATTTTTCACTATTCATCAAAATATGAAAGTTATCAAAAAAGTACCAAAAATATATCCAAACGAAATTATTATTCTCTTATTTTGAAGAAGAACTTAATTTCAATAAATTGAATTTATAAAAGTTTCAAATATTGGTTCTAAAAAATTTTCTCCATTAAAAGGCAGTTAAATATCATTTTTTTTAAAAAATACTCATTTTATTTCAAAAAAAATGAATTTGTTCTTATATTATGTCTAAGAAACACATAATATGGATTCTAAAATTATATGAAGTATATAAAATTCAATATCCAGTTAATACTACTCATAACCACTTTTTGAATGGTTAGTTTGGTAAGTCGTGGTGTGCTCGAACTCGGTGTTGTGTGTAGTGTAATTTATTGAGTAATTTTGAAGAGATAATGTACTATGAAATATTGGGGTGTTAAAAAACATCATTTTTAAATTATTTTCTTGATACACCATATTTTTTTTTTATGAAATCTGAATCCATGAACTTAATATGCATTATAATATTTAAACAATTTTTATAGTGGGTTACCCAGTGCACGCAATCAACGATCTATTTTATTTTTCATGTTATGTTACCTAAAAAATTAAATTATAAAACATAATATTTAAAATAAGAAATTTAATCTCTATGTTAGATCCTAAAAATTTTAATTTATCAGTCTTTGAAACCAGTATGTAGAAATACATTGTAGACGTTCTTTAAGGGAAGATGGGGTAATTCGTATGAATTAGTTTTAGACATGATCATCATAAAATTTTAAAAAAATGAGTTAATATTACTTTTATTTTGAAATATATTTAAAAAATAGGTAAAAGCAGTATTTAATTAATGAATCATTTAATTTCCTCACAATATATCTGAACATATGTATAATCACTTTGTTGTTCGTTATATGAAGTCAATTATTCATGATAACCATTATAACCAAGCTTAGAATGAGTAAATATTTATAATTAATGGACCATGAAATAATCAATATTTTCTTCATTTTTACCCATTTAATAATGTTTTAAGGAAATTTAGATAAAAAATAATAACATAATAAATTCAATATTTCCAATTACTAGTATGCATAGGCAATTGAACAATTAACCTATTATTTGTTACAACCCTTCTTCATTATTTTTTTCAATAATCTCTCATATGTGTACATATATTATAACAATGTTGGGACTCTATATTATAACTTTTATGAAACATTTATCATTAAATTTTCCATTTAATCAAAGAAGGTTGATAACTTTTTTCCAATCTAGATAAAATTCAAATAATATCTTTTTCCAACATACCAAGTGAATCGTAATCTATTGTCACAGTAAAAATTCATCATAAAAAATGTTGTGTGTTCATCAATATATCCCAAATAGAATAATTCAATAACCCTATATGGACAATAAATAGTAAGTCTTCCATTATGGCCTCACAATCTTGGTTTTTTAATCCGGTAATATGACTATTTATCACAAAACTAGAAAAATTGGGGACATAACAATTTTATAACCTAAAATCTAAAAATAAATTATATTATAATGAAAATTTTTAATTATAAATTGCATAATATTATTTGGTATTCATTGAATTTAGTAATCTATTAGTTTTGAATAACTCATGTTCTTGATTCCATCAAAATTTAGGAAAGATCTAACACTGCCTTTACAGTATCATTATTTTATCCATCCAAATTCAGAATGGTCCATCTTGGATTAGAATAGATCGTAATAGGGTGGACTAAGTCTACCCCCCATTAGCTGAGACAAGGTAATAATTCAAGTTAGGTCAAGCTAGCCCGAACAACTTCATAATTCATCCTACCTCCGCCCTTAGACTAGTTCAAACTACTGGACTTTCCCAATGTGGGATTTTATTATTTTTAAAACTATACATATTTTTTTATATTATATCATAATTTATACACGCATAGAGATATATATATATATATATATTATTGAGGTGTCGAGGAATGTCACATACCCCCAGCCAAATTAACTTGGGATTATTTTTCCAAATATTTTTATAAAAATAATTAGATATATTATGTTATTTAGCCTAATTTGAAACAATAGAAAATGCATGGATCATTTGTACCATTTATGTATTTGAAATAATGATGTAAGTTTTTTTATTCTCCATGCATGTTGGATTTAAAATATATTTTTCTGGACAACGGGGCTCTTGTATGGGAGTTGCGGGTGAGGTAATCAGGTTAGGTCTTTGTGTTTGGTCGGGGGATTCCTTCAGGAGGGCTGTATCAAGGACCACTTGCATTGGTGTTCCAAGAACATCTAATATTGATTTGGTATTCATAGGGTAGGGCCAATTTAGATTCTAAAGCAATGGACTAAAATTATAGACCTGCATTATTCTTTCCATTGGTATCCAACATGGTATAAAATATGATATCAAAATAGTTCTTCTCAATATTAATGAAATTTTAAATATGAAAAAATAAAAAATCAAACCAATATTTATATCCTAAAAAATAATAAGCTTTAACAATTTTTCTCTCACCCAAATACAACTTTTTTTTGGTTTATAGTTGGCCTAAATGTAATGGGATGTAATGAAGAGTTTAAATATTTTACCTAAATACCTGAGAGCACTATTGGAGGTCAATCTTGTTCAATTTTAACTATTGTAAAATTATTTATAATCATTCATAGACGATGATCCCTAATAAAAAAACATCGATTTCTATAGAAAAATAGTGTTTTCTTCCTTTGGAAAAGATAAACGTTTTTCCATCACTCATGTAGTAAAAACAGGATTTTAGATTATGTGTATTCAATCTAGATAACATACCATGTTATATAGAGTCACTAATTGTCTACATTTTTGTACCTTTATTTGTGAAATTATCTTCTTAAACTACATAATATGTAGGTACACCAATTCTCTATAATAAAATTAACTCATCAATTAGTCTCCTAAAATAAACATGAATATTTTTATTTAGATGTCCAAAAATAAGTATCACCGAATAGATATGCGATTTCTTAATATACATCGAAGGAGGTATTTTTTAAATAGGTATGAAAATGCGAAAACAATAATATTGCCTTTCATAAAAACCAAATGGATAGAAACTATTATTATAAAGTTCTGACAAGACATTATTGGGATTCTATGTAAAATATGGATGAATTTGATCAAGAAATTTCCTTAAATTATTATCACAATGATGATTTGAGATTTCACTAATAGAAATATTACATCTATTCCATGTCATCAATGTAGTTGTGTTGTGAAATATAAATAGTCCATAAAATCTAAATTTAATAATAAAATACCCCATTATATGAATAGTCCCATTTTTTTGACATTTTATATTGTACCTATTTGTAACATTATTTTCAACCGGTTGGAAATTTTAGTAACCAAAACATATTAACCAAAATATAAGTTGCAATAATTTGAAGAATAAAGGATATTATGATAAATAAGACCTAAATTAAACAATAAACTCTTTCTTTCCTAGAAATTTTTATCCATCATAATTCTCTAAATAAACAATGATTTCTCCAAAGATGTAATTTATATAAAAACTATTTAACTTTCAAAAATTTAATTTAATAGATATAAATTTTATAATAGATTCAAATTTTCTAATATTGAATATAAGATATATATAATCCTTATAACATTTCAAAAAATAATAATATTAATATGGTACCAATATTAGTTTTGTGTTATCATTTTGAGATTCTATTTCATGAAATGATAGACAATCAACTTTGTTTACTAATTTTTTAAAAAATTATGAATCTGGATCAAAATATTTTGTATCTTCTTCTGAATTGCATTCACCATGTTGATACAAAAACATTTAATCTTTTCTAAATCTAAAATGCCACTGAGGGGCCCCAAAATTATCAAACATTACAAATCCCATGACACTGCATTTCCAAAATGGATGTTTATATGGCTCTTTTGAAACGAATTTTGAATTTGACAGTGAAAATGATATAAATTATTCAATATCCCCATTGTAGAAAATATTTACACCATAAATTTTTTTTATGATGACTTATCCAATAACAACAACATGATAAAAACTAGTGACTATTTCCCAGGTCCATAGTTTTTTAAAAGAATAACACTAATAAGTTTATTATGAAAAATTCTATAAATATATTACCAAAATTTTTATCACTAAATAGACAGTTTTTTATTTTTTGTAACATATTTTATAAAATATTATTTCTTAAATATTATTATAAATTTAAAGATGAGGCTTTACCTTATTGTGCATTTGATAGGTGTATATTTTTAATAAATTACACTAATTTATACTAATTTAGATTCGTTTAAAATAATTTATAAAGATTTATAAAGATTTATTATACTTTATATTGATCAATAAATATTTTTAATAATTTATAACAAATTATTAATTATTTATTTAAG
This sequence comes from Viscum album, assembly GCA_963277665.1. Taxonomy (NCBI): domain Eukaryota; kingdom Viridiplantae; phylum Streptophyta; class Magnoliopsida; order Santalales; family Viscaceae; genus Viscum; species Viscum album. Next base: position 859,898,987 of record OY728143.1, on the reverse strand, counting down.
AAATTGTAATAAAGTAATTTTTATAAGAATTTATAATACTTAATAATAATTAATAACAATTTATTCTAATTTAGACTAATTTTATACTAACATAGGCTAATTTTTCATAATATATTCAAATTTATAATAGTTTATATTATTTTAGTCTATTTTAGATTAATTTTTACTTATATATTAACTATTTTGAATAAATTTTATATTTTTTTAAATTATATAATTCATATAAAAATTGAAATAAATTTATACTAATTTATGATAAGTTTTGTACTAATTTATTTTTAGTATTTATTAAAAAATCACAGTATTTTTTTATTAATCACAATAGTTTTTTACTAATTAAGAATAATTTCATTTAATTTTTTTAATTTAGAATTTTTAAGACTCTTATAGACTAATTTATGATAATTTATTCTAATTAAGAAAAATTGATAAGAATATATAACAATTTGAACTAATATATTCATTATAATATAATAATTAATAATAATATTTATTAATTTATTCCAACTTATAAAAATTAATATACAAGTTAATATTACATTATACAAATTCGTATTAAAATTTTTCTTAATATGTAAATAATTCTTACTAAAATGTTAGTACTATTTTATTAATTTTGATATATTGGTTTTTTAAATTTTTATATTAATTTATAATATCTTAAACAAGTTTATAATAATTTAAAACAATTTATATTAACTTATAGTAGTTTATAATTTATGTATAATTCATTGGTTTGTATTAAACTATTCTAATTTATTCATTATCTTCTAGAAATTAATATATCCATTAATTTATATTATTATATTTTAAATTTAATTAATTTTCTTTTTAATGTGGGGGCCAAAAACACTTTATTTTTTGAAATAGAGGACCTATTTTTATTGGGTAGTGGAGACCCATTAAGTATCATTTAAGACTAGAGGTCATTAAATTTCATTATATTATGGCATGTAAGCTTCGACCTGTAATATAAGGACCTATCCATAAACATTACATTACCTTGAGTTTTATTAAAGAAATTACTTTCTTTCACTTTTAGGATCTTCTTATAGAATTAGGTTATAATTATACATAACAAGATAATATAATATAACATGGAAACATCCAATTAGTATCCATTTTTTCCACCATATAAAACTTTTAAAACAATATATTATTGTTTTGGTTGAAAATTCTTCAAGACTTTCAACATGTGATGTCCCAGACCCGGATGCCACTAAATGGGAGTCTTGATGTTGGTGGGCTACATGGACATAAGCACATCTCCCTGAATGCCAATGGATTCCAACTAGTAGCGAGGGCCTAGGGTTTATCCATGGGGAGACTATGCTCTCAATACTAAAGTGTAGCATAGCATTTCAAAGTAAACCTAGGAAAATAGAGGAAGAAATTTGAGTAAACAAAAGGCACAACGAAAGATAGGGACATCAATAACTATAAATGAAACAACTGGAGTAGAATTCAACAACTGATGAAATTTCATACCACTAGAATACTGGAACTCATAGAAACAAGACACCAGGCATAACATGTTCCACAAAAATAAAATGAAAATCAAAGACTATCCTAGTCATCCTGAGCTCCAACTCAGTCATATGCTATCAAGATCCATACTAAATAGTAAGAAATCAACTGTTTGAATCAGTATTATTCCCTTTGTCAACACCTAAAACCATTTTTATCTTCCCCAGGTACCAAACATCTCATGGTGAGGGTGTGAGATAAATCTTAGTGGGCAGCAACCAACTGTTTCTTTAACATCCGACCTATGTAATGGACATGTAACAGTGTAAGAATTCATATATAAATTAAAGTAGTACAGTGTAACTAAATACCCAATTACCTGCTTCTACCCTCGGATGGTGTTTGAACAAGTAAACAATTCATTACATGATTAATATGTGTTTATAAATACATCACATGTTAAGAATAGTGGAGGTTCTATGTTATAACAAGGGAATTGGTAATGATATTTAATAGTAAATTCCCAAGGTAATAATCAGGGTAACATAAACATAAATGGTCAAAAAATTAGTAATAACTATAGTTGGGCATGGGGTAAGAGTGTAATCTAAGAATCATAGTCCAAGGAATTCCAAAATTAGACTTCTACTGAGTTTAAAGATTTTATCCAATGTAAAATGGGGAAAAGCAATGACTGGCCCTGATGGTATTTATCCAAGGAACATATTTGTCAATGCTGGATCTATTAAGTGTATATGAGGCATCCTATGATGATATGTAAGGGGTACAATAGTTTCATATCCGGCATCCAAAGAATAGACAAGGATCGAGATCTAGGTGGGTATCAAACTAAGAAATCCATATCGTTGAATCAGAATTGGGTTCCTGAGTGCTATGGGCATTATCCAATCAGGATCCAAGGTGAGATCAAGTCAAACCATTCTTATTTTATTATTAATTCATGTAATAGACCATTTGGATCAAGCCTTTCCTTTCATTAGTGTGATAATTTCAAGTAGCCTTAATCCTTTAAATCAAGTCATTTGGTTTATGGCTTTCCTTTCATAAGTTTGAAATGGACATGTGCCATGATACCATCCATTTTATCCATTAAAATCACATTTCATTTTCATGGTTCATTCTGATATATTCAATAAGTGAGGTAAGTGGTTCTATATATATTCGACCAACCATTCATTAAACTTTAAGGCCTAGTCATATACATAGTATGCTTTCCAATTCACATTTCACATTTCATTGTCAAATTGAAGAACATACCATAGATGAGTCAAGTGGTGATCATAAATGGTAATTTCCATTATTAAATTCACAATATACAAAATCCATTTAATATATAAACTCTTACCCTTAGGAAGTTCAACCCAAGGCACACCCGAATGGTGGCTCAAACATGTCAAAAAACTAAAATGAAAATTATGGAATAACACCCTACATGTGATGAATGGAATTATGGGATTAACTACCAATAATTAATCACATATATGGAAATATCATACCCATATGGTTCTAACAATCACAAGAATGACATATAAATTCTATAAATGACACCTGATGAAAATGGTGGGCCACAAACGATAAATCCAAAATCAATGAACTTGAGGGATGAGTTATTGACCACCCACTATAGGGTTGTATGACCCTTATCCTTCTATATCAACCCTTGATTTGTCTTGTATTATAATATATCTAAGAAAGGGATAAAATGGTCATACCCCAAAAGCTCGGTTGAGAGAAAAAGAGGAGAAGAACTCAAGGGAACTCGATTTCTTGTCGTTGCGCCTCCAACGTAATGAAAAAAAGCTTTGTCAGATCTCGAAAGAAAGATATCTATTGATTCCTACCTAATATATTCAAAGGGATCCAAAATTAGAGCAATTTAGGTTAATCCAATGGTAATTTAGAATATAGAGGATGAGGGGTTCTAATTAGATCATTAAAAGAAAAATAGTCAAATTACAGAGAAAAATGGTCTATGCACAGTTTGTCCACACAGATCAACAAATCGTGTGCAACCCTTGAACAATTACCTAGGAATAAAAAGAACTCTCATGGTTAGGTTGCATAACCATGTTCCAACCATGTGAGGTGGGTCTCATCGAAAAAACACCATCTGCACAGTTTGACAAACAGTGAGACAACATTGCACCCATCGGGTGTCATGGAATGCTTCTCCAAAAAAATGTGTTTCAGGCTTCAAAAAATCCTCTGACACCCTTGGTGTCACGACCCATCCTCAGGGCCCGTGCCGTGACTACCCCAAGCCCGCCTTCCATAGGCTAGGGGCTGGCGACTAGCACCAAGGCGTAAATCCTAGAAAAAGGGAAGGCATTGCCTTTGTAAAGTGAACAGGCACTACAGAGTAAGCAAGTGGAAAAGTAAACACTAAGTAAAAGCTGGTACAACAGTAAGTGTGGAAAAGTAAAGGGGGCTGGAAATACAAGCCCAACTGTAAAGTACAACTGAAAGGGGAAAAACAGCAACTGAAAAGTAAAGCCGCAACGTCGAGCCATCCACTAGAAGTCCCACCTGAAGGGTGAGTACAGATAGCCTCCACTGCTCCTCGGTCCAGCCGTCCGCTCCGAGTACACTCCGCCCAGTGGTCCACCTCCAGGTACCGTCCTGCTCCGAAATCCTTCACCGCGATCAATGTTGTTCGTCGTCTACAACCAACACAACGTAGTGCGGGTATAGCCCGTGTAGGGGTGAGTATAAGCTACTAAGTAGGGACCCCGAGACCCCCGAAGGTCTCCCAGAATCCACAAAGGATAAACCACAAAGGAAGGATACAATCACGAAGTAACATCCGACACGGCTTAGGTATATGCCCATACATATACCTAAGTCATCAATTCTCGCTCGGCTCCAACATCCGAGCTCAAGTACAACCCAGTCCACACAGGAAAGAAAAACGTAAATCCACACAGGAAAGCACAACACAATCCACAAAGGAAAGCAAAACGTAAATCCACACAGGATAGCGCAACACAATCCACAAAGGAAAGAAAAACAGGGTTTCAGCTCACACAGTTATACTTCTTCGTAAAGTAAGAGAGATGATCAGATGTAATCACTGATTCATCTTCTAGGACCCACGTAGGATAAAAGCATTGTTGACATCGTCATCGAACCCACAGAGGATTCCGATACAATTTTCTTCATCATCGAACCCACATAGGATTCCAGTACGATAGTCTCCATCGTCGACCCCACATAGGATTCCAGTACGATTGTCTTCATCGTCGAACCCACATAGGATTCCAGTACGATTGTCGTCATCGTCGAACCCACATAGGATTCCAGTACGATTGTCTTCATCGTCGAACCCACATAGGATTCCAGTACGATTTTCCTGATCGTCGAACCCACATAGGATTCCTGTACGATTGTCTTCATCGTCGAACCCACATAGGATTCCAGTACGATTGTATTCATCGTCGAACCCACATATGATTCCAGTATGATTGTCTTCATCGTCAAACCCACATAGGATTCCAGTACGATATTCTTCATCGTCGAACCCACATAGGATTGCAGTACGATTTTCTTCATCATCGAACCCACATAGGATTCCAGTACGATTGTCTTCATCGTCGAACCCACGTAGGATTCTAGTACGATTGTCTTCATCGTCGAACCCACATAGGATTCCAGTACGATTTTCTTCATCGTCATCGATGTAGCAGTCGCAGCCAGCTCTAGGATTCCCGCACACAGCAAGCTTGCTCGGGAGGGTCTGCTCCATGATTCGAGAGGCTGATACATCAACTGACACCTAGTCCATAGTTGATGTATCCGAAAGTTCCATATAGTCAACAGGAACTCAACGTCGCAGACGGCGCGTCAATTGGACGCCCGGTCTGAGAGTTATTGGATTTTTCGTCGCAGGGGCCCGGTTGGTTTTTAAGGCAAAACCAACCCAACCATACTCCACCTACATCCAAACCTCGGGCAGAGTATTCCAAAAGATCTGTCTCACTTAGGGGAATCCACCAAAGTCAATGGCACGTCAATCGGACGTCCGGACCTCAAGATATGAGCGTTTCCGCTCCGAGGGCTTGGTTGGTTTTGTGTACGAACCAACCCGTCCGAACCCAAAGTATTTCGAAACCCTGAGTGCAATATACCGAAACGACTGTCTCAATCCAAGGATCGTATCGCCATTGACGGCGGGTCATTCGGAGGCATGTAGCTCAAGTTATGAGCAAAAGACCGAAAAGGTCTGGAAATGGGGGGGTCTAGGCCCGGACCGACCCGGCCCGACGCCCCCTGGTCGGCCCGAACTGGGTCGACCCGACCCGGGTCGGAGTCCGACCTGGTTGGCGCGAACCGGCACGACCAGGGTGGCCCGGGCCAGCCTGGGCGCGACCCAGCTCTGCTCGGCCGAGCCTGCCGATCGGAGGAAGCCACGGGGGGGCGCTGCCCCCCGTGGGCTGGAACACCGCGGCCCCGGGTGGGGCCGCCTCGCCCGTGGACGCGGCGGTCGGGCCGCGTCCCTCCTCCCGGTTCCGCGCGACCGCGGAATCGGCTTGCCGCCACGTCTTCAGCCACGGTGGGTTTTTCCAGCGGCGCGCCGGGCGCCGCCGCACCAGCGGGAGCTTCCGCGAGCCACCGGATGCGCTCCGGTGGTCTGTTTTTCATGCGGTCTTTGCCAGAGGTCCTCCTGGGACTCGATCTTCACTGTCAGGCCCTCAAATCACCTTTGAGGCCCCATTTGTCATCGTCCTCCAATCTGTGCATCAACGGAAAACTGCGGAGGGTTGTCGGGCCGTGTTTGTTTGGCCCGCACCCTCCGCATTAGGTGATAACTATCGGGAATAAATATTCAACACATGAATAACAAGCAAGGAAAAATTTTAATAGAATTAAAATTGAACTTTGATCTGGGTTCTTGTTTTAAAATAAACAATCACGGGAATAAATTATTTCACAAACAAACCCCTACCTCACCGAGTCGTCGCACGCGCGTTCTTCGCGGAATTGATCGTCACAGAAGGACGCGATCATCGCATCGCGGAAGGGCGTCGCGTCGTCGTGGAAGGGCATCGCGTCGTCGCAGAATACGGTGTCGCGTCAATGAACTCCGAGGTTCAAGAACATGCAGATTTAATTAATAATAATTAAATACATATTGTTGTTAAAAATCCACAAAGAATTTAAAAGGAGTGCAACCCCCTACCTTGTCGTCGTCGATCGAAGGTTGTCGCGAGGTTGGATTGTCGCGGAAGAACGTTGCGGAAGAAGAATCGCCGGCGTCGTGGAACTTGGCGTCGCGTCGTCAATCTTTGAGGGCTCGGCATTCTTCGTCGCCCTTCGTCGAAGGCCGGTGTTCTTCGCGTTCTTCGCGTTCTTCGCGTTCTTCGTGTTCTTCGCGTTCTTCGCGAAGGAGGATGAAGAACTTGAGGTTTTTGTCAAATCTTATCAACAAACAACCCTTAAGAAGAATAGCGTTGGTCTTATTTTATTAACATGCCAACAAACGAAAAAAAAAAGATAAGTTAAGTAACGACCCATTAATTCATAGAATTAATTCAACGAATAAAACCGCCCAATTAATTGGTGCGTTAAGAATTTAAGAAAACGCGTCAGTTGACTTTCATAATGATGGGTTTTTGCGGGGGCGTTACTTTGCGGAAAGAAACGGTGGGGATCATGCGGGCCCCACCTCACAAATATCCTACCAAGAGGGTAGGATATTTTTGGATAGCACCCTATCCGCATCAACTCAGCTTAAGCAGCTTTAAGTGTCTTCCAAGTGGCTTTAAGTGAAATAAAATAAAGTTTGTCGTACCAATTATTTTATTTCTTAACTTTAAGCCCAAAAATTAAAAACCACACCCGAGCAAACGCAGCTCCAGAAGAGGAGTTTCTAAGCAAATACTGGCGTTGTGATTCCATCAGTGCCCTCAGAATTCGATTCCGAGCACCAGTTCAAAAGTTAGGAAAACTCGCTCGTCCGTTCACTGAACGTACCCGAGCCAAACTACTGAAAATGATTCCGTGCATACCGGGCCTCGGAATCAGGTGCCGTCAGAAATTGCATTCTTGTAAATTCCAAAGAAAATTAAGAAAAAAATTTCCTTGAAATTTACGGGTCTTTACATTACTCCCACCACAGGGATTTACATCCCCGTAAAGCTTCACCACAAACTTAGGGATACAAAGGCGGTACTGAGCACGCATCTGAGCCTCCGGCTCCAAAGTGCTCTCCTAGAGGTTTCCGTGCTGCCATCTGATGCGCACAAGAGGAATCGATCGTCCATGCAGGACCCGCTTCTGTCGATCCTCGATATCAACTGGGAGCTCCACAAAAGTCTCCCCATCACCAACGTCCAGCTCCCCATGTTCAATGGTGTCTGATGGGTCATGCACGTATCTCCTCAGTTGAGATACGTGGAAGACGTCGCGCACCCGGTGCAACTGAGGTGGTAGAGCCAGGCGATAAGCTACCTCTCTAATCCTGTTGAGGGCTTGGAATGGTCCGATGAAGCGTGGAGACGACTTGCCGCCCCGTCCAAATATCCGTAAACCACGTCGAGGTTAGACACGCCAGAAGATGTGGTCTCCATCCTCGAACTCTAGTGGCCTCCGCCTTCTGTCAGCACTAGACTTTTGCCGGTTCTGAGCTGTCCCCATCCGCTCATGGATAACTTGGACCTTTCTGGTCCTACAAGAGCTGCTGAGATTTCTTCTTTGCCGACAAGAGAAATCTGGTCTCATCCCCGGGATGAACCATGTTCTTCGCCTAATACAGTCAATCCCGACATGGATGGTACTAGTCCATACCAAGGATGACGTCGTAAGGCCTCGACGCTACTACCAAGAGATCCAACTGTTACTCTCGCCTCCAAGGGTTGAGTTAAACTGTCGGCATCAGTGTGTGGTAACTGGGTCTCCTCCAGTAGATGTCTCACAAGTGAGGGTCAAGTCAACAGTCTAAACTGGAACCTCTTAGTAACAACACAAAAGAGGACAGGAATGAAAACATCACAAAGGTGTGTGTATTTTATTATTGCAGCTCATAATACAAAGATGCTACACAACAGCAACAAGGAACTAGAAGTACAAAAGACATATCCACTAGTTCCGCTCCTGTCCATCTGCTCCCAGAGCTCCATGATCGAAGGCCTTAGCTTCCTGAAACTGAGGTCTCCCATGTCCACCTGTTCCCTACGGTCGGGGTGGTCTCCCAGGTGGTGGTGGTGGTAAGGCCTCAAAGCGTCGTCCACCACCCGCTGCTCGGCCAGCTCCTCTGCCATGCCCGCCTACTCCCTGTGGAACTTCATGGTCGAACCTTTTCCTGGGAGGTCCCTCTACAACCTTCTATTCATCAGCAGGATGAGTCGGGCATTCTTGAGCCATGTGACCTTGCCCGCCGCATGCGTAGCATTGCCTGCTCCTCGAGTAGCTGGCTCTCCTTCTTGTGCCCTACACAACTGAACCGTCACCCTGAGATTGCCCATCCGAAGGCCTGGCCTGCTTGGACCTCTGCGTCACCTGTCGACTGCCAGCTGCAGAAGACTCCGCTACGGGTCGTCCTGCGGAGGGTCCTACCGCTGGTGCCTACTCGGCGAGGAAACTCTCCACTAAAAGGGCTCTCTCCAACACCTCTTCTTGCGTCAGAATGTTGAGGGATATCATCGAGGCCCTGATCTCATGCCTCAGTCCCTGCTCTAAGGTCCGTTCCCGGAAGAACGGATCTCGTACCATATCGGTGGAGTAGCGCGAGAGATCAGTAAATCTCGCCGAGTACTGGGCAACCATCATGTTGCCATGCCGCAGCTGTAGTAGCTCCTGGATGCGCACCGCACGGAGGGTGGCTGGGACGAACTCCAAGCGGAAGATGCTCTCAAAGTCCGTCCAGAGGAGAGATGCCTCATCGTGCACCTGGAGAATCAAGCTCCACCATCTGCCTACTGCCGCGTGTAGGAGGCTCGCTGCAAGGATCACGATGAGGTCTGCTGGTGTCCTCACTAACCTGAAAACTCATACAACCACCTCCAGTCAGTCCTCGGCTACCTGGGGGTCCATCTCCCCGCGGAACCGGGGTGTTCACTGGCGCTGGAACTCATGCAGTGCACTATGGCGACGTGCATCGTCAGCGGCTGGGGCGGGTAGCATTGGTGGCTCGGCGGGTATAGGTACCACCGGTGCCTCAACTGTCAAAGGGCCTTGTACCGAGTCCTTGTCGCTCGGTGGGCTCTCGCCACGCACAACGCTCGGAACCCTAGATGGATGCCGTCGTGGGGCCATCCTGAAAAGAAACAGGTGTGTCACGGTCAGAATAGTATACCTGGTGAGCTGATACAAGTAATCACAAAGAAAACTCGAAACACGCATGCAATCAATGTTTTTGTGCATTAAGTCGGAAATCAGAATCCAGGGTCCTGGTGTACGGATACGTCGGCCGCCGCACCAACACTGGACTCCCTGGACTGATAACCACACCCAATACGCTAAACACTATTACTTCACATAGAAAAGATCAGAGTCTGTGGTAGAACCGAACCTCGCTCTGATACCAATTTGTCATGGCCTGCCCTCGGGGCCCGTGCCGTGACTACCCCAACACCGCCTTCTATAGGCCAGGGGCTGGCGACTAGCACCAAGTCGTAAATCCCAGAAGAAGGGAAGGCATTTCCTTTGTAAAGTGAACAAGCACTACAGAGTAAGCAAGCGGAAAGTAAAAACTAAGTAAAATCTGGTACAACAGTAAGTGTGGAAAAGTAAAGGGGTCCAGAAATACAAGCCCAACTATAGTGTACAACAGAAAGGGGAAAACAGCAACTGAAAAGTAAAGCTGCAATGTCGAGCCGTCCACTGGAAGTCCCACCTGAAGGGTGAGTACAGATAGCCTCCACCGCTCCTCGGTCCAGCCGTCCGCTCCAAGTACACTCCGCCCAGTGGACCACCTCCAAGTACCGTCCTGCTCTGCAATCCTCCACCGCGATTAGCGCTGTCTGTCGTCTGCAACCAACACAACGTAGTGCGGGCATAGCCCGTGCAGGGGTGAGTATAAGATACTCAGTAGGGACCCCGAGACCCCCAAAGGTCTCCCAGAATCCACAAAGGATAAACCACAAAGGAAGTATACAATCACGAAATAACATCTGACACGGCTTAGGTATATGCCCATACATATACCTAAGTCATCAATTCTCGCTCGACTCCAACATTCGAGCTCAAGTACAACCTAGTCCACACAGGAAACCAAAATTTAAATCCACACAGTAAAGTACAACACAATCCACAATGGAAAGCAAAACGTAAATCCACACAGGATAGCGCAACACAATCCACAAAGGAAAGCAAAACGGGGTTTCATCTCACATAGGTATACTTCTTCGTAAAGTAAGAGAGATGATTAGATGTAATCACTGATTCATCTTCTAGGACCCACGTAGGATACAAGCACTGTTGACATCGTCGTCGAACCCATAGAGGATTTCGATACAATTTTCTTCATCGTCGAACCCACATAGGATTCCAGTACGATAGTCTCCATCATCGAACCCACATAGGATTCCAGTACGATTGTCTTCATCGTTGAACACACATAGGATTCCAGTACAATTTTCATCATCGTCGAACCCACATAGGATTCCAGTACGATTGTCTTCATCGTCGAACCCACATAGGATTCCAGTACGATTGTATTCATCATCGAACCCACATAGGATTCCAATACGATTGTCTTCATCGTCGAACCCACATAGCATTCTAGTACTATTGTCTTCATCGTCTAACCCACATAGGATTCCAGTACGATTGTCTTCATCGTCGAACCCACATAGGATTCCAGTACGATAGTCCTCATCGTCGAACCCACATAGGATTCCAGTACGATTGTCCTCATCATCGAACCCACATAGGATTCCAGTACGATTGTCTTCATCGTCGAACCCACATAGTATTCCAGTACGATTGTCTTCATCATCGAACCCACATAGGATTCCAGTAATATTGTCTTCATCGTCATCGATGTAGCAGTCGCAGCCAGCTCTAGGGTTCCCGCACACAGCAAGCTTGCTCGGGAGGGTCCGCTCCACGAGCCGAGAGGCTGCTACATCAACTGACACCTATTCCAAAGTTGATGTATCCAAAACTTCCGTATCGTCAACAGGAACTCAACGTCGCAGACGGCGCATTAATCGGACGCCCGGTCTGAGAGATATTGGCTTTTTCTTCCCAGGGGCCCCGTTGGTTTTTAAGGAAAAACCAACCCGACCATACTCTACCTGCGTCCAAACCTCGGGCGGAGTATGCCAAAAGATCCGTCTCACATAGGTGAATCCACCAAAGTCGACGGCACGTCAATCGGACGTCCGGACATCAAGATATGAGTGTTTCCGCTCCGACGGCCCGGTTGGTTTCGTGTACGAACCAACCCGGACAAACTCAAAGTATTCCAAAACCTTGATTGCGATATACCGAAACGACCGTCTCGATCCAAGGATCGTATCGCCGCTGACGGTGGGTCATTCGGAGGCCCGTAGCTCATGTTATGAGAAAAAGACCGAAAAGGTCCGGAAACGGGGGGGTCTAGGCCCGGACCGACCCGGCCCAACCGCCCCTGGTCGGCCTGAACTGGGTCGACCCGGTTGGCGCGACCCGGCCTGGCCAGGGCGGCCCGGCCAGGCCTGGGCGCAACCCGGCCCGGCGGGTCGGCTCGGCTCGGCGCGACTGAGCCGGCCGATCGGAGGAAGCCGCAGGGTGGCGCTGCCCCCCGCGGGTTGGAACACCGTGGCCCCGGGTGGGGCCGCCTCGCCCGCGGATGCAGTTGTCGGGCCGCGTCCCTCCTCCCGGTTCCGTGCAGCCGCAGATCCGACTTTTTTCCGCGGCTTCAGCCATGGGGGGTTTTGCCAGCGCCGCGCCGGGCGCCGCCGCCACCTCCGGCCGCCGCGCCGGCGGGAGCTTCCGCGGCCCACTGGATGTGCTCCGGTGGTCCGTTTTGCATGCGGTCTTCACCAGAGGTCCTCCCGGGACTCGATCTTCACTGCCAGACCCTCAAATCGCCCTTGCGGCCCCATTTGTCATCATCCGCCAATCCGCGCATCAACGGAAAACTACGGAGGGTTGTTGGGCCGTGTTTGTTTGGCCCACACCCTCCGCGTTAGGTGATAACTATCGGGAATAAATATTCAACACATGAATAACAAGCAAGGAACAATTTTAATAGAATTAAAATTGAACTTTGATCCGGGTTCTTGTTTTAAAAGAAACAATCACGGGAATAAATTATTTCACAAACAAACCCCTACCTCGCTGAGTCGTCGCACGCGCGTTCTTCGCGGAATTGATCGTCGCGGAAGGACGCGATCATCGCGTCGCGGAAGGGCGTCGCATCATCACGGAAGGGCGTCGCGTTGTCGCGGAATACAGTGTCGCGTCAACGAACTCTGAGGTTCAAGAACATGCATATTTAATTAATAATAATTAAATCCATATTGTTGTTAAAAATCCACAAAGAATTTAAAAAGAGCGCAACCCCCTACCTTGTTGTCATCGATCGAAGGTTGTCGCGGGATTGGATTGTCGCGGAAGAACGTCGCGGAAGAAGAATCGCCGGCATTGCGGAACTTGGCGTCGCGTCGTCGATCTTCGAGGGCTCGACGTTCTTCGTCGCCCTTCATCGAAGGCCGGCGTTCTTCGCGTTCTTCGCGTTCTTCGCGTTCTTCGCATTCTTCACGTTCTTCGCGAAGGAGGATGAAGAACTTGAGGTTTCTATCAAATCCTCTCAACCAACAACCCTTAAGAAGAATAGCGTTGGTCTTATTTTATTAACATTCCAACAAACGAAAAAAAAAGATAAGCTAAGTAACGACCCATTAATTCATAGAATTAATTCAACGAATAAAACCGCCCAATTAATTGGTGCGTTAAGAATTTAAGAAAACGTGTCAGTTGACTTTCATAATGACGGGTGTTCGCGGGGGCGTTACTTAGCAGAATGAAACGGTGGGGCTCGTGCGGGCCCCACCTCACAAATTTCCTACCAAGAGGGTAGGATATTTTTGGATAGCATCCTATCTGCATCAACTCAGTTTAAGCAGCTTTAAGTGGCTTCCAAGTGGCTTTAAGTGAAATAAAATAAAGTTTGTCGTACCAATTATTTTATTTCATAACTTTAAGCCCGAAAATTAAAAACCACACCCGAGAAAACGCAACTTCGGAATAGGTGTTTCTAAGCAAATATCGGCGTTATGATTCCATCGGTGCCCTCAGAATTCGATTCCGAGAACCGGTTCAAAAGTTAGGAAAACCCGCTCGTCCGTTCACTGAACGTACCTGAGCCAAACTTCTGAAAATGATTCCGGGCATACCAGGCCTCGGAATCAGGTGCCGTCAGAAACTGCATTCTTGTAAAATTCCAAAGAAAATTAAGAAAAAAAATTCCTTGAAATTTACGGGTCTTTACACTTCGGGTATTTACCAACTAAGAAGGAATCTAAAAAAGATCCAATATAATTACTTACAATGAAATTTAAAGGATCCATACTAGAGTGAAAAACCATGTTCTTATATTCTTCCCCCCTTAAAATAACTCATCCCTTTGTTCACCATACATGGGGGTGAAACACTTTCTAAGAATATTTTTGGCCAATGAGTTCATATTTGAGCATAATGCTCCCATGTCTTGTCCTGCATGTGTCCAGGAATCCATAGATCTCATACTAGAGGGATAGACCATCGTCTGGGAGTCTTCATGCTTTGGTCAATGATGCATGCTAGATACTCATCAAAGGAAGCATCAACATCTAACTCCTCTTCCATAGGATCAATGGTATGAGAAGGATCAGCATGATACCGGTGAAGCTATGAAACATGGAAGACTTCGTGAATGGCATGGTACCTCATATGTAGTAGCAACTGATATGCCTCTAACATGAGTCTTTATGGAATCAAAAACGGTCCTATATAGTGAAGAGACAACATTCCTTGATTTTGGTAACATCTATTCCCTATCATGAGAGATGACCATAGGAAAATATGATCCCCAACCACGAACCCTAGAGGTCGTCGATGATGAAAGGCATAAGATTTCTATCTATACTGGGTTGTATCCATATGCATTTGGATCATCTGAATTTTCTCTGAAGTCTCCTGAACAAGATGAGGAACTAGTAGGGTTATCTCACCTACCTCTAGTAATCATAGGGGGTGAACAACATGGCCAACCATATAAGGCCATGAAATATCCATCTGAATTATTGCTATAAATCTATTATTATAGGGGAACTCAATGAGAGGGATATACATCTCCCATGAACCACTTAAATCAAAGACACATGCTTGATGAATATCCTACAGAACATTTATTGTTTGTTCTGAATTTCCATCAGTCTGAGGGAAAAAAGATGTGCTTAGAAGCACATAACTTCCATTAGCCTTCTACAAACCCAACCAGAACCATGAAGTGAAACAAGAATCCTAGTCTAAATCAATAGTATAATGAACCCCGTGTAGTCGTATAATCTCACAGAGTTAATGTCAGCCCAGTTCATCAACACAGAAAGAATCCCAAATAGGAATGAAGTGGGATAATTTAGTTAGTTGGTAAATGAATAATCATATAGAATCACTATCCCTTAATAAATCTTAGTAATCTGACAATGAAATACATATCCATGTCTTCCGAATTTCATTATGGTGCTGGAAGTGGTTGTAACAAGCCCATAGGTTTATTATTCTCCTCCTTTACTTGCTAAAAGGTGGTACACCTAGTGATAAAGACTGCTATATGATGCTTCATTTCAGGCCACTAATACTGGGATCACATACCTCAATACATCTTCAAGATTCCTTGATGAACATCCCACAGAGAATCATGGGACTCTTTCATCAACTCCTCTCTCATATCTGGAAGAACCCAGATACACCCAACTAGATGCATGACGTCGTCTCTATCTATAAACTAATCCAGATGTAGGTTATCTCTTAATATACTCTCACATAGAACCAATCCTTCAGGATATGAAAATTTTATAGTCCTCACCTTCTCAAGGAGGGAATAGGTAACTAATAGTGATGAGAGATAACACTGCTCATGAATATCATGAAACTCTACATGAAACATAGAAAATAGGGACATTAACTTCAATTCAACACAGTCTTCTCGTACAAGTAGTGTTTTATATTTTCTACTCAATGCATCAACAACTACATTACCCTTAATAGGTGTATAGGCAATCTAAAAATCAAAGGATTGTATATATTTGACCCATATTTACTATCTGAGATTCAATTCATGTCAGGAAAAGATATATATGAGGCTCTTATGGTATGTGTACACTAGAAAGTAGTCACCCAGAAGATAGTTTCTCCAGCAATATAAGGCATGAAAAACTTTTACTAGATCATGGTCATGTGCCATGTAATTTCTCACATCAGGTCTCAAATACCGAGATCCACATGCAATAACTCAATCCACCTACATTAGTACTAATCCCAGTATAATTCATGATGCATCACTGATGATGATATAACCTATTACTGGATCCAGAAGAGTCAAAATATGCATTGATACAAGACTCCCTTTTATCTCCTAAAAGGATTTATCACATGCTCTTGACTATTTGAACATTACAACCTTAATTTTAAGACTAGTAAGAGGTGAAGAAATGTAGGAAAATTCAAGTATAAAATGCATGTAATATCTATTTGTATCCAAGAAACTCTATATATTAAACACTTTCATAGTATTCTCTAAGGAAACTATTACACTAAAAAATTTTAGGTCAATAGTTATTCCTGATTATAAGATAATACAACCCATGATTTGAACCTTGTCAATCTAGATGCGGCACTTAGTAATATTTAAATAATTCTAATGTTGTTTCAGTGTACTCAGAATGATCTCAAGATGTTTTGCATGGTCTCTATAAGAATGAGAATACACTAAGATTTCATCTACAAATACCATGAAAAAAGATTCTAAATATGGATGGAATACCCTATTCACCATAGCCATGAAAACAGTGTGTGTGTTCATAAAGGCCAATGACATAAAAAGGTACTCATACAAACCATACCTGCTACGGAAAGCTGTAAGAGCTATGTATGATGGTATGAATAGCACCCAATGATAACCCGATATCTGGTCGATCATGTTGAATACCATTTCTCCACAGAGCTAGTCGAAGAGCTCGTCTATTAGGGAAATTGGATACCAGTTCCTAAATGTAAGCTGGTTCAATCTTTTATAATCCACACAAACACATAAGGTTCCATCCTAGTTATTTCCAAAAATAATAGTTGAACCCCAAGAGGATATAATGGGCCATATAAATCCCATAGCCTCTAAATCCATTAACTATTTCTTGAGCTCCTTATGCTCTATAGGTGTCATCCTGTAAGGATGAATGGACATTATAGCTACTCCTGGAATAAGATTGATTATAAACTCTACCTATCTCTCAGAAGGTAAGCTAGAAAAACATCAATAAATAAATCCTTGAAATGATCCACTACTTTAGGGTAAGCAACATGACATAAACCATGATCCTCTATGAAGATATTAAAAATTTGGGTGGTCACTACACATAGCCCAGGATGCTCTAGTCCTGCTCTACCAGCCTAGACATCCTGCTCACACTTATGTAGATAACTTCTACCCTCTGTTAATGTAAATGATACACAGAAGAAATATGAGTCTACAAAAGCTTGATAGTGAAGCAACTAGTCTATTTTGAGAATGAAATCAAAGCACGTCATCTCCAGAACAAATATGTTCCATGAGAAACGGTAACTTACTATCTCAAGGATAAAATCCCTATACTAGTGCATACCATCTATTTATAACCCTAACGGCCTATATTGGGTCATTACACCATACTGATATTGTATCTATAGTCCAATATTTTTGAAGATAGGTATTGAGACCAATGAGTTATAAAAACCTATATCAAATAATGAAAATACTATAGTAGATGTCACAAGAAAAGTAACATGTACTATAGATGGTACCATAGAGGGATCTTTAGGTATCAGCTATAGTGAATTAAACATACCTGATCCATAATCCTATGTAATATATAGACTACAAAAATCATAACAGATCTATTGGTGATGATTATGATCAGAGGTATGGTTACCATGGCCATGACCTTCACCTCATCCAGACCTGCTGGAGTTGTTCCAAATCCCCGACTGACACAACATAAAGTAACTCTCTCTTGAAGGTGGACCTAGAACTGATCCTTTTTCACTTGATGATGGTGGAAAGGTCCTACAGAAATGCTGGAGATTCCCTATACAGTCACAATCCTGGAACATCAGTGGGTTTCTATATTAATGAGTCTTCAAATTCCCCTATCGTCCATACTGATGACACACCTTAGAGATATCGAAACAGGCACACTAGTTGTCACTACCCTAATGAGAAAAATCAAGAGAAAATTTCCTTCTACTGAAAGAACTATTGGCCTACTACGACACTAGTCCTCTATACATGGAAGTATTTCCATCCCTTAGTTTGCTCTTAGTGATAAGATATTGATTGACTATATCTAAAAAAGTATGCAAGTGAAAGACATTCACCAACGAATAGATGGTGTACTAGATCCCATCCTCGAAACATCTTTCACGTGAATGATCATCACTATCTAGAAGTGGTGAAATGTATTTTAACTCTATTAAATGCACTGAATATTCCATAAATAAAATAGAACCCCTCTTGAGATGCATGAACTCTTCGGATCTGTCATCTCTCAATGTAGGATGAATGAACTAATGATAGAAGGTGGTCTAAAAATCAACACATAAAATACCCTAATGACTACTGTCTTGGTTAATCACATCCCACCAATACTTGGATAAATCCAGAACCATGTAAGTAGAAATCTGGACCCTCTGCTCTGTAGACATCTCTAGAATCTCAAAGATAGATAGTGTGGCTTTTATCCAAGACTCAACATCTTGTGGACCACTATCCCCTTAAAAGTTAGGAGGATACTATTATTGGAACTCACGAGTCATATCATTCATCATAGGTTCATGCCATGGAGCACCATGGTATACTAGAGGCTCAGGGCCCACCACATCAGTATCATGGTCATTACCACCCTCCATGCATATTATAAAATGATGTTGTAGAAGAATAGGCCTAAATAGGCCAAGAACTATCCTTATAAAAAGATTATGTAGAAATATTGCATCACTAACGAATGATGAACATAAGAAAACTCACTACCCAAGGTATACTACCCAAACTAACCACTTAGACAACCATGTATTGGTGAGTTATCAAGTAAAAGTTTCATTTAACTTTACATTTAATTTCTAGGTTGAATCATATAAATTTCATAAACATAACAAGGCAGGATAAGGATGTTCAAAAAATTCATTTTAGATGTCAGGATTCAATTTATAATGGATATCTTATTTCTTATGTATCAGTTCCCACACACATATCACTGGAAATGACACCCATTTTTTTATAACATAATGGATCAAATCAATAAATAACTCACCCCAAACCATTGGGGTCCAAACACATCGTGAATTGAGATAGGGAATCACTCAATCACAACCAAAAATAATACATGATTAAGCTAACTATCACAACATCACTCAAAAATCACAAGCCTATCAAGAAATTCCAAGTAGTGAAATACAGCTATATGGAATGGAAATATGCATGACATGAGAATTTTAGGTGCCTATAATGATGCATGTAGCAATGATCTAGGCCCTCATATCATCAGGACAAGGATGAAATAAAACACTTAATAGAGTAATAATCAATAACACCACACAACATGTGTGTCACCCAATGGTGAAATAATGACAATTGTAATACGTAAAAGCATAACGACAATAATATTTTGGGTAACATTTCTTCTTCCCCAAACATGGGCTTGTGACACCCAAGCATGAATTACGAAAATTCCAAATCATTACTAATCTCCAATATATTTTCTTCAAATAGTAAAGTAAGAAATAAAACCTCCTATGATACCTCTTTGTGACTTCCCAGACCTAGATGCCCCTAAATGGGTTCCCCGAGCCTGGTGGGCCACATGTCCTCAAGCACTTATCACTAAATTCCAGAGGCTACTAACAAGTTGCGAGTGCCTAGGGTGTGTCTAGGGGAAGACTATGCCCTCATTTACAAATTTTATCACAACATAAGAAAGTAAACATGGGTAAATAGCGGAAGCAATATGAGTACACAGTAGAAAAATTGTAAGATAGGGAAAACCATAACAATTATTGAAACAACTAGAGTAGCATTCAATATTCGATGATATTTCATTTCACTGTTAAATAGGAAAACATGGATACAATATAGAAACATAACATCTTCCACAAATATATAAAATAAATCAATGACTATCCCAAACATCCCGAGCTCTAACTTGGTCATCTACAGTCAAGGTATATACTAAACAATAAGAAATAAAGTGTTTGATGCTATGTGTTTTCCTGTATCAACACAAGAACCCATGATATCTTCCAAAGGAACCAAACATCACCCAGAGAGGGTGTGAGATAAAACTTAGTGGTCCACCACCAATGATGTCTATAACATCTAGACCTTGTTATAGAAATGCAACAGTGTGTAGGAATGGATATATAATGTAAAGAAGTAAAATGTAACTAAATACCCAAGTACTCGATTAATCCCTTAGATGGGGTCGAAATAGTTAGATAGTTCATTATTTTATTATTACCAGTTTTTAAATAAGTCACATGTTAAAAAATTTGAAGGTTCCATGTTATAACTAAGATACCAGTAATGATATTTAATAATGAAGTCCCAAGGTAATAATCAAGGTGACATAAAACTCAATGATCAAAAAATTAGTAATAAATATACCTTATAATGGAGTAATAGTGTAATCTAAGGGGAATAATCCAAATATTTCTCCAATGAGATGCCTACTATTTCCAAGGAGTTCATCTAAGGTAAAATTGGGCAAATCAATGACTAGGCTCGATGGGCTTTAACCATGACACCTACTTGTTAATGTTGTATCGAAGTAGTGTATATGAGGCATCATATTATGATATATAAGGGGTCCTATGGTGTCATATTGGGCATCCAAAAAATAGGCAAGGATTGAGATTTATGTGGGTATCAACCTAAGCAATCCATGTCCTTGAATAGGAATGGGGTTCTCAAGTTCTCCTGGCATTCCCCACCCAGAATCCTAGTAGAGCCCGTGTCAGGACATTCTTACTTGATTATGAAGTCATGTAATAGACTGTTTGGTTCAATACTTTCATTTCGTTAGTGTGATTTGGTCATGTGTCATTCAACCTTAAAGTCAAGTCATTTGGTTCAATACTTTTCATTCATTAGTGTGAAAAGGCCAAGTAGCATGAAAAATTCCATTTAATTCATTTAAAGAACACTTTATTTTCAAGGTCCATTATTCTACCTTCCATTATTTTGGTAAAGGGTTCTATGGATATGCTACGTACCATTCATTTCATTTTATGGCCAGGTCATATACTTAGTATACTTTCCAATTCACATTTCACATTTCATTGTCAAATTGAATCCCTTTCCTTAGGTAGGTCATGTGGTGAGTATAAATGGTACTTTATAGTATTAAATTCATAATATAAGCAAGCCATTTATTATATTAATTATTGCACTTATGAATTTCTATACAAGGTACACCCAAATGGTGTCTCAATCTTGTCAAAACTCTAAAATGAAAATTGTGGTATAACATCCTACATGGGATAAATGGTGTTGTGGGTGTAACAACCAATAATTAATCACACTTATGGAAAGAGAATATTTATATGGTTATCAAAATTACAATCATGGAATATAAGTTCTATAAATGGTACCAGAATAAATTAGTGGGCCCCACATGACAAATCCAAAATCAATGAAATTAAGGGTTGATTTGTAGAACACCCACCTTAGGGATGCCCGGTCCTTCTCATTTGATATTGGATCTTGATTTTCCTCAGATCAGAATAGATCTAAAAAACTAATAAAAACACTAATTCCCATGATAACTTGGTTGAGATCAAAAGAGAATTAGAATAGCTCATGGGGACTCGAGTATATACCATTGTGTATCCAACGTGACAAACATAAGCTCAATCAGATCTTGGATGAGGGAGGTTTCTTGATTCCTACCTTAGACCTTCAAAGGGATCCAAAATGAGATCAATTTAGGATAATCCAATTGTAATAAGTATTACGGAGGACGAGGGGTTCTAATTAAATCATTAAGGGATAAATTGTCAAATTACCCAGAAATATTGCATGTGCATGGTTTGTTCGCACAGTTTGACAAACCATGAGCAAACCCTATACTATTACCTGGGATGAAGGGGTGATCACATGGTTAGGAAACATGACCATGCAAAAACCGTGTGAGGTGTCTCTATCCAGAAAAACATCATCCACACTGTTAGGAAAACTGTGCGCCAACTGATCAACATAGCTAGTTTCCCCAAAAAGATGTATTTTGGGTTCTAAAAAATCCTCAGACACCCTTGGGACCATTAACAACTAAAAAAATCAAAAAAGGTCCAATATATAGATTTAGACTGAAATTTAAAGGATCCATACCTTAGTGAAAAATCAGGTTCTTACATAATATTACCACTTCCATTCCCTTAGAAATCTTAAATCCTATTGAAAACATTTATAAAACATGGTATGAGCACATACATCTTAGTAAGGGACCTAGAAAAAATAAAAAACTTTGTCCCGTGAAAAATACAAAAACCCTTGAAAATCCATTTCTTTAAAATACAACAATTTACCCATAATGAGAATTATCATTCTTTAAAAGAATATTTTAATAAATTTAAAAGACAAATGTTTTTTATTAAATCACATTATAAATTATAGAAAATTCATGTAGGTATATTGATACATCAGATCATAGAATCCTTAAAGAACACTTACAAAACTATTACAAATTTTAAAAACTATAATTCCAGTTTCCAATATTATTTTTTGGAGAACATAATTCTTACCCAATGCATTGAAGCACTATCTGGGCGTACCCATATTTTAAGAAATAAATGGATCAAATAAAGATATCTGGGAACATCCATGATATATAATTTTCAAGAACCAAAACAAGAATAAAACATTTTATCAACTGAAAAACTCTTTTAAACAAGCATGAAAATCACTTTCAGATATTAAAATAACATTTTCTATCAAAATCCAATTTTCATAAGAATATAATTTTCTTTTAAAATACACATTTTCAATACCAAAATACCCAAAAAAGGGCAATTAAAATAAATTATGCTTCCAAATAAATCCATAAATCAATTAAAATCTATGGAAATAGTAATGGTCATTGTCACCGTACATTAAAAATAGAACATTTTTTTTTTAATTTGTCAAAAAATTCTGTTTAAAACATTTAAAAATATTCCATTTGAAGACCTTTGAAATAATGTAAAAGTGACATAAAATTAACATTATATATCTTTAAAAAATATTTCAATTTTTTTAAAGAATGGCCACATAAGAGAAATATTTTTTGAAGGAAAACATTAAAAAATGATTTATTTAGAACCAACATCCCTTATCACTCTAGAAATATTTAAATCACAATCCCCATGAAAGAATAAAATCAATAAAATACAATTTTATTAGAAATATTATTGATATTGTATGTACTCTTTATAAAATAATAAAGGTAAATTACATGAAGATACACCTTAATGAATGAAAATTAAGACAAAGTTCCTTACCTTGACATATTATGGTTAAACATTAATTTGTTTCAAGATCGTTTTACTAGATTTGTGGAGTTCTATTTCCATATATACTAAGTGAAAATTGAAATATACTTACTTGATGAGTATAATTTAATCCTTTATTAATTTTCCACCACAATTTTATCTTTCTTCCATCAATAAGTATCCAGAAGTAATTTTTAATGCTTAAATAACTAAAATAATCTTTTTAATAGGCCACATAATCCCAAAAATTATAAGATATAGTCCTCCTAGATTTATACACTAACCAAAAATAATTTTTTTAGAACATAGTAAGATAATTGCCAATAAAATTAAAAATAAACCTTCATACAATAATATCAAAATTTTAATAGTAATACCCAAAGTTAAAACCAAATCATTCCATAAATAACTATAAATAAAATTAATTAATCTTTTCCTGACTATTTTTAAAACCCAATTATTAAATGGATTTATCATATATTATTACAAGATAAATCAATAGTTATTTTTCAAATAAAATCCCATATGTTAATAAAATAAATAAAATATTTATTGATAAAAATTTTATACTAACAAAGACATCACATAGGCCAGTGGTAGGAATGAAGCCCTTATTATCCTTATGTCATGGGTTCAAGCCCCATTGCATTTCCAGGTGTGATGGGTTTTCACCCATCATAGGGGTTTCCCTTTTCATTACTTAAAAATGAAAAATAATTCTTTTTTAAGTAACACATCATGTTGATTGTAGGAATTAAAAATACCACAAACCCATAAAATGAATCCAAAAATGTCATTAATAACCTAAAAAAATTAACTTCTTAAAACCCTCTAATGTGGTGTCGAATACATTGAATTATGATCAACCTTAATATTATAAAAATATGATGATATACATTTATAAGATAAACTCACATGAAAACATCCTAATATTAAACAATTTCTAAACTATTCCATTAATACCAACTATAAGGACCCAATCATAAAAATTACATAACCTTAATTACTATTCATTAAATTACATACATTAACTTTGAAGATGTTTTAAGGTTTATAGTTTTTGAGAATTATTTCAAATTTTATATATGGAAACTCATATAATTAAATGTGGTAACTTTTGATCATTAACCATTTTTTCCACCATATAAAACATTTATGAACAAACCTGATTTTTTTTCATGAAAACAATTCATGATATTCAACTTTACCTCTTTCATTCCATTACTCATCCTTAAATAACATGAAAAAAATGAAAATGTGGGATGAGCATAAAAATATCAATAACTGACATAAAAATTATAAATAAATGATTATAATTAATAACATGGAAACCCATGGATAACATTTTCATTAACACATAATATTTTACCTATAATGTGATTTTTTTTTGTAAAAGAGGAATTTATTACCTTTTCAAAAAAAATTATTTACCTGAAACCACATTAGAATTCATAAATATTTTATGTATGTACCTTGGTACATCATATCATATAAATATTATATAACCCTTAAATAACCCTTAAAAATTTGAATAATCTTACAGCCAAAATCCAATATAATTCTTTAGAGAACGTAATCATTAGCCAATGCATTGTAGCACTGTCTGATCTCACCCATTTATAAGTGAGAAAACCCTTCATATATAATTTTCAAGAACCAATAAATGAATAAAACATTTTATCATTTGAATAACACTATTAAAATTGTATAAAATTCATTTTGAGATATTAAAATACCATTTTATATGAAAAAACCAATTTTTATAATAAATATAATTTGCTTTTGGAAAAAAAATTCAATAAAATTTTTTTTATAAAATAAATTGATATTTTCATTAAAAAATATTTAATATTTCTAAGTAATTTATAAATCATATAAAATTCATGGTGATAGGAAAATCCAATATCATCATTCTTTAAAAATAGAATATTTCATTTTTCATCTGTCAAAATGTTATGTTTAAAATTGGTAAGCAGATTAATTTTTAAAAACATTGAAATAAAGTAAAATATACATGAAATAAACATTATAGAAATTTTTAAAACATTTTAAAAATCATCTTAAAACATGTACATAGAGGGAAAATTGAGTTTGATGGAAAACATTAAAAGAATGTTCATTTAGAAGAAAAGTGACTTATCAATTTTGAAATATTTAAATCATAAGAAACATGAAATAATAACTTTAATAAAAATTCAATACAATTATAATTTATAAATTAATGATATAAAATTTTAAACGGTCTGTATATACACCTTATGAAAGAATAAAGGTGTATAACATCAAGATATGCCTCAAAGAATGGAGATTGAGACGAAGTTCCTAACCTTGAATCTGAATTATCATGTGCATATTTATCTTCTTGAATAATAAAATTAGGTTATTTATTTAATTTCATGAAAACATTTTTAATTATTATTAATAGTTTTCTTTCATTTAATATAATTTTATATAAAATTACTTTATCTATTTTCTTTATGTCGTATATTTTGACCACATTTTACTCATGTATCAAAAATGACATTGGTAGGTTGACTATAGTCAAAGGTATTAAGGTTTAAACATATTAAAAATAATAATAATGAAATAATTATCATGTTTATATATTATACTTTTAAAACCAACAATTTTTTTTCTGAAAAATGAACTAATGTTATGATCATGAAAATGGTAAGTCACATGTCTGTATGAGTAATGTTTCCATTTTTCAATGATCATTATGGAATGATAGTCAGTAAAATTTACCTTTATATAATTATCATAATATCATAAATACATTATTAAATACTTATATATACTTTTATATATAATTATTTTTAAGTGGTGATGAAAAAAAGGAATCACACCACTTGGAGGAGGTGGTAGTCCACACATCCACAAATGATGTTATCACATTTTCTATGGGTGAAAAGGTAAGAAATGAAATGATATATTATATATATCCAATGATAAAAATGTCATTAATTTCATACATATGTCATTTATATCACATGTATTCTTTATAGTTACCCCTATTACCTTCCATGTAACTTGTTAGTGAAAAATGAATCATATTGCTTCGTGAGGCGTTAGTCCACCATAAACACAAGTGATGTAATCATATCCCATGTGATATGGAATGTAATAATTATTATTTTATATAATTAATAGATGTGTAAAATTATCTTATAAATATCATATATAAACTTTATATCAATCACCATACCCAACCCTGAGATGTGGTACCGGAAAAATGAATGAAATCGTTTCACGAGATAGTAATCCCCCGAACACACAAATAATGATTTCATAACCCATTTGATAGAAGAGGGTAATTATTTAGTTTATTTAACTAATATAATAAAATATTACTATATTTAATATTATTATTTTCTTATATAATATTTTTTAATGTAAATTTAAGGGGGAGGAGAAAGAAATAAAACAAAAATGATCATTGATGAACATGGGATCTTTTTTGGGTATCCTCCTTAGGTTTGCATGAAAAGCCTTACTAGGATTGATTTATATCCAAAATGAGGCTTATAGGACGATATATTGGATGTTGAGTTGTGATTTTGTCTTGTTTTGGTCCAGACAAATGGCTTGAGAGGTGTGAAAAATGGAAGGGAGTGAATGTCGTTTTATAATGGATGAGGAGTGTCATTCTTGTAAATACCCGAAAGTATTCAATATTAGGGGGTCTCCCATAACTAACATGACTTGAAAATAGGTAAATAATGTAGGATATGTTTGAAATTTTTTATAAATACCTCCAACTAAAAAATAAAAAATATTTTTTATCATGTTATTTCACAGTCTTTATGCTTTCTCAATTCTAGGCTTTATGTTTTTATCATGGTTAATTGAATCATCTTATTTACATAGGAAATTTTCCATTTAATACTAAAATTAAAATGAGTTTAATTATATAATATTTAATTATTAATTTTAAATATTAAATTAAATTCATTAAATAAAAATAACATTTGTGTGTGAAATTTATTTTAATACAAACACATATAATGCACGAAACATTATTTTAACTTTAATCTTGGTAAATATTTTTAACTATGTTCATTAATAATTATGGTCAAAAATTAAGATTACCTTATTTAATTTTATATTTTATTTTTATTCAAAATATGGAATCAAATTTGCTAAATCCAACAAACATAAGTGGTATAATTTAAATTAAAATTAATTTTGCAGACATGATGAGACAAAATGCTTTTAAGTAGACTATTTGTTTTTTGAAAAACATGATTATATATTTTATATTTGAATAATTATTATTATTATATGAAAATAAATTAATATTTACTGATATATAATCTATAAATTTGAATTTAAACATTCCCAATTAGGTATTATTTTGTTTAATTAAAATTGAGAAACATTAATCATTTTAAAACAGTTTTTAGAAAAAACATGTTTCTAAACCCAAAAATGAGATTGTAAGAAAACCCAAAATAAATTTGGATAATAATAAAACTAAATAACATTTATGTTTCTTGAAAAACATTTAAAACATATTGAAAATTTTAAATTTCCTAATCTATTGAAAATAAGTGACTTTTTACAAAATTTTCTATTCTCACTATTCATAGGAAAAATCAATATTTTCTAAAAATTACCAAACATTTTCCCAAAGTAATTTTTTTATTATGATATTAAAATTCCGGATAATTTTATTTAATAAAATTTCTAAAAGTTCTAATAATTTATTACAATTTTCTTTTATGAAAATCAATAAAAAATAATTTCTGAAGAACTTTTATTTTTGAAGAATAAAATCACATTACTAAAAATTAATTAATTATTTACGAAGAATTTCCCAATGATTTATAATGAGTAAGACAAAAAACACACACAAACAAACATACACACACACACACACACACACACATATATATATATATATATATATTTCATAGATTAGTTAATACCATTTATACCCATAAATTTAACGACTAGGTTATTATTGTAATATATATAATGGGTCATTTAAGTTCGATGTTTTGTGTTGAATACCCTATTGAACATAAAAATATCGTGGATTTGTGTTAATAATTATGAGCATAGTCTCATGTATAATGAAAGAGAAACAATAGGTTCTTTTTTCCATTAAACTATCAAATATTCTTTTGTCTTTTAGAATCTTAGGGTTTTACATGTAGTCCATTTTATCATGGATTGAATCCTCGAGGCATGGAAGCCAAAATTATTATACTCAAGTCCATTTTTAGAACAAATTATCCAATTATGAATAGTAATACTAAAATCTCTATACTGTTATGGCACCAACAATAATATTGTTGCTGCTATAGTACCTGATATGATACCCATCATCGCTATAGTTCTGCTACTGCTAGAATATTTCTACAATACCCAACTAAAGTAACTTGTTCCCAATGGGGTTTTAACCCATATCATTTATTTAGTCTTATGTGGTGTTTAACACTAATAAAAACTCCAATTTAAACATTAGATTATTTTTCCATCACAAAATTAAATTTCAGTAATTTATTATAATCATAAAAACGTATATCATAATTTATAACAGAATTTATTATAGATTAATTAAAAGTAAAAAATTACATTAATATAGTGATATTATGATATAATTAATCAAATATAAATCATATTATTCAAAAAAAATATAAAATTTAAAAAATAATTAAAAACTAAAAATTATTAACTACTAATCAAATATTAAAGGCATATCTTTTTTTTATTCGGAATAGTGGATTTGGAACCCAAAAACATTAAAAAAAGTATAAATAACAAAGAGAGATATATAATCTATAAATTTTTAAATTAACATTTGGATTATAAATAAAAAATATCAAATGAAAAAAATGCACATATTTGATCAAAAATGAGAGAATAACAAATTTGGTCACATAGGATGAAGGACGGGTGGGGTGGGGGAATTATATCTATAATTTATTTTTTTACTGAAATATTATCTGATAACAAAATATTTGTTTTTTGATAGATATTACTGAAAAATATTTTATTTAATATTGGTATTTTTTTATGAATACAACACTTGTTACAAGTAAATAACCACCATAAATACTTACCCACTTATAAAAAATAGTACTTGTGAGGGATTATGTTCATCACAACTAATATGGATACATATTATATATAATAGAATAGACATTATTTAACAAATAATTCTATGTTAAATGGGTTATTCACAATGGATGAGCTACTGCATCATGAATATTTCTACATGAAAACACACTTTTTTGATAGATTAGTGATCATAATCACAAATAATATTATCTAATTACAATATTTTCAACTGAAATCTTCATTCCTTCACAAATTATATCTTCTGATCACACTTTCTTTGATAAGAATATGAGTTTATTAGGAAATTGATTTTACCCAATGACATTATCATGGATAAAATCCTTAATTTTATCACAAATAACCTCTCCCATCAGAGCATGCACAATCCCCCCAACAAATATTCACAACATGAATACCTCATATCTTTAATAACAATCACCAAAAAAAATATTTATAACTAAAAAGAATTTACATTGTAAAGAACACTTTTTAGTAATAAATTTTCACGAGATTATTGCCAATAAAAATGACTGACTAAAAATTAAATTTTTATTATTCAAGAAATTTTGAAGAAAAAGTGAGAAACCAACCATGACATCACAACTTAAAACAACCAAACCAAAATAGTACAAATATTTAAGTCCAGACAACACCAAGACTACATAGAGGATTCCCAACCCGACATTAAAAACAATAAGACCAATTTCCTTCTACTCCTTGCTGCCGAAAAGCTGTTCGGTGCATGAATGCATGGGCTTGGAACCGATGGGAATGTCATACCATCTCAAACATCCAATTCTGGAGTGAAGACCAAAAGAAAATCCTCTGCTCAAAACCCCATCTGGAGAAACCTCTTGCGAGATAGATGCAGCAACCCTCAAACCTCTAACCACGTGGTTGCAAGATTCACAATGCCAAAAGTTCATTCCAACCATTCAACCCATTCAACCCATTCAATTGAAAGCTCCACCATTTTAATGAGTTAAACACAAATGTCTAAAAACACCAAAATCAAACATGTGAGATAAGTCTTTGGATGCTGAAATTCAGAACAAAAGACCCTGCTCCCTCCATGCCAAACTGGTGCAAGAATCGAGCCATGCCTGAGTGGAACCAGCCAAGTCAAAGCCTGAGTCGCCGACGACTAGCCAAAAAGACGCTTGCATGAAGAAGCTGGAGCCTCACTGAGCCTTCGCCAAGACGACGAAGCCTTCACTACCAACGCCGATCCAAGATCCATCACTGAGATACTCTCCTGATGATGTTGGAGCCACGCTAGAGCCAAATATGATCTGATGAGCCAGAAAATAAATTCTTGGCCTCGTAGTAGCCGGCACCGATCCAAGACGCCAGGGAAATCGAAAACAGAAGCCTTTCCAATTCACCAAAGCCACACCAATGATGATCAAGGCCATGAGGCCGACCCACACCATGCCGCACTGGAGGAGGGAAGGGGAAGATCCCGAAATAAAAACCCTAGCCCACAAGGTCGAAGGGGCGCCACCGGTCAGAGGCTCCCGTATTCCCGTAGTCCGCATAATGTCATGATTGACATTCATTTCCAAATAAAATATGACCCATTGTAAAATGTTAATTTTTTCAGTGAGGTATATTTTAATTATTATTATTAATATAATATATGATCTATGTAAATATTTAGACCTCAATATGGTTTGATCATATTGAATTTTTGGAAAGAATGGAGATTCAAAACTAGATCATTGGTTGAATACATCCATGTAAAGGAGATATATTTGATAATATGATTCGATATAAATTCTTATTCAATATACTAAGTGTTAAATTATTTCTAATAGAAAATTTATTTAAGTCCTCGATCATCCAATTGGGAAGGTCATTCAATAGTTGAGTTCTCATAGACTATCATGAGTATGATAAGAGAGTTAAGGGTAATCCTAAGAGAATTAGGTGTCCATAATAAATATATGAATTTGGTTACACATAGATGGGAAACTATAACTATTAATACAATGAATGAATAGAGTTATGTGTTTCTATATTTTGTATTAATAATGTAATTTTCCACTCAATTATTCATGAGTCATACAAGAAATGATTTTCTTTATTTCCAATCGAAATAGCTATGAACTGAAATAAACATAAAAGGCGATAGATAAATATATATGGTGTCCCACTAGTGAATATGTTTTAATTCCAAATACCTAATTATTTTATTTGGATCACATTTATTAAAATTAAAATGAATGTAAAAAAAGTTACTCATTTTATAAAAGCATTTGTTATAGATAAAATGGTATTTCCATCTTCAAATATAACTCTAAGATCAATACTAAAGAAGGACCATATAAATAGATTCAATTTCATTCATTTTAAAATGACCTTAAACCCCACTCTTAAGAAAGAAAGAACATTTTATGTGTCAGAGAAACCAATTCTTGAGTAACCAACATGTGAGGCCATTTAACAAATGGATATATATTTTTATGATATATTTATGAAGGATTTTATTTATGTAACAACTCTAAAGTTTTTATACATAGATTCAATGTTTTAAAATTAACATGGAAACATGGATGCATTAAATATGGAAGAAAAACTAGAAAGGCACTATCAAGAATAGGTATGGAATGGGGTTATGACCTTTGAAATACACTATTTATATGTAAGATGACCCATGGAACTATAGTCAATGATTATCTAAATAGTTTTATTAGGAATTTTAGTGGCTTAGAAAGGCTTGGGTATCCTTTATTGTTGAATATATCTATGAACATAAATCTACAATAATTTCTAGAAAGGTTTATATAGTTCATTGTAAACTATAATTTGAATGAGTTTAATAAAATTTTATCCATGCTTCTTAAAATATTTAGGATAAATAATCCAGGCATGTTATGGAAAGGCCCTAATATTCTATTTATGATATAAATTTGTAAATAGTTAATCCAAATAATTAACATTAGAGTGTCCAATAGTTTTCCTCGATCGTTAAAAACTAAGGGAAGAGTCGTGAAGTATGGTTGATTATTGCATTACGGTGAACCAAGTAATTGAAATATGATTTATATAGAATAAAATAATTTTTGAGTGAATCACTAAGAAGTGGTTTCATCGTTTATTAATGTTGAAAATTTTATTTTTATTTCATATTAAAGGGTATATGTTACACTTTTTATGTTATAAAAGTGTTATAAAAATGTGCCTGAGATCAAAACTAAAGAATGACTGGTGGTTAGAGATTAATGTATAATTTATAATTATAGGAAGAATGCTTTATAAATCAATGAGTTATATATTATGTATTAATTTAAATATATATGTAGATAAAAATTATATATGTTTATTTTATCCCATTATTTGTAAATAAAGAGTTGTTATCCATAAATTAGATAATGGTATTAAACCACATGGTTTGTGATTCAATATATTCTATTACATATTTGAATAAATATAATGACATAATGAGATTCATCATTAATAAAAGAGTATACCCAAGGTATTTATTAAAATATACCAGAAATGATCCCACCACCTAATAAGAGAATAATTTAAAGAATAAAGTATTATTTTTAGAATAATTCCCTTAAAACATATGAAAACTATATATGATATGAATATTTAAATTTTATTTGTTAAATATTTCAACTAAAATTTAATAGGTATTATTTCCTTTCGCAAAAGATTTTGTGGCTTATAGGAGTACATTTTGATTTTGAGAACTTTAAAATTATAAAATCTAAATGATTAAAAGACATATTGAAAGTGAAATCCACATTATATTCTAAAATTTCTTCATAAGTGTTGGAGAAAAAAGTGGTATTCCTTTGGAATGGATGGACCACAGGGGGTTGAATTATTGGTTCATGTCTTTTTCATTGATATCCTGGGACAGTTTACTTAATTATGTTTTTTTACATGAGCATGTTCCTAGGATCACCTAATATTCACTTTTCTCTTTAAAAACATTCTATAATGTAATTACTGAAGCAACCATCTCCCATATCATCCCATTTCATATGATAAAATAAATCACTTCGGTAATTTCTCATCATCCATCAAAAAATAAAATAAAAAAATATATATGTGCATTGGTGAATTTTGGAAAGTTCATTTAGTGATCTCATTTACATTTCACATGATCTTATTTGATTAACACATTCTTAAACATGAATGTGGTGTGAATAGTATCATTATGACAAAAATACACTTGATTACTCAAACACTTGAAAATTGATTTAAAATCATTGCATGATCATTTTCAAGTGATTAATGAGGTAAAAAATCACAACATCATATGATATGACGTTTAGAGTCATCTTGTGAATTTTATCATTTAATATAATTAGATTAGGTTGATTATTCTTTATTCATTTGATTTAACAATTTGATATTGTTCTTCATGTAATGATGATCACAATTTCTTCTTTCTACTTGAATCATAATTCATATGTGATGTTTAATCCACTGAAGTTCATCTTGCTAATCATTAATTATTTTCTTTAGAATATATAATTATAAAAATATCAAATAATTAATTCATTTGAATTCTTAAAATTTAATCAAGTAATGAATCATATAATGCTAATGTGTGATTTATGAAGTATTTGGATTACATTACATAGTCAATTAATCTTATGATGTTTTTACACTAGTTTTTAAAAAATCCTCAAATCTTATGAAGTCCCTTAAAAACTATAAAAATTTTGTAATGTAACTTTAAATTTCTAGGGAACAACCTTATGAATATGGAAAACAACCATATAATTTTTTTCCTGTTCCATTTTTGGAATAATATTTATATGTATCACAACAACAACAACAAAAATAATTTATTGACATTATTTTACATTTACAACATTTATAAAATCATGAATTAATTTAAAAACATTTCTAAAAATCATCAATGAATGTGGTTCTACTAATTAGCTATTTATATAAATATCACTAACCATCCAATTCCAAAGTTTTATGAAACGTAATTAAATGAATTTTATTTATTTATGTTTTTATAAACGTCTCTATTTGGACAATAATTTTCCCTAATTTCATATAAACATGGTTAAATATTTTTTGTGGTCATTTTTTTGAAATTGATATAAAATATTTTTAAAAAATTGATAACAAATATTTTTAATTTATTATAATTCTCAAACTATTCATTCTTTAGAATTCATAAAATCCCACAAAGTAATAAACTATATAATGTTTATATGTAATTTACTAAGTATGTGGAAAACCTAACATAGTCAATGATCCTAATAATGTTTTTCCACATATTTCATAAAATGGTTAAAAGATTATGAATCCCCTTCTTAACTGTAGGAATTTATTAATGTACCTTACATTGTCCAGGGAACGACCTTATGAAGATAGAAGATAACCTTCCAATGTTTTTTCTATTTCTATTTTTTGAGTATTCTATCTTAGTATCACTAAAAAACCTAATTTAGTGATGTTTGTTTACATTATAAATTTTTATAAATGTCACTAATTATCCATTAACCAAGGTTTTTAGAAACATTTCTATTTGGATAGTAGTTTACCCATGTGATTAATTATTATTTAATTTTGGTCTTTTTATTAAATTTATTTTAACACTTTTTAAAAAAAATTGATATAAAATCTTATTAATTTTTCATAAAGCACCCCACACCTCCTTCTCCCCTTAGACACTCACAGATGCCCCATTTAAAATAAGGCCTGACACAAATCAAGCATAGGGAATGTGTCTCAAAAACCTAATGGATGAACCAACCAAGCTAAGAAGATCATCTATTTATAGAGGCTAGTTCAAGTTGGTCATTTTTACTTCCTGATTACTGCAATGAGCTTGTTCACAGTGATAGGATTTGCACTTTGTACACAAGGCTGTCTAAGGCCCCCCTTCTCTGAGTTGCCTTGTACTGTTTACTCTTCTTATTTGTATGTTATTGGGAGTAAGTGTTCACCTGGCTCTCGAACTTTTTGGATATTATTAATATTCCTTTATATGTATATATATTAATATAAATATACTCATAAAAATATATGTTCATTTAATGATTAATATATAAATAAATAAATCTTATCACAGGGTGCATCTCAATGGTATCTTCCCATGTGGGTCTTTATGAGGTCTAATGTTCATTCCTCGTCCTGTTATTATATATATATATATATATATTCATATGTTATAATAGAAATTATTTATTTATTTATTATTTATTTATTTTTAAATTAATAAATTTATTTATATATGAAAATTTTAATTTACACACACAGAGAGAGAGATACACACACACACTTGTGTGTGTGTGTGTGCGCGTGTGTGGTTGTGTGATTTCAAAAGAGGTGCTCGCCCACATCGATTCTTTGATGTCAGACAACTACAAGCCATGTTAATAAATATACACAAATAAAATAATATATATATATATATATGTATAGTTTTGTTCATATATATATTTATTTATTAATTAATGTATAATTATTATAATATTTAAATATATGTTAACGTATTTGTATTTAAATATAAATTTATATATATACTTATATAAATTTATAATTATAAATTTCCCTTTTTATAATTATTTAAATTAATATAATTTTACATACATAAATATATAATTATCCTCATTTTAAAAATATTTCTAAAAAACATTATTAATTTCCCCACTTTTTCAAAAAAAACATTGCTATAATTAAAAATTGAAATGTATTTAAAAATTTTCTAAAGTCATCACTAATTTTGAGACATTTTCAAAAAAAATCTAAATTAAAAATTATCAATAATTTGATAAAGAATCTCAAAGAAAAAGTTTCTAAAAGTATTTTTTTGTAGTGTATGAACCATATAAATATCAATAACTAAGCTTTCAAAGATCCATTTTCCATTTTCAAGTACTCTTTCTCAGTATCAACCTTACAAAGATCAAAAAAAATTATGAGGTTACCCTTTCCATATTTCCCAACTAGATCAACCTTATCAAGTACACGATGTACCTCATGAATTTCAGGGACCCTTACAAAGTTATGAAACAACATAAAAAAATGAAAAATGAACTTCATAAACATTTTAATTAACATTTGTTATCATATGAAAAAAATTCAGATTCACGTTAAAAAATAGAATTACCTAATGAATTCATATCATATATGGTGACCCTAATTTTAATTAATTTTTCATTATATTATTTTAATGATAAATAATATAATAGTTATATATTCAAATATCATGAGGATTATTATCTTGGGAAACTTATGATCATACAACAGTTATACATAAAAAACATAAAAATAAATAATAGTATTATTTTTTATCCATATATAATCTCAAAAATTTCTTTAGTTCATGTATTAAACTAAAGATATATATCAATGAAATGGGTGAGATAAAATCCTAGCAAGGGAAGGACAACATAACATAAATAAGTGACTTTAATCAACAAAATATGGGTGATCATAATAATCATAATCATGTCATAATCATGTTATAAGCTTGTGGAAAACATTTGATAATTGGATGGAATGTAGAGATGCATAAAATAGAACCTCATATCATAATTGTTAAATAAAACTCATTCTTGTGAATGAAGCTAACATCATGTTCATCAATAACATATATTCATAATAAAAAAATCATCATTATAAAAAAATATTTTTTCATGTTCAAGAATAATTCACATTATCTCATGGTATAAATCACATTAACCAATGAATTATAGGGATATATAATTCAGTGTCATCTGATCAGAACATAACATTTTTATGATCCTTTATTCCACGTAGAATGTATAACAATTCAAGTCATGAAATAAACCATAGAAGAAAATATGTTTCATAAGGATTTTATAATGTAAGATTTCATGAATAAACATGGAATTCCCAAATGAAAAATAGAACATAAATTTGGCATAAATGTCATCATTCTTGAGTGAAGAAGAAAAATCTCAAAAAGACTAAAAGGCATGTTTTGGAATGAAAATTATTTTAGAAATATATGTGTATTTAGACTATAAATCAATGTGGAAATGTTTATATCCTTAAAATAAATGTGAATACTTATGAATGTATTTTTACAGAATATTATGGTAAAATCCATACCAAAAAATGATGTGAAATAGGGATAACTCCAAGAATTAGATTTGGGTTTGAGAATCCACTTAGATTAAATCCCTTTTTATTTCATCGCATTTCCGCCCCTCAAAAATAATTCTTGGATTATTAAAACATTTATATAGAAGTTAATTATTTTCATTTATACCACTATTTATCAATTATAATTATTTTATTATATTTATTATTTTCCTTCGTTAAAGGGATGTCATTTTGATATCAAATTTTCTTTCAAATTCCCCATTTTCATCAATTTTTCTATTTTTGTTCGCGTTCATTTATACAAAATTTGATCTAATTCAATATGATGAAAAAAATTATATATTTTTATATTATAAATAATTTCATATCATTATATAATAGGTCGGAGATAATATTTTTTTTTTGGAAATTTCATATTGGCGGCTAATCGACTATTAGTGGGAACATTACCCAAATATAAAAAAAATAGGTGGAAAATATAAATATCTAAATTATATAATTTTAAAAAATATTAAATATACTTAATATAATTTTAAAATAATTCATAATTATGTCGTATAATTATTATTTATAAATAAATTGGGAGAACATAGTGAAGAAGAAGAAAATGAGGGAAGAGTTTGAGAAAAAACTTACTCATTCCTTAGTGTGGATTATCTTTTACAACATTAGACTTCCTTGATAAATGGAGATGGTTTACTCTAGCTCATCCCTAATGATTATAAGTTCATAATATAGAGAATTTGGAAAAAAAGAATTTTCTTTGGATTGTGAAGGAGGAGTGGTTTTCCAAGGGGAGTGAGAGGAGTTATTAATACTTCAGAAGAGGGGTATTTTTCAAATAAAATATTGAATAAAATAATATATCCATGGTAAACCTTTTAATTGTAATTTTTTTACAATATAAATCATATATAAATACAATATAATTCTTTTTAGATTTTAAACCCATTAATAATTCCAATTTATTATTTTATTAAAAAAGTCATTGGAAAAATATAAACTAAAGTGTTATTTTAAGGGGACATTTTTGTCATTAAACTTTAGAAAATGATTTTTAGGATTGAAAATTTAGTTTATTTTATTTTAATAAATAATTTAGAAAATATAATATATTACTTCTAAACCTAATGTTCTTGAAATTATTTGGTGATTATTACATAATGAATGATGTTATTTAAGATACACTGGTTATAAGAAAAAAAAAATCATTTTAACTATTCACCAGAAATTTAAAATATTTCAACAATTTACCAAAAAAACAACATTAGGTAATGTTTAGATTATTTTTTTAAAAATGATATTAATTTTATCAAAATAAATTCTAACATAGCTAATTTTAATTTTATGCATAAAAATTATTATTTTTAAAAAATATTTCAAAATATAGTTTTTTATATATGTGCCTATATTTTATTTTGATTCTTAATCATCATATTTATTTTTTGGAATAATATTTTTTCTTGAATACTTATATTTCTCATGACAGATGTTATTTATAGCACACTTTATTATTTTGATGTTAAATTTCTATTCCAATAATTATGTTACTTTTTCCAATTGTGAGGTAACTGTTTCAACGACTACATTACTATTCCAATGGCCACATTACCTATTATAAATACCAATTAATTCATTCACTAAGTATTCAATACAATCCCTCCCAACATTATATAATATTAATTTATAATATTTTTATTTTTTGACTAATATTTTTATAGTTTCCACAATGTTGACTATGGAGGAAATGATTCTAGCAGATTGGGATGATCTTATTTTCCCATTTTAGAAATAATATTTACTTTTTTTTGTATAATTATAATATTTATAATTTTCATTTGTTTTATATATGACTTATGTTATTATATTTATTAATTAATTAAATTGATTTTGGTTTCTCTATCTTCTCTATGCGTATAATAATTATATAATATAACATAACACACATTTATAAAAAAAATTATATTCTAAAAAGTTTAGGTTGTCACATTATTCCCCATTTTTAAATATAAAATTTATAATCATGTTCTCAGTGGAAAATATTTGTGGATACTTCTTTTTTATTGTTCCCTCTGGTTCCCACATCATCTATTGATACTTTTGTTTTGACCAAATAACATTGACTATGTCAATTGTCTTGTTGTATTGAACTTTATCTCTATGGTCCAAGATATTCACTATCTGTTGATCATAAAAGATTCCATTACCTAGTTATACCATCTATAGATTTTATAAATATGAGGGATTATATTTTTACTTTCATAGGAGGGATACATATAACACATCATGGACTAGAGACATACTAGTAGAAGTGCAGGATGATAGCCCACTCTTATTATGTGATCAATGATCAGAAAGTTTACAATATACCATGGGCTAGGCTTCCCTTTCATTCCAAACTGCATGACTCTCTTATATGGTGATATTAAAAGTAAAAATTTATCTCCATCATCAAACTCCATGACCCTTAGAAGGTTTTCAATATAGCCCTTTTCTCTGAGTTTGAGCATCTTTTATAGGTTGTTGGATTGATTAATCACTTTTTATTATCCCTTTTACAAAATAAGGTCCAAATATATTTCATTCTCTAACTTAACCCCAAAAAGTTGGAGTTCCAATATAGTGCTTCTATGTGGACCCATTTGAATACTTGATTGTAAGATATTGCTGAATGAGAACTCTACTAATCATAGATGCTTATACAATCCTCCTTCAAATTGCATTGAGAAGCCTCTCAACATGTCTCAAGTGTATGAATAGTCCTTTCGTATAGTTCATCAATTTTGGGGGTGATAGGTTATGCTGAAATTCAATTCAGAACTCAAATCATGTTAGATAATTATCCAGAATTTGTAATTTATCCATGGAACATGATTAAATACAATCGAAAGTGGATCCCTATAACACATCCTTCACATATATCATGTAAATTTATTCAATCAATAAATCCTCTTGAATAGAGATAAAGTTGATAGTCTTGATGAGTCCACCCAAAAAAACACATATCACATTTTTCCATTGTATGTTGTCAAGAAACTAGTGAAAATTCCCACAGTGGATTTATAAAACATTAAAATGGTAATAGTACATGGTTACATCATCCAATAAGTCTTTTTTCACTATACCTCTACATACTGACATTCCATGGACATTAAGGCATACTTAGTAATCTTATTCTTCATGTTGTACCATTATAAGTCTTCTTAAAGATTTTGATACATCTCGGTACAACAATAATGGAAGGATAAAGATGATTTGTGTGCATTATACAATATTAATTTCTCTATCTCATGTGATTTAGGCACACAAAGTGTAGTTCAAATCTAATGACTCCATCTTCATTGACATAGAACCTATGTAGCTTCACATCCCTTACTGCTTTCAACTTCATTTGAATCTCCAGAGCATCCATTTTTCCTCCTTGATATTCTATTTGATAGATGGTTAGAAAATAATTTGGGTAAGGTAGGATATAATCTATGAAATTATGATTTCCAAATCTTACCATTACATATCCATGAATATGGGTCCTTTCTAAATCCATATGATAGATAAAGTAGTAGGTTTTTTATGCTATGGGCATCAACATCCTTGTTTAACTTTCTTAAATGGTATGAAATAGATAAATAGTATTCCTTGATTATCTCTACTATCTCCTATGATTCATGTTTATATCCTTATATGTGAATATATACTTTATACTCTTATGATTGGTATATATGACAAACATAACCTCATAAAGATAGTGTTGAAAAATATTCAAGATGAAGATCATATTTTTTAACTCCATATCTCATGTTGGGTATTTTTTTCTCATGGATTTTCAACTGGAATGTGGCATAGGATATGAATTTTTCATTTTTCATGAGTTTAAAATCATATACATTTTTTAAATAATCAATTTACTTCACAAAACCTTAACCATGTATTGGTATTGTTAGTAAAATCGCAATGATTAGCCTCTCCTTGATATCCCAAAATATTTACTAACTTTATTCTATCTAGACATAATTTTCAAATTTTTATATTAAATTCGGTATTAGGGTAGAAAATGTGAGAAATGTCTCAAAAAATGTTAGTTGTAGCCTAATAATCTTATAAAACTATGGATTTCTATGACAGTAGTGGTTTTGGGACATTACTCAATTTACTTTTTCTATGAAGGGGCCATAAAAATTCCCACACTTGTAATCAAATACCCCAATAATGTGACCTGATTCATACAAAAGTCACACTTACTAAACATAGCACAAATTTTCTCTGTTTTTAATATATCTAGAACAATACATAGAATCTCTTCAAGTTCCCATATTATCTGAAATTTAATGAGAACATATTAAATAAAAACACCAAAAATTTATTAAGGTATTATCTCAATAATATATTCCTCAAATTCATGAAGATTTTATGGGTATTAGTATGTCCAAATGGAAACTATATGAAATAATAGTTCCCATTACTTATACAAAAGGATTTCTCCTGAATATATTTCTTTTTCACATTTAGTTGATGACATCCATTATGAAGATACACATTTTAGAAGTAATGAGATACTCATAGTTTGTTGAAAAAATCACCAATCCTTGATAGAGTATACTTATTCTTTTTGGTTGTCTTGTTAAGATCCCTACAATCGACAAACAACCAAATTTATCCATACATATTATTGAAAAAGATCTATAAGACAGCCCTAGGCGATACACTAGGGTGTTTGATCCCTTTGTCAAAATGCTCTTATAGCTTCTTCATCAACTCATCTAGTTCAATCAGTATAAGTCCCCACCTTAAACATTACATAATATTTATTTCAGTTAATAATTCCTATTGAGAATATTTTTAGGTATATTGTTTTATATAATTAGGCCTTAATAATTATATTAAATCTCAAATATTACCAAGTATACACTTCTACTCAGTATCTATTTTTTTCATAAAATAATAACTCTTAATAGAAAACAAGAATTATTTCCTTGATATAAATCTTCATGAATTATTCATATCGCTTACCCTTCCTTATAACCATTGAAAAACATTTCAAAAACATGGTATTAGCAAAAAAATGTCAGTAAGGGTTATAAAATAAAGAAAGAAATCATTATCCCATCAATTCATACAAAACATAAGATCTTTAGCATACCTAATGAAATCATAATATTTTTCAATAACACATATAAATCATAAATCATATAGGTAGCTTGTGGAATCCATATCAAACTAACATTGTAGATTTAATAGCTACTTAGGGAGTTACGTTTGGAATACCCATCACTGTATATTCCCTAAATCTCTTAAGAGAAAAATTAATGTCTAATTCTATCACATTACCCAATTCATTAGAGATCTATCTCGGGATCACTATCCCTAGGTTTATCATGGACCCACCCATATATGTATACAATTACCATGAACCATAACATAATCATAACACATACAATAACTATAAAGGAAATATTTTATTTCCACATTACAATCACAATATATCACATAAATATTTTGACATAATCAATCAATTTTCAAAAACATTTTCAATACCAAAATATATAAGAGACAATATGGTATTTATTTTCCTTCTAAAAACATTATGGCTTTTTAAGAAATTAAATATCAAATAATGCTCACGGTGGGGTAAAGGTCATTGTCACTGCGTACATTAAAAGAAAAATTATTATTTTCGTTTAGTAAAATGCTTCATTGATAAAATATTCCTTTTAATTAAAAGTAAATTTCAAAGAGGTTTGTCATAAAATTTATAAAATAAAGTTGTGTATAAATATATGTACTCCTCCATGAAAGATGATTGAGATGAAGTTTTATACCTCGTGTCCAAAAGGACTCCTCCATTCTTTAATCTCTTGAATAGTAAACAAAAGGTAATTTCTATTTTCTTCAGATCATTTTTCTAGTTTATTATTACTTTTATATCACTTATTAGCATGTTATAAATATTACATAATCATTAATGTCAAAAACGGTTGTTTTTTTTGATATTTAGTACTTGAGTCAAAAATGAACTTCTTATAATTACAAGTTGTCCATGTGGTCAAAATTTCATTATCTCTTTAATGATATTCATGATCTAGATATCATATATATCATACATTATATATATGTTTG
This sequence comes from Viscum album, assembly GCA_963277665.1. Lineage (NCBI taxonomy): Eukaryota > Viridiplantae > Streptophyta > Magnoliopsida > Santalales > Viscaceae > Viscum > Viscum album. The sequence continues at coordinate 859,855,583 of OY728143.1, read as the reverse complement.
TGTTTTTTTGTGTGTTTGTTTGTTTGTATTTATAATAGTACATAAAATTTGGAGATAATAAATGAAATGCATCGTTCCTAGTGAAGGTAAGTTGTACGTACGCTTGAACGCTACATTAATTTATATTTCATATTTAATGGAAAGAAAACAAAATTATACATAGGTATATTATAATTTAATTATAATATCATATATATTTTCATTAACTCCATTTTTATACATTCCATGTATGGTATGAATGAGTCATATCACTTTGAGGGGTTGGTAGTCTGCACTTCCTCAGATTAAATTGTCGTATTTACCCAATATAAAAAAAATAAAGGGATTATATAAATAAAAAATACCGAAGAATAGAGAAAATATAAATATAATATATATCACATATAAATATATTTCCATCATAATGGCCACCATGATATACGTTAGGAGATAATTTAACAATCATTGTTTTGTGAGGCAGTAGTTCACCGTCCAAAGAAACAGAGTTTTTGTATCCCTTAGATGGAGGTTTGTGGATGTGTTTTTAAAATAATACTCTTAAAAACATCCTATTATATTGATTATAATGGTGTTGTTATAAAATAATTTAATATAGATTGTTTTGGTGGTTGGATAAAGGAAATAAAAGAAAATAACATAAGAGAAGACATTACCATTAAATCGGGTAACTTCTTTTGATTTGAGCCAAAGGGCTCTCTGGAATTTCTTTATTCCTAGGACAAGGTGTATAAGATTAATTGAGGGATTTTTTGATATTCTTATAGTATAGTTTGGGTGATCCAAGGTGATTTAGATGAGTGTGTAATGGTTTAAAGGTGGTGGCATTTTATAAGAGGGAGGATGGGCACTTTAAAAATGTTTGGAAGTATTATTTTTATATAAGATTACGTTCATTTTAAAATGGTCCAAAACATTTTTAATTCTAATATAATGTTCATATAAGTCTAAATTAAATCATCCAATAATATTTGGACTAGTTTTGGAAATTTTTAATCCTTTTATTTTTTATTTAACCCATTGTTAGCTTATTTAATTTTTATCATGTCCTCTTATATATTCATATTGTACAGTTAATATAATTACAATAAAATACCAAGAGACCCAAAATGGATCATTAATGACATTTGTTACATCATATATGTCATTTGGCAGAATCCTAGATTTTTAGGATGATTTTATCATTTAATAAAATGTTATTTTTTTAAAAAAACTCATTTATGACAGTTTATAAACTATTGATATCAGATATTTTAACAAATATTTAACAACTTGATTTTTTATAAAAACCTTCATTAATTCAATTATAACAAGTCAATATTATACATAAAATTCATGTATGGAATAAAAAGTGTCAAAATAAATTTATTTTAATAACTATAATATCATTTATTTGAATCCTTTATTAATGAAGATATTATTGCATCATCATTATGTCATAATTAAATTTAATTATTTAATATTTAAAAATTATTAATAAAATATCATGATGTAGAAAACAATTTTATATTTCCAATGAATATTTATTGTTGAAGATTTCAATTTTATAACCTCATATAAAAATTGATTTAATAAAAGATATATGTTTATGTTATTTTGTTTCGTTAATTTAAATTAATTTGTGTGTCATTTTCACTTACAAGTGGCTTTATGTGGTGAAAAAATCGACCCATATATGCCCATGGATGGAAAAGTACCATTAAACATGATTATGACATGTGTTAGGCTTCTTTAATATTATTATAATATTAATTTGTACATTTATTTACCAGATTTACCCTTTAAGCATGGTAAATAAAATATTTACTAAAGTTATTATTTATAATATCTAAAAATATAAGTTACCTATTTACAAAATTCCGACCACATGATTCCAAATATAGAATATATTCTTTCAAATTAAAATAAAAAAATCTTTAGAAATTAATTTAAAATTAATTCTCATTGTCAAAACAAAAAGTGTGTTTTTATGAAGTAATAACTATCAAAAGATTGACACTTGTTTATGTCCAATTTTAATGTGAAACTATTTATAATTACCATAATTGGTTTAAATATTAAAAATATAATCCAATTAAAATTTAAAACCAATTTAATGGTTAATTTAACAATATAAATATATTATATTAACAGGCAGTTTTGAATTAAAATGCAGTATTTTTTACTATTCATTAAAAATGACTTTTATCAGAAAAATATGAAAATTTTACCCAAAGTAATTTTTGATTTCCTGATTCTAAATAATAATTCAATTTTTTCATATATACCATATAAAAGTGGCCAAAACTATATTTAAAAAAGGTTCACCATCAAAAGGAGGTAAATCAAACTTTAAAAGAATATTAGAGTATTGCATGCTTAAAATTGGATCCAGTCTTATTTTAAGCCTCTAAAATTTATTGGATAAATGTAAAGACATTTAATAAACATGTATAATCTCATTTTAGTTAGTTATACTCTTTCCCGCCAATACAATGTCTAGGCATTAACTACCATTTAAAATAATATTATATTATTATTTTTCAGTATAACTCATCCTTGTGTGCAACATGAGATTTCATAGAAACTCATTGTTGCGTGTGGAGTACACTATTGAACATAGAATCCCCTTGAAATTAAAATTAATATTTAATTTACAAACATTAATAAAAATGAAATTTTCATATTCTTTATTTACCTCGGATGTGACATTCTTCCCCTCTTTTGAGAATTGTGTCCTCATAATTTTAAAATTAGGCTCATAAACATAATTAAAATACCCACATCAAAAAAATGGTTAATAAAATAATCACTTTAAAAGAAAGAAATAGAAATATAAAGGTCACCTGAGATAACCCATACTATTATTTTTTTAAGAAAACATAGATATGGAAGATAAACTATGTTACATACCAGGTAAATAAATAATATGACATTTTCATATTTATTAATACTTGTAAATTAATTATTAATTTTACTTTAATGGAGATGCTATGTTCAATGGCATACCCAATACGCAACAGTGGGTTTCTTTGAAATATTTCATTTTACACTAATAATATAATAATGTTATATTAAATGGTAGTTAACACCTAGAATTTGTATTGACCAAAATTAATAGAACAAAAATATGATTACACATGCCTGTTATGTGTTTTGACATTTATCTAATAAAAGTTAAAGACTTAAAAAGTGAATGATTCTAATTTTAAGCATAATTTACCTTAAATGACTGATTTACCACCTTTTGAAAGAGATCCCTCATTAAATATAGTTATAGTCCCTTTTATTTGTTCTATTTGACCAAATAAAATTCTTCTTTAGAATAAAGGCATCAAAATTTAATTTTGGTAAATTTTTAGTATTTTTCTGATAAATACATTTTTTATGAAGAGTAAAAAATACTATATTTTAATTCTAAAGAGCCTTTTAATCTAATTTATTTATATGGATAGATTATATTTTTATTTTTTAAAAGTTTAATTATATTATATTTTTACTATTTAATCCATTGTTGGTCATTGGAGTTAATTTTACTTTGAAATTCGACATAAACAAGTATCAATCTTTTGATAGTTATTGTTTCTCAAAAACACGCTATTTGTTTTGATAATTAGGATTAATTTTAAATTAATTAATCCAACTTGTATTTTTTAAATTTTGTAAAATAGAAATCATTTTCGAATTCGGAATATCAAACACAGATTATGCTGATTTTTTGGTATTTTTCGGAAAAAAATCAATTGTTTATGAATAGTAAAACCACTAAGTCATAGTTAAAAAACTAACTTTTTCATTTAAATGAAATTTTACTGCTTCTGTGGATTGAATTTAGAAAATATGACATACATGGTTTTTATTATTTAGTATAATTTGGTTCAATGAGATGAAAATAATTTTTGGTGAATTGTAACTTTTATCTTTTATTTACCATGGATAAAGTTAAATAGGGTAATTCAAGGTAAAAATTATATCATAATAATAAACAATTACCATATCATGCATTTTGACCTTATTGTATGAGTCATGGCCGACCATGGTAATCCTTGGGTCTATTTAGTGACCCCATGGAGCCACTTGGGAGTGATAATGACACTTTAGATTAATTAACTTAAAGTAAAGGAAAAAATGACAAAAATAAATATCTTTTAGTAAATTAATTTTTACATTGGGTTATATAAATTATATTTTGGACTATAAATATTAATTTTAAATATAAAAGGATTTCCTACATCATGGTAATTTTTAAAAAAATTCAGAACTCAAATAAATTAAATTATTTACGACACAATAATGATGCGGTATTTACCTCATTAATAAATGATTTAAATAAATAAGATTGTAAATATTTAAAAAATATCCAAAACCAGTCCAATTATTATTGGATGATTTTATTTCAACCATTATACATCTTATATTTAACTTTAATTAGTTTTGGACCTTTATAAACTGAATATCATTATATAATAAAATAACATTTTAACACTTTCCTAAAGATCCCCTCCTCCCCCTTATAAAAATCCCTCACTTCTAACTCATTACACACACCAATCAAACCCATTGGATCATACAAACCCTACCCAAATAATATCTCACGATCCCTATTCTCTTCCTAGAAGTGTTACCTTAGGCATAAGGCACTTCAAGATGTCCTTTTGATTCAAACCAAAAAGAGTTACCAAAAATAAATGTAACAGTTTCTCTTAACTTCTTTTCTTTTATTTTACTTCTACAACCCCTGAAATCTTTTTATTCCTTTATTTTATAAGCAAACCAGTATCCTCAATATACTAGGATTTTTTTATGATATGTATTCAAACTACACATACACACACCTCCATCTAATGGTTGAAGAACACAATGTTTCTGTGAATGGAAAACTAACGCCTCACGAAACGATGATTGTTTGATTACCTCCAACCGCCTCTCATGGTGGCCATTAAGATGACACGATATTTATATGTGATATATATTTTGTTTATTTTTTATTTATGCTTCTGTATTTCCCTTTTATATCATTCCTTTATGGTTTCCATTATGGGTAAACACGATAATTTCACTTGAGAATGTACGGACTACCGCCCCCTCAAAGTGATATGACTCGTTAATGTCATATGTGGGATGTATAAAGATTTGAATTAATGATATAATATATGATAGTATATTGGAATTATAATATATGTATGTATATTTATGTTTTAATTCCATTAAAATAAGAAATTGAAATGAAAGTAGCGTTCATGCTTACGTACGACATACCGTCTCCATGAACAGTGCATTTCATTTCTTATCTCCAAATGTTATATACTATTATAAATATATGTATATACTGGATATATATGATATATATGATATATAAATCTTGAATATAATTCTGTATATAATTAAATTTTGACCATCTGAACAACCTGTAATTATAAGGTGTTCATTTTTTACTCAAGTACCAAATATCGACAAAACGACCATTATTAACTTAAATGATTACATAATGTTTATAACATTATAATAAGTGATATAAAATAAATAATAAACTTGAAAAATGGTTTTTAATCAAGTATAAATTAAATTAATTTTATTGTTCAGGAAGAACAAGGAACAAATAAGTCAAGTCGGACACGAGGTAAGTGGTTTCTTATCTCACTTAAATTCTGTAAGATTTCCATTGTTCGTCAATAATTTATTGCATGTGGTGTATTTTGTACTTCCATTTGATATATATATTATCATTATCCTGTTTATATTCATGTTATTCTGTGAATCATTTGGTGGTTATTAACTTTTGTTCATATGACTCAATTGATTACAACGTGGTAAGGGATTTTCATCTGACTTTTTATTCCCGTGAGATTCATTCTATATTTTCCACTATTTCCTTTTTGTGGTGTATGTACTTCCCATGATTGTATCCATTTTGTAATATAATTCAATTTATGGGTATTTACATCTTTATTTTATGATTATTCTTTCATGGTTTGTATATTTTATATGTTACCAAATCAGTACGGGAACATTTTAACCCAATTTCCATTCCTTGGGTTAATCTTCTAATTCTTAATTATGTCATACTATGATTATGTGTGTAATCACTATATATTTATTTATGTTATAATTTCCACTCCCATTTGTGAGGATATACTTTTGATACACATAATCACTCCACTTATAAATTACCAAGTCATCAATATGAACTTGATAAGAGTAATTTTAACTCAATTTCCATTCATTGAGTTAAACATCCAAGTCATTGGTTTTGTCTTAAAAATAACATATGTGAATTTAATATTATTGATTTAAACTGAATATCCAATCATATTTCGAGTATTTATATTTGTCACACATTATTATGTAAATGATTTATCCTTAATCTAATGACACAATCTTTATATGGGATTGCTTCTCAATTTACATTCCATTAAAACCTCATTGTTGTTATTTACCAATTAACTCTTACGTGGTGTATGTACTATGATTAGTCATATTATATCATGAATACATTTATTCAAATGATGTTATAAAGTTCTGATTAAATGTTTTTTCTCAATTTTTCGTATTCAAGCGTCTCTCATTATGTTAAAAACTCTTTAACTAAACTATCATTTTAAATGTTTTAAAGATTTATTCTTCTAATTCATTCTCATTTATGTCCATGTTTTAAAAATGTTTTTTAGTATTTATTTATGTGGACATTAATGTTTTCAAATTTTAATTTATTTAAAACCTTAAAAGTGGTATGGGACACTTTTATTCAAATATTACTTTATTAAATGTTTTAAATGGTTTTGAAAATGGTTTGATAAAGCATTGTTTTTTTCAATATCTTGATTTTATATATTGGAATGTAGAAATGTTATATTTCCTATATATGTGTGTTATGTGTTATGATTATGTTATGGTTATTGGTCATTATTTATGTATATGGGTGGTACCGTGATAAACCTAGGGCGGGTGAGCCTGAGATAGCTCTCCAATGCATTGGCTAACGTGATGGAGGAGAATGTTGATGTTTCCCCTAAGAGATTTAGGGAATATACTATGATGGATATTCCAAATGTGACTCCATATGTAGCTATGATATCTACAATGTAAGTATGTAAGAAATTCGATAATTTTCCTTTATGATTCACTATTTTTGTGTGTTATTCATAAATCTTATGATTTCATAAGGTATGTTATGATTGAAAAAGTATGGTTTCATTGATTTGTATTTATTGATGGGATAATGTTTTCCTTCCTTATTTTATAACCCTTACTTAGCTTTTTATGATCATACCAAGTTTTTGAAATGTTTTCCACAGGATTTAAAGATGAATAGGGTCAAATATGGGATCAAATAAAAGTCATTCTATCTAAAACATGGGACTAGACATGACTCTTTTTTTAAGAGTTTTTATTTTATGAAAAAAATGGAAACTAAGTAGAAGTCTCTACCTTGTAATTTTTGAGATGTAATGTAATATTTATGGCCTAATTCTCTAAAACTGTAAAACATAAAAGCTCCTCAATGTGAATTATTCATTTAATTCAAGATTATTTAATATTTATGGTCGGGTCCTTATAGTTTGTATCATAGGTAAGTTTAGATAACTTTAGAGGTTAGTGTGTTATTTAATCAAAAGTGACATTACCATAATGGTTAGGATTTTAGAAAGAGTCATAGTTTTTTTTGATAACGTGAATGAGTTTAAGATAACATGAATAAGTATATCTTAATATTTACCCTACTCATAAGATATTATATGATGATTTTACTGATATACTCACACTTACATTTTTCATTTTAGAAAATGGCTGGATCTACCAGGCACCAAAGTAAATTTGGATGTGAATAAAATTGTGATGGTTTTCTGAATGATAAACTGAATGAAATAGGATCTACAATAAGAACTCTTGTGGTTATTCTCAACTAACTATCTGGATTCATGATTGACCACCTGAACCTTGTTGATTTTTATAAGGAATCGTATATGCAAGAAACAAATCACCATGGATGATAATGTAATAATCATAAAGGTAAGTATATTATAAACCCTATATGTCAAGGATGGGGAAAGAAATACATAGTAAATTGTTTCAAAGGGACGAAAAGATTCTATAGATGTGGAAGTAAAGGTCATAAAGCAAGAGCCTACCATGGGAAAAGGAAGCATCCAATTGAATCTGGAAAAGGGAAAGTAGTTCTTTATGAGGGATCAATTGAATGTTTTAAATGCGGAGTGCATGGTCATTATACAAATAGATGTCCAACGAAGAAGTTTCGATAATGTAATCACTAGGATCATACAAATATATGTTTACCAATACCTAATGCCATTCCAATTGAGGATGAGGAAACTGACAATGACCAATGAAAGGTATGGATTATTTCTTATCTTTTTTTTGACATTATTTAATCTTAGGATATGATTCATTATTTTGTTTGAAGGAAATAATTATTTAAGAATAATTTGGAAAGTAATGGTTAATGGATCATGAAAAACATTTAATGTGTATGAAGTCAAGAAATATGGGATTCGATTGTTATGGTAGATTTTAGGATGGTGAAATGCTTAAAAGGTTTAAGTCTCTTTTGATGATGGGATTACATTAGAAGACTTTTTATAGTTTGTGTAACCCTGAAGTTTGATATATGAAAATTTTATTCAAGGAATAATTATCTTTTATTTTGGGTATATAGTTATAAAGAACCATTTGGGTTTATATAATCCTAAAATTTGAGGAAATTACAGGTTAATACATTTTAGGATGCAAAATGAAAGTTATTAGATAACCTTTATGGTTAAAGTATGTTGTGGTTATTTTTTATGAATGTATATCTTTTTAAGGAATTTTAAAAAATTATATAGTTTTTTAAAAAGGAAAATACGCAGACCGCTTGACAACCCATCGCGTCAGACAAAGATACGGGAATCGAACCCACAACCAAAGTGCATTTGATTTATCACCTACCACTGGACTACGTGAAGCCCCTGGTTAGTATGAAAAATTTTATTTAGATATATTATTTTATGAATCAATAAAAAGTTTATTTAGGGTTATCTATAGAAATTATTAACTTATCATTGAGAATATGTGATTAGCTTAATTACTTCTCAATATGAGACACTAAGAGTAACTGGTTTTATTTGAAGATAAATGTTAAGATTTATCTTGAAAGGATATGGGATTAAATCCTTCTAAGATTTGGGTTCCAATCTTATTTTTTATTACATTGAAAATTTTATAGGAAATTTTTTATTGAATGGTCATTGTTGAACTTTTGGTATTGTTTGAAAAATTTGAGAGATTAAGAGTCGAATTTCTTTTTGTATAAGTTTATCCTTTTTTGGAATTATCTGATCATCAACTAACCATTTTGGTTTTGGTTAATTTCTAAAGACATGAAAAAATATATAGGTCATATTTTTTGGATTATGTGATTATCTAGAAGTAGATTATAGTGCTTTCAATGTGAACAAGTCATCTTGAATACTCATCGTTTGAAGAAAAAAATGAGTTTCCAGTAGGAATTTAGTAATGGATGAATGTGTACATAACATGTAAGTATGTTTTCTTATATTTTTAGTTACGCTCATAAATAAATTCTCAAATTTATGAAAATTAACTTAGAACCAAAAATGTTTTCTGTTAACTTTTCCTACTGGGGAATCAAAGACCATTTAACCCATCACATGTTTGTGATTTTCTGGTGGTTAAATTTCTCCTAATCATGTTTTCTATCACTCTCTATTAGAACATGATGGTTTTTTTCTCTTCCATATCCATGTTTTCGTGGAATCCATGTATCTTTTTCCTTGGGTGACCTTTGTACTTTTATTACTTTATTTTAAACTGATAGATTTATTGAATCTATTTCTTATGTGGGTCTTTCAATGAAGTTCTATGCCCAATTTAAAAATTGTGAGGATGCAATTCCAAAAAGGGGGGGAGATGTAACAGCCCCGGTAAATATATAATATGAAATTTTCATATTTATTAATATTTTTAAATTAATTATTAATTTTACTTTCAAGGGGATGCTATGTTCGATGGCGTACCCAATACGCAAAAACGGGTTTCTTTGAAATCATTCGTTGCACACTAATAATATAATAATGTTATTTTAAAAGATAGTTAATGCCTAGCCATTGTATTTATATAAATAAATAGAACTAACTAAAATATGATTATATTATTAGTGTGATTTTTGGTATTTTTCTGATGAAATTCATTTTTTTATGAATAGTGAAAAATACTTTATTTTAATTCAAAAGTGCCTTTTAATATAATTTATTTATATGGTTAGATTATCTTTTTAATTGTTTTTAAAGTGTAGTTAGTTTATTTTTTACCATTTAATCCAATTATTTTCATTGGAATTAATTTCAATTTTAAATTGGACATAAACTAGTATCAATCTTTTGATAGTTATTGTTTCTTAAAAACACGCTATTTGTTTTGATAATGGGAATTTATTTTAAATTAATTAATCCAACTTATATGTTTTAAATTTGATAAAATATACATCATTTTTTGAATTTATAATATCAAATATATCTTAGGCTGAATTTCTGGTATTTTTCTGAAAAACTTCAATTTTTGATAAATAGTGAAACCACTAGGTCGTAGTTAAAAAAACTAAATTTTTCATTTAAATGAAATTTTTTCACTTTTGTGGATTTAATTTCAAAAATATGATATACATGGATGTAATTAGTAAGTAAAATTTGGTTCAATAAGATGAAAAAAAAAATTGGTGAATAGTAACTTTTGTCTTTTATTTACTGCTGATAAAGGTAAATAGGGTAATTCAAGGTAAAAATAATATCATAATAATAAAAAATTACATTAACACTTGTCATTGACTTATTAGATGAGTCATAGACTACCATTTTCATCCTTTGGTCTATTTTTCGACCCCATAAAGCCACTTGGGAGTGATAATGACACTTTAGATTAATTAACATAAAGTTAATGCAAAAATGGCATAAACAAATATCTTTTAGTAAATTAATTTTTACAAGTGGTTATATAAATTATCTTTTGGTCTATAAGTATTCATTGAAAATATGAAAATAGTTCCTACATCATAGTAATTGTTTTATAATTTTTAGACCTCAAATAAACGAACTTTTTTATGACATAATAATGATGTTGTATTTACCTCATTAATAAATGATATAAATAAAAAAAAATTATAAATATTAAAACAATCTCCAAAACCTGTCCAATTCTTATAAGATTATTTTATTTCTACCATTAGTCATATTTTATTACACTTTAATTAGTTTTGGACCTTTAGAAACTGAATATCATTATATAATAAATTAATATTTTCACACTTTCCTAAAGAGCCCCTCCTCCCCCTTATAAACTTTCCTCACTTATAACTTAATCCTCACACCTATAAAGCCCCTTGTCTTGTCCAACAACTGCCCAAATAATCTCTCAAGATCCTTATCTTCCTTTTGGAAGACTTACATTAGGCATAAGGCACTCCAAGAAGTCCTTTTGATTCAAACCAAAGGGAGTTACCCAAAATAAAGGTAACGGTTTATCTTAACTTCTTTTATTTTATTTTAATTATACAACCTCTAAACTATATTTATTCCTTATTTTATAAAAACAACAGTATCATAAATATACTAGGGTTCTGGTATGACAATTATTCGAGCTACACATACACACACCTCCATCTAATGGGTGAAGAACATAATGTTTCTGTGAATAGAAAACTAACACCTCACGAAATGATGGTTGTTTGATTATCTCCTACCACCTCTCATGGTGGCCATTAAGATGACACTATCTTTATATATGATATTTATTATGTTTATTTTTTTATACTTTTGTATTTTCCTTTTATATCACACCTTTATGGTTTCCATTATCGGTAAACGCTATAATTTCATTTGAGAAAGTGCGGGCAACCGTCCCCTCAAAGTGATATGACTCATTAATGCCATATGTGGGAAGTATAAAGGATGGAATTAATGATATTTTATATGATATTATACTGGAATTATAATATACATATGTATTATTATTTCTTAATTCCATTAAAATAATAAATATTAATGAAAGTACCGTTAATGCGTACGTAGGACTTACCGTCTCCATGAACGGTGCATTTCATTTCTTACCTCCAAATGTTATATACTATTATAAATACTTGTATATACTGGAAATATATTATATATATGATATATATGATATATATGATATCTAAATCATTAATATCATTTAGGATATAATGAACTTTTGACCATGTAAATGACTTGTAATTATATGGTGTTCATTTTTTACTCAAGTACCAAATATCGACAAAACGATCATTATTAACTTAAATGATTACATAGTGTTTATAAAATGGTAATAAATGATATAAAAGGAATGATAAACTTGAAAAGGGGTTATTAATCAAGTATAAATTAACTTAAGTTTATTATTCATGAAGAATAAGGAACAAACAAGTCATGTCGGACATAAGGTAAGGTGTTTCTTATCTCACTTTTAATTCTGTAAGATTTCCATTATTCACCACTAATTTATTGCATGTGCTATATTGTGTAGGGAAATTTGATATTTATTATCATGATCCTTTTTATATTCATTTTATTCTGTGAATCATTTAGTGTTTATTAACTTTTGGTCATATGACTTGATTTATTACAACGTGGTAAGGGATTTTCATATCACTTTTTATTCCCGTGAGATTCATTCTATATTTTCCACTATTTATTTTTTTGTGGTCTATGTACTTCCCATGATTGTATGAGTTGTGAAATATACTTCAATTTATTGGTATTTACATCTTCATTTTATGATCCTTCTTTCATGGGTTGTATATTTCGTATGTTTCCAAATCGGTACGGGAACCTTTTAACCCAATTTCCATTCCTTGGGTTAATCTTATAATTATTAATTATGTCATGCTATTATTATGTGTGAAATCACTATTTATTTATTTATTTTATAATTTACACTCTTATTTGTGTGTATATACTTTTTATACACATAATCAATCCATTGATAAATTTCAAAGTCATCGATATGAACTTGATAAGAGTAATTTTAACTCAATTTCCATTCTTTGAGTTAAACATACATGTCATGGGTTTTGTATTCAAAATAACATGTGTGAATTTACTATGATTTATTTACACCGAATATCCAATCATATTGAGTGTATTTATATTTTTCACACATTATTATGTAATTGATTTCTCTTTAATCTAAAGATACTGTCTTTATAAGTGATTTCTTCTCAATTTACATTCCATTGAGACTTCATTATTATTATGCACCAATTCACACTTACATGGTGTATATAATGTCCTTTGGTATATTATATCGTGAATCCCTTTATTCTCATGATATTAAAACGTTCTGAAGAAATCTTATTCCTCAATTATTTGTATTCTAGCGTCTCTCATTTTTTAAAAACTCTTTAACTAAAATATCGTTTTAAATGTTTTAAAGATTTATTATTCTAAATATTTCTCATTTATGTCCATGTTTTCAAAATGGTTTTTAGTATTTATATAAATGTAAATTAATGTTTTAAAATTTTAATTCCTTTAAAATATTTGTAGTGGTTTGAAGAACTTTGATTCAAAAATATCTTTATTAAATGTTTTAAATGGTTTTGAAAATAGTTTGATAATGCATTGTTTATTTCGATATCTTGGTTTGATATATTATCATGTGGAAATGTTATCTTTCCTTTATATGTGTATTATGTGTTATGATTATGTTATAGTTATTGGTCATAGTTTACATATACGGGTGGTTCCGTGATAAACCTAGGGCGGGTGAGCCCGAGATAGCTCTCAAATGCATTGGGTAACGTGATGGAGGTAAAAATTAATGTTTCTCCAAAGAGATTTATTGAATATACTATAATAGGTATTCAAAACGTGACTCCCTGTGTAGATATTATATCTACAATATTTGTATGTTATTAATTATATAATTTACCTTTGTGATTCATGATTTGTGTGTGTTATTCATAAATCCTATGATTTTTTAAAGTATTTTATGTTTGAAAAGTACGGTTTCATTGATTTGTATTTATTAATGGGATATTTTTTCCCTTCATTATTTTGTAACCCTTACTGAGCTTTTTATACTCATCCCATGATGTCTAAATGTTTTCCAAAGGATTTAAAGATGAATATGGTCAAGGATGGGATCAAGGAAATGTCATGCTATCTAAAGCATGGGACTAAACATGACCCTTTTTTTAAAGAGTTTGTATTTTATGAAATAAATGGAAACTAAGTAGAAGTGTCTACTTTGTAATTTTGGAGATGTAATGTAATATTTATGGACTAATTCTCTAAAAATATAAACCTGAAAAGATCCTCAATGTGAATTATTCATTTAATTCAATATTATGTAATGTTTAATGTTGGATCCTTATAGTTGGTATCAGAGGTCGGTTTATATAACTTTAAAGGTTAGGGTGTTATTTAATCATAAGTGACATTACCATAATGGTTAGGATTTTATAAAGATTCATAGTTTTTTAGATAAAGTGAATGAGTTTAAGATAACAAGAATAAGTATATCTTTGTATATACCATCCTCATAAGATATTATATGATGATTTTACTGATATACTCACACTTACCTTTTTGGTTTCATTAAAAGGCTGAATCTTGTAGGAACCAAAGTAAAAAATTATGTAAAGAAATTTGTGATGGTTTTTTGAATGGGAAACTGAATGAAATGGGAGCGACAATGAGAAATCCTGTGTTTATTCTTAACCAACTATCTAGAGTCATGATTGACCATGTAAACTGTGGTGATTTTTATAAGGCATCGTATATGAAAGAAAGAAATCCCCATGGATGTTCAGGCAATAATCATAAACATAAGTATATTCAAAAACCTATGTTTAAAGGATGCACAAATAAACATATAGGAAAATGTTTCTAGGGGACGGTAAGATGTTATAGATTTGGATGTGAAGGTCATAAAGCAAGAGCCTGTCATGGAAAAAGGAATTATCTAGTTGACTCAAGGAAAGGGAAAGAAGTTATTTCTGAGGGATCAATTGAAAGTTTTAAATGTTGAGTGCATGGTAATTATACTAACAGATTTCCAACAAAAAAGGATCAAGAATAGAATCACCAGGATCATAAAAATATATTTTTACCAATTTCTAATTCCATTTCAATTGAGGATGAGGAAACTGGCAATGACCAGTGAAAGGTATGGATTATTTCTTAACTTTTTTTAGACATTATTGAATCTTAGGATGTAATTCATGATTTTGATTATAGGAAAGAACAATTTCAGAGTTTGTTGGAAAGGAATGGTTAATGGATCATGAAGAACATTGAATGTGTATAAAGTAAACATATAAGGGATTCGAGTGTTATGGAAAATTTTATGATGGTCAAATACTTAAAAGTTTTAAGTCTCTTTTGATGATGGGATTACATTAGAAGAATTTTTATAGAATGTGTAACCCTGAAGCTTGATATATGAAAATTTTATTCAAGGAATAATTATCTTTTATTTTGGGGATATAGTTATAAAGAACTATTTGGGTTTATATGATCCTAAAATTTGAGGCAATTACAGGTTAATACATTTTAGGATGAAAAATGAAAGTTATTAGATAGACTTTGTGGTTAAAGTATGTTTTGGTTACTTTTGATGAATTTGTCTCTTTTTTGGAAATGTTATAAAAATATACAGTTTTTTAAAAAGGACAACACGCAAACCGTGTGACAACCTATCACATCAGACAAAGCTGTGGGAATCGAACCCACATGAAAAGTGTGACTGGGATTTATCATCTTCCACTGGTCTATGTGAAGTCCCTAGTTAGTATGAAAAATTAGTTTTAGTTAGATGATTTTATAAATCAATAATATGTTGATTTTGGGTTATCTATAGAATTTATTAACCTATCATGGAGAATATTTGATTAGGTTAATTACTTTTCAATATGAGACTTTAAGAGTAACAGATGTTATTTGGAGATAAATGTTAAGATTTATCTTGGAAGACTATGTCATTCAATCTTTCTGAGATTTGGGTTTCAATCATAGTTGTGATTACATTGAAAAATTTTATAGATAATTTTTTTGAATGGTCATTGTTGAACTTTAGGAATTTTTCAAAAATGTTGGAGATTAAGAGTAGATTTTCTTTTTGTAAGAGATTATCCTTTTTGGGGATTATCTGATCATCAACTAACTATTTTGGTTTTGGTTAATGTATAAAGACATGGGAATAAATATAGTTCATCATTTTTGGATTATGTGATTCTCTAGAAGTTGATTATAGCGCTTTTAATATGAACAAGTCATCTTTAATACTTGTCGTTTGAAGAAAAAAATGAGTTTGTGGTAGGAATTTAGTAATTGATAAAATTCTACATAATAAGAAATTATGTTTTCTTATATTTTTAGTTAGGATCATAAATAAATTCTCAACATTATGAAAATTAACTTAAAACCAGAAACGTTATCTGTTAACTTTTCCTACTGGGGAATCAAAGACCATTTAACACATCACAAGTTTGTAATTTTATGGTGGTTAACTTTATCCTAATCATGTTTTCTATCACTCTCCATTAGAACATGATGGTTTTTTCCCCTTATATATCCAAGTTTTCATGGAATCCTAGTATCTTTTTTCTTGGGTAACCTTTGTAATTTTTTTCCATTATTTTAATGTGATTGATTTATTGACTCTATTTTTGATGTGGGACTTTCAATGATGTTTTGAGCCCAATTTTAAAATTGCGAGGTTGCAATTACCAAATGGGGGGAAGGATGTAACATCCCTGGTAAATAAAGAATATGAAATTTTCATATTTATTAATACTTGTAAATTAATTATTAATTTTACTTTTAATGGGATGTTATGTTCGATGGAGTACCCAATACACAACAATGGGTTTCTTTGAAATCATTCATTGCACACTAATAATATAATAATATTATTTTAAATGGTAGTTAACACCTAGTCATTGTATTGACAGGAATGAATATAACTAACTAAAATATGATTATACATGTTTGTTAAATGTTTTTACATTTATCCAATAAAAGTTAGAGGCTTAAAATGTGAATGAATCTAATTTTAAGCATAATTTACCTTAAATGGTTGATTTACGGCCTTTTGATGGGGAACCCTATTTAAATCTAGTGTAGTCAATTTTATTTGTTCTATTTGGACAAATAAAATTCTATTTTAGAATCAACACCTCAAAATTTACTTTGGGTAAATTTTTGGTATTTTTCTTATAAAATTCAATTTTTTATGAATAGTGAAAAATACTGTATTTTAATTCAAAAGTGACTTTTAATATAATTTATTTATATGGTTATGTTATCTATTTAATTGTTTTTAATGTTTAATTATATTAATTTTTTACCATTTAATCCAATTTTGGTAATTGGAATTAATTTCACTTTGAAATTGGACATAAACAAGTATCAATCTTTGGATAGTTATTATTTCTTAAAAACACGCAATTTGTTTTTATAATGGGAATTAATTTTAAATTAATTAATCCAATTTATATGATTTAAATTTGGTAAAATTTACATCATTTTTGAATTCAGAATTTCAAATATAGCTTAGGCTGAATTTTTGGTATTTTTCTGAAAAACATCAATTTTTGATGCATAGTGAAACCACTAAGTCGTAGTTAAAAAAATTAACGTTTTCATTTAAATGAAATTTTACCACTTATGTGGATTGAATTTTAAAAATATGACCTATATGGTTGTTATTGTTAAGTAAAATTTGGTTAAATAAGATGAAAATAATTTTTTTGTGAGTAATAACTTTTGACTTTTATTTACCGCGGATAAAGGTAAATAAAGTAATTTAAGATAAAAATAATATCATAATAATAGAAAATTACCTTGAAACTTGTCCTAACCTTATTGGATTAGTCATCACCGACCGTGGGCATCCTTGGGTCGATTTTGGGACCCCATGGAGCCACTTGGGAGGGATAATGACTCTTTAGATTAATTAACTTAAAGTAAAGGCAAAAATGACATAAACAAATATCTTTTAGAAAGTTAATTTTTACAAGGGGTTATATAAATTATTTTTTTCACTATAAATGTTCATTATAAATATAAAAAGATTTACTACATCATGGAAATTGTTTTATAATATTTAGACATCAAATAAATTAAATTATTCACGACACAATAATGATGCAGTATTTACCTCTTTAATAAATGATTTAAATAAATAAGATTATAAATATTAAAACAATATCCAAAACCTGTCCAATTTTAATTGGATGATTTTATTTTTACCATTATTCATTATATCTTAGACTTTAATTCATTTTTTTCCTTTTGAAACTGAATACCATTATATAATAAAATAATATTTTCACACTTTCTTAAAGAGCCCCTCCTTCCCCTTATAAAAATCTCTAACTTTTAACTCATTTCTCACACCTATCAAG
This sequence comes from Viscum album, assembly GCA_963277665.1. Taxonomy (NCBI): domain Eukaryota; kingdom Viridiplantae; phylum Streptophyta; class Magnoliopsida; order Santalales; family Viscaceae; genus Viscum; species Viscum album. Next base: position 859,837,171 of record OY728143.1, on the reverse strand, counting down.
CATCTTGGATCATCCAAAACCTACCAAAATAAGTTCTAAATATCCCTATCCTCCTCTTATAATCCTTACCTTAGGAATAAGTAACTTCAATAAGTCCTTTTGATTCAAACCAAAGGGAGTTACCCAAAATAAAGGTAATGGTTTCTCTTAAGTTATTTTCTTTTATTTTACTTATAAAACCTCCATACTCTTTTTATTACTTTATTTTATAACAAAACTAGTATCCTAAATATAATATTATTTTTTTATGAGAATTATTCTAACAACACATACACACACTTCCATCTAATGGGTGAAGAACATAATGTTTCTGTGAATGGTAAACTAACGCCTCACGAAACGATGATTTTTCGATAATCTCCTACCGCCTCTCATAGTGGCCATTAAGATGACACGATATTTGAATATGATATATACTATGTTTATGTTTTCTTAATTCTTCTGTATTTTCCTTTCATAGCATACCGTTATGGTTTCTATTATAGGTAAACTCGATAATTTCATTTGAGAAAATGAGGACTACTGCCCCCTCAGCATGGTATGACTCGGTAATGCCATATGTGGGACATATAAAGTATGTAATTAATGTAATTATATATTATATTATACTTTAATTATAATATACCTATGTATCATTATGTTTTAATTCCATTAAAATAATAAATAGAAATGATTGTAGCGTTCATGCGTACGTACGACTTACCATCTCCATGAACTGTGTGTTTCATTTCTTACCTACAAATGTTATATACTATTATAAAGGCATGTATATACTAAATATATGTGATATATATGATATATAAATAATTAATATAATTTTGTAAATAATGAACGTTGGACCATGTGAACAACTTGTAATTATAAGGTGTTCATTTTTTACTCAAGTACCAAATATCGACAAAATGACCATTATTAACATAAATGATTACATAAAGTTTATAACATGGTAATAGGTGATATAAAAGGAATAATAAAATTTAAAAATGGTTCTTAATAAAGTATAAATTAACTTATGATTATTATTCAGGAATAACAAGGAACAAACAAATCAAGTCAGACACATGGTAAGTGGTTTCTTATCTCACTTTAAATTCTGTAAGATTTCCGTTGTTCGCCACTAATTTATTGCATGTGGTGTGTTGTGTACTTCCATTTCATATATATTATCATGATCCTTTTTATATTCTTTTTATTCTGTGAATCATTTTGTGGTTATTAACTTTTGTTCATATGACTCGATTGATTACAATGTGGTTAGGGATTTTCATCTCACTATTTATTCCCATGATATTCATGCTATATTTGACAATATTTACTTTTTTTGTGGTGTATGTACTGACCATGATTGTATTCATTGTATAATATAATTCATTTTATGGGTATTTACATCTTAATTTTATGATCCTTATTTCATGGGTTGTATGTTTCGTATGTTACGAAATCAGTACGGGAACCATTTAACCCAATTTCCATTCCTTGGGTTAATCTTCTAATTTTTAATTATCTCATTCTATGATTATTTGTTGAATTACTATTTAGTTATTTATGTTGTCATTTACAATCCTATTTGTGTGGATATACTTTTTATACACATAATCACTCCATTTATAAATTCCCAAGTCATCGATCTAAACTTGATAAGAGTAATTTTATCTCAATTTTCATTCATTGAGTTAAACAACAAAGTCATTGGTTTTGTCTTAAAAATAACATGTCTGAATTTACTATGATTTATTTACACTAAATATCCAATAATAGAGAGTTTTTTATTTTTTCACACATTATTATGTAATTTATTTATCCGTAATCTAAGGATACTATCTTTATAAGAGATTTCTCCTCAATTTACATTCCATTGAGACTCCATTGTTGTTATGCCCCAATTCACTCTTATATAGTGTATATACTATCCTTTGGAATATTATATCATGAATCCCTTTATTCCCATAATTTTATAATGTTTTGATTAAATGTTATTCCTCAACTATTTGTATTCAAGTGTCTCTCATTTTGTTAGAAACACTTTAACTAAAATTCCATATTAAATGTTTTAAAGATTTATTCTTATAAATATTTCTCATTTATGTCATGTTTTGAAAATGTTTTTTAGTATTTATTTATATGGTCATTAATGTTTTAAAATTTTAATTCCTTTAAAAGATTAAAAGTGGTATGGGACACTTGGATTCAAAAATCTCTTTATTAGATGTTTTAAATGGTTTGATAAAGAATTTTTTATTTCAATATATTGATTTGATATATTGGAATGTGGAAATTTTATCTTTTCTTTATACACGTGTTATGTGTTATGATTATGTTATGGTTATTGGGAATTGTTTATGTATATGGGTGGTTCTGTGATAAACATAGGGTAGGTGAGCCCGAGATAGCTCTCCAAGGCATTGGGTAACGTGATGGAGGGAAACGTTAATGTTTCTCCTAAGAGATTTAAGGAATATACTGTGATAGGTATTCCAAATGTGACTCCCTATGTAGCTATGATAGCTAAAATGTAAGTATGTTATAAATTCCGTAAATTACCTTTATGATTCATTATTTTTGTGTGTTATTCATAAATCTTATGATTTCCTGAGGTATGTTATGATTGAAAAGTAAGGTTTCATTGATTTGTATTTATTGATGGGATAATGTTTTATTTCCTTATTTTATAACCATTACTAAGCTTTTAGGCTCATACCTTGTTTTTGAAATGTTTTCCACTAGATTCAAAGATTTATAGGGTCATGGATGGGATCAATGAAAATTCATGCTATCTAAAATATGGGACTAGACTTGACTCTTATTTTTTCAAGAGTTTTTATTTTATGAAAAAAATGGAAACTGAGTAGAAGTGTCTATGTTGTAATTTTTGAGATGTAATGTAATAGTTATGGCCTAATTCTATAAAAATATAAACCTAAAATTATCCTCAATGTGAATTATTCATTTTATTCATGCTTATGAAATGCTTAAGGTCGGGTCCTTATTGTCGGTATCAGAGGACGGTTTAGATAACATTAGAGGTTAGAATGTTATTTAACCATCAGTGACATTACCATAATGGTTAAGATTTTATAAAGAGTCATAGTTTTTTTAGATAAATTGTATGAGTTTATAGTAACATGAATAACTATATCTTAGTATTTACCCTCCTCATAAGATATTATATGATGATTTTACTAATATACTCACACTTACCTTTTTTATTTTAGTAAATGGCTGGATCTAGCTAGCACCAAAGTAACAATGGATGTGAAGAAAATTATGATGGTTTTCTGAATGAGAAACTAAATGAAATGGTAGATACAATGAGTACTCTTGTGGTTATACTCAACCAACTATCAGGAGTCATGATTGACCACCAGAACTGTGTTGATTTTTATAAGGCATTGTATATGCAAGAAACAAATCCCCACAGATGTTCAGGTAATAATCATAAAAGTAAGTATATTCAAAAACCTATGTGTTCAAGGATGTGGAAAGAAACACATAGGAAAATGTTTCAAAGTGATGGGAAGATGCTATATATGTTTAAGTGAAGGTCATAAAGCAAGAGCCTTCCATGGAAGAAGGAAGCATCCAGTTGACTCTAGGTATGGGAAAGAAGTTCTTTCTAAGGGATCAATTGAATGTTTTAAATGTGGAGTGCATTGTCATTATACTAACAGATTTCTTAAGAAGAAGGTTCTAGAATGGAATCACCAGGATCATAAAAATATATGTTTACCAGTACCTAATTCCATTCCAATCGAGGATGAGGAAACTAACAATGACTAATGAAAGGTATCGATTATTTCTTAACTATTATTAGAAATTATTGAATCTCTTTATAAGATACATGATTTTGTTTATTGGAAAGAAGTATTTCAGAATAAGTTGAAAAGTAATGGTTAATAGATCATGAATAACATTGAATGTGAATGAAGTCAACATATAAGGGATTTGAGTGTTATAATATATTTTAGGATGGTGGAATGCTTAAAAGTTTTAAGTCTCTTTTTATGATGGGATTACATTAGAAGTCATTTTATAGTATGTGTAACCCTGATGTTTGATATATGAAAATTTTATTCAAGGAATAATTATCATTTCATTTGGGTATATAGTCACAAAGAACCATTTTGGTTTATATGATCCTAAAATTTGAGGCAATTATAGGTTAATAAATTTTAGGATGCAAAATGAAAGTTATTAGATAACCTTTGTGGTTAAAATATGTTATAGTTATTTTTGATTAATTTATGTCTTTTTTGGAATGTTATAAAACTATATATTTTTTGAAAAAGGAAAACACACAAACCGCGTGACAACCTATCGCGTCAGAAAAAAGCTACATTAATTGAACCCACAACCAAAGTGCGACTGAGATTTATCTCCTACTACTGGACTATGTGAAGTCCCTAGTTATTTTGACAAATTCTTTTTAGTTAGATTATTTTAAGAACCAAGAATAAATTGATTTTGGGTTATCTATAGAAATCATTAACCTACCATTGATAATATGTTATTAGGTTAATTAATTTTCAATATGAAACTTTAAGAGTAACTGATGTTATTTGGAGTTAAATGTTAAGATTTATCTTGGATGACTATGTGATTAAGTCCTTCTGAGATTTGGGTTTCAATATTAGTTATTATTACACTGAAAAATTTTATAGAAAATTTTTTATTGAATTTTCATTGTTGACTTTGGGTATTGTTTGAAAAAATTTAGAGATTAAGAGTAGATTTTGTTTTTGTAAAAGATTATCCTTTTTGGGGATTATCTAATCATTGACTAACCATTTTGGTTTTGGGTAATGTCTAAAGACATGGTAAAAAATATAGTTCATCTTTTGTGGATTTTTATATTCTCTATAAGTTGATTATAGTTCTTTCGATGTGAACAAGTCATCTTCAATACTGATCATTTGAAGAAAAAAATGAGTTTGTGGTAGGAATTTAATAAAATATGAAAGTCTAAAAAACAATTAAGTATGCTTTATTATATTATTAGTTACACTCATAAATAAAATCACAACTTTACAAAAATTAACTTAAAACCCAAAACGTTGTCTGTTGACTTTTCCTACTAGGGAATCAATGACCGTTTAACCCATCACAAGTTTATGATTTTCTGGTGGTTAACTTTCTCATTATCATTTTTCTATCACTCTCAATTAGATCTTGATGGTTTGTTTTCTCTTCCATATCCATGTTTTCAAGGAATCCTAGTATCTTTTTCCCTGGGTGACCTTTTTACTTTTCTTCCTTTATTTTAAAGTGATATATTTATTGACTCTATTTCCGATGTGGGACTTTCAATGGTGTTCTTAGCCCAATTTTAAAATTGCAAGGACGTAGTTCCCAAACGGGGGGAAGGATGTAATATCCCGAGTAAATAAAGAATATGAAATTTTCATACTTATTAATATTTTTAAATTTATTATTAATTTTACTTTAAATGGGATTATATGTTCGATGGCGTACCCAATACACAACAATGGGCTTCTTTGAAATCTTTCAGTGCACACTAATAATATAATAATATTATTTTAAATGGTAGTTAACGCCTATCCATTGTATTGATTATAATGAATAGAACTAACTAAAATATGATTATACATGTTTGATAAATTATTTTACATTTATCTAATAAAATTTAGAGGCTTAAAATGTGAATCAATCTAATTTTAAGCATAATTTACCTTAAATGGTTGATTTACCGCCTTCTGATGGAGAACCCTCTTTAAATATAGTTTTAGTCCCTATTATTTATTCTATTTTATTGAATAAAATTATTATTTATAATCAATACATAAAATTTTACTTTGGGTAAATTTTTGGTATCTTTTTGATAAAAATATTTTTTTATGAGTAGTGAAAAATACTGTATTTTAATTCAAAAGTGCCATTTAATATGATTTCTTTATATGGTTATATTATCTTTTTAATTGGTTTTAAAGTGTAATTATATTATTTTTTTATCATTTAATCCAATGTTGATCATTGTAATTAATTTCACTTTGAAATTGGTTGTAAACAAGTATCAATCTTTGGATAGTTATTGTTTCTTAAAAACATGCTATTTGTTTTGTTAATGAGAATTAATTTTAAATTAATTAATCCAAATTATATGTTTTAAATTTGGTAAAATAGGAATCATTTTTGAATTTGGAATATCAAATATATCTTAGGCTGAATTTTTGGTATTTTTCTGAAAAACTTCAATTTTTGATGAATAGTGAAACCACTAAGTTGTAGTTAAAAAACCCGACTTTTCATTTAAATGAAAATTTACCACTTCTGTGGATTGAATTTTGAAAGTCCGACACACGTGGTTTTTATTAGTAAGTAAAATTTGGTTCAATAATATGAAAATAATTTTTTTCGAATAGTAACTTTTGACTTTTATTTACCACGGATAAAGGTAAATATGGTAATTCAAGGTAAAAATAATATCATAATAATACCAAATTACCTTAAAAGATGTCCTAACCTTATTTAATGAGTCATGTCTGACTATGTATTTCCTTGGGTCAATTTTCGGACCCCATAGAGCTACTTGGGAGTGATAATGACACTTTAGATTAATTAACTTAATGTAAAGGCAAAAATGACATAAACAAATATCTTTTAGTAAATTAATTTTCAAAAGGGGTTTTATAAATTTTATTTTGTACTATAAATATTCAATAGAAATATAAAAAAATTCCTACATCATGGTAATATTTTTATATCTTTTATACATCAAATAAATTAAATTATTTATGACACATTAATGATGCATTATTTACCTCATTAATAAATGATTTAAATAAATAAGATTATAAATATTAAAACAATATCCAAAACCTATCCAATTATTATTGGATGATTTTATTTCGACCATTAGTCATATTAAATTAAACTTTAATTGGTTTTGGACCTTTAGAAACCGAATATCATTATATAATAAAATAATATTTCCACACTTTCATAAAGAGCCTCTCCTCCCCCTTATAAATAGCCCTCACTTCTAACTCAATCCTTACACCTCTCAAGCCCCTTGTATCATCTAAACCCTTCCCAAATAATCTCTCAAGATCCCTCTCCTCCTTCTCGAAGCCTTACCTTAGGCATAATGAACTTCAATAAGTCCTTTTTATTCAAACTAAAGGGAGTTACCAAAAATATAGGTAACGGTTTCTGGTAACATATTTTCTTTTATTTTACTTCTATAACCTCTAAACACTTATTATTCCATTATATTATAACAAAACCATTATCCTCAACATATTAGTATGTTTTTATGATAATTATTATAACTACACATACACACACCTCTATCTAATGGGTGAAAACATAATGTTCATGTGAATGGAATACTAACGCCTCACGAAACGATGATTGTTCGATTATCTCATACCGCCTCTCATGGTGGCCATTAAGATGACACTATATTTATATATTATGTTTATTATGTTTATTTCTTCTTTATTCTTCTGTATTTTTATTTTATATCACACCTTTATGGTTTCCATTATTGGTAAACGCGATAAATTAATTTGAGAAAGTGCGGACTACCGCCACCTAAAAGTAATATGACTTGTTAATCACATATGTGGGACATATAAAAGATGGAATTGATGATATTATATATGATATTAGAGTGGAATTATAATATAACTATGTATAATTATTTTTTAATTCCATTAAAATAATAAATAGAAATGAAAGTAGCATTCATGCATACGTACGACTTACCGTCTCCATGAACGGTGCATTTCATTTCATACCACCAAATATATATAATATTATAAATAAATGTATATACTAGATATATATGATATATAAATAATTAATATCATTCTGGATATAATGAACGTTTTACCATTTGAACAACTTGTAATTATAAGGTCTTCATTTTTTACTCAAGTACCAAATATCGACAAAACAACAATTTTTAACTAAAATGATTATATAATGTTTATAACATAGTAATAAGTGATATAAAAAGAATAATAAACATGAAAAAGGTTTCTTAATCAAGTATAAATTAACTTATGTATATTAATTGGGAAGAACAATGAACAAACAAGTCATGTCGGACACGAGGTAAAGGGTTTCTTATCACACTTTTAATTCTGGAAGATTTCCATTATTCACAACTAATTTATTTCATGTGGTGTATTGTGTACTGCCATTTGATATATATTATCATGATCCATTTTATATTAATTGTATTCTGTGAATCATTTTTTGGTTATTAAATTATGTCCACACAACTCATTTTTTTACAACGTGGTAAGGGATTTTCATCTCACTTTTTATTCCCGTGAGATTCTTGCAATATTTGCCGCTATTTCCTTTTTTGTGAAGTATGTACTTACCATGACTGTATTTATTTTGTAATATACTTAAATTTATGGGTATTTACATCTTCATTTTATGATCCTTATTTCATGGGTTTTATGTTTCATATGTTACCAAATCGGTACGTGAACCTTTTAACCCAATTTCCATTCCTTGGGGTAATCTTCAATTCTTAATTATGTCATGCTATGATTATGTGTGGAATCACAATTTATTTCTTTGTGTTGTAATTTCCACTCCCCTTTGTGTGGATATACTTTTTATGCACATAATCACTCCATTGATAAATTCCAAAGTCATCGATATAAACTTGATAAGAGTAATTTTAACTCAATTTCCATTCATTGGGTTAAACATCCAAGTCATTGGTTTTATCTTAAAAATAACTTTTGTGAATTTATTATGACTGATTTACACTTAATATCCAATCATATTTAGTGTATTTATATTTGTCACACATTATTATGTAATTGATTTATCCTCAATCTAAGGATATCGTCATTATAATGGATTTCTTCTCAATTTACATTCCATTGAGACTTCAATGTTTTTATGCACAAATTCTCTCTTACATGGTGTATATACTGTCCTTTGGAAAATTATATCTTGAATCCATTTATTCTCATAATTTTATAAAGTTCTGATTAAATTTTATTACTCAATTATTTTTATTCAAGAGTATTTCATTTTGTTTAAAACTCTTTAATTAAAATATCCTTTTAAATGTTTTAACGATTTATTCTTCTTAATATTTCTCATTTATGTCCATGTTTTCAAAATTGTTTTTACTATTTATTTATATGGACATTAATGTTTTGAAATTTAAATTCCTTTAAAATCTTAAAAGTGGTTTGAGACATTTTGATTCAAAAATCTATTTATTAAATGATTCAAATGGTTTTGAAAATGGTTTGATAAAGCATTGTTTATTTAAATATCTTTATTTAATTTATTAGAATGTGTAAATGTTATCTTTTCTTTATACATGTGTTATGTGTTATGATTATTTTATGGTTATTGGACATTGTTTACGTATACAGGTGGTTTCGAGATAAACCTAGGGCGGGTGATCCCGAGATAGCTCTCCAATGCATTGGGTAACATGGTGGAGGTAAATGTTAATGTTTCTCCTAATAGATTTAGGGAATATAATGTGATGGGTATTCAAAACATGACTCCCTGTGTAGCTATGATAGAAAAAATGTATGTATGTTATGAATTCCATAATTTACCTTTATGATTCATTATTTTTGCATGTTATTCATAAATCATATGATTTAGTAAGGTATGTTATGATTAAGAAGTATGGTTTCATTGATTTGTATTTATTGAATGGATAATGTTTTCCTTCCTTATTTTATAACCCTTTCTGAGCTTTTTATGCTCATCCCATGCTTTTGAAATGTTTTCTATAGGATTTAAATATGAATTGTGTCAAGGATGGTATCATTTAAAAGTCATGCTATATAAAACATTATACTAGACATGACTCTTTTTTTTCAAGAATTTTTATTTCATGAAAAAAATGGAAACTGAGTAGAATTGTCTACCTTGTAATTTTTGAGATGTAAGGTAATAGTTATGGCCCAATTCTCTAAAACTCTAAACCTGAAAATATCCTCAATGTAAATTATTAATTTAATTAAAGATTATGTAATGTTTAAAGTCGGGTCTTTATAAACTATGTGTCATGTTTGGAATGAGATTGATAGAAAACATCATCAGGATAAAGTTAACAATAATAAAACCACAAACTTGTGATGGGTTAAACGGTTATTAGTTTACTAGTAGGAAAATTAAAGAGTCAACTTTTTTGTTTTAAGTTCTATTTCATAAAGTTGGAGAATTTATTTGGGATATTCACTAAGGACATAATGAAATATTCTTACTTTTCAGGTTGAGTTTCATCCTTTAATAAGATTCTACCAAAAACTCATCTTTTTTCTAAACAATGAGTATTCAAGATGACTTGGTCACACCTGAAGTTCAAGAAACAACTTCTATAGAATAACATGTTCAAAAAATGATAAACCACATATTTCCCATGTCTTTAGACATTAACAAAAACAAAAATGTTTATCACAAGATCAAGTAATACCCAAAAAGTATAATATTTTATAAAAAATAAATACTTCTCTTAATCTCCAAAATTGAACAAACAATACACAAAGCTCCACAAAGACCATTCAATTCACAGTTTTCCTTAAAAAAATTCTTTAAAAAATACAACTTATATAGAAACTTAAAACTCAGAAGGATTTGATCACATAGTCTTCCACAATAATATTAACTTTTATCTCCAAATAACATTGGTTACTAGTAAGGTCTAATATTGTAAAATAATTAACCCAATCACATATTATCTATGATAGGTTAATCATTTCCATAAATAGCCCAAATCTTCATTTGTCCACAATAAAAACATAGATTCTTATGAAATAAAATTCCACCATTACTCCTCAAATGATCTCCCATGGTATTATATTTCAATTAAGAATATAGTATTCCCAAAATAGAGTATGTCTTCCAAAATAATCATTTATCACCTAATCACCAAATCATTTTCTGATACTAAGGATATCAATTTGATAAAACATAAGATCCTAAATAAACTAATTTTTGATCAATAATTTCATTTAACTAAAAATAATTAGTCTTTATAACCAGTTACTTCACGTAGTTCAGGGGTAGGCGATAAATCTCAATTTCACTTTGGTTTTCGGTTTGATTCCCACAGCTTTGTCCGACGTGATGGGTTGTCACATAGTCTGTGTTTTGTTATTTTTCAAAAATTATATATTTTCAATACATTCCCCAAAATGAGATAAATTCTTCAAAAATAACCATAACATATTTTATCTTCAGCGGTTATCTAATACCTTTCATTTTTCATCCCAAAATGTAGTAACCATTTATCCACTCTAAAATAAATATGACCCTTTCTAATATTATAACCATTATTGTTATGTCACTTATTCTTAAATAACACCATAATGTCTAAAGTGATCTAAAATAACCTCAAATACCTACTATAAGGCCCCAGCCTTAAACATTACATAATATTAAATTAAGTTAATAATTCACATTGAGGATATTTTTACGTTTAGAGATTTAAGGAATTAGGCCATAATTATTACATTACATTTCAAATATTACAATGTAGACACTTCTTCTCAGTATCCATTTTTTTTATAAAATAAAAAATCTTAAAATAAAACAAGAATTCTTTTCATGATATAAATCTTCTTGAATTATTTCTTTCTCTTACCCTTATAAAATGTGAAAAACATTTCAAAAAAATGGGATGAGCATAAAAAGCTCAGTAAGGGTTATAAAATAAATAATGAATCATTATCCCATCAGTACATACAAAACATAATCTATTTAACATACCTCATGAAATCATAAGATTTATGAATAACACATAGAAATAACAAATCATAAAAGTAACATGTGTCATATGTATCATACTTACCTTGTAGCTTTCACAGCTACATAAAGAGTTATGTTTGGCACACATCACAATATATTGCTTAAATCCATTAGGAGAAACATTAACGTTTACCTCTGTCACATTACCCAATTCATTAGAGAGCTATCTCGGGCTCACCCACCCTATGTTTATCACGGAACCACCAGTATACGTAAACAATTCCCAAGAACCATAACATAATCATAACAACTAACATAAGCATAAAGGAAAGATAAAATTTCCACATTGTAGTCACAATATATCAATTAAATATATTAACATAATCAATACATTCTCAAAACCATTTTCAATACCAAAATATGTAAAATATTATATGTTATTTATTTTCATTTTAAAAATATTATGGCATGTTAACGAAGCTAAATATCAAAAAATGCTCACGACAGTTGAAATGTCATTGTCACCGCATATGTTAAAATAAAAAACCTTTTTTATTTTAAAAAAAACATTGTTGGGAAAAGAATAATTTTAAATAAAATTAATATTTCAAGGGGTTTATTATAAAATGTATAAAAGAAATTCGTGTCTAAATCAAAGTATGGCTCTTTGAAAAGAGATTGAGATGAAGTCCCTTACCTTGCATATAACATGACTTGTTGGTTCTATAATCTCTTGAATTATAAACCAAAGTTAATTTATACTTTCATAATAACCTTTTAAAATTTTATTATTCCTTTTATATCACTTATTAATATGTTATAAAAATTACATAATCCTTTATTTTAATAACGGTCGTTTTGTTGAAATTTAGTACTTGAGTCAAAAATGAACTTCTTATAATTAAAAGTTGTCTATGTGGTAAAAATTCCATTATATCCAGAATGATATTCCTTATTTTCATATCCTATATATCATATATATATATATTATATATATATATGTGTGTATTTATAATTGTACATAACATTTCGAGATAAGAAATGAAATGCACTGTTCATGGAGACGGTAAGTCGAACGTAAACATGAACGCTACTTTCATTTCTATTTCATATTTAATGGAAATAAAACAATATTATACATAGATATATTATAATTCCATCGTAATATCATATATTATTCCATTAATTCCTTCCTTGATACATTCCACGTATGGCATGAATGAGTCATTGAGGGGGCGGTTGTCCGTACTTCCTCAAATGAAAATATCATATTTACCCATTATGAAAACCATAAAAAGATGATATAAATGAGAAATACAGAATCATAGATACAATATAAATAAAATATATTTAACATATAAATATAGTTCCATCATAACGGCCACCATGAGAGGTAGTAGGAGATAATTAAATAATCATCGTTTGGTGAGGCAGTAGTCCATGGACCATAGAAATAGTATGTTCATATTCATTAAGTGGAGGTGTGTGGTTTTTTAGTTAGATTGCAACTCTAAAATAATCATTTTATATTTAAGATATTGTTTTTGTCATAAATTAATGGTATAAAGAGATTTTAGAGGGTCCGTGAATGAAAATAAAAGAAAAGAACTTGAGAGAAGTTGTAACTTTAAATCAGAAAACTTCTTTTGATTTGAGACAAATGGCTCTCCTGAGTTACCTTCATCTTATGGAAAGGATTCTAGGAGGAATGTAGAGATTTTGGAAGCTTCTTAGAGCAGATTTTAGATGAGATAAGGGACATTAGAGGTGTTTTTAATGGGTAATAGGTGGTGTCCTTTTATATGATGGAGGAGGGGATCTTTAGAAATATTTAAAAGTATTATTTTATTATAATATTATTTTCGGTTTCAAAAGGTCCAAAACATATTTAATTAAAATATAAAATTCATATAAGTATAAATAAAATCATCCAATAAAAATTGGAAAAGTTTTTTATATTTTTATATCCTTAACTTTTTATTTAACCCTTTGTAAACTTATTTTATTTTTACTATGTCTTCTTATATATTCATACTATATGGTTAATATATATACTATAAAATTACAAGAGACTCAAAATGTATCATTAATGACATTTGTAACATCATATATGTCTGTTGGAGAAATATTAGATTTTTAGGATTATTTTATCATTTTATAAAATATTAATTGTTTTAAGAAATCATTTAGGTCAATTTTTAAACTATTCATATCATGACTTTTAAAAAATCTATCACAGCTTTATTCACGACAAAACCTTCATTTATTCAAATATAAAAAGTCATTATTATCCAAAAAAAATCGTGTATGGCATAAAAGTTTCAAAATAATGTTATTTTAATATTTATAATATCATTTATTTGAATCCTTTATTAATGAAGTAATTAAAGCATCACCATTGTGTAATAATTATATTAATATATTTAATGTCAATAAATTATAAATAAAAAATTATGTAGGAAATGTTTTTAGATTTAAAATGAATATTTATAGTTGAAGTGATCACTTATAACCCCATATAAAAATTGTTTTACTAAAAGATATATGTGTATGTTATTTTCATCTTTACGTTAAATTAATTTTTATATAGTTTCATTTTCACTAACAAGTTGCTCCATGGGTTTCCAAAATCGACCCAAGGATAACCATGGTCAACAAATTATCAACCAATAGGAATAGGACAAATGTTAGGGTAATTTAATATTATTATAATATTAATTCTTACTATTACTTACTAGATTTACCCTTTAACCATGGTTAATAAAATATTTACAGATGTCACTATTCATAATTTCTAAAAAAAAGTTACATATTCACACAATTTGGACCTCCTGACTCAAAATATGAAATCAATTTTTCCAAATTCAAAACACAGAAGTTGCAGGAATTAATTTAAAATTAATTCTCATTGTCAAAACAAAAAAGCGTGTTTTTTAGAAATAATAACTATCAAAATATTGACACTTTTTTAAGTCCAGTTTCAATGTGAAATTACTAATAATGGCCATAATTGGATTAAATATTTAAAATATAATCCAATGAAACTTTAAAACCAATTAATATGGTAATGTAACCATATAAATAAATTATATTAAAAGGCAGTTTTGAATTAAAATGTAGTATTTTTTAATATTCATTAAAAATGAACTTTATTAGAAAAATGCCAAAATTTTATACAATATAAATTGTGATGTCTTGATTCAAAATAAGAGTTTTATTTTGTCAAATATAACATATAAAAGTGAAAAAACTAGATTTAGAAATTATTCTCCATCAAAAGGTGGTAAATCTACCTTTTAAAGAATATTAGAGTATTTCATTCTTAAAATTGGATCCATTCCTATTTTAATCCTCTAAAATTTATTGGATAAATGTAAAGTCGCTTAACAAAATTGTGTAATCATATTTGAGATAGTTCTTCTCATTCCTTATAATACAAAGTCAAGGCTTTAACTGTCATTTTAAAAAATATTATAATACTATTTTTCAGTATGACTCAGCCTTGTGTGCAACATGAAATTTTGGAGGAACCTATTGTTGTGTGTTGAGTACACTATCAGACAAAGCATCCCCTTGAATGTAAATTTAATATTTAATTCCCAAATATTAATAAATATGAAAATTTCATATTCTTTATTTACTTAGGATGTTATAATTGGGGACATCATGTTGTGGAATTTAGATATAGGAGTGGCTCCATGTATAATTTCTATTGAGAACTCTACCTCCTGATCTAGGATAAGTCTAGGTAACTCATTGGGAAATATGATAGTGTATTCCATAAAAATGAGAATTTCCTCTAGGTTGATACCATCATTTGAATCAACCATTTTAGAAAGGTATGATTTTTATAAGACATCAACACCCACAACACTATGGGAAATTTTGATAGATATTAATGATCTTAAATACCATTTTAGGGGAGAATGGGATGGTTTATAATTTGAAAATATATTTATTTTTCCTAAAATTTTATGCTTCATCTATATAATGAGATCCAATCCATGCTCATTATATTTTTGAATTCCACCAAGGTGAGTATTATGATATTCAATTAATGGATCATCCCAGATATGCTAATTTGATAAGAGTTCAACACATGGGTTGAAATGATCACACCACAAGGTTTATATATATATATATATATATATTTACTTAAAGGAATCTTGGATTCAATTCAATAGTTCTAGAAAATTTGTAGGATATAAAGGAATTTTTATAACTACAATCGTATAAAAAATCATTATTTAGTGAATAGGAAGTAAACCTTGTATGACTTCATTTTCATACTCGACTTAAACAGTAGTGATGGAATATAACTTGCATTTATCTTTCAGTTTTGGTGGTTTCTGATGCTGATTATGCTTAAGGAACCATGGATTATTGCACTGGATTACATAATTCCCTTTCTCCCTATAGTTGATGCATTGAACTATGAGTGGTGTATTAGGAGGATCATCCCTTTTATAATTATTGTTGGTCATATTCTTCATCCCTATTTAAAATTTATGATTTTTGTTACCTTATATCAGAAACTTAAAGCATTTCCATATTCATTTGAGGTAATTACCATTATGTTTCTTACCACATATTTAATATTTATTTGGTAGGATCCTCTTTCCTCCTCTATCATTTGAACCACCATATTGATAATCCATTCATATCATCTTATCTCCATAACTATGGGACCATTCTATGAAATCCATCTCTAATTTAAGATCACATCAAAGCACTTATTCATAACTCTAAATGTCTCTGATAGTTTGATAATTTTTTAGGTGTGGTTTTAAACCACTAATGAATCTATCTATTTTCTATAATTGTTGATAAAGATACATGAGGTACATCATGAAATACTTGTGAATTTTTCCTCTTAATAATTGATAGATTAACCTTTATTTTACTCTAGCTATATAAATTATCTCTCCATCATTGTTTGAAGTGTTCGTTTGAAATACTTGTTAAGAAATATTTATTAATGTCTACCCCTCAATCTCTTTTATTTCAACCTTCAGTTTTGGTGTTCTTTATCAACACCCACCATAGATCGACATCATCATATAAATGATAGACTACTATATTCACCATATCATTCATAGAATAGTGGATCACATACAATGTCCTCCTCATTTATTTAACCCACTCTTCCATGACAGGTGGATTTAAATATCCACTAAATGATGGTGGTTGTTGCTATATAAATGATTCAATATCTAATTGCTCCTTCATCTGTGAAGCTAGACATTCCACATTTGTTAGTTTATTGTTCATGTCCTAAGAATGTTGGGTAATCATTTCCATGAGGTTTTTTAATCCACCTCCCATGGAATTAGGGATGTTGTTCAGACAATTTTGGAATTGTCCATCACGTGGGTTTTGTCCTCGTTTCTTCGAAATACCAGCATTTTATAAAATAGAAATGGTTTAAAAATACATAAGTCAAAAAATATGGAATAAATAATTGATTATTTTATGCAATTAAATATAAAGGAATGTATTATGGTATCCCTATATCGTTCCATTTTCTAAGAAAAACTTCATGGATGTTTACTTATACATAAATTTACAGTTATAGATTTCACGAACATTTTCTTATAATAATCCCCAAAATAACTAAATCATGCCTATAATACTACCAATGGGGAACCTAAATTTTATTATATGACTATTACATCATATTAATGGTAAAGAAAATAATAATTATACATTAAACGATCAAGAAGTTTATTATCATGGAAAAACTAGGATCAAGCCTAACTTATACATAAAAACCACAAACAATATTAATAAAAATATTCATTAACATTATGAAAATATCTTTTTATCCTTAGTAAAGGTAGTTATATAAGTACATTCATCAAATAAATGGGTGATCTAAAAGCCCAATAAAAGAAGGACACCATAGTAGATGTAAAATACTTGAATCAATAAAACACGGGTCAATATAATCTTTATAATCATTTCAAAATCAAGAGATCATTATAATAATAATGATGAAAAAATTATTTAAATTCATGGAATGTGGACATGAATAAAATTTTAACATCATTTCATGGTGTTCAAATACC
The DNA here is from genome assembly GCA_963277665.1 of Viscum album. NCBI lineage: Eukaryota > Viridiplantae > Streptophyta > Magnoliopsida > Santalales > Viscaceae > Viscum > Viscum album. The sequence goes on along the minus strand of OY728143.1, from coordinate 859,819,397 downwards.
ACACAAAGTCGTGAACAAAGCTATTATAATGTTTATGAATAACATATGTTCATAAACATAACATCATCATTTTGAACAAATCTAGCATTATTTTTATGGATAGTACACATTATATCCTGAGTTACATCAAATTAACCAATCAATAGGAGATCTATATAATTATACGCCCACCCATCACATTAATATAATTATATAATCCTACATGCAAAATAAGATGTATAAAAATCAATGTTAAAGAAATAACCCATGGAAAGGAATGGATTTCATAAGAATTTTATAAATAATGGTTTTTTGAATAAACCTAGGGTTCCCAAATTAAAATTAGATAAAATATCTGGCATAAAAATCATTATCTTTAGTGAAGATGACACAAATAAATAAGAGTAAATGATTTGTTTTGTAAAGAAAATTATTTTGGTATAAAAATATGAATTTGGAAAATAAATCAATGTAAAATGTGTATATCACAAAAAGAACACATAAGAGAAATGAAATGATTTTTATGAAATATTATAGGCATATACATACTGAAAATGATGTGAAATAGTGATAACCCAGAGAATGGGAGTTGGTTTTGAGTATCCCCTTACCTTAAATCCCACTTTGATTCATTGCTTTTACCCCTCCTGAATTATAACCTTAGGTTTATTAAAATATTTTTATATATGTGAATTATTACCATTTTTACCACTATTTATCATTTATAACCATTTGATTATATTTCTTAATTTTAGTGGTTAAAAGGTAGTCATTTGGTCATCATGTTTTCCTTAAATGTTTCCTATTTTTCTTCAATATATATATCTTCCTTTAAGATAATTAATAAATTAGTTGAATTAATTACACATATTAAAAAAATTATTTATATCATTATTTATTATAAATAATTTATTCTTACATCCACTAGTTTTATGATGTGCAAAAATATGACAACTTCCCCATTAAAGTGTAACCAATTGTTAATGGGAAGGTTATCCAAATTTAAATAAAACATGATATAAAATATAAATAAGTCAAAAAAATATTATTTATAGTTGGATAAATTATTAATATAATTTTAAAATAATTATTAATTTGATATTAAAAATTTTATTTTGAAAAAAAACTGGAAAAATATAGTTTATAAGAAGAAAACAAGAGAAGAGTTTGAAAGTAACTTACTATTTCCTTAGGGTGACTTCTCTTGTATAGTATTATAATTCCACAATGAATGGATTTAGTTTACTCAATAATTCCCCTAAGGATGATAATGTATTATGAGAGATTATTTGGGTAGATGTTTGGATTTGGAATGTGATTGAATGGTGTTTTACCAAGGGGAGCTAGAGGGGGTTTTTATACTTTAGGAGAAGGGTATTTTTAGAATAAATAATTGAATCAAATACTATATCCAAGGTAAAATTTGTAATGGTTGATCTTTTGAAAATATAAAATATATATAAGTATAATATATTTATTTTACAACTTTTAAACAATTTATAATTATAATTATTTAGTTTACTTTAAAGGAAAGTGAAACAAATTGATATTTTAAGGGAAGCTTTTTTAATTTAGAAATTGGAAAATTCTTTTTAGGATTGAAAATTAGGTTTTTTTAATTTTAATAAAAAAATTGAAGTTAAATATTTTTTTTTTGAAAATAATGTTCTTAAATTTATTAATTATTTACTACATCATGAATGATGTAATTTAAGATACATAGATTATAAGAAAAACTGTGTTTTTAACAATCACCTGAAAATTGAAATATTTTAGAAAATTACCATTAAAATACCCTTAGATAAATTTGGGGTGATGATTTCAAAAATGATATTAATTTTTCACAATAAATATATAACATATATAATTTTAAATTTTAATATAAAAATTATGTTTTTTATAAAATTATTTGAAATACATTATATTAAAAAATTTCATATGTTTTCTTTGAGTTTTTAAATCATGATATTTATTTTTCAGAATCATAATATTTATATTTACTTTTATTAATCATGATAAATATTATTTATATCACACATTCTAATTTTTAGGTTAAATTATTATTCCAGTAGTCAAGTTACTATTCCCAATGGTCTGGTTACTATTCCCAATGGTCAAGTTACTATTCCAATGACAACATTATTATTCCTATAGACACATTATTTCTTATAAATGACTGTTGATGCTCCTTTCCGTCATAGAGTCTAAAGGAATGCAAAGGGAAATACGTTGAACCCAAAGTGATTCATCCTTTGAAGAAACATCAAAAATTGACAAAGGCATGAACCAAGATTCAATTGCACTTGGGTCGCGCAAGTTCCACCAAGGTCATGCAAGTATACTAGCGCACCGACCATTGGTCACACAGGTGACTTGCACGCCTTCTTTGAAATTCTCCCAGGGTCTTCTCAAGCCTATAAATACCTTTTATGGGACCCCAATTTAAAAAAGGAATTTTTTTCCAGAAATTCAGATTTGAGCTCCTGGCGCCCTAGTCTCTTATCAAAGCTTCCAAACACTTCTAAGGTAATTTCTTACCTAGAACGTAGGATCTAAAGAGAGGGAGTGAGGCATAAGTTTTGAAAACTCATCAACACTTACGCGCCTAGGTGGCCAGCCCTTAAGGGAAATGGCCACACTTGCGCGCTGCCTTATCCCTTCAACATAACTTGCGCGCCTCTCTTCTAGAATCCTCTAGGGGTAGTAATAAAGGCTTGAGACAAGCCTTGCCCAAGTATTACCCTAAGGTTTGACCATCGTGCAAGTACCCATGTGTCCTGCAAGTATACTTGCGCGACCATCACTTGCGCGCCCACGCAGGACTTGTGTGCCACCTTCTTTTTGGGTACCCTTCCTGCCCATTTCACCCCTCTTATGCCTATCCACCTCTCCTCTTCAAGAATAAGCCTTCAGAACTCTATCCAAATCCATTCGTGGCATGGTTTCCTTGTTGGCTTCCTTATTTGAAAGGAATTCTGTGGAACATCTCTCAAAACCTAGTGATTTACACATCTTTATGTCACTAAGGTTAGAGATTTCATTCATTCAAACTCATCCTTTAATATGAGAGAATCCTTAACCTGGGCCTCCTTTTCAGGAGTAAGTCCCAGTCCAAATTCTCATAAATTTGGGCATCCTCCTTAGGAGTAATCCCGAGTCATAATTTCCCAATTCTGGGCTTCCTTTTTCAAGAGTAAGCCCCAATCTCAAAGTTCCCAAAATGTGGGCATCGTCCTCAAGAGTAATCCCCAGTCTTAATTTCTCTTAACCTGGGCTTCCTTTTCAAGAATAAGCCCCAGTCTCAAATCTCAAAATTTGGTCATCCTCTTTAGGAGTAAGCCCCAAGTCCCATAATTATAAAATTCCCTTAAACTGGGCCTCCTCTTTAGGAGTAAGACCCAGTCTTCAAATCCCTTTATCCTGGCCCTCCTCCTTAGGAGTAAGCAGCAGTCATAATTTATTTTAACCAGTCTTAATCTACTTTTCGATCTGGGCTTCCTTCTCAGGAGTAAAACCCAATCATAAGTCCCCTCCTAATTTGGGCATCTTCCTTAGGAGTAAGTCCCAAGTTAGAGTATTCAAATTTCCATAAAGTACATATACCTTTATAGACCTTGTTCCCGGGTTTCTTCTCTGAAGTAAATCACAATCCTCATCTATTTGGGCAATCATACATACATAATCCCCACATCATTGCATATTTCGTGGAACAATTCTCTATTTTCACCAATACCTCTTGTTTCTCACACCGAGCATGACTCACATGAGCTTAGAGTGTAAAAGTAATCATGACATATTTCTTTGAGCCATCAATCATGCATAAACATCATACTCCCTTACTCGAACAACATGGGTTTTGATTCCTTTTCTAAAAAAGGATCTGTAGGTAGCCCATCTGTGGGTACAATCCCAACTCTGAAATAATCCATGTCCTTCTGAATGACAATAAATTTCAAGTTCCCCACTGAGTGGATTTAAAACTAGTATGGCCATCATAATGACCAAGAGACTTTTATGTATTGAAGTATACCATTGACTAATAATCTCTAAAAAATATAGATGATTCTCTATCGATGAAGAACCTCGAATACATATAAAAGATTATCTAAATTTCCTACTTATCTAATCATTGATTGTCATATCTAAAGGAAAGTTCATTTTATACTTGTTAATGTAATAAGGATTCATGAACATAACTTAAATCTATAAAGAGAGTCTCGGAGTAGACAATAATTTCCCCCAAAATGGTGTGATGAGTCTGACCTCCCATCCTCTCGACCAATGAAAATTCCTAAGTCTCATCATTTCACAACTAATGAGCACCTACCTTTGGAAAGTATGTCCAAATGGATATGTAATCCTTGGATGTTTCTAGTTCTACAAACAAACCCATTAGAAACCGCTTGGAATGTTTGAACCTTAAATCAACAAGGTCGTCCCCAATTCCAGAGGAAATAAAAAATGGTGAACCCGATGTGAATCCTTAACCATGTTAAAATGATGTTTTATTTATTTTTTAGGCCCCTATTTAAACTCAATGAGAGGGCCAACAAAACAATCAATAACATATGTGCTCATAAAAAAGATGTAGTGGCTGAACTTATCTTGATTACGTCTGTTATATCAAACAGGCACTCTTTTCCAAGATCTTCTGCATTACAAGAATGGATTTTCTTAAGTTCATGTCAGTGAATGGCTCTACTTTGAAAACCTCTGATGTGAATGCATCTGCTGCTACTCCTGTTAGATCGTCGTCCGCTCTGAGGAAGACATCACCTACTCAGTGTCTTAACCACTGGGTATCGAATGCACTGGTTAAGGAGTATGGTCAACACGGTACCATTCCAACTCTAGAGGCTTCTCAACAAGACCTCCAAGTGAACAATTCACCCTGGTCATCCAGACAGTGACGACTAGTGATCAAGAAGCAGGTGGTTCCAACCACCATCTCCAACCGTTTTGGGTTGTTATCCTCGAAATGAAATCACCATTCACTCCCATATTCTGGGGAGGTGAATAATCAGGTACCTTAGGGCCTTAATTCAAGGACATAGGAGTCCTTCCCAAGGACTCCCATAAAAAATCGATGCCAGACTCATGCGGCAGTGCGCCCTCGACATGATGAGGGTATCGACTCCAGGCGTTCGGCTCAGGTTCCCTGAACCTGAGCAGGCAAGGTGAACTGTCAAAGGTGAAATCTGGTCAACAGTGAGTAGTTTCTCATCTCTGCCATCTCCTGAGAATTCCACCAACCTAAATTGGTGGCAAGCAATGAGCGGGCACACACACCCGTCCGTTTTAATTCGGCTATCCAGCAGACTCATCTGGAAGTAGCAAGCCAATTCTGCCAGTCAATTTTGGCGGAGTACTATAGACAGGAACATACACCTGTTTATAAATCATCAGCTAGTCAGAAGGCTCTTCTGACTACATAATATGAAGCCCGCCAACCCATTGTGTTGACAACTGGTAAATAGGCACATACAGCTGCTTACACTCATCAATCCTTCCAGCAGCCTCATCTTTCATTATTGAAGGAAGATCTTCAACCACATTCATCATTTTACAATCACCAGGCACATACACCTGCTAGTATTGATCAATCCTACCAACAGTCTCATTTGGTAGCACTCGGAGAAGTTAGTCGGAAAGATCCGATGACAAACAGGAGGCAGACTCAACTCATTTCCCCCACACTTGAGTACTGTCAGGATTCACTGACAGGAAAAGGAGGACAGGAGCAGGAACACACACCTACTCCAAGCACGGAATGGATTTATATCCCCGTTCCGGCAACTGAAGTAACCAAGCATATTCTATCAATGGTGAAAGAGCAGAAGCAAATCCATGCTCATATTCTGGATGCCTTCCAGGATATTATAACAACTTCAGAAGCATCTCAGGGAAAGACACATAAATCTATCCCTACCAGTGGAGTGACACATCAACATTTCACTCTGGAACAGACACAAACATTTGTTCTAGTTCAAGAGGTTTGTGGGGCGTACTCCCCCATATCATACGGATAGCCAAGTCAGGCACATACACCTGATTTCAGTGGAGATAATCAGCATAACATGAGCTTTTCTCCTGAGCAGGCACATACACCTTCTCATAATAACCACTTTCACCAACAAGTGGTTCCCAAATTGAGTAAGAAGGCATCTAAGAAGAAAACACACCTAGCACAGTCAAGAAATCAAGGGCCAATCTCTAACAAGGCCTTACTCGATGATGGAGTTTTTGATGCACTCAGACAATTATCTATTGCAACTCAAGATTCTGCTCTCTCTCAGTTCCCAATAGTGGGAACATTAATTCCGAAGGACTGCATCAGATACTTCCTCCTGAATGCTTGATTCATGACAATGAGGTCGATCTCAAAGTTTCATCTTCAGATGAGAGCCACAGGAACCCTCTGTGTGGTCAGAAGACCATGGAGAATAATGTTTCATCTTTTTCTATAACCCACCATGGTGGTCCTCCCCATGGTTATGAATTTATCTACAAAAGTCCTCTCCGCAGTAGTAATTCGCATTGTCTGGAAAATTCTTCAGAAGGAAATGCAGTGACAAGAAATCCCTCTTATCTTGAGGAACTTGAAAATGTAAAGTTAGTAATGTATGATTCTTTACCACTAACAAGTGAAACACTTTCTTAGTTATAAGATAGCTCGGGGTGTAGGTCATTCTCCGAACCACCCCTGGGTCATTCATCTTCTAGTTTGATCAGTGACTTCTCTACCGATCTTGTTAAATCTGATGAATCAACAAGTAAGCACCAGCTCTGGTCTAATCAGGTAGAAGAATCATCATTTAATGATAAAGAAGAAGTACTGAATATGATAAAACAACTGCAAAAAGGTGAAGTGGTAGTCATGTTTTGTCCTTTGGCCAACTCTTAGTATGATATTCCAGAGATGTTGACAGAAGATGGAATTCATGATATTCGTCTCAACATATGGAAAACTATTTGTCAGTTGAAAAAAGAAAATATTATCTTTTTATGAATATGAAAATCATATCAAGATAATAGAAGGGTTACAACACCAAATTGACTTGGCATCTCTCTCAGTTTCTCGATATCTGAAGGCTGAAAAGCAACAGAGAGCCCTTCAACGTTCATACCTTGGCGCAATAAGAAGATTGCGCCAGTTAATTTCCAATGCCTCATCTAGTATTCATATCAGGGGATGGGGTGTTAATGGATCACTACATTTCACTGTGCTCTCCAGTCAGCAAAGCCCACCGAAAATAGTCTCATTCAATGTTATTGCCCAGGGCCGGCCATAGTCAATTGGATTTGTTTGTAATCAAAGGCAAGCCCAAGAACAGGCCTCAACAAGTTCTTCTCAAAATCAAGCATACAGAGAAAAAGTTGTTGAATTACCCCTGCATTAAGAAAATGATAATATTGAACAGGCCTCTCGTTTAGAGAAAGCACATCACCAAGTGACCGAAGTGTCAGAAATCATCCAACGGTCTTTTGATCTAGGTGATAAAAGTGGATGAAGGTAGATGCATCCAGCTAATTTTAGGACTAAAGTCCACAAGATCAGGAGAGATTTCAAGAAAGTATCAGATATAGAATGTCAAAAACCACCCTAGATTTCCAAACTAGGGACTCTTCTAACCCAACCCTCAGAATCAACAACTAGGATTCGAGGATTTGATCAGGAATAGTAGGAATAACCCCAATCCACCGGACTGTGGACTTTTTCAAATCCTCAATCTCTTCCTCAGAGATATTCAGTCTTCTCTCGATTAGGGAAGAATCCTCAAGAGGAACAAAGAGAAAAATTATCAGGATATTCCCTCCAAATTACGGTTCGTCAAGAAGTTCCTGAGGGATCAAATAAACAAAAGGAAATGTCTCATCAGAGACATGGAAGAATACAATAGCACATAAATTCCGACAGAATGGATTCAATGCATTATGCATCAATTAATGTCATCAATGCCGTTATTGCTGATCCACTGGATGAGGTTCACTCAGAGGGATCAGATGAAGAGGTTCTTTCTCAAGATGTTGTACGCACAGACACGAATGAAGAAGGTGTGCGTACACGAAATCAAAGGCTTGCCCAGAATCTTGGTATTCCTTCAAGTAACCCACTTCCCCCTCTCCGAAATGGATCCAACAAAGGGAAAGGAAAGAATCAGGTTACATACCCTTCCTCTGGAGAAGTCCAATCGCTCTCCCTAGAGACAAGATTTGCATAACAAGAGGAAGAAATGAAGAAATTTAGGAGGATGAATGAAGAACTACTTCAGGGTAGTCTTCCTCCTAAGCATGCTAGAGTCAGTCAACCGAAGGAATTTTTTGTGGCTACTAAGATGGATCAAGAATATCCTTTTTTATGAGTACACCCTCACAGGTCTAATCCTACGGGTCAAGTGCGATAACAATTAGCAGTGCTGCCATCGGTTGTAGTTCCAGTTGCCACATCTGTCCAAGCTCCAGTCATTGCACCTATTCAGGTCCAAGCCCTACCGGATGTTTCTCAAAAGTTAATAACTACTATTGAGTCATTAACAACTCGTTTAGAGGATATGGAGGGAAAATGAGCTCAAATCTAACCAGAAAAGAGATCTTACCCTGAATGGGTTAATGCAATTCCTCCCCCATCAAATTTTGAAAGTACCACATTCCCAATCTATAATGGTTCGGGAGACCCAGAGCAACACTTAACACAATTTTTTTCTCGTTTCGATCCTATGATGGGAACCCTTCAGCAACAAGAAGTAGTTAATATCAGGTGTTTTGTACAGTCATTACAAGGGCCTGCCTTTATCTGGTATACAAGCTTGCAATACCAGTCAATTACCAGATGGGAGGATCTCTGCCAAAGATTCCTTCTACAATTCAGTTCAACATTACCAAAGACAACAGTTTTTTATCTTACAAACTGTAAGCAAAGGGAGAATGAAAGGGTCTCATATTTCATTACTCGTTGGAAGGGATTAACATATTCCCTAAGATTAGCACTCCCTCAAGAGGAATTGATGCCAATCTTTGTGGAAAATTTACATGATGAGTTGCGCACACTGCTGATCCCTGTGAAATACACAGGATGGTTTCGAGACCTTACTTCAATTGCTCAACAGATTGAAGATTCTCTTATAAAGACTAAGGATAAAGCTCGTGTAATTCCATCATCTCCAGGAAGGAGAATGGGTAAAGCAGAGATAGCTACAGTTATGCTTAAACAAGCACTTATACCTACTTCTACTTCAAAACCTTCATCTTCTTGAAGGGCTACACCTCTTAAGTGCCAAAAACAGAGTTTTTTTCATCAAGATGATCAAAGAGATCAAAGACAAAAACAATTTGAGGATTTTAAGATCAAAGTTTACTCTTTCGGAAATGAACAAGTTCCTGGTTATTTTATTTCGGCTCTGTAAAATAATTTGGTTCAATTGCCAAGGCCCAAGAGGCCAAACAAGGAAGGAGATGAAGACCGTCCCAACTATTGCCCATTTCATGAAATGTTGGGTCATCCCATCTAAGAGTGTTTTGTTTTCAAGGACCTCAGGCAAAAAATGGTCGAATTGGGACAAGTCAAACTGAAATATTATTCAGCTCAGGTAGCATGTGTTACTGCTACAAATCCAGAGGTAGAGGGCGAGTGGAAAGAATTAAAGAACAAAAGTGCGCAAAAATATGATGATTGGATGGTCAGAAAGACAATCAACCAAACTCATACTATTTTGCGAACACAATTGAAGAAACTAATTGTGTCTTCTTCCTTGAATGTCGCAGAAAAACCCTCTTCATCAGAGGTAAAATCCTCAAAGGAACGACATAATTCAAAGAAAGAAGAAGAATCAGAAGAATATGAGTATGTGTCAAAGCCCAAGTTGTCCTTGACTCTGGTATATTTTATGCCATCTACTTCAAATCAATGGTAATCTCCCCATCAAACGGCATAGCCTAAATTGGCTAGTCAGGCAGAGTCTTCTTTGGATGAAGAGTTAATCTTTAGTTCTGTTAATATGATTCACTTAACAGATCCTTATGCCAATCACAGTTTCGATCTCGATGAACCTGGGTTCCTTGTATCAAACAGAGGAATCAGAGGGAGTTCTAGAGGCTCAGGGTCTAGGGGAAGACGTGGATCTCCCAGAGTCCACTATTCCAATTCTACCCCTACTAGAACTTTTTATGCGGCAAAAACTCGTGGAGAAGCCCTTCAACGAGCTCAATAAGAACTTGCAAGTTCTTCCTCAAAAGGCAGATTCAGTCCTAGCACAGTTATTTTGGAAGATCGATTATAGGTTCCACATTCTTCTTCTCAGCAAGTAAATATACCTAATTCGTCTAATCTTCCAAATCCAGGAGTATTACCAACTCCTACCACGATACAAGATGCATCAACTTCCAAAGCATTAACTTCCAAGGCACCTGCTAGACAACATGTTCCTATTTGGAAATGCAGACCTTCGGATCAAAAGTATGATGTATTCAAACACCTGGCCCAAGTACCATCCAAGTTATCAATTTTGGATTACTTGAATTTATTAAGGATCTTCGGGAGGTACTCATTGAGGCTTTGTCAAGTACTCAAGAGTTTGAAACTGAAATTTCTGCAGCTAAAGCCTACCATGTCGAGAATAATCTTGCAGAATGCCATGTAGTGATATCTTTCATAGATGAAGATGAAGATAATGTCGTGCATGGACATATTAGACCTTTGTATTTATCTGGAAAGGTCAATGGTGTAGACATCTGAAGAGATTTCATTGATAATGGTTCAGGAGTCAAAACCATGCCCATTCATACACTTCGTCGATTGGGGCTCATGAAATCTTATTTATCTCCTTCTACTATGATGTTACAAGGATATGATAAAAATGAACAAGAACCACTGGGAGAGATTACACTCAGAACCCAGTTTGAAGATCTTGTATCCAATTCATATTTCATGGATTTTGATCAAGACTCAGCCTTCAACATCTTGCTTGGAAGACCCTGGCTACATCAACATGTGGCTATCCCTTCATCATACCATCAATGTCTCAAATATTGTTTTGATGGTCAAGTTGGGACATTGTATCGTGATAAGGCCCCGTTAAAGACCTGTGAATCTCAATACATTGAGGGGGAATTCTATCACATGAAGGGAAAGGAGGAATCCACAACAAAGGAGATTACCAAAGTTAATTCTACATATGGTTTGGAAAAGATTCCAGTAAACCCATTAGTACATGTGAGTACAGACTATGTATTTCCTATCAGTCAAATTGACAGGATAGACCCAAATCAAAATACTCTTATGGAAACCTCCATAATGTCAATTACGGCAATCAAGACAGACAACATGGGGGAAAGTGGTGATCCATGAAAAAATGATGAAAGCTCAAATGGAGATGTCTTCATTCCATCTTCTGATATCCAGTAAGTCTATACTTCACCAACCCGGACAGAAGAGGTTATAGAAATGTTAGAGGTGAACGATGATATCGATTCTCAATCCATCATCTCCTCTTTATTACCTAAGGAAGACCTTTCATCATCAATAGGGTCGGAAATGGAAGCTTCTTCTTCAAGATGTTCAAATTTCAACATCTCTTCTGATCATGGAAATTCTACTTCATCATCTACTATGAAAGTAAAAACAGAATAAATAACACATGTTGAAGAAGAAGAGGAAGATCTCAGGGATGCTCCTCCAGCATTTGAAGAGGGTATCTCTACCACCGTGGATGAACTTAGAGAAATAAATCTGGGTACAAAAGAATATCCACACCCCACTTTAATTAGTGCGGCCATGACTCTTGAAGAGAAAGAGATGTATATTTCTTTTTTAAAGAAAAATCGAGATATATTTGCTTGGAACTATACAGAGATGCTAGGTCTTGATCCTGATGTTTCCACTCAACGTTTGGGTTTTCCAGAAGAACATCGAGGATTCAAACAAGGCGCTAGAAGAACACACCCAACCTATGCTTCCAAAATTGAAGCTGAAGTGGATAATCTCATCAAAGATAACTTCATTAGAGAAGTTAAATATCCCAAGTGGTTGGATAATATTGTCCCATTGAAAAAGAATAATGGGAAAATTGGAGTTTGATTTGATTTCAGAGATCTTAATAGGCATTGTCCTAAGGATGATTTTCCAATACCAATTACATAACTCTTAATTGATGCAACAGCTGGCTATGAAGAACTTTCCTTCATGGGTGTATATTCTGGATATAATCAAATCCTAATGGCTCCAGAAGATGAAGAATCTATAGCCTTCAGATCCCCTCGGGGTGTGTTTTTCTATCAGGTAATGTCCTTTAGCCTAAATAATGTAGGCGCAACATATCAGTGTGCCATGCATCGTGTATTAAAACCCTTTTTAGGGAAGTTTATTGAATGTTACATGGATGATTTGGTGGTCAAATCCAGACAACTTTCTAATTACTTGGCTGATTTGGAAATCATATTCCACAAACTTCTGTAACATAATTTGTAGATGAACCCCTTAAAATGTTCTTTTGGGGAAACCTCAGGAAAATTTCTGGGATTTTTTGTACGCAATCATACTATCGAAGTCGATCTAGAGAAGAAAAAGTCAATCCTTGGTATGTCACCTCCTAAAAAATTGAAATAATTGAGAGGAATTCAATGACACTTAGCCTATATTCGGCGTTTCATCACCAATTTGGTAGGAAAAAGTTTACCCTTCATCAAATTGATGAAGAATGGATTCACTTACAAGTGGAATAAAGAATGTCAAGAAGCATTTTATATTCTTAATAAGTATCTCTTGGGTCCACCAGTGTTAATGCCACCTATTGAAGGAAGACCACTTATCCTCTATGTGATAGCTTTAGAGTGATCATTGGGTGCCTTTCTTACTCAGAAGAATGATGCTGGGAATGAAAAAAGCCTCTACTATCTCAGTCGGACTATGCTTGAAGCAGAAACCCGATATTCAAATATTGAGAAGTGCTACCTAGCATTAATCTTTGAAGTTCAGAAGTTGAGACACTACCTGCAACATCACGAGGTCCAATTGGTATCTCGCAATAACCTGCTAAAATTCAGCCTTAGTCATCCAATGCTTACAGGATGTCTGGCAAGGTGGCCAGTTATTTTCAATGAATTTCATATCAATATGTGTCTCAAAAGGCAATAAAGGTCCAAGCTCTTGTTGATTTCCTTGTTGAACACCCTTCAGTGGAAGATACATCTTTAGATATTGAACTTCCTGATGAAGAAGTCTTCTTTATTCAAGATAGTCTTCAAACATGGGAAATGTACTTTGATGGTGATTCCAGAAGTCCAACAGGGAGGAAAATAGAAAATCCTAGATTCAACAAAGTTGGCTTATGAATTTTGCTCATTTCTCCAGAAAAGGCAGTGTTACCTTATTCCTTCTCATTGTTGGGAGGCGGTACAAATAATGAAGCAGAATACCAAGCTCTCATCATAGGCTTAGAGTTGGCGCTTCAAGAACAAGTGAATCACATAAAGGTGAAAGGTGATTCATACCTGGTAATCAAACAAGTCAATGGAGATTATTCCATTAGAAATAAAGAACTAATCCCTTTGTATGATTACACCAGAGAGTTAATAGAGTAATTCCCTTCAGAACCGACATTTTCTTATGTCCCACGGTCACAAAATTCCCAAGATGATGCACTGGATAATATAGCCATAGCTCTGGTAGATCCAAATCGGGAAAAGACAACCATCAGTATTTCCCACCGTCATACAATTTCACCTTATGTTCAAATCAGAACAGTGGAAATTAATGAAATTAGTCTCATTCCTGAACCATATGGTCATACTACAGGATGGATGACACCTATCAGGGAGTTCCTTCAAAATGGAACACTTCCACCTGATAGAGCTGGGAAAGAACAAATCCTGCAATGTGTGATCAATTTTACTCTTTATGATAGCCTAGATTACTTAGAGAAAATTCTCTACAAGAATGTTTTTGATGGAGTACTCTTTAGATGCATTGATGGTGAAGAGACAATGTTTTTCATAAAAGAATTTCATGTATGAGTCTATGGTGCCCATCAGTCTGGACATAGACTGTCTGATCAAATTTGAAGGATTGGATACTTTTGCCCTTCAATGATACAAGATTGTGTTGATTTCACAAAGAAGTGTCATTCATGCGAAGTACATGCCATCTTCATTCATCAACCCCCAGAGTTGCTTTATATAGCTAAATACTCGTGGCCATTTGCCACATGGGGAACGGATGTGGTGGGACCTTATCCTTCAGCTACAGCCAAGCAGTTTATGTATATTCTTACTGCTACTGACTTCTTTTCCAAATGGGCAGAGGCAATACCTCTCAAAGAAGTTAGTTCTAAAAGTGTTGTTAGCTTCATCAATTCTAACATCATTACCAGATTTGGTGTCCCTCATACCATATTGATGGACAATGGCACCAACTTCTGTTCATCTGAGGTGAAGAAGTTGTATCAAGAATACAACATCAAATCCAACCATTCATCTCGGTATCATACAGTGGCCAATGGCCAAATAGAAGACTTCAACAGGACTCTTTCAAACATACTTCAAAATATGGTGGATAAAGATAAGAGGTCATGGCCTGATAAACTCTTTCATGATTTAGGGACTTATCGGACCACCACCCGCACTGCAACAAGGTCAAATCCATATTCACTGGTATATGGAATGGAAGTAGTCTTTCCCATTGAAGTTTAATTACCTTTTCTCAGAGTAGCCATTTTTGATCAATCATCTACAAATGAACAATATCAAAAGCAATTTTATGAATTGGAATGATTATATGAGAAAATATTGTGCACCTTGCACCACTTGGAAGTCTATCAAGATCGAATAGCAGGAGCTTTCAACAAAAAAGTTCTTCTTCGTTCATTCGTTCAGGGAGAATTGGTATTAGTTCTCAGAACTCCAACGATACCAGGAAAGAAACCTCCCAAGCTTGAGCCAAAATGGGAAGGACCTTATTCAATACATAAGGTCTACTCCAATGGAGCTTATTCTTTAATCTCAATGGATGGATAACTCATCACTACTCCAACCAATGCTAGATTTCTGAAGAAGTATTTTGTGTAACATGAATACCTTCTCATCCAGGAAGACGTTAAATTACACCATATATGGTCCATGCATATGACCTTAAACTATTTTCACTCTCGTCTAGCAAGACGTTAAACTGCACCATCATTGGTCCATGAATAAGACCTTAAACTATTTTCACTTTCGTCCAAAGTGATGTTAAACTGTGTCCCCTTCATTTTCCTTGATATATGATGTTAAACTATGCATCAATGATCCGTGCTTATGACCTTAAACTATTTTCATGCCTCATGTCTAGAAAGACATTGAAATGCACCATTACGGTCCATGCATATGACCTTAAACTATTCGCATCATTGTCCAATATGATGCTAAATTGTATCGTCCCTTTTCATCCAACATGACGTTAAACAGTGAAAAAGTCCCTAATACGTCCAACATGACGTTAAACTATGTCCTCTTTTATCCTTACTGCATGACATTAAACTGCACAGTCCCCCTTTTTGTATTGTCCCCATCATCCTAACTACATGATGCTAAACTTTACAGAAATCCCTTAATACATCCTACATGACATTAAACTGTATTTTGTCCCTGCTACATGACACTAAACTGTGCAGCACCAATAGTCCTCACTTCAAGACTTTAAACTGCATAGTCCCTTCATATGTCCTACATGACATTAAACTGTGCATCGTTAGGGTTTTTTCTACCTCTTGTTTCTCACACCGAGTATGACTCACGTGAGATTAGGGAAAACTTTAACCATAACACCCTTTCTGGGATGCTAACCATGTGTAAGTCCCAACATCATTTTTTTAGGTCTTTATCCCCAAAAAACAACTTGATCACTAACTCATTCTTTAATTTAATTAAGCGGAATTTGATCCTTGCCTTCTAGGCTGGGTACGTAGGACACCTCCCAAGGTTCAAGCCCAAAACCAATCTATTCACATCGGTTCACCTCCATCTCATACGATGTTGATTCGTGAAACCATCCCCAGAATCAATATCTTTACATTGGTTCACCTTTTTCCTTGCTATATGACGTTAAATTGTAAAGCACTTTTGTCCGGTATGATAATAAACTACAACATTCTTAAATACCCTTACTTAAGAGGGAATTGTTCTTTACATTGATTTCCAATCATGTTACATTCCACAGACTACGTACATACATGGAAATGGCCGAACGTTTTATCTTGGGTCAAACCATCATTGCACTAAACTCCCCTTTCACCCTTCACATGTACGAACCAAATCTATACAGAGGGTATTTCTAGAACTACGTGGGCTTGATTACCATTCTTATGGGATATGTAGGAACGTTAATGTGTCCCTTGAATCCATCCCCAAGTCTTTTGGGCCTAACCCCAAATTCCACTTTCAATCCCCTAGCTGAAAAGTCCCTGTGAAAACACACACTGTGTATTTCTTATAATGGCCCGAGTTCTATGACCCTAAAATAAGATCTCCCATACTTTCGTCCCACGTGAAGTTAAACTATATTTCAATAACTATGTATGTCTTGATTCCCATCCTTATGGGATACGTAGTGAAGTCCAATATCTCAATTCAGGACCCAGCCACAACATGATTATGGTTAGCATTGGTCTTTGTATCTCTACATGCATTGAACAAATTCCCATTTTTATGTGTCATACTCCTAACATTAAATACTTCAAAATCTTCATAACCTTTTTCATGACTTCTGGTCACAAAATGTCCAATTTCTGAGAGTTCTTTTGCCTGACTATGCAGGGCGTGACCTTAGGCGGCCTTGCATAAACAGTCTACAAAACAGACTTTTCAGCCAAAAGATACTATCATTTGACTATGCAGCCAGTTCCCTTAAGGGGCCCTGCATAATTCAACACCCTAACGAGTTTGTTAAATAATGGTAACTTCATTCTTGGGAAGAAAACCTCTTTTTTCCTTAGTTGTCTTAACAACAATATGTAAGGATCCGCAAAAAATAGCAATCTTTAACATATTTGTTCCATGTTCTTTTTCATGATCTGAAAATATTCCAGTCTATGGTTTATATTTCTCTTCCCTACATTTGGGTCAGACCTTCATAGGAGTGACATTCATCCAGTTCTTAGATGATCTTACTTGGAAATATCTTCTCCATATTAAAGTACCTCTATCCATACAGCAAACTCTATGCTTTGGAAAATTTGAATCCCCATAAACTTCTACCGGCTTTTTAGAAGTAGAAAGGTAAATTTCTGAGAGTTCTTTTGCCTAAATATGCAGCATGTTCCCTTAGGAGGCCTTGCATAAACAGTCTACATAAAAGACCTTTCATCCAAAAGATGCTATTATTTGACTATGTAGCCAATGCCCTTAGGTGGACCCGCATAATTCAACCCCCTAACGGGTTTGTTAAATAATGGTAACTTCATTCTTGGGAACTACTTCTTCTAATAACTTTTAGCCCTTTATCATATCATTCTTCAGATTCAAAATTTCTTAAGTCATGGTTTACAATTTTTCCCTCATACTTGAGTATGGTAATATGTTTTCAGATAAACTGTCAAGGAATTGGGTCAATTTTAATCAATTCAGTCAAATCTATTTCGACCTTAAACATTAGCCTTTCTATGTCTGACGTGCATGACTTTAAACTGCCCACAAAAGACAAGGGAAATGTGAATAAAAGTCAGGTTCCAGCTCACTAAACATATATTTTGTATGATTTTGGTAATATTGAGCAATTAAAAGATTCAAAGTTTGTAGGGTTATTTATAATAATCCTAGTAAAAATCAAACTATGCTTACTAAAATCTAAAGCAGGTAGAAAAGGAAAATGTGTGCACAAATGATTGAAGATGAGAGTATTTTTCATTTGATGCACAAGAATTAGAAGGACGTCCACAGATTGGAGTCTCTTCTCCTTTCCAAGAAATTACAAGAGGCTGTCAACATAAGTCTTTACTTAATGTACAACATCCCGAGCTTCATCAGCAGCCACTTGTAGCTCATGCACTCGAACAACTTCACTCTTTTTAGCCTGATGGAGTGCTTTCATGGCATCTGTGATGGCTTTCATACCACTTGTTTGAGCTCCCTCCAGTGAATTGTTCAGTTGGCCAAGTTCCCCAGTAACAACATCTAATTTTTGCTGAAGGTGCATTTGTTGGACGACTTTATCTTTGATCTTATGCTTCATCTACTTCATCTTGGCAGCATAATCAGCCTCATCTTGAGATACCACAGCCTCAAATTCACTAATATTGGCTGACAGCTTCACCCTGGTCAGATCTTCATGGCACTTTTGCTCCTGCTTCCCCCTTAAGATGACTTTCTTGACTGTGGCATGGATCTTTTGATATCCAAAACTGCCAAGTCCCAGCATAAAAAATGGGGATGACAGTCGAGGGATCTTCGATGACAGCTCTTCTAAAGGCACTTTGGATATGATCTTCCATATGTTTTTTCATGCCTTGCATATTAAAAATTGGAGTGCCTTTTGTACTTCTAGATCCGACTCAGCATCACTATCACAGGGGGAATGTAATCTGGGATTAATGCACTTAAGGAAGTGCCCTGTTCTGCTCCATCCCCCCTGACCTGTGCTTCTTCACTTTCAATTCCCTTTGGGGCGGAGGTTGAGGCTTCACCTCTAGATCTAGCCACTAAAATTGATGGCCCTGCATAATCAATTGAAATATTTGGTTAGTTTCAAAGAATAACAAAAGTTGATTGAATGTCTTGAAAATTACGTACAGTTGAAAATATTTTTATCCCTTTCCCAATGGTAGATCAGAAATATGAGAAGGATTCTCCCCATCTTTCCTAGATTCAACATGATTTTCAGGGTGAGTTTGAGGAAGCTCTATGGGGTTAAGCTCCACCTAGGCTAATGTCTCTACAATATTAGGGTTTTTTGTACCCCCTTCAGGCATTGGTAGTTCAGCAGCTTGCTCAGATAGAAACTACACATTTCAAACGATCATGATTAGACATGTAATAATAAGTTATTTTTTAATAGGACGAAGGATAACACTCACTTCCATAATCTTCTAAAATAAATTGTAATTTAATATGATCTAAAAAATCTTCAAAAGATGTGACAAGTCCCATCATTTCATCCAATGTAATATCAAAATCCTGGTTAATCTCACTAGTGGGAGCATTTGGTGTGTCTT
Source organism: Viscum album (assembly GCA_963277665.1). NCBI lineage: Eukaryota > Viridiplantae > Streptophyta > Magnoliopsida > Santalales > Viscaceae > Viscum > Viscum album. The sequence goes on along the minus strand of OY728143.1, from coordinate 859,800,243 downwards.
CTTGGCAACCTTCATCCTGCAGTTCTTGACCCTGGATCACATCTTCAGATAAAGTTGCGACGTCAGTTACAATTGCCGCAAAAAGCTCTAATGAAGGGGTTGAACCTAAAGTATCACATAATGGAAGTCAGTCGATTTTTCATTCAACATTTTATGATTGTTAACTTACCAGAAGCAGGTTCTTCTCTTCTTGCAACAAAAGCAGGAGGGATACTGGGAACAGACGATGGATCTTCTCCAGGAGCAGTCAAGTTAGCCTGAACTTGTGATTGTTCACCAGTACCCTCCGTGGTCCTCAAAGTAGGGTCAGTCCTCTCCCTTAGAGGGGAAATTGAAGAAGCCCCTACAATCCCAAGAAGTATGAGCAACCTTTTCATGGGTATAGACTCAAGATTATCTGAAGGACTTACTGTTACTAATGAAGCGTTTAGATGTGGACTTCCTCCTTTGTTGTTTTTACTTATTTGGATTTTTGGGAGTGTCATAAGTCTCCCTTACAGAAACTTGAATTGGAGAATGGAAGGCCATGTACAACTCCTCATCCATGGCCTGCTATCCTGGAGATATCTCGCCCGATTCACGAGGGGATTCAGTAGCAGCCCTGATGGTAGTACCACCATGGCTATATTATGGCGAAGGAACCTCAGTAGTTCCTTTCTTTGCAAGCTGCAGGATGAAGAAAATAATTTCCTTGAGTTACAAATCGTTGACTAAAATCAAGTTTCAAAGAAAATAAGGAAAGTAAACTTACATATTCAGGAGCCACGTAATTGTGCCACTCCTCATCTCAAGAAGCATCATTCCCCTCAGCGGTGCCACGATCTATCATTTCCTTCACCTTCTTGGTGAACGGAATGGAATTGTTAGGGGAATATATGAGAATTTCCAGCTCTCTGATATAATCCCGCACTTAATCGGGGTTATCCTTGTAATAGATATCTATAGAATCCACAAGATACCCTATTCCAGGGAGGTGTATCCCTCGCACAAATCCAGCCAGGCAGTTTCAGCACCACAGTATAAACTCTGCCATGTCTGGACAGCCTCTGGTCGTAGATATTCATTGTGTGTACCAGAAGGATGCGAGGAAGGTCCTACAATCATGGACTTCAGTTTCTTCCCAACTCCTATAACTACTGATAGAGAATAAGAAAATAAGACTTGTTGATCTATAAAGTAATGGTGATTAAATTGCCACAATGAAGTAACTTACCAGGAGTTGATGGAGTAGGTCTTTCGATTCTAAATGGAGGATTGTATCGGGTACGAGGCCACTTTTCCATTTGTTGTGCCTCATCATCCCCATCTTGGGAATCTGGTGAGTCAGTCCTAGATGAGTAATCCGGAGAATCAACTTCAGGTGGGGAAGCATCACCTTCTTGAGTAAGGTTTTCTTTCTCTACAGTTCTCTTCCTTTTCCCCACCTAATAAACCAGGTGATTCAGCACTCCTCTAGGGTATGATTCTATCCAGTGATCGGCATACCATGTAGTCAAGTTATTTTCCACTTTATCAACTGGAAGCTCAAGCACTTCCCTGGTATTCTCCCAAGATGTCAGCAACCATAGTTTCCAAGAAACCTTCGGATGTTGCTCTGACCTGACATGCACAGGGGGAGATATAGCAGTCTGCTGCAAACATTTGAATTGACGTTCAAATCTATATAGAGCATAGTACTCGCATATAATATCTCCGTCAATCCTAGAGACCAACAAACCATCTCTGCAGGCTAGCATGTATGACCTTAATTCCAGACTGGTTTTTCCATCATCAAAAAACCGCCCGGTTGGTGGATTTTTATAAGGAAAGAAATTAAATTCCTTATACATGCTCAGCCTCACCTTCATGTCATAAGAGTTGAGAGCTAGTGGAGAAATTCCAGGGAATGCCTGCACTGATGGCCTGAAAGAACTTCCAGAAATGTGTACTCCATTTTGTACATTATACATCCTGAAGTGAGTGGTGATCCATCCCCACAAAACTTTGAATCATCCCACTATTCTCAAAGGAGACTTACCCATGAATACATGGAGTAAGCTCCTATGAATCTTTACTAAAATGGGGGTAGCAAACTGAACCATTTTCCACTTATCCAATTTAGCTGTGATAACGAAGTTCTCTAGCCTAACTCCTACCTTCGAGTCTCAGACTGGTAGAAGATAGACACTGAGCCACAATTCCAAAAATCCCGCAAGATGAGTCTTCTTTGGGATTCCCTGATTCACCTCATATACCCACTTCTCAAATTTTCCTTCTTCCAGCGTCATCCAGAATGTGCAAGGAGCACCCCTCTTCTCTGTTTTGGGGCAGGTAGTGGGACGAGTGGGCCTCTTCTTCTTGGATCCCTTCTTCTTCGATCCCTTCTCCTTCGGTTTCTTATCCTGATTCTCGATAAGAAACATATTCATCCACTCATCTGGATGAATATCCTTTCTAGAATGAGTTAATGAGGTCTTTGAACTCTTGAGCTTGTAGAATATTTTCAATAATTCCCAAGCTAAAGTTGTAGTCTTCTATGAATCATTCCAAGTCACCTTGGGAGGGATTAACTCAACATATATATCACCCAAAATTGGAGCCCCTAAGATCTTGTGGACATCCCAAATACTGATTCCTACTTCTCCATGAGCTCGATGGAAAGAATTGGTTTCTGGGCTCCAATGGATGAGTATCTCCGACACGAAGTTATCATGCCTGTAAACATATGTTTGTCCAGCCTAGACAACTTCATATATCGCAAATCCTTTCAAATCCTTGACAAAATTTGCATAGGTCTGTCGAACCCAGTATGCCCACATCCAAGTTGGCTTCACACCTCCTCCAGGATGAAAGTCCTAACTTCTCTTCTCTCCTTTTGATTGATCCATCTGAGAGTTTTAGAAAATTGAGGGGTAACAATGTGGTTGCAGCTCAGGCTTATGAGGTTTCAGATCTGGTGTACAAGGGCTATGATGCATCATATGGGCCTTCTCCACTATTCCAGCACTTATAAATACTCCTCCACATGAGATATTTGCTGAAGCAAAATTGGTGTAGTTCTGAAACCAAGAAATTGGAAGATAGTTATTTTCCTCTGGAATGGTAACTTCTCGCAGATGACCATAGCCATACAAAGGTAGATAAATGCTCTAGGGGAAGTCATGATGATACTTCTTCTAATACTTAGCCAAATATGGTAGATTGTTGTCACCGATTGTATAGTAATCATGGCCAATGATGCTCATCATATCATCAATTCACTTGCTAGCCAGTTCATCAGTCGTTCCGATTCTCTTGGGAGCCATTGAATCTACACAATGGTTGAATAAATTAACTCTTAAATGGGTTGATTTTTTATAAAAAAAATATGAAATTTTAAAAAAATAGCAAAGGAATTAAGGCACGCAAGTCTAAATTTGGCGCACAAGTATGCCTATGTCACGCAAGTATGGATGTGTCGCGCAAGTTTTTGGCGCGCAGGTATCACCGTGCAAGTCCAAAATACCTTGACAGTAGTGTGACAGCGAAGAAATAGCGAAAAACAGTGTAACTTGCACGACGGAAGCAACTTACACGGTGAGATCTCGAAAGTTTTAAATTTGGTTCTTTGCACGAGGAATGACCACGTATATATAGGCCAGGCCACACCCTTGCGCGCCGACACCTGTGCGGCTCAAAACTTGTGTGCCACCCTCTGTGCGCTCAACACTTGTGTGCTGCCATTCCTTTGGTTTTCTTCTTTTCCTCAGAGTCACATCCTCATTTATTTAGTATCCAACTCTGAGGGGGGACTTTTTTTGACGCTCCTTTCTGTCACAGAGTCTAAAGGAATGCAAAGGGAAATAGCTTGAACCTAAAGTGATTCATCCTTTGAAGAAACATCAAAAATTGACAAAGGCATGAACCAAGATTCAAATGCACTTGGGTCACGCATGTTCCACTGAGGTCATGCAAGTATACTTGCGCGCCGACCATTGGTCGCACAGGTGACTTGCGCGCCTTCTTTGAAATTCACCCAGGATCTTTTCCAGCCTATAAATACCCCCTATGGGCCCCCCATTTAAAAAAGGAAAAAATTTCCAGAAATTTATATTTGAGATCCTGGCACCCTAGTCTCTTATCAAAGCTTCCGAACACTTCTATGGTAATTTCTTACCAAGAATGGAAGATCTAAAGAGAGGGAGGAAGGCCTATGTGTTGAAAACTCATCAACACTTGTGCGCCTAGGTGTCCATACCATAAGGGAAATGGCCACACTTGCGCGCCGCCTTACCCCTTCAACATAACTTGTGTGCCTCTCTTCTGGGAGCCTCTAGGGGTAGTAATAAAGGCTTGAGCCAAGTCTCGCCCAAGTGTTACCCTAAGGGTTGACCATCGCGCAATTACCCATGTGTCGTGCAAGTATACTTGCATGACCATGACTTGCGCGCCCACGCAGGACTTGCGTGCCACCATCTTTTTGGGTACCCTTCCTGCCCATTTCACCCCTTCTATGCCTATCCACCTCTCTTCTTCAAGATTAACCCTTCAGAACTCTCTCCAAAACCATTAATGGCATGTTTTCCTTATTGGATTCCTTATCTAAAAGGAATTCTGTGGAACATCTCTCAAAACCCAGTGATTTACACATCTTTTTGTCACTAAGGTTAGAGATTTCATTCATTCAACCTCATCCTTTAAGATGAGAGAATCCTTAACCAGGGCCTCCTTTTCAGGAGTAAGTCCCAGTCCAAATTTTCATAAATTTGGGCATCCTCCTTAGGAGTATGCCCCAAGTCCCCCCAAATTTGGGTATCCTTCTTAGGAGTAAGCCCCAGTCATAATTTCCCAAGTCTGGGATTCCTTTTTCAGGAGTATGCCCTAGTCTCAATGTTCCCAAAATTTGGGCATCCTCCTCAGGAGTAAGCCCCAGCCATAATTTCCCTTAACCTGGGATTCCTTTTTTAGGAATAAGCCCCAATCTCAAATCTACAAATATGGGCATCCCCTTTAGGAGTAAGCCCCCAGTCCCTTAATTCTAAAATTCCCTTAAATTGGGCCTCCTCTTCAGGAGTAAGCCCCAGTCTTCAAATCCCTTTAACCTGGGCCTCCTCCTTAGGAGTAAGCCCCAGTCTTAATTTCTCTTAACCAGTCTTAATCTACTTTATGATCTAGGATTCCTTCTCAGGATTAAAACCCAATCATAAGTCCCCTCCTAATTTGGGCATCTTCCCCAGGAGTAAGCCCCAAGTTATAGTATTCAAATATCCATATATTACATATACCTTTATGGACCTTGTTCCCGGGTTTCTTCTCTGAAGTAAATCCCAATCCTCATCTATTTGGGCAATCATACATACATAATCCCCACATCATTGCATCTTTCGTGGTACAATTGTCTGGTTTCACCAATAACTCTTGTTTCTCACACCGATCAGGACTCACGTGAGCTTAGAGTGTAAAAGTAAACATGACATCTTTCTTTGATCCATCAATCATGCATAAACATCATACTACCTTACTCAAACTATGTGGGTTCTGATTCCTTTTCTAAACAAAGGATACGTAGGTAGCCCATCTACGGGTACGATCCCAACTCTGAAATAATCCATGTCCTTCTGAATGACAATAAACTTCAATTGCCCCACTGAGTGGCTTTAAAACCAGTATGGTCATCATAAAAACCAAGAGAATTTTATGTATTGAAGGATACCATTGACTAAGAATCTATAACAAATACAAATGATTCTCTATCGATGAATAACATTAAATACATATAAAATATTCTCTAAATTTCCTACTTATCTAATCATTTATTGTCAGATCTAAAGTAAGGTTCATTTTATACTTGGTAATGTAATAAGGATTCACAAACATAACTTAAATCTATTAAGAGAGTCCCAGAGTAGACAATAATTCCCCCCAAAAGTGTGCGATGAGTCTGACCTCCCATCCTCTCTACCAATGCAAATTCCTAAGTCTCATCAGTTCACAACTAATGAGCACCTACCTTTGGAAAGTAGGTCCAAATGGATATGGAATCATTGGATGTTTCCGGCTCTACGAACAAACCCATTAGAAATCGCTTGGAATGTTTGAACCTTAAATCAACAAGGTCATCCCCAATTCCATAGGAAATAATACCACATTATTATTTCACTCAATATTAACTGAAATTACTCCCATGGTTATATATTTTTCATTTTAAAATATTTTTATTGATTTTATATTATTTTGTTTCACTTCTATTATAAGGAACCAGGTATAAGACACTATATAACCTTGAGTTAAATAAACAATTAACATTGAGTACCATTTCATATTTATAGGTTTAGATAATTAGTCCACAACTATTACATTACATCTCAAATATTACAATATAGACACTTCTACTCAGTATCAATGTTTTTCATAAAATAAAAACTCTTAAACAAAAACAAGAAATCATTTACTGATTAAAATATACATATATTTTTCCTTTCTCTTTCCATTATAACCTATGAAAAAACATTTCAAAAACTTAGGATGAGCATAAAAATCTCAGTATGTATCATAAAATAAGGAATGAAAAGATTAATCCACAAATACATACAAAACATAAGCTCTTTAACATACCTCATGAAATCATAGGATTTATGAATTATACATTCAAATCTTAAATCATAATGGTAACTTGTTTCATTCATAACATACTTGCATCGCTAATTTCATAGCTACACATGGAGTTACGTTTGGAATATCCATCATGGTATATTCCTTAAATCTCTTAGAAAAAACATTAACATTTACCTTCGTCACATTACCCAATTAATTGGAGATCTATCTAAGGCTCACCAGCCCTAGGATTATCATGAAACCACCCATATACATAAACAATTCCCAAGAACCATAACATAATCATAACACATGAACAAGCATAAAAGAAAGATAACATTTACACATTGTAATCACAATATAAAATTTTAATATATTGACATAAACAACCCATTATCACAACCATTTTCAAGACCAAAATAAATAAAAATAGTATTTGGTATTTATTTTTCTTTTTAAAAACATTGTGGTATGTTAAGGAAGCCAAATATCAAATAATTCTTGTGATGGTGGATAGGTTGTTGGCACCACATACGTTAAAAAAAATTCTTTTTGTCATTTAGCAAAATGCTTCATAGAGAAAAGATTACCTTTGAATGAAAATAAAAGTAAAAGGAATTTTTAAACTGTATAAAATAAATTCGTGTATAAATGAAATTATGCCTCAATAAAAGGAGATTTAGAATAAGTCCTTTATAAAAATTCAGCAGCCTAACAACATCACCTTAAAATTCAAAAAATTATATTTAACAGAGAAAAGGGTATCTCATCACTTGTACATAATATTTATAGTAATAAGGATATAGAAAAACATATCCAACATAAGAAAAATGAAATTAAAAGAAATATCATAAAATATGTTTTTGACTAAAAGAGGAGGGTGAAAGGCTCCCATACCTTGAGTCTGACTTGTCTTGTATATTCATTGGTCATCCTGGATAAGAAACATAAGTTAATTTCTCTTTGATTCAGAACCTTTTTCATTTTAATATTCTGTTTATATCACTTATTACCTTTCTATAAGCATTAAATAATTATTTAAGTTAAAATCGGTTGTTTTGTCGATATTTGGAACTTGAGTCAAAAATGAATTTGTCATAATTACAAATTGTCCATGTGAGAAAAATTCCATTATCTAAAGAATGATATTCATGATTTATATATAATATAAATAGGTATATATCTAGTATAGATGTATTTATAATAGTGCATCTCATTTGGATATATTAAAATGAAATGCATTGTTCATGGAGATGGTAAGTCGTACGTATGCATGAAGGTTACTTTCATTTTTTTATTTTAAAGGAATGAAAACAAAATGATACAATGGTATATTATAATTACAGTATAATATCATATTTTATATATATTAAATATGTTCATTAACACCATCCTTTACACACTCCATGTATGGAATGAATGAGTCATATCACTTTGTGGGGGTGGTAGTCTGCACTTTCTCAAATGAAATTGTCGTATTTATACAACATGACAAGAGTAATGGTATGTTCTAAATGAAAATTAAAAAATCATAGAGATAAAATAAATATCATAAATATCATATATAGTTACATTTCTATCATAATTTCCAACATGAGAGGTGGTAGGAGAATATTGAACAATCATCGTTTCGTGAGGCAGTAGTTCACCATCCATAGAAATAGTATGTTCTATATCCATTAGACGAAGGTGTGTGTAAGTGCAGTTTGAATTCTTATCATAAAAACAACATATTATATTTAAGATATTGGTGTTTTAAGTAATAATTAGAAATAATATAATAGGTAGGTGTCACGACCCGTCCCCCTGGGCCTGCATCGTGACTACCCCAAACCCGCCTTCCATAGGCCAGGGGCTGGCGACTAGCACCAAAGGCATAATTTCCTAAAACTGGGAAGGCATGGCCTTTATAAATCGTAAACACACACAACAAGAGAACAAGAGGAATCAAACACTAAGTAAAATCTATATAACAAGTGTACATAAAGTAAAGGGGCCAGAATACAAGCCCAACTGTAAAGTATAAATACAGCGGAAAGGAAGTACAACTAAAAAGGGTCAAACAACTGGAAGGTGAAAGCAGCTCATGGATCGTCTTTCGTGGTTCCTACCTGAATGGTAGGTAGATATGGCCTCCTCAGCACTCCACGTCCTTTAGAATCCACTGTATACCGATATGTCATAAGTTCCTCCTCCGGGTACCGTCTAGTCCTGGCGCTCTCAGCCTCCGTCAGTGTTGTCCGTCATCTGCATCCAACACAACGAGGTGTGGACATAGCCCGTGCAGGGGTGAGTGTAACGATACTTAGTAGGGACCCTGATACCCTCAAGGTCTCACTAAATCTAACAAGGATAAACCATAGGGTATTATTTCAACGGATAACCATTACTTAGGTATATGCTCATACATATACCAAAGTTATCTTGTAACCCATCTCAATCATGAGAAAAACACGAATGTCAATGACTCATCTCAAAACATGATTTTCATTAATGAAACCATGGTTATTGGAGAACTCCTCATCTTTCAAGTACAGTGGCCCTGTCGAGACTCCGAGGTGCTACTCACTATCCTTGGACTGCTGAGGTACTCCTCCTGTCGAGTAATGCGGGTTGCTACCAAACCGGGCGCTCTGTCCGCTTTGGGTCTGCCACCAAACTGGGCGCTCCCCCTAATATCCTACATAGGTACTCCTCCTTTCAAGTACCGCAGGTCTTCTTCCAACTACCAGGTGCTCTATCCGCCATGGGTCTGCCACCAAACCAGGCGCTCTATCCACTAGGATAGTCGAATCACTCCGAGTCGAATCGGTCAACCAGTCGTCAGGTCTACAGCTACTAGGTATCCGCACTCCGTCTGCTCGTATTCGGGAGGTTCCACTCCACGATCCACTGGTCGATACTCCAAGTGTCATGAGTTCTCGTGCATAATAATCTCAATCGGCCTCCACATCATAGGGGTCTCAATGCAATAGACGGCGCATCAATCGGACGCCTGGTCTGTGAGTTATTGGCATTTTAGTCCCGAGGGCCCGGTTGGATTCGTATACGAACCAACCAGACCATGAATCAACTATACCCCCAAACTCCAATGGGGTATAATCAAAGGGATGGATATGCTCCAAGAATACTGGCACCACTGACGGTTCGTCAAATGGACGTCTGGTGCCAAAGATATGGCCCAAGAACGTAATGGGTCAGTAATGGGCTCAGGTTTGGTTTGACCTGATCAGGGTTGACCCGATCAGACTCACTGGGTCTGACCCTGACCATTGGGTGGGTCATCCCACTATATTTTGACCCGTTCCACTAGGCTTGGCCCAGCGAACAGTGAGGATGGTTCATCCTGATAATCGCCACATAGGCGTCTTGGTTACTCGGCCTGGGAGACTAGGCTGGTTCGCACAACGACATCACGGGGGACTCCGCGGGTCGGCTCAGGAGGCCGGTGGCCGGGAGGCCAGCAGGCAGGCCGCGTTGGGTGCAGGCAGGCCGCCTGGTCACCGACAAGCCACGGGTGCACTGGTCAGGGAGCGAGTAAGTTGGGCAGGGCGCGTGGGTGTCGGGCAGGATGCCAGGATGCCAGGCATGGCACAGGAGTGCTGGTCAAGGCACGGTAGGGGTGCCGGGTAGCGCGCGTGGGTGCCGGGCAGCAGCATAGGGGCGCCAAGCAGTGCGCTCGGGTGCCGGGTAGTGGCACAGGGTACCGGGCAGCGCGCTCAGGTGTCGGGCAGCGGCCCGAGGCACCGTGCAGCGGCGCGGGGGCGTCGGGTAGCAGCGTGGGGGCGCGGGGTGCGGCAGTGCGCGGAGGTCGCAGGTAGCGCAGCCTTTGATCTCTGTCTTCGTCTTCGTCACCACGTGTACCACCTTCGTCGTCATCAATCAAGAACAAGCAAAGGGGAGAGGGTTGGGCCATGTTCGTGCGGCTCTAACCCTCATCGTTATGGTGACAAAATTTGGCAATGAAGTGCTCAACAAAATATGAAGAATGGATGTTTAAACTCATACATAAATTAACTCAAAAATCCCCCTACCCTGCTTGTCGTTCGTCATTGACGAAGTCGCGGAAAGCGGGCGTCGTTCAGTTGACGTCAGAAAAAAAAATAAGTCTAGGATGACATCAGCATTCTTCATGGATGACGCTTCCCTTTCCATGTTTTGGTAGAATAAGGAAGAATATGTTCGAGGAATAAGTCAAAGAAGAAATTCGGCGTTTTTTATGTTCTTCGTTGGGAGAATTTTAATCCTCCCAAGCTCTCAAGTTCCACCGAATTAGAATTCCAACAGAATAATAACAGGATGTATTATTATTTTATTTTTGGCACGCAAATTCAAAAAGGGGTAAGAAATTATGCTTCATAATTTCACATGAATCGGCAAAATTAATTGGTACACGCGTGGGCACAATTAATTTGCACGCGTGTTGGAACAATTAATTGGCACGCACGTTGGCACAATTAATTGGAATGCGTGTTGGCACAATTAATTATGCAGAGGAGGTCAAAGAATCTCCCTCATTATTGAGGGAGAGTGGAGAGGTTTCATCATCCACCATTAATAGGGGTATGGTGGTCCCCACCCCTATCATTTAATTGAGAGGTTATGCTCGGGTGGTCCCCACGTCATAACCTCTCGTGGGAGGATAGGATGTGGTGGTCCCACCCTCAACTTCCAATGGGAGGTTCCAACTAACTACACACACAACACATGACAGCTTAAAAAAATAAAATATAGTGTTGTACTTTATTTTATTATTATTTTCTTTAATAAAAAGCCAAAAAATAACTTCTAAACTCGTCAGAACGCAAAAGCGGTGAATGTCTCACTATGAAATTATCGACACTATGAGTTCAATGGTGCCCTCAGATTTCAATTATGAGCAATAGTTCGAAAGTTATAAAAACATGCTCATACGTTTACTAAACTTACCCAAACAAAACTTCAAAAATTGATTCCGGGCACACCGGGCCTCAGAATCAAGCTTCGTCAGAAACTACAGACTCGTAAAATTCCCATGTATTTAAAAACATTCACAGGAATTCTGGGTCTTTCAATTCTTCCCACCTAAGGGCTTTACATCCCAATAAGCTACAACTCACACTAAAGGAACAAAAGAGGGGGTACTGAGCACGCTTCTGAACCTCCCTCTCTCATGTGCTCTCCAGGAGGTTTACGTACTTCCTATGAACGCGTAATAGATGTATCGATCGTCCATATAGGACCCACTACTATCGATCCCCAATATCCACTGGAACCTCTATGAAAGTCGCCTCGTCATCGATGTCCAGCTCCTCGTGGCCGATGATGTGGGATGGTTCGTGCATGTATCTCCTCAACTGAGATACGTGGAAGTCGTCGTGCACCCGATGTAGCTGGGGTGGAAGAGCCAAGTAGTAATCCACCTCTCCTACTCTTCTAAGGACCTGGAAAGGTCCGATGAACCTCGGTGATAGCTTACCGCCTCGGCCAAATCTCCATATACCTCATCGAGGTGAGACCCATAGGAAGACGTGGTCGCCATCCTCGAACTTCAGAGGTCTCTGTCTCCTATCAGCATACGACTTCTACCTACTATGTGTTATCTACATCCTCTCTTGGATGATCTGCACCATCTCTATGGTAGCTCGTACCATCTCTGGTCCCACTATGGATGACTCCCCTTGGTCTGTCCAGCATAGTGGTGATCTACAAGGTCGGCCATACAAGGCCTCAAAAGGTGTCATCCCTATGTTGAAGTGGTAGCTGTTGTTGTAGGAAAACTCCACCAAAGGCAATTCGTCCTCCCAGGTGCGACCAAAGTCGAGGACACAAGCGTGAAGCATGTCCTTGAGGGTATGGATGGTCCTCTCGGTCTGACTATCAGTCTGAGGATGGAAGGCGGTGCTCAAGAGAAGTTGTGTCCCGAAAGCTTCTGCAACCCCATCCATAGCCGGGAAGTAAAGCGTGTGTCATGGTTGGAGACAAAAGAAGAAGGTACTCCATGAAAACTCACTATCTCCTGCACATAGAGGCATCCCAAGCTCTCAACTAAGCCCTGCTCTCTGATTGGCAGGAAGTGGGCCACACTACTACAAACACGGCCTTTATCAGCGCTAAAAATGGCCTTTATCAGCACTAGAAAAAGCGCTAATAAAGCTAGCATAGATAAAGGGGGGGTCCCCTTTATCAGCGCTCCGAAAAGCGCTGATATATGACCCCTTTATCAGTGCTGATAAAAGGGGTCTTTTATCAATGATTTTTTTAGCACTGATAAAGGGGTCCTATATCAGTGATTCATTTATCAGCGCTTTCATTTTAGCGCTGATAAAAGTTAAAAAAATTAAAAAAAAAATTAAAAAAATTAAAAAACAATTAAAAAACAATTAAAAAATATTGAGAATCGGGGGGCTTTTATATCGCTTGAGCCCCCCCCCCCTTTTACAATGCTTTTCTGCCCTTGAACATCGCCCCACGCACCCCCTCCACCCTTTAACAGCGCTTTCTGCTATATTCCCCCATGCGCGCGCACCCCTACCTCCACCAGGATTTGAACTCGAGACCTCCCCCCTGCGCGCCTAAGCCTTTACCACTAGTCTATTTTGATTTGTCTTCCAATTCATAATATCTATATATATATATATATATAGTTATATTTATTCATATACTAATATATATTTATATTAATATATATATATAGTTATATTATAATATATATAGTTATATTATAATATATATATAGTTATATTATAATATATATATATATATAGTTATATTATAATATATATATATATATATATAGTTATATTAATATATATATATAGTTATATTAATATATATATATATAGTGATATTAATATATATCTATATATATATATATATATAGTTATATTTATTCATATAGTAATATATATTTATATTAATATATATATATATATAGTTATATTAACATATATATAGTTATATGAATATATATATAGTTATATTAATATATATAGTGATATTAATATATATATTTATAGTAATACTAATATATATATATATGTAGTTATATTAATATATATATAGTTATTAGATTAATATATATATATATAGTCAGATTAATATATATATATATATATAGTTAGATTAATATATATATATATAGTTAGATTAATATATAGGTATATAAATATTCATATACTGGTATTTTAAATAAAATGGATCTAGTTATTATTTAGATAAAGCTAATATATTTTATATGTAAATATTTTTAATTATTTATTTAAAAAAATTAATTTTTAGGTGCGAATATATAAAAAATATGTACATATAGTTATATATTTGATTATAAATAGCAGTGCATTATAAAAAAGGATGAAATTTCAAAGAAATAATATCAATATGAATGTAATACCTTGGAATAAATTCAGTCCCCACCAAAAAAATCCAATAATACCCCCTTAAACGAGTTTGAAAACCCACAAAATGTTAAAAAATCTGGGTACCCCGACAAAAAACTCATTTTTGGAGGCCTTATGGGCCTCTTTTGGCATCTAAAAATGCTTGACCGAGGTCCCCCCGAGTCGCAGTGACATAGAGCTCGTCGCAGGCTTCGATTTGATATGTGGTAGAGATCAAACGGACACCCGGATCAAAAGTTATGGCCGTTTGAAGTTTGAGTTGCGTTTTCGACATATTTTGGATCTTTTTTTAATTTTTTTAATTTTTTTAGTCCTCAAATTGTTATTAAATGACTATTACTCCATAATGATTATCAAATTATTAATTAAAAATATTTTTTTAATTTTTTAAGAAGCCATTTTCACTAAATATCTTATATATTAAGTATAATAAGTGTAAATGTACATTTATACTTATCTATAATATATTTAAAAATTATATATTATATTTATATAACTATATAACTATATTTATATATTAATATATTAATATATTTTTCATTTTTCTTTGAAGCTGACTCTTTATCAACGCTTTTAAAAAAAGCGCTGATAAAGGCCCCCCCTTTATCAGCGCTACTAAACAAATGCTGATAAAGGGGGGCCCTTTATCAGCACTTTTTTTAGCGCTGATAAAGGCACCCTTTATCAGCTCTTTTTTGAGCGCTGATAAAGGGGGGGCACTGCGAAAAACTGTTTTTGTGGTAGTGCCAACTTGGTGAGTCAGTTGATGATCACCCATATCGAGTCATGACCCTTGGATGTACGTGGGAGACCCATCATGAAGTCCATGGATATCCCATCCCACTTCTACTCCAGGACCTCTAAGGGCTGAACCAAGCCTGCTGGTACATGGTTCTCTACCTTCCCTTGCTGACAAGTGAGGCACCTTGAGACAAACTCCGCTACTGCCTTCTTCATACCAGGACACCAGTGCAATTGTCAGAGGTCCTTATAAATCTTTGCCACTCCTAGATGTACCACTAAAGGAGATGTGTGGAACTCCTTGAACACCTCCTCCTGAAGTGTAGCTGGTACCATGGTACGTCCTCTGAAAGGATGACGTGCTCCCCACCTTCAGAAAATCCATCAGCCGCATGCCCTGTGGATATATGAGCACGTCATGTCTTGTAGTAAGCATCTCCATGTTGTGCCTCCCTGAATCGCTAAAGGATAGGGGGAGTTACTGTAAGAGATTGTAGATAGGTTGATCCATCCCTATCCACAAAGGATATCTGCAACGCGGCCAGATGCTTTGTCGCCTCTCTTAGTAGCTGAATGCCTGATCTCCTGTTGAGCGCATCTGCTACAACATTCTCCTACCCAGGAGTATAGACTCTCTCGAAGTCATAGTCCTAGATGAACTCAAGCCATCGTCGATATATCAGGTTCAATTCCTTCTGAGAGAAGATATACCTGAGAATCTTGTGATCAGAGTACACGGTAAAACATTCGCCCATAAGATAGTGTCGCCACATCTTCAAGGAAAATACCACTGCTACTAAATCTAGGTCATGGGTAGCGTAGTTCTTCTCATGTTGTCTCAAATACCGAGAACCATACGTGGTCATAGATTGCTCCTACATCAGGACACACCTGATTCTAGTCCCTAATGCATCGTAGTACGCTACGTACCCTATGCCCTCCTCTAGAAGCCTCAAGATGGGGGCACTAGTCAGCCTTTGCCTCAGCTCCTGAAAGCTCTGCTGGAATCTCTGCGACCACACGAAGGGTTTTCCCTTCTTTATTAGGTATGATAGTGGAACTTCAATTCTGAAGAAGTCTGGAATGAATCTTCAGTAGTATCCATCCAAGCCCAGGAAAGTTTGTACCTTTGTCACACTCCTGGGTGGCTCCCATGCAAGTACCGCCTCAATCTTTGCTGGATCCACTACAACTCCAGCCTCCAAGATGACGTGTCCCAAACAGTGAACCTCTTAAATCCAAAACTGGAACTTCGAGAGCTTACCATAAATCTAGTGCTCTCGAAGTGTGTCCAGTACTACCTACAAATGGTAGGCATGCTCCTCCTCAGTAGTCGAGTAGATCAGTATGTCGTCAATGAAGACTACGACAAAGCGATCGAGGTAAGGCTGGAAGATCCCATTCATGAGATTAATGAACACTGTTGGAGCATTGGTTACGTCAAAGGGCATAACCAAGAACTCATAATGGTCATACCGACAACTGAAGGTCGTCTTCTGCACATCCTCAACTCGAACTCTGAGCTAGTGATAGCCGGATCTGAGTTCTATCTTCAAGAACCATCGTGCTCCCTTAAGTTGATAAATGAGGTTGTAAATCCTTGGAAGAGGGTAATTGTTCTTCACAGTCACCTGATTCAGGTGACGATAGTCAACACAGAGCCTCAAGCTCCCATACACCTTCTTGGAGAACAGAATTAGGGCTGCCCAGGGAGAAACACTGGGCCAGATGAATCCCTTTCCCTAAAAGTCCTCAAGTTGTACCCTCAGCTCACGAAGCTCAGTAGGAGCCATCCGATATGCTGGAGTAGATATCGGTGCCAAACCGGGGTATAGGTCAATGTAGAAGTCCACTTCTCAGTGAGGAGGTTGTCCTGGAACATCATCAGGGAAAACATCCATGTAATGGTCCACTACTACAGGATAAGTCGGACTCTCCTCATAAACTACTCCGAGGGTGAGGCAAGCCAACTTGTGAATGATCGGTTGCACCCTCCTCCGAGTAAATCTGCCTTTCACTGCAAAGGTTCCCTTCTCACTGGTGAAGGTGAACCTGATCCCATCCGTGCGGACAAACTACATTTTAT
The DNA here is from genome assembly GCA_963277665.1 of Viscum album. Classification (NCBI taxonomy): domain Eukaryota; kingdom Viridiplantae; phylum Streptophyta; class Magnoliopsida; order Santalales; family Viscaceae; genus Viscum; species Viscum album. Next base: position 859,783,485 of record OY728143.1, on the reverse strand, counting down.
GCCTAATACAGTCAATCTAAGCATGGACTGTAGATAACTAGTCCATACCCAAGATGATGTCGTAAGACCTCGATGCCACTATGAGAATATCACAGCCGAAGCACTCACCTCCTAAAGTAAGCTCAAACAACCGACACCAGTGTGTAATCACTGATTCTGCTCCCGTAGGAGTCTCTAGCCGTAAGGATCGAGCCAACGGCTCCGTCGGAATCTCCGAGCTCCGAACAAGGGCAGTGGCTATGAAAGAATGATCGGCACCTGTGTGTATAAGAACTATAGCTAAGGTGTAGTAGACACATATCGTACCTTAAATCAAATCTGGAGAGTCCTGATCATAGGCATCAGCTGCCTGAAGTTGTGCTCTTCCCTTTCCACCCACTCCCTGTGGTCGCGATGGACCTCCTATTGGGGGTGGCGGTAGCACCTTGTATCATCGTCCACTGCCAGATGCTCGACCAGCTCCTCCGCCACGTCCGCCTCTGCCCTACTGACCGCCTCGATCGAACCTCTACCTCTTCTTGGGAGGTCCTTCAACTGTCTGTTGATCGTCTGTACGGCGGGTCGGACAGTCACATCCCATGTGACCAAGTCCATCGCTGGAGTAACATTGTCTGCTCCTAGTATGACTGGCTCTGTCTCCACCCTGGGTGCCCCGCACAACCGATCTTGAGTCGTGCAGTCTTCCACCTGTGGGCCTGGTCCTCTTGGACCTCAGCGTCATCTGTCTACTTCCATATGCAGAAGACTCTGCTGCATGTTGGCTAGTTGTGGATCTCGCTGATGGATACTGCTTAGTAAGGAAACTCACCACTAGGAGGGCTCGCTCCAACACCCTTGTCTTCATCAGGATCCTGTGGGAGACAAATGAATCTCTAATCTCTCACTCAAGTACCTGCTCAGAGGTATGGGCCCTAAAGAATGGGTCTCGTACCATATCACTGGAGTAGCACCAGAGGTCAGTGAACCTTGTTGAGTACTTCACCCCCGTCATGCTACCCTACTGTAGATGTAGTAGCTACTGTATCTGCACCGCTCGAAAGGTGGATGGTACAAACTTCGCCCGGAACAGGCTCTCGATGTCTTCCCATAGAAGTGTCTCCTCGTTATGCATCTTGAGCATCAGGCTCCACCATCTGCCTACTGCTGCCTGAAGGAGGATGGCCACAAGGATCACCATAATGTCTGCTGGTGTCCCTACCAGTATGATCTCAACACAGCCTCCATCCAATCCTCATTCGCTTGCAGTTCTGTGTCTCCCCTGAAACCGGTTGGCCTTTGGCGCTGGAACTCATGCAGCGCACTCAAGTAGCGTTCACTCTCTACTGGTAAGGTTTGTGGCATTGGTGGCCCAACGAGGAGTAGTACTGTTGGTGCCTCTGCTAGTGCCTCAACTTGAAGAGGGCCCTATACTGAGGCCTCATCTCTCGACGGGTTGTCAGTACATACAAATATCAGGGCTCTATCTGGTCTTCCACGGGGAGGCATCCAAAAAGAAACAGATGCGACACGGTCAAAAGACTATACCTGGTGAGCTGATTTGGTTTGAGCTGACTTAAAGAAAACTTTTGAAAACACACACCCAATCAGTATTTTCGTGCACTGAGTTGGAAATCATATTTCAGGGTCTTGGTGTATGGATATGTCGGCCGCCCACACCAACACTGGACTCCCTAAACTGAAAACCACACTTAGTACCCTTAACATTATTACTTCATAGAAAAGAAATATCAGAGTCCTATGTTCTGCGATAAAACTGATTCCACTGATACAAATTTGTCATGACCCGTCCCCCGGGTCCCGCATCGTGACTACCCCAAGCCCACCATCCATAGGCCAGGGGCTGGCGACTAGCACCAAAGGCGTAATTCCTTAAAACTGGGAAGGCATTGCCTTTATAAATCTTAAACACACAACCATAGTACATGCGGAAGAAAACGCTAAGTAAAAGCAGTATAGCAATTATACTGAAAGTAAAGGGGGCCAGAATACAATCCCAACTTTAAAGTACAAATACAACTGAATACAAGTACAACTAAAAAGGGACAAACAGTTGGAAGGTGAAAGCAGCTCCTGGATCTTCATCCGGGGTTCCTACCTGAAGGGTAGGTACAGATGGCCTCCTCAGCACTCCAGGTCTATTAGACTCCACTGTGTACCGATACTTCGTAAGGTCCTCCTCTGGGTACCGTCCATTCCTGGTGCTCTCGGCCTCCGTCAGCGTTGTTCATCGTCTGCATCCAATACAATGAGGTGCGGGCATAGCCCGTACAGGGGTGAGTATAAAGGTACTCAGTAGGGACCCCGGGACCCTCAAGGTCTCACTAAATCCAACAAGCATAAACCAAAAGGTATTATTTCAACGGATTTCCATTATTTAGGTATATTACCATACATATACCTAAGTTATCAAGTAACCCATCTCAATCATAAAGAAAGAACAAAGGTCAATGACTCAGCTCAAACCAGGATTTTCATTAATGAAACCACTACTACTGGAGAACTCCTCCTCTATTGAGTATGTTGGCCCTGTCGCGACTCTGAGGTGCTACTCACTAACCTTGGACTGTTGAGGTACTCCTCCTGTCGAGTACCGCGAGTCTGCTGCCAAAACGGGCGCTCCGTCCGCTGGGGGTCTGCCGCCAAACTGGGCGCTTCCCCTAATAGCCTACAGAGGTATTCCTCCTGTCGAGTATCGCGAGTGTGCTTCCAACTACAAGGTACTCCGTCTGCTATGGGTCTACCGCCAAACTGGGTGCTCCGTCCATTGGGCTAGTCGAATCACTCCGAGTCGAATCGGTCAATCAGTCGTCAGGTCTACAGCTACTAGGTCTCTGCACTCCATCTGCTCGTCTCCGAGAGGTTCACTCCACGAGTTACTGGTCGATACTCCAAGTTTCACAAGGTCTCACGTGGATGTCTCTAAAAGGGCCACCACATCGTAGGGGTCTTAACGCAACAGACGGCGCGTCAATCGGATGCCCGGTCTGTGAGTTATTAGGATTTTAGTCCCGGGGGCCCTGTTGGATTCGTATATGAACCAACCTGACCATGACTCAACTATACCCCAAACTCCAGTGGGGTATACTCAAATGGATGGATATGCTCCAAGAATACCAGCGTCGTTGACGGTTTGTCAAACAGACGTCTGGTGCCAAAGATATGGCCCAAGAAGGTAATGGGTCAGTAATGGGCTCGGGTCCGGTCCGATCGGGTCGGACCAACTCAGCCCAACCCAGTCTGAGCCGACCCGGTCAGGGTCGACCCGGTCAGACTCGCTGGGTCTGACCGGACCATTGGGTGGGTCTGCCCGCTATGTTTTGACCAGGTCTGCTGGGCCCGACCCAGCGGACCGCGAGGTCAGTTCGGCCCAAAAGTCGCCACGTAGGCAGCTTGGTAACTTGGCTTGGGAGACAGGGTCGGTTCGGCTAGCAACACTGCGGGGGACTCCATGGGTTGGCTCGGGAGGCCTGTGTCTAGGAGGCCATTAGCCAGGCCGCGGGGGGCGCGGGCAGGCTGGCTGGTCACCAACAGGCTACGAGGGCACCTTGTAGGGCGCGGGTGCGTCGAGCAGGGCGCGTGGGTGCTGGGCAGGGTGTCGGGATGTCGGGAAGGGCGTCGGGCAGGCCACGGCAGGGGTGTCAGGCATCGGGCATGGGCATCGGGCAATAGCGTGGTGGCGCTGGGCAGCGCGCCATGGCACCGGGTAGCGGCGCGGGGCGCCGGGCAGCACGCCCAGGCACCGGGCAGAGGCGCGAGGCTGCCGGGCAGTGGCATGGTGGTGCAGGGCAGCGGGGCGGGGGCACGGGCAGCGCGCCAGAGCACCGGGTAGCGGCGCGGGGGCGCCGGGAAGCGGCGCGGGGCGCCGGGCAGCGGCGCGGGGCGCCGGGCAGCGGCGCGGGGCGCCGGGCAGCGGCGCGGGGCGCCGGGCAGCGGCGCGGGGCGCCGGGCAGCGGCGCGGGGCGCCGGGCAACGGCGCGGGGCACGGCGGTGCGCGGAGGCCACGGGTAGCACGGACTTTGATCTCCGTCTTCATCACCTTCACCATCTATACTTCCTCCGTCGTCATCAATCAAGAACAAGAAAAGAAGAGAGGGTCGGTCCATGTTCGTGCGGCCCAAACCCTCCTCATTACGGTGATAGCATTTGGCAACGATGTGATTAACAAATGACGAAGAACGGAGTTTTAAACTCATACACAAATTAACTCAAAAATACCCCTACCTCGCTTGTCGTTCGTCGTTGACCAAGTCACAGAAAGCGGGTGTCGTTCTCTTGACATTGTAAAAGACGAATCTGAGGATGACATTGGCGTTCTTTATAGATGATGCTTCCCTTTCCCTGTTCCGGTAGAAGAAGGAAGAAGACGTCCAAGGAAGAAGTTGAAGAAGAAATCCGGCGTTCTTCCCATTCTTCGTTGGGAGAATTTTAATCATCCCAAGCTCTCAAGTTCCACCGAAGGAGAATGCCAACAAAATTATAATAGGATGTCTTATTATTTTATTATTGGCATGAAAATTCAAAAAGGATAAAGAAACTCTCCTTAATAAATTCATATGCGTTTGATAAATTAATTGGTACGCGCGTGGGCACAATTAATTGGCACATGCGTTGCCACAATTAATTGGCATGTGCGTTAGCACAATTAATTGGAATGCTCGTTGGCACAATTAATTGTGCAGAGGAGGTCAAAGGCTCTCCCTCATTAATGAGGGAGAGTGGAGCAGTTTCATCCTCCACCATTAATAGGGGTCGGGTGGTCCCCACCCCTATCATTTAATTGAGAGGTTATTATCGGGTGGTCCCCACATCATAACCTCTCGCGGGAGGTTAGGGTGTGGTAGTCCCACCCCCAACTTCCAATGGGAGGTTCCAACTAACCGCACACACAACACATGGCTGCATAAAAAAAATAAAGTGTTGTACTTTATTTTATTATTATTTTCTTTCATAAAAAGAAAAAAAACAAACTTCCAAACTCGTCATAACGCAACTGCTGTGAAGGTCTCACTGAGCAATTACCGATGCTGCGAGTTCAATGGTGCCCTCGGATTTCAATTCTGATCAACGGTTCAAAAGTTATAAAAACTTGCTTGTACGTTTACTGAACGTACCCGAACAAAACTTCAAAAATTGATTCCAGCAACATCGAACCTCGGAATCAAGCGCCGTCAGAAACTACGGACTTGTAAAATTCCCATGTATTTAAAAATAAATTTATTAGAATTCAGGGTCATTACAGTATGGAATAAGTATAATAATGGAAAGGAATTTTAGATATTATTAAACATCTTAAAATGTGTAACTCTCTTTGATTTGATCCAAAAGGCTTTCTTCAATTTCCTTCTTCATTGGTGAAAGTTTATAGGAGGAATAGGGGGATGTTGGGAGACTCCTAGAGAAATGTTTGGATGATCCAAGGGGCTTGAGAGATGCGTGTAATGGGATATAGGTGGTGTTATTTTTTAAGATGGAGGGGGGCTCTTTATGAAAGGTTGAAATTATTATTTTGTTATAAAATGATTTTTGATTTCAAAGGGTCCAAAACTCATTAAATTAGAAGATAATATGAATATAATTCGAAATAAAATAATCCAATAAGAATTGGATTTGTTTTTTATATTTTTTAATCCTTATTCTTTTTATTTAACCCTTTTTTACTCTTACAATTTTATCAAGCATTTAACACATTGAGAATCAAAATTGTTAAAAAACATGAAAAATATACAAATAAAGATTCATTAATAAAATTTGAGAATTATGATAACTAGTTGGCTGAATATTATATTGTTGGAATTTTGTAATATTTTATAATATATTTGACGTTTTAAAATATGAATTATGTCAATTTGGACACTATTAATATCATGACTTTTTAAAAATACATAACAACCAGATTGATTTGAAAAAACATAATTAATAAAAATATAACATGTAAATATTATCCAAAAAATTAGTGTATGACAAAAAATAACAAAATTAAATTTATTTTAACATTTATAATATCATTTATTTGAATCATTTATTAATGAATCAATCAATACATCATCATTTTGTCAAAATTGAATTTAATTATTTAATGTATAAAAATTATAAATAAAATACCATGATGTAGGAAATATTGTTATATTTATAATGACTATTTAGAGTCAAAAATATCACTTATATAATATCAAATAAATATTTTTCTACTATCAGATATATGTTTATGTTACATTTTCCTTAACATTAAATTAATTTTTATAAAATGTCATTCGCACTTACAAGTGGCTCTATGGGGTCCCAAAATTAACCCAAGGAAGCCCATAGTAAGACATATATCATCCAATAGAGTTAGGAAACGAGTTATTATAATTTAATATTATTATAATATTATTATTTACCCTTATTTACTATATTTACCCTTTCACAATGATAAATAAAATATTTTCTGAATTACTATTCATAATTTCTAACAATAAAATTTACCTATTTACATAATTTGGACCTCTTGATTACAAATATAGAATCCATTTTTTCAAATTCAAAACTCATAAGATGAAGAAAATTAAATTAACATTAATTCCCGTCATCAAAACCAAAAAAGTCTTTTTAAGAGGAAAAACTACAAAAATATTGACATATATTTATTTCCAATTTCAAAGTGAAATTACTTTCAATGGACAACATTGGATTAAAAAATACAAAAATAATCTAATTACAATTTAAAATAAATTTAAAGGAAAGTCAAATAATATAAAAAATTTGATTAAAAGGCATTTTTTAATTAAAATACAGTATTTTTCAATATTCATCAAACAATGAACTTTATCTGAAAAATGAAAATAATTATCCCAAAGTAAATATTGGTGTCTTTATTTTAAACGAGAAGTTTATTTTTTCAAATAAAACATATAAAAGTGAAAAAAAACAGGATTTAAAAAGGGAATTCCATCAGAAGGCTATAAATTGACCTTTTAATGAATATTAGAGTATTTAATGCTTAAAATCAGATTCTTTATTATTTTATGCCTCTAAAATTTATTGGATAAAAGTAAAATCATTTAACAAACATGTGTAATCATATTATTGTTTTTTTTGTTCTTTACCACCAATACAATCTCTAGGCTTTAACTACCATTTAAAATAATAATATTATTATATTATTTTTTGATATAACTCATTGTTGTGTACAATATAAGATTTCAAATAAACTTATTGTTGGGTGTTGAGTATGCTATTAGACATAGAATCCCCTTGAAATTAAAATTAATATTTAATTCCCAAATATTAATAAATTTGAAAATGTCATATTCATAATTTACCAGGGATGTTACATCCTTCCCCCCATTTGGGAATTGTGTCCTTTCATTTTAAAATTGTGCTTAGAAACTTCACTAAAAGTCCCACATCAAAAAAAGAGTCAATAAAACTATCACATTAAAAGAAATAAAGATATGTACAATGGACACCTGAGATAACCCATATAAGGATTACATTTAGGAAAACATGGATATGGAAGATAAACTAAGTGTCATGTTCTAATAGAGAGTGATAGAAAATATGATCAGGAGAATTTTAACAACAAGAAAACCACAAAAAAAAGAGAGCATATTCCAAATTAACATTTATCACATAATCACCAACTCATTTCCCTATAATAAGGTATCCATTTGATAAAACATAATTTCCCAAAATAAAATTATTCTTGATCCATAAAATAATTTCACTAAAAATAATTAGAAATACTAACCAGGGACTTCATGTAGTCCAGTGGTAGGTGATAAATCCCAATCCTACTTTGGTTGTGGGATTTCTTCCCGTAGCTTTGTCTGACGTGGTGGGTTATCACAAGGTCTGCGTGTAGTCATTTTTAAAAAATTATATAGTTTTATAACATTACGAAAAATAAGATAAATTCCTCAAAAATAACCATAACATATTTTAACCACAAATGTTATCTCATAACTCTCATTTTCATCCCAAAAAGTAATAACCTGTAATTGCCTCAAATTCAAGGATCATATAAACCCAAATGGTCTTTATAACTATATACCCAAAAGAAAATATAATTATTCCTTGAATAACATTTTCACATATCAAACTTCAGGTTTACACATACTAGAAAATGTCTTCCAAAGTAATCATATCATTAATACATTTAAATATATCATCATCCATATATCCAGAAGAACTCTTCAATTCCTAAAATGTAGACATCTTAATCATCAATAATTCTTCATAATCCTTTATCCATGTTTTTACATATTATTCTATTATAATTATTTCCTACAAAAAAATCATTCATAATCTCCAAATATTTCAGAAATGTAAAAACATGAGAAAAGAAATAATCCATACCTTTCATTGGTCATTTTTAGTTTCCTTATATTCAATTGGAATGGAATTTGTAATTGGTAAACATATATTTGTATGATCTTATGGATCACATTCCTTTAAATTCTTCTTAGGACGTCATTTTTTATAATGACCATGCACACCACATATTGAACATTCAATTGATCATTCAAAAAGATCTTATTTCTCTTTCATGGAGTCAACTGGATGCTTCCTTTTCCATGGAATGTTATTGCTTTATAGCCTTCATTACTACATCTATATCATCTTCTCATCACTTTAAAACATTTTCCTAGGTTTTTCTTTCCACATCCATGACACATAAGTTTTTGAATATACTATCCTTTATGGTTATTACCTTAACTCCCATTGGGATTCGTTTCACACATATACGACAAGTTATAAAAATTACTAAGGTTTAGGTGGTCAATCATGAATCCAGATAGTTGGTCAAGAATAACCACAAGATTTATCATTAGGGATCATGTTTCATTCATTTGGTTATTCATAAAACCACTACATTTTCCTTCACATCCATTGTTACTTTGGTTTCTTCTAGATCCATCCATTTAATAAAACCAAAATGGTTAGTGTGAGTATATGGTAAAATAATCATATAATATATTATGAGGAGGGGAAACACTAATATATATCTATTCATGTTATCTCAATCCCATTCAATGTATCTAAAATAACTATGAGTCTTTCTAATATTTTAACCATTATGGTTATGTGACTTATGCTTAAATAACACCCTATCCTTTAAAGTTATATAAACCGGCCTATGATACCAACTATAAGGCCCCAGCCTTAAAACATTACTTATCCATGAGTTAAATCATGAATTAACATTGATGATATTTTCAGGTTTAGAGTATTAGATATTTAGGCCATAATAATTACATTTCATCTCAAATATTACAAAGTATACACTACTACTCAGTATCCATTTTTTTAATAAAATAAAAACTCTTAAAATAAAACAAGAATTATTTTCTTGTTATAAGTCTTCTTGAATTATTCATTTCTCTTAAACTTCCTTATACCATGTGAAAATAATTTCCAAAACGTGGGATGAGCCAAAAAATCTCAGTGAGGGTTAAAAAATAAAAAGAGAAAATATTAACCCATCGATACATACAACACACAAGCTCATTAACATACCGAATGAAATAATAAGATTTATGAAAAACACATAGAAATCATAAATCATAATGGTAACTTGTGGAATCTATTACATACTTACATTGTAGCTTTCACAGCTACATAAAGAGTTACGTTTGGAATACCCATCACGGTATATTCCCTAAATCTATTAGTAGAAACATTAAAGTTTACCTTTGTCATGTTACGCAATGCATTGGAGAGCTATATCGTGATCACCTGACCTAGGTTTATCATGGAACCACCCGTATACATAAACAATCCCCAAGAACCATAACATAATCAGAACATGTGAACAAGCATAATGGAAAGATAACATTTCCACATTGCAATCACAATATAACATTTTAATATATTGAAATTATCAATACATTCTCAAAACCATTTTTAATATGAGAATACATAAAAATAGTATATGGTATTTATTTTCATTTTAAAAACATTACAACTTGTTAAATAATCCAAATATCAAATAATACTCGTGATGGTGGAAAGGTTGTTGTCACTATGTACTTTTAAAAGAAACATTCTTTTTGTCATTTAGTAAAATTCCTCCGAGAGAAATGATTACCTTTGAGTAAAATTAATTTTCAAATGGTTTTATACACCGTATCATAAAAATTTGTGTATAAATAAATGTATTCCTCAATGAATGTATATTGACACAGAGTCCCTTATTAAAATTCGGCAGCCTAATAGCATCACATTAGGAATCAAAAAATGAGTTGATGGGAGAGAAAAGGGTATCTCATCACTTGGAAATAAAATGTAGACTAATAAGGGTATATAATAATGTATCCCAAAATAAGAAAATGGAATTTAAAATACACAACATTAAATAATTCTTTTACTAAAAGAGGTGGGTGAAAGGTTCCCTTACCTCTTGTCCGACTTGTCTCGTATGTTCCTTGTTCTTCTTGAATAATAATCACAAGATAACTTATACTTTATTTAGAAACATTTCCTGTTTATTATTATTTTTATATCACTTATTACCTTTCGATAAACATTACCTAATTATTTAAATTAATATCATCTGTTTTGACGATATTTGGTACTTGAGTCAAAAAAAATGAACTAGTTATAATTACAAATTGTCTATGTGGACAAAAGTCCATTATCTACAGAATGATATTCAAGAATTATATATCATAAAAAATAGTATATATCTAGTATATATGTATTTATAATATTCCATATCATATGGATATATAAAAATGAAATGAACCATTCATAGAGACGGTAAGTCGTACATACACATGAATGCTACTTTCATTTCATTTTTTCAATTTTAAGAGAATGAAAACCAAATGATAAAATGATATATTTTAATTATTTTATAATATAGTATTTAATATAAGTTACATAACTTCCTTAACACCATATTTTATACATTCCATTTATGGCATCTATGAGTCATATCACTTTGAGGGGGCGGTAGTCCGCACTTCCTGAAATGAAATTATCGTATTTATACAACATGAAAGGTATAAAAGAATTTTCTAAATTATAATTAAATATATATATATATATATATATAAATAAATATGAAATATATCATATATAATTATAGTGTCATAATAATTTCCACCATGATATGTGGTAGGAGAATATTGAACAATCATCCTTTCGTGAGAGAGTAGTTCATTGTCCACAGATGCAGTATGTTCTATACACATTAGACAGAGGCATGTTTAAGTGTAGTTAGATTAATTCTCATAAAACCAACCAATTATATTGAGGATACTGGTTTTTTATGTAATAAATGAAAAATAATATAATAGAGGCTAAAGAAGTAGAATAATTGAAATTAATTTTAGAGAAAAAACGACCTCTAAAAACATGTAACTCTCTTTGATTTGAGCCAAAATACTTTATTAAATTTACTTATTTTTAAAAGAAAGATCATAAGAGGAAAAATGGGATGTTGGGAGCTTAATGGAGAAGATTTTAGGCAATAAAAGGGGCTTGAGAGGTGTGTGTAATTGGTTAGAGGTGATGTCCTTTTATAAGAGGGAGGAGGGTCTCTTTATGAAATTTTGAAAGTATTATTTTATTATAAAATAATTTTTTCTTTAAAAAAACACCAAAACTAATAAAATTTGAAGATAAGATGAATATTAGTCAAAATAAAATAATCTAATAATAATTGGATAGGTTTGGGATATTTTTTAATCCTTCTTGTTTTTATTTAACACTTTTTTACTCTTACTGTTTTATCAATCATTTAACACTTTGAGAATCAAAATTGTTAAAAAAAACCTGAAAAATATCCAAATAATGATTTGTTAATATAATTTGAGACTTATAATAACTATTTTTCTAAATCATTATTTTTTTTTAATTTTATAATATTTAATAAAATATTTTATATTTTAAAATATAAATTATGTCAATTTTGAGAAAATTCACATCATTACATTTTAAAAATCAATAACAACCTAATTGATTAGAAATAACTTCATTAATACAAATATAACATGTAAATATAATCCAAAAAATTATTAGATGAAATAAAAATAAAAATATTACATTTATGTTAACATTTATAATAGTATTTATTTTAATCCTTAATTAATGATGTAATCACTACATCACCATTGTGTAATAATTAAATTTATTTATTTAATGTATAAAAACTATAAATAACATACCATGATGTAGAAAATCTTGTTAGATTTCTAATGAATTTTTATAGTTGAAATTATCACTTAGATAACCCCATATAGAAATTTTTCTACTAAAAGATATATTTTTATGTTACATTATCATTAATATTAAATTAATTTTTATAAAATGTCATTTTAACTTACATGTGGCTCCATCAGGTCCCAAAATCGACCCAAAGATGAACATGGTCAAAAATGTACTAGAAAATTGGGTTAAGACACATGTCAGGGTAATTTAATATTATTATAATATTATTTCTTTACACTTATTTACCAGATTTACCCATTAACCATGGTAAATAAAATATTTACTAAAGTTACTATTCCTAGTGTATAAAATTAAAAGTTTAATTTTTTCACAATTTGGATATCCTGATTCCAAATATTGAATCTATTTTTATTCAATTCAAAACAATGAATATTTGTGAATTAATTTAAAATTAATTCTTGTTGTCAATACCAAAAACCATGTTTTTAAGATGTAAAAAATAACAAAAGATTGACATGTGTTTCTATCAAATTTCATTGTGAAAATAAATTCAATGAACAAAATTGTATTCAATGATTAAATATAATCAAATTACTATTTAAAACCAAATAAAAGGATAGTATAATCATATAAATAAATTCGATTAAAAGGCAGTTTTGAATTAATATGCAATATGTTTCACTATTTAACAAAAAAATAAATTTTTCATAAAAATACAAAAATATTACTCGAAGTAAATTTTGAAATCCCGCTTTTAATGAAGAAGTTTATTTTGTAAAATAAAACATATAAAAGTTAAAAGAAATATATTTAAAAAGGTTTATCCATCAAAAGGTGGTAAATTGACTTTTTAAAGAATATTAGAGTATTTCATGCATAAAATAAGATTCATTCTTATATAAATCCCTTAAAATTTATTAGATAAAATAAAGAGATTTAACTAAAATGTGTAATCATGTTTTTGTTAGTTATATTAATTCTCTCCAAAACAATGGCTAGGCGTTAACTACCATATAAAATAATAATATTATTATATTATTTTTCAATAAAACCCAATGTTGTGTGCAACATAAGATTTCAATGAAACTCATTATTGCGTGTTGGGTACACTATTAGACATAGCATCTCCTTGAATGTAAAATTAATATGTAATTCAAAAATATTAATAAATATTAAAATTTCATATTCTTTATTTACCAGAGATGTTACATCTATAGTGTGGGCTATGGGGGAGATGAGTCTACTTTATTGGGAAGATCCACATTTTCTAATTTTATATTTTCTATTTTTAATTTTTTCAAATTTTATTGATTTTAATTTTATTTGGTTTTCTAGATGACTAATTTAATTATTTTTATTTATGAATTTATTATTTTTGGTTTTTCTATGTGTCCTATGCGTATAATACTTATATAATATAATATAACACACATTTATTTATGAAACAATTATCATTTATATTATTTGGGTCATTACATCATGGCTTCTCAGAAATTATAAAAACATTCTAAATATCCTAAAAAAATTACTAGTCACCACTAGTGATTCTAAAGATTAATTAACAAAAAATTAAATCATTATATAATTATACAGGGATCTTCAATCGTCACTTATATCATTTGTCACCTCCACTCACACGGTTAATGGAAATAAAATTTATTCTTCTCTACTCATGTCTTTTAAAAAACTCTAAAATATACTCAAAAATCATTAGATCTTATTGTTTCTCACATGATAAGATTATTTAAACCACATTACCAAATAATATAGTTTTTTTATATAATTTCATCTCTTAGTGTTATGATATTTTTTCTAGGTGACTTAAATTATCTCCCTCTCAATTCAAACATTCATTTCTCCCCCATTTATCAATAACCATATATTAAAATTTAAAAAATATATATATAAATATTTTTACCTCTCCCCTTTTGATAATGAATAATACACTATGTCTCACCCATTTTTAATATAATCCAAATCCATAAAGATATCCATCCTCATATGCTCAAGTGAGAGTTGATGTATAATCATTTAGTTTCATACTTAATTCCAAAAACTTATCTCTTAAAATTTATATTGTAAAAATATTTTTATATGAAGTTAGGTGAAAATATATTCATGTTTCACATTTTAATTTCCCACTCCCTTTTTAAAGTAATGAAACCTTATATAAATATACATGGATCTTTGTTTCCTTAATATATTTTTTATAGATCAATAATTTTTTGGTTACTGCAAGAAATTTTTAGTGACCTCTCAATATCTACTTTAAAATATACCCACAACACTTTCATATAAAACATTTTTTCACAAGAATGTGTAGATCTAATAGACTTTTCGTCAGCTCTAATTAGTGAAACCAATATCTATTTCTTATTATTCAAACTTACATTGCTCTTACTAAGAAATAATGGTATAATATACATGGACTTTATTTTAAAAAAATATACCACCCAATCTATATTTTTTTATCCGTAAAATATCATATAAGATCTATTTTTTTAAATTAGTCCATATTTTAGATAACCATTGATATATCACAATATTATTTAGTTTCTTTAATATGAGAATCTTTAGGATAACTCTAAAACCATACACAATGATTCACGACATAACCAATATATGTCCTAGATTAGTTTATATAATGCAGGGAACCGTTGATTCTAATAAAATCCTTTTTATTTACATCAATTCAAGATTCATGTTTTCTTATATTTATTCCAAATGATATAGGTGTTGAAACTGTAATGACCCAAACATTAGAATAAATTTTTTTTCCTACTTTTGGGTGTTATTTTAGTTTATACTTAACAAAACTATATCCTTAAAGTAATGAAGTGAATATAATTAAAGTGATACAATTGGGTTTAAAAATTTATATTATTGTTGGTCAATATGACCGTTGGAAACAAAACTCGTAACGTTATGATTATTTTTTATAAATACAAGTGATCTAGGTTAGTTAATATAGAAAGAAGAGTCGATGGCATCATACAATAGACTCAGGCCCAATGAAGAACAACTTTCAGAGCATGAGAAGGAGGTATCATCTTAGGGCTTTGCTCTGGACCAAGACCAAGTTGAGCTTCAACATGTAAAGCTTGAATGGAATAGCCTAAGTGAGAAGTTTAAGCTGCTAGAAATCACCACTTGGGCAATGTTGTCTGAGTCTTCCCAGGATTTTATCACCATAACACACCATACACTTAGGACCTATGCAATTGTTATAATGGGCTATGTAACGAGGCCATAGATACTTTTTGTAATCTTTTGGTATAAATAAAATTGTTATTTCTTCATGTGGTAAAATCTGTGAATTTAAAATTTCTGAATAAATATAGGATGAATTTATAGAAGTTTCATATTATTAAAGAATTTTGGAAAAAGGGTATTTTAAAATATTTTTGTATTCATTAAATAATTAATATTATTAAATGATTTTCGAAAAATGGTCTTCTACAGTTGTGATCAGTATGGAATTTAGAGTCTAATAAGATCAACATGATCATCAATGAATATGAAAGTGTGAATAGTAACATACCCTTATAAATAGTAATGAATAGTAAATCGTCCAAAAAAATAGAAACTTCACCCAAGAATGTATAAATATAATGTGAACATCTTTAAAGTGAAAAATTGATCATAATATAAGTTTTGGTATTTTTATATTTCATAAAAACTTTATTTACAATTTTATAATTAATTTAATAATTAAAAATGGAAATTTATTATCATAAAATGTAATAATTAATTGTTACTTTATTTTATAATGGTTATATGATAGTTTTATGGGACCTTGATTAATTTTTCTAGGTGTTACAAAACAAGTTATAGTTTTAGAGTTGTTTTTTTGAATAAATAATGATATTATATAAAAATTATTTTAAAAATATTTAAAAAATTATTTTCATAAAATGGAGTAAATTTTTAAATTCAGATCATATATATTATGTTATGGTAAACTTTTGGGATTTTTCTAAAACAAATGAATTTTTGTTGAATAGTAAAAATATAGTTTTGAGTTTCGGGTGTTTAATGACATCATTGATGATGTAATCATGATTTAATAAATTTGTTCGACTTTTTATTAGTAATATATGTTATAAGTTATCCCAAGTGGCCAATACCATGGGAAAATACCATGGGAAAGCCCATGGGTTTGCAAATACCACCGATGAGGTGTCCCTTGGAAATTAATTAAGTATTCCCTCTCTTTTCCTATAAATACAAATCCATTCCATCATTCATTGTAGAGACCCAAACATGACTTACATGGACATTACATTACTTTTTCGTAATACTTAATACATGACAATAAAATTCCCAAGGACCGTATTAGTTTAGTTTCTTTGGAAACTTTGAACATAATCTTCTAATCATGGTGAAAGATCTTCGACATATCCCATAAAGATATTCCCCTTTTGTTTTCTTACCTAAAACCTTTCTTTATATCCTAGGGAAAAGAAAACATATAAAGGGTGAGGTTGAATGCTCAGTAAGGGTAAACATGGAGAACATAAAACAATCCATAAACATTTGAACATAAAAACATGAACATAAAACATAAAAATCATGAGTAATGACATAAATCTTGGGAATACATAAGTCATAGATCAAAAAGGAACATTAATCATGATAAAATAAAACATATAATTGTGGAAAATTATTAAGAACATGATATTATTTCCATAGTATCCAAGGCATTGCTGTCAAGACCCTCATAGTGGACAAAGTCCATTACTGAACCGGGTTTACTTGTCGTTCTAGCCCTGTATTACTGAAACGGATTTTACTTGTCATTCCATCCATGTCAATCTCATGAGATATAAATCATTACCCAATTCATTAGAGGGAGGTATTGGTCCCACCCATCTCATAATGAAATCATTCTTACATGTGCCACAAAATAAACAGAAATCATTCATCACAACCCAAAGTATAAAATGGGTTTCATAAACATCATCCCATCATAACATAATCCATATGAAACAAATGTATATCATTTAATCATAATAAAAATCAAACCATGTAAATAACAGAGACATTATACTTGAAACATAAACATACTAAATAATTTCATCTTATATAGAAAATAGTTTCGATAAAACACTTGAAATTAATTCTTGAGGAAAATATCCTTTCTTCTTAAAAATGATTTTCTTTTCACAAAATTCCATGAAATTTTAAATGAAAAAGATTTTTTAAAAAATATTAGTGTATTCCATGCTTAATATTGGATTTATTTTCATTTTAAGCCTCTAAAACACTATTTAATTCATTAATAGACATAGATAAAAATATCTATTATTCATTACTTACTTGGGATGTTACATCCTTCCCCCCTTTAGAAAATTGTGTCCCCGCAATTTATTTACTTATCGAATAAATGGGGGTACTTATCCCTCATCGCATTTTCAGATTCCCATGTTGCCTCTTCCATCATGTGATTTTTCCACAAAACCTTTACCTAATTAATCACCTTATTTCGTAACGCTTGCTCCCTATGGTCAAGAATCTGGACCGGTTGTTCCTCATAACATAGGTTCTCTTCCAGCTGAACTACCTCTGGACTCAAAACATGAGATGGATCTGGCATATACTTTCTCAACATCGAAACGTGAAAAACATTGTGTACCTGATATAATCTCGGAGGTAAAGCCACCCGGTATGCAACTGATCCAACTCTCACCAGAATTTCATATGGTCCAATGAACCTTGGACTCAGCTTTCCTTTCTTACCAAATCGCATCACACTTTTCCATGGTGATACTTTGAGAAAAACATGATCACCTACCTCAAAAGTTAGATCTTTCCTCCAATTGTCTGCATAACTCTTCTGCCTACTCTGAGCTGTTCTCATGTGTTTCTAAATCAGCAAAACTTTTTCTGCCATATCTTCTACCAATTATGGTCCCATCAACTTCCTTTCACCCACTTCATCCCAGAAATCTGGAGTTCGACACCGCTTCCCATATAACACCTCAAATGGTGCCATCTATATACTGGAATGAAAACTGTTATTATATGAAAATTCAACCAAAGAAAGATGTTGGTCCCAACTTCCCTGATAATCCATCGAACAAGCTCGTAGCATATCCTCCAAGGTCTGAATTCTTCGTTCTAACTGCCCATCTGATTGAGGATGAAATGTTGTACTAAAATTTAATTCAGTACCCAATGACTTCTGAAGGCCTTTCCAAAATTTAGAAGCGAACCTGGGATCATGATCAGATACAATGGAGAGGGGAACTCCATGTAACCTGACTATCTCTTTAAGATACAAACGGGAAAGTTGATCTAGGGAAAAAGTATCTCGTATAGAAAGGAAATGAGCAGATTTAGTCAAGCGATCAACAATAACCCAGATTGCATTATTACCTCGAGATGTCTTCGGTAATCCCACAACAAAGTCCATGGATATATTCTCCCATTTCCACTCTGGCACTGGTAAAGGCTGAAGTATCCCTTTCGGTAACTGCCGCTCTGCTTTAACCTGTTGACATGTCAAACACTTCACAGTAAAATCAGCAATATCTCTTTCCATTCCACCCCACCAGTAATACTCCCGCAGATCTCTGTA
Organism: Viscum album; assembly: GCA_963277665.1. Taxonomy (NCBI): domain Eukaryota; kingdom Viridiplantae; phylum Streptophyta; class Magnoliopsida; order Santalales; family Viscaceae; genus Viscum; species Viscum album. The sequence continues at coordinate 859,764,749 of OY728143.1, read as the reverse complement.
CATCTTAGTACTGCCAGGATGAACTGAAAACGGAGAAATATGAGCTTCACATAACAACTCTCTCTTTAACTGTGAATCACAAGGCACACACAATCTCTTCCCAAATCTCAAAATGCAATCATTATCAATGTTGAATTCATTCAACTTACCTTTCTGAACCAGCTCTACCTTTTTCTGCAACTCACTGTCTTGCTTCTGTGCTTGCTTGATTCTACCTGATAGAGATGATCTCACTGATACCTGAAACAAAACAGAAGAACTTCCTTCACCAACAACTTTTATGCCAAAGTTCATCAAATCCTTAACCAAAGGATCATGTTCCAAACTCAACATTGCTAATGAAGCATTACTTTTTCGACTCAAAGCATCAGCCACATTATTTGCTTTTCCCGGATTGTAATGAATTGTACAATCATAATACTTGATTAATTCCATCCATCTCCTCTGTCTCAAGTTTAACTCTTTCTGAGTGAATATATACTTTAAACTTTTGTGATCAGTATATATTTCACACTTTACTCCATACAAATGATGCCTCCAAATTTTTAAAGCGAAAATAACAGCAGCTAATTCCAAATCATGTGTAGGGTAATTTACCTCATGAGTTTTCAACTATCGTAAAGCATAAGCAATTACCTTATCATTCTGCATTAGGACGCAACCAAGTCCTTTCAATGAAGTATCACTGTATATAAAAAACTCACCATTCCTGGAAGGTAGTGCCAAAACTGGAGCATTCACCAATCTTCTTTTCAATTCCTAAAAACAATCATCACATTCTTTTGTCTAGATAAACTTAACACCCTTCTGAGTTAGCTTAGTCATTGGACTAGATAACCGTGAAAAATTTCTAACAAACCTTTGGTAATAGCCTGCCAAACAAAGGAAGCAATGAATCTCAGTTACATTTGTGGGTCTTGGCCAGTCTTCCACAACTTTTGTTTTTGTAGGATCAATAGTTATCCCATCTTTAGAAACAATGTGACCAAGGAAAGAATTTTGTTGCAACCAAAACTCAAACATACTGAATTTTCCATACAGTTTCTTTTCTTTTAAGGTTTGCAAGATAACCCTTAAATGTCTTTCATGCTACTCTTTACTTTTAGAAAACACCCAAATATCATCAATGAAAACCACCACAAACTTATCCAAGAACTCATGGAAAATTCTATTCATTATGTCCATGAATACAGCAGGTGCATTGGTTAGCCCAAAAGACATTACTACAAATTCATAATGGCCATATCTTGTACGGAACGCGGTCTTCGAAAAATCTTCTTCCTTTACCTTCAGCTGATGGTACCCCGATCTCAAGTCAATCTTTGAAAAATACTGAGCTCCCTGGAGCTGATCAAACAAATCATCGATTTGAGGCAAAGGATATTTGTTCTTAATAGTGATGTTATTCAAGGCTCTATAATCAATGCAAAGTCTCATTGAACCATCTTTCTTTTTAACAAATAAAATAGGAGCACACCATGGTGATGTTCTAGATCTAATGAAACCTTTCTCTAATAAATCTTTCAATTGTTCCTTCAACTCTAAAATTTCAATTTGATCCATTTGATAAGGGGGTTTTGAAATTGGATTAGCATCAGGAACTAAGTCAACAGTAAACTCAACTTCCCGATCTAGTATTATTCCAGGAAACTCATCAGGAAAAACATCAGGATAATCATTTACCACTGGAAAATCATTAATCTGAACAGTTCCTTTATTTTCAACGATGTGTGCAAGGTAACATTCATTTCCATCTTTTACAAGTTTCTTGGCCTCTTGATAAGTTATCAACAGTAAGGCTTCATTCTTGTACACAAACTAAAAGTCTCTCTGAAAAGAAACTTCTTTAGCTCTACAGTCAATCTTAGCATGGTAAATAGAGAGCCAATCCATACCCAGGATAACATCAAACTGTACTAGAGGTAGAACAATAAGGTTTGTAAGTAGGTTCTTTCCACAGATAAGGATAGGAAGATTATTATAAATTCTTTTTGCCTCAACATTTCCCCCAGGTGTTTTTACCAAAAGTTCAGGAGTCATTTCTTGAGATGGTATTCCCATTTTACTAGAAAAGGTTTCAGAGATGAAAGAATGTGTAGAACCCGAATCAAACAACACACTGGCATAATCTGAAAAAACAAACAAAGTACCTGATACAACTTCATTTGATGGCCCGACATCTGCTGAAGTAGTTGCAAAGGATTTCACCACCCCTTTCTTCTTGTAGTCTAACTGCTTCCCATCACTCAAGCTCTTTGTCGGACACTCGTTTTCATAGTGACCCATCTCATTGCACTTAAAACATTTCACTAACTATAAATCAAATTTGGTCTTACCTTCACCTTGATCTTTTTCAGTGCAATCATGAGCCTTATGTCCCATCATACCACATCGGTAGCACTTTCCAGAATTCATAAGACATTCCCCAGCATGCCTTTTGCCACATTTATCACAAACTGGAAACTTAGATTTCTTACCATTATACTTTTTTGAAGAATTCTTCCCTTTCTCCTACCACCTCGGTCTCTTCTTCTGTTGGTTGTTATAGAACACTTGATCATCGGAAAACTCCATTTCCACCTTCTTAGCACATCGAACAAGCTTTTCATAACTTTTAAACTCACGAGAAGCTAATTCCCTTCGATATTTTGGCTTTAATCCTGAGTAAAAACGATTGATTTTACTATCAAGGTCTCGGATAAAATTTGGAGCATACCTTTCCAATTGAGTGAACCTTTCTTCATAGGTAGCCACTGAGTCTTCATCTTGCCTCAATTACAAGAATTGTTTTTCCATCCTAAGTCGAACAGCCTTAGGAAAATACTTTTCAAGAAACATACATTTGAATTCATCCCAGTCGAGAGCATCAATCTCATCAGCATCCCTGATATTTTTAACCATCGACCACCACTGATCTGTTTCACCTTCAAAACGGTAAATATCAAGACTAACCTTCTGATTTTCTGAACACCCCATGACATCGAAAATCTTCTCCAGTGATTTAATCCACCCTTCAGCTAGCACAGGGTCAGATGATCCTATGAATGATGGGGGATGTTGCCTCATGAAATGTTCCACCACTGACATGTTCCTCTGCGGTTGATCTGGCTGATCTCGTGTATGGATACCACCGCCATTGATCGCTTGAGTCAAATTTTCCATTACTGCAACAAACTATTCAGTTCCAATTCCGACCATCTCAAGATTCTGATTCGGAAGGTTATTTCCTTCTGCATGCCTTCCTAGCACTGCTTCCCTGTTTCCTCTGCGGAAAACTATTCTGAACAAACATGTCTTAGATGAAGCAACATGGTAATCTTCAAATACTATATCACTTCAATTTGACCATAAAAAAAATATTTTTGGATAATCATTTAATAGAATTCTAACTCATAAAGTTATCTAAACCGACCTTTGATACCAACTATAAGGCCCCAGCCTTAAACCTTACTTAATCTTGAGTTATTACAAGATTACACATTGAGGATCTTTTCGGGTTTATAGTTTTAGAGAATTAGATCATAAAACTTGCATTACATTCCACATATAAAAAAAGTGGTTACATAAAGATAATATTCTTCTTTCCCATCAATGGAAACATATTTAAAATAAAACATGGATTCTTTCTTGACACTCCCTTGACACTATCATCATATCATGTACCTTTCCCTTGACTTGTGAAAAACATTTCAAAAAACTTGGGATGAGCATAAAAATCTCAGTAAGGGATATAAAAATATATGGAAAGGAAACATGGGTACATATATACATAAGAATGAAATCATACTTTACCCATAAAACATAATCACTTTAACATACCTCATCAAATCATGAATAAATCATAGAAATCATAAGACATAAAGGTAACTTGAGGCATTCATAACATTATTACGTAGGGAGTAACCCTCTTGGTTACGTTTGGAATACCCATCACAGTATATTCCCTAAATCTCTTCGGAGAAACCTTAACGTTTCACTCCTTCACATTACCCAATGCATTGGAGAGCTATATCGGGCTCACCCGCCCTTAGTTTATCACAGAACCACCCATCTTCATAATAATGCCCAAGAACCTCAACATAATCGTATCACATAAAACATGCATAAAGGAAACATAACATTTCCACCTTTCAAACACAAGATATCAATACAACACATTGATATAAAAACATTATGAAAACCATTTTCAATACCAAAATAAAAGAAAAGTAAAACATGGTATTTATTTTTCTTTTAAAAAAATATATGGCTTGTAGAGGAAGCCGAAACTCAAATAATAGTCACGGCGGCGGAGAAGTCGTTGTCGCCGCATACGTATGACAAAAACATTCCCTTTTGTCATTTAGTAAACGCTTCATATAAAAAAGATTCCTTTTGAATAAATGTAAAATTCAAAGGGGTTTATACACCATATAAAAGAAGGTTGTGTATAAAACAAAATATGCCTCAATGAAAGAAGATTGAGACGAAGTCCCATACCTCGGGTCCGACTTGACTCGATCATTCTTTAATGTCTTGAATAATAAACTTGAGTTAATTTCTACTTTCTTAAGAACCTTTTTCAAGTTCATTATTCCTTTTATATCACTTATTTCCATGTCATGAACACTATGTAATTATTTAAGTTAATAACGGTCGTTTTAACGATCATTGGTACTTGAGTCAAAAATAAACCCTTTATAATTACAAGTTTTTCATGTATCCATTATATCCAGAATTATAATAATTATGTATATATCATATATATCCAGTATATACATGCATTTATAATATTACATAATCATTTAGAGGTAATAAATGAAATGCACCGTTCATGGAGATGGCAAGCCGTACGTACGCATGAACGCTACTTTCATTTCTATTTCGTATTTTATAGAATGGAATCATAATGATATAAAGGTATATTATAATTCCAGTGTAATATCATATATAATATCATAACTCCATCCTTTATACGTCCCACATATGGTATTTAACGGATCAAATCACTTTGAGGGGGCGGTAGTCCGCACTTCCTTAAATGAAGATATCGTGTTTACCCATAATGGAAACCATAAAGGTATGCCCAAAATGAAAAATAAAGAAGCTTAAGGAAAACATAAACATATTATATATCATATATAAATATAGTGACATCTTAATGGCCACCTTTTAAGGTGTTAAAAGAGTGTTGAACAATCATCGTTTCGGGAGGCATAAATTCACCATCCACGGAAACAGTATGTCCTTTAACCATTAGATGTAGGTGTGTGTAAGTGTAGCTCGAATCCTTATTATAACAACATTCTAGTATATTGAAGATACTGGAGTTGTTACAAAAGAAATGAATAAAAAGATTTTAGGGGGTTGGAGAAGAAAAATAAAACAAAAGGACTCAAGTGAATACATTACCTTAAAATCGGGTAACTCCCTTTGGTTTGAGCTCAAAGGCTTCTTTGGGAAGACTTATGCCCAAAGTGAGGCTTTAAAGAGTAAGAGAGGGATGTGGAGAGACAAAATGGGCAGGGTTTGGCCAAGCCAAAAGCTTTGGAAGTGTGGGTAAGGAGGTAGAGGTGGGGGCCTTTTATAAGAGGAGAGGAGGGGCACTCTTGGAAAGTAAAGAAATGTTACTTTATTTGAAAATGATTTTAGGATTCAAAAGGTCCCACATTGATATAATTCTTGGTTAAGGTGATAAGGGTTCTAAATCCACCCATACAATAGGTTTTGGACATGTGTAGGTCATATATTTTACATTATCATTTCATTTTATTTAAATCCTTTATTAATGAGGTAATCGCTGCATCATCATGATGTCATAAATAATTTAATTTATTTAAAGTATAAAAATTATGAAAAAACTACTATGATGTAGGAAATCTTTTTATATTTCAAATTAATATTTATAGTCTAAAATATCATCTATGTAGACAAAATTAAAAATGTTTTAATCAAGTGATACATTCTTGTTATATTTACTTTCTTTAAAAAAAATAAAAAGATAACAAGTCACTTTCCACAAAAGTGATTCCATGGGGTCCCCAAGATTGGAACAAGACATACCATGGTCTGCCATGAGACAACCAGTAGAATTAGGACACATGTTGGTGTCATTTTTTTATTATTATGATATTATTTTATTATCCTTAACTACCCGCTTACTCATTAATCAAGATAATTAAAGATAATTACCGTCTTTACTATTCATAATGTCCAAAAACAAGAGTCTTGATTACATAATTTAGACCTTATGATTCCAAATATGTAATCCATTTTACCAAATTCCAAACATAGAAATTGCAATAATTGATTTAAAAATAATTCCCGTTGTCAAAACAAATAGCGGGTTTTTTTGAAACAATATCTATGAAAAGATTGGCATTAGTTTATGCCCAATTACAAAGTGAAATTAATCCTTATGACCACCATTGGATTAAATGGTAAAAATATATTCTGATTTAACTTTAAAACCAATTCAAAAGATAATCTAATCATATAAATAAATTAGATTAAAAATCAGTTTTGATGTAAAATGCAGTATTTTTCACTATTCATTAAAAAATGAACATTGTCAGAAAAATACCAAAAATTCACACAAAGTAAATTTTGATGTCCCAATCATAAATAATAAGTTTATTTTGAAAAAAATATCTTATAAAAGTTTCAAAAGATATATTTAAAAATGGTTTTCCATCAAAAGGCAGTAAAACAATCTTTTAAAAAATATTAGTGTATTCCATGCTTAAGATTGGATTTATTTTCATTTTAAGCCTCTAAAACACTATCTAATTCATTAATAGACATAGATAAAAATATATATTATTCATTACTTACATGGGATGTTACATGATATGTTTGGAGTAAGACCCCTTGATTAATGATTTGATGAATTCTGGCTCAAATGTTGTGGATAAATGAAATTAATCTGTTTTGTTTCAAGTTTTAGTTCAGTTATCTCTGTCATAAATAATTAAAAAATCATTCAAGGAATATGATGAGTTATAGAAAAAGGTATAATTGGTGAAAATGGTATGTTTCATGAATTTAATGTTGATAAAGACAATGTTTTTAGATTTTATAATAGGTTATGTTTTCCTTGTTATTCGCAATTGAATAAAGAAATGTTATTTGAATCTCATAGTTCTCCATTTTCAGTTCATCATGGTAGAACAAAGATTTATAGTGAACATTGGGAATATTACTAGTGGGCTATAATGAAAAGAGATATTAAATATTTTAACATGAAATATTTGACTTGTCAATAGGTTAAAGTAGAGTTTCAATTACCAAAGTTTATGCTTTACCCTTTTCCAGTTACATAGTGGATATGGGAAAAATATATCCATGGACGTAGTGTTGGGACTACCAAAGTATTTTTGAGTTAACAATGTAAATTTGGGTTATTGTTAATCGACTAACAAAATCATCTCATTTCCTTCCTATTGGAGATACTATGTATTTAGATCTACTTTATCGATTGTACCTCATATATATTTTTAGGTTACATGGAGTTACTATTTCTATTTTATCTTAATGTGATCCCAGGTTAACTTATATCTTTTATAAAGGCCTTCAAAAGTCATTGGAAACATCATTAAATTTTAAAACTACTTTTCATCCTCAATATGATGGGAAAACAAAGGCAACAAATCATACATTAGGGGATATGATTTGATCTTTTTCAATGGACTACTAGAGAAGTTAGGATCAAAATATTTCTTTAGTTGAGTTTTTTTATAATTTCAACTTTCATTCTTGTATAAAAATTGTACCTTTTGAGGTATTATATGGAATGTGGTGTCAAAATCAATCATTTTGGGATGAAGTTGGAAGGAATTTGATAGAGCCATAATTAGTAGAGTAAGTGGATAATAATGTGAAGATGATTTAGAAAAACATGAGGATAGCTCAGAGCATGTATAAAATTTATAAAGATAACCGAAGAAAGGACTTTTCTTTTGAGGCAGGTGATCATGTTTTTTATAGAATATCTCCAGATAAAAGTGTTATGATTTTTTTTTCAAGGAAAGATAAGTCCACGGTTCTTTGGATCATATGAAATAATAGATAAATTTGGAATAGTCACCTACTGAGTAGCTTTTCCCTTATGTTTATCTCAGGTACACAATGTTTTTCATGTTTCAAAGTTGATAGTGTTTGTCCAATTTTCATCTTAGGTTTTGATTGCAAAAGTAGTTCAGCTGGAAAAGAACCTTTCTTATGAAGAAAAATAATTACAAATACTTGATCATAGAGACAAAGTTTTTATGAATAAGGTAATTCACCATGTTATGGTTTTTTGGAGAAACCACAAGGTTAAATAAACAACAAGGGAATATTAAATCTCTATAAGGGAATGGTATCCTCACTTGTTTAATAAGTGAATAAAAATTATGAGGACATAAATTTTAGAAGGTGGGGAGAAAATAACAACATTGGTAGTTATAAAATAATTATTCGTCATTCTGTAATTAAATTGTTAAAATCATAATAAAGTTACAATAAAAAATGTTGTATTTATAGAAATTGAGGAATTTATTCTGATGTATTAGTAACATGAACATAGGAATTGTAACATGACCATTAAGAATAATAATCATTCCAATATAATAGCAACCTCAATTATGAGAGTATAAATAAATTTTATGTATATTATAAGTGTAATAATGATATATTTATTTCATTGAATATGTAAATAATTTTTTTTGAAATGAAAAATTAATGTTTGGTATTATTTCCAGTAATAAATATTAAATTAAAATTTTTAAAGTTAATATAATTATTTAATAGAAAATTTATTTTCATAAAATGTATTCATAAATAAATATTTTGTACCCTTAGTGTTATAAGTGTAAGGCCCCAGCCTTGAGCATTACAAAATCTTGAATTAAAAAAATAATTCACATTCATGATCTTTTCAGGTTTAAAGTTTTAGAGAATTAGGCCATAACTATAAAATTACATCTCAAATATTACAATGTAGACACTTCTACTGAGTATCCAATTTTTTCATAAAATAAAAATTCTGAAAAGAAAACTAGTATTCTTTTCTAGATATAAATCTTCTTAAATTCTTCATTTCTCTTACCCAGTCTTATACCCTATGAGAAACATTTCAAAAACGTGGTATGAGCATAAAAAACACTATAAGGGTTATAAAATAAAGAAAGAAATTGTTATTCTAACAATACATAAAAAACATAATCTCTTTATCATACCTCTAGAAATCATAATATTTATGAATAACACATAGAAATCAAAAATCATAAACGTAACTTGTGGCATCCATAACATACTTACATTATAGCTTTCATAACTACGTATGGAGTTACGTTTGAAATACCCACATTAGTATATTCCCTAAATCGTTTAGGAGAAATAGTAACATTTACCTACTTCATGTTACCCAATGAATTGGAGTGCTATCTCGGGCTCACACATCCTAATATTATCATGGAACCACCCGTATACGTAAACAATGCCTAAGAACCATAACATAATCATAACACATGAACAAGAATCAAGGAAAGATAAAATTTCCATATTGAAATCACAATTTAACAATTAATTATATTGACATAATAAATCCATTCTCAAAACTATTTTTAATACCAAAATACATAAAAATAATATATGGTATTTATTTTCCTTTTAAAAACATTACGGCTTGTTAAGGAAGTCAAATATCAAATAATGCTCACAGTGGTGGAAAGGTCATTTTCACCACATATGTTAAAAAGAGACATTCTTTTTTTTCATTTAGTAAAACACTTCGTAGAGAAAAGATTTCCTTTTAATTAAATTAAATGTCAAAGGGGTTTAAACACTGTATAAAGGAATGTCATGTATAAATCAATGTATGCCTCAATGAAAAAATATTGAGATGAAGTCCCTTACCTCATGTCCGACTTGACTCGTTCTTTCTTTAATCTATTAAATAATATACTAATGTAATTTCTACTTGATTTATAACCTTTTTCAAGTTTATTATTCCATTTATATAACTTATAAAAACGTTATAAACATTACATAATTATTTAAGTTAATATCATTTGTTATGTGGATATTTTTTACTTGAGTCAAATATGAACATGTTATAATTACAAATTCTCTATGTGGTAAAAATTACATTATATACAAAATGATATTCATTATTTAGATATCATATATATCATATGTATCCATTATATATATGTATTCATAATAGTACATAACATTCGGAGATAAGAAATGAAATACATTGTTCATGTTGACGGCAAGCCATACCCACACATTAATGCTACAATCACTTATATTTTGTATTGAATGGAATAAAAACATAATGATACATCATTATATTACAATTATATTATAATATCAATAATAATTTCAGTAACTTCATCCTTTATACGTTCTACATATGGCATGAACGAGTCATATCACTTTGAAGGGGTGGTAGTCCGCATTTCCTCAAATGAAATTATTGTATTTACCCATTATGGAAACTATAAAGTTATGTTATAAATGATAAATACATAAGAATAGAGACAATATAAATAGAATATATTTCACATATAAATATAGTTCCATCATAATATCCACCATGGTAGGTAGTAGAAGATAATTGAACATTCATCGTTTTGTGAGGCAGTAGTTCGTCGTCCACAGAAACAGTATGTTCGTATCCATTTAATGGAGGTGTGATAATGTGTAGTTATAATAATTCTAATAACAACATCCAAGTATATTTAAATAGTGGTTTTGTTATAAAATAATTGAATAAATAGATTTTAGGGGGTTGGAGAAGTAATATAAAAGAAAGGAACTTGAGATAAGACATTCCCTCAAATCGAGTAACTCCTTTTGATTTGAGCCAAAGGGATCTCTTGAATTTCTATAATCTTGTGGGAAGGATTCTAGGATGAATAGAAATATGATGGAAGCTTATTTAGGAAGTGTTTGGATGAGACAAGGGTCTTCATAGGTGTCAGTAATGGGTTAGAGGTGGTGTGATTTTATAAGGGGGTGAGGGGCTCTTTAGGAAAGTTTGAATGTATTATTTTATTATAAAATTATATTCGGTTTAAAGAAGTCCACAACTAATTCAATTCGAATATAAGATAAATATAAGTCTACATAAAATCATCCAATAATAATTTGATAGGTTTTGGATATTTTTTAATCCTTATCCTTTTTTATTTAACCATTTGTTAACATATTTAACTTTTACCAAGTCTTCTTGTATATTCATACTATATCATTAATATATTTACTATAAAATGAAAAGAGAATGAAAATTAGTTAATTGATGAAATTAAAAACCTTATCTAAGTCATGTTCCTTAATATTATGTTTTTAAGATAATTATATCAATTAATAAATTAATATTTTTTTTATAAACTAATTTATGTCAATTTAAATACTATTCATGTCTTGAATTTTAAAAAAAATGAAACCAACATGATTATTTTGAAAACAAATCATAAATGAAAACATAATAAGTCATAATCAACCAAAAAATTTGAAGATTTCATAATAAGTTTTAAATTAAATTTATTTTAATATTTTTAATATCATTTATTTAATACATTTTTAATGATGTATTCATTACATCATCATTGTGTCATAAATAAATTTATTTATTTGATGTCTAAAAATTATAAATAAAATACCATGATGTAGGAAAAAAATTTATATTTATAATTAATATTTATTTTCAAAGATATCAATTATATAACCCCATATTAAAATTATTTTAGAAAAACAATACTTGTTTATGGTATTTTTATTTTTACATTAAATAAAAAGTTATTAATGTAATTATCTTACCCAAGTGGATTTGAAAGGCCAAAAGATATAACCAAGGATTTTATTGGTCGTTCATGACTCATACAACAAGGTTAGGACAATTGTTAAGGTAATTTTATATTAATATAATGTTTGTTTTACCTTAAATAGCCCTATTTACCTTTAACCGTGGTAAATAAAAATCAAAAGTTACTATTCATCAAAAATTATTATCATCATATTGAACCACATATTACATAATGATGAAAACCATGTAGGTAGGTTTTTTGAAATTAAATTTAATTTTGTGGTAAAATCTCATTTAAATGAAAATGTCGGTTTTTAAGTACTATGCAATGTTTTTCACTATTCATAAAAAAATTGAACATTTTCGGAAAAATAACAAAAGTTAACCCAAAGATAATTATGATATTCTGAATAAAAAAATGATTTGTATTTTTTCAAATTCAAAACATAGAAGTTTCATTAATTAATTTAATAATAATATTTGTTGTCAAAACTAGAAAGCATGTTTTTAAGAAGTAAAAAATACAAAATGATTGATATGTGTTTATGTCCCATTTCAAAGTGAAATTACATCCAATGAATAGCATTGGATTAAATTATAAAAATATAATCCAATTGCACTTTAAAACCATTTAAATATATAATCTAACTATATAAATAAATCAGATAAAAATACAGTTCTGACTTAAAATGCAGTATTTTTCACGATTCATTAAAAATGAACTTTATCAGAAAAATACAAAAAAATTTACACAAAGTAAATTTTTATATCCCACTTCTAAATAAGAAGATTATTCTGTCAAATGGAACATATTAATGTTTAAAAAATGATATATAAAAATGGTTCAGCATCAAATGGTGGTAAATCAAACTTTTACTGAATATTAGAGTATTCCGTACTTAAAATCAGATTCATTCTTATTTTAGGTCTATAAAATTTATTGGAAAAAAGTAAAAACATTTAAAAAAAATGGGTAATCATATTATAGTATGTTCTATTCATTCTTTCCAATATAATGGGTAGACGTTAACTACTATTTAAAATAATAATATTATTATTTTATTTTTTGGTATAACTCAATGTTGTGTGTAATATAAGATTTCAAAGAAAATCATTGTTGTGTGTTAGGTATTCTATAAGAAAAAGTGTCCTATTTAACAAAATATTAATATCTTATTTATAAATATTAATAGATAAGAAAAACAATTATTCTATAAATACCTAGGTCTTTACATCCTTCCCCCTTTGGGAAATTGTGTCCTTGCAATTTTAAAATCGGGCTCGAATACATAGTTGGAAGTCCCGTATTGTAAAAAGAGTCAATAAAACTATCAATTTAAAAGAAATAAAGTGAAGTAAAAAATGTCACCTGAGATAACCCATACTAGGATTCCATGGTGGAAAACCTGGATATGGAGGAGAAACTAAGTGGCACTTTCTGATGGTGAGTGATATAAAACACAATCAGGATAAAGTTAATAAGAAAACCACCAACTTGTGATGGGTTAAACGGTAAATGGTTTCCCAGAAATAAAATTAAACATAAAACGTTTTTTTATTTAATTTCCATTTCATAATTTTGGATAATTTATTTATAATATTTAATAAGGACATAAGGAAATATTCTTACTTTTCAAGTAGAGTTTCATCCTTTAATAAGTTTCTGCCAAAAAATAATCTTTTCTCCAAATGGTGAGCATTCAAGATGACTTTTTCACACCTGAAGTGCTAGAATCAACTTCTAGAGAATCACATAATCCACAAAAGATTAACTATATATTTCTCTTGTCTTTAGACATTAACTGAAACAAAAATACTCTGTAGAAGATCAGATAATCCCCAAAAAGATAATCTTTTATAAAAATAAATACTACTATTAATCTCCAATATTGAACAAAGAGTACACAAAGTTCAACAAAATACATTCAGTAAACAATTTTCCCTAAAATAATTCAATATAAACCAAACTAACATTGAAACCCAATATTTTGAAGGATTTTATCACATAATATTCAACAGAAATGTTAACATTTATCTCCAAATAACCTTTTCTACTCTTAAAGTCTCAGATTGAAAAGTAATTAACCAAATCAAATATTCTCTATGATAGGTTAATCATTTAAATAAGTAACCCAAATCTATATATGTCCATAATAATAACATAGATTCTTCCAAAAAAATATTAAACCCATTACTCCATATATGAAATCCCTTAGTATTCTATTTTTCTTTGGTATATCGTGTTCTCGAAAGAGAGAACGTCTTACAAAATAACCTTTATCGCATAATCACCAAATCATTTTTCTATACTAATTATATCGATTTGATAATGCATAAGTTCCCAAAATAAACTTATTCTTAGTTCATAAAATCATTTAATAAAAAATAATTAGTCATATTAACCAGGGACTACACGTAGTCTAATGGTAGGAGATAAATCCCAATCGCACATTGGTTGTGGGTTTGATTCCCGCAGCTTTTTCTGACGTGAAGGGTTGTCACACGGTCTGTGTGTTATTCTTTTTAAAAAATTATATAATTCTATAACATTACCAAAAATGTGATAAATTACTCAAAAATAACCATGACATATTTTAACCACAAATCTTATCTCATACCTCTCAATTGCATCCCAAAAACTATTAATCTGTAATTGCCCCAAATTCAAGGATTATATAAACCCAAATAGTTATTTATAACTATATTCACAAAAGAAAGAATAATTATTCCATGAATAAATTTTTTACATATCAAACATCAGGTTCACACAGACTATAAAAGTCTTCCAAATTAATCCTATCATTAATACATTTAATCATATCATAATCCATAGATCCAACAGAACTCTTTAATTCCTAAAATAAAGACATCTTAATCATTGAAAATTATTTCTGATCCTTTATCCAGGTTTTTCCATCATATTATTTTATACATATTTCTAAAAAAATCAGGCATATTGTCCTAATATATCTGTAATGTCAAAATATGAGCTAAAAATAATCCATACCTTTCATGGTTTATTTTTAGTTTCCTCATCTTCAATTGGAAATTCATTGAGAATTAGTAAACATATATTTTTATGATACTACTGATCTCATTCCTGAACCTTCTTCATAGGAAATCTAGTTTTGTAATTACCATGCACACCACATTTAAAACATTCAATTGATCCCTCGGAAAGAAATTCTTTCCCTTTCATGGAGTCAACTGGGTGCTTCCTTTTTCCATGGAATGTTCTTGCTTTATGACTTTCCTTACCACATCCATAGCATCTTCAAATGACTTTGAAGAATTTTCCTAGGTTTTTCTTTCCAAATCCTTGACACAAAGGTTTTTGAATATACTTACCATTATGGTTATTACCTGAACTTCAATAGGGATTCATTTCTCCCAAAAACGATGCCTTATTAAAATCACCAATGTTCATGTGGCCAATCATGACTCCAGATAGTTGGTTGAGAATTAACAAACGAGTTTTTCATTGTAGAACCCATTGCATTTAGTTGCTTATTCAGAAAACCATCACGGTTTTCTTCACATCCATTGTTACTTTGGTGCCTGCTAGATCCAGCCATTTACTAAAACAGAAAAGGCTAGTGTGAGTATATCTGAAAAATCATCATATACTATCTTATTAAGAGGGTAAACAATAAGATATACTTATTCATGTTATGTGAAACTCATTGAATTTATCTAAAATAACTATGACTCTTTCTAATATGATAACCATTATGGTTATGTCCCATATGCTTAAATAACACCCTAACCTCTAATTCTATCTAAACCGACCTCTAATACCAAATGTAAGACCCCAGCCATAAACATTAAATAATCCTGAATTAAGTTAATAATTCACATTGAATATATTTTTAGGGTTAGAGTTTTAGAGAATTAAGTCATAACATATTCATAAAATTTTGAATATTACATGTCGACACTTCTACTTAGTATCCATTTTTTTTAAATAAAAACTCTTAAATGAAAAGAAAAATGTTTAGTTTTAGGATTTAATCATCATGAATTTTCTTTTATCCCATAAATGACCTCATTCCACTTAAATTCCTGTGAATATCATTTCAAAAACTTGAGATTGAATAAAAATCTGTGTAAGGGATACACAAAGAATAAAAACAGTTAGTTTTTCAAAACAACAAGTAACCAATGAATTATTTATCATAAGTAATACATTTCACCTTTATGAAGTATTAAATACACTTCATTGAATAAATTATCATTTCTTACCCTTTTTTAACTATAATTTACCATAAACCCATAGAAATTACAAATAACATATAAAGGTAACTTGGGACATAAACATACTTAAATGGAATAACCATACGGTCGACTTCCACACATTCACTAAATGTAATATCCATATGGATGACTTCTATACCCAATGAATTATAGGTAATAACTTAATATCCCATCCTTGGTTTATCATGGAACCACTCGTCATTTGGTTTATCACGTAACCACCTGTCAAATGTTCAAGTACCATTACAAAATAATAACACATAAAATATTGAAAAAATCAAAATTTCACTAATAACAATTCATTTTCAATCAAAAAAATTAATTTGAAATACAAAATCTATTTCAAAATCCATTTTAAATATTAAAACACCTAAAATGGGAAATAATTGATCTTTGTTCCTTTTAAAAACATCATGGCTTATATTGAATTCCAAATATCAAATAATAATTACAGAAGTGGAGAGATCGGTGTTTCCACAAATGTTAAAAACGTTATTTTTTCAATTAGTAAAATTCTTTGTAGAAAAAATATTCCATTTTAATGAAATTAAAATTAAAAGGGGTTTATTATACACTATGTAAAAGAAGGAGGTGTATATTATCAAAACATTCCTCACTGAAAGGAGATTTAGAGGAAGTCCCTTAACTCATGTCTGACATATCTTCTATGTTCCTTGTTCTTCCTGAAAAATAAAAATAAGTAAATTTATACTTTCATTAGAACATTTTTTATGTTTATTATTCCTTTTATATGACTTATTACCTTTCTATAACAATTAGTTAATAATTTGAGTTCATATTGTACATTTTGTCGATGTTTAGAACTTGAGTCAAAAATGAACTTGTTATAATTAAAAATTGTCTATGTGGTCAAATTACCATTCTCTATATAATGATATTCATTATTTAGTATCATATATATCCATATCATTTTGTTATAGGAAAATGAAATGCACTGTTCATGGAAAATGTAAGATGTACGTACGCATGAATGCTAATATCAATTCATTTTCATATTAAATGAATGAAAACTAAATGATACATACGTATATTATAATTAAAATATAATAAATATGTTATATATGTTATATAGTTTAATTAATTACATCCTTTATATGTTCCATGTATGGTAAGAATGAGTCATATCACTTTGAGGGGCGGTAGTCCGCACTATCTCAAATGAAATTATTATATTAATAGAACATGAAAAACATAAAATTATGTTTTAAATGGGAATTAAAGAAGCATAGAGATAAAATAAATATCATAATTATCATATATAATTACATTTCCATCATAATGGTCACCATGAGAGGTGTTAGGAGAAAATCGAACAATCATCATTTTGTGAGGCAGTAGTTCACCGTACACAGAAACATTATGTTCGCATCCATTAGATGGAGGTGCGTGTAAGTGTCGTTTGAATAATTCTTATAGCAACAACCTAGTATATTTATTATACTGTTTTTTTTATATAAAAAATGATAAGAATATCATGGGGAGGAGAGAATAAAAATGATGGGAGAAACTTGAGAGAAGACGTTACCTCAAATCGGGCAACGTCTTTTGCATTGAGCCAAAGGGATCTCTTAAATTGCCTTTATCCTAGGGGAAGGATTATATTAGGAATAGAATGATTTTAGTGGATTATTTGAAACGAGTTTGGATAATCCAAGGGTCTTGAGAGGTGTCACTAATGGGTTATAAGTGATGTCCTTTTATTAGAGAGAGGAGGGGCACTTTAGGAAAGTCTAAAAGTCTTATTTTATTATAAAATGATTTTTGGTTTCAAAAGGTCCAAAACTAATTAAATTATATGATACAATAAATATAAGTCGAAATAAAATCATCCAATAATAATTGGATAGATTTTAGTTGTTTTTTAATCCTTATCGTTTTTATTTAACCCTTTCTTAACTTATTTAACTTTTACATGTCTTCTTATATATTTATACTATATGGTAAATATATTTACTATAAAATACTAAGAGCACCACAAGTGATTTATTAATGAAATTATCTACATTATCTAAGTCATTTGGAATAATCTTAGATTTTTTTATTATTATATAAATTAAAAAATAATATTTGTTTTTAAAACTCATTTATGTTAATTTATATACTATTCATATCATGACTTTTAAAAAATCCAAACCAACTTGATTATTTCGAAAAATCATTATTAATGCAAATATAATAAATTATAATCAACTACATAAATTGTGTATTTTATTAAAATATTCAAAATAAATTTATTTTTTTATATTTATAGTCTCATTTATTGAAAACATTCATTAATGAGGTAATCATTACATCATCATTGTGTTATAAATATATTTATCTATTTTATGTCTAAAAATTTTAAATAAAATACCATGATGTAGGAAATATTTTTATATTTCTAATGACTATTTATAGTCAAATATATCAATTATGTAACCCCACATTAAAATTTCTTTATCAAAACAATACATGTTTATTATATTATTATTTTCACTCTAAATAAAAAGTTATTAATGTAATTATCTTACCCAAGTGACCTCCAAAGTCCAAAGCTTATACCCAAGGATTTTTCGGTCATCCATGACTCATATAATAAGTATAGGACAAGTTTTAAGGTAATTTTATGTTATTATAATATTGTTTTTTCCTTGAATTACCCTATTTACCTTTACCCGTGGTAAATAAAATTCAAAAGTTACTATTTACCTAAAATTATTTTTATCTGATTGAAACTAATTTTAAATATTGATGAAAAACATGTAAGGATTATTTTTGAAATTCAATTCATAGATTCTTTAAAACTTCATTTTAATAAAAATTTCAGTTTTTAACAACTATGTAGTGTTTTTCACTATTCATAAAAAATTTAACGTTTTCAGAAAAAATACCAAAAATATACTCAAATCAAATTTTGATATTCAAATTAAAAAAATGATGTCTATTTTAAGAAATTAAAAACATATATGTTTCATTAATTAATTTTTAATCAATTTCCATTGTGAAAACTAGAAAGTGTGTTTTTATGAAATAAAAAACTACAAAAATATTGACATGTGTTTTGGTCCAATATCCAAGTGAAATTACTTCCAATGAACAAAATTGGATTAAATAGTAAAAATATAATACAATTACACTTTAAAATTATTTAAAAGTATAATCTATGCATAAAAATAAATTAGATAAAAAGACAGTTTTGACTTAAAATGCAGTATTTTTCACTATTCATTAAAAACGTTAACTTTATTAGAAAAATACTAAACTTTTACCCAAAGTAAATTTTGATGTATTACATCTAAAGAAGATGTTAGTTTTTTCAAATGAAATATATAAAAGTTTCAAAAATTATATTTAAAATGGGTTTGAAATCCAAAGTTGGTACATCAACCTTTTAAATAATACTAGAGTATTTCATGTTTAAAATTTGATTTATTCTTATTTTAAGCCTCTAAATTTTATTAGACAAAAGTAAAAACATTTAACAAACATTTGTAATAATATTTTAGTTAATTATACTCATTCTATATAATACAATGACTATGCGTTAACTACCATTTCAAATAATAATATTATTATATTATTTTTCAGTATAACTCAAAGTTGTGTCCAACATAAGATTTCAATGAAACTCATTGTTGCGTGTTGAGTACGCTATAGAGAGAAGAATCCTATATAACATAAAAAAATATCTTATTCATAAATATTAGTAGATATGAAAAATTATTAATCTATAAATACCCGGGTCATTACAATAAGATAATTTTCTGAGATCTTAATTAATTTTTCAAAGGTTATAGAATTAGTTATAGCTTTCAAATTGGTATTTTTAGAATAAATTATAATTTTAATTATAAAATAAAATTTCTCATATTTATAAAATTATTTTCTAAAAATTATAGTTCTTCTTTTAATTCTAAATGTCAAAAAATGGTTAGGGTGAATTTTTGGGATTTTTTTAAAATACTTGAATTTTTGTGAATAGAAAAATACGATAATTTACTGTATATATACATTATAAGTTAAATATAATATTACTTGAGTAATCTATAATGTAAAATCCATAATATATAATAATAATTCATCATTTTAAAATTTGTTTTGATAATGATGAAAATATTCATAGTCTTGATACAAAATAATAAACTAATGAATATAATAGTGAAAAAACACCACTACCCTCCACTATAAATATCACCCCTCTCCACCTCTTATTATCTCACCTAAAATACTTTTAGATTTTTTAATTTCTACCCAATTAAATTACCAAACCTCTTCCCCGGATCCAAGACCTATTGGTCTAACTAAAAGTCCAAAACCAAGGGGCTTAAAGAGGTTCTCAAAGAGAATAATTCAAGAGGTAAAATTCTTATTCATTTTCTATTATTTTCTTTTCAATTATTTTTATTTTATTATAATCTATTAACCTCCCCTTGTCCTAGTGAATTGAAAACTCTAGTATCTTATATATACTATATTTATTTATTTTTATGGAGAAATTCATCATTAAACTTCTTCTCCTTTCCATTTTATTCTAAAATTGAGAACGCCATCCGTGATGTGTCGATTTACCGCTATTGTGGAGGATACACTTTTATTTTTTATTATAACCTTAAATAATGATTATAAAAAAATTATTATGGTTAAATAATATTTTATTATACATATTATTGGTTATTTAATATTCTGGAATCAATATATAAACATTATATTGAATATAATGATATAAGTTTGTGATTATCATAATTACTTCCAAAATAAATTAAATTATTCTCATTAATGTTTCATCTATTGATTAATCCTAATATCAAAATGAAATGATATATGGTATTATTTATAATTATTTAAATATATTAACACCATTTCAGTCAACATTTATTTTTTTCTTCTATTTGACAAGAAATTCAATAATTAACCAACCATTGAAACCATGAAATAAATGCAACTGAAATAATGAAAATAACAAAATATTATTAATAAATGTGTGGAAAGATGTTATAATATTATCTTATAAGTAATTATAAATATGAATATTTTTCAATAATATATTAATAACACTCTATAAACCATTATACATGACGTTTGAATATATTTTAAGTAAGACGAACCCAAGGTAAGGGAACTCTTAACCCAATTTCCTTTCTTTGGGTTAACCTTCCACCTCATTGATTATGCTATAATAAGATTATTTTTTAAATTAATTTTTATTATATTATTATTTATATTTTTTATTTACCATGTATACACAGGTTACATTATTTTTTATCAATTCTCACTTCAATTAAATGATATTTTTAAGGTTCTTTTCTTTAAAAATATTTTTTAAATTTCTATTTTTTCAAAATTCAAAAAGTATATTTTCATGAAAGTATTTTTATTTTATTGTTTTGGGACATTTTTTATGATTAATGGTGGGACCTATATCTCCCACTACTTTATTGATTATTTTTATGTTTATAGTCTACTGTATGGTTACTCCAAGTGTAACTACGAAGGTTACACCATAAGGTAACCAAGAAGGTTACATCATAAGGTAGTTATGAGGGTTTCATTGTAAGGGACCAATGAGGGTTAACAATAATATTTTATATTTTAGGGTTAAAATATCAACTATGTGGTTACCCAAGTTACCTTTATAGCAATATTTATGTATTTTATGTTTTTTTGGAAATCTCATGTTTTGACAAAGTAAATATTTGATACTTATTGGGTGAGAAGCGTGTCTTTGTGAATATGATTTCATAAGTTTATAAGTATTCCTGTACTCACAGTTTCTATCCATATTTTTATGACCCTTAATGATTTTTTTGTGTTCATACTATGTTTTAAAATGTTTTTATATGGTTTAATGTTGGGTAAGATAAAAGAAGAAGCCAACCTAAATGTTGTGAAGACTTTTCATGAAAATATTTCATGGTTTTATTATGGAAGAAATGGGTACTATTTGCGAGTAACCACTTGTTATGCTTGTTGGTTGATATTTATGAATTCTGTTCTAATTTTATAAAACTCTAAACTAAAAATTTCATTGGTAATTTAATGACATGAAACCTAAATGAATTTACGAGATTATGTAATGTTTATGGTTTTTTCCTTATATTATCATATATCAAATTAATTAATCTAGGTATGATTGTCTTTTTATCATACAATAATGTGAGATGGATTAAAAATGTGATAGACAACTAATTCACATCTAGTTGGTTATTCACTTTTAGAGGGGGAGCTTTTTCTGGGGAAATCATGAAAGAAACATGCTTTCACATTCAACAATAGAGGTGAAATTTATTTAAATGGTGATATATAGAATAGAGATAGTATAGATTAATAATTTATTATTAGATATTCATTTGTGTACTAATATAATGCCTCATATTTTCATTTATTGTGATAGTGAATTAACAATGTCAAGAGCATACAGTCACTTGTATAATGGGATGTCTAGACACATCATCTCAATACATGATTACATGACGAAAATTGTTTAAAATAGTACAATAATACTTATTTATTTTAAATCATATATGAATTAATAATACCGTTTTAAAAAATCTGAATAGGGAGAAATTTTATGTTTAATGAATTGAGAAATGGAACTAAAACCTTCTGATTAATCCTTTGGTGATAGTAACCCAACACACTTTTTAAGGTTAATCCTAATTAAGTGTTTAATGGGAAAAAAGTTATTATAATGACTGTTTATTTTGATAGTTTTCCCCAAATATATTTATGTAAATATCAATTGTTTTTATTTAGATTTTGAGATGTTTTTATTAATGAAATGTTAAGACTCATGGTGTTATGTAGAAATAATAACAGGGCTAAAATGTAATGTTTCTACTATATGAACATAGAAGTGGCACCATTTATAATGGGATTTTATAGGTTCAACTTATAACAGTGTTCATAAATGGATAAATCACATGAACATAATAGTTCTAAAATAATTTCTATTCTATTCCTAAGAATAATTTTTTTATATGTGTGATGTCTCTGGTGATATCATAAATATTTGTAGTTGAATACTTAATAAACATCAAATTTAACATCACATTGAAATTTTTACGTTAAGTATGTTTTAAAATTGAAGTATACCATTAATATAAAAAATAATTTATTTAGAAATTTTTATATTTAAGGATTTTATAATATTAGAAAAGTGGGGAAATTCTATACATTAAATATAATATTTTTTTATCTATTGTGAAATAAAATTAATGTAAAAAACTTTTGGACTAAAAAAATTAATTAATAACATTAAGTATGGGATATAAAAAATTCATTTTTATTCCAAAATATATTAATATTGAATAATAAACATTTAATAATAATTATGGATAATAATTATGATATTTTAAATAATTCATTTATAAACCAAAAGTTAGGACCTTTTCATGCGAAAGATTAAATGATTATTTTTGAAAATAATTTTGGGATTTTATAATTTATTTGGTAGAAACCTTTTCCATGGTGCACATCCTAGTGTAAAATGTACAAGCAATTTAATTCATCATAAGTGTAAAATATCATGGATTTATTGCATAATTATTTACATTAGTTTTTCTTTTAATACTCAAGTAATTATACAATACACACTAGAAACACTTTTTGGGGTAGACTATATCCATAAGGAAATTGTACTCACATGAATTAAATCAAGAAAATATTCCTATACTCTCTATTTTCTTTTCAATTATGTGGTCATATAATAGAATATTAACCATTTTAATAAGGAATAATTTAAAAAACATAACCATGTTAGCTTCACTATTTAGACACTTATTGTATTACTTATATTTTCTCCAAACTGAAGTCAATCCATAAAAGTCTCCAATGAAAATCAATATTAAACTAATAAAAAGACCTAGTTAGAAAAAAAGTATCACATTGAATACAAAACAACTATTCAAATATTCTATGATTATAAGTTACGCTAAAAATATCTGATAGATATGGATAAAAATAACTCAAATTCCTTAAATTAAAAATAGAAGAATCCTAATAACTCATAATCAAATGAGTTTTACTTCCATTTTTACTCCATAACACCAAACTCAACTGACTTGTTAACAATTATGATGGACCAATATGATGCATAAAAATATACCTCTATAAGAACCCAATAACTAATTGAAGATTATATGAACAAAGAATCCATTCAGATGGAATTGTCTATCCATAACACCTTTTCACCTCCATACTAATATCTTTTAAATCCATCTCTTAAGGGTGGGATAATATACACTATCAAAACACTATTATTTTGATTTGGGTTTCCCCTTGACATCATTATATCCAACTCTACAGCATAGTGCTCAAAGAAAATATCCACACATGTACCAAATACATTATTGACACATGGATGTGGGTTTTACCAAGTCACATTGGCCATCGTTAAATTGTAGACATACCAAATGAAGGGTTCTATACTCATACGCCAAAATAGGTATTGGAGGGAATGATTCATCATACATATTCCCCAAGATAAGTATCCCTACGATTTTGGATAAATCCTTTAAAACAATACCTACATCACCATGTAATAGGTGGAACAGATTCATTTATGGTAATTAATATCTCAAAGGATCTAGAATGATGAGGCTCCGAATGTAAATGAAATAACATTAGACCTTGGTAGCCCCATAAATTTGTATGGACTTTAATTATAATTAAAACATAGAAAAAATATTATGTAAATAGTGTACTATGTCTTAATCACATCCCAATACATCGCCCAAGCATAGATCCAATCTTGATTTATAGTCATGTTGATGAATGGGGACTAAGAGTCATAAGATAGATGGATATTCATGAAATTCTAGTTCAATTATTTTTCATTTTTCATCCACATTAATTGGTCATCCACTTTCATTTTTTAATACCATATGATATACCAAGGCCTTAATTCATGCTCTCAAGTTTTTTATGTTGAACATAATGTTCTCTCATCTAGAACCAATAATAATAATGAATCAATTTTTAAGTATGTAATGATTTGATGTCGGATTGGTGGTGACACCTAGAAGGAAAAATCCATGTGGGGGAATTCAGAAATATAGTAGGTCATTACATCGATTTGATTCCAATGTAGATGATAGGCCTAAGTGATGTGTGTTGACTTTGTTGCGTTGTGTGTGGGAAATAGTCTAAAATATTTATTCACAGTGAGTGGTTAAATCACTGGGAGAGAAACGATAATAGGTGGAATCCATTTTTCTATAAAATTTAAAACCCCAACAAATTATTGAATGAAATATAAATAAAATTAAAGAGAAAAAAACAATGTAAGACTAATTTTGAATAGTATTCACATATTTTTCATTTCGTGATGATAAAACTTACTAGTCACATGAATGTAAATGGATATACATAGTTAATGATGTGATGAAAATTGTGTAAGCCCAAAGAATTGTGTATGTGATATAAAATCTTAGTATACCATGAAACACCAATGATACATCCATGGGCATGAGACCCTGCAATTTATAAAGGTGTAATTTCTTCCTTGAGATGACTTGAAAAAAGTGGGAGAATATTCTCCAATGTACTTTTTTTCTCATAATTCAATAATTTTCATCCTTAATTGATGAAATTTTTCAGAGTGAGGTTTATATAAACTCAAAAATTGGTTTATCTCTTAGAACAGATTCTGATATGAACAATGTAGAATTTTTATTTTGAAGAGAAAAAAGGAATGTGGCTTATCATACATGATATTTTTACCCTAGGAAAGGATTTTCAATTGTATAAACCTTATACAACAAAATAACCTGACTGACTAAACATTATCATTTTTATTGATTAAAGATACATACATAAAAAGAGATACATCAAGGAGGATAAAAGTATTGAAGGCCCAAAGCATCGTTGATAAGAACTTGAAAGACTCTAGGAGGAAAAGATCCCAAATTAAGATAGAGGGAAAAATTTTGGCTTAGGGAATAATGGGATGCCAAGAAGTCCGCAACTTTATTCCCCTCATTCCATGTGTTTGAGATCCCCATATGGGTACCCATGATCTTATTGCAATTACAGATTGGATAAGATATGCTCCAAGGGATACTTCAACATCCTGATAAAGATTTATAGTGAATCAAATAATTTGTCTCAACCATCCTCAAAGCTATATTCCATAGTTCACAAACCTCCATTCTCATGTCCATCGCATTAGCCTCGGCCTAAAGGGATTCCTCTCCTCCATAAAAGGCTGAAAATTCCACCACAACAGACCCCCTATAGTCTCTCATAAAACCACCTCCTCTCATCTCCCCCCACCCTAGAGAGATCCATCTGTGTTGAGTTTGAACCCATCACGTAGGGGGTACCAACATACCCAATGACCTTGTCCCATTATCCCCTTCAGAGAGACCAATCCTCGGAGAAGAGGTCTTACTAACAGAGCACCATGGAAATATGTACATAAGTTGACTGTGTCTAGTAATGTATTCATAATTTTGAAGTTGATGCTTTCTCGGGTGCCAGATAAGTTCTTGTGTCGCGCGTTATTACTTGCTTTCCAAATCATCCAGCAACCTACCATGAGTATGATATCTCGGCTTTTCCTCTCTGGACCTTGATCACATGCACCATAGAACCACTGGGTCAGGATCTCCTCCTACCTCCCACTTGAATCTTTCCACCCAATTCATTCTTCATTTACCTACCAGCTTCACTAAGCCCAATCGTTATTGAAGATGAGATACTCCATTGTTTTTTGTTTGGGGTTAATTCAGAATCTGCATCTGAATTCTAAGGTAACACACATTCATTTTATGTTTTCATCAGTGGGAATGTAATTATTCTAGAATCTCCACAAAAAAAAGTTCAAATGGGAGATATTCCCTTTCACCACAACGTTTCCCCCCATGGGTCTCCAGATTTGGGATCCCTCCTCACGATGCCATACACTTGGAGTTAAAACTCATCTGACATAGCGCCAATGAATATGATTCGGTTAGTGTACTCATTTGGAACAACCTCCTTGTATGCATTGAGTTGATCATCATTGAAATGGAGTGAATAAAACCAAGGTTCCCACTAGATCATTTGAAAGATATGTTCTTTGCTGGACAGTCAGGAAACCACAGATCCACCCCCCCCCCCCCCCCAATCTGGCCACTAGAAATTCACCACACCTCTTCCTCCCAGCCAACACGCATGAGGATGAAGTCCCTATGAGTACGGCTGAATCGTCTTCCATGTTCTCGATGTTCGATACCTCTGCACTACCATATCTAGTTCGTATTTATTCTGCATGAGCTGGATCCATAGAGTTCTGCCCTCCATTGCCTCCCATGCTATCATGGCATGCATCCCTAGCATTGTCAAAGATGTACTCCCCAAATTGATTCCCCCTTCAGATATAGGTCTTTCAAAATTCTTCCCTAAGGCCAATTGATGCCTTTTCCCTATATGAATATCCCATATGAAGGATACCATTATCCACTCCATGTTGGAAATCACACTTTTAAGAACCTTTACAGTTGACATGAGGTGCATGGGTATAGAAACTAGAACACTATTTACAAGAGTAATGCGCCCTCAAAAAGATAGAAACCTTTTTTTCCAATTGAGAATGTGTCCCATGATCTTTCCCACGATCTTATGAAAGTGGTGAACACACTACAAATATAATGGCTTATACCAACAGAAATTTATTGACAGATAATATATCTGTTGGTAAAAATGATCAATTCCAACAGATATTAAGTATTATTGGTATTAATTTTTAATAGCAACATTTTTTTTACCAACAGATATATCTATTGATATTGATCATTCAATACCAACATATCATTTACCAACAGTTGAATCTATTGCTTTATCATACTACTACCAACAATTTTTTTTACTAACACGTGAGTATGTTATTAATATCGCTATTACCAACAAATCTTTTGTCGTAAAAAAAGTTACAATAAACCATTCAATCACAAAAAAAGATTTTATCAATATCAAATTAAGAGAAACATAGTTTATATATATATATATGTCCAATGTAAATTTTTATTTCTCAGTTTTTTACTAAAAACATCACATAATTGATTTTAATTATAATTCTTCTCCAAATATTAAAAAGATTTATATTTTTCAATATATTTTATTCATTTCTCTGGAAACATTAACTATTTTTATATTTTTCAGTATTATTTATTTAATAAATATTTAAATATTTTTATAAAAATAATAACACCAAAAACCCTAATTTGACTCTTTATCGCCTCCATCGTCACCCGTCTTTGTTCGACCTCACCTCCATCAACGACCTCCCCCTGCCTATGTTCAGCCTCGCCTCCATCGCCACCACCTATCTGTGATCGGCCTCGCCTCCATCGTCACCTGCCCCTATCTATGTTCATTCATGCCTCCATCAACGCCCCCTATCTATGTTCAGCCTCACCTCCCACTACCTGCCTCACATCCCGCCCTGCTTCGGCCTCACATCCCGCCTTTCCTTACTCTGGCCTCGCCTCCATCACCGCCTACCCTCTGTCTGTGTTTGGCCTTGCCTCCCTCACTGCCCTCGTTCTTCTTCTTTCTCATGATTTTGTGTGGATTCAGTCCCCTATAGTGATTTTGGTTCATTTATATTTCATTTAGTGTTTTCTATTTAGGGTTTATTCCCCATCATTTTAGATTAACCCTCAACCGGATTTTATATTATGCTTCTCTATTTTGGGTTATGTTGATTTAAGCTTCAACTGGTTTTGATTTCCCAGTTTCATATCATGTTTTGGCTGCAAGATATAAACGACGCTTGATGTTAATGGTGGCTTCAATTTTCATCTTTGGTGGCCCCACTAGGTATTGAAGGTTGTACTCCTAGCCCAAAGCAGCGTTGGTCTATCCATATTTATCTGATGGGTACTATAAGAATGTATCTTAAAGGATCTGATTCAGGTAGAATTTATGATGTTGTACTTGTTGATGTTTTTCCTGGTTTGGTTTCGATCTGTGTTGAATTTCATGTTTTTCAATTATTCTTTTGGTTGGAATGCATGGAAATGTATGGTCATTCTTTGACTGTATTTGATTCACAAGTTTTTGACTCAAATAATGAACTGAATAATGAAGATGGAAGTGATTCTAGGTTGGATTTTTATTCTCTGGATTGGAGGTAGAAGTTGATATCTTCACTAAGGGAGTGTTATTTTTAGGAAATTCTTGGTACTAATCTGGTATGTAACTGGTCTGGAATTAGGTACTGATCTTGTATAATTTATGAATGTTTTTTGTTATTTTTTACTGAAATTTTGTTCTGCATTGCAGACTTGGTTACTTAGGATGCTTACATTGAGAGTAAGTGTGAATCATAATTAAATGATGGGGTTTCTCTATACAATGTGTAAAAAATTAAAATCACCATAAAGTTGTAATTTTTTATGGTTTATTATAACTATATTCAATATACTTTATACATCATTAAGTTCTCTCTTTAGATACAAAAAATATTTGATAACATATATTTGGATTCTAATAATTATTTCTATTACATAAAATATAGAAATTATCCTTTATCATTCTTTGTTGGCTTATATGCTTTAGGATCTTGGTCTCATGTATTATATTCCTTTTTATTTTGATGGTTATGCAGACTCTTCTAGATTTTGTTTAGTTCAAACATTATCATTCCTTGAATATTGATTATTCACCTTAAACTCGTGAAAATATCACCTTAACATTTAACAAACCAAACACTCTAATTTTTTAACCAAACAACCCCTTCTTTGTAGTTTTCAGAAATTCTAACACATATTACAAATAATTATTTGCTTAAAATGGTTTCAAATTCAATATGATCATCAATAAATCTTTACCAGGGCTTCTAAAAATTCTAACATAGTATTTAAACACATTTAAAAGTTTAAATACATAACAATTTTCTTTTTTTCACAATAAGAATCATGTTACTTTCAATAACAAATAACCACCCCTTTTGAGTAGATTTCAGAAATTATAACACATATTACAACCAATTATTTTTTTAAAATAGTTTAAAATTAAATATGATCATCAAGAAAACATTACCAAGACATTGAACAACTGTAAAATGTTAAATAGTTACATTGAAGCATTGTATTGTAGTTCTGTTCTTTAACAATTATGAAGTGGGTTATCAGACTACTCAATTGAGTTGACTGCTTCTTTGAATTTTAGTCTGTTTTGGAATGTTTTTTGGGTGTTGGTTGATGATTTGTATATACAGTCTACTGTATTTTGATATATATGATGTTATTTGGATCACCTTTAAGGGAAGCTGCATATTCACTTGATGTGATTTTGAGAGGACCTTCTCAGATTTTTTAGAAGAATCATTGGTTCAAAATTATCAAATTGAAGTCTGTAGTTGTTGGTTGTAGCTCTTGGAACTCTCTATTTTGTGTTGTTTATATTCTTATGACTAAGTAAAAATGCTGGAAGTGTTGATGAGATTCTTGACCACACATTTTTCAATGTTTTTTTTGCGAGGCTTGAGTATTTTTGTGCTTTACTGAGAACCTGATGATTGTAGTTACTGAACTTTGTGAAATCAGTCTCTTTATGCACTCTGATGATTTAGAGTTCCTTGCTTAAGCTGGCTTGGTCAGTACCTCATCACCTACATCTGGTGATTGGTTCATTGGATTATCAGCATCATCTTCCTATTTCAAAGGTGTATCCTTCATTTTATAAAGTCTGGTGTTCACTTATAATGGGAATGTGATGTCTTACACCTAAAGATGATTTACTTTTAAGGATTTAATTTGATGGCCTTCTCTTATCATTTTTGCTACTTTATGAACTTTGGGATGGTTTTATTGGGCTAATATTTTAGACTCTGTTTGTGATCAGATTCTATCTAACCATCTACAGGGGTTTTCTCCTTCACACTTTGTCTTATTTCCCATGGCATTGAGATGATGATATTGATTGGGGTTTTAACGGTCCACTGGAAGGTTAATTTGAAGGATGTTTATTGTGGGTGGAATGGCTTGCTATGGAGGATACTGCCAATTGATTATGGGGTGTATGGAAAGAAGATAAATTCTTCAAGATTTAAGCTAAGTACAATGTGCACATCTTGAGGTTGGATTTATGATTTTTAGTTTTGAACTTTATGCATTGAAGTTTTGATTTAATTTTATTTTGAGATGGTGTAATCTCTTTACACCCATGAGTACACTTTATCCTTATTTTTCTTTAATAAATTTTTGAGGATTTGGGATGGGAAACCAGCTCATATCACTAGATTTTAAAAAAAAATATGAGGTTTTTTCTCATCTATTTGTGTGAGGAACAATTTTTTTGATGCTGGAAGCTCTTGAAGGAATCCATTTGATAGTCTTAATATCTTTCTTAGAGATGTTTGATCTTTTTTTTATATTAGTTACAATGAATTCAATAGTAGAAATTAAATTTATCGTTTTATAAAATTTTAATTTTATGGGTCTTGTATTTGAGGCTATAATTCCTTGAAGGTTTCATTTGACAATATTTTTTACGTGTATTTCCACTAGTATTAGACTGTTTTTTGGTCTTGGGTTTCAGTTATGTTTTCTTCTGAATTTTCATTAATGTGTGGATTTTCTGGTTTTTGTGTCATGTATGATGGGAGTTTTTTCTATCCAATGGAGCTTCTGATACTGCATATTTCAATTGATTCATTTCAATTTCTTATGGATTTTTTGGTCACGAGATTGGATTGGCTTCATGCATATTTCAATTGATACATTTCACTTTCTTCTAGATTTGGAGGTCACGATATTGGATGGGCTTCATAACTTATAGTCTGAGCCTACATAAAGGCTACATGAAGGAGGTTCTACCTTTGCTAATGTGTTTTTGAACTCTCAAGACAATGCTTTTTGAGATTATGACTCAACATCTTTCACATGGATTTTGTAATCAAGGTAGTTTATGGTCCTCATATTTTCTGTTGATCTATATTCTTGAGACTTGTGGATTCACACTTATGAGTTTTAATTACATATTTTGAATAGGTATGATGCGTTGTTACTTGTCTATGTACCTCCCTCAATTCCTTATGGTGTAAGTGTATTGCTGTCACTTTTTTTGTGTACATCCCTCAATTCTATATGAGGTCTTTGCTCATCTGTTTGCTCATCTATTTGATCATAGGATCGAGATAACATGGATGAGGCTAGACATGACATGGATGGGGTTGGATCTGGAGCTAGCATAGACTACAGCTGGCATGGATGGGTTGGAGCTGAAGGTGACATATACCAGAGCTGACATGGATGGGGATGGAGCTGGCATGAATGGGATAGAGCTAGAGATGACATGGATGGACGAAGCTTCTAGGGTTGGATCTTGCATGTATGGGCTAGAGATACTGGTGCTAGAGTTGTTGGATATGATGGTATGGAGCTACAGGGGTTGTTGATCTAATGTAGAGGGGGGTAGGGTTGTCCAGCGACAAAATTGGGGGGGAGGAAATAATTTTGGAAGGGTGGGGATCCAATAGGTTATGTTTTTAATGAATTTCATTATTAATATAATTAAAACTTCTCTCACTTGGAACGTGTTAAAATACTCTTTGGTTTAATAATTAAAACAAAAGTATTATATATGATAAATTAATAAATGTAATATGAAATTTTACTAGTAATAAAAAATTACAATTTTTATTTAAATATAATTTATAATAAAATAATATATATTGGTAATATTATTACCAACAAATAATTTTTTCTCCAAAACCTGTTTCTAAACACTTTAACCAACATATATATTATCTGTTGGTATTATTATAATTACAAAAAAAACTATTTTATCTGTCGTAAAAACATTTAGCGATAGAGTTTTCACCAACAGTTTAGTAACAGGGACATATATGTTGGTAAAACGTTTTACCAACAAATAATACTCTTTTACCAACAAATATGTCCCTGTTGGAAAAAGTAAAATATTTTGTAGTGACATGAGGGATTTTGGACTCACATGGGCTCCAAGATACTCCATGGGGAAGGATCATATCCTCATATTCAAACTGTATTCTAAAGATCCAATCCTCCTGGACGAGAGGTCCTTAGTAGAATAAAATAATCTTTTCTTCCAATTCACCACATGTCCACTCCATTTGCAATATTCCCCTAGAATAACATTCATCCCATTCACTGATCTCCTACATCCATTTAAAAATAATATTGTATCTTCTGCAAACATCAAGTGGGATATACCCTTTTAATCATGTCTATCCCTATATGGAAGGATTCTCCCCATGCCCAGACCCCTCTTTATAAATAAGGTTAGCACATTTTGAGATAAAATGAATAGAGTGGGAGATAGGGGGTCCCCCTTCCATAATCCTCTACACACATTTAAGAAGACAAAATGTTTACCCATTAATGAAGTATAGATCCACGTTGAGTTAAAGTAGTGAAATAGGAGGTATCGGGTCCAGTTAGAGAAACCCATGCAAGTAAAAATCATTAAAATAAAACCCCAATCCATTATATCATAGGCCTTACTCATGTCATTCATGATTTAAAGATTATTCCTGATGGTATTATTATTTATCCCACTTATCATTTCATGTACCACTCCGATTTCACCCAGAATTGTCCTCCATTTGATAAAGTTGTATTGTTGTACTGCCAACTAGATATTTAAGTGCACCACAAGGCATTTGTTTAGGATACTCCCCATGACCTTATAAGGGATGTTTCACCTGCTAAATATCATGTACTGATTAATGAGATGGGTGTTTCTCACTTTTAAGATCATAACCACCTTGGTTGCACTGGCTATGCTCGGAAGATTATGTCCTTGAAGGAATTCATGCACCTCTCTCACTATGTCACCTTTGAGCATATCCCATGAAGCCTTGTAAAAAGTTCTGGGTATCCTGTCTAGCCCTCGAGCACTATCTGGGTTCAATGTACACACCTCCTCTCTTAATTATTCCTCTTGCGGAGGCCTCCTCAACCCCACGTCGATATCGTCAAAAGCACTACTAGGAATGTCCTCAAAAATCTCTGTATCCACACTTGGGTAATCATCTGCCATGTTGGAGTTATGTCCTACTAGTAGATCTTTGACGATGTCATTGGATAGTTTCCCCACTTCATCCCGGTCATTGGTATATGAATCATCAACTATTATAATATTGGTCATGTGAGTACAATTCCTTTATTTAATGCATGAATGGAAAAAACTAGTGTTTCAGTCACCCTCACAATGCCTATTAACCCTTGCTCCCTCTCTTACAAACCTCTCCTGCATAAAAATAAGATTAGTTAAGAAACACTTCTTAGCCATGGGATCATTAAACAAGGCATGATCCCATCCTTTTTTCAGGTGGGTCACCATGTATTCCACTTCTTTACTAATCGCGATTAGATCCTGATCATATGAAGGAATGTTCTTCATCCACCTTTGAAGATGATTTTTGAGCATCCTTATCTTGTTGTGAAAGGATATCAACGGGTTACCTAAGTGAAGACAGTATCATGCCTCCCTGAACCCATTATTGAATCCCTCCCCTTCCATCCACGAGCTTTAGAACTGGGTGTGATCATCTCACTGAGTACTGGATCCCAGACAGGGTCGCAGCGGAGAGCAGTCAGATAAGCATCGTATATGGTCGGATACTTTGGAGTCCTGGAAGAGAGAAAGAGCTACCTCATTCATCAAGCACCGATCGAGCTGACACCAAGTGTGTCTTCCCCCACGTTGGTTATTACACTATGTGTAACGGCCTCCCTCAAAGCTGATATCCATCAGACCGGATCTAGCCAAGAAATAAACAATGGCCTGGCATGCACTTCTTGGAAATACCACTCCCCCTTATTTCTCCTATGGAGATGTCACTATATTGAAGTCACCCCCACAATGCAAGGGGTGTTATTTGTGGAGAAGGCCTTCATGTTCACTCCAAAGAACCTATCGATCCTGGGAATTTAACTTTTTATAAATTAAAGAGAATTATAAACATTGATATCCTACCGATATTCATCTGAATCCATGATCCATTTCCTTACACAAACAGGTAAACCTGTGGGATAAAATGACTTAATGTAAGGTATTCAGTTAGCATATCTTCTTATTGTTATGAATACATAAAGACATTATCACATGGTTTTAATGTCCCTCTTATATAGAGGCTAATTAGATACTCTATATTGAGAAAGATCCATGTGGTATGACCACTGCATACCCCCTTATGATGGATAATCACAATTTACGAAGCTATTATTATATTTCCGAGGTTCAAATTCCCTTGTTTCCAAAACTCTAGTTTTATGTGACTCTATACCCAATAATAAGATCATTAATTACTATATACCTCTCACATGAGTCATACATGATGCAATCCCTTTCAAACACATACCCTTGTTTGTGCACTTATACAAATTTGTATATTATTAAGAATAGAAATCTTTGTTTTAATACTACTTAAATTTCAACACAGGCCTACACAATCACATACCCATTTGAAAAAGGTGACCCTTCATCATACAAAATATTTCCCCCATGTATCTCATCTTCCTCTCATGGGTACTCAGGGCATGGTTAATTCCATACACCATTAATAAAAATGACCCTTCATCCTAAAAATCCCACAAAATGCCTCATAAAACTGATAATGAATTGAAAATTAATTGATATTTTTGAATTTTTAATGTCCAATATCATTATAATCTCCACACATCTTCTGAATCATACATGGACTCCCTCTAAGGATTCATGGTATTGAGAAACATTCTTAGAGGGTGTCACATTATTTTCAGTCTGTCAATTACCATGATATCCTTATATAGGGATAGTCATGAATAATTCCCAAAAATAATCCATTTAAAGATGTTTTTCACCTAAAGATATTATTTATATAACCTTAAATTGTAATACTATGGTTCTCTCTACACAACATTAAAATTCATAACATTAAATCGTTCACAGAAAATTAAAAATTTATACCATTAGATCATGTGACTTTAAATTAAAATGTA
The DNA here is from genome assembly GCA_963277665.1 of Viscum album. Classification (NCBI taxonomy): domain Eukaryota; kingdom Viridiplantae; phylum Streptophyta; class Magnoliopsida; order Santalales; family Viscaceae; genus Viscum; species Viscum album. Next base: position 859,728,770 of record OY728143.1, on the reverse strand, counting down.
TAACATTGGGCCTTATTTTAGGCCCATAAAATCCTGAATCTTTTCATCCCCACTTGACCATAAGCAACATAGAAATACCAGTTTGTATAGATTGAAATTATATGTCATAAATTTTCGATTTACATGAGATTACAAGGCTCATTTATCAATGATGAGTATCATATCATATCATATGGATTTAAACTATGATGTTGAATTATATAGGCTATGATTCCACAATATAGTGATTTGTATCACTATATAGAATAAATCAAAATACTATATTGACACCAACTCCTGTAACTCAAAGCTGATAGTCATTTATTTAAATGAAAATATAATAAATATATCCCAATATACAAATTTACACATAGGATACTAGATGAATACTTGGTTATTACATTAATTATGGAATGTAAAATATATCTTAAGAATTCATGTAACTTAATTGTTCATCTATGTTTATCCTTAGATCATACGTAACATTTGTTAAGTGGATCTTAATACTTAAAATTTATATTTTGTTTGAATTTTGAGTGCATTAATATCATTCATAATTTAAATTTCCATAATTACAATTTATGATTTCATTAATTTATTCATTTTTATTTTGTTTATTTGTTTTTATTAGTTATTAATTATTACACTTTATTATCTGTTATTTTTAAGAGTTGATTTGTTAATAGTTATTCACATGGCTATCATCAGATAAGTTTTTCACTATTATTTTTATTTAATAATAGTTAATATTTTAATCACATTATTATTATTATATTTTTTTATTATTTATTTTATGATTATCATATTTCATTTTTAAGTATTCTTCGGATCCCATAAATATTTCACTACTTTTAGAATATTTTGTTTGTTATATATTCAATAATTTTATATTTGTTATCTATATTTATTATTCATAGTATCTGTTTATTTATTTTTTCTAAAAGTTATCTTTACTTTTATTTCGTTTTATATTGTAGGATATTTTGTTTCGAATTTTTAATTTGGAATTGAAAATAATTAAGAAATTGGAATTCATTTTTGTAAGATATGGAAAAAACATTACTTCTTTTTGGAAAATTCCAAAAGCCTACGCATCTAGAAAATGTTTTGAATTTATTATATATCCTAAAATTATGGAATTTCTATAAGATAGAGATATTATGTATCATAAAAAGTTTAAGGTATATACAATATTTTATATTTGGATAAATTTAGAATATTACACTTGGAATACTTATATTAAGTATATAGTGTAATCTTTTGGAAAAATATGCGCGTGCTGTTTTGGAAAGAAAATAGTTACATTTTCATTATTTCACTTAGTACACTACCTTATGTATTATTAGAAGTTATTAAAATATCATATCTATCAATTTTTTCTAATGGAAATTATATTATAAATCTTATTTTGATTAAGAAAATGTGTTATATATTGACATTGTTTATTTATTAATTATGATATATATTACAAAACCTGAAAATATATTACTCATTCCATTAAATTAAATATTTTCTTACATATTGGGAATGAGTATAATAAACTTTTGCTTTACATTTATTCTAATATGGTGAAAATATACTGTATACTGGAGATATTATATATTTCTATAATAAAAATTAATAATATACTAACATATTATTTTTTTTCTTTTATCAGAAGACAAAGCTATTATAGTTATGTGATTCCAATGTTAAGAAGAGTTGGATTTTTTTCTAAGCATAAAATAATACACATATGAATGAACAATTATTACCAAATATAGGATTATGTAGTCATAACCATGATGAAGTTTACCACACTATAGTAAAACATTAATGAATTTTAGTGGTATTATTTATTAAGAGATGATTTTTTTTCTGATGAATATTTACACACCATGCTATTAATGTTTTTTCATAGGTGATGAGTTTTCAATCCTTTTGGATGATTCAAAAAACATGTATTCTATACAGGGGTGCATGCCATGGTGAAGGGGGAATTCCCTCTTTAAAAGTGTGAGGGGAACCACATCATGGTTCCCTTTGTTAATCCATGGTTACATGGACATCAATGCTTATTCTTTTTCGAATTTATTGTGGTTGAATTTTCAAATGATTTTTTTGATGATATTTCACAAATATTAAATACTGGTTTTTATGAAGATCATTTTGAATCTCTTCAATGATTTAATGGTCTTAAATTAATATTATTCAACTATAGAGTAGTTCTTAATTAAAATATAATATTTTTAAATTCGACTGAGTATTGATGAGAATTTAAATTATTTTTAGAGTCATGGGTAACATTATTATTCCTTTGTGTTTTAATTATTATAACAATTTAATATGTTTAGTTGTTGAAGATGGATATATAAAAGGAGACCTAATTTAGAGAGTGTGCATGTGTGATACAAAAATAAGATATATTATACCATATTCATCCTTGATTTCCTATTCACAACTATTTACTTCTATAGTATTTGATAAGGTATCATCATTTTAATTCCTTATCAAATCATGTTTGATTTGTAAAAATAGTTTATATTTATTCTATCAGGGAATTGTATTTTTTCATTGAATCATCATATCTATTCATTTAAAATGTAATTGTATATTTTTTATTCATTTCATTCAAAAATTAAAGTTCTATTTGGTTAAACATACATAAACGTTTTGGGTCATTATTGGATTTTAAATTCCATTTAATATTCAGTTTTGAATTGTGATTGTTATTTTACTTTGAATTGTAGGATATAATATTGTTCTAACTCCCCCTATTTATCATTTTTTTTATTGTTTTTTTATCTTCTATCATTCCTGATTTTCTACATTCACTCTCACTTTCTCTCTCACACAAATATTCCTTCTCGTCATTACATCATCAACATCATCAACTATTTTTATGCTATCTTATTTTAATTTTTTTTGTTTTTATTTTCACTCACAACATAGTCTTTCCATATGGTTCCACCTTTATTAATACAATGCTAGTTATAGCTACTAAGTAGGTTTAAAATTTTAAATTTTCATGATTCCAACGACACATGAGATGAAGTTAAAGGCATGTTCTAGTATCTGATAGGTAGGTTTCATCAAGAAAATTATAAAAATTATATTGATAAAGTACAAATGGATTTAAGGATGAAAAATATGAAAATTCAAATCGAGTAGTTGGCTAGAGAAGTTAGTAGTAGATATAAGTGTAAGCTTCCAAGTACGACTAAGGAAACCCCAAACGAAAATTCATTGGAAGTGACCACAAGAAGTGGTCTTGAAACCCATAAATACTGTAAAAATTTACCATAAAATACTAAAAAAGAAAAACTAGATGAATATAGAAAATAAAATATAAAAAATATTGAATATGGAAATTTAGATCAAAGTACTATAAACACTATGAATATTGTGTCAACAACGTATATTTTTTAATAAAATGTCATGAAAAATAATGAATATAAATGGAATAAAAATATTGAAGATGAATTTTAGGGATGCCCAAATATTTTAGTAACTTTCATATTAAAATACCTTTTCATAAAAGAATATAAAAGAAAACAATGACTCTATATTGTTAAAGTTTCTCAAAGCTATTATAAAAATGAACATTGAAATTCCTATATTGAAAACCTTGATTCAGATCCCATATTATCTAAAATCACTAAAAAAATATTCTCAAAACAAAAAACCCTCCATGAATTTTCCACATACCATATTATAACAGAGACTAGTTTTGTGTTTCTAAATATGATACCTCAAAAAAATCATGACCTTGGGATATTTTTTATCTTTTAAAGGATTTAAGATAAATTTGTTTAGTTTAATTGTCTTTATGATCTTTGAGAAAGCATCAATTTAATTCCATGGTATCTTTTTCAGCACATTATATTAAGACTAACCCAACCCATCACTATTGTCTTACAACTTTCTGTTTGATAAATCACTATCCCAATTGGTAGGGTAGATGATTTTATCATGGGAGTAGAAAGACTCATTCTATTTGCTGAAATTCTGAAACTAGATATAGAGTGTGACCAAGAGGTATCCATCATCCTTAGTAGGTCATTTCTAGCCATAGGAGGAGCTATCATTGTTGTCTCACAGGGGAAACTATTTTTTAAAATAGGTGAAAAAAGAGGAATTCAATGTTTTTCAAAAAATATAAATAACCCACCTAATATCCAATATATCCCAAATATGAGATTTTAGGAGACGAAGAATTTATTGATGGGGAGGATGATGAGTTTTGAGGATTATAGAGTAAATTAATGGTTCACCTGAGATCCTTGATGAAATTTGTATGAGTATTAGTTCTAGTAAGGAGAAAGAGACTTTAGATGATTTTCAAGAGGAATTATTGAAACAATAAGATAGTTTACCTAAGAACGCATCATGTCCCCAAAATAAGTGTCTAAATGTGAGGAATATTTTTTTTGGAAATAATAGTGATAAAGAGAAATATTTCTTCACTACCTTATCTAAGAGGCGGTATAAATACCTTGGCTCACCCTAGCCAAAGTTTCTTCACTCAAACCAAGAACCACCCACTCTAGAGCTAAATCCCCTATCTAGGCATTTCAAATATTCCTTTTTGAGTATATTTCTCTATACTACCTATAATTATCTCATCCAAACGTGAGGGAAATCAAAAGGAAAACATGTTGAGGGTTTTGATGAAATAAAAGTCTATTATTGGTTGGTAAATTACTAAAATAAAGGGTTTGATTCCATCATTATGTAGGTATAAAATACCAATGGATAATGAGGGTAATCTAATAATTAATCCAATATAATACTTAACTCAAATATGAAATAAGTGGTCTGAGATGTAATGATAAAGTTACATGATGTAGAGATAATATTTCCTATATCATACAATACATTTGTATGTTCTAGATAGCTAGTCCCCAAGAAGACTAGAGTGATTGTGGTAACAAATGAAATTAATTATAAAATTCAAAAAAGAACTGTTAATAAAGGAGGGTGTGTATTTATTATAGAATAGTCAATTCTTCCCTGAGGAAGGATAATTTAACCTTTCCATTTTTTGACAAAATCCTAGAGAGGATGGATGGAAATTAATATTTCAATATTTTTATGGATACTCTGGCTATTATGATATTTATATTTCCCCCGTGGATTGTGGTAATACCAACTTCACTTGTCTATTTAGATAATTTTCCAATCGACGAATGACCTTTGGATTGTGTGGTGCTCCATCCACATTTTAGAGATGCATCATAGAAATTTTCTCAGATATGATTGAAAGGATTATAGAGGTGTTCATGTATTATTTTTCAGTTTTGGGAATTTGTTTTTAATACTACCTTGAATAAATAAAAAAATTATAAAGATTCCAAGATGAAAATATTTTTTTTAATTGGTAAAATTATTAGTTTGTAGATAATTAAGGAATTGTTCTAGGTCACAAATTTTATAATAAAGGACTAGAATTTTATAATTTCATGATTGAGGTTATCCAAAATTTTCCCTCTGATAAGAATGTAAAGGGGTTAGAATATTCTTTGGCCATGTTGGGTTTTAGAGGAGATTCATTAAAAAAAATTCTAAGATTAGTAGTCCATTTTGATCAATAATTTTTATGGACACATCTTTTGTTTTTTATGATGAATGACTAGATTCCTTTAACTTTCATAAGGATAAATTAACTACTTCAACACTGATCAATCTTGTAGACTAAAAGTTACCACCTTGGACTAATTTCTTATGCTATTGATCTAGTTGTTGGTTCTACTTTAGAGAAGAGGAAGGATAAGTGGATTAATGTCATTTATTATTCTAGAATGAATTTTGATGATGGTCAGAAGAATTATTCCACCACTAAAAAAGAATTGGATGCAATTATGTTTTCCCTTAAAAAAATTTGATAGTAGTTCATAGGATCTATGGTGACTATTTTCACTAAACATTCTACCCTCAAGTACCTAATGTCTTAGAATGACTCAAAACCTAAGCTCGTGAGGTGGACCCTTTAATTGTATGATTTTGATATTTTAATCAAGGATAAGAAGGGGCTAAAATGTGGTTATAGACCATTTTTCTAGGATTCCCAACACCTAAATCAGGGAACCAAGGGATATAAATACCTCATTCATAGGAAAAAAATTAATTTATGGTTATATGAATTAATCTACTTAGTTTAATGATTATTATAATTTTATGATTGATGGTGATATACCTATGGAAATTTCATAGAACCAAAGGTAAAGGTTTATATTTGAGTGGATATACTACTTCTAGGATAACCATATTATTTTTAGAAATATGATGATGGTATTTTGAGGATATGTGTAGATTAGGAGTAAATCCTATGCATACATGGGATTTTTCACTCATCGCATTAGGGCTTCCAATATAAAGGAGAAAATACTTCTCATAAAGGCGTATAGTAAATTTTCTACTATAAAACACTTTCCAAGGATTCTAAATGTCTGGTCATTATCTATGTCAAGTACCAAATGAATTAGAATATAGGTAAAAGGTAAGATATTCCATAATGAAAAATACTGGAGGTTGAGGCTTTCAATGTATGCGTATTGGATTTCATGGGACCCTTATCATCTTCCTATGAGACTGAATATATTCATATGGTAGTGGAAAATGTTTCTAAGTGGGTTGAGGAAGTTTATCATACCAAAAATTTTAATACCCGTGTGGTGAAATTCACATGAAAACATAATTTCTAGTTTTGGAGTTCCAAAATCAGTCATTACAGACAATGGAACACATTTCAAGAATTATAAGTTCGATAATTTAATGAGGTAGTGTGGGTGTTCCCACATAACTAGTATAACCTACCACCCATTATCAAGGATAGAGAAAAAAGTGTCTAACAGAGAGCTCAAACATATATTGGAGATGATATGTTCTAACTCAAGATATGATTGGTCTATAAAGTTGGATGAAGCTCCATGGGAATACAGAACTACTTACAAGACTCCTATATGGATGTCCCCTTACGGACTACTATTTATAAATACCTTCCATATGCATGTGGAACTATATCGAAAGTCCTTCAAGGGATTGAAGGCCATAGACTTTGACATCATGTCTGGTGGTGAGAGAAGGTTTCTGTAGCTGAGTGATCTAGAATAAATAATGTGGGAATCATATGAAAATTATAAAATTTACAAAGAAATAAAAAATATTTCAGTGACTCAGTAATTTAGAAAAGGGATCTGAAGGTTGGTCAAAGATTCCTCTTATTCATGTATAGGATCAAATGTTTACCATATATATTAAAAACCAGGTGGTCTGGATCCTTCAACATTCTAAGAGTTATTTTTAATAGAGATACAAAGCTAGTTGGGGATGAAAACATACCATTCTTGGTCATCTGTAAGATAATAAAATGGTTGGGCTACCATTTATATTTTTGAATACTGAATCTATATCAATTCTAATATAGGACTATAAAATCATTGTTTCTTGGGAACTAATCCGTGGTTCTTATTTTGTTTTGTTTTTTAATTATATTCTACAATAAAGATTACCCCTTTTACGGATTCCCTAATATTTTATCTTGGGGAATCTTACTCCAGTTGTTATTATTGGTAGCTTACTATATGGAATTTTAATATTCTTTCAATGAAAATGGGGGAAATGAACTGCATTATTTGGATAAAACATCTAACACTCAATATTTTTTGGAATTTTTTCTTGATCTTTAAATTCTGGATTCTTTTTCATATTTCCTTACCCTTGTTTAAAAATAAGAGCAACCAGAGTGCTTCACATTATGCTATAGAGGATGAACTTTTGAGTAACATTTAATTTTCAAGCTCCCTACATTTAGGTAAGCTTTTTTTTGTCATTTAAATGAATTTCTTATCTATTATTGTCTGCTTTTGTAAATTAAGTGTGGGAGAATACCCCTTTTTGTTGTAAAAATTATGATCCTAATTTCTTACATGGGGTGTTTTATTAATAAATTCTAGTGAGTTGAAAATTAGGGTTAGTTGCATTGTAAAGACTTATTTCACCAGCTTTTATCACTTTATTCAATTATTACTGTACAAAATTAGCTATCATGCTACTTTTTGAACTACATTGAAAATTATTTTTTCTGTGTTTAATAATAAAAAACTTGATAATTAAAAAAGTAGTTTGAATATTTGAAAAAGTGATTTTTTTACATTCCTATAACACCTTCAAAATCATTTAGCTGAAAAATTTCAAATTGATTTCAACTAAACTATCTCCCACTATATAATCCATCATTGAGGACAATATTGAGTTTTCAGTGTGGGGGAGAGGGGTGTTGGTTCTATGGAAGGATGTGCATTAAATTCTAGACCCAAAAAATACCACTTGGTTTTTTATTATAAAAACATGATTAATTTATTTTTAAATTCGTTCACTAACTGAGGGTCTTAGACATCCATTTACACCCTAATTTTTTCCTTCTTAGATGATAAAAACATGCTAGTTGTAGAGGGTTGCACTATTTCTGAGATTTATGAGGTTGTATGATTGTTTAGTCATATTACATACTGTGTTTATGAATATTATTTTTAGGAACTAACAAATGGACTAAGATAGGATAGATATTTGTGAAATTATGATCATAATATTAGGCAACATGAAATTTTAACTCGAACCAATAGTTATCACCTTTTGAAAAAATTATCACCTTAGGGAACCAAATCAAGTGATAATATTATAAGTCCATTGAAACCTGAATAAAATGAAAAAATGGGATCCTATAGTGAGTCTTTGAGACATGTCCACTGGGTATGCTTCTGTAAATAAATAGAATCCATCTTCAAATTCAATAACTACTCGACACAATTCTTTTCACAAGAAATATGGCTGGGGAAATAAAAAAAATGACCTTGTAAAAAATGACTTCACTAAGGTGAGGAGAATTCTAAACCTAGATGAAAAATTAGACAAATGAATTACTGGAATAAAATTTGAATTAAATCAATGAAGTGACAATATTGAACTTGAATTTTTTAGAACCTAGGAAAAGTAAAAATACAAGGTACCTATTAGTGATGTTTTATTTCTACTTTATTCTTCCATTCCTTTACTAACCGAATTAAGACATGGGGGCATTGAGTGGATTCATCTTGGATGCATGACATTTCCAAATAGTGAATGAATCTATGTTCCCTTATTATCCAGTGTTTACACACATTTCCAATTATATTTAGATGGAATAAAATATTTTTTATATAAAACTTTCCTCTAATATGACAATATTTTTCCATTTTTTAATTTTATTTTCAATGTTAAATTATTTGAAAAACCCATTATAATGTGTGTACTAAGAGATGTATTGAAATGTTTTTATGTGTGATAATTTTAAATTGGGTTTTTATGGAAAAATATTTGTTGTTTTTCAATGAAAATATATTTTTCAATCTATTCTGAATGAACATAATTTGGATGAACATAATTTTATCATTTCATTTAAATGAATTTTTTTATGGAATCAGCTGTTTTTTGTAATTATATTTTCAATTGAATTTAATTTATGAATTTTGATGTTGTATCACATAATAATATTAAATGAAATATTATCTTGGAATTAAATCATTTTTGGTTATTTTAATTATAAAAAATTTATGAATTTAATTCAGACATTTTTTTGAAATTAAATTTTCTATGAAAATTTATTTGTATCATTTTTATAATTTTATTGTATTTTATTTTGTTCTACCACCTTTTCCATCATTAGATTATGATATACCCATATCTTGATCCTGCTACCACCATCCCACTAGTAGATCACAATATACCGCTTCTCATTCCATCCTCCACTATCGACCTCTATTCCACCCCATATGGTACCGTCTCATTGAAGATACCCCCTAAGCCATCTACTGATCTCCTTTCCCAAATCTACTGGTCCACTAATCCGATATTCCCTAAACCTGCACCTTGTCTTCTAATCTCTGGAAAATTCGTTCCATCAGTTTTATTCAGAAGACGGCCCCCACCGTACCCATGCCTGAAAACTGTAATCTTCCCCCATAGTGGCCGACCAAATTGATCACTACTGATGAAGAACATCGAGCATCAACCATTAACTAAAGAACCCTGATGCCCCCTCTATATTTAGAAAACACACACGCTGGCCGCTGCAGGAGATGGATTCCACCTAAATCCTATCACCCTGTAGAGATGATCAGACCTACATGGTAGGCAGATAAGAATGAAGAGAAGAAAAAAAGATAAAAAAATGAATATATAAATATATATATAGGTTTATGTAAATATACATCAATATTAAAAAGTATTTTTGTTTGTAAATATTTTTATATTTCTATAATAATAGTAATAATAATAAATACAAATATATTAATACTAATATGTATATACATATTAAAATAAAAATAATTTATTTATACTTGTGTATATATTTAATACTAGTATAATATAACTAAGTAATATACATATAATACTCAAAGTGGTCAATGCCCTTGAAAATGTTAACTGGTCAAGAGACCCCAAATTGGATTTTGGGAAAAATATCTAAGCATCTCAACTATAATTTTAGGACAATTTTTCTAAATGATTCATTTAATTCGTTTTCTCCAAAAGGAGAATGTGGGAATTAAAATAAGGGCAGGTGACCTCACTCATTGATTGATTCCCTTGAACATATCACGTGAAGAGCAACTGGGTGAAGGATAGTGGTTTTTATATTGATCAAATAATTAAGGATTTTAGAATTACTTTTGAAGGGGCTTGTGATATGATCACTGTTGAGGAGGATGGTTCATAGTGAATGTTCCACATGGAGGAAAGAGATATCATCTAGGATCTATGATATGATCTAGCTATGGATGATGGAAAGAATAAAAAGTGTCTAAAATAAGAGACACTCACACTTCTTGGAGAAAGACATAACATCACACCACAACACACCACTTATAACAGGTAGGAGAACAGAATGGAGATCAGACATTGGGAACTACTGGGAATCATGCAGGAGATGTAGGAGAGAGAAGTTTTTTCCCACATTTCTTCTGTTTCTTCTTTACTATTTCAGGTATAGTTCTGTTTCAAAGTCATTTAATTTGTTAAATTCGATCATGATTATATACTAATAACTTTCAGGTGAATATGTTTTGTTGGTTAATCTATTTTACTTTGTTCATTTATTTTCAATTATGGGTTCTTCTCTCTCTCTCTCTCTCTCTTTCTCTCATCAGACAAACAATTTTAAGAAAACATCATGTATTAGTGAAAACTGATCTTGATTAGGAATTAATTCAAATTGTATTCAATATGAGGATTTATATTAAAAGTGAATCAATCCAAAGAGAGAGTAGCACATAGAGTTCAACTAAAAAGTAAAACTCTGTGATAAATGATTTTTTTAGAATCAGTGATCAAATGATCTCTTCTATTGAAAAACTGTATTGGTTATTCTATCATAGATTAACCTAATAAAAAATCTATTTATCATATTTGAATTAGTTCTATATTTTTACATTCAAATGCATGAACAATAGAAAATCATAAAAAAATCATCCATCCAATTTCCCTTGTTCATCAATTGGTTCTTCTTGTGGTTATTTAATATTATGTCTTTCTTGCATGCCTAAATTCACACTCACATTCACACTCTCACAAATATTCATTTTCATCACTAGTTCATCACCATCCTCATTTTTTTCATGTGATGTTTAATTTTTATTTTTGTTTTATATTTTTATTGGTCCCTCAAATCTTAGTAGTAATCTGTAGTTTATCCCTTATTACCATAGTACTATTTATAGGTAGTAAGTAGGTTTATAAATTTTAAATTTTCACAATTCCAACAAAGAACGTGTAAGTGAATGAGTGGCCATAAAATGATGAAGTGATTTTTGAATTATAAAATACTCTTAAAGCCTTTAGGGTGCAATACATTTTTCCCTTATTCAATGGTTTTGGTTTGGCATAGTGGGATATTATTGTCCATACAAAAATATTTGAGGTTTTCTTATGGGGATATTTTAAGGTTTCCATCATTTTATAGTTTTATCCCCAATAAGTGAGAGTTTATTTGGAAATGGATTTTTTTCGGTATCCTTCAAGGTGATAAATGAGTGAAAGAATATATAAAATATTTTTTCAATTTTGGAGCCTTACTATGAAGTTTCTACTAATGATTCAAAGAAGTCATGGTTCTCTGATAGAGACCTATCTCAAGAGATGCATTTTTGATTACTAAATTTGTTCTAGATACCATTTAGGAAGTAGATTTAAAAGCAACTATTATTGACGAAATCATGGAAGGGAAACCTATGATGTGTGATGCTTCTTCTTCCACTAGATCTTGTAGAGAATATTTTTCAAAATAGGAAGTGAGGCATGAAAAAGGTAAGGGAAGGATGTTAAGTCCTCAACATACCATTCTTATATTAGTAAAGATGAATCTAGTTGTTTGTTTTCAATGTGGTAAGTGTTAAAAAATTAACAATTTAGGTCGGTTAGAATTTAGGAACTATCATCGATTTAGCTACCCTAGTCACATTTGGAGTTTCTATGAGTTGGTATGGAATTAAACAAAAAATTATCATTACAATAACAGATTTTTTTCTGTGGTGTTCTCTATCTTCAATTCAATAGGAGAGTTGGAAGATGGGCCTTGTTTTGGGAGATTCCTTTTTTGTAATGTTTCTTTTGGATTAGGGGATTATCTAATATTTTTTGTATCAATCTTCCATTTTTCAATATATGAAAATTATTTTTTTCTTAAATTTGATTATTTTAAGAAGTTCATGACTCATTATTTTAGCTTATTTCTCTTATAAAATTTAAAATATGGGTCATTTTCTATTTATTAGTTTAGACATGAGGGGGACATGGGGTTCATTCTATGATACATGGGGGTGTGGTTTCGTTTCTGATTGGGTTGTGGACTCCACCATGCTATATATATATCCATTAGAATTCCCACATAATGGTGTTTTATAGCATTTTATGTCAACAAACGCATATTAAAATTGAGACCCTTAGGTAATAAACCAGTCAGTTCTTTGTGAGACATAACTTTTTGTATTGTGCTTTTTGGTTTTTAGATGTTATGAGTTTTGGGGTGTCAACCTGTAACCTTTTGAGATGTTTCCAATCTTGGTCTCAGTCTGGTTCTGTAAGATCTTGGGATTTCGTATTAGGTAAGGATCCTTTATTTTTTAGTTTTAATGTTTAATTATGGCATTATGTGAGTATCCTCAAAGTTCACAGGTGATTCAGATGTGTTCAGGGCTTTTTCAGAGCCCAAAAATAGGTTTTCTATTGAAAATGGCCTAGCAAATGGTTAGTGAAAACCATGCGGGGTAGGACTCACAGGTTGACTCAAACATGTGAGGTGGGATAGAGGGGTGGTATAGGCCACATGATTAAGCAAAACTATGTGGAATGGGCTCCATGTATGTGTGGTCATGTCTGTTGTTTTTGAAAATATTACATAGGCTCAGCACACAATTTTCACATGGTTAGTGAAACCATATTAGGAAATTATGCGGTTTCCCATTGGACTATATGAAACCATGTGGGTAAACCATGAATCCCTTGTATATTTGGAATTTTATAATTTTTAATTAAACTAAAAACTCTTTTTAAAACCAAATTTATGTTTTGTTCTAATAAACAATAGTGGAGAAGCTTGTGAGATCTCCTTGGGTTCCAAAACAAGGATTTGATCCTGGGTTTTCAGCTGACTTATAATTCGAGTGTGGTTTCTCTCATCATATGAGCATCAGTAAGATATACATTCCTTTTTAGATATTATCAATTTGTTTGGCTATCGATTACACTGTTTGGATTTAGCCTCATATTCCATAATTTTATATTCTTCATCCATTCATCGTATTTATTATAAACTAAGTCAAATCAATACTTTATACTAGATGATCAATCCACTACCGAGCTAATGTTGGTGGTCTATAATTTTCTTTCACAATTTGGTATTTTTTAGAGATATTGGCATTTATGAAGCCCTCTATACATTCCAGTGCAACCCTGACTTTGAATGGTTTACCAATAATGGATGTAACGAGACCAATTAGGGATTACCATAGGATCCATTGTGATGCGTTGATACATGTTTCCCAAACCAAGGTCACCCATGGGGTGAAGATTATGAATAATTCACGTTTATGCCATGTTAGGCCACATAAGGGGTGTGTATTGGGTTTTCCATGTTATTAGAATCTAATTATAAGTGGAATGGGTTGTATGGGAAGATTAATAGATATTTCTACTCCTTCGATTAGATTTATTATATTAAAATTTAATTGGATAATTGTTGAATTTATCAAATAAGCTATGGTAAATGTGATGTGTTAAAATGGAATAAGTGGATTAAGTTAAATGGGTGGGTATACCCATGGAATATGGTAAACTATGAAATTTAATAAATGGGTGGGTATACCCATGTGACATTTCTATTTGAAATTTATGATAAATGGGTGTGTATACCCATGGAATATGTTAAAATGTGAATGGTGATAAATGGGTGGGTATACCCATGTGACATGTCTAATTGAAATTGATGATAAATGGGTGGGTATACCCATGTGATTTGATTAAATGGAAATTGAATACATGAGTGGGTATACTCATGTGATGTTTTTGGTATGGAAGGTATTAAATGATTGGGTATACTCATTATACGAAATTGAATGAATGTGATTATGTGACTGGGTAGACTTACATTGAATTGAATTGTTTAATGGTATGAATGAATGTAAGTGTGTATAGATGACATTGATGGATCTCCATGGAATTGGAATATGGTTTTGGATGCCTTTCTTAGAGTATGCTCTTTGGGACTTTATACCGTGGGATGCCTCAGGACTGGATAACCCCTGGATTTGGTTTACTTGGACTCACAAAAGACTTGTCTAGTATGAAATTCTCCTAGGAATCCTATTAGTTCCTATATACTGTTTCCATCAATATAATCCTTGGACTTGATTGGGATTCCTTGGTTCATGAAACATTGGATCCATCCCTTGTGTGGTATGATGCTTTAGTTGATATGACAAGGTTGTTGGATTTTGATTCACTAAGAGTATACGGTAAAGCCATGGTTACTTGATATGTATGGGAGTATGGAGAGGATGTGTTGTTTGTTTATGTTTCTTCTAGATTCCTTGTTAGGAGATGACACTTATTGAAGACAGACTTGAGAGGATTTTTTGTATTACTTGATTGTAGTAGTTATATGCCCTGGGCATTCACACTGACATTACTACTTACTTACACTTTTTTAGCATATTCTAATGATCCTTAAAACTGTATAGAATTTTGGGAGGTTACCTACTATGATGTTGTCTCACACCATATATAGAACTATTTGGGGACCCAAACATATTATAATGTTGCAGGATATGTTAGGGGAAAGCGCCATAATATAGGTTTTTGACTGTTTCGTTGGAATGACAGAGGATGGGACCAAGATGAGGCTTGCAATGTTGGTACACTTTTTTGGAATTTTTTTAATTTGTATACATGTACTATACTATATTACCATGTACCTATTTTGGTTGTTTTATAGATCCATGTATCATATTTATAATTATATATGATCCATCCTTTTATATTGTTATCTGTTCTTTCTATGCATCTATTGTCTGCTCATTTTACTGCTTCCACTATCTATATTCTGCTGAATTTTTCTGTGATATGCTCTGGTAATGAGGGCATAGTCTCCCCATTTAAAAACCTAGGACCTCATTACTAGTTGGTATCCTTTAGGATTTAGGGAGATGTTCTTGAGTCCATGTATCCAACCGAGCTTGGGCCACTGTTGAGTGGCATTAAGTTCTAAGAAATTAAGAAGTGTTAAAATAGGATTTATTTTCTAGTTTGACTAACTATTTGGCTACAATATAAATGGATAGGAAGGCAATAAAATTTGGAAATATGTTTTTCTTGAGATTAGCTACCCCACGTATAGGGAAAAGCCAAATTTATTTGAATGGAATTTTGATTATTAGGATTTTGACTATTTCAATTGATTTGATTTTATCATTGGGTGATAGACTTGATTTATGTTGTTTCTATTTTTGTAATTGTGGGTTCTATTTCTATTTAAACATGATGAGATGAGAGTAATCTATCTCATGCATCATATCTGTAGTTGTTAGAAATTGCATTTCATGCATTATGCCATGTCATTTAGAATGCATTACTTATTTCACAGTATTATGATAGGTTGATTGATAGATATATCTGCGGTTGTGATAGATTTTGTGTAGTGTATAAAGGATTTTCACCATATTTTAGTTTCGAAGGTGTCTGGGCCCTTATGTACTGGGAAATGGTGCACTAGAGAAAAATCAATTGTTTGAGAGATTTTGATATGTATGGATTTAATGGGAACCATGTTTTTTATTCATGAGGTATTATGGCCCCTCATGAATTTGGAATTGGTAAACCATTGGTTAAACCTCCTTGAATAATTTTAATAGTAAAAGGAATTGTAAAATGGATGTGTATTCAATAGAAATTGAACTGGAAACATAAATTGATGAATAAAGACTTGAACTACACCCGATATTTGAGTGGGAAAGGGGTTGGGTTTCTAGATGTGTTTTGGTTTTTCATTTTTATAGTCTTGTATTTAGGGAAAGGCTATGGGGTATGACTTGTTTTATGAGGTTTTTTACTTGTCCTGTGCATTTGATCTGTGATATTTGGACTCGTTCTTTTCAAAGTCATGTGTTTGGTATTTTAGAGGCATGCCACCATAATGACCTCATGTTGCATGCTAAGAGGGTGGAGACGACCATGCTCTAGAGGTTTTGGTTTACTAGAGGATCCTCTATTAGTTCTAGCTATAGCACTAGCTACTATTCCGGACATAGGTGTTGAGGCACTATTCTACAAGAGTTTCTTTCACTATATGCAAACTTTATTGGGAGCACTATAACCTACGTTGTCCATGGCTGAGATGATTAAGGTGTTCTATTAGCAGCAGCATCCCATGTTTTTATGGGATGATGGTCTATAGGTAGTTGATCTATGGATAGATACAACATTTTTGATATTCAAGTATCTTGAGACGCCTCCTGATAGGAGGGTAAATCTCATGACAAATATTCTCAGTAGAGAAGCAATGTGGTAATGGGAAGTAATGAACCTGGCTGATTGGGTGAGGTATATGGGTTGGGTTGATTTCCAAACTCGCTTTTATGAAACCTTTTACCCCAAGACTCTAAGAGTAGAGTGGGATAGTAATCTCATGTGTCTGGAGAAGGGAACGATGAAATTAATGGAATACTCAGAACACTTTCCATAGTTGTGCGTACTTTGCTGACATATCTTACAGATGAGTTATCTATCATGAGACACTTCATGGATGGTCTATGAAATTCTATTACATATCATGTCAACAAGTTTATAATGAACTCTATCACTGAGATAGTGAATCATGAATTGATTGTAGAGAAAATCATGAGGTAATTTGGGGGCATAGAGCAAGGAAGTGTTGTCTCTCGACCCAGTGGTTCTACATCTTTAGGTAGGAAGCATATTTTTGAAGCATCTCGTGAGATGAGTTCTAGTCAAGATATGGGTACTATTATTTCTCTTTTCTTCTATCAATGTGGAAGACGAGGCCACATAAAGAATCAGTGTGACCATGAACCAATTGAGTTCCCATATTTAGGAATAATGGGGCATCTGAAATGTTTTTACAGGACCTTCCTTCCAACTATGAGTGGTAGGGGCATAGATACCACATTAGGTTCAAGAGAAGGTTCCTCAAAAACACATCATGTAGGAAAATAGATAAATTTTGGATAATCATGATATGTTAGTGGTGTCTATGGAAGAGTCATCTAGATACAAGTTACACTGATGCATCATAGTGGGCCTACTATGAGAAGTGTGGTTGGGTCACAGGGCTATGGTGGCCAGTTCTTTTCTGTATAGCCTACCCATGAGAAGTAGGGTATTGGACCATCAATGGTGAGAGGTATGATCCTAGTATTCTCTACTACTTCGTCTTCTCTTTTATATATAGGTTCATCAAATAGTTTTATATCTCCACTTGTGGTAAAAATCGTTGGGATTATTGATTTTCCCTATGAGAGCATTATTATGATAGAAACACCATTAGGAAATAAAATAGAAGATTTTAAATAGTTTAGTGAGTGCAACCTTGATGTTGGTGGGTGTCACTTCATCTAAATTCTATATATCCTTGAGATAACAGGGTTTGATGTCATACTTGTGATGGACTAGCTAGTTGCCTATCGAGCTTATGTGGAACTTTATTTCTATAGGGTGAATTTTACATCACAATATGGTGTAGTGAATACTCACAGGGGTTAATGTAATGTTATTGCAAACCGAACTGGACACTATTTTCATAGGATAGAAGTAATGACAGAGAAACAAGCTAGTTTGTTTCTAGATGACCAGGGAGTGAGTCGGGAGGACTTTTGTCCAATGGTTGATCACTTTTGGGATATCTTTATCGGTTAATTCTTTGGTTTAACTCATGACAGAGAGGTGGAGTTATCCATCAAGCTAGTTCCAGGAGCTACATCGATATCCATTCTTCCTTATAGGATGTCAACGAAAGAGTTAAAAGATACCAATAGTAATCTAGAGGATTCAGAGGTGAAGGGGTTTATTTGACCCAATACTTCTCTGTTGTGTTTGTTGATCCTATTTGTAAACAATTCAGATTGTACCCTTAGGCTATGCATGGATTATCAGAAGTTGAACCAGCTGATGGTTAAAAACCAATATCCATTTTCATAGATAGATGACCTATTTGATCAACTTCAAGGAGCCCAAGTGTTCTTAAAAATTTATTTTAGGTCAATATTTCACCAGGTGTGTGTTCAAACTGTATATATACCACATACAACCTTTTTTAGTAGGTATGGTCCATACAAGTATCTTGTTATGTCATTCGGTCTCAGTAATGCACCAACAGTGTACATGGAATTGATTAACCAAGCGATCAATCCTTACCTGCATTCATTTTTAGTGGTTTTTGTGGTTGATATGTTGGTGTATTCTCACAATTGAAACGACCATGCCAACCATATTGAGGTCATTTTGAATTAATTGGGAGGGAATCAGTTATAGGCTAAGATCACAATGTGCCACTTTTGGATGGATCATATTCACTTCCTCTATCACATCATCATGGAGACAGGAGTGTCAGTGGACCCAGAGAAGGAGATAGATATAGTTTCTTGGGAACATCCCAAGAACATTTTTGACATATGGAGTATCATGAGGCTAGATTATTGTTACAGTTGTATTATTCAGAAATTCTCATGCTTAATACCCGAATGGCCCGAAGGCCTTCATTTTTATAGATTTTTTATAACACCCCTTTCAAGGGATGAGGGGGAACCCTTACAAGGCCCGTAGGCTCAGAGATTACAAGGCTCGTAGGCTTAGGAGATTACATGACCCAAAGGTCTTAGGGAATTCAACCAGACTATCTATAAGGAACTGCCCCTCCCCAGCATCTGCATCATGATAGTAGCTCTCCACCATTGTATGGTCGTCTAGCTAGGCTTCCTGTGCAAGAACAGGCTAGTACCGATGGCATAGTCATACCCTCTCATTCTAAAAATCCATTTGGTTCTGCTCTGGTGAGTGCACCTGCTCTAAATCCTCATCTGGGGATGCTCCTTTTTTTAGTGTGTCTGGGGCAACTGCATGTGACCCGAAGGCCTTGAGGTGGCACGAGGGCCTTAAAGGTGTTCTGAAATCCCTACTGACCCAAAGGCCTAGGTGGCCCTAAATCCTTAAGGACTCTAACCCCAAACCGGTGGCCCAAGGTGAATAGTTTCATTGATGAGATTTAATAAGAAGGGTGTGAAGTTTGTATAGTATGATTCATTAGGGACATCAATTTAGAAGCTAAAATAATGGTTGAAATCAGCACATGTCATGATACTGCTAGAGTGTGGTAGAAGCTACATTATGTATTATGACACATCAAGTATTGGGATGGGAGAAGTGATGATATATAAAGATAGAGTTGTGCAATATGGGTCTCAGTATATGAGGCCACATGAGAGGTACTACCTGACACATAATCTCAAGTTGGCTATAGTTGTTAATGATTTTTTTTAGAGACATTACTTACCAGGATATAATTTTGTGTTGTACATGGACCAAAAGAGCCTCAAGTATATATTTACACAA
Source organism: Viscum album (assembly GCA_963277665.1). Taxonomy (NCBI): domain Eukaryota; kingdom Viridiplantae; phylum Streptophyta; class Magnoliopsida; order Santalales; family Viscaceae; genus Viscum; species Viscum album. The sequence continues at coordinate 859,708,661 of OY728143.1, read as the reverse complement.
TGTGATCTAAACCTAATGTAGTGGTGGTGTTCCCAATACCTTCAATATTTTTACATCGAGCTTGCCTAAACACCTGGTAAAGGTAATACAGTGGTCGATGCGCTGGGCATAAGGACTCAAATACTTGTAGTACAATAGGCTAGTAGTGAGTGGAAGCTTATGTATTTGTTCTCTGAGATACACTTGGAGGTGCATGATAGTCTTGGAACGAATTATATATCATCCTTCAATGTGACCTCTACCCTAATGGATAGAGTAAGGATGTGGTAGGTATCAGATTCAGAAGGTCTAGTCTTATGGGAGAGTGTGGTTGGTGAGGGTACACCTCTTTATAAAACTATTGGAAAGGATGAGACTATGCATATCCATGGATGTTTTTGGGTTCTATTGGATATACCCAAGGATATGATACATTAATTTCATACTACATCTTGGGCAGTGCACCCTGGAGTTGCTAAGATGTACCATGAATTGCACTGTCAGTACTAGTGGCCAGGTATGAAGCATGAGGAAGCTGGTTTTGTTATGAGGTGTTCCAACTTTCAATAGGTGAAGGAATAACATCAATTACCATATAGGATTTTACAACAGTTAAGTTTTCCTAAGTGGATATGGGATGATGTCGCAATGGATTTCACGACCGGTTTCCCGAGGTCGCCTCAGGGAAAAGATGTTGTGTGTGTTGTGGTCGACAGGCATACAACAAATGTTTATTTATTACTGTTCAAGGATAACTCTAATTTTTATGACCTATGAAGGTTGTAAATTAATTATATTGTATGACTACATGGGGTCCCATGCACTATTGTTTCAGATAGGGGAGAAATATTTGCATCTCATTTCTGGAAGTGTTTTCAAAGGGTTCTAGGAACATATGTTCTTTTAAACACTTCATATCACCCTCAAATGGATGGAAAATAAAAGAGTGTGATAAAGGTGCTAGAGGAAATTCTACAATCATGCACCCTAGATTTTAGGGTCACTTAGGAGAGAATAAGTTTTCTATTTGGTTCTCCTACAATAATAGTTATTAGAGGACTATACAGATGGAACATAACGAGGCTTTATATGGAAAGTCTTGTTGATTACCCCTATACTAGTTAGAGGTAGGTGTAGAAGATTTACTGGGACCATGTCCCATGATTGAGACTTATGATATGGTCCAAATAATTAAAAATCAAATTTATACTGTAGAGTATTGGAAAAATTCATTCACTGATCACCACAGAGAACCTCCAGAGTTATAGGTTAGGGATTGAGTTTTCTTTATCTGTTTCACTGAGACTGAGGCATAAGAGAATCAGAAGATCGGGTAATATTTCACCGAGATATGGTATGCCATTAGAGATTCTGGAGAGTTATTTCATTATCCTATCAGTTTCAGTTACCTCATTGGTGTCGATCCATGAATGATATCTTCCATGATTCTTAATTGTGTTATTCTCATTTACACCCATCTCATTCTTTTTAACCTAAGGAGGCTGAGTTACTGGTTGATTCATCCTTTAAGGATTATTTTATTCGTATAGTTGATATGAACATGAGGGTTCTCCAAGGATGTTAAATTACTCTAGTACATGTGATATGGAATCACATTCATTTAAAGGACAAGACTTGGGAGAGGGAGGCCAATGTACGTGCACCCTGGCCAAAGTTGTTCTCGAACAAATATTGACCACCCTACAGAGAGAAAATTGGGGATAAATTTCTATAAGGTGGAAGATTGTATGAACCTAAGTTTTCTTATTATGTACAAATCTATAATTTTTTAGTTTTAATGTTTAATTATGTCCTTGTGTGAGTATTCTATTTTTTAATGGGTGTTTAGAAGGTGTCCAGTGTTTTTTTTTCGGATCCCGGAACCATGTTTTGGGCCGAAAATCATTTGTTACACAATTAGTGAAAATCATGTGGGGAAGGACACATGGTTTGAAAAAACCTTGTTAGGATAGATAGAGGGGTGGTATAGATTCCATAGTTAAGCCAAACCTTGCAGAATGGGCTACAGGGCCATGCAACCATGTCTGTATTTTTTGTAATCTCTCATAGAGGCATAGCACAAATTTTTCCCAAGGTTAGTGAAATCATACAAGGAAACCATGCATGTTCCCAATGGCCTATAAGAAACAATACACTGTTTCAACAGATTTTGAAAATTTGTGTAAGTAAACCATGTAGCCTCTGTATTTTTGGAATTTTACACTTTTTCATTAAATTAAAATTTCTTTTCAAAACCAAATTTAGGTTTTGTTTCACTTCAAAGTAGTGGAGATTCTTGAGATCTCTCCTTAGGGGCCCAAATTATGAGATCATCCAAGTTCTTCGTATAACCTCTAATTCAAGTTCGTTTGGTCTCATCAGATCTACAATGGTAAGATCTATATTCCTTTTTATCTATTCTCGATTCTTATGGCTATCAATTGTGTTGTTTGGACTTAGGCTCATATAACCTAATTTTTTATTCCTCAATCATTCTTCATATTTCTCTTTATTCATGTCGAATCAAGACTTGATACTAGACGATCACTCCACTACCAAGATAAGGTAGGTGGTCTATTATTTTCTTTCAACTTTTCGTGATTTTTAGAGCTATCGGTCGTTACGCCACACACTAGAATTTCGTGCGCGGCCCCGATTTTGAATGGGTTAGCAATAATGGATTTAATTGGACCTATTTGGGATTCCAATAGGATCTGATGTGGTGCGTTAATACCCATTTCACAAACCAAGGTCACCCATGGGATGCACCTTAGTAAAATTCCATGTTTATACCATGTTAGGCCACCTAAGGGGTGTGTTTTGGGTTATCGTTATTATAAGAATCCAATTATAAGTGGAATGGGTTGAATGGGATGATTTGGAGAGAGTTTTCCACATTTTCTTAGATTTATTATATTGAACATAAATTGGATAATTTTTTAATTGATAAAATATGTTATGTTGAATGCAATGTGTTAAAATTGCATAAATGGATTCAATCAAATGGATGTGTATACCCATGGAAATTGTTAAACAGTGAATGGGGATAAATGGGTGGGTATCCACATGTAATATGTTAAACTATGAATAGTGATAAATGGGAGGGTATACCCATGTGAAATCTATAATTGAAATTTATGATAAATGGGTGTGTATACCCGTAGAATATTATAAATTTTTAATGGTGATAAATGGATGGGTATACCCATGTGACATGTCTAATTGAACTTGATGAACAATTGGTGGGAATACCCATGCTATTTGATTAAATAGAAATGGAATAAATGATTTGGTATACTCATATAATGTTTTTTTATAAAATGTATTAAATTAATGGGTGTACTCATTATACAAAATTTAATGAATGTGATTATATTGGTTGGTTGGAAAATATTGATTAGAATTATTGAATGGTATGAATGAATGTATGTTTCTAAAGATTCCATGGATGGCTCTCAATGGATCTAGAACACGATAGTGGACACCATTGGTTGAGTATATCCATAGGTTCTTGATTTTATGGGATGTATCAGGCCATTTTAACCCTTCGATCCGACTTTCCACGACTCGCATACGACTTGTCTGGTATGACATGATCCTATGACTCCAACCAGTGCATATATAAAGTTTCCATTGAAAATATCCTTGGACTGGACAAGGATTCCTTAATTTTTGATAACTTCAATCCTTATATTGTATGGTTTGATACTGTATTTGATATTTCACGGTCATTGGAATGTAAATCACTCAGAGTATAGTGAAAGGACGTGGTGACTTTAAATGTATGGGAGTACGGATAGGCCATGTTGTTTGTTTATATGTCTTATAGTTACCTTATTAAGTATTGAATATTATTATAGGGAGCCTTAATAGGATTTTTGGTTTTATTTTACTTTTTATTAGTTAAATTACCTGTTAATTCACACTAACATTAATTCTTACAAACAGTTGTTTATAATATTTCATGTACTGCATAGAACTATATAGACTTCTGGGGGTTACCTACTAGGATATTATCTCACACCCTATTTGGACCTCCTTGGGGACCAAAAAATATCATATTTTTTCATGTAATAATAGGGTAAATCATCCTAATATAGGTTTTTTACTATTTCATAAGATAAGGGGAGCATGGGACTAAGCTATGTCTTGCGATGTTGGAACACTTTTTCCCTTTTTTGTATTTTGTAGAGATGAACTGTACTGCAATTCCATGTACCTATTTTGGTTATTTTATAGATACGTGTATCATCTTCATCATTGTATATGATCCATCTTTTGAGATTTCTATCTATTCCTATTATGTATCTATTTTCTACTTATTTTAAAGTTTATGCTATTTGTGTTCTATTGACTTCCATTGTGATAAACTCTAGTAATATGGGCATAGTATCCCCACTAACACACCTAGGCACTCATTGCTAGTCAGAAGCCTATATCATTTTGGAATATGTGCTCAAGGAAATGTAGCCAACTGATATTGAAGAACTATTTATTGTCATCCATGTCCAAGACATTACAGGTTCTCCTTGGTTGGTGCAGCTTTACTGTTTCTATAAGATATTTTGGAAAACATGAATTCTCGTTATTTCCCTCATATTTTGAAGAGGTTTTCTATGGATCCATAATTTTATATTATTTTTAAATGGTTGGGAGAATATACCAAATCTCCATGTGATTATTCCCTTTAATGAATATGAATCATTGAGTTCATTCCATATGTCCTTTGTTTTGATGCTTTAGAGGTTAGTGGTAATTGAGTCTTCTCTAGTGTAGAGTTTGTCTTAGAATTACTACTTGTCTAAAGTTTATAGGTACTTTATAAGGGAATAAAGTATTATTGTGTGGATTTTTTAACACCCTTTGATGTCATTTTATAGGTTTTATCTTCTGTTGATGTTTATCATAGGATTCTAGGATGCTCTGGTTCAAAATTTGGAGTTTTAGAGGATTTTCCTAGGGTGCATGGTTATAGTGCACAGATTAAAAATCATTTGAGATCCCTAGGGGAAACCATATAACATTTCAAGTGAGGTATTGGTGTATGAATAGTATACATATAGTTAAGGAAACCATGCGAGAAAATTCATGCAACATAGGCATTTGATATAGTTCCAGACCCACTATTATGTGAACGGTTTGGAAGACCATGTTGGGTAACCATGAAACCTGCATAGGTTGGTGGGTTTTTAGTCTTTTCTACTATTTTTATTTGAGTATTGACTCCTAATACACCTTTATTTTATCAACATGTCCCCAATTCCTCCCATGTGGTTTTTTCCTCCCTCAATGCTCCTCTTTGATGGATTCTAGGTGGTTTCTTGGTGGTTCCCCACTAGATCAAGAGGTATTAGCTTCTCTCAACTATTCATCTTGTTTTCTATATGTTTATCCAAAATCTCTTACCATATTGGTTAGGATGTAAATATTTTATGGTATATGGTTTAAATTATTTGTTTTTTTTTATTTTAATGGTTGCGATTCATAATAGGAGTCCTTCTTTGGTGGATTTTGCCAAAGCTGACATGGTTCCATCACTTGAGGTAGTATTTTTCTTCATTTATTCTATATTTACATGATTTATTTTGTTTATAAATTCATTTTTTCCCTAGATAATTTTGGTGTGGGATATATTAGGTTTTTATTCTATATATTCTATTGATATTGATTTATTTTTAGGTGGAATATATGTCGAATTTTATTCTTTAAATGGTGTTTTTATGTGAAAACAGAGTTTATGTACTCCCATTGTTTGATAAAATAAAAAACATTGTTTTATTAATTAAATACAATTGTTTTTGGTATTTTTGTAAAAATGAGTATTTCATTGTTGGATTCATTTTTGTGTTAAAATACATCTTTTATATTTAAAGTTGTGTTTTAGTGTGAAAATTTGAAATGCGGTTTCCTTTGAATTGTGTTGTTGTAATTAGTTATTATGTTTTACTTTAGGAATTGTGTTGGAAATCAATTTTGTTTTGAAAAAGGGATACTAGAATGTATATGCTATATGTATAAAATTGAAGGTCAAAGTAGCAACTTATGATGTGGGGATTTTTTACTATTTCCTAGTTGAGCCCCTTTATTTTTCTAGTGTTGTGACTATACATGTGGTGGGTGATTGGTTACCTGGATCATTTTTTCCTGTTTGTTGGGGATTGCCTTGAGGGTAGTGTTGTAACATCCCAGGTAAATAATGAATAAAACATTTCCATATTTATTAATATTTACGAATTAAATATTAATTTTACTTTAAAGGGGTTGCTATGTTCGATAGCGTACCCGATACGCAACAAAGAGTTTCTTTGAAATCTTACGTTGCACACCAGTAATAAAATAATATTATTTTAAATGGTAGTTAACACATAGCCATTGTATTGCCAGGAATGGATAGAAATAACTAAAATATGATTATATATGTTTTTAAATGTTTTTACATTTATCCAATAAAATATAAAGGCTTAAAATACGAAAAGAATTTAATTTTAGGCTTTTATACCCTAATTTTCACTAAAGGTTCACTTATCGCCTTTTGATGGAGAACCGTCATTAAATATAGTTTTGGTCACTTTTATACGTTCTATTGGACCAAATAAAACTCTTTTTTAGAATTGGGACATCAAAATTTACTTTGTGTAAATTTTTGGTATCTTTCCAATAAAGTTCATTTTTTTAATGAATAGTGAAAATGTTGTATTTTAATTCAAAACCCCTTTTTAATATAACTTATTTATATGATTATATTATCGTTTGAATTGGTTTTAAAGTGAAAATAGAATATATTTTTACCATTTAATCCAATATTGGTCGTTAGAATTAATTTCACTTTGAAATCGGACTTAAACTAGTGTCAATCTTTTGATACTTATTGTTTCATGAAAACACGCTATTTGCTCTGACAGCGGGAATTAATTATTAAATTAATTAATGAAACTTATATGTTTTGAATTTTGTAAAATAGACTTCATTTTTGAATTCGTAATATCTAATATAGCATAGGGTGAAGTTTTGGTATTTTTCTGAAAAACTTCAATTTTTGATGAATAGTGAAACCACTAAGTGGTACTTATAAAAACTGATTTTTCGTTTAAATGAAATTTTAACACATCTGTGTTTTGAATTTCAAAAATCCTACATACATGGTTGTCATTAAGAAGTAAAATGTGGTTCAATGGGATTAAAATAATTTTTGTTGAATAGTAACTTATTAAGTTTTTAATCGCGATTAGAGGTAATTAGTGTAGTTTAAGGTAAAAATAATGTTTTAATAATATGGAATGACCTAGACACATGTCCTACCCTTATTGGATGTGTCATGGCCGACCAATACAATCCATGGGTCAACTTGGGGACCCCATAGAGCCACTTTAGTTGGAAAATGACATTAATATCTTTTTATTTAATGTTAAAATAAAAATGTCACAAACATGAGTTGTTTAACTAAAACAATTTTAACATGGGGTTATACAAGTCATATTTTTGACTATAAATAGTAATTTGAAATATAAAAATATTTCCTACATCATAGTATTTTTTTTATAATTTTTAGATGTTAAATAAATTAAATTATTTATGACATCATGATGATGCAGCGATGACCTCATTATTTAACGATTTAAATAAAATGGAAAGATAATGTAAAATCTAAGACCTACACATGTCCAAAACCTATTGGATGGGTGGATTTAGAACCCTTATCACCTTATCCTAGAAACACATCATTTTGGGACCATTAAAATCTGAAACTCATTCTAAAATAAAGTAACATTTCCTTACTTTCCAAGAGTGCCCCTCCTCTCCTCTTATAAAAGGCCCCCACATCTACCTCCTTATCCACACTTCCAAAGCCTTTGGATCGGACAAACCCTGCCCATTTTATCTCTCCACATCCCTCTCTTACTCCTTGAATCCTCACTTTGGTCATAAGTCTTCTCAAGGAAGCCTTTGAGCTCAAATCTAAGAGAGTTACCCGATTTTAAGGTAATGTGTTCACTTGTGTTCTTTTGTTTTATTTTGCTTCTCCAACCCCCTAAACTCTTTTTATTCATTTCTTTTGTAACAAATACAGTATATTCAATATACTAGGATGTTTTTATAATAGTGATTCTAGCTACACTTACACACACCTACATCTAATGGTTAAAGAACATACTGTTTCCGTGGATGGCGAATTTCTACCTCCCGAAACGATGATTGTTCAACATTCTTTTAACACCTTCAATGGTGGCCATTAAGATGAAACTATATTTATATATGATATATAATATGTTTATTTTTTCCTTAAGCTTCTGTATTTTTCATTTTGAGCATACCTTTATGGCTTTCATTATGGGTAAACACGATATTTTCATTTTAGGAAGTGCGGACTACCGCCCCCTCAAAGTGATTTGATTCATTAATGCCATATGTGGGACGTATAAAGGATGGATTTAAAGTTATTATATATGATTTTATACTGAAATTATAATATACCTCTATATCATTATTTTTTTTCTTTCCATTAAAGTATGAGATAGAAATTAAAGTAGCGTTCATGCGTACGTACGGCTTACCGTCTCCATGAACAGTGCATTTCATTTCTTATCCCCAAATGTAATGTACTATTATAAGTACATATATATAATGGATATATATGATGTATGTTACATCTAAATGATTAATATAATTCTGGAATTAAAATATACATACCTCTCATTTAGTTTTAATTCCATTAATATGACATAGAAATGAAAGTAGCATTCATGCGTACGTACGGCTTACCGTCTCCATGAACGGTGCATTTCATTTCTTACCTATAAATGTTTATGTAATATTATAAATACATGTATATGATAGATATATATGATATATATGATATACAAATCAGGAATTTCATTTTGTATATAAAGAAACTTTGACCACACGAACAACATGTAATTGTAAGAAGTCCACTTTCGACATAAGAACCAAATATTGACAAAACAAACATTATTAACTACATAATGTTTATAACATGGAAATAAGTGATATAAAAGGAATAATGAACTTGAAAAAGGTTCTTAAGCAAATAGAAATTAACTCAAGTTTATTATTCAGGACATTAAAGAACGATCGATTCAAGTCGGGCCCGAGGTAAGGGACTTCGTCTCAATCTCCTTTCATTGAGGCATATTTCATTTTATACACAACTTTATTTTATACGATGTATAAACCCCTTTGACCTTTACTTTTATACAAAAGGAATCTTTTTCTATGAAGCGTTTTACAAAATGACAAAAGGAATTTTTCTTTTAACGTACGCGGTGACAACGACCTTTTCTGCCACCGCAAGTATTATTTGGTCTTTGGCTTCCTAAACAAGCCGTAATGTTTTATTTAAAATGAAATAAATACCATATACTCTTTTATGTATTTTGGTATTGAAAATGGTTTTTATAATGGATTTGTTATGTCAATATATTTAAGTGATATATTGTGATCAAAGTGTGGAAATGTTTTCTTTCCATTATATTTGTTTGATGTCTTATGATTTTTATAATGGTACTTGGACATTTGACGGGTGGTTACGTGATAAACCATATGACAGGTGGTGCCGTGAGTACCAGGATGGGTGGTTACGTTATAACCTCCAATGCATTGGGTATGGAAGTCGTCCGTATGGTTATTCCATTAAGTATGTATGGAAGTTGGTTGTATGGCTATTCCATTAAGTGATATGTGTGGAAGTCGACTGTATGGTTATTCCACTTAAGTATGTTTATGTCCCAAGTTACCTTTATATGTTATGTGATCATTGTATGTGTTTTATGGTAATATTTTGGTTACAAAAGTGTAAGTAATGATATTTTATTTAGTGAAGAGTTTTTACTACTCCATAAAGGTGAAAAGTATTACTTTGATAAAGTATACATGGTTTTCTTGTTGTTTTGATAAACTAACAGTTTTCATTCTTTGTGTATCCCTTACTGATCTTTTTATGCTCACCCCAAGTTTTTTTTCGAAATGTTTTTCACAGGACTTAATGTGGAATAGGGTTAGGGATGGGAGCAAGGTAAATTCATGCTATCTAAAACATGGAACTAGACATGTTTCTTTTTAAGAGTTTTTATTTTATGGAAACTTAGTATACTTTGTAATCTTTTGAGATGTAACAGTTATGTCCTAATTCTATAAAACTATAAACCTGAAAAGATCCTCAATGTGAATTATTCATTTAATTCAATATTAAGTAAGGTTTAAGGTCGGGGCCTTATAGGTGTAGTGGGTTAGAATATCATGATTGGGTTGTTAGAAATAGAGGTGTATTATTATCATGGGATGGAGTTGTAGTACATAGACCATATCAGTAATTATTCCATGAGGAGAATGGGGTTTCTTATTTTGATTTACTATAAGAATAATATGGTAGTTGAGCTTTTTCACTGGCTAGACCTCCTTTAATTGTACACACAACCTGTCTTGGGGTTTTTTTACTGAGTAGAGTAATTAGAGAGATTCGGTGGATGGATGTGTGAATATTACCTTGCCAACATCTATGACCTTATTTTCCTACATTGGGTGGTCCCATTAGTCATCATGGGTTTCCCTCATTCTATGTATCTATGTTTATTATTTTATATATATATTCATGTGTATTGTTTATTTCTTAGATGGAATTTTTTGGTGTGTTGATCCTTTTGTTGTTTTGCCTTGTTTTTGGCTAGTATTATTTAATCCATTATTTATCATGTTTCTTCTTGATTATCTACCCTTATTTCCTTGATTAATCTGAGTTTGGTATGTTTAATATATTTTAAAGGAAAAGGGGAAAGTGTTTTTAAAAAGGATCATTCATATTAGAATTCTATTGAAGCATTTCAAACCCTATGAGGGATTAATTTCAAAGGCATGATGTTTAAAAACTAACGTTAGGTATGTCCTGATAATTGGATTTGATTTGAAATAGCACCACTCATTAAATGGTTTTATAATGAGAATCGTTGAATATGTTCATGTTTTAAACTTGTTTGGATCCCATGTTTCAAAGTGAAAATGAAAACTACTTTCCACAACTTGTTTTCAAACCATAAAAATTTGTTTCTTAAATGAAATAAGTGAAATAGACTCATTATGTTATAATAATAGCTTCATATCACACCATATATACTCACATTGGTGGTTATGTTATATTAGTGTCTCATGATGGTCTTTTTAGGTCTTGAAATTTTTTTCGATCTATTTCCACCTTCTTTGGGAATCAATTAGCTTTTGGATCATGGTGGTGAATCAAGTGTAATATGGAGTTGGTGATTGGAACTTTGGTTTTTACAAATAGTTGGATCATATTTTTATTGGTCTCTTTAGTCTACTGCTTTGTTTTTTTATTCTTACATTGTTGTTCTATAACACTGTATTAATTTTATACCTTTTTGAGATGGTCTTTGGTCGTGTGCTTGTTTCTTTATGTTACGTCATGAGGGTGAAACCATCCCCAAAGATTATGTTAAATAACCTTGATTATTTTCATCAGCATGAGGGGATCACGGATACTCCTCAAGTATTTGGGGGGCTAGTTTAGGCATCATGTTGGATGGAAACCCGGGTTAGTTTGTTGCACCCCCATACCTTTAACCATCTTAATAAATTATTAGGTTGCTTTTAATGGAATTTAATACAAGTAGGACTCAAGAGAAGTCAATGGTATTGGTGTGGTAGGTTAGATGTATTCTTTAATCTAAACCATCCAAATAATTCATGTAAAATAATAACATTATGGGAAAGTATTTAATTGAAATTTATTATAAAAAATAAGGATTTGATTTATATTCTCACAGGAATTGGAATTATATAAATTTGATAGTCCTTGAAAATGTTATGGCCAAGCATTATAGGTGAATCCAATCTATCATACTTATATTTTCTTCACATTGTAGACCACCATTAGCCCTATTGTGCTTTTATCTAGCCTTTTCTCTTGTTGGATGAATTGAATCCTCTTGAAAATATAATCCAAAAAATTTAATTTTCAGGTTTGGATTAGTATAGATAATTTAATGATGAAAACAATAAATTTCTGTCAAATTGGACCTTTTTTAAAAATATTCAATTTCATGATTTTGGCCTAAAATGTATTATAAATAAAAATTTATTCATTCTATGCCATAAAATATGATGAGATATATGAAAAAATATATGAATAAATGTCACTCATCTCTCTTACTTAATAATTCTGATAAATTCATCATATAGAAATAATGAATAAAAAATAAAATAGATAATTTTTCTTTAAGAACCTCTTACATCAACATGATTAAGTGATCAATGATTATCTATACTTAAATATTGTCCATATGGATTGTTATGATTTTCTTAGCCAAATGTATTATATATATTTCAGAGTAAATAGTCATCAATTTTGAATTATTATACATAAATTATCCACACTATATAGAGAAGTGAGTATATTTTCTAGTAAATATTATAAATAAACTATAGAAATAATGTAAATAATATATAATACATCTATGAGGTAAATATTATATATAATAAAGCTAAATATCCACTAAAAATAGGAGTAAATTTATTTTCTCTTTAGATTTCATATAGGGTAATATATAAATTAAAATCCAATTAAATAGAATATGTGATTTGGAATTTTAAATCCCATAAATCAAAACTAAATTATTATATAGGACAAGAATTTTTAGCATATACACTACATAAAATTAAATTGGGAGATAATATGGAACTAGTATCTAAGAATAGAAATTGAGATGAGAATACTTTAGTGAAAAGGTAGGTTATGAACTATGAAAGGTAGTTTAAAAATAGTAAATAATTCATTCTAGGTATTATGTTTAATACATAGAAGGAAAATTACATTATTGAGAAACAATACACAAAATGAAATATATTTGGAATGAAACCCTTACCATGATTCATGAATCATTTTTTATTACATCGAACCTTTGACAAAATAAAATTACATTTATTAAACACTAATTATATAAAAAATTTCATATTAATTTCATTTTTATTCATTAATTATCACCTATAAGTTTTAAATTGAATATGTCGACTATTCGAGGAGGTTCGATCCATAGTTCCAAACATCTTTTATTAAATGATCATAGTCCAATATCTTTATCCAGTGAACATATAAGATCTAAAAGATTCAATTTATTATTTTTATATTATTCTAGAGGTAAATAAGTTTAATATTTTAGTATATAGCTACAAATAATAAATTGTTTTTTGATAATATTGTTTTAGACGCTTAAATAGACCATGATAATTTACCTATTATATCATTAGTATTCTTAAAAAATAGTAAACATAATTTAATTTGATTATTAATATTATATTTATACATAAAAATAATTATTCAACCTTCTATGAAGGAATAAGTGAAAATAAACCTACATTGTTAACATAGGTAGTATGAACCTACAATGGGTGAACAATGTTTTTGAGAGAGTTTAAAATAATAGAGAAACAAATAATTATTTATTTTTTATAAATATACTAGAGTATAATTATACTATTATTTTAATATTAATCTAATTATAACTTAATTAAAGTAAGGGGTAATAGTAGAATTGAAATGAAAAACAAATGATCTAATAAAAGTTTAACTGAAGAGCCCTCGTGATGTGATTTGATGATGAGGGAGTTATGAGTTAATCTCAATTGACACATGGTTAATGTAGAATTAATAGTTACCAAAAGAGTTATGTAATGTCTCAGATTTTTTTTGTATATTATTTCAGTCTTATATGGAAATTATTTCGAGACCAGGCTCTAAGACGGCGTGCAGTTCCGAGGCCCGGTGATCCCGGAACAAATGTATGAATTTAATTAAATAATTAAATAACACGTGCGTGGGGTTTTCCTAAAAAAATGGAATAACTCCTGAACGGCTTCTCGGATTAGAAATCTGAGGGAATCGTTGTGTTCAGAGCAGCGAGTTTCCCTTAGGTGAGACCTAACATAAGTTGGCGCGGGTCGATGGTGAAATCTAGTTTTCAGACATAACTGTAATAAAATATTTAGTAAAAATATTTTATTAAATCCTTATGCAATGAAGTCTATTGATTCTTTTAAATTAAACATTTCACAGGGGATCAATGTTACAGATCTCATAACCCTGAATTTCCCCTGGAGGCTCTGGAAAGCTCTAGAGGAAACCCCCAACTCGACGACAACGTTCTTGACGAGTTTCATCGGTGATGAAAACGTGGCGACCGGATCTTCACCAATAAACGTCGCAGGTCCAGGTAGGGTGTTTGACCTCTTTGTGGTTTCTTTCCTGTTCTTGATTTCCACAACGGATGCAGACAAATCAACGAACAGATTAGCATGTGGATTGATCGTTATGCAGGATGGGTTATCTACAGGATCTTATTTGGGGATTGATTCTTGAAGTTTATTTTGGTTTCATTTAGCCTTCTAACACTGACAAACTAGGATCGACACGAACATCGATCGAGGTTCGTCCCTCTCGATTTTTAGTTCCTTTCTTCCCCGATTTATCTCATTCTTCGTGTGCGTTCTACGGGTTCTTCATGGAGATATGAACGATGGATCATTGTGCATCCATTGTGCGACGCAACAATCCCAAGTTGAGGATCTGGAATCGGGACAACCCCACGGAGGTGCGGCTGTAGTGGCGATGGACAGATCGAAGCGGATCAAAAGATATCATTCTTCGAATGATTTCTGCATGGGTGACCAAAATCAGATTTCAGAGCCGATCGAATGCCCGAGACACACAGATTCGGCATCACGATGACAAGGCAACCTGAGATCTCGAGTTTTGTGGCAAACGGATGAAAGATCATGAATCCGGAGGTTCGGTCGAGCCACGAGGAGGAAGACAATGGTTCTGGATAAATCTTGACTACATGGCGTGTATTATTGCTACACGGCATGTGTTCATCGACAGACCACCTGGCGTGTACTCCAAGGGTACACAGACATAGGTTGGGTACACATACAAGGACACGGCGTGTATACCCTTCCCCAGCCAGACCCGTCCAGATACATAGGGTAACCTGTGTTCTGGTACATGGGAAAGGTGACATGGGTTGAGGCCGTGTACGGGCACATGGCCAGTATACACAGAGTGAACCCCGGACACTCGAACACAAAATGTAATCCTTCTACATGCCATTTAGCTACTTTTTATATGACAAGCCTAGAGACATGGGCCATTTACACAGGCAGTACCAGGAGTCAAGGAACACGGCGTGTGATCCTACTACACGTCGTGTAACCTGTTTATATATGGCTTGAGCCAGTTGTTTTCTATGACTTGGACTAGTTTCCTTAGGGTTCGTCCCCTTGGTATTTCCCCTGAAGGTTTTCAGTATCATTTCCTAGGCACAGGAGTATGATCCCTTCAGAAGGAATTTCTGAATAGAGTTGTTGGAATCCCCTCTGTGAGACTTAGAGTCGGATCCCCTATTCCTTCATGGTACCATAGGTGGAGTTGCTTGGTATCAACGTTACCAACATTACCTGGGCATCGATCCTCTAATTAACAGGTTAGTTTATACTGAGTTTTTGGAATCACCCCATAGCTACTGGTGGTGATCCTCATCTGACGCATCAAGTATCTTTATTTAGTACTCATGGAGTGAGTTCTCCAGGAATGAGTGCATTGTATCTCTCTCTTCAGACTTAGGAGTATGTTCTACTGGTTAGGTGCTTAGTGGAATATTTGAGATGAAATATTAGTGGTGTCTTCGTGATAGTCATTCGTATGAGTATATCTGGATATTATTGTTATAAGTTCTTTAAACATATACTATGTAGAGCTGACTGTATCATTCCTTTGTGGTATTTCCTTTGTTGTATTCCTTTGTGGTTTTTGGGGTGTCCTACTGGGTATTGTTATACTCACCCCTGCACGGGCTTTGCCCGCACGTGTCGTGTCTTGTGCAGACAAGAGAGCCTTTGACAGGATTCTAGGTGGACCAGGACCGGGCGGTGCTTAGTGAGATCAGGCGGTTGAGGTGTGTTCATACGGCTACAGATTGTAGTCCCAGTACCTTTCTTTACAAGTTGGACTTTGTTGCATACTTTCTTTTGGTGGGCTTGTACTTTTGGCCGAAGTTTTTACACTACTATACTTTACTTTCCATTCGTACTCTGTTGGTTGAGATTTTTAGTGTATGCATGCATTTCCGTTTTTAGTAGTTATTACATTTTAGCTTTTTGGGCTTGGAGATGTGTGTGTGTGTGTGTACAGGTTTATAGGCAATGCCTCCCATGTTAGTGACATGCCTACTCAGTGCTAGTCACCAGCCCCTGGCCTATTGGAGGCAGGCTTGGGGATTTGCGGCACTGGCCCCACTGGGACGGGTCATGACAAAGTGGTATCAGTGGTGGTCGGTTCTACCTTAGGACTGAGAGTCTATGAGTTTGTTTGGGGCAACAGTGTTAAGGATTCCGAGTTCATCTTTCAGGCCAGGGACCCCAATGTTGGTACAGGCGTCTGATGTATCCATATATTAGGACTCTGATAACTTGTTTTTCAACTCAGAACATGGGAACACTAGATGAAGGGGAAAATAATGGTACATGCATCATATATGAATGGGTTGTGGTTTTTATGCCCTTCTTGTGTCAGCTCTCCAGATATACTCACTGACTGTGATACATCATGTTTATTTACAAGATGCATCCACGACACGCACCCGCTAGGATCCAGCAGCTCGATCACGAGCATGACCCCCTCAGTGATAAAGCTTCGATACAGGGACCAGATCCCCCAGTTTTACCTTTGGGTGGTGTGCCAGTCATTCCACCACCTGTAGAGAAGTGTTTAGTGCCTGCTATACCAGTAGATGAGGAGCGTAGGATGAGAGCACTCCACGAGTTTCAGAGACAGATACCCCTCAGGTTTCGAGTTGAGTCTGACCCTCAGGCAGTAGAGGACTGGCTTGAGGTAGTGACCAGAGTCTTCCGTTTGGTCAGGACACCAGTAGACCAGATGGTGATCCTGGTAGCGAGCCTTCTACAGGGCTCGGCAGGGCGATAGTGGAGTTTGGTTATCCAGACTCACGACGAGGCGACTCTTGCATGGTCAAAGTTTGAACATCTCTTCAGGGAGGAGTTTTCACAGGTTACCCAGAGAGCAGTATGTATACAGGAGATTCTTCAGCTCCAGCAAGGAACCATGATGGTGGATGACTATTCATTGAGGTTTACCGACCTCTCACGGTACTCGATGGATATGGTCAGGGATTAGTACTTCAGAACATGGACTTTTTAGCGGGTCTTGCACAAAGACATCTGAGCTAGAATCATCCCTATGAGAATTCCTACTTATGATGGGGTGCTCAAGTGGGCTTTCGTGGTTGAGAGATTCTTGGCAGAGCAGAGACATCCAGCAGTTTTCTGTAGTGAGCGAGCTATAGCAGAGACCTCGGTAGTAGGGAGCCGATGTCAGGGACCCAGGCATGGGAGGAATTTCCAGATGAGGTCCCAGGATAGAGGATCTTCCATACAGGGTTCGTAGGGTGCATCCAGCTAGCCTCGAGAGAGGAGATGCTACTCATGTGATGGCAGGGGACATCTCGCTTGAGATTGTCCGACCCGCCGTACTACTGACATGGGAGCAGTGGATGGACCACCAAGGCAGAGGCAATGTGTGGAGAAAACAGATCTGCGGGGCGGAGGACGTGGTAGAGGAGCTGGGAGAGCAGCTGGAGGTGGTCGACATTTTGACCCTTTACCACCACCACCCCCAGGAGGTCCACCCCAGGCTCAGTGAGCTGGTGGACAGAGGTAGGGACAGCTACAGGCAATGGAGGCTTATGACCCAGGTACTCCTCGAATGATTAGAGGTACAATCTGTGTCTTTTCTACTTTGGCTGCGTACTGATAGACATAGGTGCTAGTCATTCATTTTGGCTACTTATCTTGTTTGAGACATTGAGATTCCAGTTGAGCGGTTGACTCAACCCTTACGCTTAGAAACACAGACTGGAGAAGATTCAGAGATCACACACCTTTGCAGATAGTGTGACCTGACCCTTGGAGGTGAGAGTTTCAGTTGGAACCTCTTGGTGGTAGCATCGAGGCCTTACGATGTCATTCTTGGTATGGATTGGCTATCCACAGTTCATTCCCGGATTGAATATTTTAGGTGAAGGGTGTGGTGTGTCCGCAGTGATGAAACGAGGTTCTCCTTCGTCGGTGAAAAGGATACCCAGGCAGTGTAGGATGGACTCGTGCGTAGGAAGGTACAACCTATTTCACATCAGTTGGCTAGCCTAGCCCTTTGCACAGCAGATGTTACGAGTTTCCAGTTTCCAGTAGTAGTGTCTGAGTACGATGATGTCATCCCAGAGGATGTCCCCAGACTACCTCCCCATTGGGAGATAGATTTCTGCATTGAGTTGCAACCCGGGACGACACCGATATCAGCATTAGCATATTGGATGGCTCCTGCAGAGCTTCGTGAGCTCAGAGTGCAGCTGGAAGACTTGCATGGGAAGGGATTTGTGAGACCTAGTGTTTCACCCTGGGCGGCCTCAGTGTTTTTTTCCAAGAAGGCAGACGGGATCTTGAGATTGTGTGTGGATTACCGGTGCTTGAATCAGGTGAATGTGAAGAACCGGTATCCACTACCGAGGATCTATGACCTCTTTGACCAGTTAAGAGGGGCATGATGGTTCTCTAAGGTTTATCTATGATCAGGCTATCACCAGTTGCGAGTACGGGATGAGGATATACCGAAGATGTCTTTTAGATGTCGTTATGGTCACTATGAGTACTTGGTGATGCCCTTCGGCGTGACGAACGCCCCAGCAGTGTTTATGGGACTCATGAACCGGATCTTTCAGCCCTATCTATATTGGTTCGTGGTGGTCTTCATTGATGATATCCTTGTGTACTCTGCATCCGAGGAGGAGCACGCAAGGCACCTAAGGATGATTCTGGACACACTCTGAGAGAACTAGTTGTATGGGAAACTCTAGAAGTGTCAATTATGGATACAGGAGGTCCACTTTCTGGGGCACGTTATCTCAGAAGATGGCATAGCAGTGGACCCAGCTAATGTAGGGGTAGTGTTATCATGGGATCCACCCTGGAGCGTGATGGAGGTGCAGAGTTTCCTTGGGTTGGCAGGCTACTATTTGAGATTCATTCCTAATTTCTCCAGGATTTCAGCACCCATGACATCTTTGACCCGAAAGGGGCAGCATTTCGTGTGGACCGAGAGATGCCAGTAGGCTTTTCAGCAGTTGAGACACAATATAACGTGCGCCCCGATCTTGAGACTACCAGATGAGGGTTTCGAGTATGTAGTGTTCTGCGACGCATCAAGAACTGGGCTTTTTTGTGTCCTGATGCAGAGGAAAGATATGATTTCCTATGGATCACGTCATTTGAGGCCACATGACATAACTACGCTACCCATGATCTTGAGTTGGCAGCGGTAGTCTTCGCATTGAATATGTGGCGGCACTGCCTGATGGGCGAGTGGTTTATCGTTTACTCTAATCACAAGAGTCTCAGATATATATTTTATCAGAAGGATCTGAATTTGAGATAGAGGCGGTGGTTTGACTTCCTCCAGGATTACGACCTTGAGATCATTTATACTCCTGGGAAGGGGAACGTTGTGGAAGATGCTCTCAGCAGGAAATCCTGTACGTAGATACTGGATGAGGCGACAAGGCAGTTGGCCTCTTTACAGTTATCCTTCATGGATAGAGATGAGGGATCTTACCTTCAGTCGATGGTTGTTACCCCTCCACTCTTACAGTGAGTTATGGAAGCACATCTTGTGGATGCTAGCTATGAGACTATACATGCTCAAATATCCACAGGTGATGCTACTGATGGATATTCAAAAGGTGGGGAGCACGTTGTTCTTTTCAGAGGGAGTACAGTAGTACCAGTGACGTTGCGGGACAAGGTTCTGAGGGAGTTCCATACATCTCCTTTGGCGGTGTATCCAGGTGTGACAAAGATGTACCATGACCTCTTACGTCAGTTCTGGTGGCCAGGAATGAAGAAGAGTGTGGCAGAGTTTGTTTCTCGGTGCCTTACTTGTCAGCAAGTAAAGGATGAGCACCAGGTTCTAGCACGTTTGACTCAGCCCCTTGTGGTGCCAGAGTGGAAGTGGGATGGGATATCCATGGAATTCATGACTGGTTTACCACGTACGTCCAGGGGACACGATTCCATCTAGGTGATCGTTGACCAACTCACCAAGTCGGCCTACTTCCTAGCCATAGAGGAGCAGAGTTCATTAGAGAGATTGGGATGTCTCTATGTGTAGGAGATAGTTCTACTTCATGGAGTACCATCAACTATTGTATCAAATTGTGATGCTCGTTTAACATACCGTTTGTGGAAGGTATTGTAGGAAACTTTTGGGACTCAGTTAAGCTTGAGCACAGCATTTCAACCTAAGACTGATGGTATGACAGAGCGGACCATCCAAGTTATGGAGGATATGCTACGATCTTGCATACTTGACTTCGGTCGTAGCTGGGAGGATCACCTACACTGGTGGAATTTTCTTATAACAACAGTTATCATTCTACTATTGGTATGGCTCCGTTCGAGGATTTGTTCCGGTGACCTTGCAGGTCACCACTTTGTTGGACTGACCCAGGAGAGTCTGCACTCATGGGCCTAGAGATGGTGCGAGCTACTACAAAGAAGGTTCAGGTCATCCAAGAGCGGATGAGGACTGCACAGAATCGTAAAAAGTCTTATGCCGACAGAAGATGGAGGCCCTTGGAGTTCGAGGAGGGAGACCATGTGTTCCTCAGGGTCTCACCTCGACGGGGATTGCGAAGATTTGGCCATGGCGGCAAGCTATCTCTGAGGTTCGTCGAACCTTTTCAGATTATGAGTAGAGTTGGTGAGGTGGCGTACCGGATGGATCTACCTCCTTAGATGGACTGGGTACAAAACGTCTTCCATGTTTCACAGATACGGAGGTACGTGCATGATCCATCACACGTTATCGACTGGGGAAAGATGGACATTGATGATGGAGCGACCTTTTCTAAGTACCCAGTGGAAATCGAGGATTGGAATGATAATATCCATCGTGGTAAAGCTATTCCCTTAGTGAATGTCCAGTGGCAGCATGGGAATATCCAGGAGAGCACGTGAGAGCGGGAGGATCAGATCCGTGCGCAGTACCCACATCTTTTTGAGTAGCCTTTGTTTTGGCTTTTTGGGGACGTAAATCCATAAGGTGGAGAGTATGTGATGTATCGGATTTTTCCATATATTATTTCTGTCTTATATGGGAATTATTTCGAGACTAGGCTCTGAGACGGTGTGCAGTTCCGAGGCCCGGTGAGCCTGGAACAAATGTTTGAATTTAATTAAATAATTAAATAATACGCGTGTGTGGTTTTCCTAAAAAAAGTGGAATAACTTATGAACGGGTGCTTGGATTAGAAATATGAGGGCACCGTTGCGTTCAGAGCAGCGAGTTTCCCTTTGGCGAGACCTAACATCAGCTGGCGCGAGTCAGTGGTGAAATCTAGTTTTCAGACGTAACCGTAATAAAATATTTAATAAAAATATTTTATTAAATCCTTCTGCAGTGAAGTCTCTTGATTATTTTAAATTAAAGATTTCACAGGGGATCAAGGTTACAGATCTCATAACCCAGAATTTCCCCTGGAGGCTCAGGAAAGCTTTGGAGGAAACCCCCAATGCGGCGACGACGTTCTTGATGAGTTTTTTCAGCGATGATGATGTGGCGACCGGATCTTCACCAACGAACGTCGCGGATCCAGGTAGGGCATTTGACCCCTTTTTGGTTTCTTTCCCATTCTTGATTTCCACAATGGACATAGACCAATCAACGAACAAATTTTCATGTGTATTAATCATTATATAGGATGGGTTATATGCAGGAACTTATTTGGGGATTGATTCTTGAAGGTTATTTTGTTTTGGTTTAGCCTTCTAATGGTGATGAACCAAGATCGACACGAGCATCGATCGAGGTTTGTCTCTCTCGATTTGTTGTGCCTTTCTTCCCTGATTTCTCGCATTCTTCATGTGTGTTCTACACGTTCTTCATGGAGATATGAACAATGGATCGTTATGCATCCGTTGTGCAACGCAACACTCCCAAATTGAAGATCTGGAATTGGGAAACCCCACGGAGGTGTGGCTGCAGTGGCGATGAACGGATCGAAGCGGATCAGAAGATATCATTCTTCGAATGATTTCCGCATGGGTGAATGGAATCGGATTTCAGATCTGATCAATGGCCTAAGATCCACGAATTTGGTATCACGATGACAAGGCGACCTGAGATCTAGAGTTTCACGGAAAATGGATGACAGATCACAAGTCTGGAGTTTCGGCCAAGGCGTGAGGAGGAAGACGACAGTTCTGGATAAATCCTGACTACATGATGTGTAGTATGGGCTACATGGTGTGTGTTTGTTGGAGGACCACCTGGTGTGTACTCTAGGAGTACACGGACATGGGTTGGGTACATGTCCAAGGACACGGTGTGTATACCCTTCCCCGTCCAGACCCGGCCAGATACACGGGATAACCCGTGTACTGGTACACGGGCAAGGCGACACGGGTTGAGGTTGTGTACAGGCACATGGACAGCGTACACGGAGCGAACCCCAGACACTTGGACATGGCGTGTAATCCTTCTACACGCCGTGTAGTTACTTTTTATACGACAATCCTAGAGACACAGGCCGTTTACATGGGCAGTACCCGGAGTCAAGGAACATGGTGTGTGATCCTGCTACATGTCATGTAACCTGTTTATACATGGCTTGATCTAGTTGTATTCTATGACTTGGACTAGTTTCTTTAGGGTTCATCCCTTTGGTCTTTCCCCTGAAGGTTTCTGGTATCATTTCTTACACACAGGAGTATGATCCCTTCAGCAGGACTTCCTGAATAGAGTTGTTGGAATCCCCTCTATGAGACTTAGAGCCGGATCCTCTATTACTTCGTGGTACCCTAGGTAGAGTTTCTTGGTATCGACGTGACCTATGTTACCTGAGCACCGATCCTCTACATAGCAGGTTAGTTCAAACTGAGTTGTTGGAATCACCCCATAGCTAATGGTGGTGATCCTCATCTGACGCATCAAGTATCTTTCTTCAGTACTCATGGGGTGAGTTCTCCCGGAATGAGTGCATTGTATCTCTCTCTTAAGACTTATGAGTATGTTCTCCCGGTTACGTGCTTAGTGGAATCTTCGAGCTGGAATCTTAGTGGTGGCTTCGCGATAGTCGATCGTATGAGTATATCTTGATATTCTTGTTATATGTTCTGTAAATATATACTATGTAGAGTTGACTATATCATTCCTTTGTGGTATTTCCTTTTTTGTATTCCTTTGTGGTTTTCGGGGTTTCCTACTGGGTATTGTTATACTCACCCCTGCACGGGCTTTGTCTGCACGTGTTGTGTCTTGTGCAGATGGGCGATCCTTTGACAGGATTCTACATGGACCACGACCGGACAGTGCTCAGTGAGATCTGGCCGGCCGAGGTGTGTTCCTACGGCTACAGATTTCAGTCTCGGTACCTTTCTTTACAGGTTGCACTTTATTGTAGAGTTTCTTTTGGTGGGCTTGTACTTTTGGCCCAAGGTTTTACATTACTGTACTTTACTTTCTAGTCGTACTCTGTTGGTTGGGATTTTTAGTGTATGCATGCATTTTCTTTTTTATTAGTTTTTACTTTTCAGGTTTTTGGGCTTGGAGATGTGTGTGCGTGTGTGTACAGGTTTATAGGAAATTCCTCCCATGTTAGTGACATGCATACTCGGTGCTAGTCACCAGCCCTCGGCCTATTGGAGGTGGGCTTGGGGAGTTGAGGCATGGGCCCCACTGGTACGGGTCGTGACAAGTTAGAATACACTCAATATCATCAATATGTACTATGATATTGTGTGTAGATAAAGTACTATTTGGGATCATGATAATGGGTTTCCTAAGACAATTTATTCATATGTTTCAAAGGAGATTTCATTTTTTATTCTTTAAAAACAAGACCATGTTTGAGTTAATGTTGATTGAAATTAAGTACTAAAAAGTAATGATTTTCTTATTAGTGTGATAATATCATTGTTTGAATTAGTTTATTGAATTATTGTTGGTTAAATTAGAGTAACATTTACTATAATTTAGGGAACGATTTTGAAAACCACATGTGTTACACTATGAAGATACATTTGAGGTATCATGGGTTTCTAGAAAAGACTATAAAGAATAACCATATTAATTTTCTATTGGTATTTATAAGGGAGTTGAGTTTAATCATGTCACGAAGATTTATGTGAAGCCTTAATGGCAGAGATTACTTCACATGGTTCTATTTCATGAGAATTTCTTATATGTCTATCTTATGGGGAATAATCTCTCAGGACATAGTCTACGGTGTCATAATGAAATAATATAGGAACAAATGTGATAATATATATTGATCAAATGATAATAAAACTCCACACTATATTATAAGTGTATATTTTTTGGCTCTTTTGGGACATATTAGCTGATCAATAGATACTTCCACAGTGTATGGAATCATGCTCTAATACATGTAATATATTTAAATATGAGATGATCTACCTAGAAAATTGTGAAATAAAATTAAATAACTATTTATATATATAATAGATAATTCCATGGTGGCTTTAGCTGAGATTGAGAAAAATTATAGGGGTTTACAATTAATAAAAATTCCAAATGCACTTGAGAAAGAAGGTGACGGTTGATCAACATGTTTTCCCTCGTCGAGATCGATCTTGTACATAGAGTTCAAGAATAATTACCTCATAAATTGCTTAATTTTATTAATATTAATATTAGAATGTGTGTAGTGGGATTACAAGCATTGTAACCCAAGGATTAATCACTAGATAAAAACTGTTTCAGAAGCTTAAAAACCCCATGTATTGTGTGTGTTATCTCTCACTATATCTCTCATAATCACTATAATTAATTTATTGATTAATTATTCTACCATGTTATGAGAATACATTTTCTTGAGTCTTTTGGTAACTACAAATTCACACCCCCACATTGTGGTGTTTCACCCTTTTATAGGATTATCAAATGGTATCAGAGGATAACTTCAAGAACAATAGTTATATGTGCTTTACTAAGTGAAAAAGTTTATTTTTAACTGTTAACATATTTATATATGTAAATATATATATAAATACCATCAACAACAAAGGATATCCTTTATTTTATGGGAATTGGTTCTATCTATTGAATGAAAGAATAGTTTTATATCTTCTTTATCATGACTTTTATCTTATTGACATCACCAATAATAGTGTTTATATTCCCACAGTCTCGATAACCTATATTTTTTATTACTAATAAAATATTTATGATGATTTTATATCACAAAATTCATTACTCTTATGTCTCTTAGAGAAGAGTTTTACATGAGTGATGGCTTCAGAAATAGTGAATGTAATTTATTTAATATACTGAGATTTTAAAAAAAAATATGTTAGATAACATGTATGAAAATCAACACCAATATTAAAGAAATAGTGATAAATATTTCATGATTATTTTTTGGAATATAATGGAACAATGACCCATTTGACCATGTTCATCATACAAAAACAATTTTTAAATTATAGACTGAGCGACCTCAAAACACCTAATGTGTATATAACTAAATACGTATTTAAATATACAATTGAATTAAATGAAAAAATGATGTAATAAAAAATTAATAAACCTAGAAAAGTTTATTAAAAAGTATATAATTGATATAAGTATATTATATAAGAGTTAAATGACATACGTGGAAAGTTTGGACATAAAGCACAATATTTCACCACAATTGCATTTCACCGAGGCATAATATACTATTATGTGCTTAATTTAATTTATATAATCTATATACAACCCAATTGAATTATTATATCATGAATCCTTTATACTATATTACATTTTAGGTATCAATTTTACTTATTTTATCTATGGGTATTTTACTAAAATATTGAAAAGTGATAAGGTGTTTCTTAACTCAATTTTCTTTTATTGGGGTATATCACTTATTCATTGATTATGTCATGGAATGATTATTTAGAAATGTAAATTTAATTTAGCTATGTATTTTTTCTTATTTTATTGTGTGTATTTACATTTTCCACATATAATTATAGTGCTAATTAATTGTCAATTCAATAGTATGACCCTTGTAAGGGATTTTTTCTCAATTTCCATTCATTGAGGCATACTTATTACACACATAAATTATTCTATATTTTTTATATACTAACATAGTTACTTTTTATGTCATGAATCCTTCATAATTCATGATCTTTTATGTTTCAATTTGGTTAATTTAATCTAATGGTGTTTGACTTTAAAGTTACCAAGTGGTAAGTGGTTTCTTTACTCAATTTTTATTCATTGAGTTGTATATATTCATCATAGAATAAATCCTGAAAATATTGTTTGATAAGTAACCATTGATTGAACTATTTTTAAAATACACTTATATTATGTGAATTTATATTTATCAAATATAATTACTTCAATGATTAATTCCCACTTCAATGGTATGACCTTTGTAAAATATTTTATCACAATTTAATTTCATTCATGAATATGTTATTGTTACATGCATAATTTCATTTATATGGTGTAAACTATACCCCTTATATATGTTATGTCATGAAAAAAATCAAAATTCAGGTTATCTTTTGTTTTAATTTTAATTCATTCATACTAGTGGATTTGTCTTGAATGCTACCCATTGAAAAATGTCTTCTTAACTCAATTTAGTTTTGTTGGGTTATAATGATTCTTCATTGAATTTATTCTACCATTGTTAATTTTGAATTGATATTTAAATTTATTTATTATGTATTTATACTTTTTTTTCTTGTGTATTTAAAATTTTTACACATAATATCTCCATTTATTAATTTAAAATTCAATGATATGACCTTTGAATGGTAAATTCATCTTAAATTATATTTTTTCGATTTGTAGGTTTATGATATGAACATATATTATTTTATTAGGAATAAATATAACTCAGTTGTCATAATATATCAAGAATATACTTATTTTAAAGATATTTAGTGTTTTTTATGTAATTATTTCATAGGGATTATGATTGAAGAGTTAGAAAACTTCAAAAGTCATTATGTTCCAATCTCTGTTCTTATCAGGATTATTTATGTTAATGGTTAATTATGTGGTAAGGAATCAAATGCTCTTATTTACATGAACCATATATATATATATATATATCTTATTCTTATTTTTTATGAATGTTTTTTATATGTCTAATTTCTATTTCAACTATCATTGATTTAAGAAACATCTATAAAGTTTCTTGTAAGTGATACTGATCATGTATCTTCTTTTAGATTAGTTTTCTTTCTCTTCCATATCTATATATTATAAAATGTTTTAAAAAAAATTCATTTTAAAAAATTAATTATTTTAGAAATCTATTTCACATTATAATTTACCTTCTTTTAAAATGTTTTAAAATGTAAATTTTATAAAAAAAATTAATGGGTCATTTCTAAATCCTTTTACAAAAAGATGAGATGATTTCATTGCTATCATGACCATTATTTTATTTTAATCTTACATTATATTCTTCCATGTATATTTGAATTTTTAGTTTTTAAAATTGATTTTCATATTGAAACCTTTATTTTCTTAAAGAACTATTTTAAAAATCTATTAATGGTATTTATAATCATCAACATCAACAACCCCTGAGGCAAATTATGATACAATGGGGGTACTTTCTATTGATACCATAATCATTTTTTCATTGGATGGATTGTGACTATTTATAATATTTTTTCAAGGAAGACATTTATTTTCTATGATTTAATCATGTTATAAAAGGAGCAATAATAATTTCAATAAGTTTAATGATTAAAAAAAGATTCTATATTTTCTTATTATGTTATGGTTATTGATTTTTTTATAATTACGGGCTGTTACATTATAATCCAAGTATATATGAAAATATTATTAACCAAGGATTTTTGGTTCTATGAAAAAACATGGATGGGTGGGTCCATGATAGACCACTAATGCATTGGGTATAGACATCAATCGCTTGGTTATTACACTTATGTGAGTGATTGTAAGAGTGTTATGGAAATTTTGTCCCAAGTTACCTCTATGTTTTATCTATGTTTTAGATGGGTTTTCAAGAAAATATTATGATTTTGAAATGTAATTTTATGTGTTTATTTTTCATTAAAATTATTTACTTCTTCTAATGGGTGAAGGTATATGAGATTTTAATGATTCCTGGATTGTGATTGGCATCACATGGCTCATGATTATTCATTACAATGAAATTTTCTTTTGGTAAACATTTATTCCATGTTTTATAATTGGTTATTCATGAATTTTGTGGTATGAATTAGTTTGTTTTATTTTCATGAACTTTGATTATTTCCTTACAACTTTATTCCAATCTTATTCTCACTGATAACATTCAATTATTAAGGTATATGTTAAGACTTATTGATAATTTTATCCCACCATTATTTTTTATTATTTTAAATGGGTTATAATGAATTATTTGTGTCTATAAATGTTTCATATGTTAATAAATTTTATGGGATTTATTGAAGAATTAATATATAAACTGAAAAATCGACTTAATGAGAGATAATTTTAATATTATCAACTAGTTATTTATGAATCCAAGTTGTTATGTATTTCAACTAATTATTCAAAACTATAAACATGAAAATATCCAAACATTTAATAAAAATAATTTTTTACTAAAACACAATATTATGTAATGTTTAAGGAAGGGTCCATATAGTTGGTGTTAGATAAGAATTTAAATAAATTTTGAGATTTGGATGTTTTCATGTGAGGTTATCTTAATAGTTATATAAACCAGCATGCGTTTATATGTTTTAGTTTGATAATAAGTTAATTATTTTGTAACCCCATTTTAAAGTTTTTAGTGATGGTATTTTTAGGTGATTATTGATATTTTGGGAGAAAATTTTCTGGGTTGAGGTATCTGTAATCCTTAGATTTAACATGAAATATTACATGTTAAATAATGTATTTACATATTTTGGATATAATTTTTAATGTTATTTATAAAAATTAAGGTTTATATAATCATAGTTATTGAGAAAATTATGGCTTATTTCAACTTGGGAACACAAGTTTTATCATATAAATGACCATTTATTGAAGAGTGATTTCAATATTAAATGAATAATATTGTTTTGGAAGAATATTTTTATAATTTTGGGTAAAAATATGTGACATAGTGATATTTTATTTGAGAAGTTGTGTTTTATTTATACATTGAATCTATTTATGATCATAATGTAGATTTAGGGTGATTCATGTTATTTATGGAAATAATAAAAATATATTAGAGATTATGTGATTAAAAAATATTGATTTTTTGTATAAGACTTTAAGTGTGATTGATGGTATTTTAAGATAACTTTTAAATTTATCTTGGAATAATATGTGATCATATAATTCTAACCTTTATGTAATTCTATTTTATTTTGGATATTGAGGTATTATTTCTTCATATAAAGGTTTATTAATTTTTGGAATTATAATAACTTTTTCAAAAATTTCAGGATTGGTTAATTTATAAAGATTGGAGGAATATATTTTTTATCCTTTTATGGATTCGGTGATCAATTAAAATTTTATTATAGAGTTTAATTCTTGAAAAAAACATCTTGAATACTAATAATTTGGGGAAAAAGATGAGATTGTGGTGGAAATTGATTAAAGGATGAAATTATTCATGGAAAGTATGTATATTTCCTTATGATTTTATCTTATACAATAAAAAAAATAAAAAAAATCTTGGGAAAATTATATTGAAACAAAAATAATACTCAATTACCCTCATCATTGATGAATCATTGATCTCTTCACCAATCAAGGATTTATGATTTTGGGATCGCCAACTTTCTCCTAACCAAGTCCTCGATTACACTCTATCAATACATTAAAATTAGTTTTTTTCTCCCATTTACAGGTTTTCACTTCCCAAAAAAAAATTCATACATCAAAACCTAGTTTTGTGTCATTTTAGATGACATTCATACTTCCCTTTTATCTATTTTTCAGTGAATGTTTTTTATCCCTTTTTACGATGTGGAATTTCAATAAATATATTTTGAAAAGTAAAACCACTTTTTCACAGCATGATATAAAATTGTATGGACACAATTTATTAGTGGATGGGGTAAAATTTAATATCCCTATATTTTAAAATAATTACATTATGTTCAATAATGTGTATGGAACAGAACAATAATCTTCAACGAAACACCAAATATTGTTATTTAAATATAACTATTATAATCTAGCCATTTAATTAGAATGTATGAATATTATTAAATAAATTTTTAAATATATATAAATATTATAATAAACACAACATTATTTATTAATTCTAAGGAAATAACCACTCAAGTTTTAGTAAAACTAATTTTTTTCAAAGTTACGTTTTCTCTGAAAATGTTTTTTGATTGTTTGTCTGATAGAATAATAAAAATAATTTATAGAACCTTTAGAATTTTTATATGATAAAATAAATATCATTTTTGATATAAAAATTTCAATATTAACCTATAGTAGAAATTTTATATTTTTAGAAAAGTTTATTTTTTCTATGAATAGTTAATTATACTCATTTTTATTCAAAAATGTGTTTTCTTTTAAAATATTTTTAAAGTAGAATTGTATTTTGGATTAATTTTAAAATAATATTAGTCCCATTTATTTAAAATAATAATATTTTTGTTTTTAAATTTTATCTAATACAGTATATTTTTATAAAAATATATTATACTTAAAGGGATTTTTTCTTAGAAAAATTTTTTTGTCACATTTTTCAGATTAAATTTAAACTAAAATATTCTTGTCATGTTATTTTAATTTTTCATAATATAATATTTATTTATAATAACTATATTAAATGTTAGTAAATATTTATATTTTAATTTTGGTTAATACAACTAGTAGACTTAATAATTTTTATTGTTATTGTAAAGGGTAAATTAGGTAATTAAAGTTAAAAATAAAATTATACAGACTAAAAAATAACATTAACACTTCCCTTAATTATATTGTATGAGATTTTTTTATCCGTAATCATCCAATATTAGGTTATATGATATTTTCCTTCCATTTTTATGTGATTATGACCATTAAAATATTTTATGTAAAGAAAAGTCCAAAAAAAGAACACTCTTATTTTTAATAACTATAATATTTTTAACATGGGGATAGATAGTGGAAATTCTAGATTATAAATATTATTTTTAAATATAAATAATTTAAATTCATCATGGTTCATTATTTTTAATTTATAGTGAATAAATAATTACCTTATATGCTTAGACAACACTGATACAATAATTATTCAATTAATTGAAAAATAATAGAAATTATATTAAAAATATTAAAAGTAGTATAATTATATGTATATTAATGTGAATCATGAATATAATTTATAAAAATTACATTTTATGGATATATTAAAAAAAATTATTCAAATTTAATTTTTTTTTGATACTATAAAATTCAATGTATATGACTAATTCAATGCATATGACTAGTTCTAAAAGTGATTAGGATATGATTTATAATATAAAAAATTGGTTCATTTAGGGGAATTTTTTCCTTTTATAGTGTCTATGTTGACCACCAAAGAATAAAAAATCCATATTGTTATGGTATGTTTGAATATAGTTAATGGGAGGTTAAAACCAAAAGATAAGGGTAAAAAAGATAGTCAAAACTTGTATATTTTTTATTTTATTATAGTATTTAGATCCATGGTCATAATTAGTATTAAATAAATAATTTTGGATCTATTTTTGATAAAAATTTATTTATATTAATTTAATATTTTTTGAAATTCTAAGTGTCCCTCCCCTTTAATATAAAAGGGCACCACTTCCTCCCATTTATTTACACATCAAGAACCATTTGGATCAATCAATTTCTGAAAAAAAAAACTCCTTCCAAAAATAACTCCCCCTTTTCTTGAATCCTTATTTTTGGTATAATATAATCCTTAGAGGTTAAGGTGTAAAGAAAACGTGGTTGTTCAAAGAACATGTATAGTTTGTAACCAAGATTTTTTTTTATTTCTTCTTATTCCTCCCTAAAATGTTCTAAAAACATGATGATATAATAAAATAATTATTTATAAATCATAGGATGTTATAAATTTATTTTAATAACCAATATTCATCTCCAACCTCCATAAAATATGCAAGGAATTCATCATTCGTATGTACGGAGGAATACCACCTCATAGACTGATATAATTCATTTTCTATCAGCAAATTTCATAGATGGTTATAATGATTGTAATAATTTTTATATATGATAAAAATAAAATATTTATAATTATTAAATTAAAATATATCATTTAATTTTTAACATTTCCATTCACTGAAAAATTATTATGTCTTATGTGAGTATGTGTTGACTACCATCTCTATAAGGCAACGTAATTCATTTTTATCACTATATCACATCAATTCTGTATATAAGAGTATTTACATTAAGGAAATATTATCTATGTTATGAATATAATTCATTAAATATAAATCAATACATACATTCCTTCAATAATGATCATTGAAAAAAAGAAACTTTACACGTATGTATGTAAGACCTATCATCTCCACGATTGCAACATAATTCATTTATCATAAAAAAATCTCATTGTTTTTTTAAAAGTATAATTGATGAATAAAAATTTAAATTATTTTTTGATTATTATTTTAGAGTTTATTGAACAATAAATCGTTTGACCAATGTCAACATACCAAATCCATTTTGAAATTATGGACAAAACGTCCTCAAAACACCCAACATGGACTTAACAGACTAAGTATTTCAATATGTCATAGAAATAAATGAAAAAAATGATTAAATGAAAAATTAATAATCCTAGGAAAACATAGTAGACTAGTAAATAATTGATATTTCCATATTATACTAGAGTTAAAGTACATACATAGACAGTCTGGACTTGTGGTAAGAAATTTCCTTTCACTTTGCTTTCATTGAGGCATATTTTACTATTACAATCCCAATTTATTTTATATGTGGTATATAATAGTCATTTTACTTATTTTATCATGAATAATTCATAATATATGAAATTTCTGTTAAAAATTTAATTATTCTATCCATGTGAATTTGACTTAAAAGTTACCATGTGGTAAGGGGTTTCTTAACACAATTTTCTTTTATTGAGTTATATCACATCTTTATTGATAATGTCATTCCAAGATTATATGATTAGTAAATCTTAATTAATATTTTTTTTATTTACATTATTTTTTGGATTTAATTTTTTCACATTTAATTTATTTATTTATTAATTCTAATTTCAATGGTATGACCTTTTTAAAGGATTTTGTCTCAATTTCCTTTCATTGAGGAATGTTTTATTATTATGAATTTTATTTCGTTTATATGGTGTATATAATGAAACTTTTACTTATTATATCTTGAATAAATTATACTTTATGATATTTTATGTTTTAATGTGATTTATTTTATCCACTATTATTTTAATTAATTATTACCATGTTGTAAGGGGTTTATTAACTATATTTTCTTTCATTGGGTTATATCACTTCTTCATTTATAATGTCTTACCAAGATTATATGAGTAGTAACTATTAATTTATCTATATTTTATTTCCAATTTTATTGTGTGGTATTACATTTCCCACCTATAATTACTTAATTGATTAATTATCAATTCAAAAGTATTACCTTTGTATGGGATTTCATCTAAATTTAATTTGTTTAAGGTATATGTCATTTTTATGCACCTAATTTAATTTATATGGTGTGTATTATACACTTATTATATGTTATATCATGAAAAAATTATAATTTAGGACATTTTATTTTTAAATTTTAACTATTTAATCCACAGGGATTTTACATGAAGGTTTACATGGGGTAAAGGTTATGTTAAATCAATTTCTTTTTATTGGGTTATAACCCTTTCATCATTGACTTCATTCTTCCCGGATTATATAATACTTGATCTCAAAATTATTTTATTATATAATTAAACTTGTTTTTTTGAATTGGAATTTGTTACACATAATATCTACAGAGATTAATTATATAATCAATGATATGATCTTTGTAAGGTTAATTCATCTCAAATTATATTTCTTTGGGATATAAATTTATGATATGAACATGTCTTATTTTATGACTTGTATATACTACCCCTTATTTCAAAATATATCATCAATATCGTTATTTTATTTATATTTAATGTTTAATTTTACTTTTTTATTTCATGGGACTTATGATTGATGATTTACTAAAGTGGAAAAGGCTTTATGTTACCATCTATTATTGTTTTTTGATTGTTTATTTTCAAGTTTCCATGGGTGGGAATCATATGTTAATATTTTATTGAACCACGTCTCTTTTAGAATCCCCTATTTATAAATTTATTTTACATGTATATTTACCATTCCATGTGTTATTGATTTAATAAAAATCATGAAAGTTGTTTTTATGTGATACTGATCTTGTATCTTTTTTTAGATCTAGAAACTTGCTCTTCCATATCCATGTTTTCAAAAATGGTTTAAAAATTATTATTTTATAAGCATTAATGACTTCCCAAATCTATTTCACATGATCTTTGACCTTATTTTAAATGTTTTTGAAAGTAAATTTCTTTATGATTTCTAATTGGTTCATTTATTACTACATTTAAAAAAAATTTGAAAAGGATATTTTTTTAAAAAAAACATCTACATTAACATATATCCCACCATCATGACCATTATATTATTTAAATCGTCCTTTAGTAATTTCCATGTATATTTTCAAAAAAAAATAGTATATTCAAAATATTTTGTGATTTTTTTGTTTTTAAATGTTATTTATAAAATTAAAAGTTTATTTCCCTCAAGAATGATTTTAAAGATCATTTAGTGATATTTTCATTCATCGGCGTCAACAACTATTCTTGTTACTTATGATCCATTAAGGATACTTTGTATTGATTCCATACACAATTTTTATTTTGATATATTATGACTTTTTCAAAGATATTTTAATTTAATATGTCTTTATTCAATGAGTTATTAAATTTATGAGAGGAATAATAATTTTTTATTTATGTTTAAAGTTGAAAATTAAATCTCTATAATTTTTTAAATACCCTATGACATTACAATATCTTACTTTTAGAATAAAGTTCAATTTTCTGCTAGCTTGATTTATACTCAACACCAAGTTAAGAATATTCTACACACAACACTATGTTTTTCTTGTGGTACACATAACACTATTTTGTCTTGTGCTAAGCACAATAATGAGTTCCTTTGATAGCTTGTCTTACATGCAAGACCGAATTTTATCAAAAAAAAATATACTACAAATATTATTATTTAATATGATAGTTATCAACTTGTCTCATTAATAATATGTATGAAAAGTATTAATTAAATTTTAAAAATATTATTTATATTTTTTTATATTTTTTTTTTGGTGGCCATTAATTATAAATGAATTTAGAAACGAATTATAGAGAAAAAGTTTTAAAAAGAAACGATTTTATGCACAAAATGTGTATTATCTTAATAAATTAAATTATTTACTATTAGTGGATTATATTAATTAAATTTATATATTATATATTCAATTATATATTTTTACATTCAACAACTATATTATATATGCATAAGATATGAACAAATTCAATTTTCTGCATAAAAACATTGTATTTTTTTAAAGGAGGTTTTGTCACCTTATAATAGAGATCATTTTTTAAAACTAAAATTTGATACATTTATAAATTTATTTGGAAAAATAAACTTCATTTTTTAAATATTAATGTAAAAATATCTTAGGGTAAATTTTTTGTATTTTTCTGATAACATTCATTTTTTTGATTAATAGTTAAAAATACCAAATTTTAATTGAAAACTGACTTTTCATCAAAATAATTTATACATATAAATTATATTATAAATTGGTTTTAAAGTATAATTAGTTAAATTACACTTCCATTAGTAAAATATATGTCATTTTAATGAATTTTAAATTGAAATATAATATAAAAACATTGCAAATATTTTACATTTTCAATTTAAAAACCTGTTGTCTCATCCCGTCTATGAGACTAATTTTAAAATAATTTAATCAAATTAAGTTATTTGAATTTAATAAAATGTGATAAATATTTGTAATTATAATAATTTATAATTTATTTTATGTTCATCTTTTTTTACTAAAAACCATTGTGAAAGTAATTAAAATTAATTACATCAATTTATGTAAAAATGAGTTTACTTAGTTGTTAAAATTTAATATTATGGTGCCAAATGACCTAGAAAATTATCCAAAACCCATTTTACGTCCAATATTAGACCATATTATATATTATATTGAAAATTTTCCAATATTGGATCACATGATGAAATAGAGACCTCCCAATGGTGTCTATCTTTTTCGTAATTACAATGATGCAACTCACCTCCATTATAAAACACCATCAACTCTCCCCCACTACTCACACATCTAAAGACATTTTGTTCTTCGAAACCCTACCTAAATAACTCACAAACTTCTCTACCATAATCTTACATTCCTTATTTCTTATATAAAGAAAACCTTTCACAATTTTAGTGAAAACCTAAGGAAGAAACCCAAAAAAGAGGTAATGTTATTCTAATAGAATTTTCATTTTATTTACATCTCAAAATCCTTAATATATTTTTATATAATAACTATATAACATCCTATGAATCTTAAATATAAAAAAAAATATTTTTAGGATACTATCTACAATGTTACTGACTTCAATCAAATGTGATAAACAATCATCATTCGTGTGTACGATGGACTACCACCTCACAAATCAATGATGTGTGTTCATCTAATACTACCTTTAAAGCTTTAGAATAATGATGTATTTATATTTTATATAAGATATATATGATATTTAAAATTTCTTTATGCTTATTGAATTATTATATAACACATACCATTATGATTTCTATTTTTGGGAATACGATAACATCATTTACGGATGTGTGTACTACTGCCTCCTCAAAGCGATACAATATATTTATACTTTACATGGAATATATTAAAGATGAGTTCAATAAAAATATGTTATATATATGAAATAAAAATGATACTGTAATTATAATATATATATATATATAACTCATTTATTTTTCTTTCTTTCAATTCAACAAGAAAATTGAAGAACTGTTCTTGAATATGTA
The DNA here is from genome assembly GCA_963277665.1 of Viscum album. Lineage (NCBI taxonomy): Eukaryota > Viridiplantae > Streptophyta > Magnoliopsida > Santalales > Viscaceae > Viscum > Viscum album. Next base: position 859,671,428 of record OY728143.1, on the reverse strand, counting down.
TCGCATATTGTCTTACTGAATAGTGAATTTCATCTCTTATCAATAAGTATTATGGATTAAAATAAATAAATATATAATTAATATATATGAAATTTACATAATATTTTATATTATGGATATTATTAAATCATGATCGGTATAAGGGGAACAAAAATGACAAGTCAAAGCATACTTGAAAAACTATGAAATTAACACTCGAAACAGTGAAAATAATGAATGAATATTAATAAAAAAGTATTAGGATATTATAATAACATAATATATGATATTATAAATATTTCATGGTTCTTTTATAGGTTAGTAAAATTCTTTAAACCATCATACAATAGGTTAAATAGCGTTCAACCAAAAAGAATTTTAAGATAAGAGATTTTGTCGTAATTTACATTCCATTGAAACTTGTTTTTTGTTATCCACCAATTAAATTGTATGTGGTGTATATTCCATCCCTTTTACATGTAATATCATGATTTATTAATTCCTAATTGTATTATATGTTTCTCTATGAATTATTTCTTCCAGGGGGATTTGAATTTAAAATTACCAAGTGTTAAATGTTATTTTATAATATTCATTTCTTTTGTGATTATTAATCTTACCATGAAACATTCACTTTATTGTAATTCCTTTTTAATTGGACATTATATTTATCTTAAATATTCATATTATTGTATGAAGGATATCATAATATCCTATAATGTATTCCATTTTTACAAATATTCTTTACATTTAAAGTTATTTAGTTAATTTTGGAAATATTGATAAATCCATATCTTTTATTTAATATAGATATTTGATGATAAGGTATATTTTTTTAATTAAATAGATTATTCAAATTTTAAGGAATTATTTGGACTGAAAACATGGGTGGGTTAGGGTTATAGATAACCCCTCGATGCATCAGTAGTCTCATGGGATGATTCAGTTATGCTTGCATTAAAGGGGTTTTACCTGTAGATTATACTATCTTGTAAAAGGTGTTAAAGGTTGTGATTCATGTGCTAGATTCATGGAATCTAATAATTAATCATTTCCAGCATTCCAAATTTAGTTATTATTATCTTGATGATTTTAATTATGAAAAAATATATGGATCCTTTTCATTCTCAGTTTACTAATTAAATTTCATGTATGCTCAATTATTTAACTTTCCATATTGATTTTTCCTAATCCAGTTAATTAAATAGTATGCGTTCTTAATTAATTACCATTGCTTGTTAGTTATTCTAATCGATTAATTATTTCTTACACTATACCTAACCCTTACGGAGAATTTTAATTCACCCTTATTTGTTTCCATTCCCCAGGTTATGAAGAACAGATATTTTAATGATTTTTCAATGATTTAAAGAATTTAATTTTGTTATATATTATATTTTATATCCAATTCAAAATGTTAAATGGGTTCTATGTATATATCTAGTTTTCAAAAATTTCCAAACTGATTGGTCCTTTAAGATTTGATTCATTGTAATCATGCCAATGTAATAAATTAATGTATTGGCTTTGGGCTTCTAGGGAAGGGGTCATTATAGTTGGTATCAAAGAAAGTTTAGTAGAACCCTTGAAACCCAGATTTAAGAAAATATAGAATACATAACATAACCCAATGTTTAAATTTTAGGATAAGAATATATTCACCTCTTAAAGATTCCATTTTTATGCTTAGGAGATTAGATAAAAATGAAATTTTCAATTAATGTTAATAATTTCACTAGTTTTGGGATTATACATTATATTTCATTAGGATATCATCTAATCAGATATATTACGTTGTATAGAAATATATCATAGTAAGAAAAATGGTATCAATAATCATGGAAAATGTAGATATTTACCTTCTGATCAAACCACTAAAACTATTTTTAGAATGGATAGGATTACGGTTCATTTAGGGTGGCTTTATAAGGTTATGAAAAATAACCTTTACCAAAAGGACAAGACTATTAAACAATGAGACTCTATTATGTTGGATCACATTAGGTGACAGAAGTCCCCATCCTTTAGTGCGACTACTAATGAAATTATAGATGACCAACGGGTAAAGTCTTTGAAGAAGATATTTGCGGCATTGGGATCTAGTGAAAATGAAATGGTCACACTTGTAGTATATTTCAACAAAGATGATGCTAACCAATGGTGGTTATTGATCCACAATACTAGGGATGGAATGAAATTAAAATATTTTAAGGATATATTCTTTGAAAAATATTCTCCTCTTGGGGAAAAAATTTAAATGAAAATAAATTTTCTTTAGCTTAAAGAAAATGGGAGAAGAAAGTGTGGTAGAGTATAATGAAGCCATTACAAGGTTTTCTGAGTATAATATAGATTAAATATGGAAAAAATTATCCAAGTAATATGTATTATAAGGGAAAAAATTGAATAAGGGGAAAATATATAAAAATATGGGTAAAGGGAAGAAGCGAAGTAATGATACCACATGTTATAATTTTGGAAAGAATCACCCTAGGAAGTGATTTAATGGGTTAGAAGTTTGTTATAAGTGTGGAGATAAGGGTCACTAGAAAAAATAATGAAAATGGAAGGATAAAAAGGATGGTATTTAGTGTTAAAACCACAAGTATATGGGGAACTACACAAACTAATTCCCCATGAATCAAGATAATATACAGTAGATAAAGATAAGGGATCATATTCAAGCTTATGACATTGATATAGATGAATTGGAATGAAACATTTCCTCTTGTATTTGGATTCTATAGTAATTTTGTAAGAGTATTTTATAAATTATATCTTGGTTATAAGCATTGTGGAATGTATTTATACAACAGTAATTGTTCATCAAGGATTTAGAATCATGTGTTGTTTGATATCGATGACCAATTAAAATGATTCACTGACTAATTGAACTTCTTTGAAAACATATTATTTAGGGAAGTAAAATCATTAATATGTTCATAATATTGAGATAATGATTTTTGGATAATAAGATGTTTGATTTGGATAAATTAAATTTGATATTATTGAATACCTTATTACTGATTAATGATTTGTTGACAATTTGGTTTATACAATCATTGATGGAGTTTTCATAATTTTTGGTTTTAAGGAATATATCCAATAATCTATGTTCTATTTATTAAATAATGAAGCATGAATATTTTCAATAAGTTTTTATGGAAATTCTGGTTATTAATATGTATTAAGAGAATACATGATAAATGTGTTCATAGGTTCATTTTTTGATGATTAAAGAGACATTTCATGGTAACTGAAGACTAATTATACGTTTATTAAAGAAATTCAGTGACTTTCCTTTTAAATTTGTGGATCATAATATTTTGGAAATGTTAATCATTTATGGAATGGTTTATGTTGATATTTGAATGAGGTTTTAGAGGTTAATTTTTTTACTTCTCCATATGATGAAACATGTGAAAATAAATGATGAAGTAATTCATGGAACCACAAAAGGATGAGATTTAATTTTCAAAATAGAAATATATATTTACTTATAATCTTATAGAGTGGAATAATTCCTCAAATCTATGAAAATGGGTCTTGAAACAAAAATGTTGACCTATTATCATAATTTTTTATGATATCAAATAACTTATTACACCTATATGGTTGATGGATTTTTGTTCATTACCAATCTCTAGATAATCCACTTTCTTTTGATAAATGTTTTTTTAACTATCCATAAGAACTTTATAGTTAGATTTATCTTTATTGGTTTATTTTTTCACTAATGTTCTCCTATTTGAAAGCCCAATTTTGTGGTAACCTTTGAATTTCTCAGTCAATCTTATTAAGATGATGTGTTGTTAGACCTATTTACAATGTGGGGTTATCAATAATAGTATTTTAATATATTAAACCCTTGATTATTGAGATCATATTTTAATTGTGAGGGCACACTTTATATAAGGTGGGGATAATGTAACACCCAAATACTTTACAATATTTTCCATTTCGAATAAATTTAATTTTTTTGCTAGCTCGATTTATACACACACACAAAAGTTATGGTTACGCTAAAAAAATGCTCATATTATCTTTTGGTACACATAACACTATGTTGGATCATTTTACACACAATATTGAGTTCCTTTAATTGCTTATGTTACACACAAGATCGAGTTTTACCTAAAAACAATATACTTGGAATATTTGTATTTAATATGATAGTTATAAACTATCCATTATAATGGAATATATGAAAAGGATTAACTAAAATTGTAAAATATTTTTTACATATGTTTCTATATTCTTTAGTGACCAAATAATTAGAAATGAATATATAAACCAATTATAAGGGAAAGATTTCTATAAAAACCTATTGTGATGCACAAAAGGAATTTTATCTTAATAAATTAAATTAATTAATATAAATAGATGATATTTATTAAATTTATATATCATATATTCAATTAATTTTTTTAAAATTCATCTAATAGATTAGATATTCATAGGATAAGAACCAATCCAATTTTACATGTAAAAATTTGTATTTGATCTAAAGGCAGTTTGTCCCACTTTTTATGAAGAACTTGTTTAGAAACTAAATTTTGAAACATCCATAAAATTTATTCCAAAAAATAAAGTACATTTTTTAATATGAATTTCAAAATTATCATAGGATGAATTTTTTTAAATTTTTGGAGATGTTTTTCTTTCAGATGAAGAGTGAAAAATAATGAATTTTAATTGGAAACTGACTTTACATGTAAATAATTTTTAATTTTTAATTTTATATTAAACTTGTTTTAGAGTATAATTAGTTTAATAATATATTAATAAATTCAATTTAAATTTTTTTAATAAATTTAATTTTGAAATATGATATAAAAACATAGAAAATGTTTGAACATTTTCACTTTAAAAACCCTATATATCATCCCGTTTGTTGGATTAATTTAAATTAATTTCTACCACTTATAATATTTTAATTTGAAAAAATGAGTTCCATATTTGTAATAATAATAATTTATAATTTATAGTAATTTCATATTATTCTTTCACAAAAAATATTACTGAAATCAATTAATATTAATTACAGCAATTAAGGTAAAAATTAGTTTACTTAGTGGTTTGACTTAAATCTTGAGGATCCAAATGACCTAGATAATTGTAAAAAAACATTTTATGGGAATATGTATACAATATCCCCTATTTTAAATAATTTTGGTCAATATTTGAGGAAATTTATTTAATTGAGACCTCCCAATATTGTCTACATTTTTGGTTATTTCATGTTTCTCACTCACCAGTCTTATAAATGGCCACCACCTCTCCCCCTACATTCACACCTCTCAAGAACATTGGATAATAAAAACCCAACTAAATCATTCCCCAAAATTCAGACCCTCATTATTGAATCCATATTTTATCCATAAAGTTAGACATTCCAAGATTGGAGAAAACCTAAGTAGGAAACCCAAAAATGATGTAATTTTCTTCTAATATGGCTTTCATTTTATTTCATTATCCAACTCCAACATTTTTTTATATAATGATTACCTAAAAACATCAATATCTTAAATATAATGATATTATAGTATGTTAATGTTATAACCTACCACTTCACCAACCTCTACCTAATGGGATAAGCAATCATCATTCATGTGTAAAACGGACTACCGCCTTGCGAGTGGATATCATTCGTTCTTCCATTAAATCCTTTAAAAGTTAAGAATATTTATGTATTTATTGTTTATATAGGATATAGATGATACTTATAATTTTTTATGCTTCTTAAATTTTTATATAACACATAACTTCATAATTTCCATTTTATGGGAATATGATAACATCGTTTGCAAACGGGTGGATTACCACCTCCTCAAAACGATGTGATTTGTTCACGCTTTACATAGAATAAATTAATGATGGGCTGAAAAAAATATTATATATATATGAAATAAAAAATATAATGGTATTATAACATACATTTATTTCATTCACTTCTATTTCTCAAAATATGACAATAAAATGGAAGCAATGTTCATGCATATGTATGGACTGCCATCTATATGAACGGTGCATTGCATCTTCTATCACTAAATATTTTGGATTACTATAAATAAATATATACTGAATATATATGATATTTAAATAATGTTTTACATTATATATATTTTTAAATCCTGATCAACGTAGGATTAACAAAATATAACAAGTCAAAACATACTCAAAAAACCATGCAATTAACAACCGTAATAGTGAAAATGGTGAATGATTATTAGTAAATGGGTAGTAAGATACTATAATAAGATTATATATGATATTATAAATATGATTATGATTTTTTATAATTTAATGGAATTATTAAAATTAATATACATGAGGTTAATGAGCATTCAACTAAAAGGAAGTGTAAGGTAAGGGATTTCATCTCAATTTACATTACATTCAAAATTATTTGTGATTATGGACCAATTCACTTTTATGTGGTGTATACAGTATCTCATTTATATTTAATAGAATTATTTATTCATTCATCATTTTATTTTATGTTTCAATTTGAATTATTTCATCCAAGAGTATTTTACTTTTAATTTTCCATGTGATAAAAGTTGTAGTACAATATCTCATTTCTTTTGTGATTGTAAAATTTACCTTGAAAAAATTACTTTATTATAATAATTTTTATTGGAATTAAATTTCTCCTAAATATACATATTCTTCCATTATAGATATTATTATATCCTTAACCATATTCCATTGGTACATGTGGTGTTTCCTTTAAAATTTATTTGATTAATTTTGAAAATATTGATAATTCTATAAAATTTATTCAATGCGAATATTTGATGATAAGGAAGATTGTTAATTAATTAAATTTATTATTCAATATATGAGGAATGCTTTGAACTATCATACAAGGTTAGTGCCTGGTTATAGATGTCCCATGATGAATTGATAGATTCATGGGATGAATCAATAAAGCTATCAATAAACGAGTTTTTACCTGTAGATTAAGTCGCCTTGTGAAAGGTCTTGATAGTAGTGGTTCATGTGAAAGATACATGACATCAAATAATTAATCATTACCTGCATTTAAAATTCATAAATGTAATTCCATAGGATTAAGACACTGGAAAAAAAATCTACAGATGCATTTCATTCTAAGTTTATTTATTAAATGGAATGTGTTCTCAGTTATTTACCTTTCCATATTGATTTTTACTTATCCAATTATTTAAATGGAATGTGTTCTACGTTAATTACCTTTACAAGTTAATTATGTGCATTGAATCGTTATTTTTTCCAATATGCATAACCCTTATAGAGCATTAGATCACACCCTTATTTTTTCCCTTTCCCTAGGTTAGGACTAAGATATCGATGAATAAGATTTCAAGGATTCATAATATTTAATTTGGATATGTATTATATTTTATTTCCTACTCTAAATGTAAAATGTGTTACATGTATATATCTGATTAACCAAAACTACTAAACTGATCAGTTCTTCATGATTTTATTCCCTATAATCATGCCAATTTAACAAAGTTTGGCACCAGCTCAAGGATACTGGGTTCAGGGTCATCACGTTTTTTTATTATGATATGGTTCTTGGGAATTAATTATGATGAATGATTGTTCCATTATTATCTAAATATGAATGGTTATGTTATTAACCAAGAACGGGTGGTTCCATGATGAACTAATAATGGGTGGGTATGTGATATCACTCAAATGAAATGGGTATGGAAGTCAATTGTATGTTTATTTCATTTGTAATAGTGATATAGAAATGATATCCCAAGTGACCTACATGTTTTATCTATTATTATTATTTTGAGTTTTTAATGAAATGTTATACTTTATCATGGTACGTTAATGATTTTATGTTTAAGGAAAGCTATTTTCTACTTATGGGTGAATAACCATTAGGTTTTAATGATTCCTTGTTAAATATTGACATGATATTGATCATTATTATTAATTCCAATGACTCATGAATTTTTTTAAATCTTTATACCTTGTATCAATATTGATGATACATAAATTGATGTGTCTAAATTCCATTATATTACTCTCAAGAAATTTTATTTTTCGTCATACCATTATGGCCATCTTACTATCATTGATGAAATTCAATTGTTTTTCTTATGTTTACCCTTTGTGAGAATTTGAGCTCACCATTATTATGTTTAATTTGTCCCTGGTCATAAATAATGATTTGATTCTAGAAAGGTTTCATATGTGAATAAAATTTATAGGTTATATTAATGAATTAATATGGAATTTTGAAAATTTTTTATAGAGAGAGATGGTTCTGGTAATAGGATCATGTTGTTTATGAATCCATGTTTTAAAGTGTTTGTCTTAATTCTCTAAAACTATAAACCTCAAATGATCATAAAATTTAAGATAATGAATTCATGGAAAAAAACTAAAGATTTTGTAATTTTTAAGTTTGAGTCCTTATAATTTATAATAAAATCAATGACATCCATGAGGGACAAATGAATCATAAGTATTAAAAATTACAAACATGGCATGATTAATTTGAAGCTATTTGAATGGATGATGATGAATCATTAGATGAGTTATTAATTTGGTTGAGAAACAAAATTATCTCAAATCCATGATATTGAGAAATTATTAAAAATTCAATGGTTATGATGCATTGGATGATAATTATCCAAGATAAGGTTTATGAAAATATTTCTACCCCTAATAATGAAAACATGGATGTATGGACTATTAATATGCCTAGTAATGTTTTTGATAGCCGATGAGATGAGAAGAGAAACAAATTTAATAGAAAATGAAAATTTGAGAAGATGATATCATAAAAATATTACAATGGTTTGAAACATCTTGTGCCTAAGATATCTCCTATAGAGAAAACCAATGCCTACGATGATTCTACATGTTTCAAATAATTATGACAATTATACTAAATGGCTTTCAATGATGAAAAGGAAAATAAAACATATAATATCACTCTTGGTGTTCCAAATATGGAGAGATTTGAATATTTATAACTAAATTACTAGGGAATAATAATATATAGGTTGTGGATTAATAATCCTTAATATTACGAATAATAAATAGATTTTTGAGTACACTCAGTGGATTAATGTACTTCAAAGTAAAAAAATGAAGATTCTGCAATGAAATGGAACATTATCATGAAAATTTTTATCATATAATTTGAAATGGGTAATAAAAAAGAGGGAAAGGAATCATAAGGTGTAGTTCTTATAACTTTCATAGAAATGTCAATATTCCTCAATAATCCATCTAGGGAAGAAGAAGATATGTGTGAATAAGAAAAACATATGATGATATTACAAAAGAATTCAAATTGAAAATAAATCGTTTTGGGAATTTGAATGATATAAATAATCAAAAAAATGTAAAAATAAATTGGTTTTAGGTGAATAAATCTCTTAAGAAAGCTCTTGATACCTCATATCTCATGAATATTAATGAGACAGAAGTAGAGTATTCAAAGTAGATGGGTGACCTCAATGCAATACATGATGAAAAAGATAATATTTTTGAGATCATTATGGAAAACCAAATTGTTATGAATGAGGTGGTGAAGGCTATTTTAGAGAAGTTTGTTGAAGGAAATAATTCTTGTAAAACACATTTTTTGAGTTTCAAAATGTTTTCATGGAAGTTGGTTGGAATTTTAAATCAAATGATATTGTTTTTTTATACCAATAAACATAGAGATTTTCCAAATGTGGAAAAAAAATATTACTTTGGACACTCTATATTGTAATTTAAATGGTGTTAGCAGTGATTGGAAATGGAATATAGTGATCACTATAAATAAGGAGAAGAAAAAAAACTTAAATCCTAGTAATGGTTTTGAAAATTATAAAAAACAATGAGATAAGGATGAAAAATAATGCAATTACTAAACCTATGGGAAAATAAAAATGTAAAGAGCATATTTATACACATGAAGAATTAAAAAGAAATAAATTTATTTCAAATAGAAAAGAAGATCATGGATAAAAATTTGATGATGCTTATTTCTATCCAAGGTGATTTCAATTTGAAGTAAGATATTGGTTCAAGGGATTTTATAGATGAGAAAACTATGTGTGATCATAAAATATTTTAATCACTAAATTATAGAGACGCTAGGGATCAAGGGGGATTTGACATGAACTTCTTATAGTCTATTAGGAACAACATCTGAAAAAATGCATAATTTCATAATTTTTTAAATTCCCATAAAAAATAATTAGATGTATAATAAATCTAGACATACCCATAGCAAGGATCTCAAAATTCTACTATAGAAATATATGTGGAATGATTACTCCAAATCTATCAATTAGATTTGTACTCAAGAAAATGAATTGTGGTTGAGGGGGAATACAAATAACTGATAAGTTGAAAGTCAATTTTATAGTAGTTTCTTGTAAAATATGTTGAAAAAATACACACATAAGTTATATCCAATGGTATGATTGTGGAGCTGAAATGTTTTTTAATTATGCATCACTCATTGACAAAGGAGTTGGAAGCACAAAAATTGGTGAGGAGAACCTTAGATCAAATAATGTTCTCTTTGTTTATGGGTTGAGGAAAAATATCTGAAATGTTTATAAACCTAATGCAATAAGAATGAAGTGATATTTTGTATGAAATAATGATTCATAATGATATTCATGTATAAAACCACCATTATGAATAGATAGTGAATAAGGGGTAATTTATTCTAGATTTTTAGTGATCAAAATATTTCTTACATAAGCATTAAATATTTTAATGAGATTTGACATATAAGACATGGCCATTTGGGTTGAAATAAAATGACAATTAATTTAAATTATAAATTTTTAAGGAATATATTGAAACCGTGAAATTAAAGACTCAAAATATGTGACACATATCATTAAGAAAATATAGAAAAAACATCATCAAAGTGGTGGAGATCAAGATCAATTAAACACTTAATTTGATAGTTATAAATGTGTGTATCATGAATATATTATGGTCAAAATATAGAGGTAAGTATATTATTACTTTTTTTGAGGATTTTATATGTATGATTTATGACTATTTTTGAAAAAATTATATTCTGTTGAGATGTTTAATAATTTTTATAGGTGTTCTAAAAATAAAATGGGACAATCTATTAATATATTTTTTTCCAAAATATATCTGAATATTAGAATAGAGACATTAATGAATATCTTGAGATGAATAGAAAATCCATGAATATAGTGCACCATGCACCCCCCTGAAATGGAATAGCTTGTTGTAAGAAATATTGTTTGGTGTAAATGGGAAGAACCATGTCATCAGAGAAAGAAAATTTATTTATTTTTTGAGATAAAAAAACTCCTATCTACATTCACCACTAGTGTTTACATGGATCAAAATTGGACAGAAAACATTGTGATATGTGGTTTAGAAGGAAGATGAACTTTAAAACTCTTATGGTATTTGAATACCCTATTTAGATAAATAATAAAGGAAGATATTTGGGTAAGTTTGATGATAGAGTTGATATGGGGATAATCCTTGGATATACATTTAGTGGAAGGAGTTACCAGTGTTACAGTAAAAATCATAGGACAATAAATTATAAAAATGATGTTATTGTTTTGGAAAATTAAAATTACTTACCATCATTTTTACCCATTGATGATGTCATTGAAGAATACAGAGTATAATTCATTGGGAAGTATGGGACATATATAAATTTACTAGTAGATTTTCCAATTTCACAAGTTAATTTGGAACTTTTAAACAAGATAGAAAACCCAAAGTAAGAGGGATATATGTTTCTAAATCCTAAGAAACATGTCCTCTGAAAATATCCTCAGTTACAATAATAGAGGTTTTAAAAATAGTGAAGTTGCATAATTTATGATTAGAAAAATATATCTCTCGTATTTAAAAAAATATGAGGATTAGGAAATAAAAAATAAGGATTAAATAACAAATATAGAATAAGAATTGAATGGTATTGAGAAGAATGGATTTTCAGAACTGATGTCTTGTACCCAAGACAATAATGTGATAGGGACAAATTGGGTTTTTCCAATATAATTTATTGTGGAGGGAAATGTAGAACATAATAGAGATCATCTTGTATGCAATAAATACTCGAAAAATAAGTGTATATAATTCTATGATACTTTTTCCCTTAGTGTTCCAAATAGAAATGAAATCATCATTCTTAAATGGAGATCTTGAGGAAGTAGCCTATATTGAAAAAGTGAATGGTTTTATTCTGGATGAAAGTGGTTATTTAGTTTATAAGATGAAGAAATTGGTTTATAGGATAAAACAAGCACTTTAAAAAGGTATTAAAAGGTAGAAAATATATTATGGAGCATGTAGTTTGAGAAATTCAAGGGGGCTAACAATCTCTATATCATGTTTGATAACACAAATTCACTCATAATGATTATGTACATAGAATACTGTTTGGTCCAGATCTTACCAAAAAAAAGCACCTTATAGTGAATCAAACATAGAAAAAAGTTCTAGAACTCCTTAATTAGAATTAACTCATGAAATGCTATTTTCCAAACAAATAAGACAATTCACCCAAGAAAAGTACAAAAATATATGATACTCCGTGAAAGAACTTTTGAAAGAAAATGATAAAAATTATATGGAAAACAACAACACAAAGGATTTATATGTTTTAAAAGAAGTCTTTCTTAAGGGGGAACATTATAAAATTTGAATAGGGAGTGTAATGTGATTAAAATTTCGGATGAGTTTCCCAAAAATATTAACAAAGGCCATTAGATTATAATTGATGTAAAAAAAATCATTCTTTTAGCAAGCTTAAAATGCATTATAATATCCCATATAGAGTATTCCCCCAATATCAACTATTCATAAGCATCCATTCACTCAGTAAAAGGAAACCACTGACTTAACCCTTCATTTTAGTGAATCCTTCTATCTATGAACTCTCTATGAAAAAAAAATTTATATCCCATAATATTAATATTACAAGTCCTTAAATTCTCCCAATAATTCTAAACTGAAATTTTATTCACTATTCTATAACCTCTAACTACAGAAGTCTGGTTCTGATTTGTTGTTTTCATTATTCTTTATTCCTAAATCCTTAAATTTGACACTACAACATCATCATCCTCATTTTATTCTATTATGTAATTCCGGAATCAATCCTCCTGTATATTCCAAGGCCTATTTGGAAAAAGGTTTTCCCTCCCAAATAAAAATAATCGTCTCCCACTTGTGAATAATTTTTCATGCTTCATCATCAAGTCCTCTAGCTACATTCATGAATCAATTGTATCCTCAATCATACCTTACAATTACATGGTTCCCCTAACATACTTATGGTTATCCCAAATGGGCTGAGGTATCCCCCTACCCTAGTATATCATGGACTATGACTTGGTAAACATGTGCACCAAATTCTGAATTCCATAACCATTCATAGCTCTATCAATTTTTCCTCCAACAATATCTGGATAAAATGATACTTCAAGAGAATATTCCTTTTTTATAGATTAAAAAATTGTATTTTTTTTCCAAAGTGAATCACCCTATTTGAATCACAGAATACTGAACCAAACTTATACATTATTTAGAGATTCTACAATATCCCCTTCATTCAAAACAGTTCCTTCCAAAATTCAATAAGTACAACATATTCTACCTCTAGTGATGAAAGGGAAACTACAGTTTGATGATTTGACATCAGAATCCCAACTGCTCTTCTATAAGTAAACACACTACCAAAATATAAACTTTTAGTTATTAAATATTCCTGAAATTTCAAATATAGATACCCCTATAACGGTTTATCCATTCTAAAATAGATTGAAAACCTTCTAGACTAAAACATCCCATATTTCCATTAAATATTTCTTATATATATTATTTCATAAATATAAATTATAATTATAAATAAATTTTTTTCTTTTTTAGAATATAAAACAAACCATTATAAATAAATTTATCACCAATTTGTTTTCTAATATATTTTTTCATGTATAATGGAATTTGATTTATTAAAAGTTTCATTAGAAAAAGGGCAATCCAAAGGATAGTTGACATCCCATTGTGTTCAGCGAGGTCGTATGGCTCAAACCCATGACCAAGTGAGATAAGGATGTAATGCCTAGCATTATCCTACATTCTATCCTACATCTATTTTATATCATTTTTAAATATACTTACACTATATTTACAATATTCATGATTCTTGTTTAAATATATAGTTTTATTTGATAACATTACTTTTTAGTTTTAATTTCATATCACAATAGTAATTTAGTCATTATAGTCTAATGGTTAACATGTTATGATCCATGTTTAAAAATTCATAATGTTTTAACAAATTGAAATTAATTTCTAAATTTATCTTATTATTTTCTATATTCCATTTTATTGAAAAAATATCCTTTTAAAAACGCCAAGTGGAATGTTTTATAATAAAATAACATTATTAAATATTTATAATTTTTTTGGAAATTGATTCATCTTATGAATATTGTCTTATTATCACAAAATGGGAGTAATGTTTTTGTAATTTTTTTCTTAGAATAGTAACAAGTTCATTGATTTATTATTTTCCACATAATGTATAAAATTTTCTACACTAAAACCCTTATCCCGATTATTTATTTTAGAGATAAATTCCAATTAATTAAAGGAATAATTTCATAAAATGTATATTTTTTAGATGTATAAATATATATTTATAAATTATATAAGAAATAAGAGATTATAATAATTACATGTGTAACTACTCACAACAAAATAAATAGGTTTTATTCTAAATGATTTACTTTTCTATGAATTATATAATTTTATTAAAAGATTAATTTATAACTATTTAAATTTTAATTTTTTAAAAGGACTTCATTTTTCTAATCGTCATCTATCAATTAAATTTGGGTGAATTTTTTTGGCTTTTGCAAAAGAAGTTTATATTATTATTTAATTGTAAAAAATACTCTTTTTACAAATACCGTAATATTTATGAAAATATTATGATGTAAGTATAATTTAAAATTTTAATGTAATTTTTCTCAAAAAAACTATTTATTTAAGGATGAAATTGGTTAATTTTAAAATATTGTGTGGAATTTATTAACCTATGTTTGAAATTTTTAAAAATAAGTAATATTTTATAAAAACAAAAAACGATTTTTGATTCGTTACCTTTAATGAAATTGTACATTGATTCCATTCTGTCTTAGAATCATTTTAATGTAAAATAAAATTAATTATTTTAATTATAGAATAAAAATTCATTGGAATCCCCCTACTGAAATGTATTTGTCATTAATGATAAGATAATCAATATTTTACCCCTGAAACACCCTCACCACAAGTATAAAGACTCACTCTGATTTCCTGAGGGAATAACATCCCATTTTCTTATAAAGGTAAATATTTAACCATTTCACCTATCCTAAATCTCTTACCTAATTTAATGATGTTTTTTACAAAACCCCAATCCTTCAAGACTTTATCAAAGATAAAAATCTTTAACAAAGAATAAACCACGATTCCCTTTTAATAATTTTTTTCTCATCTTCTTTGTACTCTTCCAATCAAATTCACATTTTATAGATTTGTAAAATATTATATATATATATATATATAATGTAAAAATATTATTATGATATTTTTTAATGATTTAAATATATTTATGTCATATAATCTCTCACCCTCTTTTTTGACATGTCTTGAAAATGGATGGTTTAATCTACCTATGAGGATATTTCTAATGCTTTTCTAATCACCTCCTACATGGATGGCAATTTTAGATTACATAATATAAATTTATTTTAATTTACTCTAATATTCTATAAATAATTTCACAAATTGATAAATCTATAATAATCAAAATTGTGAAATCAAAACAAAACATGATAATTTAAAAAAACATATTCAAGAAGTTCTCTTTTTAAATAAAATTGTAATGTCTAAATTTTGATGATTATAACTGATCCTTAATAAAAATATCAATATAATGAAATTTCAGATTCATTCTTTAATAAATATCTGTTTTTATAAAGGAGTTATAAATGTGAGGAAATAAAATAGGATCTATGGTAATGGTTTTTTATCTCAATTTTCTGTCATTCATACATGGATTTCATTATGCACCTATTCTCTTCTATATGGTGTATATACTATCTATTTCACCTAATATATCAAAATTATGCACTTATTCATGTTATTTAATGTTTCTTTTATGTTTCTCTATGAATTGGTTTGGATTCAAAAGATACCAAAGTAATAAGGGTATAAAAGACTCAATATCTTTTACATTAGTAATTAAATTTTCTCCCTTGACTATACACTTCTTTGTTTCTAATATTCTTCCATTTAATTATTTAATGGTTTATTTTTTATTTATATTTGTGAAATTTACATATTTACAACAAAATACTACTATATAATGGATTCCCTCTTTATAAAAATACAATGTTGTTATGAATAATTCTAAACATATCTAATGACTCTTTCTCTTCTATTTCAATATTAATTCTTGGCATTAATGTTTTTTATTTTCTTATTTTCAACTCCAAACTTGTATTATCTCATGAGTCTCATATATTTCTCTTTGTTGATTCAATAAGGTTTCCTTATGACTTTTCCATTCCTTCATGTTTGAGGAGATTGTTGAGTCATATAAAGTTTCCTTATGACTTTACCATTTCTCCATGTTTTAAAAATCACAAACACCTTATCTTAAAGAAAATTTCATTTACCCTACGTTTTACTTTCATAAGGAAAATTTTCCTTCCCCAAGGAAATTTATCCTTACCATGTTTTTCATTTTTCATTTTGTCTCTAAGTATAAAATTCGATTTCATATCTAAAACCCCTGGAATCTTATAATAATTAGATATAGAGCATTCTGTTTTCAGGATCCGAATTTAGATTCTGAACCTTCTGGGTTCTAACACCGAGTTCTCTGAATTCAGACTCTGAACTCTTCTGAGTTCTGACTCCGAGTTCTCTGAATTCAGACTCCGAACTCTTCTGAGTTCTGACTCCGTGTTCTCTGAATTCAGACTCCGATCTTTGTAAGTTCGGACTCTGAAGTCTTATGAATTCAGACTCACTCTTATGAATTCAGACTCACTCTTATGAATTCACACTCCGAACTTTGTAAGTTCATACTCCGAACTCTTATGAATTCAGACACCGAACACTTATGAATTCAAACTCCGAACTTTGTAAGTTCAGACTTCAAACTCTTATTAATTCAGACTCCAAATTCTACTGAATTCAAGACTCCGGATTTCCTTGAAATTCAGACTCCGGAATTCTATAGATTTCAAACTTCGAATTCTTTAGATAAACAGAAACCGAATATCCATGTATTATAGACTCTGAACTATTTTTCCTTACACTCCGAAAAATAATTTTGGTTATGTAATCATTTTTTTGCTTACACATGTTTTGGTTATAAAACGATGTTGTGTATTCAATTACTAACTAACCATTGTTTGAGTGACACGTGTACGGGTCCCTCCAAAATTCAAGGAAAAATATGATCGTTGGAGAAGGGTGTCGGCCATTGAGATTATACCTATAAATAGGAGCTCATTTGAAAGAGATCACAACAAGTTGATCAATCTACAAATTACATGCTGCTGAAATGATTTCTAGAGAGAGGGACTTTCATGCTTTGTGTGTACTGAACATCTTGTTCAGATTTGCTTCGTGCGACTCCGAATATTGCTGAGTACGTTCAAGGGCTTCCGGGGATAGGACGAGAGAGGTGTTGACTACCTTAAAGCTCGAGGACTTCATTGCTGAGGAAGACAGAGGTACCGACGACCTTGAAGTTGAGGGCTTGCAGGGATAGAAAGACAGACTTCAATCTTCGTATCGAGGACTTATCCTGGTGTGGGTAAGACATACTTTCTTGAAAGTATAAATCAAGAGACTTTTATCCACGGTTGTTGGATACCCTTCACTTTGGGTTAAAAAATTTACTACTTGTTACTTGTTTGTTTCAAGTTTTCCGCTGCTTTTTGTTTGTTGAGGAAAGTATAACTATCTTATACTTCCTTACATTTGTACACTCTGATATAGTGAGATTATATACGCTTTAAGGTAGAATCAACATCTTCGTAAACTTTTGTTATGTTTCATTTTCAGAACCATCTTTCCGGAATTGCATTCTCGGAATCACATTTCTGAAATCAAAAAAGTTTGTAGAACTAGAGGTGTTGTGAATTACCTTGTTTAACCTTGTTAAACAATAGAAAGGTTTCTAAACAACTTTAAAAGTTCTAAAGAATTTTTAATGTATACAATTCACTCCCCTCTTGTATTTTGAGCATCATCATTAGATACTACAATCAGTATCGTCTATCTTTTCGATCCAACACTCTTTACCAATTTTCTTGAGGAATATTTATTACTATTTTAAATGATGTAAGTGTTAATAAATATATTTTTTTAATATATTTATCACAACCATATATTTTATCTTACTCTCCACATTTATTTACTTAGAATTTATTTCCTTTTAGGGATCAGTTATGGGATTTAATTTAAAGTGTTGTTTTTAAAATGTTTTCATCACCTTTTCAAAAATTACTTTTGAATGTGACTCATGAATTCAACTATTAGATCGAGGTTAAAAATGTTTTATGAAATCTCTATTTTATAATTTCACTTTCGTTTCCCCTCTTTATCAAAGAGAATTATATCCAAAGGAGTTATTTTACATAAATCATGCTCTATATGCTTTTATGAATTACTCCTTTTGGTTTATTGAGTTTTGGTATCAACCAATCCAATTATTGAAGGAATTTTATGTGATACCATTTAGAAACGATATAAAGTTCATTTTTTTCCATGGGTATTCGTGATATAGTATTTTATTGATTTCATATGAAACTCATGTGTATAGATATTGATGGGTGGGGTCCTATATCACCCTATAAGGCATTGGTTAAAGTTTTATATCTCATAATATAAAAGAGTGTGGACATCATTAGCATCGATTAAAATTTAAAGGGTGCACATGATTAGGTTTTCTCACAACATAAAATATGGGAATGATTGTTTATAATAACAATGTGAAGAATTTCTATTTATTTTTGAATTCCACAGTTACTTGTTATGTTACTCCACACTTATTGGTTATTTTCCTATGATATTCTCTGACCGATTGAAAATCATCATTTTTATTGATTTTCAAAAGGCCACACACCAAAAACCCCAAGAAAAAAACCTCATGGTTGTATAATGTAATGTAAACACAGAGCATCATTGGCAACAAATTTCAGCCCCTCCTTAGGAAAAGAACCCAAGAAAAAGAAAGAAAACACACTTTGATTTTATGAAGCCATAGATGCCAAAACTTCTGCAACCATGTTCCCCTCCAGCCTTGTATGAGAGACCTCCATGTGGCTACCCATGAGTGTATTTCATTTTCTGACAGTATATGCAATGATCCAAGGGATACTGCCCTTACCTAATAGAGATTTCCACAGAACCATGGAATCCGTCCCCGCCATCTTAAGGCTGGTCTTCCATTTTTTTCATACCTCTAGCCCAGTCGCCATGGCCATAGCCTCCGCATGAAATACATCACCTCTTCCATAAGAGACCGTGAATGCTGTCATAACAGAACCCATCTGATCTCCCGTGACCCCACCCCCACGCATCTCCCCCATTAAAAGAGACCCATCCATATTGAGCATGAAACCCTGGCATGGCGGATGTTATCGAACCCACCTTCCCTGCCCTGGATTATCAGCCTGGTTGTCATTTGAGAGATTCGAAAAAAAAAATAGATTTCACAACAGGTGCTGACTAGCAATCGGAGCATAGTCGAACCAAATACCAAAGAATATTTTTCATTATGAACATTACACTTACATGATATCTCTATCTGTGATTCCGACGCACTGCGTTTTGGGCCTGCTAGATAGTCTAGCAACCAGTAATAAGAATTACGATCTTGGCCTTCCTCTCAGCCGCATGGGTATATGTACCCATGAACCATGACCTAAGATAACTTTCTTACAACCCTCTAGATGCATCCCTGGCAAAGAATGCCCCGAAGGTCTTCCAAATCCCTCTAGATCATTCACATTCATGGAAAAGCTGACCCACTTTTTCATGATTAGAGGACCTGCAAGACTAGCACATAGAAGCCATATTCACACCCATACGTTGAAAATTTTCATCAGTAGGCAGTTCATTATTCCTCACACGTCACAATAGAAAATTAAATTTGGAGGGAATCTCCTTGCACCAGAGTCACTCCCCACAGGTCTTCATTTGACATGTCTCTTGTCACATGGATGAAATCCTTAATAGAAAAAATAATCGATGTCGAACCTGTGAATCTGAGTTTATCAGGATCATCACTAGTAACAATACTGTTGAAAAGAGTGGGTTTATTCTCATCAAGAATGACTGAAGGAATTGAGGATAACCACTACCCTCGCAAAAAGATATGTCCAGGGTTGGGCAGCCTGGGAAATACAGCCTACCCACCCCCAATCATGCTTCCATAAAATGATGTTCCATGTTCCCACTAACCATCGAGAGGGATGATGCAAAACCTTCATGAAAGTATGAACCTGACTCCATATCCTAGAGTAACTCAGTCTCTGATCACACATATTTTGTCCGTATATGTCTTGTATTGTCCTGCCCCAAAGGGACCGACCTTCTAATGCTTCCACGCATGCTTTGCATGAAGGCGCATGGTTGAGGAGACACTACTTAGGATGATGCCCACTTCAAAAGAGGTCTTGCAAGATGTTTCCCCAAATCCCAATGATGTCTTCCTTCCATATGTCCTTCCCATATAAAGAACACCAGAATCTTATCCAATTTGGAAATCACACTTTTAGGAACCTTCAGGGTAGAGAGAATATGCATGGTAGGAGACCAAGACACTATTCATGAATGTTATATGACCTTCGATGGATAGGAATATATTTTTCCAATGATAGATTTGCCAAGAGATTTTGCTTATGAGTTTATCAAAATGATAAACCCTAAGATAGGAAGGACTAACTGGAATCCCAAGGTACTCCATGGGAAAAGATCCTCTCTCTCCATACTCAAACTAGTCCCCACATCCCTCGGCCTCCTTTCAGAGAACTTCCTAGTTATATAAAAAAGAGTTTTTCTCTTTATTCACCACCTTCCCACTCCACTTATAGTATTCCACAAGAAGTCCATTCAACCCCGCCACAGATCATCTATTGTCATTAGTAAAGACAATTGTGTCATCTGCAAACATCAAGTGTGAGATTCGCCATGTATCATTCCTATTCTGGTAAGGGAGAACATTACCAATATTGAGGCCTTGATTAATAAAGCAGCTAAAAGCATTTGGATAGAGAATGAAAAGAGTGGGGGACGAAGTGTCCCCTTGCTGGAGACCATGACAAGTCTTGAAAACCCCAAATTTCTTACCCATAAAAGAAGTTGAAATCCATGTCGAGCTAAAACAACGGAAAAGCAGGTCACTAGTCCAAATAGATAACCCCATGCTAGTAATGAATACGAGAAAAAATCCTCATTCCACCCTATCATAGGCCTTTCTCATGTCTATCATAACCACCAAATTGCCCCTGAAGGACCTATTGTTGATGCCACTAACCACTTCTTGGAAAACTCCTATTACACCCTGTATTGACCTCCCTTTAATGAACCCATGTTGTTCTGGGGCTGTCCAATAATCCAGGTGAAAAGCCATTATTTTATTTACAATGATGTCCATGGACTTGTATGGTATATTACACATACTAATGAGCCGATACTAATCAATTGACTGGGGATTACTCACCATAGGAATAAGAATCATCTTGGTTGCACAAGCAATACGCGACAAGTCCCCACCCAGGAATAAATCCTAGACAGCTCTCACCAGGTCCACATTAACAAAGTCCCATATCACCCTGTAGAATGATCTAGGGTAGCTATCGGGCCATGGTGCACTATCCGGGTTCAAAGACCAAATAGCCTCATGAACTCTGGCCTCATCTGGAGTCCTCCTCAAGCCATCATCGATGAACTCCGAAACACATCTTGAAATGCCCTCAAATATTTATGCAGCACCTCTCGGATACCCCCTGCCATACTTGAATTGGGTGCAGCAAATAGGGATTTAAGAGCCCCATTAACCATGGCCCCTACCTCATCACGATCACTAGTTAAGGATCCATCTTCTCTAAAAAAAAAATTGGTCGCTGGACATAACGACATTCTCTAATGCATGTGTGATAATAGGCAGAGTTCTAATCTCCCGGCCGGAGCCATCTGACTCTAGAACCCTCTCTGGCCAGCTGCTCCTATCTCAGAAGACTATCAATAAGATGATCTTTTTAACTTGCAGTTCATTAAAAAGAGATTTATCCCAGTCCTGTTCCAGGAAATTCTCCAAAAGTTCCACGTCTTTACGAATCTCTACCACGTCCTGATCAAGAACGCGGATCTTCTTTTTCTAGTTGAAAATTAGATTTTTGAGTCGTCTCAACTTGTTATGAATAGTGATCCACGAATTCCCCCGTAGAAGAAGATCCAAAAGCTTCCCTAATCACATCTGAGAATCCAGGTTCCTCCATCCACATTTTGGAATATAAAACACTATCTTCTCAACTCGACCCTACACTTAGAGAAATACAGAGCAGAGAGTGATCTGATAAACACCAGACCAGATGAACGAATCTAGAGTCCTAGAATATCTAAATAGCAACCTCGTTTCTAAAGAATGGATCACGGCGACAATAGGTAAGTCTCCCTCCACGTTGGTTATTGCACCAGGTGCAGCTGCTTCCCTCAAATCTGACATCCAGAACGCAGCTCCTAGCTATGAAGGAAACAAATGTGTGACTGACATTCCTGGGAAAATCACCTCCCCCTTTTTTCTCCTCTGAACATGCGATAATAATGAAATTACCACCAACAATCCAAGGAACATCATATGGGTTAACATGCACCTCCAGGAAGATTGCCCTAGAAGAGACCACTCCTCTGGAAGACGCCTTGCTAGTAACTACTGGAGAAATAAAAGCCAGCCCTTCCATCGAACTGTTAACCAACATCAATGGTTTTGAAGGAGAGCGAGGAGGGGATGGAGATGAAACCGGTGTTGGCGAAGACGGAGGGGAGGACACTACAAGAGGAGAGCACAAGGCCAGAAGAGGAAGCTTCCTATTAAAGGAGAGCGAGTGGGCTTCAAGATCACTCGAGTCTAACTCCAACATGGAGATCTCTGATATACAAATGTGGGACAGAACCCAATCCCCAAAAGGCAGTGATCGCAGACAAGAAGAATTGATGAAGGTCATCCACATAGGATAGGGACCCTTCTCTGGAAACAGAACCCAAGAGGCCTCGCCCCTTCCACCGTAGATAGGAATCAAATCGCGAGAAGTGGTAGCCCAATCATCACCGAAGTCAAATTGCCTGGAATAGAAGGCCTCTGACGTCTCAACAGAGGGAACCGAAGCAATTTCATTTCCCCGATCGCATCCCTCAGGCCCTGAAGGGACCCGCGTGCGAGAATGCTGAGGGAAGGACCTTGGTAACTCCATGGAATTGAAATCCACCCGACGATATTTGTGGAAAAGCTAAAAGGTATGACCAGAGATATGGCAAAGAGAGAAAAACCTGGGAAAGGCAGGATAGAACCGTGGCCGATGACGATCCATCATTCCTTCAATCATGATCACGTGATTATCCTGGAGTGACTGAGAAATATCCATCTCAACACAAATTCTTAAACCGAAGCCTCTGCCAAGCGAGAAGTCTGTTCATCAGCACAAAATAAATCTCCCATCGAACATCTAATTGCTTTAAAGAAAGACCCACTCATGAGGGGAAAAGGTAACCCTAGAAGCGAGATCCAGACTGCCGCCTTGGAGAATTCACAAAAGAAATGAGCGTCCATTGACCAACGAGCGAGGGAGAACCTCCGGCGCCCCACGAAGCGCACGATCCTGCAACAAGCCTTCATGTAATCCGCCCTAGAAGCCAAGACGATACAGAAAGCCTTCCGATCCACAATAGACACTTTCACCGGTTGATCTAAACCCCAGTGCCTGACGCAATCTTGAAAAACCGCAAGAGGAGGCTTATCAGTACCGAATCGTGCTACCAAGGTCCACCGAAGATCCAAGGACGATGCTGCAAAGGACGCCGCCGAAACCTCAATCACGGAATATCTGTTCTCCAAAAAGGAAGAAGAAGCTGCTAGAACATTCGACGAAGCTTCCAGGACCCGCTCTAAAGCTCAGGAGAGAGAGTAGAAGTGCCTCCTGGGTACGAGATGATCCACCACCGATCGCCAGAGAACCAAGCGTAGAGGATGGGAAAACCCCTAGAGGCACCGAAGCAATGAGATAGAGAGCGTTTGAATCCATTAATTATCTTAGGATTTCTTATATATTCTATATTCATTATGATTATTTCCCATTGTTTAAGTACTCACTCCATGGTATATGTTTGATCACTTGTGGTTATATTCCATTATATCACACCCCATGTATAAATCCTTTTAATTATATATTTCTCCAATCATAATGTTTTCTCGAATTATTATCATATAACACTGTATGAACCATTGATAAGTTTTCCGTTACTGGTCATTTGAGCAAACCCCTATATTGTTTTCCATTTCACGGGTATTATATTAAGCAAAAATATATACAAGGTTGTGTTTTAGAGATATTTGTGGGAGATGTTGATTTAATAGAATTAAATAAAAAATTTAATGGATCCGATAATCAATGAGACTAAAAATTTGAGTTCTAGGATCGAGTAGTCATTATGAGATGTAAAAAATTATATAAATGAAGTAATATATATTTGTTTATCTTGGGTCACTTCACTTGGTTTAGGAGTAGGGTTTAGTTATTTTTTATTATTAGTAATAGAAAAATTTATTTAAAACCTTAAGGGTAAGTCTAAATATAGTAAAACATCCTAAATTTTGGTGATGTATATAGTGTGTTGTTTTTTAATAATGGAATCGCTATCTTGTTACTAAGAAATAGATGATGGATCAGGCACAAATTCACATAGGGGTGATAAACCTTAAAACTATTGGATTGGTATTAACTAAATCCATAATTTGTGCACAAAGAGTGGGCCTAACTACACCCCTCATTTGATAATTCTAGGGGATATGCATTTATTTCATTACATACACTTCACAAACCATTATGAAGTATTCAGATACATTTTGATGGTATAGTTAGAGTTCCTAATTGAAAATAAATCATTGATAACCTTTATTGAAACCTATAAGGTTTTTAATTTATGAAATATATGTCATTTTTAATGTATTACTTCTAACTTAATTGTTACCCTCTTATATGATTATTAAAATAGTTATTCTCACACCTAACATTTCTTTATTTTAACAAAATAATTAAAATATGAGAAATTGAGTTAATAATGGTTATGATGGACCATGAGGTGATTGTACCAATGAGAAACCTGATGAGAGAAGTATTTTAGTAAAAAATATTATGTTTATTTATAAGCATCCACCTCAAGTTATGATTCATAACCTGAAGTAACATGAATTTTAAAACACACCATTTAAAATAAAATTGTAAATTTTTGTATGTTTAAGTGATAATGACCATGGAGAAATGAATATTAAACATCATATTTTTTTAAAAAAAAATTGGAAGATACACCCCTATGAATGTTTTAAAGAAACCGGGAAATGATTCAAGTGTGGAAGGTTTATCCATCAACCAAGTGATTGTTGAAAAATAGTGATGATATTTTTCAATATAATAAAGGGTATAAAGGTCCCTACTAATGTACCTCCCACACATCATTGCTTCAAATGCATGGAATTTGGGAATTATGTGAATCGGTTCCCTAATATAATGGATATCAAGGTAATAATCTTCAACAACCTCCTCAACCTAGGGAATAATGAATAACCTATAGAATCATTGTTTTGGAAGTGTACAATGATGATGAAGTTGTTAAAGTAATACTTAAATTCTATTCAATATCTTATAATTTTTAACGTGATTCTTGTTCTTTGTATTCCTTCATATCATAAAAGTTGTTGAGAATTTTGATTCACTTCCTCCAACATTGAATGATGATATATTCATGAAAACACATGGTCGTGTGATTATTTCATCTTAGGTATATAAATATACTTCTATTGAGGTTTAATTGAAGATATTTCTTAAAAATCTAGTTATACTTCCCCTGCAAGGGTTTAATGTGATATAAAGAATGGATTAGCTCTCCTTGGATAAAGATCATATCAGTTGTCAGGATAAGGAAATCTCATTTCATATCCCAAATCACCCTGTTATAAAATATAAATAAAAGGATGATTATGAAATCCCATTTGAAATACATTCTATAATATAGTTCTTGATACACAATCATTTGGGGTATTAAGCTCAAATAGCGAGGAAGAAAACTCCATATTGGGATATGCCAATTATAAAGGAATATATGAATTTTGTAGTCTCTCTAATGAAATACAGGTTGATATTATATTTTAAACCTTGTCTATCATATATATGACCTTAGCTATTTCGATTGGTTCATAATAATTAAAATTGGACAGACATAATTTATTTAGGGGGATAAGATATAGTATAAAATATTTACAATGATTTTTTAAAAAAATATAAATGTACAATCTAATTTAATTTATTACTTTTTAATAATATTAACAAAATAATTATACACATCACTATTAGAAACATGTTCTTTAACTTCAGTTTATTTAAAATTTTAACATCAGTTTTTAACCGAAATTGTAGCCGCCGACATAAAAAACAGGACTTCTAACATTAGTTTTCATTAACCGATGACAAAGGGGATTTACATTTGTTTTTTGGAAACAATTTTTTACAAAACCAATACCATCAATAGCCATAGGTATCATTTTGGCATTGGTTTTTAAACAAAATGATGCCAAAAAGTTAAATAAAATATTTTTACAGTCAGTTTTTTTTAAAAGCAGATGCCAATAAAAAAATTATTTATGGAATCATTTTTTATAAAAACTCAATGAAAATAATAAAATATTTACTATGTTTTATGCCATTTCCTAATCATGGATTTGACTAGTCGTGAATCTAAAATAGAGTTACAGATCAAAAGAAAGGGCCGTCAGAATTTAGACTTCTCAAATCTTTGATAGCTACAACTCGTTTCAATGAAAACATGAGATTCATGAATGAAAATTACATAAACCAATGAAATAAAATTAACATAATACATTGATCATATTTCAATTATTTTACGATTTTTTGTCTAAATAATTTGTTGTTTATCATTATATCTCTTAGTTCTATGGTATAAATCATGCGATAATGAAAAAGGGGATCAATAATGAATTTTTAACCCTAGTTGGTTAATCTCATCCAGATGTTTTATATTTATAAATCAATAGTAAGAATAAATCATCATTATAATGAATATTATCAAGATGTTTAGATGTGAATTAAAATAATAATAATTAAATTAACTGATTAGAATAGATATTGTATTCAATTGATTATAGTCATGTTAAAAATATAATTGAATCAAAGAGGATGAAAATGGTGAACGAAAGGTAAAATTCATTTATATATAGTAAATGAAAATATTTTCAATTGTTTTGTACTAAAATTTAGTAGGATTTTTAAAAGTCAAACATGTGTTATGAGAAATATAGAATATAGATCCCGCGTATTTGCAAAGACTTTTGGGCATCGATTTTGTTTAAAAATGATTCCCAAAAGGATTTACATTGGTTTTTTAACATCGTTTTTTTTTACAAAATTGATGCTAAAAATACCAATTGTTTTCATTTTCTTACATCAGCTTTTAAAGAAACGTATGCCAAAAAGATTAAAAACATATTTTGGTCATTGGTTTTTACAAAAACCAACCCTAATAAAAAAAGATTAAAATGATTTCTAGAATATCATAATATTTTATTTGACAAATCATGGAGCTAAAATATAGTTATGGATTAAAAGTTATGGTCTTCGAAAGTTAGAATTTTTAAGACATCTCTTAGAGAAGTTCAACTTTGGAAGGCCATAACTTTTAATCTGTAACTATATTTTAGCTTCACAACCAGTCAAATCGAATATTAGAAAATAATATAAAACAAAGTAATTTTTTTAATATTGGCCTAGATTTTTATAAAAAACCGATAGAAAAAATATTTTTTTAATTGTTGGTTTCGGTTTTTTTAAAAACCAACATAAAAATTACTTTTTTTTAACTTTTTGACACTAGTTTCTTTAAAAATTGACACAAAAAATAACCCCAATGGGTATTTGTGGCGTTTTTTTTGAAAAAAATAAATGCAAATATCAACTCAATGTAAATCATCTTTGGTGTTAAATTTAAACAAAACTGACATCAAACATGTTTTTTTATTTTTTTCATTGGTTTTTTTAAAAAACTAACACAAAAAATAAAGGATCATTACTTTTTGGCATTGATTTAATTAAAAAACGACACCAAAAAGTCACCAACAACATATTTGACATCAGTTTATGAGAAACCAATGTCATTTTTTTAATGTTATAGACCAATTTTCTGCTAGATCATATTTATCACCTAAGTTTTGTGTTTATATATTATCCAAATATAATTGAATTTAATTTTTTTAAAATGTTTATATAGAAAAATGGTATACCCTAGGTTGGGTGACATACTATCGTGTTTAAAAATTTCATGGGAATAAAACCCATGATGAAAGATTGATAGGGGTGCAATTCAATCTAATAACCCACATGTTGTCTTACTTCCATTTTCCATCCTTTTAAAGATACTTATATCTATTTTACCATATTCTATATGTTTTTACATATATAGTTTAAATTGATAAAAATGTTATTTTTTAGTTTTCCTTTCATATCGTCGTAGTAATTGAGTCATCATAATCAAATGGTTAACATAGTTTGATGTGTGTATTTCAGGTCACAAAGTTGTATTGTATTGGATGTAATTCCAATTAACATCTTAAGTGAATATTATGTTGAAAGGTAAAATATCATTTTTATACTAAAATAATATTTTATGATGTATTTTCAATTATGTATAACTCCTTTAATTTTTATGTGGGTTTTTTTCCATATTATATTTAGATATTTTTATTTTAAAATTTCATTTAATGTGTTCAATTTCGTGTTTTAAAATAAAAAAATTATGATATATTTCATATCTGTATTTGAGAAAGTGATTCCTCTTTTAAATAGTGTTTTATTATAAAAAATGGTCATGATATTTTGATAATTTAATTTTATGATTTGGGAAATGGTCATTGATATATAATTTTGGTCACAGTTTAAAACATTTGTTGCACTAAAAACATTTTATCAGTTATGAATTTAAAAGTTAAATTCCATGTAATTAAAATAATAATATCATAATATATATATATATATATATTAGAACTATAAATAAATAATTATCAATCATATCAAAAATAACGGATAATAAAAAATATAAATGTTATGACTCGTGAGAAAATAAATATTTTTTATTATAATTTTTTTCAATGTATTATATATATTTATATACAAGTAAAAAATAATATTATAATCCTAATTAGATAAAAAAGAAATAATTTCTATAATTATTATTTAAAAATTATCTTGGGGTGATTTTTTCTTATTTTTTTGAAAAATTTGATTTTTTAATGAATCGTAAATGACATAGTTTTCATGAATACCACAATTTTTATAACATCATTGTGATGTCAAAATGAAATAAAAATTTATAAAACATTTTTTATAAACAATTATATATTTAAGGATAAAATCAATGAATTTTAAAATTTTAAGTTAATCTTATAAACCAATTTTGGAAATTTTGAAGCCTAAGTTATATTTTATTCATATAAAAATATATTTTTGATTCCATAGATTTAATGAAGTGATTCTATGATTTAATTATATTTTTATGTATTATAATGTAAATTTATCACCATTTAGTTTAATAATTAACCAAAATATTCAGGGCAATTATCACCACTCAAAATATTGAGCCCTAAATGATGAAATAATGAATAATTCAACCCTAAAATACCACTCTCTTGAGGTATAAATAACCTCTCTTATTTACCATGGAAAACCTATTCTCATTCACTTATCAAATCTCAATATCTATTCATTTACCCTATCCTATATATCTTATCTGACTTATATACATTATAGTTCTACATAACCCATTCATTCAATACTTTTTCAAATAATAAAATCTTCAAAAAAGGTGGTAACCTAGATTCCCCTTTGATTATTTTTTCTCTTATTGTTTCTGCACTCCCAATAAAATTACCCTTTAAATATTTATATAATGTTTTAAATATAATTAATACAAATTTATATGTTATTGTAATACTATTATACCCTTTTTAATCAATTTTTTGGATATTATCATCTCCCTCTCTTTTGACATATCATGGTATTGTCAACTTTAATTATTATATGAGTACAATTTTCAATGCTTTACTTATCCTAAAAAATATTGATTGTTTGGGTAGATTATATAATATAAAAATATTTTTATATACTATGATATTATATAGATAATTTTACAAAATGATAAATTTCAAATAATGAAAATCAAAAATTCAAAACCAAACAAGATAATTTAAAATAAAACATGTCATCAAGTCATTCTACATTCAAATGAAACTATAATAAATAAATTAAAATGATTATAAATAATTAATAGTTATAAAAATGACTATTATTAAATTATACATTCATATTTTAATTAATGTATGTTTATTATACAATAGGTGAAAATGTGATGAAATAAATGGTACCCGTGGTAAGGGGTTCTCTTCTCAGTCTTCATTTTTTGAGACATGTTTTGTATTGTTAACCTGTAAATTTCTATAATGTTTATAAACAATCAATTCCATATAATTTATCATGATTCTATATTTATTCATTTTATTTAAAGTTTCATTCATGTTATCTATTTAAAAAGGTTTTAATTTAAAAGATAACAATGTTGTAAGGGTTTTACCTACTAAATTTCATTTTCATTTGGTTTCAAAATATTTCCCATTACTATAAAATTATATGTTTCTTATTTTCTAAAATTTTCTTTTTTATATGGTATTTTATGTTCCTATATGATGCATTTACATATTAACATCATAAATTTATTCCATGATTGATTTATTCTCCAAAAAAATATGACTTTGCTATGAAAAATTATCATTCATTTTAAGGACCAATTATCTGCCATGTCTATATTATTTCTTTCCACAAATGTTTTTTCATTTATTATTCTAAACCCAGACATGTACTATTACATGTTACCATCATATTTTTTTATCAATTTTCAAAAAGTAATATTTATTACTCTTTTAAACAATATTGGTTTTAATAATGATATTTGAAAATATTTCCCACTATTGTATCTTATAACATCCACTAAACTTTTATTGACTTAGAAATTATTTAATTTTTAGGATCCATTATTCAGATTTATTTCAATTTTTTGTTCTCAAAATAATTTCATATTACCTTTTTGAAAATGTATTTTTAAGGTGACTCGTAACCTTATCTATATAAAAAAGGATGAAAATGATTTGTTAAATCATTTTTTTTATTTCACATCCATTTCCCTTTATATCTATAATCGAACTATCTCTTACGGAGTTGTGTTTCATAAATCAACCTATAAATGATCTTATGAAATAATCTATTTGGGTGATTGAATTTAGATGTAAACTAATCTTGTTATTGGAATAATTTTATGTTGTTACATTTATAAATGATGCAAATCCCAATTATTTTAAGGGTTTTTCATGATTTTGTATATGATTTATTCAAGATGGAACACATATATATGGATTATGTTTGGATAGGTCCTATATCACCCTCAAATTAATTTTTTAATGTTTTATTTTTCTTGAGATAAAAAATAATGGAGATGATTGGGTTTGATCACAACATAAAGGCTGACCATCAATGAGTTTTCTTATTACATAATTTGTGGGAATGTTTGGGTTTTGTCATAATGTGATGATTCCCCCAGATTTTGTTAGTGTTATAGTACCTTATTTTATTACACCAAAATTTTGTGTTTCGATCTTATAGTTTGCTTCATGATACATAATTATTTTCTCATATTTCTATAATCTTATTACATAGTACATGTTTGATCATGTGAGGTAATATTACCTCATTTTATTACATGTGGATAACAATTATGGTTCTATTATTCTTTTAATTACATATTCTCCCATATTTTATCACATTATTATGATATAAACATTTATGAACCATTGAAAATGTTTCTCATAGTACAAATTTGATATGACCCCTTCATTTGTATTCCCATTTCTGATTTAAATATATATAGTAACATTTATAGAAGAATGTTTTAGGTTAATATTTGGGTAATATTATGAATAAATATAGATTAATAATATGTTTCTGAAGTTTATCCCCAAAGACACTAAACCATATGGTTTTGTGATTGTTTGATCATTTTGAGTTTTAATAAATTATGAAAATGGATAAAAACATATATATTTTTATCTTTGGTTTCTTCAATTGGTATCAATCTAGTGTGTGAATTATATGTTTTAGTGTTGGATCCAGGAGTGTAGGCCAGAGGTTTCTCACATTTCCTTTGAGATACCTATGTATAAACATTACAACCTTCAATATCCCCTTCTAAGATTAGTCATGAACTTAATGAAAAATGTGAATATATGTGCAATGTACATCTACACATAAACTATGGAATATATCTAGTTTTTAATGGATGATGAAAATGGAACACTCACCATGTAATCGACATATTCTATTGTTTTGGTATATAAGGTTTTTGGATGTTCCAAACCCAACAGATATCATGATCTCATGTTCACTATATAGGTTGCACAATTTATATCATCCACCCAATACTACTTTGGAAAACATGTGTGTATCCCCAAGCTATATTATTTCTTCAATAATATGTGATTAATTCTCTCTATTAATAATTTTATTTTTCAGTGTTACTTGTATTTTGTTTTCAATCCAGTTGGATTTTTTCCAATAGAGCTTTCAAGATTCCCTACTACTGTATTCCCCATAATTTTCAGACCTTTAACACTTCATTTTACATCTTTTCTCCTTTTACAGCTACCACTATATCAAATAAAGGGCCTGAAAACTTCAAAACAGATATTGATAAATAAAACCTAAAATTTCCATGTCACATCATTGATGAAGGTAAAATAGTGAAGTAAACAAATTTTAGAATTGTCTAGAGAAGAACCTCATACATCTCTATGAAAATGCTTTATATTGTAATCCTTGGGTGTGTTTACACAAATATGGAATTACACCATCTATTACTACCCAGAAATTCACTCTATATATGTTTCATACACCAAGATTTTGAATTTGAGTATGCCTTTATCATTTAGAACATTTTCTCCATTCTCACTTAAGTGACTAAAAAATTTATTCTATAACTTTTGAGATCCATAATTTTTGGTTGATAGGAATTAATCATTCAGAAAAACATATTTGGTATGGTGTTCCATATTTTACACCATTGGACACCACTAAAAAATCACATGATATTTTCCATGGTCCACCTATAAAAAATGTATAGGAACTCATTCCATCGTGCTCTCTTACTGAAATAAAATTACTCCTTAAACTTAATATGTGTTGTGCTCCATTAAATTTAAGAAATCTTATATTCAAGATCTAAAAAATCAAAATTTCTTATTATCTTGGGATTTTCATCTTCCACATGATAAACCTTGATGGATATTCTATAAGTATAGTTCATCATGCCTCTATGCATAAATGTCTATTGAAAATAAGTCCTAGAGTTTGTGATCCAAGAATTCAATGTACTATATATACTCATCAAGATACTACTTGTATCTTCCAAAATTATTTTTTTGGACTCACTTTTATAAGTATATTTTCTACAATTGACACTTTTTCATGGAAATATTGTTTTATAAGACCCTTCTTCAAATAATAAAAATCTATGGGACCAATTTTAGTTAAAATACTCGATAATTTAATTCCTTTTTTTTCATTTCCCTTTCATGTGATTCTTCTATGAAGTTTAATTCCCCCAAAATTCTATAGTATAGATATTTTTTGTATATTACTAGATATCCTTCCTCTAGATCTACCCATTCCAAATTAGATTATCTATATCCACAAGAACCATGTTAGACTTTACACTTTTTTCCTACTATAGTAACTATCACATTTCATGATTCTAGAAGTTGTGAAAGTAACTGAAGCACCCACATTGGATACATGAACATAACATTTATTAAATACAATTGGCTTCAAATCTTTTTGATGTAAATTAAGTGATCATATTCCAACTTTCCATTATAAGTCTAATTCTAAATACCCTATGTAATAAAAATAAAATTTTCATTGAAGTTTTATTCTCATACTTATCAAAAATATTCTTCATACATATTGAAATTTCCATCACATCATATATTTGATATTAAATGATCTAAAATAGTGACATATCGATCAACCCAAATTACTTCTTTTTCATCCTTTCATATTATTTCATTCTTTATCACTTTTGGTTTGACACTCATTAAGTGATTATATAGACCATTATATAAAAAACAATCCCTTATCTATATCCTTTAGAATCCAAATTCTATGAGATGAAACTAATCAATATTAACCTTACCCTTATCCTA
Source organism: Viscum album (assembly GCA_963277665.1). Taxonomy (NCBI): domain Eukaryota; kingdom Viridiplantae; phylum Streptophyta; class Magnoliopsida; order Santalales; family Viscaceae; genus Viscum; species Viscum album. The sequence goes on along the minus strand of OY728143.1, from coordinate 859,636,822 downwards.
TTCGACCCATCTAGAATCAATAATCTCCCACAAGATCGAAAACATCATAACATGGGTTAGTAAATGCTTACTAAAATTATTCTAAATGAACAAGGTTATAATTATAATATCGAACCATGCTTTAAAATAAATTTTTGAGCATTATGTTATAAAAAAATTATGAAATTGAGCTACGATACTATATGATGTTTCTAAACCAATCTAAAATAGAATCATCTACTATAGATTAAAATTTGATACAAATTGCTATATGTTTTGAATTTGACCAAACTCGTGCAGTGATGTTTTTGGAACTAAGAAGATAGTGCACCCCCACAATATATTGCAATTCTACCAATAACATTGTATTAATCTATGTCATCACAATAAAACAAATTCAAAAAAAAAATTATATTATAATCTAATAGGATGGTGAATTATTGAATTAAAACATGAATCATGATTCTAAGGGTTAGTACATCTCAAGGAGATGTTTTTTGGATGTGGATAGATGCATGACATATGTTTTTGTTGATCAGGTGAAATTATGATCAGTGTCAAGGTTAACCTATCCCTGGTTTTGGTTGTAGGTGGCCAATCATACTTTTATGGTTGGGGGTCATGCCATCAGGAGCATTTCATAGAAGGTACTCACATCATTTCTAGTGGGTTTTGTTGGGTGGAAGTATTTTTTTGGAATTTATAATAATGAAAAACCTTATAAATTAAATTTATATTATTATATATTAAATTTAATTCATGCTATGACAGTTAAGATCCTCCAAGAAATAATTTAATGAGGGTTGTTGTGCTTTGGGAGTATAGATACACTCTATGGTGAGTAAGAGAGCTCGGACCATGTGGGATTGAGTATTTACTTGAAAATACACATCATTATGTGGGCTAAAGGGGTTTTTTATGGACTATGTGTAATATCCCAAGTAAATAAAAAATAATAAATTTTCATTATTTATTCATATTTTTGAATTAAATATTAATTTTACTTTACAGGGGTTGAATATGCTCGATTGCGTACCCGATATGCAACAACGAGTTTCTTTGAAATCTTACGTGGCACACTAATAATATAATAATATTATTTTAAATGTAGTTAATGCCTAGTAGTTGTATTAGAGGGAATGAATATAACTAACTACAATATTATTATACAAGTTTGTTAAATGTTTTTACATTTATCCAATAAATTCTAGTGTCTTAAAATGTGAATTAATCTAATTTTAAGCATAAATACTCTAATATTCTTTAAAAGGCCGATTTACCGCCTTTTAATGGAGGACCCTCATTAAATCTAGTTTTGGTCACTTTTATATGTTATTTTTGACATAATAAAATTTTTCTTCAAAATTGGGACATCAAAATTTACTTTGGGTAAAATTTTGGTATTTTTCTAATAAAATTCAATTTTTGATGATAGTAGAAAATACTGTATTTTAATTCAAAACTGCATTTTAATCTAATTTATTTATATGGATATATTATCTTTTTAATTGGGTTTAAAGTTTAAGTAGATTATATTTTTACCATTTAATCCAATTTTCGTCATTGTATGTAATTTCACTTTGAACTTGGACATAAACAAGTGTCGATCTTTTGATAGTTATTATTTCTTAAAAAAACGCTTTTTATTTTGACAGAGGAAATTATTTTTAAATTAATTTCTACATATTCTATTTTTTGTATTTAGAAAAATTGATTCCATATTTCGAATCAGTAGGTTTAAATTGTGTAAATAGGTAACTTTTATTTTTAGACATTTTAAATTTTTACTACAGTAAAAATTTTATTTACCATGGTTAAAGAGTAAATCTCGTAAATAAGAGTAATAAAATATTATTATAATAATATAAAATTACACTAACATGTGTCTTAATCATATTGGTTGATACATAACTGACCATAGTCATTCTTGGGTCGAATTTGGGACCCCATGGAGCCACTTAAGAGTGACAATGTCACATTGTTTTAATTAACTTAAAGTAAAGACAAAAATGACATAAACAAATATCTTTTATTAAATAAATTCTTACAAGAGGTTTTATAAGTTATAATTTCGACTATAAATATTCATTAGAATGATAAAAAGACTTCATACATCATGGTATTTTTTTATAATTTTTAGACATAAAATAAATAAAATTATTTATGACACTATAATGATGCACTGTTTAGCTCATTAATAAATGATTTAAATAAATAATATACTAAAGATTAAACAAATATATAAAACCTATAAAATTATTATTGGATGATTTTATTTCATCTATGAGTCATCTTATCTTATACTTTAATAAGTTTTGGACCTTTAGAAACTGAAAATAGTTATATAATAAAATAACATTCTCACACTTTCCAAAAGAGCTCCTTCTCACCCTTATACAAATCCCTCATCTCTAACTCATTCCTCACGACTCTAAAACCCCTTTAATCATCATAATCCTACCCATATAATCTCTCAAGATACCTATATTCCACATAGAAGCCTTAAATTAGGCAGAAGGCACATCAAGAAGTCCTTTTGGTTCAAACCAAAGGGAGTTACCAGATTTAAAGGTAACGTCTTCTCTTAAGTTCTTTAGTTTTATTTTCCTTCTCCAACCCCCTAAACCATTTATATTCTTTTGATTTATCACAACACCAGTATCCTCAATATACTAGTATGTTTTTATGATAATTATTTGAACTACACTTACACACACCTTCATCTAATGGGTAAAGAACAGGTTGTTTCTGTGGATGGAAAACTAACGCCTTACGAAACGATGATTGTTCAATTATCTCCTACCGCCTCTCATGGTGTCAATTAAGATAGAACTGTATTTATATATGATATATGTATATTATGTTTATGTTTTCTTTATGATTCTGTATTTTTCATTTATATCATACATTTATGGTTTTCATTATGGGTAAACGTGATAATTTCATTTGAGGAAGTGCAGACTACCGCCCCCTCAAAGTGATATGACTTGTTAATGACATATGTGGGACATATAAAGGATGGAGATAATGATATTATATATGATATTATAATGGAATTATAATATAATTAAGTATAATTATTTTTTAATTCCATTAAAATATGAAATATAAATGAAAGTAGCGTTTATGCGTACATACGGGTTACTGTCTCCATGAACGGTGCATTTCATTTCTTTCCTCAAAATATTATGTACTATTATAAATACATGTATATACTGAATATATATGATATATATGATATCTAAATCATGAATATCATTCTGGATATGATGAAATTTTGACCACATGAACAACTTGTAATTATAAGAAGTCCATTTTTGACACAAGTACAAAATATCGACAAACAACCATTATTAATTTAAATGATTACATACTATTTAAAACATTGTAATAAGTGATATAAAAGGTATAATAAAAAGGATGTTAAGCAATTAGAAATTAAAATTAGTTTATTCTTCAGGAGATTAAAGAACGAACAGGTTAAGTCAGATACGAGGTAAGGGACATCGTCTCAATCTCCTTTCATTGAGGCATATTTTGTTTTAATACCCGACTTTATGTTACACGATGTATAAAAAACTTTGGAATTTCATTTCATTCAAAGAGAATTTTTTTCTACGAAGCGTTTTACTAAACTAAAAAAATAATGTTTCTTTTTAAAGTAAGCGATGACAACGACCTTTGCCCCGCCATGAGTATTATTTGATCTTTAGCTTCCTTAACAAGTCATAATGTTTTTGGAAGGAAAATAAATACCATATACTCTTTTACGTATTTTGTTATTGAAAATGGTTTTTATAATGGATTTGTTATGTCAATATATTTAAATGATATATTTTTATTGAAATGTATAAATGTTATATTTTTTTTAATGTTTGTTTTATGTGCTATGAATATGTTATGGTTCTTGGGCATTATTACGTATACGAGTGGTTCCATGATAAACCTAGGGCGGGTGAGCCAGAGATAGATCTCCAATTCATTGGGTAATGTGACAAAAGTAAATGTTAATGTTTCTCCTATGATATTTAGGGAATATAATATGATGAATTTTCCAAATGTAACACCCTATGAAGCTGTAATAGCTTCAATGTATGTATGATATGGATGCCACTAGTTACCTTTATGATTTATGTTTTTTATATGTTATTCATAAATCTTATGATTTCATGAGGTATGTTAAAGAGCATATGTTATGTATGAAATTATGAACTGATGTTTTCTTTCTTTGTTTTATAACCCTTACTAAGCTTTTTATGTTCATCACATGTTTTGAAATGTTTTTCACAAGACCTAAAGATGAATAGGGTAAAGGATGAGATCAAGGAAAAGTCATGTTGTCTAAAACATGGGACTAGTCATGACTCTTTTTTCAAGAGATTTTATTTTATGAAAAAAAGGGAAACTGAGTAGAAGTGTCTACCTTGTAATTCTTGAGATGTAATGTAATAGTTATGGCCTAATTCTCTAATACTCTAAACCTTAAAAGATCATCAATATGAATTATTCATTTAATTCAAGATTATGTAATGCATAAGGTCGGATTCTTATAGTTGGTATCAGTGGTTGGTTTAGATAACATTAGGAGTTAGGGTATTGTTAAATTAATTTATGTTAATATTGAAATGATATAGCATTTATAGATTACCACATTGATTTTCCTATGATATTTCAATGATCATAATGGTTTTCTATAGAGGAAACAGGGCAACTATGCTTGGATGACATCAGGAGGAAGACAAAATTCCAAATCAGTAACCTGAGATGGTCACAATCAGAACTAAATATTTTGTTGAAGTGATGGCACAATTGAATCATGCTATAAATGGTGGTGGTATCTATGCATGAGATCATCCAGATCAACTACAGAGGAACATGTCAGTAGTGGAGCATTTCATGAGGCAACATCCCCCATCATTTAAAGGAACATCTGACCCTGTGCTAGCTGAAGGGTGGATTAAAGTACTAGAGAAATTTTTTGATGTTATGTGGTGTTACGAACATCGAAAGGTTAGTCTCGTTCTTTAACATTTTTAAGGTGAAGCTGATCAGTGCTGGTCGATCATGAATAATATCAAGAATAGTGAGGAGATTGATTCTCTTGATTGGGATGAATTCAAAGGTATCGTTCTTGAGAAATATTTTCCTAATGTGGTTCGTCATAGGATGGAAAAATAATTCCAAGAATTGAGGCAGGAGGATGACTCAGTTACTACTTTTGAAGAAAAATTCACTCGACTAGCAAGGTATGATCCAAATTTCATTCGATATCTTAATAGAAAAATCTATCATTTTTATTCAGTATCAAAGAGAATGTATCAAAGGGATTTTGTTATCATGAGTTCATACGTTATGAAAAACATGTTTGATGTGCAGATAAGGTGGAAATTGAGTTTGCCGATGATCAGTTTTTCTCAGGGAAACTACAAAATAAGGGGTCATGGTGGCAGGAAAAAAGGAAAAACTCTTCAAAAAAAGTCTGATGGTAAGAAACATAAGTTTACAATTTGTGAAAATTGTGGTAAAAAGAATGCTGAGGAATGTCTTATAAATTTTGGTAAATGCTGTTGATGTGGTAAAATCGGACATAAAGCTCATAATTACACTGATAAAGTACAGGGTAATGGTAAGAAAAAATCTTATTTACAATCAGTAAAATGTTTTAAGGTCAATGAAATCAGTCATTATGAAAATGAGTGTCCAATGAAGAACTCAACTAAGGTAAAGCAACCATACTACAAGAAGAAAGGGGTGGTGATGTCCTTTGCAACTACATCAGTAGATGTTGGGCCATCAAATGAAGTAGTATCTAGTAAACTATTTGTTTGTTCAGATTATGCCAATGTGTTGTTTGAATCAGGGTCTACACATTCTTTCATTTCTGAGAAGTTTTCTAGTAAATTGGGAATTACATATGAAGATATAAATCCTGAACATATGGTAAAAAGACTAAGAGGAAATGTTGAAACAAAAAGAAATTATAAGAACCTTCCTATCATTGTGTACAGAATGAATCTACATGCAAACCTTATTGTTTTGACTTTAGTAGAGTTTGAGGTTATTTTGGGTATTGATTAACTTTCTGTTTATCATGATAAGATTGACTACTGAGATAAAGTGGTTTCTTTTCAAAATGATTTTCAGTTTGTGTACAGGAATGAACCCTTACTTTTTATAACATATCAGGAGGTTGAGAAACTAGTAAAAGATGGAAATAAAGGTTACCTTGCACATATTGTTGAAAAAAAGGAACTGTTTAGATTAATTATGTGCTAGTGGTAAATGAGTACCTTGATGTTTTTCCTGATGAGTTTCCTGGTATTATATCTAATCACAAAGTTGAATTTACTATTGAATTTGTTCCTGATGCTAAGCCAATTTCAAAACCTTCTTATCAAATGACTCAAATTGAACTTTTAGAGTTAAGGAAGCTATTGCACGAGTTATTAGATAAAGGTTTCATTTGACCTAGCACATCACCAGGGGGTGCTCCTGTCTTGTTTTTTAGAAAGGGAGATGGTTCAATGAGACTTTTAATTGATTATATAGCATTGAATAAAATAACTATTAAGAACAAGTATCCTTTTCCTCATATTGATGATTTTTTGATCAAATCCAGGGAGCTCGGTATTTTTTGAAGATTGATTTGTGGTTGGGGTACCATCAGTTGAAAGTAAAGTAAGTAGATATTCCGAAGACCACATTTTGTACTAGATATGGCCATTATGAATTTGTAGTTATGCCTTTTGGTTTAACCAATGCACCTACTATATTCATGGATCATATGAATATAATTTTCCAAGAGTTCTTGGATAAGATTGTGGTTGTGTTCATTGATGATATTTTGGATTATTTTAAAAGTAAAGAGGAGCATGAAGTCATTTAAGGGTTGTCTTGAAAACCTTAAAAGAAAAGAAACTATTTGGAAAATTCAGCAAGTGTGAGTTTTGGTTATAACAAATTTCTTTCCTTGGTCACATTGTTTCAAAAAATGAATAATTATTGATCCTACAAAAAAAAAGTTGTTGATGAATTTCCAAGACTAACAAATATAATAGATATCCATAGTTTTCTTGGTTTGGCAGGTTATTACCAAAGGTTTGTTGAGAATTTTTCATGGTTATCTAGTCTAATGACAAAGTTAACTCCAAAAGGTGTTAAGTTCATTTGGACAAAAAAATTGCGATGATTTTTTTTCAAGAATTGAAAAGAATATTGGAGAATGCTCTAGTTTTGGAACTAACTTTCAGAAAAGGCGAGTTTCTTATCTATAGTGATGCTTAATTGAATAGAATTGGTTGTGTCCTTATGCAGAATTATCAGGTAATTGCTTATTATTCACGTCAATTGAAACCTCATGAGTTAAATTACCCTACACATGATTTGGAATTAGATGCTATTGTTTTTTACTTTAAAAATTTGGAGGCATCATTTGTATGGAGTAAAATGTGAAACATATACTAACCAAAAAAACTAAAAGTATATATTCACTCAGAAATAATTGAACATGAGATAGAGGAGATGGTTGGAATTAATCAAAGATTATGATTTCATGGTCTTTTACCATCTGGGAAAAGAAAATAAAGTGGTCGATGCTTTGAGTCAAAAATGTAATGCTTCATTAACCATGCTACGTTTGGAACGAGATCCTTTGGTTTTTGATTTGATGAACATTGGCATAGAAGTTTTTGGTGCATGAAATTTTTCTGTTTTGTTTTAAGTGTCAGTAAAATCATCTCTATCAGACAGAATAAAGCAAGTGCAGAAGGAAGACACTGAGTTGCAGAAAAAGGTAGAGTTGGTTTAGAAGGGTATGTTGCCTGAATTTAATGTTGATAATGATTGTGTTTTAAGGTTTAGAAAGAGATTATGTGTTCCTCGTGATTCACAGTTGAAGAAAGAGTTATTATGTGAAGCTCATAGTTATCCGTTTTCAGTTCTTCCAGGTAGTACTAAGATGTACAGAGATCTTCGAGTGTATTACTGGTGGGATAGAATAAAAATAGATATTTATAATTTTACTGTGAAGCGTTTGACATGTCATCTGGTTAAAGCAGAACAACAGTTATCAAAAGGGATACTTCAGTCTTTACCGGTGCCAAAGTGGAAATGGGAAAATATATCCATTGACTTCATTGTGGGATTACTGAAGATATCTCGAAGTAATAATGCAACCTGGGTTATTGTTTATTTATTGAATAAATCTTCTCACTTCCTTCCCATTCGAGATACTTTCTATCTAAATCATCTTTCTCGGTTTTATGTTAAAGAGATAGTTAGGTTTCATGGAGTTCCCCTCTCCATTGTATCTAATCATGATCCCAGGATTACTTCTAACTTTTGGAAATACCTTCAGAAGTTATTGGGTACTAAATTAAATTTTAGTACAATTTTTCATCCGCAATCAGATGGATAGTCAGAACGAAAAATTCAAACCTTGGAGGATATGTTATTTTCTTGTTCACTAGATTACCAAGGAAGTTAGGACCAACATATTTCTTTGGTTGAATTTTCTTATAATAACAGTTTTCATTCCAGTATACAGATGGATCCATTTGAGGCATTATATAGAAAGCGGTGTCGAAATCCAACTTAATGGGATGAAGTAGGTGAAAGGAAGCTGATGGGACTAGAATTGGTAGAAGAGATGGAAAAAAATTTCAGTTGATTCAGAAGCATATGAGAACAACTCAGATTAGGAAGAAAAGTTATGCAGATAATCAGAGGAAGGATATTTCATTTGAGGTAGGTGATCATGTCTTTCTAAAAGTTTCTTTATGGAAGAGTGTGATGCATTTTGGTAAGAAAGGAATGTTGAGTCTAAGGTTCATTGGACCTTATGAAATCTTGGAGAAAGTTGGATCATTTTCTTACAGAGTGGCTTTACCTCTATGTTTATCGTAGGTACACAATGTCTTTCATGTTTCAATGTTGAGAAAGTATATGCCAGATCTATCTCATGTTTTAAGTCCAGAGGTAGTTCAGTTGGAAGAGAATCTCTCTTATGAAGAAAAAATAGTCCAAATTCTTGACCGTAGATAGAAATTGTTTCAGAATAAGGTAATTCACCAAGTAAAGGATTTGTGAAAAAACCATATGGATGAAGAAACAATGAGGGAATCTGAAAATTCTATGAGGGATAAATACCACCATTTATTTGATAATTGAATAAAATTGTGAGAACACAATTTTTAAAAGGGGGGAAGGATGTAACATCCCGAGTAAATAAAGAATATGACATTTTACTTATTTATTCATATTTTTGAATTACATATTAATTTTACTTTAAAGGTGTTGATATGCTTGATGGCGTAGCCGATACGCAACAACTAGTTTCTTTGAAATCATACATTGCACTCTAATAATATAATAATATTATTTAAAATTTAGTTAACACCTAACCATTGTATTGGCAGGAATGAATATAACTAACAACAATATGATTATACATGTTTGTTAAATGTTATAACATTTATCCAATAAATTTTAGAGGCCTAAAATGTGAATTAATCTAATTTTAAGCATAAATACTCAAATATTTTTTTAAAAGGTCGATTTACCACCTTTTAATGGAGGACTCTCTTTAAATATAGTTTTGGTCACTTTTATATGTTCTTTTTGACAAAATAAAATTCTTCTTCAAAATCAGGACATAAAAATTCACTTTGGGTAAAATTTTTGTATTTTTATGATAAAATTCAATTATTGATGGATAGTGGAAAATACTGTATTTTAATTCAATACTTCTTTTTAATATAATTTATTTATATGGTTATATTATCTTTTTAATTGGTTTTAAAGTGTAATAAGATTATATTTTTACCATTTAATCCAATTTTTGTCCTTGGATGTAATTTCACTTTGAAATTGGACATAAACAAGTGTCGATCTTTGGATAGTTATTATTTCTTAAAAAACAAGCTTTTTGTTTTGACAGTGGAAATTAATTTTAAATTAATTTCTGTAAATTCAATGTTTTGAATTTCGAAAAATGGAATCCTTATTTGGAATCAGTAGGTAAAAACTGTGTAAATTGTTAACTTTTATTTTTAGATATTTTAAATATTTACTATAGTAAAATTTTTATTTACCATGGTTAAAGGGTAAATCTGGTAAATAAGTGTAAACAAATATTATTATCATAATATAAAATTACCCTAATGTGTGTCTTAATACTATTGGTTGATACATATCCGACCATGGGAATCCTTGGGTTGAATTTGGGACCCCATGGAGCCACTTAAGAGTGATAATAACACTTTATTTTAATTAACTTAACGTAAAAAAATGACTTAAACAAATATCATTTAATAAATCAATTATTACAAGGGGTTATATAAGTTATCATTTTAACTATAAATATTAATTGGAAATATAAAAATATTTCCTACATCTTTTTATTTTTTTTTAATTTTTAGTCATCAAATAAATAACATTATTTATGAAACAATAATGATGTATTGTTTACCACATTAATAAATGATTTAAATAAATAATATTATAATGATTAAAATAATATCTAAAACCAGAACAATTCTTATTGGATGATTTTATTTCAACCACAATTCATATTATATTCTATTTTAATATGTTTTGGAAATTTAGAAACTGAAAATTATTATATAATAAAATAATAATTTCACACTTTCCTAAAGATCCCACCCTCCCCTTATAAAAATCCCTCACCTCTAACACATTACTCACACCTCTAATGCCCCTTGGATCATCCAAAAAATTTCCAAATAATCTCTCAAGATCCCACTCTTGCACCTAGAAGCCTTAACATTGGTATAAGGCACTTCAAGAAGTCCTTTTATTTCAAACCAAAGGGAGTTACCCGATTTAAAGGTAATGTTTTCTCTTAAGTTCTTTTGTTTTATTGTCCTTCTCCAACCCCCTAAACTATTTTTATTCTTTTATTTTATAATAACACCAGTATCCTCAATATACTAGGATGTTTTTATGAGAATTATTCAAACTAAACTTACACACAGCTCCATCTAATGGGTAGAAACATACTATTTCTGTGGATGATAAACTAACGCCTCACGAAACGATGATTGTTCAATTATCTCCTACTACCTCTCATGGTGGCCATTAAGATGAAAATATATTTATATATGGTATATATATATATATATTATATTTATGTTTTCTTTATTCTTCTATATTTTTCAATTATAGCATTCCTTTATGGTTTCTATTTTTGGTAAACGCGATAATTTCTTTTGAGGAATTGCAGACTACTACCCCCTCAAAGTGATATGACTCGTTAATGCCATATATGGGATGTATAAAGTATAGAGTTAATGATATTATATATTATATTATACTGGTATTAAAATATACCTATGTATCACAATGTTTTAATTCCATTAAAATAATAAATAGAAATGAAAGTAGCATTCATGTGTACGTACGACTTACCGTTTCCATGAACGGTGCATTTCATTTCTTACCTCAAAATGTTATGTACTATTATAAATACATGTATATAATGGATATATATTATATATATGATATCTAAATCATTAATATTATTCTGGATATAATAAACTTTTGACCACGTGAACAACTTTTAATTATAAGAAGTCCATTTTTGACTCAAGTACCAAATATAAAAAAAATAACTGTTATTAATGTAAATGATTAGATAATGTTTATAACATGGTAATACGTGATATAAAACGAATAATAAAAAGGATCTTAAGAAATTATAAATTAACATTAGTTTATTATTTAGGAGATTAAATAACGAAAAGGTCAAGTCGGACACGAGGTAAGGGACTTCGTCTCAATCTCCTTTCATTGAGGCATATTTTGTTTTAATACACGACTTTATTTTATATGTTGTATAAACACCTTTGAATTTTCATTTATTTTAATGGGAATCATTTTCTATGAAGATTTTTACTAAATGACAAAAAAGAATGTTTCTTTTTAACGTAAGCGGTGACAATGACCTTTCTGCCGCTGTGAGTATTATTTCATTTTTGGCTTCCTTAACAAGACGTAATGTTTTTAAAAGGAAAATAAATACCATATACACTTTTACATATTTTTGTATTGAAAATGGTGTTTAGAATGGATTTGTTATGTCAATATATTTAAAATATATATTGTTATTGAAATGTGAAAATGTTATCTTTTCTTTATGTTTGTATTATGTGTTATGAATTTGTTATGGTTCTTGGGAATTGTTATGTATATGGGTGGTTACATGATAAAACTTTGGTGGGTGAGCCCGAGATGTCTCTCCAATGCATTGGGTAACGTGACGGAGGTAAATGTGAATGTTTCTCCAAAGAGATTTAAGAAATATACTGTGATGGGTATTCCAAATGTAACTCCCTATGTAGCTATGATAGCTACAATGTAAGTATGATATAGATTCCACAAGTTATCTTAATTATTTATTTTATCTATGTGTTATTCATAACTCTTAATATTTCACTAGGTATGTTAAAGATCTTATGTTAGGTATGCAATGATGAACTAATGTTTTCTTTCTTTGTTTTATAACCCTTACTGAGCATTTTATGCTCATACCAAGTTTTGAAATGTTTTCCCAGGACATAAAGATGAATAGTGTCAAATATGGGATCAAGAAAAAGTCATGCTATCTAATGCATGGGACTAGACACGACTCTTTTTTCAAGTGTTTTTATTTTATGAAAAAAATGTAAACTGAGTATAAGTGTCTACCTTGTAATTTTTTATATGTAATGTAATAGTTATGGCCTAGTTATCTACAAATCTAAACCTGAAAATATCCTCAATGTGAATTATTCATTTAATTAAAGATTATGTAATTCTTATGGCTGGGTCCTTATACTATGTTTAGCTGGGGGTTTGGTTCCCAAAAGAGGGTATCACACCCCAACTCAAGGGATCAACTCCATGAATTTTCTTGACAGGGAGGAGTCACATAATGACCCTCATATTCACAAAACTATAAAATGATTTCTCTCATTTTTTAATAGTGGTATACCAATATATTTGAGTTTATAACCCCATTATATTTTAGTTTTATAGGTGTTAATGGAGGTTTATTTTGGTTTGATCCTCCCCCTCTTCCCCTATGAAATCCACCCTTAGAGTGGGGAAACTTTTTATGATATTATGCTATGATTCTAGGTGGGTTTATCTCTTATCTCCATATAATTCTCTATAAATATATTGTCTATATTATATAATTGTTTCATTCTAGAGTTTTGATTTTGATTCCATTAGTGAAAATATGAATCAAGAGATGATGATGGGGATTTTTCTTGGAAGGGGTAGGGGATGTGTTGATAGGATGAATGAATAACTTTTCATATAGGTTTTCCACCATTATGTTTCCTATAAATAATGCAATTTTGGATGAGTCAAGGACCGACTTGGTTGAGAGCAAGTGGAGAATCGCAAGGATAGTAACACTATGATTGTGGTAGGTGAGTTTTTAATATAAAACTAAATAATTATTTATATATTATTTTTCATTTTATTATATCTTCATGTGTACTAGGTAAGGGATGATACTGAGAGTGCCCTAGTGAAAAATATATCATGATATTGAGACACATATAAATGGAATACATGATCCTTAACATTTTGGGTATTTTGATATGTCCCAATGATTATGTCATCAATGGAATGGATTGTATTTCAGGTGATGGGACACCATAGGTAATTCTTGAGAGTTTGGATGATTTGAGTATATCCTAGGTTGGTTTCATAGGATTGGTCAGGAATTTATGAGAAGTTTAATATGGGAAGATATTATTAGGATGTTCATACACTCCCCACATATAAAAAACACTCTCTTTTGGGTGTAGCAAGATATGGTGTGAACTATGTGTCAGATGAGTCCTTTGAGGGTAGGCGGGGTGTAATTGGGTGGTGTTTTCCTCTATGATAAGAGTTTAGATCACCATATATTATATAGGACACTAGAGTGAGTCAATGGAATTTGTGAGGTATTGGAATGGGTATTCCTACATGGTTTATTTAAGGTTTCTCAAAATGGTCCAAGGTTAGTAAAACTAGGCTGTGATGTAAGAAATAATAGATTTTTTACTGAACATTTAAGGACAGGGTTGGATTGAGCCTACATTCTGAGGGAACACATTATGTTGTTGGATATAGACTAATGGTGATGATATGAGGCCATAATGTGTCAGAATGTTGTTTTTGATACCCTGATAGGTGATATGGTAATGTAATGAGGACCAAAATATCAAGGTTACAACCAATATGAACTTAAGAGGAATTATTCTATGTGTAAGAATAGATTAGGAGAGGTGATAAATAGTGTATGGTGGGTTTTTGTGTGATTAGAACCTAGATTAGAAGATGGTGATTTTCTTGGATGGTTTGAATTCCCTATTTTTAATTTCATTCATGTTCCAACTATGTTCATGTAATTGGAGAAGGATCTCAGTGTGTTTGATAATGTATTATAAGGCCTGGAATTTTATGAGAAAGTAGAAGTTTGAATTTTGTATCTGACCATACCCTGAGTGATAATGTAATGGTTTGGATAATTTCATCATCTTGAGTGAGAAAATGTTGGCATGATCCATATTGAGTGAGATGACTTGTCTAGGTTGTGACCATATATCATGAAATACCTTGAGTGATATGAAAATGGCCAGTAAAATGGCCTCATATTTCTTTATAAGGCATTAAAATGGATCTCATGGAGTGAAACGGCTAGTCCATAAGATTATGTGATATGATACATGGAACATGAACCTAAATTGAGAGATAATATTTCTATCTCAATTTGGATATTTGATGCTACCTTGAGTGATAAGGTAGTGACTAAGATGTAGAAATTGGACTCACCATGAGTGAAAATGTTCTAGTTATACCACCTTGACTGATAATTCTAGTCTGGGACTTAGACATATGACCCTACCTTATATCTCAAAGTATGGTTGGGACTTGGTGACACCATTACCTAAATATTCAGGTATGGGTTGGGTCATAAGGAATGAAGAGACTGGATTCTAGAAATTTTTGAAGTTCATATGGTCATGTTTAATGGTAACTAGGTTAGCACGTGATGACACAACTTGTGTTCATATAGTGGTGACAAGAAGTGGATTATTTAATAGTTCAAAGAAGGTTTTTTTGGGATTCTTGGTGTCCTTAGAATATGATTCCACAAAAAAGTATGTTTATTTTTAGTTTTTTTAATTCAGAATACACACCCATATAATGATAGATAAATGGTATAAATAGAGATACCCTAATGAGATGTCGTTATCACACCCTACATTGGTACTCCAATGTGTATGAAAACCTTATATCAACTATTTGATTGAGAAAATAGTGTGTAATAGATTTGGCTAATATAACTCAATAGGATTGGTGACCAGTATTAATGTGAGGATCAGAGATGTCATCAGTGCCTCTTGCGTATTTTTTAAATCTCTACATGCACTCATCCTGGCAGGTGATTACTTTTATTGTATCAGTGTATGGTTCCACAACGTAATTTTTTATAACATGATTTTTTTATTGTGAGTTTTTTGAACATCATTATGGATTATTATAGGTAATTTATATTGTTTTTTACTTATATTAATGGTGATATACCCCTGATATATAATTTATTCCACCACCTCTAATCATAAGTCTTAGTGTATGGGGAGTCAGAATTCAGTCTCTAGAGTGTGTCTTTCTAGTACGGTGGTAAGTGTTCTCTGGTAGGGGAATTATAAAATTTTATTAGAAAATATTTTATTTTATCTTACATTTTACGATATGGTAGACATAGAATATAGAAATATCAAATCTTTTATGGACCTCATACTAGTTGGTCATCAAAAACATTATATTATGATGTATAGGTTAATATAGTTTATAGATTGTTATTTTAATTTTCCCTATTATATTTAAGATGTGATTTTAATTGAATATGAACTTCTGGGTTTTATTGATTATGGTTTTATACCTTGACCTTAGTGGAAAGAATATTTTTTGTGTGAATTTGTTTCATCATGTTGGATTAACATAATATATTTGGGGTTATGTGTGATTAATTTATATATTTCCTGGGTTTAGTTTTTTAATCTTTCAAAACAAAAAATTATATGGTGTTTTCCTTATAACTTTTTGGAGTAATATTTATATCATTATCCTCGATATTTTCTTCTAGTGAGAGGCTGTTTGAATACTATAATGAGATTTTCTCTTGTGACAAATAGATAATCCCTATGTTCATGGGATATATAGTGACACTTTGTGGGTATGTAGAGTCATTTAATTCCTTAGGGATGTAACCTAGGTGGTTTCAGTATAGGAATCTTATTCTTGGGAGATGATATGAGGATGGAAATCAGATTCTTTTAGAATGTAGATACCCCTAATAGGTTTGAGGAATGGCTTGTGAGAATGCATTGGGATCTTAAGTTGTAAAACAATTTGAGTGCTACTTGTATTGACATTGGGTAAGAGGTATGGATTTGGTGGATACCTAGCCCTTTTGATTTTGGATTCAATTTTGAGTGGAACAACAAAATCATGGTTTGATGATTGATTCATTCGAGATGACAGTGAATGTGGTTAGTGATTTTGTGGTTATCTTTAGAATGAGTGATATGCCATTATCCCATTGGAAGGGAATCATTGATGATGGTTCTATATGGGGAAGATTAACATAAGGAAGTGGAATACTCATTGGATTAGTCGTGTGATCCTTGGTTCGACAAGACATGACTCATGGGTGTTTGAGTTGGGTTGTAATATTGGTTGATATATGAGTATAAACTGGTTGGGATTGGATAATATTGAGATAGATAGTGGTAGAGAACACATTATAGGTTTCTCTAGAGGTTTAATCTACCTTTGGAGGATGAGGTTCAGGATTGGAATGAATTATCAAGGAAATGTTAAATCGTGTGGGATGCATTAGATTCATGTGATGTTGTTTAGTATTAGACAGGTGATTATCTGTGTGTGGGATGAGAACTAATGTCATTGGGGAAACCCATAAAGTAAAAAATGTTCTAAATTTCATTGGGAATGTGATTTTTTATTTTATGGTATGTTATGGAATCACGAATGTACTAGAGTGTAATGTTATGGTAAAAATGACATTGTTCCTTTTTTGGTGTTATCAGGATGGAAGAGTGTGAATTAGGATTCTTAAGGATAGTGTTCCTAGTTATCTAGGAATTTGTAAAATTGATATTTTTGTGCTCTATATTAGGTATGAGATTGAAAATGACATCAAGTCATTACATGTGGTAATGGATAGAGAACGAGGCATAGATATTAGAAATTTTCATTTTGTAGGGTGAATATAAAGTATATTCCTATGTCCAAGAGAACCATATCAGTCAGGGGTTTTTTAACCTCATGTTGTTGGGGTTGGGGATGTGATGGGTATAGTTAGTGGATGGTCATGATGGAACGATGATACATGTGTATGAAATTATATGATTTTATTTGGTTCCTTAAATAACTCAAAATTTGAGATTTTGATGTGATGTTGGATGGAGTTCAAGTGAGTTAATCAGGCCTGATGTGGAATTTGATGTTATCCATGAGTGAGCCAGTCCAGATATGCATCAATGATTATGGGTGTAGTATGACAGTGGATGGGTTGTCCAAGGATTGAACCGCAGAATTACAGTGTTTTTTAGGTTTATAATACAGTTTGTGAATTGTATGATTCATGGTGCAACCAATAAATAAGGAATCATGATTGGTTGATTAGATTACACATTGGCGGGTGAGGTCGATTATTTTTTAGAGAGGTTTTTTAGAGGGTAACTTATTTTTTTCATAAAATTGGATGTAGTGAGGTATAAATTGCATCACAATTTTTGATGGAACATTGATGTGTGTTCATTGTAAGAAATTACTTTTATCAGGAGCACCATGATATAAAATTATCTTTTATAAATGGATTCATATAATGGGGAGTACTATAATCATTTAGATAACTTTTTTGGAGGATCTTTTGTGACATGGGATAGATAGGTTAATTTGAGCACCATATTGTTATTGGCAATGGAAAAGAGAAAGTAGATATGTTTATATACATAGTGCACCTTATTTTTTGTAGTTTCATAGTGCAAGGGTGTTTGACATTCTCAGATATAACATGACGAGTTAGTTATGAATTGATGAATTAGGTGGGTTAGTACTATGAATTATCTAATATGATAAGGGGTATAATGGATTTTTTTATAATTAATAATGTTGTTAAGAGTTATGAAATTGAGAGTAAATTTAAATTTTTTTTATCCAAGAGTGGTGGATTTTCAAATAATTGAAACTTAGATTGTGATTTTATCTATGGGTAAATATCAAGGATATGTTCATAGACATGGATAGATGTTGGGGAGGTTTTTTGTGTACTTAGGTGAACATTATTTGGGTTTTAGGGATACCCCTCAATATATTTGTCTACATGAGGCTCATCACATTATCAAAGGGGAGGGTCAAACTTTGATAAGTTTTGATCTAGAAATTGTCACAAAAAAATGGTGGGTGTTGAAATGTGGTGGGGTTTTTTCATGGTTGTTTATAAAAGTAAAAAACCATATATATATATATACACATTTTTTTATTTTTTATCAGGAAAGACTGTCCATGTCATGACTATTAGGTTGCACCGTAAAAACCAACCACTAGGGGTTACACGACTGAGAGTCTGGAGTCATAATTATTAATGTAAAAGAGTCAACTTATTTAGGTTTGGACTTTGATTGGAAAATTCTTGTCAAGTCATAACCCATAGGGGTCACGCTGTAATGGTACCTTGCTGATTGTTAGTTCCCCTATATAGGGGTGGTTGTGCCAGGACCTGGAAGGGCCACATTATGACCTACCCTACTACGGAGGTATTGTACCATGACCTTTATGGTTAAATCATGGTTAGATACTTATTCCAGTTTTTGAAATGGGTATGTCTTGGATATTTTTCATTTACCTACATATGATTTTTGGTTATGATGCACACGGGGTGGTTAATTTCTATTGAATACTCCCCCTATCTTCCCCAAGTGATCCGCTGTTAGAGAGAGTCTATTTTTGGATAATCATATAGTGATCTTACGTAATTTTTTCCTCCATATCCTTTGTTTATTATTTCCCTTTTTTCATTATTATGGTATAATTTAATGAAAGTGAGTTGAAGTTAATTCCAATGGAGCATGGTGAAATTAGGTTAGGATGATGTGTTTTTCCTAGAATTGATTGAAAATATACCATGAAGTTGAAAACAAATTTTTTATGCGGTTTAAATTATTTTATAATGATTTATGTTGATATGATATTGGAAGAGTCATGGATGGGCTTGGATGAGGGAACAAAGTGTATCAAAATGATGGTAACTTTATGATTAAGGTTGGTGGACCATTTAATTAAAAAGAAAATGCTTGTTTATGAATGAATTTACATGACTATGTGTTTATATGTTCTTGGGTAAAGGGATATGGACCAGGTGTATCTTATAAAAAGTAATAGTAAGGCATTGAGAAACCCATAAATGGAATAAATTATATTTATCGCTTTGAGTATTTTACGGTCACCCACAACTGTGTCTCCAAGGACCATTGATGTTAGTTGAGTTGATAAGAGACCTCAAGTAGGTCGTGGGAGTTGATATGATTTAGGTATAGCCCATGTAAGTTTCTTATGTCTATTTGGGGATTTCTGAGAGGCTTTGGTCTAGTATTGATGAATGTGACATTCATTTGTCTCTAATATGATAGGAACACCCTATTAAGTGTGGATTGAGGTTTGGTGTGAACTATGAGTGGGATGATTCATTTGGGGAGAGATGATGTGTGTTGTAGAGGTTTATTCTTCCAGGATATGGGATTGTAGGTCTCTGTTAGTAAATATGAGATAAGAACCAAGAGTTTGTTAGGGGAATTATAAAGGAATTAACATAGGTATGTTTAGGAGATTATTTTTATATTTCTCTGAATTTTCCATGGTTAGTATAACTAGGTTATAATATGAGAAACATGATTTTTTTTGAAATATTACATGGGGATAGTTTCAGATAGGGACCATGGACCGAGGTAACATCTTAGGGTGTAAGATACAAATTTGTGTTGATAAAATGAGACAAAAAATAGTTAGAATGACTCAATGGAAACCCTAATGGGTGAAATGGGGAATGTCATGAGTAATGGTATAGTGTACATGGGACAAAGATGGTATTGATAGTATTATTATATGAGGATACATGAATGCAAAGAGTCGTGTCACGGTTTGGGGTTAGGTTCCTAGTTACTCATCCAATGTTGATGAGCTCAGGATATTTGGTGATGGTTTTTGTGAAAAATTTGTTGTTGAATGCATGTGTTTAACATGTGAATGTAATTAGAGATTGGTATATATGTAGATAACGACAAATATCTAGTAATGACCTCAAATTTATTGATATGGTGTTGGAATAACCCAACCTTGTGTGTGAATATTTTGGCTAGGATTTAAAATTAGACCCTAACATTAGTGACATGCTATTTTTTATCATAATGGCCTTATATTGAGTGATATGGTATTAAAATGAGAAATATTGGTTGAAAATATTGGGCTAGGTTGTGATCTGATATCACAAATTACCTTATGTAATAAGGTTGTTGTCAAGATAATAGCCTCATATTGAGTGAGAATATGTTGTCATGGACCTCATTGATAGCGAATGTTTTTCTAGGAGTTCATGTGATTTGAGATGTTGTATGAGACCCCACCTAGAGTGATAAGAAAGTGGTTTGAATATGGATATGGAGCCCTAATTTGAATGATAAGGCAATGGTCATGATGTGTACATGGGCATCACCAAGAGTGAGTGAGTGATGGAAGGACCACATTGAGTGTGATAACATGTCTAGTAATAAAATGTTGGACCCTACCCTATATCTTATGGATTTAGTGAAACCCTATCCTATGTCTTCACATATGGATTTTTTCATATTGAATGAGGTGACTTGATTCCCAAAATAAAAAAAGTAGCTATGGTCGGGTGTCGTGGTGGACTAGTTAACACATTATGAATATATATTTTTTCATTTTGTTATAGACTAAGGTGGATTCTAGAATTAGCCAATTCAGGTTTAGTCATGTGTTTTTATGTCCTAGTTTTCATATGATGACCTGACATGTAGGTTTATTTTCATTTTTTTTCATTATGGATACAGATTCATATAAAAGTGTCTATTAGGGGAACATGATGAGACCCAACCGTGATAGATTTCTCACACCGTGTACATAAACTCTAGAGAACGTGAAGATCATGTGTTTTCTTTCAGGTTTAGAACAGGATATGTAGTTGATAATTCCAAGGTAGCTTGACAAGATTGGAGACTATGATTGAGGTGAGTCTTAGTGATCGTAATGGAGCCACATGTTCATTTTTTATTTTTATGTTTATTTTCACATGTGATCGACCCAATTGGGTGAAAGTTATATTTGATGATTGTATGATTCTACATGGTATATTGTTTTATAAGGATATTTTTATTTGATTATTTTTACTCTAAATAAGTCTGTGGATGAATTGTGGTTATTTATACTATTTTGTGAATATTATTTCATGGTATAATATCCTTGATATATGATTTAGGACCTCATTTCTTATCAATTTCCCTCTAAAATATAGGGAGGTTTTCTTAAGGGAATATGAAATCTTCTACCAAGTCAAAGATGATAAATATCATGATGGGGAATTATAATACAAGATAATAACTTCTAAAAGACAATGACATAAAGTACATAGAAAAGAAAAACACAAAGAATTTATGTGGTACCAATGAAATCCCACTCCATATTGGGAAACTTGATAAAATTTATAAGGGAATGAAATATGATTTCAATTTTGGAAGAGTCTTAAAAAAATGACCAAACCCCATAAATTTATAGGTGAAGTCCAAAAAAACCATCCAATCAACCAGTTTCCACTGCCTTCTTCTCACCACCGAGAACATGCCCCCTTGATCCACTCTTCATGGGAATCCATCATGTATATAATGAGATATTATTGACATATCCCTTCCTCCCAGTAAATAGAGTCAACTCCAAATTCTCAATTATAGATTAGTATTATGTATCCCACTAGATTAGTATTACATATACTTTAAATAAATTGTGTATTATATCATGAGAGTTGTTTCACATTTTTGAAGCTTCCACCTTTTGAAGTCTAGTTTTAAACCACTTCTTCCATTATTCTGGATTCTAGAACTATGTTCTTCGATATCATGACATCACAATCTCTATGTAGTTTATCCTTAGACTTATATAGTCACTATTTTTATAAGTTGTTCTATTTATCAAGAAAATTATTTTCACACTCATCCATGAAAAAAATAATTATTTTCTCAAGGAAAAATGAATAAACATATAATGAATATAGTAACCAGATGTGGAAGTACTTTGAGATGGTCAATGAATAATGAAACCACATTTGTTTTGGGTTTTTAATTCAAAACATAGAATATTTTTTTATTTATCTTTCATGAAAGAATGACCATGAGTTGTTGAATAAATTTGGAAGGAATGAATTGAGGGAAGTATCCGCTCCTAGAACTCCTGGGACCAATTTATTCTTGTTTGAAAATAGATTGAGTGTGGATCAAATGGATCTCATGATGATTATCAATGGACTTTTATACTTGAAATCATATTAACTAGATACTTTTATTATTATTAATATTTGTCATTATTCAAAATAAATTTTAAGTAGTCGTTGTTTTTAGTAGGGAAATGGATATTATGATATGGTAAAGGGAATCTCACTTATAGATTGATTTATTAAAATGAAATATATTTTTTATCTTTATGTCTATTCTAACATAGATTCTGAAGGTAACATTGGTGATCATATTTCAACTACTATATGTTTTTTCTATTTTATGGGAAGATGTATAGCATAGAACAATAAGAATAAAAATTTATTTATTTAAAGAAAAAAAGAAACTGGTAAGGTATTGGTAAAAAAATACACTATAGAAATGATATCTATGAAGTCTCATCTTAAATACATATGGGATAAATTTTCAAATACATTTTTAATTCGAAATGATAATTTAAGTGAATTTAACTTTTAGAAGAATATGGTATAATATTTAATGTCAATTTATATATAATTCATGTAACAAATCATCATATAGATGTTGTTACAATGAGATATTTCATTTGAATATATTTAAATATATGTGAAATTATTATATATCATGACATAGCCAATAATGAGGGACACCTACTTTTACTTGAGAGTGTTTTTGGGAGTTAATTATGTCAAAAAATCATTATAAGTATTGTAATTTATTTTACCTATTTTATCCATTAAATTAATTAAAAAATAGAGAATATATGTGATCAATTAATTAAATACGGAACAAAATTTATTTCATTTTATAGGTGTTGATAAATGGGGAGAAGAGACAGAGTCTTCCTTACATTGGGATAAATGAGGAGTTTGTAGCTGAAGTTGTGAGCACTGATCAGATGTTATTTCAAATGATTCAAAAACATTTAATAAGGGGATTAAAGAGTCCTCATGAATTTAATTTACAATGGGAGAGTTATGAGTAAATAATAACTGTGATATGATCAATACAGCAAATATCTTTTCACTAGGAGTTTAAGAAAACTTAATAAAATTATTGTTGTTATTGATATAGTGTATACATAACTTCTTGCTGGTCTTTAATAAGGTAAATACACTAGAGTAAAATGAAGGTATATCTATTTATACTAATGAACCTGACCAATGATCTTATTCCACCATTTAAAGGGACACTTTCTTTAATGATAAATACAAAGTGGAAATTAAAGTAAATATGTACTCAATAAATTTTAATTAGTTCAAACAAACTGGGCTAATACAAGGATCATACATTAGAGATGTTCCAATTTACCTGAATCACTAAGAGTGTTTCTTGGTTATTATAATTTATTGTGATTTAATTGTCCCTATATGTTTTAAACCATCACAATATAGAGTACTCACTACTATTAATCACTTAGAAATATAATGGATCCACTAAGATAAACTATCTCTATTTCAATGAATAAAAAATATGATCACACCATCAATTAGGTATGAATAAAATCCCAATTTATCCAAGTGAAAAATTTTATGAACCTATTTAAGGATAAATCATGGATCTACTTGTTTCTTCTATTTTACTTTCTATCATATATATATGATCCAACTTTTCTTTTGGAATTTCATTCATATTAATAGTGAAATATTTCTCCATACCATTAAGAGAATATCAATGATTCATATTTAATAGATATTTAATCAAACATAATTATGATTGTAAAATTCATCTAATTATTCCTTCAAATTAGATTCAAAACCCAACATGAAAAGATCACATATGAGGCCCAAAAGTTTGTAACTTTAAATTGTGGACAGTCTTCATGACTTGATTTTATCACCGTCTAACCACTAGCTTCAAGGTGCAATACTAACCATCACTAAAAAACTAAAATTTTCATTATTTATAATTCTAAAACAACCATAGAGAGAATATATATTTCATGGAACAAATCCTTTCACCTATGTGTCTATTAACTTGAAATATACAAATATAATCATGGTTCAAAACTCAGGGTTCCATATTCCCTAGCCAACCCCATCATGATATTTCTTCAATGACAAGACCTTCACTACTAGTAAAATTATAGATATCATCTCTAACTATTTCATGATAGAACCATTCTAATTTTTTAGTGATTCCCCTTGGAGCACGCTATGTTTATTTTTACATAAATCTTATTTAATTACATGAAGGAAGTGTCATAGTTCACTAGCCAATTTCTATGATACAATTAAAAAATAAGATCTGATAGATATGGATCGGACATTCGCAGGGTCACCCCCATAGTGTGCGCTATTCCCCTGAAAATATATCTATATAACTTGTTTCTGTAACATGGATTGCTTATATAAGGATCGAACTAACAATATCTTGATCTAATATTCGTTATTTTTCTAAAGGTTGGATATAATCCAACATATCTTTGAACATACCGCTTGTAGAATCAGATTTAATCTCTCTTAGTTCAATTGAGGTCTGGTCACTTCCCTCATGGTGCAATGTGTCTTGAAGCCTCATAATTTTAAATGAATGTGATGCATGTTGTGGCATGATCAAATTGAATGCATTGTGATTTTTATCTTATATAATGAACTATTTCAACATTCTAATATTTCTTCCAAAACTCAAAGAGTCACTATTATTTTTCTCCTTGGGTTACAATAAAACTATTATACATAAACTTTTTTGAAAAATAAAACCCAAAAAATACTTTAAGGGGGATTTTTTATAAAAATCTCCTCCTTTATGATCATATAACACAAATTCAACTAAATCATTAATAACTAACCAATAAAAAAATAAAAAAATATCATTATAAAATAGTGTGGTAATGTTTCACTAATCATCCACTATAAGGCCAAATAATTCAAGATTATACTGTGAAACAAGAGTGAATGAAAACATTCATCAGGGAAAAAAATTCTTCATAATCATTCTCTTTAACACTTCATTACCTTTCTTCATCCCCTGAACATTAATTCAAGTACTCTCCCCTTATCTTTGAATTGAGCATGGGAGAAATCCCCCTTTTCCATAGAGAGATTAAAATAATTACTCCCTTCAAATTACATGAGGGATAACTTATACCCCTTTTTAAATGAACCCAAGAATAACCACTCTAAATGATCATAGTTGAGAAATCTAAACAATTAACTCAAGAGGAACAAAATACCTAGATATAAATAGAAAATTTCATTGGTGAGTGTAGTACTCTTATCATAACCATATAAGTGGATGGTGACAGGTAAAATCTAAGATCCAACCAATGAAACTAAAAATTAGACAGGGGTATTGCCTTTTTAATTATGTCCACTACACGATTATCTATTTGAACATACTCCAAAATCACCCTAATTAACATTTACTTTCTCATACTTCATCTTAATGAAGTGATACTTTTTCTCAATGTTATTTTTACATGAATGATAGAAATTTTTTATAATATAGTTAGACTCTAATTATAACATATTATTAAAATTAGTGACTCAATATTATCTCTAATAACCTTATTTTGTCGCTTCAACAATAATAATTTAGTAAATTCTTGAGAATTCAGCAAAAATTAATATTCTGCAGTTCTCAATAAAATAAAATCTTTCTTCTTATGAAAATAAGAAATACACAATCCTCCAAGATAGCATGAAATACTTGATTTCAACTATTTTACATCTTCTAAAACATCTAAATCGACATATATAAATCCTAAAAAACCATTCTATGATTTTTCATGATAAAATAGTCTAAAATTCAACATGAATTTGAGATAATGAGTAATCATTTTTTTAATAAAATAATGTTTCAATGCATGGTATATTTTTTATTGTTTGTATTGACAAGTGGAAATCACCATGTTGGGTCATGTCATTTTAAGGTACACAATGATCCGGACTATTTTACTATATTCTATTACATCAACATTTTTCCATCACCATCCTTTGAATAATTTATCTGGGTTTCCTTTATTTTTTTATCACTTTAGAATCATTTATTACAAATCAGTTCATCAGCACCTTGACAATTCTACATTATGAAATAAAATTTTCATGCCTTAATTTTTTCTATTATACACATAGAAAAATGTTAAATCACCAATCAAATTTGACCCTAACTCAAAAATTAAAAATTTAGTACATAGTTTTAATTGTGCATCATCCAATACTCCAAACAATATATCATATAAATAGATAGGAAAAAAATATGCCTTGATCATTTTAGTTATTTATATAGATATTGTGATTGAATCCTCCCAGCTAGAATCCAAGAATCATAAATTGTAGATCTGGAAATGAATAGCATTCCCCTAGTGCTTGGTTTATCCCATTAAAATTCTTCTTACCTTGATCTCATATTCATCAAAGAGAAACCCATTACGTTTCACTATGTATACTTCTTCCTCATAGAATCCATTAAGTAATGATGATTTTACATCCATTTGGAACACTTGGAATCACTTTTACAATACAAATGAATATAATTGTTGAATTGTTTCTAACTAGGCTATATGAGAAATTATTATATAAAAATCAATTCCTTTTATTTGAGAACATCCCCATCACAATTTTTATAAATTTTTCTAAATTAACATTATATATCAGTTTAGTTTGTATTAAAAAAACCACTTAGTTTTGATGACATTTTTATTTTCCATCCTTGGAACAATTTCTGATGTTTAATTTTTCAGAATTTGGTAATCCACCTAAAACATCACTTTCACCAAATTTTAATATTTAGTATCCTCATAATTTTTTAGAGCTCTACTTGATATAGAAATGATGTTTTCTATCCCGTTTCATTCTTTTTATTTTATCACATTTTTATGTTCACCAATTATATTATCTTAATTGATTCCATCATTGCTTCTTAGATCACTCAAATCAAAAAACGTTACTTGATTTTTTTCATCATGATATCCTTATTTTGAATCAACATCATCCCCATATTAACCCCCAAGGATTTTAACTTTTTATTTACTTTCCAATACAATTTCCCAATTTTGTTACCAGGAAAATTATTCACTAGGTTCATAATTCCTATCATTTCTCAAAACATTTATTTCTTGTATTTCATATATACTTCAAAGTATTTTATTGTAGATAGTTTATTATTTATAGTTAAGATGGGTATTAAAGAAAAAAATCATCTTTCTCATAAGCATCAAACATTTTGTTCTTATATTTATACAGAATTGGCAACTTCTAAAAATTTTAAAAGTACTTCAATGTTGAATTATTCCCATACCATATCTCATAATGTATCTTCTCTTTACCTGAACATAATAAATCCCTATTTTCAATGTAGAATAATGTTAATACCACTTCATTTAGATATATCTTTCATAGATCATTCTCAACAATCATTTTCCAAGCCATGTTTTTAATGATCTGGTTCCTCCAATTTACAATACTATTTTATTAAAGAGTAATCACTATCGAACATGATGTATTATCCCAAAATTATCAAGATACTCTTCTATTTTATTTTGAGTAAATTTCATTCCATTTTACACCAATAATTTCACTGTATTCTAGCCAAGAATATTCATTTATAATATTTCATAACATTTCATACACTAAAACACTCTAAATTTTGGATATATCATTGTTAACTATCCCATCCTTCTATAAACATAAATGAATAATACATAAAACAATTTTAAATTTATAGATTTGGGTGACATTGGCCGACACACATCAACATACACAAACTCAAGTAACTATGTTGAATTTCTACACTTTGTCTTGTAAGTCATCCAAATTATCTTTTATTTTTTACAAGTATCATATGTGTGAGTGTGATCACATGAGAGTTTATATTATCATGACCACCTTAATCCATCAGTAATTTTATTGAATCACTTATGGATAAAGTGTCTAAGACTATAGTGTAACTATTTTTTCTCTTCTTCCTTAGTTATAAAATAGACATCTCTTTCTCACCTGTTGTGTCAGAGATTCCACTTTGTATGCTTTCCTTACGACAGATTTGTTTCTTCTATTACTTTGATCATGAAAGAGTTATTTTTGAAGTTTAATTCATGATCATAGTAAAATAAATGAATTTTTATACAAAATTTATACCATGGTCTTTAACATCCATGGCATCAATGCACCTCATGTATATGCCTCAAATTTTTGAATTTTTGAAGCCAATGGTCTTCAACCCTTTATCATTTCCAAAATGAATGATGTAATATTTGTCAATAATCATTCAAATAAAATGATATTTATTTACCATCATATGGAAAAGTAAACCACTATCAAGGATCCACACTCTATCTCAATTTATTTCTCTAAATGTAATCTTAACTATGTTGAAATACCTAGCTTTTCCTTTCTTCATCTAATCTCACTACCTCATGTCTTTTGAGGATGAATGATATTTTCCAAAATATAACTATATTGAATCATTGAATTATCATTAGTTTATTATTTTTTTTTCATACCACTTGATGATGATTCTTATTAATGAGATTTAATTTTCTAGGTCACCTTTGGCACATCACATTATTCAACAAATGGAAAATTATTATATTTATATATATAATATTCCCACAAAAAAATAATAGCTGTTAAAAACATACAATGGAAAAGAATTTATACTCTTATATTTTTTATTCTTTTTTCATGAAGTTCTATTTTTCTTAGGAACAAAGATATTTTATATACCCAATATTTCCATAATAATGATATTGGATTTTTTGTTTATTATTTTGTGTATTTGCTACACTAATTATGGCCTTTTCCAGTATTCATGATTCACTTTTTTTACAGAGTGTTGTTGATTGTGTACATGCATCAACTATTAGTGATTTTATATTTTTTTAAAGAACTTTATATATTTTCATTTATATTTAAATCTGTACACTTATAGAAATATTTATAAATTAACCGGTGACTCCCCATGTTCCCCAATTACTTTGGATTACCATTGGCTCCAAATTCTTGATAATTAGCCAATTGTTAGAATTATATCTAGATATTTGATATTTTTCATGTTTCTTTGTATTCACATTCATGTTTCAAGATCGTTTTCAAATAATAATTCTTATCATTTTTTAAAATATCTACAATTATTGGCCCACTCCATTATTTGGAGTTAGATATAAACGATATTTCCCAAGTTATCCATATTTTTAAATCTGATCCATTCAATTTTAGTCTTCAAATCTGATTTTTATTATTATGTTTCAAACACTTATAGTTTGGAACCAAATAATTCTATTGGACTTCTTTTTTGGCCTTCCAAACATAAATTTATTTAGAAGGAGCTTTCATTTTATCCTTAAGGTTAACCCTTCCCTCAACATATGTTCATTCCTCATTTCTAATTATTAATGTATCCAATTTTGATCACATTTTTTCCATATGATTTTTATTAAATTATTATTATTATTTATATAAATGGTATTTAAATAAAAACATATTGAATTTGGATCATTTTGGGAGGAAATTACAGTTTGTTAAATTATTAAATGAAAACCGTTGTATTTTGTGGTAAATTGATTAAAGGCTATTTGAATTTTTTTTATATATTTTAAGAACTAATAATTTTGTTCATTTTTTTGAAACTTTTTTTGAAATAAATTTTTAAAATTTCTTTTATGAATTTCTGTTTTGAAAATTTTATCATCAATGTTACATGATACTATATTTTATATACATTGTTGGAAATAAATTTAATTTTTATTTTGACAATTACTTTAATTTTTTTAATTTTAATTTTCATTTTAGATTCAATAATATTATAATGTTTTTATTATATTTTGAAGGAAGAATCTGTATAAAGGTAGGATAAATGTTTGGATATCTACACAAATGGAATTGATTCCATCCCTAAAGGTGATGCCACACATTGAACCTAAGTAAAGGTCCATGGCACTTACGTCAACATAATTATGAAATTTTCAATATTCGTGTAGAGTTACACACCCCAAAAACCCTACCCCCATTAGGGTAATATCCATCTCACATAAGGTTAATCCCAATATACAAAAGACATACATAACATACAACTATTTTAGGGCCCACATATTCAATATTTTAGTGAATGGTGCACCCATATTTCTAAAGGCTACATAAAATTCAGCCCAAACCTACATAAAAGTTTCACCATGCTCCAACCAACTCACATCAAGGAAAATTACACTTCATCTATGTATGTAAAGGTGCTGCAGGGGGAATTTAAATGCGTGAAGAAAATTTTCCCAAATAAAATATAAACATTTATGGAACTCTAAATTCTAAATACCACATAAGAGATCAAGATATTAAAGAGGATGAATAACTAGAAGCTTGTATTATTATCTAAAATGATTAATCATGATCACATGGGATGAAATATCCACAGGGGTTATCATCTTATATCCAAAGAGGGAACATGATGAATGATAAAGGGATTTGTGTATATGGATGGTAAATACAATG
This sequence comes from Viscum album, assembly GCA_963277665.1. Lineage (NCBI taxonomy): Eukaryota > Viridiplantae > Streptophyta > Magnoliopsida > Santalales > Viscaceae > Viscum > Viscum album. The sequence goes on along the minus strand of OY728143.1, from coordinate 859,605,852 downwards.
ATGGAAGACACTAAAAGTGATAAATGTACTCAAATTTATTTATTTTTAGTGTTATAATCATTATATTAGGAATCCATTAACTAATAAATTATATATAAGTACACTTCAGACTAACAATGGGATGGGGTTTAATTTATAGAGAGAGGGAAAAGAGTAGATGCATGATTCTTGAATTAAGGAGGAAGAATGCATGAAATATAATTGGAAATTGGAAATATAAACATGATAGAGAAGAACCATATTTATCTTTATCACATATTTATATTGTATACATGTATCATCTTTTTGTGTTTTCCTGCATGATGAACACGAACCATGATTATTTTCTAATGGGTAATGCAATTATTTTCGTTAGTTATTATTTCATGTTCTTACCTTCTTCCTTTAAAGTAGTAATCCATTATTGTTGGGAATATAAAATTAAATATTGTTTTTATATTGGGTTAATAATTTTACTAATCAAATACCATGGTAGGAATCTTTCGAAATCAATTAATCAACTACATAATCGATAGATTGGGTCAAAAAATTATAATGATAAAACATTCATGATCAACAGTATGTTATCTTCATGAATGAATTCCATGAATATAAACTATTCTCTAAAAAATTATTTTTTTAGAAAAATATGGATAAATTGGAATTCAATTCCATTCATATATTTCGTTTCACCTACAAATTACCTACAACAGTAGTATCTAACCTTATTGACACCATTCATACCCCTTTTCTTTATGGAACTTTGACCACATTCCCGACCATTGATTATCACCTCCTTTAGTAGAATTATAATTAAATAATCACTTATTACACACATCCACCCTCCATTGTGTTTGAATATGATTTCCACTAGTAATGTGTGAGTGGGATATTATAAATTTTTATTTTAATAGTTAAAATAACTGTGTACATTTGGTTCCCTTTCTAGGGAAGTTTCACATTGATTTTTAAGGGTACTTATGTGAATAAAAAAATTAAAATAAAATATGTAAACAATACATAAGATGGTATTTCAGTACCATATAAATTTAGACACATTATCACTAACATTATTAATTTAAATGAGAATATTTTTAGTTATAATTGTGATAGATTAAATGATTTCAAATTCAATGTCTTGAATAAATAATTCCTTAAAAAGTACTATTATTTTTATGGGATAAATGATGATGAGTGGTATGATTTTGAAAAAATATAAGATGATATCTAGTGTATCATAGTGGTGAGGAAGTATTGAAATTTTTTATTGAGTTATCCAAAAATGATAACATTGAATACCGTCTTCTAAATGACAATTTACCATCACTAGAATATATAGAGGATAATTTATTAGAAGTGGTGATCAATGACAATTTTTTGTAATTTTGGGATTCTAAAAAACTGAATGCAATAAGAGAACTTCTAACTTTATGTTATTCTGTGAGAAAAGTGATCAATTGACTAAATATTTTTGTGACTCAAATGATGAAATTATTTAATGAAAAATAAAAAATATTGTCAAATTGGTCATGAAATAAAATTTTAGGGCGTTCAACATAGTTCAATTATGATGAAAGATATATATAAACCATAATGGTGTAAAAAATATGTGGGAAATCAAATGTTTGTTGAATTTGTTGTACCCCACACTCTTTGATTTTCATGATCACAATCACTTTAATTTTTGTCTAACATTGTTTTTAAGTGTTGTGGATGATAGGAAAAAGATTTCCAAAGGATTGGCCCAAGAATGGTCATCAAGTGGACTGAAATTCAGTCCACCGGCCAACCGGTGTGATGGCACCGGCCAGCCGGTGGACCTGGCAGAGGCATTGCCCACTGCCAGGTTCCACCGGTCAGCCGGTGGCTCTGTCACCGGCCAGCCGGTGGCACCCAGCCCAAATAGTGTGAGCTACTGACTCACCACCGGCCAACCGGTGGCCTCATCACCGGCCAGCCGGTGGCTCCTGGGCAGAACAAGTTTCCATTCTCCAAGGCACCGGCCAGCCGGTGGACCTGTACCGGCCAGCCGGTAGCCCAGTCAAACTAGCCGTTGGCTTTGACCAGTCAACCTTCTTTTGGCCTCCAACGGCTCCAAGGCCTTTCCCAACGGCTCCAAAGACTCCCCAAGGGTTCCATGCCTATAAATAAAGGCCAAGGAAGCCCCGGACACTTACCGGATCATATACGAAGCCAACGGACATATTTTGTATCATTTGGCCAACCTCCGGCGACTTCCTTCAAAGGAACCTCAAGTGCTCCAACAACTTCCACATCCAAGGAGCTCCACCAAAGAAGCTTGGAAGCGGCCTTCAACATCTCCAATCAATCAAAGGCGCCCAAGGCTTCTCCCAATCACGGTTTTTAGTGTTTTATTTATTTTGAGCATAAAATTGGGTTTGTGCCTACAAACCCCAACCTTTTCTCATCCTCCCTTTCTTTTGGGTTTCACATCACCACTAAGGTGTGAAGAGGTTCACAAGCTTTTCCTTTAAAAAGCTTGAGACATAGGTGATCTATCCTTCACCTGTAAGAAGGATAGTGGGTTCTTGCTAAACCATTAAAAGCAAGTGGGTTCTTGCTCAACCATAAAAAGCAAGCTGTAATAGGTCCTAGTGCTACCTCAAAGCCTAGTGGGTTTCTTGCTAAAACCATTGAAAAGAAAGCGGTAGGAATCTCTCAACGGTTGAGTTGGGAGCGGAGACGTAGGCCGGGTTTTTGGCCGAACTCCGTTATCAATTTCTTGTGTGATTGCCTCTTTATTTCCGCTGCATCTTTCACTTTGATTTTAATTTGTTATTATTTTTTAAAAGGCAATTCACCCCCCCTCTTGCCATCACTTCCCGTTTTTCTCCGACCCAACAATTGGTATCAGAGGGCGTATTTGAATAATTCCCTAACCGGTTTCAAATTAAAGATCCTTTTTTTTGATGGCTTCTACCGCTTCTTCCTCTCAATCCCCCGAAGGACATTCTTTGGATCGTGCTCCATTCTTTGATGGAGCCGATTATAGTTTTTGGAAAACCCGCATGACCACATTTCTTAAAAGTATTGGATATCCTATTTTTAAAATTGTCATGCATGGTTATACTCTCTCTAGTAAAGATGAATCTCAATGGACCCCCGTAGACATTGCAAATTTCGAGCTTGATGGCAAAGCCATGAATGCTCTACATTGTGGGTTAGATCGTTATGTTTTTGATCATATTTCTTCTTGCTCTACTTCACATGATATTTGGAAGCTTTTATAACTTACCCATGAAGGAACTAAGAAGGCTCAAAAGCAAGAACCCGACAACAAGCAAGAACCCGATGAAAAATCCGTGCCCAATTGCCCACTCCACAAGAAAAGGGCCAAGAAAATGGAGAAGAAGAAGGCTTCAAAGGCAACATGGAGTGATAGCTCCACCTCTTCATTCTCCTCCTTCTCCTCGAGCGACCAAGGTAAAAAATGCCTAATGGCAAATCATGAGGTATCATCTTCCGACTCTTCTTCCTCGTCTTCTAGTTCTTCTAATTCTTTCAATCATTTGTCTTATGAAGAACTCCAACATGCTAGAGACCAACTTGAAAATGGTTTTCATGAACTCTCTTCAAAATTTGTTTCTTTGAAAAAGAATTTCAAAAAACTTTCCTCCGAAAAAGAACAACTTCTCAAAGAGAAGGAGGAACTCTCCCTAAAAATCCAAAATTTCCCAAATGTTGATTCTTTGGAATCAACCATCAAAGACCTAAGGGAATCTTTAGCCAAGTTCACCCAAGGTGAACAAAATTTGACCAAATTATTAGGTTCTCAACGAGTATCTAGAACCACCAATGGACTTGGCTACACCAATATAGCTTCCTCCTCCCATGCACCCACTGTTTTTGTAAGGGGGAGCTCTAGTTTTAAATTTTTCAACTATTGTAAAAAACCCGGGCACCTTATTTATGAATGTAATTGTAAAAACGCCCGGTATGGCCAACCCAAGTCTATTTTCTTTTCGGACGAATTCTATAGGAGAAGACCCGCTATGAGACAAGTTTGGATTGAAAAATCCCTTCTTGCGAGTCTCACCGGGCCAAAATTTGTCTCTTTTCAAAATCCCTCTCCCCGGTGATTTGTTGTTTTTATTTAGGGGGAGTTAGCTTTGTTTTTGTCAAAACTTTCTATTCAAACTTTCAATTTCAACTCTTGGTGTCAAATTTTTCAATTCAAAATTCTCTATTCAATTTTCATTCAAAAATTTCAATTTTGATTCAAAACTTTCAATTCAAACTGTTATTCAATTTTTGATTCAAAACTTTCAATTCAAATTTCAAATTTCATTTGGTTTAAAAATCTCTATCTTGTTTTTCAAAGTTTTCCCTCAATCAAGTTTTATGCCCCACGCTATTTTGATAATCACAAAGGGGGAGAAATTTCTTGATTGATTGGGGGAGAATCTTTTCTCTCATGCTTAGTATTTATTTTCAATTTTTCATTTAAAGCATGCCTTCATTTAAGTTTTTACATTGCTTAGATAAGTGATTGTGATCATCAAAATAGGGGGAGATTGTTGTACCCCACACTCTTTGATTTTCATGATCACAATCACTTTCATTTTTGTCTAACATTGTTTTTAAGTGTTGTGGATGATAGGCAAAAGATTGCCAAAGGATTGGCCCAAGAATGGTCATCAAGTGGACTGAAATTCAGTCCACCGGCCAACCGGTGTGATGGCACCGGCCAGCCGGTGGACCTGGCAGAGGCATTGCCCACTGCCAGGTTCCACCGGTCAGCCGGTGGCTCTGTCACCGGCCAGCCGGTGGCTCCTGGGCAGAACAAGTTTCCATTCTCCAAGGCACCGGCCAGCCGGTGGACCTGTACCGGCCAGCCGGTAGCCCAGTCAAACTAGCCGTTGGCTTTGACCAGTCAACCTTCTTTTGGCCTCCAACGGCTCCGAGGCCTTTCCCAACGGCTCCAAAGACTCCCCAAGGGTTCCATGCCTATAAATAAAGGCCAAGGAAGCCCCGGACACTTACCGGATCATATACGAAGCCAAAGGACATATTTTGTATCATTTGGCCAACCTCCGGCGACTTCCTTCAAAGGAACCTCAAGTGCTCCAACAACTTCCACATCCAAGGAGCTCCACCAAAGAAGCTTGGAAGCGGCCTTCAACATCTCCAATCAATCAAAGGCGCCCAAGGCTTCTCCCAATCACGGTTTTTAGTGTTTTATTTATTTTGAGCATAAAATTGGGTTTGTGCCTACAAACCCCAACCTTTTCTCATCCTCCCTTTCTTTTGGGTTTCACATCACCACTAAGGTGTGAAGAGGTTCACAAGCTTTTCCTTTAAAAAGCTTGAGACATAGGTGAGCTATCCTTCACCTGTAAGAAGGATAGTGGGTTCTTGCTAAACCATTAAAAGCAAGTGGGTTCTTGCTCAACCATAAAAAGAAAGCTGTAATAGGTCCTAGTTCTACCTCAAAGCCTAGTGGGTTTCTTACTAAAACCATTGAAAAGCAAGCGGTAGGAATCTCTCAACGGTTGAGTTGGGAGCGGAGACGTAGGCCGGGTTTTTGGCCGAACTCCGTTATCAATTTCTTGTGTGATTGCCTCTTTATTTCCGCTGCATCTTTCACTTTGATTTTAATTTGTTATTATTTTTTAAAAGGCAATTCACCCCCCCTCTTTCCATCACTTCCCGTTTTTCTCATTTGGCCAACCTCCGGTGACTTCCTTCAAAGGAACCTCAAGTGCTCCAACAACTTCCACATCCAAGGAGCTCCACCAAAGAATCTTGGAAGCGGCCTTCAACATCTCCAATCAATCAAAGGCGCCCAAGGCTTCTCCCAATCACAGTTTTTAGTGTTTTATTTATTTTGAGCATAAAATTGGGTTTGTGCCTACAAACCCCAACCTTTTCTCATCCTCCCTTTCTTTTGGGTTTCACATCACCACTAAGGTGTGAAGAGGTTCACAAGCTTTTCCTTTAAAAATCTTGAGACATAGGTGAGCTATCCTTCACCTGTAAGAAGGATAGTGGGTTCTTGCTAAACCATTAAAAGCAAGTGGGTTCTTGCTCAACCATAAAAAGCAAGCTGTAATAGGTCCTAGTGCTACCTCAAAGCCTAGTGGGTTTCTTGCTAAAACCATTGAAAAGCAAGCGGTAGGAATCTCTCAACGGTTGAGTTGGGAGCGGAGACGTAGGCCGGGTTTTTGGCCGAACTCCGTTATCAATTTCTTGTGTGATTGCCTCTTTATTTCCGCTGCATCTTTCACTTTGATTTTAATTTGTTATTATTTTTTAAAAGGCAATTCACCCCCCCTCTTGCCATCACTTCCCGTTTTGCTCCGACCCAACAGAATTTTTTATCATAGATCTTTAGATGGACAAATATGATAATTTTGTCACTTCAACACTTATTTTAATTATAAATTGGAAACTAGTGTTACTGAACATGAATCTTTAGTAGAGAAAAATAGGGAATGGGGTTTATAATTGTTTAAAAATTTCACAAAGACCATTTAAATAGAAATTGATGATTTTTTTTTCATAATGATGTTCAAAATTCCATTTTTTTCATATATGTTAACTTTGTTTTTTAGAGTATTTTTTTAAGGAATTATTTGATATTTAATAAATTACTTTAGAAGTACTTTATTACTTATTACCACTATAAAAGAACTTATATTGGTTTAATTCAATCTTGTAATTTGGAGTGAATAGTGATCCATTTTTCTCTAAAAATCTAGAATTATTGGTTTTTATCATTTTCAAAAGGGATATAGAAGGGTATGATGTTGTTTTTAAGGAACTAATGTGTTCCAATTATGGTTTTGGAGCCCATCATATAAGGTTTTAACCAAAAAATAGAGGGAAAATACTTTTGTTGGTTTATGGATGGGAAACTTTGACCACATAGTAACTATGGTTAGTTATCTTAGAGAGTATGGCTGGGGGACTAAAAACAAGATCTACATGAAATAAAATCATTTAAAAAAAAATTAATTCCTATTTTTAATCCCATAAAAAATTTATATTCATTATATCTTGTGTAACATAAACTTCTCCCCTACGTATCTTTTACATATTTTGGAATTATAAATATTGGGGAACTAGTGTAAAAAATCTTTCACCAATGGCTTGGACCATTAAATGATATTCCTCATATCCTTTTTTACTTGGTTTATTATTTATAACCTTGAATTATTAGATATAATGATAGATTTTTTACGCTAGTAGGCACTTAAATTAATTGACTAGTTATATTTTTAATGATTTTCAGTGGTGATATTTTGGATATACTAAAGAATCATGATAAAAAATATCACTAGAGTAGCATTCCCAATTATTCTTTCTCTTTTAAATTTTAAAATCTATTTTAATAAATTCACGATATAGTAGTAGATGATTTAAAATTTGAATGTTTTTTAAAAATCCTATTATGGATGGAAACAAAGTTTGTGTATGGGGGGGGATCCCATAAGTATTGAAATATTTTGTAGTCTTGGTCAAAAGATAAAATATTTAAAAACATTATATTGGAGGTTTTTACTTCATATATATTTTATTACTAAAATTATAAATATTTAGTATTTTTTATTATTTTTTGAAAACCTTGTTGAATCATAAAATTTAAACATGCATGTTTCTCATATTCCCACATTTTAATGACTTTTTAAATGTATTAATTAGCCTGAAACATGTTTTGAATTCTATTTTCCATCATTTTATATATTATACAGTCAAAATGGATTTTGACATTTCTTGTGACACTTTGAACATGATTATAAACTATTTAAATTTAAAAAACCATCTAAAAAACTATTTAAATTGTTATTCTAAATAGAAATTCAATATTGGGGAAAATATTGCTTTTTAAATATTAGGGTTGAGTTGTTCATTTAAGATAAACCATAGCTAATTGAGAAGATATCAATATTTATTAATATTTTTTAAAAAATTTCTTTTTTTTTCAAGAATAAATATTATATAAATTGGTTGTTAAATTTTCTTTTATTTAAGAGATTTTCAAAACCTTTAATGAATAGTCATTTTTATTTCCCCTTGGATACCATCTAGTAACATCATTTACCATTCACTCATAAAAAATCATTCTTTTAGTCAAATTTGGTAGTAATATTTAATAAATTACATAGTCTTGAAATTTTTTATTGGATTTTAAACTCATAATTTTTTCATTTAAAAGGGTTATGAAAAGAATTATAAATATTTATACGTCTTTTATTCTTTATGTTAAAACCATTAGATGTGTTATTTATGATTCATTTTAATTATTAATCTCACTCATCGACTGGTTGTATTTAATTATTCTATGTGAAAATTATTTGAGTATTACACCTTGGATAAAAAGTATTTTTTGATAAAAAATTCAATTCAATGTGAAATTTATTTATTTATTTTTTTAAATTTCCAAAACCAGACATTTTTGTAAAAAAATACTTTTTTCTAAAAAACATTCTTTTCAATTAAACAGTCATATTTTCTTAAACAAGAGTGTTAATTGGAATTTTTTTGAAGAATCAATACTTCATTGGAAGGATAATTCTATCATTTCTTTTATAAGTTTATATCCACTAATTTTTAAAATTTATTGATTTATGAAAAAAATTTCTTAGGTGTATCAGATTTTTATGTGGAATATTTTTATACAATTTTTTCCACATGTTTCATTTAATTATAGTGTTTTTGTATCAAAATATACATTAAATGAAATATTATTGAGAATAATTTATTTTGAGTGAAATTTGTCAATATTTTAATTATTCTATAAAAATAAATATTTTTTTGTTAAATTGATTAAATTTTATTTTGTTTAACTTCAGTATTTTTTGAGAACCCAAATTTTGTTTGTTTTATTGTAACATTAATTGATATATCTTTTTAGAAATTATTTTAAGGAATTTGGTTGTCACAATTTTTATTTCTAAAGTTACACACTTTTATTTTTAATATTCTTTGTTGGAATAAATTTTAATTTCACTTTTGATTTTTAAAATTATTATTTTTTGTTTTTAATTTTCAATTTGAATTTACTTACAATGTGTTGGATTTTATTAAGGAAGAAATTTTATTGTGGTAGTAAAATTTTTTTCATTTCTATGTAAATATCAAGGATAACATATGTAAATGTGTTCGCAATCCTTGGACCTATATAATGTTTATAGTGAAGGATCTAATTGGGATATGTTCAACAACAAAATGGGAAGCTTTAATCAGTGTTGGTGTATTTAAAAAAAATTAACTTCTTATCGATTTACCACTTTGTTTATTTATAATCACTATTTTCTCAATCATGGTTTTATCTTCCTTATCGTATATAAGAAGATATACAGGGGAACATGATATTTTTACAAGGTTCAGTAAAAATGAGCATAGTGAGTCCTAGATATGTTTTGGAGTGAAAGATATACTTATAAATACTATAATTAAATACCTGTTATATTGGATTGGTTTGGGACTAACCTATATTTTTAGTAAAGTTCCCTACACATGATAATGGGGTATAAAAATAATTTGGATTCCCTTGTACTAGTGATACAGAACCAAAATTCAACCCCCTAAAAATATTTATACTACATTTTAGTAGAGTGAAGCTTATTTAAATTTACTTTTACTAAATATGAGTTTTAAACTCGATCATATTTCTCTTAGTCATTGTTTTACTTTGTTCTTCTTCTTCTTTCTCTTACTTGTGTATAAATTCACAAGCATTACATTCTTTTCCTCTTTTTTTCTAGAATTTTCTATAAGAATTATCATCTACTAGTTTAAAATATAATATATAGATATGTAATAATATTCTTCTTATATAGAAACTAATCAAATAGATTTTCCATCTTCTTTTTCACATTCACAAGTGTAAGTATCCTTTTTTGAAAATACTACTTCATAGATCCTCCTATTACCTTTCATATATCCCGTATTCTTATTATTATTTATTTTTTTCTTAATTTAGCAAGGATTATACATGTTTTATTCCCTATTATCATTATACTTATTTAGTTCACATAGTTAGTAGTATTGGAACCCACTATTAATTTTTTTTAGTACTCACAATTATAGAGTAAGGTTCTAATATTAGTTCATCTCTTTTTAGAAAAAGATATTCTTCATAGAATAATAGAGTTAAACCTTATCACTCTCAAAACATATATTTTTATATGCATCATAATATATATAGAGTGAAAGATTATGTGTAACAATAGTTTTTACTCTCACTATTCTTTTTACAATAATTATTACCCATACTATATGAATACATAGTTTTGAATTACAATGATTTTCGGTAATTCAAAACTCACTTGAATCCGTTCTAAAGTATAATTTTCCCTTTATTTCATGATATTTGGAATCATTTTTTTCTATTTAAATACATGAAGGCTCGATATTGAAACACATAATGATGGATTTTTTTAATTCAACAAAAAATATCCATATATTAGAGCTCTATGTATGCATGGTATCTTATTCATATTACAGTTATAGACACCTTTTCTTTTGTAGTGTAAGAATCCTCATAAATATTATTCTTTAAAAATACTACTAGAATAATTCCACAAGATTCATGATATTTTGGATCATTAGACCAAATCACCAAGCATATAATTAATTAAGTCTTATTCTCATACATGATGTTTTATGTAGTTTATCATATGCCATAATGGTCGATCATCCAACCACTCATTCAGTATTCCGTCCATGAGTTTGTTCATCGCATCGTGTTGTCAACCATCTACAATGCAGTTGATTGTACTACCATGTGGCTAGTCAACCTACCATGAGACCCATATTCAATCTAAACTATTCGTATTCCTATAGAATTTTTTGTTATTTAACTTATCTCTTTCATAGATTCTTTTCTTATTCATTTGGATAGGATCATGATAATGTTACTATGATGTATGTATCACTAATTCTTGGACTAAATTACATCATCTAGTTATAAAAAAGTTATCATATAGGAAATAGATATATGGGATTGATGGTTAATTAAAATTTATCATTCTTCTCTTGATCTATCGTGTTGTAACTTTTGATGTTCAAAAATTCAACTTGAACAAATGAGATACACTGAGGTTATTTGAGGCATACAGACTCCATACCAGGGTGGGAGTTATTAGACATCACCATGAAACTATTTTTTTATGTCACAACATAAATTCCAGTGGCACCATGATGGTTCTCCCATGTATGTAAAGTCATGTTTGTTAATTTTAATATTCAATACATAGAAGGTTTTTTTGAATAAATCATTTAAGAACCACATGCACCAAATATTAAAATGTGCAGTATGATATTATTAACTGATCCCAAATTGAATTGGTTATTAGAAAAGTCAACTTAAAAATACAATAAATAACTAGATATCATATAATAAATCTCATATGGATTTAGTTCCCTTTATTGGAACCATGTGCCAACCCACATATCTGGGTCTACGAATATTCACCCATTTCAATATCGCATGATCCTACACACATATATTCATAATACTATGAGTGATCTTCCCTCAATGTTCTACTTAATAACAACTTGTTATAGTTATGTTTGAGAAGGATCTTCTGGTTACCTCTGGTGGATGTGGATGAGTTGGATCCTAACACTATCCCAAGTTGAATTTTCCTTACAATTTATACTTAAAAATAAAAAAAATTATCACATAATTACAATAGTCTGAGATAAAAAAACCCCAACCCCAACTCCTAGCCTTATATTATAATTTTTTATTCCCACATCAAACATCATCCATAATACACTATGAAATAAAAAACCCAAAAACATATTTTCCTTTATTGAGAAAAAATGTTATATAACTTCTAAAAGCATGAAAATATTAAGTCATAGAAAAAGATGATATGAAACTTTAAACAACTTCTAAACTAAGATTATAAGGTGTGTTATCCATCATTTCTTGGAACTTCTTGTTTAAGAAAAATCCTGGGTTAATATTACTGAAGTTATTCATTTAATTTATTCTAATTATAATTCAACATATTTGAAAAATGATAAATAAATACTATATATTCATTGAAAATAAATACAACACATACAATGTGGGTTCAGAAATCTCTCCATTTGTATTTTTTTGAAATACCCATATAAAATTTTATTTCAATATATATACACTTACTTATCTCCCATTTCTCATAAATATTTCATTTCATATTATCTCCCCCATATTGAAAATAACTAAAATTTACATAAGGAAGTTGTATCATTCAATACTTATAAAATATTCCACCAACCATACCATTATATGTCTACTAAATCAACGATCATTGTTTGAAAAAGGAGGGTTTTATTAATAATATAATGTTATCCATTTTTTAAATTATATGATACCCACTCAAATGTGACAATCATAAACCTACTTAGAGGCCATAAAAAACATTAATATATATGATAAATGACTTGAAACTATTTGACATAAAAATATCTCATTAAATATATCAAATTAACTTCATATACTTACCACAACAAAGAAGTTTAAATCATTCAATCTAAAAAACTAGGTTTCAATTTCAAAAAATATATCTATGTATTATTCATACTCTTCAATTTTATATTATTGAATAAATAAGTTTACCCAACTTGATGTTATGATTTATTTATGTAACAAAGTATGAGAGATTAATAAATCAAAACTTATTAATGAAATTAAATTAACCACATTCTAGTATATTCAAAATTACCATGAGAAATAATTTTAGATAATTATTTATAATTCTCTATGTGTCTCTCCCTCAACGAGACACCATTGATAGTGTTAATCATGTTAGAAGTCTTAAAAGTGAAGACGAAATAAAATTACATGTTTACAATGAACCAACATAAATACCCTCATGTAACTATCCTAATTTGACAACTTCCACAATAATTTCATCCAGGATGATATTTTTTTAGATTTTTTTGAAATTCCAATTCTAGTATCAAACCGCGATGATTTATTATTCCTTTTATTATCCTATTTATAAATATTTCTCTTCATATCAAGTTATATCCTTTAAGATATTCTTTAAATTCAATTACATGTATTGTAATCACTCAAATATAATATAAATGTTAAGGAAATATGATGGATCTTTCTACTCCTCCATAAGAATATAATGGTTGAGATATTTTACTCATATAAGTTACTCTACTCTTCATGGATCTATAATTTTTTTAAACTATGATTTATTTAGGGATCATCTTAATCTTTATATGTTCATATTATTTGTATTGTGATTTTACATTTTCATTAGCCTTCAAATCTAATGTTTTCACCATTATCCATAAGGATTTTTCTTTATCATATTATATGGTTAAGCTACTGTCAATGATGTGTCAAGATTTATTGCATCTCCCAAATATCATTTCATTAACTCTCGGATTATCATGTGTTGATAACCCCTCATAAAATTTGATACCTTCCTAAAAAACCTCTTCTTTCCATTTAGATCATTTTTTTACCTTTTCTTTCTATATATTACCCTTAATTATTGAATCTGTTGTAAAAATGTAAAATCTTCATTGCGTACATTGGAATATTATTTCAATCCTACACATATATTATTATAGAGAGTTATTTTTTTTTCAATATTGTGCCTTTAACTATTTTACATATCTTAAACATCTTTGTATTTCTTTGAATATAATTTTCCTTCTATTTTTTCCAAAGAAATATCATAAATTTTTATATTACTAGAAAAGGATGAATCTTCATTATTTTATATTTTTGGTACTATATTCCTATCTAATTATAAAATATTTTTATTTATTCATGTACCGCTTCTATTAATAACATTACAAATATATATCTGAGTTACTTAAACCAGTTTAATTTATACAGTTCTCCCTTAATTAGTTGATCTTGTTTATTCTATATTATGATACCCTTTGAAATGATCATCCTTTTTACTTAATGTATTGATGTATTATACCAAAAAATCTTAAGCATAATTTATTAAACTCTATAACCACTAACATTACACAATAAATCTAGACCTCATTTCCCCCACAATATTTTATCCAGAATTTATAGATACATGAGAAAGCTATTTTCTGTAATAGATTTATAATGGAAAATAAAATTTGAAAGAGATTTATCAAAAATAGTTCTCATATTATTTATTAAATCCACAATTAATTTGGTTATAGGCTACTCATTTTTTTCCCTCACCCATTTTTGTAAAATTATAAGTTTGAGTAATGAACTATTTTCATAAATAGATTTATCATGAGAAATATAATTTGAAATAGATGGTAACTCTTTCTATGATAATGATATTTATTGATCATGATTTGGTCTCAATATATTATATTCACATAACATAGGTGTTATAATATAGAAATACTTATATGATACCCATGCAGAAACATCATGTTTTCCCTTAGCTTTATAAGGATACATGGATTTTGTGGTCTATAAATTTTCTAATATAATCTCAAGAAACATATTTTTCATATTGAGAATATTCATATCATGTTTAATCTCACTTATTATATATTCTCTAACCTTATTAATTATTTCAACTTATTCATCATTAATTGTTTATTTTTATTATATAAACATGTTAAGAAATATTATTTCCTCACCTTTAACCTCCAATAATCCATTCCTGACATCACTTGTGTTTTCTAATTTCGTTAAATTTCTTTAATATTCTATTAAAGAGCCTTATTGGACACATTATTCTCTAGAATTCATTAGACCATTTACTTTTAGTTTTGAGAAATTAACATAAAACACTCCATTTATTATTTAATAGGATCCATTCTATTTAAAAATATTTATGTAAGTTATTACCTTTTCTTATAAGAATTTATCCAAAAGATATGATTCTCTGTTAGGTTGGGTGATCTATAACCACAAGCTTTCAAAAATCCTATTAACCAAATTGATTGTTTATTTTGGAATAAAATGAAAAATGTATCTTAACACATCAATTTTTATTTATAGAGGTATTTTACATATAATTAATCTTCCATAATGAATAGATCTTATTCATTTTGATAGTTTGAGAATTAATTTTCACATAAATGTGGGTCACTTGAATACTATCATATTCTTAAGGTATAAATATTGTCTATTTAAAAAATAGTGGATTGAACCACTTACACTTCCCATTTAATAAAAGATTATTATTTATAAATTTATAGTGTGAGGGACCGATCTTACTTCTTCTTGGCATGATAGGGATTAATGCTTTTAATCATTTCATCAAGATATTTATTCTTTTAAAAATTTTCATGATATATTTAGGATACTATAAAAAATAGATATTCCCAAAAACATCACATCCTTATTAATCAGGAAAGAAACATTATATCTTCAAAAAAAATAAAATCTTCAATGTGGATAATCTAATTGGAGGTAGACATGACTCTAATAATTTTTTGGGATCACTTAGGGATATGTGCAACACTAACAGGGGAGGGGTAAATCAATGTTGATATATTTTTTAACTAATTTTAGTTTTTTATCCCATTACCTCATTAATTGATTGAGATACCAATTCTCTTAATTTTGGTTATTTATATGATACGATTCTAAATAAGATGAAATAAATTAAACAAGGGAATTGATATGGAATTTTTCTCACATACCTTGCCATATATTTTTGATTGAATTAATTTATTATTTTGTTGAAAATTGCTAAAAATTGGTATTTTTTTGTATTTTTGATTATATGTGTTTTCAATATGTAATTCATTTAATATAATAATTAATATTTGTGTTTTGGGGTATTAAATGATCATATTTTCTTCACTCAGATTTCTAAATATTATATGTTCAACAATTTGGTATTTTTTTCTTTGAAAATTAAAATTTTAAATTATATTGATGTTTTTTTGTGATTTTGGATGAAATTAATTATTTAATATAATTTAATTTTTTTATTTTATTCATTTTTTTCTAAAATTACTTTTTAAATTTAAATTTCTTGAAATCATTTTTTAGTTCGAAAAAAATGTTCTAAAAATTGATTTTTTTTTTGTTGAAGTTGGATGTATAAAGGTGAAAATAACCCTCATAAGGGTAGTGATGCACCTGCTTAAATGTAGTTCAATATATTCAAATACATGTATAAGGGCAGGGAGAACTTGTTTAAGGGTAGTGAAATTTTTTTAGGGGATTTATGATATTTTAGTTCTTGAGTAACGATAACATTATATTTCATAAAGGTAGGTTTGGAACAAGGGATGGTACACAAGGGTAAACATGATAAAGAGTAACATGAACTCCCTCACAAAAAATTAAGGTTATAACTGTGTGATGGTACTGAATTGGTGCATAAGGTTACCTTATTTTGGAAAAATATTATGTAATGGTATTCCCCATATTTGGGGACATTGTGTACAGGTTGTTTAAAATATTTCCCCTTACCACCATTAGTTGAAAATTATTCTTCTACTATAGGGACCAGTCAACTCGCTGCTACTTCCATCCCTCCTTCTACCACTCAAAAACCATATTATAAATAGTCCCCAAATCCTCACACCATCACAATTTAACACTATCTACCTTTGCTACCATCAAACACTGAATCCTCGCTATTACCGAGCCGTAAATTATTGAGAACCAGAACCCCTATCACTATTGAAGGAGATTTTCGATCCTTTCAAATTGAATCCAACTAAGATGACATGGTATTTTAATGACAACCATAAGTAAAATAACCTATTAGAGAACACCAGGCACACATGATAAGATTAAATACTAAAGTAGAATCCTACTTGAAATTATGAAGCCATGAGAGATGTTTATCCTGATAAAAAACAAGTCGAGATGACGAGTAGGCATATTCATTCCTTTTAATGAAGAACCCACTAAGACTCACCAAGATAACAACTAAAGATATTTAATAATGAGATGACCATTCTTGAACTGAAGCTGAATAGAGTTCCTCTTAAATTCGAATCCTCACTAAATAAACACAATTGTTGCACCGATTTTTCATTGAATATTGATATACCATTAAATAATACTCGTAGCTAAAGAACCATACATTGAAATAGTCACATATGATTAAGGGATATATGATATTCATAATGGGTTAATTCCAATATAAATATAACTAAAATTATATTTTTTTGAAGAGATCAAACTATTTTTCGGTAGGTTTGAAGAATAAAATAGGCATCTGATGTAGCCAAATTTTTTAGCTTCATTATTGAAATTTACTGAACACTATGTGGTTGTTGATTTTCATGGGTGTAAAATCGGTGAAATATTGAATTCTTGTGCCTGGGAGGTTTCATGATCTTGGAAGTTTCGAGCAACTAAGGGCCAGTATAGAGACCTATCCATTGAATTCTAGAGCTGATGTATACTACCATTACATTGGCATGATTACAAGGAATCAAATCCCAAGGGATTGAAGAGTTTGGTAGTCTTGATAAAAAAGATACATACAATATTTTGGAATTAAAAATGAACACACTAATTAAAACATAATATTTTTTCATTCTAAGAAATATTTATTTCATCTACGATATGCTTTCATATATTTCTTAGTAAATTTCATGGAATGATGAGGAAGGAAACACAAAAAGGGATAGAAGAAATGCTTAGTAAGGGTAAAATATAGAAGAAGAAATAATGAATCAATGAGGATAGTAAATAGATAATGTTAATAACCGAAGACACATTCCATGTAATCATGTAACTAAGAAGGAAGTATATAAGAAACATGGCAATATAAATAACCGAAAACACATTACATCCAAATAACCGGATATAGAAAAATCAATATGTCAAGGTATGAAACTAAAATACAAGACCTTTAATCAATGAACTGAGAATGAAATTAATCTATAGATATATCTACTCAAAATATCATTGATAAATTATAAAGAAATTGAAATGAAGGAAATAGTTAATTATTTGATTCCATGTTTCTTAGGTAAATAGAACCTTTACCATAAAAAAATTTCACAATAGGATTTATAAAGAACTAGGAGAAATCCCTATTATCATATGTTATCCAACTGAATCATCCCATGAAACTACTGATGCATTGAAGGGTTATCTATAACCAGGCCCCACCCATGCCATATCTTCCCAAAGTATTCCACATATATTGAATAATAGATTTAATTATTGAACTATGGCCTTATAAAACATCCATATAGAGTAAAAGATATAGATTTATCAATATTTTACCATATATCAAATAACTATCAATATGAACATAATATTTAAAAAATGGAATAAATTTTATGAAAAAATCATATTAATGATAAATGATTTGAATATTTAGGGGAAATTCAATGTTCAATGATCATAGTAAATTGATTATTTTATTGGGAATATTAAATAAATCAAGGTAATGTATGTAAAAACTATCCTTGGTAAAAGGATTCATAAAACATCCAGACAATGAATAATTACGGTATCAATGTAGCATATCCCCAGTGGATTAAAATTAAGGGTTTTTGTCACCGATGCATGGAAATACTATAAAAAGATATTTTAAAAACATTCTCGTGGAAAATATCCTTTCCCTTTTGAAAGACTTTCTGAAAATCCTTTTCTTTGAAAATAAAATTCAAAATAATTTTCATTAAAAATTAACCATTTAAACTTGAAAAGGAATCTTCAAAGACATTATGGTGGGTAAATTCATAAATACCATACAAGGTAAAAATAATATTCCTTTTTAAGGTAAAAATGTTTGAAATGTGACTAGTTTGGTAAGGGAACAGTAGATTCCATTGAAAATATTTTAGAAGAAAAAATCTGTAAAAATTTATTTAATTAGTATTTTTGAAAAAGTAATTTTTTTGGGAAAAATATTTAGGGAAATTTGGTTTATAGATGAAAATAAGTTCTCGGACTAAAGAGAGAAAAGAAGCCAGGTTTTCATCAAAACATATTGTAAAATATTTTATGTACCAAAGAGTAAAAAATGTTTCTATTACATAAAAAAGGTCATTAATAACCATATGAGAATAAAATTAAATGGTTTATTGAAAAAAATTATATAAATTCCTCTAATTAAACATCATGATTGAGGAAATGTGATTATAATGAGATTGTAAAGTAAACCTTTAAAAGATCCTAATAATAAAGTTAAATTTTTAAATGAATAGATTATATGTGTCAGTTGTAAATCCTCATAAAACAAGTATATATAAAACAAAATACTGTAAAAAGTGTTCACACACATTATTTTAGAATATTTATGACCTTGAGGAAGTAATATAACCCAATGAAATGAAACTGGGTTATGGAATTTTTTTCTGCATGGTAACACTTAATTCAAATCCCATTAGATGAAATAATTAAAATAGAAACAAAAAATATCATGAAAAATAAATGATCCATTATATTACATGTAAAGGTGTTAGTATTCACACTATATATAAGAAATTACGTGCACAACAATAAAGTAGGTCTCAAAGAATGTAAATTGTGGTGAAGTCACTTAGCACTCGGTATCTTTTGAATCATAATCCCCATGAAAGAGATAAATTCTAGTAAAAAATTACATATCATGAAGGTAAAATAATTAGTGATATAATATATCAAAACAGTTAGTAGAAACACCACACAAAATAAGTATGTGGTGAGAGTGGTGTTTGCCTCAAGGAGTTAAAAGGGGGATATGAATCCCTAATCTTGCATTTCATTTCGGGTGAACTTCCTTTAACATCATGTATAATGGTTTTAAAAATTTCAATAACTTATTTAATAACTATTAAAATATGTATATTATCATATATTATCTTATTATAATATCTTATTATCCATTTTATAATAGTCATTCATTATATTCACTATTTCAGGTGTTAATTGCCAATTTTTTTGAGTATGTTTTTACTTGTTACGTGTTGTTCCTATCATGGTTTCATCATCTCCAGAATAAAAAAATGATGTAAATATAATATATATTCATTATATATGTATTTTTAATAATAAATAATTTTTTTAGATAGGAACTAAAATGCACTTTTCATGGAGATGGTAGGTCGTACATGCGCATTAACGCTTCTTTCATTTATTTATCATATTTAAATGAATGAAAAGTTATTTATATATCTGTATATGTATACTATAATTAAGTATCATATTTATATCTTATATTTAAAACAGGTTTAATAAAACCCCCCTTTTTATTTTCCTTGTATAGTGAGAATAAATCACTTCACTTTGAGGAGACAGTAGTCAACAAATCTAGAAACGATGTTGTCATATTCCCATAAAATAGAAATAATGAATGTACGTATTATATAAGAATTAAATAATAATAATGAAATAATAAATATCATATATATCATATATAAACCATACATACATCATTATTTCCAACTATGAGATGTGGTGAATGTAAAAGTAACAACATCATTTTGTGCGGGATAATTTGTCAAACACTAACGGTAAGAATGTGAAACATTAGATGGAAGCGTGTGTAGGTGTAGGTAGAAAAATTAGAATAAAAACATATCAATATATTTTGGATAATAATATTATTATTTAACCATGGAATATGAAACTTTTTGTGGGTGGATGATGAAAATAAAACAAAAGAGCTTGAGAAAAGATGTTGCCTCTTCTTTGGTTAATCCTTATTGTTTAAACCAAATGACTTATTTGGAATAACATCTTGAAAAAGATAGGATTTTAGGATTAGGTTAGGGTTTTGGGAAGATTATTTCCGAATATTTTTGGATATCCAAATGTCTTGATATATTTGAATAAATTGGAGTGGTGTGTGCCTTTTTATAGTGGAGGAGGAGTAGCGTTCTTGTACTTATTGGAAATGGAAATTCCACACACATTTTTCTAATGTTATGTGGCCCAAATAATGGTAACAATTAAGGGAATGGGATTATATGGTCTCATTATGTATATCCAATGGATTTTGGATAAGTTTCTGGGTAATTTTGGATCCTAAGTTTAAGGTTTAGTCCTTTGTTATGCTATTTATTTCTTATATCATTGTAATTAGTTTTAATTACAATAACTAATATTTTGGTAAAAAATGAATTAACCATATTATATATTATAAATTGTTCTAATTAAAAATATCAAACCCATTTTTATAAATTACAATCATATAATTGAAAATAATTATTTTAAATTTAATCTCGTGGATGAGACAATAAAGTTGGTTTTTAAAAGTAAAATATTCAAAAGTTTTCTGTGTTTTTATATTCAATTTCAAAGTGAAATTGATTCTAATGACCTACATTGGAAAATTTATATAAAATTGAAAAATTAAACATTAAAACTAAAAAAATATATATTTTATCCTTATATATAAATTTTATGAAAAAGAAAATCTGAATTATAATTCAGTATTTTTAACTATTTATTAGAAAATAAATTATTTCATAAAAATAAAAATTTTACTCAAATATAATTATATAGATTTTAAATAAAAAATTAAGTTTATTTTGACATTTAATATTTATAAAACTTTCAAAAATTTTATTCAAAATTGGTTCTCCATTAAAATATGTTAAAAATACAATTAGTAATTATTGATTTTTATGAAAAAATATTGGGTTTTTTCTTATCATATGCCTATCAAATATATTGGATGAATGTAAAAATATTGATTTAATATATAATATATGTTAAATTAGTATAACTCACTAATTATATGTAATTTAATTTATTATGATAATACAACTTTAAAGTCATAAAATAGTTTTCTATGAAAATATTACCTTTATATTCAATAGGTTATTTTATTTATTTCTAATTAATATATAACCAATTAATTAATTTTATTTTTTTTAAAACATATATTTTCATATATTAGATAATAATATTCATACCCTCTAATTTAATAGAAAGTTTACATCTTATTATATTAGATAACAATATCTTTAATAATATATTGTTGTTCAGTAAAACTCGGTCTTGCGTGTAAGGCAAGCTATCGAACAAGGTCATTTTTACATGTAAGGAATGATAATTTAGTATTTTAATGCATTGAAATATATAGAATATATTGTAGATTTTAAAAATTCTATAAATTCTTAGAATATTATATTCTGTTTATCAGCTTGGTGTTGGATGTCATACAAGCTATTGAATAAAAGTTACTATTTTAGAAATTTAGGTGTGTAACCTTCCCCCCGCCATAAATAATTGTGTCAATTAAATTTAAAATAGATCTTGGTATTAAAAGGTTTGGTAGATAAAAATTCTTTAATTGAAATCCCACATGTTAAAAGTGTTTATAAAATATCATCTTTATAAGAGAGAATGAGAAGTAAAAAGGTTACATAAAATAACACATTACTAGATTTCTACATAGGATAAAATTTGTAAAAAATAGAGACACGTACATGGATTAAAAGAATAAATATATTTATGTTGAGTGATTGAGGTCATCAATCACAAACAAGTCAATGAACAATGAAATGTTGAGAACCTCAAATCTATTTTTTCTGATTTAGAAGGACATCAGTTCAATGAAAATTAATGTACTATGACAAAATCTTATTTCAAACTTATTTTCCTAACATTATAGAATACTTTTATTAACAAAGAATTTTTATACATTATACATTTCAATTTCATATGAATTTTTTTAGTTTGGTTATTCTTCGATCAAATTATAATTTATCCCTTACTTTATGAAAGGGATATCCAAGAATTATATTTGATGAGTGAACCACTAAAATAAACTTTTAACCAATCGTAAGGCCCATAAAAGAGTGAATTGTATTTCCATTGGTCTCTAACTATTCTAAAATGATAAAATGATTAATATATTAATATCTGAACTTAAAAAGTAACACTACTAGTTTATCTGTCACGACCCGTCCTCGGGGCCCGTGCCGTGACTACCCCAAGCCCGCCTTCCATAGGCCAGGGGCTGGCGACTAGCACCAAAGGTGTAAATCCTGATAACTGGGAAGACATTGACTTTATAAAAGTAAACAAAACACCACAGAGTACAAGCGGAAGTAAAACACTAAGTACAAAGAGAAGTGCTGAAAGGTAAATGGGCCAGAATAAAAACCCAAATGAAAGTACAACTACAACTGAACAAAGTACAACATAAAAAGACATAAGCTGGAAGAATGGAAGCGGCTCCTGGGTCATCCTCCTCAAATCCTACCTGAAGGGTAGGTACAGATGGCGCAGCTCCTGGATCGTCCACCACGGATCCTACCTGAAGGGTAGGTAGAGATAGCCTCCACAACGCTCTTGCCCGTCAACCTCCTCCGAGTGTCGTCTTGCCGTGAAGTCCACCTCCGGATACTGACTCGTCGTATAGTCCACCTCCGGGTACTGACTCGTCGTGTAGTCCACCTCTGGGTACCGACTTGTCGTGTAGTCCACCTCCGGGTACCGTCAAATCCTCGAACACTCAACCTCCGTCGGCACTGCCCGTCGTCTTCAACCAACACAACGAGGTGCGGGCATAGCCCGTGCAGGGGTGAGTATAACGATACTCAGTAGGGACCCCGAGACCCTCATGGTCTCAGTAAAATCAACAAGGATAACCACAATGAAGATCTCAATAGATAAACTCTACTTAGGTATATGCCCATACATATACCTAAGGTATCAAGTAACCCATCTCAATCATGAGGAAACACAAAGATTATGAAATCAACGGATAACCACTACCCAGGTATATGCCCGTACATATACCTAAGTTATTAAGTGACCTATCTCAATCAAGAGGTAAACACAAAGGTCATAGACTCAGCTCAAACTAGGATTTTCATTATCGAAATCGTAACTGCTGAAGAGTCCCGTCTCTGGAGTGTATAGTGGTCATGTCACGACTCTGAGATACGGCTCACTAACCTAAGACTGCTGAGGTACTCCTCCTATTGAGTACCGCGGGCCACCCACCCAAACACAGTAGTGCTTCCCACCGGGGTATGCCACCCAAACACAGTAGTGCACACCCCCTAGTAGCCTGCAGAGGTACTCTCCGGATGAGTACCGCGGGTCTTCACTCTGACATAGGTAGTGCTCCATCCTCCATGGGTCTGCACCCAAACAAAGTAGTGCTCCGTCCACTGGTCTAGTCGACTCACCCCAAGTCGAGTAGGTCAAGCAGTCTTTAGGTCTCAGCCGGCTACATGGTCTTCGTACTCCGTACGATCGTCTCTGGGAGGGTCTACTCCATGAGCTACAGGTCTATACTCCAAGTATCACAAGTCCTACGAAGAAGTATCTCAAAGGACCGCCTCGTCACAGGGGTCTCAATGCAACAGACGACGCGTTAATCGGACACCCGGTCTGTGAGTTACTAGCCTTTTCATCCCCGGGGCCCGGTTGGTTTCGTGTGCGAACCAATCTGGCCGTATCTCAACTGTACCCCGAACTCTCATAGGGTAAACTCATAGGGACCATTTCTCCACGTGATCACCCACGCCGCTAACGGTTCGTCAAACGGACGTCCAGTCTGAAATTTATCAGTTTTTCCGTTCCAGGGGCCCGATTAGATTTCGGGTGCAATCCAACCCGGCCACTATCCAACTGCATCCAAAAGTCAAGTGAAAAATTCCAAAATTTCTGTCTCATCAAGAGGAAAACAACGAGGCAGACAGCGCGTCAATCGAATGCCCGGTCTGTGAGTCATTGGCTTTTTCGTTCCAGGGGCCCGGTTGGTTTCGTGAGAAAACCAACCCGACCGCACTCTGAAGGCATCAAAACCTCTAGCGGAGTAAACTAAAAGATTCCTATCACTTATAGGAATCCATCAAATTCGACGGCACGTCAATCAGACGTCCGAAGCTCAAGTTAAGAGCGTTTTCGCTGCGAGGGCCCGGTTGGTTTCGTGTACGAACCAACCCGGCCAAACACAAAGTATTCAGAAACCTTGAGTGCGATATACCTAAACGAACGTGTCGATCCAAGGGTCACATCGCAACTGACGGTGCGTCGGTCGGAGGTTTGTAGCCCAAGATATGGGCAAAAGACCGAAGAGGTCCGAAAATGGGGGGTCTGGGCCCGGACCGACCCGGCCCAACCCCCCCTGGGTCGGCCCAAACCGAGTCGACCCGATCCGGGTCTGGGTTTGACCCAGATGGCGCGGCCCAGACCGGTCTGCCCAAGCCGGCCCGGCTCGGCCGGGGGTTCGACCGAACGGCCGAACCGTGCGGGGGATGCTGCCCCCGCGTGAAGAGCTGCGACCCCACGTGGGGCCGCCCTTGCCAGCGGACGTGGCATCCGGCCGCATCCTGCCTCCCTTCGGTCCCGCGCGGCCGTAGGACCGCGTACTGCCACCGCGGCTTCAGCCGCGGCGGCTCCTTCCGGCGGCGCGCCGGGCGCCGCCGCCAGCTTCCGCCGGCGCCGCTGTGCCGGCGAGGCGCTCCGGCGAGCTGCTCCGCGGACCACCGGACGAGTTTCGGTGGTCAAAACTTCATGCCGTCTTCAACAATGGTCCTCCCGGGACCCGCCCTTCACTGCGGAGGCCTCAAAATTACCTTGCGGCCTCGTTTGTCATCACCCGACAATCTGCGCTCAACGATCAAATAAACAAACTACGACATCTTCGTGGTTTTCCAGCGCGGCGCGACGGCACCGTGGCTTGGTCAACTTCATCGGGACGACGCGACGGTGCCGTGCTTCTTATCCCTTCCTCATAATTTCCCTGCGGTGTAATGGAACTGCGCCGCCTTTCACGTGCCACAAAAAAATTTAAACAAAAAGGGGGGAGGAGGGTTGGCCGTGTTCGTGCGGTCTGACCTCCTTCCGTTATAATGATAGCAAGCAGCCATAAAATAGAAGTCAACGTACAACAAAGAAATATTTCACAGCAAAAACAATAATCCTCAACATCAACCCGCCTGAATGAACGATCCGCGGATCAACCTAGAAATGGTTGGTCTGCGCTCGTCGTTCTTTTCTCAAAAGATAAGAGAACACCAAATAAATTCCCCTACCTCGAAATTGACGTCGCACATCGTCGAGTCGCGGAAGTCGAACGTCGCGGTAGTTGGGTGTCGCGGAAGAAAGGTATCGCTTCCGTCAACGTCAGAAGAAGAAGGAGAACGTTGTTGTTGGCGTCGATCTCCGTGGTCGGCGTCTCCTTCCTTGTCGTGGAAGAGGAAGAAAAAGGATGGGAGAAAACGTAGTGCGTTCTTCGCCAAGTCGGAAGGTCGTTCTTCGTTTGGAGATGATGTTCTTCAAAAGAGGGAAGAGCTCTCTCCCAAATTCTCTCACACAACAAAACTCCTAAAATAAAATAAGGCCTCTCCTTATTTTATTCTTTTGCCATGCATTCAAACTTTTTTAAAAATTCAAACACTTAGTTAAATTAATTGAAGAGGTTTAATCAATTAATTTAAGATGTGTTTTGGAAAAATTAAAGAGGAGAGAGGGGAGAGTTACACAAGTTAAAGTGGAGTTAAAAAATTTAAGAGGGAAGTGAGTTATGGGAGGTCAAGGAGGTTATGGGAAGATCAAGGGGGTTAGGGTCTCATGTGGGCCCCACCTCGCACATATCCACACATGGGAAGTTGGGTGGTTGTGGGTACCACCAACAACTTCCCATGGTATAATTTAACTCCCTTGGTTAACAAAAATAAAATTGTTCACAATTTTATTTATTTCTTCCTTAAACCCCAAAATTTAACTTGTCCTCCCAAGAAAACGCACCTATGGTAAAAGCCCTCTTAAGCAAATACCGGTGCTGCGAGTTCATTGGTTCCCTCATAATTCGATTCCGAGCACCGGTTCAAAAGTTAGAAAAACCCGCTCGTTCGTTCACTAAACGTACTCGAGCCTAATTTCAAAAATTAATTCTGGGCACACCGGGCCTCGGAATCAGGCGCCGTCAGAAACTGCATTCTTGTAAAATCCCAAAGAAAATTTAGAAAAAATTTCCCTTGAATTTATTGGTCTTTACATTATTATTAATATATATTTGTCAAATATTTTAACTAAAAATAATTACACATTAATGAGGACATCGCATAGGCCAGTGGTAGGCACAAAACTATTATCATCCTTTCATCATGTGTTCATGCCCTATGGCCTTTTTTTAATTGATGGGTTGTTTATCATGATATAGGTTTTCCATTCTTAAAACTAAATTAATATAATTTCTAAAATAAAAATGATGGAAATACTTGAAATTTACTTATTAAATATCTTTTAAACTATTGTTTTTAATACAAACTCAATACATAAATACTTCAACTATTTATTTCAACATAAGTACTTCCTTGGTCCAAGGTTTGACCATAATATCATTTGTAGTATTTCAAAATCATGACACCCAATATTCAATATAAAACTCTTTACGTTTAACCTAGGGTATTAATTTTCATTATATATTAAAATCCATAATAATAAATTGTATATAAAATTTGATTTATGAAAAGCATATCCACTGGGAGTGTCATACCAGGTGCACAGAAAGGCCCATTGTCGTCTACTAAGTAATACTTGAGTTAGGCTCACTACACCTTTTCTTAGTTTTTACTCTTAGGAACATCTGTGCCAAAACCATGTCCACTTGTATTATCCAGAAAACAATGCATTTCTATCAAAACTACATAATATCTATCAAACTGAAATTATATGATTTTATTCTATATCTATCCTCAAATTCTACCTTATGGTTATGTTATCTAATAAATTTTTCCCTAAATCAAGTTCCCAAGGATTCTAATAATCTTTCTATGATACCAATTGTAGCAAACCGACCCCAGAATCCCCGATTTTCTTTGTACTACCATTATATTTTCATGATCAAACAGAATCAAAAAATGAAGGATGGAAGAGTTTAGTTGTCTTGGTAAACTAGATATATACATGAGTCTTGTATGAAAAATGAATACCAGAATAAAACTTTATTATTTCCTTTCAAGGATAAATTTATTACATCTAAAATATATTTTCTTACCTTTCATAGTACACTACATGAAATCCTATGGAAGGAAACAAAATCAATGTGAGATCAAATGCTTAGTAAGGTTAAAATATAACAGAAGAAACAATGAATCAACGAGAATAGAAAATATGAAAAGGTAATAAGTAAGTACACATGAAATTTAATTAATAAATTGAGAAGGACGTGTTTATACAATATGGCAAGGTAAAATAACAGGAAACATAAATAATTTAAATAACTGTATAAGGAAAAGTTAATATAGAGAGGTATGAAATCAAAACACATTCTATATAAATAATGAAATGCTAATGAAAAGAATCCATAGATATATGTATAAGTAAAAACTAAATAAAAATGAAGGTAATTCTTAATTATTGGATTCAATGTTTCTTAACTACATGGTACCTTTTGAACAAAGACCTTTCACAAGACAATTTTTAACATACGGTTTAAAAACTCATTAGCTAAGTCTTTCCAACTAATTTATCCCATGAGACTACGTATGCATCGAGTGGCTATCTATAACTAGACCCACCCATTTCATACCTATCCAAGTCATTCCTCATATATATAGTAATTGATTTAATTCTAGAATGATGTGCCCTATCAAATACCTGTATTGGGTAACAGATACAGATTTATTAATATTTCACGAGATATAAAATAACATTAAAAGTAAACACTATCTGTAATCAATTTTATATGGTTTAAGAAATAATAATATACATGTTAAATGAGATGGAAATTTAGGGGAAATTTAATGTTCAATGATAATAGGAAATAAAATATTTCAAGTGGACTAACAAAGAAATAAAGGTAGTGAATGTCAATAATATCATTAGTCAAAGGATTTATTTACTGTTTAAAGTAAGAATAAGGATGGTATCAATACAACATATCCCATGTGTAGTAAAATAAAGGGTTTTTGTGTTTAATTAATGTAATAAATATATAATGATAATTTAAATATATTATTGAGAAAAAAATCCTTTACATCTTGAAAAAAAATTTGAAAAACATTTCTTTGAAAACAACTTAAAAAGAATTCATTAAAAATTAATCTTTTAAACATTCAATATAATATTAGATGAAATGATGGTGAGTGAATCTGTATATTACATTAAAAGTAAAAAAATATTCTTTTTTAATTGGTAAAAGGATAGAAAAGTGACTTGTTTGGAAACTGAAAAGAATATTACATTGCAATAATTTTTAAAAGAAAAAAGGTGTAAAAAAATTTAATAAATCATTTTTTAAAGGTTAAAAATTTTTTAATTTTTTTTTATAAAAACATTATTTTATATTTGAAACAGGTTCTCCAGCTAAAGAGAGAAATCAAGTTGGGGTTTCTTAAAAACAATTGAGTACCAAAGAGTAGAAAAATAGTAATATTATATGGAAAAGGACATGAATAACCATAATATAAGAAAATTAATGTTTTTATTAAAAAAATATCATATAAATTCCACTCATGGAATTTATAGAATGAAAAATTTAAAGTAGAATGAGATTATGAAATAAACCCTTAAAAGACCCTAAAATTTAATTCAAAATCAATTAATGAATAGATTATGTTTATCAACAATAAATACACATAAAAAAATTTAAAATAAAATAATATGTCATAAAATATTTTCACACACATCATCTTAGAATATTAATGACAACGGAGAGGTAATATAACCCAAAGAAATTAAATTGGTTTATGAAATTCATTTTCACTTGGTAATACTTAATTCAAATCATATTAGATGAAATAATTCAAATTTAAAGTAAAAATCCCACTAATAATGAATGAATCATGATATTAAAATTAAAATTGTAAGTATGTACACAATATATATGAAATTAAGTGGACAATAATAAAGTATGTCTAAATGAATGGGAATTGACATGAAGTCCATTACTACATGGTAGATTTTGAATCATAATCCCCATGAAAGGGATTACATAAATTAAAACATGAAATACCATTAATATATAATGACTAATGATAAAATAAATCATAATGGGTAGTAGATACCCCATAAAAATAAATAAGTGGTGAAAATGGTTTATGGCTCATGGAACGAAAAGTAAGACAAGAATCCCTTACCTAGAATACCTTTTTGAGTGAACACTACTTAAAATTCTATATAAATTTTTTTAACATTTAAATAACATATTCTATATCCATGATAATATTTATAATACCTTATATTATCAATTTATAACATCTTATTTCCCATTTTCTAACATTCGTTAATTATTTTCACTATTCTGGTTGTTAATTATCCTATTTTTCATGTTTGTTTAGACTTGTTACTTGTTGTTCCTATCATGGATTAATTAACTCTAGAATTTAATGAGTAACACAAATATAATATATAAATATTATATATTTATTTTTCATAATCCATACAATTTGGGGAGATGAAATGAAATACACCATTCATGGAGACGGTAGGTCGTACGTACGCATGAACGATACATTCATTTGTTTGTCATAATTAAAAAAATGAAAAGTAAATGATATATATTTAAATGTATATTATAATTATATTACCATATTTATATCATATATGTCACATTTTATTAATAAAACCATCATTTATACATTTTATGTATATTGTGAATAAATCACATCGCTTTGGGGAGGGGTAGTCCACACTTCCACAATTAATGTTATCATATTCCCAAAAAATAGAAAGCATGAAGGTATCCAATATATAAAAATTAAATAATCCCAAGGAAATAATAAATATCATATATATCTCATATATAAATCATTTACATCATAATTCTTAACTGTGATATGTGGTAATATACAAATTAAGGTTATCGTTTCGCAAGATGATAGTTTTCTATATGCGAACGGTAAGTTTGTTACCCATTAGAAGGAAGTGTGTTTAAGTGTAGGTAGAACCATTATAATAAAAACATCTCAATATATTTAGGATACTGGATTTATTATGTAATAAAAAAAATAATAAGATTTCTTGGGGGTGGAATAAAATAAAACAAAAGAGCTTGAGGAAGGATGTTACCTCTTCTTTGGGTAACTCATTTTTTTAAACCATAATACTTACATTGATTTCCTAATTTTCAAATTGATACATCTAGGATTAGTTTAAGGACATTTAGAGATAATTTGGGACGATTTTTTTGGAGGAAAATGTCCTGATATTTGTGAATCAAAGAGATGGTTTAGTGTCTATTTATAGTGGAGGAGGAGTGTCATTCTTGTATATTTTTCAAAATGAAATTCCATACATGTTTTTCTCATGTAAAGTGGATATAATAATGTTAAAATTCATATAAAATTATGTATAGGGTCTAATTATTTCCATAAAATGTTTTTTTGACAAGTTCTAGGTCATTTTTTATCCTTAATTTAAAGTTTAGTCATTTGATAAGTAAATTTTTTTCTTAATCACTGTAATTTGCTATAATTACTTTTACAAATATTTTTAGTCAAAACCTAAGTAGACCTTATTTTATATTATTTATTATAATGAATCCAAATATGAAATATATTTTCCCAAATTCCAATTATAGATTTTTTAGAAAATAATTTAAATTAAATCCCACAAATGGGACAACAAAATGGGTTTTAAAGTAAAATGTTCAATCAATTTCTTTATTTTTATATTCAATTTCAAAGTGAAATTTATTCCAATGAATTAAATTGGATTAATAAATATAAAATTTATCTAATTAATATTTATAAATAATTAATAATATAATCTTTCCTTATAAATAAATTAGATGAAAACACAGATTTGAATTAAAATGTAGTCTTTTTCACTATTTATCAAAATATGAAATATTTCCTAAAAACTGGAAAAATTTACCCATAGATAATTTTAATATTAAAATTTCAAAAAATGAATTTTATTTTTACATATAATATTAGTAAAATTTTGAAATTTTTTATTTAAAATAGGTTCTCCATTAAAAGGTAGTAAATGTGTCTTAATGAAAATAATGATTTTTATGAAAAATATTTGGCTTGTCCTTATCTTATACCTATAAAATCTATTAGATGAATGTAAAAAAAAATTATTCAATAAATATTTTATATTTTAATTTAATATGACTCACTAATTTCATGTAACTTAATTTATGTGGAAAAAAGAGCTTTTGAGGCATAAAAATAGTTCTCTATAAAAAATATTACCTGTATATTCAGTTGATTATTATATTCATTTATAATTATTTTTAACCAATTAATTCATTTTATATTTTTTTAAAACATATATTTTCATACATTATTTAATACTATTTCTTACTAATAATTTAATTTCTTGGTAATATCTTAATATGTTAAATAATAATATTTTTAATAAATTATTTTTGTTCACTAAATCTTCGTCTAGAATGTAACACAAGATATCAAACAAGGTCATTTTTTCATGATATAAAATATAAATCAGTGTTTTCATGAATTGAAGTATATATAATAGATTGGAAATATTAAAAATACTGTAATGTCTTGCGATATTATATTCCCGTATGTCCTTGGTGTTTCATTTCATACGTGCTATGGAATAAAAGTTAGTCTTTTTGATTCTTTAGGCATTATATCCTAACTAGATCTCACTATTGAATTCATAATAAGTCTAAGCCATAAATATGTATTTATGGGTTGAATAACCCATCATAGATCATTAAAAAATATGGGTACGATGGACCATGGATCACATGTGCTAATAAGGGATCTTAATCAAGGATTTGTTTCAAATGAGACAACATAAAGACTGAGTAATGGAATTTTAATGAATGTTTTCATAAATTAAGTTGGGTTTCACTACACAATAACCAATCAAATTTAAAATTCCAAATGATTTTTTTTCACTTGTGGATTAAAATTTAGAAATGGGAAAATAATTTCCTAAGAAGAGATTCTCAATTCAAGGTCAACATTGCATATTTTTTTCCTAGAATAATATATATTTATAATCATTTAAAAAGATTAAGATGATTGTGGTTAATGAATTATGTGTAATATTTAAGATTAATGGATTTTGGTTATGGGAGGTTTTCTATTATTATCAGTTATTCACTAGAGGACGGTGATGAGCTCCTAATAGAACTCCATGTGGATGTTTTTATTCATATTAGATTAGCATGTAACTAATTTATTGTTTATTTTTTTCAATGAAGAGTTGTTCTCCCCTATAATTATAAATCCCCTTGAGATGGTTAGAAAACCTTATTTTCTCTAATTTCGTTCAATTTTTATGTTTCTATTTCCTAAATACACATTAAATATTCATATTTATTTCCTCATGTGTCATGATCTAAAAACATATGATATTAAGAGATAAAAATTGGATTTAATTATATGGATCGAATCTCTAATAATGTATAGTGATCCAAACATCATGTTGATCATGATATCCTTCATTCACTTTATGAACAATGGCTCTATAAGTGGCGAAGTAAGAGAAAAAAACCCAATGAAAGTGTTATTCTCTCTTAAAGCATCATCTTTATCATCTTTTCCTCTTAGATCACTTATGAGAGAATATGTGAGGTGTTTTTTGATAGAATATCCCCAGAAGATAACCTCATCTAAGAATAGATTCTTGGTAGGAGTACTTCGATTAGGTGACACATTATATTTTAGGAGAGTATTTATGCACAATAAGAGATACTATACACATTTATTCATGATTTTGGGTGAGATATGTGTGTGACCAAGATATTGATTATGAACTAAGTAGGTTTGGGAAATGATCTGATCTATATGTAGATCAATGATAGGTCTTTGAATAGTTGATTGACCTAGATATGGGCAATGTTTCTTTATAAATTTATTTTATTTATTGTTTTCTTAAATTGTCCATTTATTATTTCCATTTCCACTATTTTAATTTCACTCACTCACTCTATGATTCTCTTAATAGTTTAATATTATTTTAATTTACTTATAAAAATACATATAAAAATAAGAAAAGTGTTTCAATAGAATCACTTTGATATTCAACGTAGCTTCCTTTAGATCGACACCCCCCATGAGTAAGCCACGTGTAATATTTTGGACCTGTAAAATTATTTTTTAACATCCTTAAAATAAAGACGTTATCATAAATTGTTTTTATTACTGTGAAAACAATATTTTTTAGTAGGTTTTTTTGTTTTTCTTTAATTTTTTCATTTTAAAAAAAAAGAGTGATGGACATTATTGATTTCTACTTATATTCACTATTATAATACCCTCCTATAATGTAATTATTTTAATATGTGGTATTTTTTAAAGTTTTTTAAAAAAAATAAATAATATGGAGAGATATCTGATATTATAAGGGTTGTATATCATATGAAGAACCAAACTTTTTCATAAACATTCAATTATACTGAAAAGGGTCAAGATGGGAGAGAACCTACCAAGAAAGATTTGATAGATACAAATATAAATTTAATATTCCTTATAAAGACTTAACTAGATCAATATGACCAAAATATCAAGTCAATTCTCAAAAACCTACTAAAAAACATCTAGAAATCAACTAAAAATAAAAAGAGAAAAGAAGAACAAAAAGAGATAAGACGTTGGGGCTACCAACATTCTAGCTAGAAAGGCCCTCTGAACCACAACTAGGAATTCAAGATCCACACACTAAAAGTTATTATATGGTCTAGTAATAAATTATATTATATACATTGAAAAATATGGAACACTTTTGGATGATGAATTTAATTTTAATTTTTATTGTGATGATATCATAAATTTTGGCTCATTTAATGATTTTCAATGATTGAAAAGAAAAAACCAGTATAATTCATTATATAATTTACTTTTTATGATAGTAATTTTTATGTTCTCAATTTCTAATAAACTATAGAGGAGACTGACTACCTCGCTTATGCTCTTAACATACTCCAAGAAGTACTGCTTTAACTTAGAGAAGAAAAGACTACAGAATTTTGAGAGTTGATAATTTTAGGGAATAATTTAAATTTATAAAAATATTATTTAGTAATGTTGATTTAAATTATATTTATAACATTATAGATATTAAAGAGGTATCACAATCTTATCACCCCTTTATATATTTGAAGGAAATTAACTTTCACCAACTGAGGAAATTTTGGGGGGAACCAATTTTTTTCAGAAAATTTAACCATGTGATAAGTTGAAGAAGAAGTGGATTTTTTTTCAATGTACATGGGTGATAAAACTGATGTTTAATTTTTTTAAATAAACATGTAATAAATTATGTTTGGTAGCGAACTATTAGAAAATTCACAATATAATAAATAGGCTTTATAAGTCATGCACACCATTTCTAAATCTGAAGAAGAGGGGAACTACCCCTAAATTTTATTTACCCCTTCATCACTCTATAACAGATATACTATATAGGGGTTTTACTTGTTTGAAATTATATGAAGGGTACTCTAAAAGTTACAAACTACTGAATATGGTAGGGATAATATGTGGTGGTTCTTGGAAAAGTATCCACAACCTCCTTCAGACTAGGGTTGAATTAAATACCATCCAACGATCTATATTCTAAGAATATCACTCATTGGGGGTTATTGTAGTGACTCTAGTTATGATAAATTAGTCTATCGAATAGTTCTATGTATATATGTATATTTATACTCATACTTGACATGGTTTTTGGTGTGTATTGGGACCCCAAAATTTATATTATAAAATATAATATATTTTAATGCATATTCAGACATTGTATTAGTGTTTCTAATTATCCCATTATTCAATACTATTGATGGGAAATCTATAACCACTACTGATTCAGGAACGCGGGTTTACCCTAGGCACAACCTAAGTTTGGTCGTCATCGGGCATCTGTTTGAGGAAGCTATTGGAATGTGTGCTTAATATAATAAATAAATAAATATTTATTTTATTTAACGAACACTTTTAATTCATTCTATAAATTTGTATTTATGACTTGTTTCTCGTGTTTTGTGCATAACCCTAGTAATATTAGAGAACATCATTCTTCATTGAAGGACTAAGATTGAAAAATGATAATGATCTTCTCAAGGGAGAAAGAGTTTTATGAGCCCGTAAAGGGCGTTGCGAGCTAGGGTTCCATCTTGTCACCGCCATCCTCCCACTTTCGCTCGGATGGTGGCGGCTCCTCCATGGTCTTCCCGACGTGTTCATGGAGCGGTGGCTGATCTCACAGTGAAGGGTGGCCCCGATCTGGAGGCTCAGTGTTCCATCTCCCGTGACGAGGTTGTTCGGGTTTTCTCTGGCATCGGGGTGGTGCTCCGGCTCTTCTGCATCATGGATTCGAGTTTCGGTGTGGCTTCATGGTTGCGGTCCTCCAATACGGAGAGGGGGTTCCCATTCTGGTGCGTCGGGCTCGCGGTTCAGCTATCTGCAAAGGTAAGGTCTTGCTTTGCTTCAGGGTATTTTTTTATTTGCGGCGAAGGGGATCCCGATCCGGTGCATTGGGGTGGCGTTCTACTTGTTTTTAATTGTTGGGGGCGTTCTCAGGTGTGGCTTGGGGTCACGGTTCATGCGCCTTGGGGATGTGCTCTGGTGGCGGGGGCCGTGACCGCCTTTCTGAAGCAGTGGGGTCATGATTTGGATGCGCTTGGGGCTGTAAACATCTTCTGCAGAGGCCATAGAGTCCATTACTTCTTCGGTGGTGCAGATTGTGAACTGGTATTCTTGCATCGGGGCCGCGCTTCTGATCCTTGGTGAACGGGCTAGTTTCCCTTGGTGAACGGGATAGTTTCCCTTGGTGAACGGGATGGTTTTCGTCGTCTGTGTCGTTATCCAGCAGGGGTTCCTTGGCTGGACTTTTGTGGTCTTTGCGTACAGGTTGGATGGTGGCGATGAGACTTTTGTGAGATGTATGTTTGGAGCTGATGAAGGTTTCATGGTGGGTTGATTCATATGGATTGCATCAGTTTATTTGGAAGTGTTTCGTTGTATGCTTGAATTATTTGGATTTCGAAGGTGGGAGGTTTGTGATTCCAGACTCGACTTCATGAGTTGACTCCAAAGGAGGTTTCAGAGATGGCAGTTCATCCTTGCAGTGTTTTTTGGATTTGGTTGTTTGAGATAGTATGGCGCCAGATATCGGATCAGTCCTGAGCTTTGACTCAAGACATTTTCTTGCTAATTTACATTGCAATGATGGAGAGCTTCTTCATGTTCACATGCTGGGGAGGAGCAGTTCACTGATGTCATTCTGGTTTTTACTCTTTCTTCATTTGAGTGTGAGTGTCCTATGTCCATGATGTCATTGGGTTTCCACCCCTTTCATACCTTAAAAGGGGGTCTTATCATATAATAAAAAAGTGTGAAGGCCTTCGGGCCGTTGGAGGATAATGATCATCTCAAGGAATATCAAGAAGCATAAAATCATGTAGAAGTTCATCATTGCTAGATAATGTGTTATAAAAAATTATAATTCCAAAATTGAGGTATGGAACATTGTTATTGGATATTCTCCCTATTTGATTCAATCAAG
This sequence comes from Viscum album, assembly GCA_963277665.1. Classification (NCBI taxonomy): domain Eukaryota; kingdom Viridiplantae; phylum Streptophyta; class Magnoliopsida; order Santalales; family Viscaceae; genus Viscum; species Viscum album. Next base: position 859,568,624 of record OY728143.1, on the reverse strand, counting down.
TATTAATTCTTATCTTATTTGATTCATCGAATTTTCCATTCTCACTTGAGCATGTTTAAATACCAAACATTGTGAATAATAGGCATAGAGCCTATGACCCCAAAAATTTATTAATAAAAATATAAAAGTACATGATATGAGGTTGCAATATAAATGATGACGTACACATCACTAAAAAAAATAATCCACACCCACAAAGGATTGTCCTTAACATCTATTACCCACATTCCTTGCATTACCATGACATTGTGGATGATGAATACTCCTCCATTTTTGGGGTGACCCATTGTCCACCTCGATCATTATTTGTATTATCCTCTTTGAATCCCCCAACCCCTGCACTATGATGATCCTGAACCTCCTGGGCAGCATCCACCATCGCCTGCTACTGGGAATATGCACCACCATGGTCTTGCACCACCTGGGCAGTATCAACCAGTGCCTGATTTTATGTACCTTCACCATCTTGATCATGCACCTCTTGGGAAGAATCCACCAACACCTTCTCCTCGACACCTACACCATCGTTTAGTAGGGGTACATCAACATCAATGTCATTGAAAACACCCTCATGGGCATCAACCTCATGCACCTTCACCTCCTGGATCCCTGTAGAAATACCTTGAGATGGGTCACAGTATCACCCTCAACCACTTCAACAATAAAATTAACTCCTTGAAATTTCATTATACATTAAGTATAAAAGGCACCAAATTCAGGGAAACTAATGGAGTCTAGAATTTTGAAAAAAATGGAGATGAATACATCCCAATACACTCCAATCCAGCACCCATTTTTCCATTATCAGAACAAGCATTCTGCATATCAACACTAGTTCTGATAGATTCCATAATAACATCCACTTCTGAAATAACATTACCCTTCCCCAATGATTTTCCAAAGGGAGACACATTAAGTGGTACAACTCCACCTGAATTATATTTCATGGCCTCTTTCTTGTGCAACAAAAAAGTGGTGTTTGAATAAAAAACCTTACCAAGGGACATGTAATGCTCCTCAATATCTTCAGCAAGATCCCCCAAACATAACTTTCATGATCAACCTCATAATTGACTTCACATATATATCCCCATATTTGAGTTGGAGAGTCAATCTTATGTGAGTTTCCAGATGCATGGGTGATATAAGTGTCAGCCTTAGACCCAGAAATTACTGCAAAAAAATACAATGGTTGAGAATGAGCAAGAATAATAAAATATGATCTTCCCTCTATTTTGAAAGGTCCGACCTCAAGACCTCCATTTTTAGCCTTTATATAACTCTGATGATTAGTAATAGTTGGCTCTTTATCAGGCCTATGGTCAATATTATCACATACCTATTTAATTTAATTTATTAATTGTAATATATTTTCCTTATTAAATGATTCTACCTTGGATAAACCTATTTATATCGTTGATGGATATGAATTATTTGATAATTAAGGATTAAATTAATTATTATGAATTTTACCCCATCGTTCCTGTTGTTCTTCATTTTTGGCCCAGGAAGTCATTATTTTTCATTACTGGGTTGGGTTCGAGACTGATCAAACCCCCCGATTTTTGGCAGTTGTGAAAAAAGTGTATGGGATAGTGATTTTTTAATAGGTCTAGATGGATCATAGCTGATTCATCGTTGATCTGGGATTTTTACTGGTGAAGAGTGATGAGAGGTGTTGTGGAATGGATGATAGCTCATTGATGGATGATAAGATTCTGATCATTGACCACTTGAGGAAGGGAATCAATGGCTAGAGGAATTAACCTTCTATTTTAGGTGGTCAAATAGACGATTTTGCAGCAGCAAAGTTGAATCGAGACTCACATGAAGAAACTATTTTTTTGTAAAACTCCCTACTAAACGATGTGTATATTGAAGAAAACATTCCATGTAGTCCCTTAGATGTGGAGTCTAGGGTTTTAGATAAAGATAAATATAATAAATCATATTTACCCACCCCACATTGTGTGATCCTATGCTGGAAGACCAATAGGTACTCAGGGAGTACATGGGCATGTACCTAACCAATTACATGGGCACAACTAGAGTACATGAGAAAATACATGTAATTGAACATGGAAAGGATACCAAGAAACAACTGTGTGCACAAGCATAGGATGATGTACACGGGAATGACTGGAAGAGAATATATAGGCCATGAGTAGTTATAATTATCCTTGCCTTTTACACATATTATTAAATGATTTTAAATATAACTAATAATAAATAAATTCCAAGTATCATAAATTCCAGTGTCTTTGTATTATTAGATGCATAATTATACAACAAAAATCCAAAATAAAACATCCTTTAGTTAATCATCATAAAATAATCCTAATATCATTAGATCCCTTACATATGTATCGGAAATTTTTTTGAATACATGAAAATGTATGAGATAAAAATCACAGTAAGGGAATAAACATATGAATAATGAATAGCTCATGGGTTATGAGTCATAACATGAAGGAATTAAACCTAAATAAACATATGGAAGAATAATATATAGAACACGAGATAATGTAATCATGGAATCATAGAAATGTGGACAAATACAAGACATTACATAAGCATGAGCCATGGGTCACATAAAAAAGAGGATCATTATTCAAGTCTAATAACCAAGACCATTGCACATGGAGCACAAGTCATGGTTAACCACCGATACCATTGCACATGGACCATGAGTCAAGGCTAACCACAAAGACCATTGCAAATGATGCCTCATGAGAATAAATATTATCCAATGCATTGAATCAGTATATAGGAACACCCATAATAACTTTCTCATGAATTTTTATGCCAAATGAAGAATGATGCATAAGAATTCAAATATAAACAAAAGTGTTACCTGTGGAACGAATTTGGTAACAAAATCATGTCAAATGGAATATCAAAAAGTAATATCATAATGGTGTCCATGAAAGAATGGATTTAAATCATACATTGACATTCATAATGGGTAATATAAAAAATATCATGATATGTAATGTCAATCTAAATTGAAAATGTGTCAATTTTATTTAAGAGACATTAGAAATAAAATATTTTAGAGCGATTTAAGGGAAAATTCTAATGTTTCTTTAAAATGTAAAAGGACAAAATTTCAGTATAAAACAATAATTGAAACAAGATTTTTTTTCATTATAGAATGTTTGATTATATAAAAATAATGGTATCTTAAAATATATTATGGAGTGTACTTGAAAATGGGTAATAAATTGGGAAGTTCCATTTAATTGGACATGCTTATCGGGAAGAATCGCGAAGGGAACCTTTCTGACACAAGTATTTCCCCATTGAAGAAGGATAAAATGATTTAGATACATGTTTTTTGTGAAAATAAATAGAATTTATAACATGTATATAAAAATAAAAAGATCTATATTTGGTTTAAAAGAGAGAAAGCATATATCGAAGGAAAAAATTGAGGTTTCTAAGGAATCTCAAACCTTATGTCTGAAAGTGCTCTTCATTTGACCTTAATATCCTGGTTATTATAATAAAATACATTAATTACAAAATGTAGAAGCATTTATACATTTATTTGATTTATCATAATTTATTCAGGACATTTATGGGTTTTTTGGTGAGTAATAAAATAAAATTTCATTGTTTGGGAGTTTTTATTTTCTTGGTTTTCATGATTGGTTCACATGAATACATGTATGGTAAATTTTGTAAAATTAGAATATTTTTTCAGAATTGAAATTATATGTTATTAATTAACATAAATTATATAATATTTTTTTATATATCAATTTTTAAATTGTGAGGATAATTAATTATTGGAATCTTTAATGATATTTGTTATGATTAATTTTTTATTTTTATTATTATAATGAACTGGTTTTGTTTAATTAATTGATATCATGTATATTTAATGTTTCCAAAACATTAAATAGGTTATAATATATATAATAAAATATTTTTTAACCACAAATATGGCTTTATGAAAATTCATTAGGGAATAATTGAAAAAAATATGTCATCCACAAAGGTGGTAGATCAGTACGTGAGAGACGATGTTTTCATTTTTAGAATAAATGAATAGGGAAAATAAATGATAACGGATTATTACATTAACATAATAAAATTATATTATATGTGATATACTGGAGTTACCATGACATATTGATATGTAGAGGTGAGGATATATCAATAAATGAAACTAAATTGAAAGAAAATAAAAGGAAAAGGAAGAGGATTTTACCTCTTGAATTCTTCTCTTTGAGAGACTGCATAGGGAAATTGGTTTTGGTATTTTGCTGATACCCATGACTCTTTTACATGGGGATGATTATTGGGAATATTATTCGGATTAAATTGTACAATATTCAAGACTTGAGAGGTGTGAGTAGAAGAGATGGTGAGAGATGGTATTTATGGTGGAGGAGAGGGGTGTTTTCATATTATTTTATTCATTAGATTATTATTTTCCCTTAAGAAAAGAAATTTTGATGATTACATGAATAAATATAGTAAATAGAAAAGATTAATTGTATATTATGGTGCTTACATCTGCGATGACTTAAGAAATAGTATATTTAACTTATAATGTACATATACCATAAATTAACATATTTTACTATTCATGAAAATTTCAATTATATTAGATAAAGACCAAAAATTAACCCTAACCATTTCATGAAATGTAGAATTAAAAACTGATATACATTTTATGAATATTTTTTTCAAAATATGTCGAATTTAATTAGAAAATAAAATCATTTTTTTTTAAATACAGATTTAAAATTTATAAATGATTTTACAATACCTTTTAATATTAATTAAGGTCTCATAAAGTTATCCTATAATCATAAGAATAAAATATAATAATTTATGATTCCATTTTATGAAAATAAGTTTTCTTTTAAATCATTATAATAATGACAAAATTTTAAATAAAAAATTAGGTTTCAAAAAAATATCAATACTTAATTAAACATTTTTAAGAAATATATTTACTTATACTATAATATAATTATATCATATTTTAATTTATAATATAGGTATGTTTTATATAAAATTTTATTGTTGAGGTTACTATTATATTGGTCACATTACTATTCCAATGGGAAAGTTACTATTCTATAGGTATAGGTTCTTTAATTTCTAAAAATAATATTTATTTCATTCATTCTTCATTTATAATGCTTTTATTGTTTTATATATATTTTATTTTATGTAATTTATAATATTTTAAATAATTAAGAGAAGGGAAATTTCATTGATATATTACCGAGGCATTACATTCTTCCCCCTTGAGGAAAAATTTCCCTCAAAATTTCTTTTTACACACTAATGTAAAACAAGTGCAGGTACATATCCTTCATTACTTCCTAGGGTTCCCATGTTGTCTTTTTATACTTCTGGATCCTCTATAGTACATTGACTAGGTTAGTAGTATTATTAGTAGAATATTATATCTAAAATCCAAGATCTTCACTAGATTCTATTCATATGAGTGTTCATTTTCTAGTTGTACCACCTATAAATTTAGTACACGTGGTGGATCCAGTATGTAATTTATCAAGAGTGTTAAATTTAATACATCTTGTACTTGATAAATGATTGAATTAAATGCTATTCGATAGGAATTAACTCCAACACTGTCAATAATTTTTAAGGGGATGATGTACCTGGGACTTAGCTATCATTTCCTCCCAAATCTTAAGATCCTCTTCCATGACGATATGCAGAGGAATACAATGTCTCCAACCTTAAACTTCCGGTCATATCGATGATTTTTGGTATAGCTATTCTATCATATTTTGGTTTCATTGATGTGATTCTGAATGGGTTTCACCTTTTCCACCATTTTGTTGACTATTTTATTTCCCATCCGCTTACATTCACCAACTTCATCCCAACATTCTAGTGTTCTATATGTTTTCTCACTAAGGGATTCATATGGAGCCATTTAGATGCTTGAGTATAAACTTTTGTTGTAGTAGAACTTGACAAGAGGTAGGTGTTGGTACCTTCCTCAATAGAAGTCCCTAAAACATCCCCTCAACATAATTTCCAATGTATGAATAGTTCACTCAGACTGGCCTTCATTTTGAGGATGATAAGATATAATAAAGTTCAGTTGAGTGTTTAGAGAATATTGGAGACTTTACCCAAACATGGTGGTGAATCCAGGATCTCGATCGAATTTAATTGATAGTGGTACTCCATGAAAACTTACTAATTATCTAATTTATATCCATGAAATTTGATCCAGTGATAATTTATCTCAAATTTTGGTAAACTGTTCTATATTTGTAAGGCATCCCATAATAATCCATTTAACATTTTTTATTCTCTATGTCTTTGGAAGTCTAGTGAAAAATTACATGGTGAGGTTTTCACTTTTTCATATTAGTATGGGTAATGTTAGAATCATACTTTATACTTTTTCCTTTCATCGTTCACTATATGAAATACCAAGAACGTTGATTTTTATTTAGATATACCATTCTTTATATTTTCCCACCAATAGTTTTCTAGGAGATCTCGATACATCTTGGTGTTCCCTGGGTGAATTGAGAAGTTTTAGCTATGTGATTTATTTAAAATATCTTTTATTATCTCATAATTTTATGGTACACATTGTCATGGCCCATACAATACGACTTCATCCTCATCAACATTGAATTTGGAGGATTTCCCATTTTTTATGGCTTCTACCATTTTCTGAATTTCTATATCATTCAATTAAGAATTATTTATTTTCTCTATACTGTATAGTGGAGAAATCATTTGATAAAGGAATGATTATGTTACTACCTTTATGATTACCATATCCATCCTTTTCAGTTTTTTATGGTTGTATCTTTTTCAATTCTTATAATTGATAAAGATGCATTATCCTTTCTACATGGAGAATCCACCACATTATTTTCTTTCCTGAGATAGTAGTGGATTAATAAGTGCCAATATTTGATGAGATCTAACCATATTCATTGGTTCATATTAATATCATTATGTGTGAATATATATTTGAGGCTCTTATATTCAGTATATATCTCACACTTATCGTCATATAGATAATGATGCTAGATTTTAAATGTAAATATCACAACTTCCAACTCTATATCATGCGTGGGATATTTCCCCCCATAAATTTTATACTACCTTGATGTGTATGATAGGGCTTTATAATTTTTCATATGTACACATCCTAATAACTTATTTAAAGAATCATTGTACACCACAAAGAGTTCCCTACTTGTCAAGAGTGTGAGTACTAACAAAGTGATAAATATATTTTTCAACTTTATGAAATTGTCTTCACATTCACTAGTCCAGAAAAACATTTATCCCTTATGACTCATCTTGGATAGTGGTTTTAAAAATAATGAGAATTTATTCAAAAATATCTAGTAATACCCAGCTAAACCATGTAAATTATGGATCCCTATTATATATGTTTTCATAGGACACTCTTCGATTTCCTTTGTCTTGTAAGGGTCTATATATATCCCATTCCTAGTGATTACATGCCCCATGAATGATACTTAATCCATAAAAAAACTAATATTTACTGTACTTTAAATATTTTGTATCCATTCACAATGTCTTTAGCACAATATTCAAATTATCTTCATGTTCCTCATAGTTCTTGGAGTATATCAGAATATCACTAGTAAATTCTACCATAGATTTTTCAGGGTAATATCTAAAGACTATATTATTTAATTCCATGAAAATTACTTGAGCATTAGTCCTTCCAAAGGGTATCAAAATGAATTCATAGTGTCCATACCTCATTCAGAACATAGTATTAGCAATATCTACCATACTCAACTTTAATTAGTGATATCTGGACCGAAGGTACACTTCAGAGAAATATGTGGCCCAACATAGTTGATCAAACATGTCATCTATCTTTGGAAGGGGATAATTTTTCATTATCATGATTTTATTAAGCTAATTATAATCAATGTATAAGGGAATTGATCCATCCTTATTTCTGAAAAAGAGAACTGGTGCACCCCACAGTGAAGCAATCAGACATATAAAACCCCTTTCTATATTCTCATGTAACCAGTTCTTCAATTCATCCAACTAAAAAATGGACATTCTATAAGGTTTATTTAATATATGAAAAGATCTAGTACTAAGTTCAATTGAGAAATGAACATCTATATCAAAAGGAAGATCATGAAACTCTTCAGAGAACACATTATTGTTTTCCCTCACAATGGGAATTCTTCGAGCATGATTCTCTCCTTTGTCTCAATCATATGAGCTAGATATGCATTCTTATGAGGAAAAAATATCCATATTTGAGATGCTAATTTTGAAGGAGATTCATGTTCCTATTTAAACATGTAAAGAATTGGATTATGCTTCTAGATGTGAATAGTGATATCCCTTTCCTAGTAGTTGATGTTGGATTTTTATAAACATATCCAATCCATGCCCAAAATAGCACCAAACTCTACCAAATAAATCATGACAAAATTATCTCAGTGGTTCAGTCCAAAAACATTAATTAGGGAGTAGGTATATACATTGGATGTAATAATTGTCCAAATTTCAGTTCTCACAGATTACTAAACCTCTTTATTTTGAGATAGTGTTTGAACAGTTCTACTAAACTTGAAAGATAGGGAAGAATTTTTAAAACCAGAACCAAATAGTGTGTTCACTATTCTTGAATGAATAACCTGCATATATTTCACCACATCATTATAAGTCTCCATGTTAGTATTAGTGATTTTATATACCCTTATGGGTTTCCTTGTAGTTTGTTTATGATTTCCTCCAACCACCCTTGGCTTAGGGAAACGGTTCACATAATGTTTATGTTCCTTGTAGTTGAAACACTAAACTATAGGCTGAGTGTTGATCTGAACCTTCCTTTCTTCTTTCACATTTGTGGGATTATTCATATCCCTTTGGAATTTAATATAAATATTCCCATCTCTTAAACATTTTAATATCTCGTGGTTCCCTTTATATAGTTCCTAAAAAGATTCTTTCCATAATTTTGACATGTGCAATTTTGGGTTTTCTTCCCCTTGTGGTATTTTTCTATTTACCAATCCATATTATACACACTTTTCATCTTTTTATCATTGTTCCTATGAGACCACTAATAGCCTCTGATTTAAATTTCAACCCTGAGATCACAAAAAACAATCTCTTCACATCTTTAAAAGTCTCAAATCTTCAATGCATTTTAGAAACTCAGCATCAGACCACTAAATAAGAGACCCACCGTGATTTCTATGTTCATTATGTTGTTGTACGAATAAAATGAAATACTTTTTATTTTTTCCTTATATGTAAAGATAGACTCATTAAATTTTTTATTTAATCTAAGGAACTCCCTTTCCATCTTAAGATGAAAATTTCATGGAAAATATATATGAAAAAATATTTTCTTTAAATATTCCCATTCCATTGAATCAATTTCTACCATGAACTTCGTGTTCATGATAAGTATACCCCACTAATAATCTTCCCCGTAAAAATGATATAATTTAGATACAATTTTCATTCTATGAGAATTAGAGTACAAATAATGCCTTTTCAATGGAGTTAATCCATTTTTCTGTGAGTATGGGAACATAAGATCCACTAAACAAGGGAGGCATTTTTCGTATAAAGGTTTCGTTGAAAAATTGTTCTTTTTTTGAGAAGTAGGATGTTAAACATGATTCAAGTTATTATTCATAACATGATCCAGTTAAAAAATTACTATCATCAATTTTTTATCACCTTTTCCCAACATATTTTGGAATTTCATTAGGGAAATCATCACATTCCCTGTGACATTTATTGTTGGAATGAGGTCTCTTATTTCCATTATTGACTAAAAAAATTATAATTAGAGGGGCTAGAATAAATAGATAACAAGAATATGAAAAAGAAACATTGAACATAAAAGGATAAAATTTTAATGGATATGTATATCCTAACATTCGATTCCCAATGTTTCAATCTAGGTTAACCATAGTGATAGAATTATCCATAGGGTTCTTACTAAAGTTATCTTGTCCTAATCTCTAAAAATAACTGGATATTCCTCTAATACTAAATATAATGTACCTAGCCTTTTACACATATTACTACAAGATTTTAAGAATAATTAAACCTCAAATAAAAACCAAGGATCTTAAATTTTAGTGTATTTGGAATATTATATACATAATTAAACAACATTTCTACAAAATAAAACATCTTTTAATTAATCTTCATAAAAAGAACCTAACTTATTTTGATCCCTTACTTCTTTATAGGGTAAATATGGGAATACATGAACAAATGAATAATCTAAAAATCTATATATATAAATAAACATAGTAATAAAGAATAGAACATGGGTTTGAAGGCATTACATAATGACATAAAAATGTTTGGATCATGAATAAACAAATGGAATCCTAACATATAGAACATAAGAACATGTAATCATGGAATGATAAAAAAGTATAAATAACATAAAAATGACATATTAATTATTCAAGGATCATTTAACATGGAGGATCAGGGGTCAATAAAAACCAAGAAGACCATTTCACATGGAGAATGAGTCAAGGATAACCACCAAGACCATTTCACATGGAGAATGAGTCAAGGCTAACCACCAAGACCAATGAACATGACGTCTCATTAGACTAAACATTACCCAATTCATTTAATCACTATATTGGTGAAACCATAATAAAAATTTCAAGAATATGTGCACCACATGAATAATAAAATCTATAGAAACAAACATAAACATAAAGATTACCCTTGGAAAGAATTGGGTATCATAATCATGTCAAAAAGCATATCAAAAAGGAATATCATAATGGTGTCCATGGAAGAATGGATTTAAATCATACATTTATGTTCATAATGGAAAATATTAAATTTCATGATAATATATGTCAAATCTAAGTGAAAAAATTTAAAAAGTGTTTAAGATACATTATAAATAAAACATTTTAGTGTGTCTTAGGGGTTAATTTTGATGTTTATTTAAAACATAAAAGGCATAATTTTTTGTATAAAACCATAATTTAACCAAGATATATTTAAATGATAAAATGAGTTATTTTAGAAAAATAATGGATTATTAAAATATATTATTGATTTCACATGAAAATGGGTAACAAATCAGGAATCTCACTTTATTTGGGATTACTTATTACGAAAAATTGAGAAAGAATCCTTTTTAAAACATGCATTTAAAATTAATAGAAGAATTAAATGATCTGGAGAAATGATTTTGGAACATATAAAAATAATGTAAAATAATTATATAAATATAAATAAGTGTTACATTCATGTAAATATAGATCATGCGTAACCTGATGAAAAAATGGGGCTTTGGAAGGGATCCCTTCCCTTATGTCCGAATGTGTTCCACACTTAATCATAATCTCAAGAATAAAAATATTAAATCCATTAATTAATTAATTAATAGAATTTTATACATTTATTTTGTTTATTATAATTTTATTCTGTTCATTTATGGAATTTTGGTGTGTTATAAGATACAATTTAATCATTTGGGAGTGCACGTTTCCTTGGTTATCAAGATTAGTTCACTTCTATACGTGTATAGAAAATCATGTGAAATGAAAATAATTTTCCTGAATTGAAATTATATATTATTAATGAACTTATATATTATTAAGAGGTATTATATATCATTTTTTCTATAAGTTAGGAAGATTCATTAGATAAAACATCAATGAAATTAGTTTAATTTAATTTGGTGTTTTTTGAACATCACAAACTAATGTTATTTTATTAATTAATATCATGTATTTGGAATGGTTATAGAACATTCAATAGTTTTTAATACATATTATATAATATTATTCAATCATAAAAAAGGTTTTATGACTAGACTTGAAGGCAGAATTGAAAAATGAAAACAAGTTGTCCATGAAGGTGGTAAATCATCACCTCACGGGCGATGTTTTCATTTTTAGAAGAAATGAAGTTGGAGAATAAATGATGATGAATTATTCCATTAACATAATAAAATTATATTATATGTTCGATAATAGAGTTATCATGCCCCTTAGATAATGGTAGGTGATTACATGATTCTAGGTACAATTTTTGTATTTTAAACTCTTTCTATATTAATATTAGACACATGATTAATTCATTACATTATTTCATTATCCCTTGTACATGATATGGAGCTTAAAATGGAGACCATATCCCAATAACTTCTTTTAGAGGTTCTGATTGGTTGTGATTATTTGATATTATCTACTAGTAATGTGAGATGGTGATTGGTGGGGCGATGTTCTCATGGGACATATTGGTCATAATGATGAATAATTATGATGTCAACTTGTGTATGGAGTGGTTCTATTTCGTTCATACCTTGATTTATTGTTATTACTGATGGGTTCATTTCATACTGATAAGAAGATACAACCCATCACAAATCAATTAGAAAGTTTTTCCCTTGGAACAACGAGTTTATCAATAATCCAAATTCATTAATTGGTGGAAGAATACATAGAAATATTTCTCAGGGATGTTTTGGGACTACCTCTATGGAAATATATAGAAATTTCTATTGACTTTCACCTTGATACCACACCGAAATCTTCTACAAAATATTGGATGGACCCCATCAATATTAGAATGATGAGGGTGTAGTTTAAGAACCTTTGAGAGAAGGGTATTATTAGACCTAGTGTGATCCCATTTAAATCTTTAGTTATGTTAATAAAAGAGGTAGATGTGAGCCTAAGGATTTTTTATGATTATTTTCACCAGAAATAGGAAATGATAAAGAATAAACACACCTTGTCAATGATTGATATCCTCTTTTACTAGTTAAGAGGCATGATATGGTTTTTGATGATTGATGTATGGTCTGGCTAACACAATTTGAGGGTTTGCATGGATGGTATTTTGAAGATGGATTTTTGATGTCACTTTGGATTATATGAGTTCTTGGGGATCCCTTCTACTGTAATGTTTTCAACTGAAGTGTTTATGGATTTGATAAACAAGATATTTCAACATTACATGGACGGATTTGTGGTTATATTCCTTGAAGACATATTAATTTACTTTGAATTATTTAAGTAGTATACAGAGCATCTGAGGATGGTCCTATACATACTCCATAATAATCATATTTTTGGTAATCTCTGAAATCATTTGTTTTGGATTTGTGTGGTTCTATTTTTTGGAATCTCATGTATGATCCTGAATTTGATTTAGAGCTGAAAAATATTGATGCAATTCTTGCATGGGATCCACACAATAGTGTGGTAGAAGCATGAGGATTCTTTATCATGGTAGGGTTCTATATAAGGTTCATGATATATTTATTTAGTATTTCACCCACTTTGACCACCCTGAGGTGGAAAAGGAATCCATTTACCTAGAAATAGTCATTTTAGAGATCCTTCGAGAAGTTGGGGTTGAGGTTGACTGGTTCTTTTATGTTGAGACTACCAGAAGAGGGTGTCAAGTATATAGTGCCTTGTGATGGATATGGATATAGTATCAAGTTTATGTTTATGAATAGGTATGTAGTCATCACATATGAGATGAGGTAGTTAAGACCCTCCAAGTAGATCTATGTGAATCATGACCTAGAGTTGGTAGTGGTAGTATTCGGTCTACTGATGTGGAGGAAATATATTTTGAGTGAGTTCTTTGTCTTTTAACAAGACCACTAGAGTCTCATTTACATCTTCACAAAAAGACATCTCAACCTGAGAGAGAGGATTTGGTAAGAGTTCCTATAGGACCATGACTGTAAGCTATTCCATACTCTTAGAAAGAGATACATAGTGGCAGATTCACATTGTACGAGGTTGCGTTCTCACATAGTGGAGGAAAAATCTATGAATTTGGATTTGTTGCAGTAGATCCTATTGAAAAATGAGGTGATTTTTTTCTCTAGTAGATGGTGGTGACACCTCTACCTCTTCAGTGGGTGAGAGTGGCTCAATTGGGAGATAATAAATTTTTGGTTCTCTATGACCAGATATCCTCAAGAGGTTCACTAGATCGATTCTGAGAATTATGGTAGTAGGTTATCCTTTTCTAGAGAATGATAGTGGATATAATCACATTTCGAGAGGTGGTTATGAGGGAGTTAAACACTTCACCATTAAATGCACATCCCTATATGGAAAATGTGTATACGGACATTCAGTTGATGTTTGGGTAGGTTGGCATGAGGTGGATCATTACCAAGTTCATCTCTTAGTGACTCACATGTCAGTTGGTAATGTCCCAGAACCAAGTACTATAAGGATTGACACAACCTCTTGAAATATCATACTAGAAATGGTACAACATATCATAGGTATTTGTGATAGTGCTTATCTAAAAAATGATAGGCCATAATGCAAACTAGGTGATTGTTGAAAAAATCACATGTTTGAAACACTTATTTACTATCCGAGAGTATAATTTGGTGGAGATTATAAAAATGATGAATGTGTGGGAGACTATTCAATTCATGGGGTAAACATAATGATCATCTTTGAGAATTATACTTAGTTTTCATCACATTTGTAGAGAGTCAAACATCTGGATTTTGAGACCTAGATTCAGATGAGTAAAAAATATCACCCCTTGATGGAGGTCCATAACAAGAAGACTATACAAGTGTTGGAGGACAGGCTGAGGGAATGTGTGTTAGATTTTAATTGAATTTTGGTGGATCACATTACATTGGTAGTTTTGTTTGATAATAACAGTTCTAACTCTATATCGACATGACACATTTTGAGGTCCTATGTGAAAGACCTTGTAGGTCACCCCTATACTAGACTGAGATAGATGAGACGTCTCTTAGTGGTCTATAGACAATTCTTCCAATGATATAAAAGGTTTATATGGTCCGTGAGAACATGAAAACAACCTAGATAAGATAAAAATATTACCCATATAAACATCGTTGGCCCATGGATTTTGATAAGGGAGTCCATTTCCTCCTAAGGGTCTCCCCACAATGTGTATTGTGGATTTTTGGATTTGGAGGAAAGCTATACACAAGTTTCATTGGGACATTTGGGATCCTATAGAGGGTTGGTGAGGTTAAATGATGTAAGTAATTTTCAAAATATGGATTGATTTTGTGATTCATTCTATATATTATTGTTATGGAGTTACATGTATGACCTGATAAATTTTATTGACTAGGGATAGCTAGACATCGAGGATAGATCCACCTTCATGGAGTACCTGGTGGTGATCAAGGATCAAAAGGATAGGATCCTATGTGGATGGACCATTCCTTTGGTCCATGTTATTTGATATCACATGAGTATAAAAAAGAGTTCATGGAAGTGAGAGAGCTAGATGTGGGCATATAACCCCACGTTTTTGAGTAGATTTTTCTTTTCTGTGAAAAAATATTTGAAGGTGAAGTGAATATAGAATCTCTATTCTATATGGCTTTGTTCTTTGTATATTTATATGTATATATCTATATTTAACCCTAGAGTATGCATAAGGTTTGGGATTCCTCTAAACCCATAATTTATATATTAAAAATAATGATATATTTTAATTCTATCACAGAAACCAATTCAGTTATAATAATTTTTTCATTATTTAAGACCTATAATAGGAAATATGAGATCACCTTTTATTCCAAAATGTGGCTTTTACAATAAGGTCAACCTATTTTTGGTCAGCACTGATTATCCTGTTGACGAAAATGTTGGTGGGTTCATTTAATAAATTAAATAAATTACTTATTTATTTATTTTATTAAATGAAGTTACCAAATAACCTCTATAAATATTTCATTTGGAAATTTAACTATGGTTATCTATAAAGCCTACTGGGATTATAGGATAGTGTCATTCCCTGAAGAATCAAGATTGAAGAACACCATTGGTTAGTTTGAGGTGGATTGAGAAGCAACAAATATAACAGGACTACTTAATCACTGGAGAACTCATTATTCTGTAACGATAAATCCTAAATTTATGTTGTTCATGTTATTTATTGATTTAAACCCTATTTTATTTAATCAAGAATGAGTTCTTTTAACTTATTTAATTCCCATAATTTTTCATTCTCGTATGATCCTTTTTAAATAAACAGAACTATTGATTCCAATTTAATTTTTCTATGACATGATTAACACATGTATATCCATGTTTATTTTATTTGTTTAAATGAATTATTGGAAAATGAATGATTCAAATTATTTGTATGTTTTCCTTCCCATGTTTCTTTAGTTTATTTGTTTTGGGTAAATGCAGATGTGGTTTGACATTGTTGGGGTGTGTTCGATAAGGATCAATCCCTTAGATTCATGGTGGTTGTGATAATAACTAACATTATTGTTATTTATGTATGGGTCAATATGTATCATGGGTAATTATTCACATATCTAGGATAAATAGCATTTAATAGTGACGAGAGGTGCTACAGGATGTGCGATATCCCATTAACGGATGACCAGATTCGAATTTTCGTCAACCAGAGGCCATGAATCGACAGCCTGAGGTGTGCCCCTTATATTTTGAGTTCTCTAATGGTAGATTTTTAAATGGTAAAGTTGGATATAGATATGTGTTAATAAGCTTAATTTTCTCTGAAAAACTTAACTACTAGGAATGTACTATGAAGAACACACACTGTATAGTCTCGTGGTTTCCACAGCAAGGGTTTCAAGAGTAGATAAATATCACATGAAATATGGACCCACAACATGTCATGTGAACCTATAATGGTGGATTATTTTATAATCAATGAGTACAAATTCACAATCATGGACAGAAACATGGGAATGTCTATAGTGTATAGGCACAACCAAGTACTCGGACACAACATTGTACTTGGGAACTAACCTATGTACAGAAGAACAACTAGAAGAGAACGTGAAGGCCTCATGTGGATAATAATTGAAGTGTTAAACTAGTATACAACATATAATGTGAAATAGATTCCCAATCAATTTCTAGAGGAGAACATGATAAGGTGATAAGGCAAGATCACATGCCATGTGTACCCCAATATATGCCATGTATTTATCCCAGAAAATTCTTAGTCATGTATCCCCTTCTTTGAGACTAAGATCATAGATCATGATTTCCCTACCCTGAATTTATTCCTATGTAGAACATGATGGAATGCATTATTGTGGAATACTAGATATGATTTGAGGTGTTCCCGGAATGAAACATTTTTAAGCGATGCTTAATGATTACAGTGATTAGGAAATGATCATTAGAAATATGTTGGGATTGGGAATCACTTATCATAGCAAGGTATTGGCTCTTATACAATTTATACATATGGATATGAAAATACCCTACACTATCCATTAATACTATATCTATGGAGTGGAACTTCATTATATTCGTACTTTAGTGGTGAGAAGGACCCCCGCAGGAGTTATGGCTCCCATAGTTTTGGAGTGAAGTGGTATGGGGGGCCCCTTCATATAGATTTTGGTGAGGTTTTGTATAATGATGGGCATTATAGAAAATATTTTGGGGATGGATGAATGATCATACAATATTCACTGGTCTGTGATATGGATATTCTATTTCTCTCTCATTGGGGTTTCTTTTTGAGTATATATGTATTGGGTTTTTCATTATCTTTTTATATTGGTTGAGTTGATTAATATCATATCATTATATTAATTAATTTTTGGTTTTTAGTGCATCAAACTAGGTATTTCTATACTCACCACCTACATGGATGTTTCCATCCAATGTTATTCCTCATATAGAAAAAGGATAGTTTGAAGGGCAAATCGTTGAAGCATAGTGACACTTGGGTTCATCGACCATGTACGGTGGTCATACTTTTAATTCAAGAATAGATCAATCTCAGGTTTTATTTATTCTATTTTTTTCATGTTGGATCTTCATTTTTGGTTGGGAATGTATTTATCCTTTTCACTATAGATTACATTGTCACACTCTGATGTATTCCCTATACTTATTTACATGCATGGTTATACTCTAAATGTTATTATCATTTATTATTCCTCTGCACGTTTTTAAAGATATATTCTTGTGCATCCATACATGTAATTTAGGCTAAGACCTCCCAATTTATGGTATTCCTTCTCATTTCTTCCATCCTCAAGCCATTTGGAGGTGGGATGGGGTTTTCATGCTTGGAATTACTCTAGCAAGGAAAGCCCATAAATAGACGGGTCATGATAGTTATCCCATGATTATCATTCTCCCATTTTATTTTCCATGAAATTGGAATTTTCTTAGTATATTTAATTATTAGGTTTTTTTAATTGGAGCATAATTTGGTAGTTTATTTTACATGGAAACCATTCAACGAAAGGAGGATAAATAAGATGAATCTTACTCGATCAAAACTCCATATCTCAAACTTGGTTGTATTAAGCTTTGAATTTTAAATGTTTAACTCTTAAGTTAATATGATTAAATTTAAATGAACCAAAATTCAGTATTCAGAGATCTTTTATAAAGGAAACAGAGGGAGGATACAAGTGGATGTAATGAAATGAAAAAATATTATACACTATGGGTGTTTTTTTTAATTCTATCCATTTTTTGGTTTATGATGTTGTAAAATAAGTGTGGGGGAATTTCTATATATCATTTTAGAGTTGTGAATATTTTTTCTAGAATTGGTGTTATATTACTGGAATATAGAGTGTTGAAAATTTAAATTGTCTACAATTTGAAATCTATCTAGAACCTCCAAACAAATACTACTCCCTTATTTTTTTATCATGCTTCTTCTTGCATTTTGTTGAAAATTATTTTTTTTACAACTTATAAAAATAATATACTATTCAAACGAATTTTTTTTATTGGATGTGTAGAAAGTGATATTATGGAGATTTTCTATATCCCCATAAATAATCTATGAACTACTGAATTGTAAGTCTATTTTGAACAGTATTTATTTTAAATTATTTTCCTACCTAAGGATTCAATATTGGGGACATTGTTGAGTGTTATGTGCGGTGGAGAGGGGTCATTCACAATGTTTCACTATGCTTCAATTTTGTATTATAACAACCCCAACCCCAGTAGCCTAGAGTCTGTGGTAAATTTATTAGAATGAAATAGATACAAGAGATCACATCAACATTGATCGACTAATATAGTAGCATTGAAGAACTAGATAAATAAAAAGTTCCCTTATTACATTAGTAATTAATCATATAACATAATGAAGGAAAATAAAATTCTTCCTTGAAAATTATTTAAATATTTCAACTTTTTTGAAATAGGAATGGAAAAAAATAAATTGGTGTGATAAAATTCTCTGTAAGGGTTACATAAATCAAAAATATGAATCAATAATAAGAGAATCATAATAAATATTAAATAATAAATATATAAAGGTAAATAAAAGAAAAACACATTCCAACTAATAAAATGAGAATGAAAATACATCCATTTATTTTGTCATAGTGAAAATATCATGGATAATAATAAAAGAATTATGAATGATGGAAATGATTAATTATTGCAAGTCATGAATTTGGAACAAAAAAATCTACCGTCACGACCATTCACAAGATGGTATAGATCTATGGGTAGAGGTCTGATTGTCCTTAGAAACAAATGGGAATGGATTATTGCCAACTATTTGGTATCATGCGACTTGTTTATGAATCAAGGATCTATATAATTCCGGTCCACACCCATCAATATAAGTACAAATTATTTATCATAAATATATTAAATTCAAGAAAAATATTCCTTATAAAAAATCTATATTGAGTCTAGGATATATATTTATCAGTATTTCCCGAGTTAAAAAAACATTCAAAGAAAAAATCATATGTAAAAATGGTATATAGAATAGGTAGTAATTTTATCCATGGTACAAGAGATATTTAGAATTAATGAAATATTTAGTGATTGATGGTCATAAAAAAAGGTTTTGTATACAAAGTATATAAGTGAAGAATATGGCATATATCCCACAAAAATTAAATTGAGATGAAAACCCTTACATCCCAAAGTGTTGTTTACATGTACTCAATTTAATGGTTAATCAGATTTGTTTCATTAATAATATAATTAATAAACTATTTAAAATATATTTTATTTATTATAATTTTATGGTGTTAATTTGTGGCTCTTTGAATGATTTATAATGCTTAATTTCATTCATTAGAAAACTTTTGTTTCATGGTTTTATGCTCGGTTCCCTTGTGTATTATTATTGAAGTACTTTTAAATGGGAGAAAAAAATCTTGAAGTTAAATTATTTTTTATTATTGAACTTATATAAGTTTAAATGGATATTTAATTTTTTATTTGGTATTAGTATGACTCATTAGATAAAAGGTTTATGAAAATGTTTTCATTTATTTTTTCAGTTTTCACAACCATCACAAACTTGTATCATTTTATTTAATAATATTTCTTATATGTCAATTACAGAACAAGATATAACTTATTATGTGTATATTAAAATTTGATTTAAACATTATAATGTGTTTTTTCCAGCTTGGAAGGAGGTAATGAAAACTGAAATTCATTGTCCATGAGGGTGGTGAATCGACACCTCAGATACAATGTTTTCATTTTTATAATAAAAGGAGAAGTGAAGAAATTTTATGATGTATATTACATTAAAACAATAGAATTATAGTATATATATATGATACTATTGTTATCACTACAACTTTTATATGGTTAGATGAGGGAAGAATAAGAAAACAAAAGAATATAAAGAGAAATGAAGATTTAACCTCTTGAATATCGTCTCCTTGGGAACCTCCCTAAAAACATTTATGTGGACTTTTGGTAAGAAAATTAGGTGTTGAACATGGGGAAGAGGTTTGAGAATATATTTGTGAAGAAATTAGGAAATCTTCATATCTTAGAAGGTGTGAGGATATGGGGTGGTATTTATTGGGGAGGAGAGGGAATTTTTTATAATTATATTATTTATTAGTTTATTATTTTGGCTCATGACTATCAATAATGTTTATTCTTGTGACTAAGTATAGTAATTAGTTAATTTTATTTCGAACTCATGGGTACTTACATCAGTAATGACTAAAAAATTCATGTATTTAACATATAATGTTTATAACTATAAATTACTATATTTCACTATATACAAAAAATTCAACTATTTCATAAAAATCCCAAAATAAAACCAAACCATTTTTTTGATGTTTAGATTTAAAAAATGGACTCCATTTTATGAATATAATTTTCTAAATATTATAAATTTAATTTCTAATTAAAATCACCATTTATTTGAAAAATAAAAATTTTAATATTATAACTGATTTTATAAAATTTTGAAAAATTAATTATGGAATCATAAAATTATCTCATAATTATAATATAAAATATTAATTCTTGAATATATTTTATTAAAAATAAATTTTATTTTAAATTATTATATTCATTATAAAATTTTAAATAAATAATTACGTTTCAAAAAAATGAAAACCCAAAATTTATAATTTTTGATAAATTTATTTACTTATTTTATGATATAAATATATCATATTTTCATTTATGATTTAAATAAATTTTATTTATACTTTTATTGGTGGGTTTATTATTCTAATGGTTATATTACTATTTTTAATGGTCAAATTCCTAAAGTAGTGATGATGATAATATTTAGTAGTATATCATGATTTTTTAATGCTCGGTGTTGTATGTAACATAAGATATCTAATAAATTTAATTTTTTTAATAAGTTACATACCGTAAAATATTGGGGTATTATACTCATCTAACCATCCAGAAAAATTAAACAAAATTTTCTTTAATATTTCATTCTAAACAGGTGAGGTTCATTCTTCATCCCAACAACCTTAGGTTCCCATGCTTCTTCTTCCATTTTATGGATTCTCTAAAGATGTTTTAGCTATTAATACATCCAATTTATTAATACATTCTTTCTTGTGTCATGAATCTTGACAGGATTATGCAATAAGAAAAATTGGGTTCCAGTTTTATTTATACAAAGGTATGTACATGTATTAGTTCTGGAATGTACTTATTTAACAATGATATGTGGAACACATCATGTACTTTTAAGATAGTTGGTGTCAACATTTTTTGGTATACTACAACTCCAACTATTTGTATAATTTTTAATTGTATAATGTACCTGAGGCTAAATTTCCTGGTCTTACCGAGCCTTGTGAAACCCTTCCATGGAGATACATTCAAAAATATGCGAACTCTCACTTGAAATTACAATTATTTATATAGTTTTCATCCAAAATAATTTTCATGATTTGAGATGTTATATTATCAGATTGAATATTCTTTATCTTTGTTTTTGTCTCTTCAATATGTTCTGGTCCAATAAGTTTCATATCACCAACTTCCTTCCAACAACTGGGAGCATGACATCTCTTTCCGTATATTAATTTATATGGATCAATTTGAATACCAGAATAGAAAATATTATTTTAGGATAAGTCTACCAATGGTAAATACAAATCCCATGTATCTTTAAAGTCATGTGAGTATGATATAAACATGTCTTCTAATGTTTGAATAGTTCTTTAAGACTGCCATCCGTTTTAGGATGATAAGCAGTACTCAAATGATTCTCATCAACCAAATCATTATGAATAATCTTACTAAATTTCCATGTAAAATGTTGATCTTGATTTGAAAATATATATATCAGTTCACCATTAAGTCTTAAAAGTTCATTAATATGGAGTCTTTATTAATTCTCAATAGGTAAATATTCTATTATGACAGGAAAAAGTGTTGTTCTTGTAAGGCGATCAACAATAACCAATATCATATCATTATTTATATGGGTCTATGATAATCTAGTGATGAATTCCATTGTAATTTCATCCTAGTTTCTCACATAAAATAGTTATAGGTTTTATGAATCTTTGAGGATATTGTCTCTCAGCCTTCACTTGTTGACAAACAAGACATATTGACACATAGTGATTATTTTTCACTTCATATTATCCCACCAAAAATGTTCCATCCAATCACTATACATATTGTTACACTATAGGGTATAGAAAAATTTGAGCTATGAGCATCATATAATAGTTCCATTTTGGTATCAAGTATTGATAGAACTCATATCATCTTTCCAAATTTCATAATTCCTTCCTCATACTCAAACTCCAACTATATTACATCCTTAATGGATTTAATTTTATTTAGAGACTTCTCATCATCAGATTGAGATATTCTTATCTTTTCTAATAAATATGGTATCACAATAATTTGAAAATTGAGTGATGTTTTCCCTTCTTTAACTATTCCAATATCAATATTTACTAAATCCATGAACATATAAACATTTTGAATCCTCATTTCGATTATAATTCCCTGACCTTTCCTTTTTAATGCATATGTTACCTTATTTTCATTTACTATGTGGATTTTTATTGAGAAAACATAATATTTTTGAAACTTGAGCCATGATATTTTCCTTATGTAGAGTAATTTTTGTGTAAATATGAATTTCAAACTCTTTTGATCCGTATATATCTCACATCTTTCATCATAGAGATAATGTATCCATATATTCAGAGAAAAGATTAAAGGTGTAAACTCAAGATCATGATTTGAAGAATTTTTTTCATGAATCATCTACTACCTTGATGTATATACTATGACTATATCATTTTGTATATGAAAACAACCCAATCCTTTATTTTACTAATTAAATTATATAAAAAAACCATCATTTTTTGTTGGAAAATTCAAAATAATATCATTAAATAATCTTATATTAAATTGTTCAAAACATATTGCACATTATTTTGTCCATAAGAACATAACCCATTTATTAGTGAGATTTATTAACGGATAATTCGACCAGGAAAAATTAATAATAAAATGATGATTATAACAAACTAAAACAATAAAACTACATACCTCATTTATGTTTATTGGAATAGGCTATTCATTGATTTATATTATCTTACAAGATCAACTATGATTCCATCCTTAGAGACTATATCAACAAGAAAATAAATTTCTCGAAGCCAGAATTCACACTTTCTAAATTTACCACATAACTCTTTCCTTATGAGTGTCTCAAGAATTCTCCAAATGTGATTATAATGGTATTCATAGAATTTATAATACACCAGATTATCATCAATGAATACTAAAAAAAATCATTATGATATTCCTTAAATACTCAATTCATTATATCCATGAAAATTGAGAGTTCATTAGTCAATATAAAAGGCATTATTATAAAATCGTAAGGTCTATACCTCTTTAGAAATGATGTATTTGGAATATCTTCCTTCTTTACTCACAATTGATGATAGAAATAATTATTATTAATCTTTTGAAAATATTATGCTCTGTGAATTTTATCAAATAAATCATCCATGTGAGGTAGATAATACTTGTTATTTATTACAAAAGCATTAATTTCTCTATGTTCAATTCACAACCTCATGGATCCATCATTATTATTAACAAAGATAACATGGGATTCCCATGGAAAAATAGTACGGGTGAATAAATCCCTTATTACCCAAATTTTCTAGTTGTTTATAATTCTCTATTAATTCCATAGTGGAAATTATATCAGGATTATTTGATTTTGGTCTTGAATCAGATATTAAATCAATGGTAAAATAAATTTCACATTATAAGGTGTGTCTAGATAAGTCATTGTTAAATACTTCCATTCATTCATATAGAATTGGTACATCCTCAATTTGAAGATTAATTCACTCATACCTTGATGTTGTTTTCACTTCATCTCTAATAATTTCATTTAGTAATGATAATGGGGGGTATATCAAGATACAAATATGATTATGAGGCCTCATATCTAAAGATAATGAACTATATATCTTCCTCAAAAATCATCATTTACATCTTCTTAAAATAAATTTTCTCAGAGTATTTTGAAATCTAATCCATACTGATCAAAGAAAACCTTATATATAATGATAAGGTCAACAAAAAAGGACGTTTATGTGTCATAATGGGGACTTACCAAAAAAATTATTTCAACAAGAATTCCCATAAGGGTCTTTAATTGACAACTCCATTATTAAATCAAAATTTAATTGTCTAATTTTCTTGGAAAACTGGGAAGATATAAAAGAATGTGATGATCTAGAATCAAATAATTCATTGGTTAAATTTGAAGATATGATTGTTGTATATGACACAACATCATTGGTTACTTCTACTTTGGCTGTGGAATTCATATAAGCTTTTCCATCTCCCATTGTCCTCTTCTATGATAGATTCACCCAGTGCCTAAGTCATTCGTTTTAATAGTTCCCTATTTTATTATAGTTGAATCATTTAAAATCATTTATTTTTTTCCTCCCCTATCATTCATTATCTTGAAGAAAATTTTCTATGCACTTATAAAAAATTACCATTACATTAAATAATTTCTTATGATGATTCTTTATGTATTTTGGCTTAACGGGATTACCTTCATTACAATATTATTTTTTGATGCTTTACCTTTTTCATGGTTAATATAAGATATCTTATTTTATTAATTTCACATGAAAATATAGGATCTGTAAAATTCATTCTCCATTTTAATGGAACTTAATTAAATTTCATCATATGATTAAATAGTTTGAGAATGAAGCTCCCTTCAAATAATTGTCTTAATAAAATAAAATAAGTTATCAATATTGATTTTTGAATCAATTGTTAAATCTATAATATAACTATACAATCTTATAAAGTTATCCTAACACTCTGTGACACACTCTTATTACATTTTCATTATGTTAAGATAATTTTTCTTCATTTCTATTTATTTCTGACATGGGATATATTTATCAAAGAATGATTCTATAAATGCATCCATTTAACTAGGCTCTATTTAATCTTCTTCCATAGTATTTGAGATCTACATCAACCATTGATCAATGTCTCACTTGAGACAATATCCATTCTGTATGACCTTTTCACCTTCATTGCATCCTAATGATAGAAATATATTTTTAAGGGACAAGATACATTGCTCAGTTTTCACTATATTAGAAGTCCCACTTATTGATAGGGGATTATAAGGTAAGAAATGATCCAAAATAGTCATTTTATGGTTATTTTTCATAACCTATGTATTTATTCAAATATTGTTATGATCTTCTAAGCTCTAACACCAACTATTTTTACTTTCTCAAATGGGAAATCCCTACATTGTCGGTGGGTATTGATTCCCTTATTCGATTAGGCGCCATCACTAAATAATGGAACAAACTAAGTTATATCATAATCCTCATGATTAATGAGCCAAAAAATTTCTAAAAGGATTTATTACAGTTCTCATGTTTATTTAAAATCTATATCCCAAGGTTTCTACTAAACCTACTCTGATACCAAATGTAACAAACCCTACCCTAATAGCCCATATTCAGTGGGTATTTTATTATAATGGAATTGATACAAGAGACCAAATCACCAAGGATCAATATGTTTAGTTGTCTTAAATAACTAGATTTATAAATGGTTCCCATATTATATAGGTAATTAAACATATAACATAATAGTGGAAATTAGATAGCTTATTTGACACTTATTCAAATATTACATCTTCATAACCTGGGGAAGGAAGTTATATAAAATGGTGAAGTCAAATTTATATTAATGGTTACATATAGTATAGATATGAATAAATAATAAGTGAATAAGAATCAATAAGTCATAATCAATATTGAATGGTAAATAATTAGAAAACACATACAAATCAAAAAATTGAGAATGAAAATGCATCCATAATTTCTTTTCATAGTGAAGATATCTTGGATAATAATAACTGAATACTAATTGAATAAAATTATTAATTATTGGACATCATGTATCTAGAATAAGAACCAATACTATAAAGTCCTTTCAAAAGATAGTTTATGTTTGTGGATAGAAACCCATATAATTATTCCTTCAAACTAACGTGATGGGTTTGTCACCAACAGTTTTATCTCTTGAGAAATGTTGATGCAGTGAGGGGCTATATAATGTCAGGACACACCATTTAATGAAATTACATTGAATTATTAATACATGGATTTATATAATGAATAATATTCCATATAAAAATATACATATTGAGTAGAGGATACAAATTTTTCAATATTTACCCTCTTAAATGAACATTCAAAGTAAACCCCATATGTATAAATGGTATAAAACTTACACTATAATCAAATCTATGATACAATAAATATGGATATTTAATGAAATCATAAATTATTGATGATCATAAATAAATGGGGTTTTAAACAAAGGAAATAAGTGATTAATATGGTATATGTCCCATGTAAGTTAATGTGAGAAAAATCCCTTACCTTATGTTTTAAATCTTTCTTCACATGTACATAATGTAATGGATAATAAAGATAGATCCATTAATTAATTATTTTTGAATGTAATAAAAATATATTTGATTTATTATAATTTTATCATGTTCATTTATGGCTATTATGAGGAGTAGTAATTTTTAATTTCATTGTTTTTTGAGCGCTTGTTTTTTGGTTTTATGCAAAGTTACCTAGTGTATAATAATGAGAGTTCTTATAAAATAGAAGAAAAAAATTAAAAGTGAAAATATTTTGTATTACTAAAATTAATGATGTTTAAATCCCATCATATATTATATGGTTATGTTTTATGAGGATGGATCATTTGATAAAATATTAATGAAAATGTTATTATTTTTTTTGACGATTTTTACGACCATCACGAATTTGTGTCATTTTATTTAATAATATGTTTATATTTTAGTTATAAAACATGATATAACTTATAATATAAATATTAAAATATTACCTAACCATAGTAATGGTTTTAAGACCATCCTTGGTAGAGTTAATTAAAAAAACTCATCATCCTTAAAGGCACGAAATCAACATCTCATTGATGATGTTTTCATTTGAGAATAAACGGATAAGGGAAGATATTTGACAATAGATATTATATTAACATAATAAAATTATAGTATATATATGATAATAGAGTTATCATGCCACTTTTTATTATTGGAGTTGAGGATATAATAATAAAAGTAAATGAAATAACTTATGAAGAAAATTGATTTTACCGCTTGAGTATAGTCTCCTTGGGATACTCCTTATGACACGTGGATTTGGTATTTGGGTAATAAAATAATGTATTATATGTGGGTAAGTTGGTTGGGAAGGTAATTGGGTTTAATTTATTCAATATTCACTGCATAGAAGGTGTGAGGGGAAAGGGTGGTGAGGGGTGGATTATGTAAGGGAGGAGAGGGGTGTTTTTATTTTATTTTATTCCTTAGTTTATTATTTTGGTTCAATAATATCAATTGTTTTTGTAACGCCTCAACCCCAGTTACCCAGAGTCAGTGCATTATTACATAACATTGTCATGATAAAAAAAGATCAAGTCTCAAAAGACTGATTAGTTTAGTAGCCTTGGAAGTACTAGATACATTCATAAGATTTACATTACATAATAAAATGGAAAACTACAACAACATTGATTCCATAGACAAAACTGAGATCCCATAGACTATCCCTACAGGTCAGTCATAATATACTTCTTCGCATCTTGGTAAAAATAAAACATAGAAAGGGGTGAGATCAGATGCTTAGTAAGGATAAAAATATAGCGGAAGCTTTCATAAATAAGAATAAAAATTTAAGGCAATGTATGAAACTAAAACAAAAGCCTTTTCAACATAAACTTCATCATAATATGGAAAATATAAATTAAAATAATTCTATTTACTTACTCATAAGGATATTCTACTAGTTGAATAATCACATGCAATATCAATTTCCACTTTCATAATGATGGAATGCATAATGCCAGACTTTCATAACCACGTAGTCAAGGCCTTGTGCCAAGACTAAAAATAAGATTTTGTAAAGGCCTTGTGCCAAGACACTAGTTTGTCTCATGAGACCTACCGATGCATTGAGGAGCTATAGAGGGCTCCACCTGTTACTTACTAAGTCCAATGCATTCCTCATATGAAAAGGTTTAAACATAACATAAACATTCCTATTAAAACTAGCATTCTAAATTTCAATACCTTATCAATAATATATGAATGGTATAAAAATAACACATCCATAGTCAAACATATCACAAAACATTCAATACAATTTTCAAGATTTGTATTATAACAAATCAACTTCAAAAAAGTTTAAAATCCATTAAAGATGTTGACATAGATGAAAATTATCAGTAAAATTTCTTGAGAGAAATACCCCTATTTCATGAAATCATTTAAAATTCTCACAATTTATAAAGTTGTTTATTTAAAATGGATTTTTGAATCAAAGTTTCCCATACCACTTTGAAAGTTTTTAAAATAATTATCATTTCAATACATTCATGTCCATATAAATAAATCCTTAAAATCATTTTGAAAACATGGACATTAATTAAAAGGGTTTTGGAAGATAAATTTTTAAAATAATTAAAATGATGATATAGTTAAATATACCCCCCATAAAACCATGAAATATTCATTTTGAAATCATTTTTATAAAATATCGTTATCTTTGATAAATATGTCCCATAAAATAATTACACATGAACAATCTTGAATAATAATGAGATTGAGGAAATAACCCTTAGCTTGTTGTAATCAATCAAGTCATATGAAAAATATTAAATAACTACCAAATGAATCACAAAATATCATGAATATAAAGAGAATCATGATAATATATATCAAATGGCTATACACAATACACCACATGCAATAAATAAGTGGTGAACAATGAAAATCTCATAGAATTAAAAGTGAGATAAGAAACCTCTTACCTTGTACTTTTCCTTGGTTGAGGGTAGGTTAACCTCCTGTATAATGGTGAAATAATTGTTATTAAATTATACTAGAATCTTATACATTAATATTATATCATATCTGATCTTTTAACATTGCTTTGTTAATTATATCTTAGTATTATCGTCGTTTCGGGTGTTAACTGGTTCATTTTCCTTTATATGATTTGTTAAGTAAGTAATGTTTGTTATGGTTAGGGTGTATCTTATTCATATTAATAATGATATTAAGTATTTAAACATTATTTTTATTCATCTAAATAAAATTATTCTTGAATGGATATGTTGGGGAATGAATCTCATCACGTTCGTGGAGACGGTAATCTGTACGTGCACACGAGCGACAATATCATTATTTTGATTTTAAAATAATATATAATTTGATGTTATATAATATATACAGAATCATTATCATGTTATATTTATTATTTACATCAATTACACATCATTATTATACCCATACTAATAATAATTTATTGAATAACAATTACACCAAGACGTGGAGATGATAAGCCGTACGTACGCACGTATGGTGACATGTCATTCAAATGATGGATAGAATAATGAATATGGTTGTACCATATTTATAATAACATCATAGTATATATAAGATACTAGAGTCACCATTTTAGAATGGAATCAAAAAATAAAGAGTAAGTGGAAGAATAAGAAAACTTGAAAGAGGGTGGTGAAATTATTACCACTTCTTCAGGTTCTTCCTTTTGATTTGATCAAAAGGGATCCATAAATTGGATTTATAACCAAAGGAAGGCCTCTATGATGAAGGTAGGATAGTTTAGAGGATATTTGGGTAGGGGTTGGCTGAGAAAACTGGCTTTGTAGGTGTGAATTTGAAACAAGGGGATGTTCTCTTTTATAAGAGGGGTGAGGGGCACCTTAGGAAAATCGTAAAATATTATTTTATAATAAATTCATTTTCGGTTTATAATGGCTCCAAAATGAATTATTTAGAGGATAAGGTGGGGATGGGTCAAAAACTACTCAATGAATAGGTTTTAGACAGGTTTGGGTCACTATATTAACTTTATCATTTAGATTTAACTCTTTGTTAAATAGTTTGACATTTACCGTGTCTCTTAGTATTTTTATATTATATGGTTAATAAACTTACTATATACTTTAAAGAGAACCCAAAGTGGTTCATTAATGAAATATATAATAGTATTTAAGCCCTTTTTCTGAACCATAGATTTTTAGTAATAGAAAACTAATTAATAATATAATATTTGTTTTAAAAACTCTTTTATGTCAATTTTGACACTATTTGATATTTTGTTTTTTATAAATTTATAACAGCATTATTACTTTGAAAAAAATTCATTTAATCAACCCTAATATGTTATATTAACCTATAAAATTATTGGAATTCATAAAAAGTCTAAAATTATATTTATTTTGGTATTTATAATATCAATTATTTTAATATTTCATCCATCCAACGGCCCGAAGGCCATCAAATATTTTTTATTATCGATAAATCCCCCTTTTAAGTGAAGAAGGGGGAAACCCAAAGGACTTCAAGACTTAGGAAAATCACACCTGAAGGACAAAAAGAGTGAAAACCTGACTGAAAACCAGATCAGCTCCTCCCCAACATAAAATCATGTTGAAGCACTCCAATGTTGCAAAGAAAATCGGCAAGCCAATGTCTTGTGACAAGCACATGCCTGGTCCGATGGAAAACTCCATACTATCTTAGAAAACTGAGTCAGAAAAGAACTGCACAGAAGAACCGTTAGCTCGGAATCCTCCTCTAGACTTTTTACATGTGATCGAGTCCGGATGCAAAAACTTCCCACCTCCAGAATCAAACCAAACAAACAAAAAAACAACCACATAAGACATCAAAATACTTAACACATCACCAAATATAAACATCAGCCACCATCTCTAGAAATCAGACATTCCAAATTGACCAAATCAACCCTTTAAACATAACCAAATCAACCACGAGAGAGCCAGAGAGCCAAATACCCAGTAGTGGAAGACAAACTGGACACCAAAAGACCTTCACCTGTAGAAAACACACAGCAGGAAACCCAAAGCCTCCCCCCTCCAAGGCACTGAAGATTAGACCCAGAGCCCACTGGAAACATGCTGGATCCCTCACCTGGACTCACCAGACAAACCAAGATGCTGGAGCCACTCAATCGATGCCGGAAAGACCGCAGGAGGTAGCATGTATGTGATGGAGAGCCGAGCGAAGAAATCGATGATGCCAGAAATACGGGACGCACCGAACGAAAACCCGTCGATATTGCGCCGCCACCACAGAAATTCACTAGGCCACATCATCCACACTGATCCAAATCACTGAAGTGGAGCATCATCACCGAGACTGGAGACCACGCCGAACACCGCCAGATCCCGTCACGCCACACCGGAGCGAGGTTTGAGCCGAGAACAGAAAGAACTACCGCAGCTGATCTAGGCTGGAGGGGGAAGGAGAAAGGAAAGATAGGGGAAACCCTAGCCGCCTCAAGAGAGTGAGGGGACACTTCTCAGAGGCCCTAAATGACTTGATGTTATGGTTCAATTATTTTAATATTTCATTAATAAGGTAATTACTGCATCATCATTGTGTCATAAATAAATGAAATTATTTAATTTCTAAAAATTATAAATAAAATACCATTATGTAATAAATCTTATTATCTTTCTAAAGAATATTTATAGTAAAATTTATCTTATGTGTAACCCTATATTAAAAATGGTTTAGTTATTAAACTTTGAATTTAACACTTTTAACTCTTCTTTGAATTACATAATAATAAATGTCCTAATCTAATCCAAGTGGACCGAAAGGATCATATTTTATTCTAAGGTTGTTTTTGGTCAATTTACACATATCCAATATAATTAGGACATTTTTTAGGTTAATAATAATATCATTTTCACCATTAATTACCATATTTACTTTTAACCGTGGTAAATAAAAGTAAAAAGATACTATTCACAAAAAATTATTTTCATCTTATTGAACCAAATTTTACATACTGATATCAATCGTGACTCTAGGAGTTTTGAAATTCAATTCACAAAAGCAGTAAAATTATGGTTTATGCAAATTTAAAATGCTCATAAGAGGCGGGTAAAAGACGGTGAAAAGTTCAATAAAATTTTTTATATATAATTTTATTACAAAATGGATCCAATGAATTACATTGAAAATATATAGTTATTATGTATCTATTTTGACCTAAAATAAATTTAAATAAAATAATTAATTATTTAAATAAAATTTCAGTTTTAAACTATAACTCAGTGTTTTCACTATTCATCAAAAATTGAAAGTTTTTAGAAAAATACCCAAATTTCACCCTATGATAATTTTGATATTATGAATTAAAAAATTAATTCTATTTTACTAAACTAAAAACATAGAAGTTTCATTTATTAATTTAAAATTAATTCTCATTGTCAAAACCAAAAAGCGTATTTTTATGAAATAATAACTAACAAAAAATTGATACTTATTTATGTTCAATTTCAAAGTGAAATTATTTCAAATGAATAAAATTGGATTAAATGGTAAAAATATAACCTATTTATAATTCCAAACCATTAAAATTTATAATTTAACACTACAAATTATTTTGATTAAAAAAGTTGTTTTCAGTTAAAATATAATATTTTTCACTATTCACCCAAATATGAAAGTTATTAGAAAAACAC
The DNA here is from genome assembly GCA_963277665.1 of Viscum album. Classification (NCBI taxonomy): domain Eukaryota; kingdom Viridiplantae; phylum Streptophyta; class Magnoliopsida; order Santalales; family Viscaceae; genus Viscum; species Viscum album. The sequence goes on along the minus strand of OY728143.1, from coordinate 859,535,226 downwards.
CAAAAAATTATTGAAACTAAATTATTATTTCCCAATTATAAATAAGTAGTTTATTTTTTCAAATTTAATATATAAAATATTCAAATATTGGATTTTAAAAAGGTTCGCCATTAAGAGGCGGTAAAATTACATTTTTTGAAAAATGCTTCTTTTATCTGAAAAAATGAATTTGTTCTTACATTATATTTAAGAAACTCATAATATGGATTCTAAAATTTTAAGGATTATATAAAGTTAAAAATTTAGTTAGTACTATTCCTAACCACTTTTGAATGGTTAGTTTGAAAGTCGTGGTGAGCTTGAACTCAGTGTTGCATGTAGTGCAAGTTATTGGATTACTTTGAAGAAATAACATACTATGAAATCTTGGGGTGTTACATTCATACCTCCTTCATTAAATTGCGTCCTCACAATTTGGAATTGTTTTTCAGAAATAAAAGGTTGAAAATAGAAAATACCTTTGTGGGAAAACCCACATCGGAAATTGGGTTAATTAAATTTAGTCTTAATAAGAGGAAAAGGGGAATGAAAAAGTCACCACCAAATTATGATCTTGATTAGGAGAACATTGGTGGAAATTAGAGACACATAGTTTGAGGAAAAACATAAATATTTATAGGGAGTGATTGAGGTCATCAGTCACAAAAAATTATAGAATTGAGGGGCTGAAAGCCATCAATATATGATGATTTAAAATATCATCGGTTCAAAAAAACACAAGGTATTAGGATACCACATTTTTAGTTTTAAGATTCATTACCTAAAGTTTAAGAATTAATTTCGTCATTGAATAAGAGAAGAAAAAAATATATACTTGACAAGTAGAGTTCCATACTTTAACTAATTTCTACCACAAACTCATCTTTCACTCTAAAATATAATAGAACATACAAAAATATTCTATTTATCCTATTTGTATAGGGTTCCAAAAGAATTAATTTATAATTCATGTACCATAACTTTTAAAAAAACTACATTATTCAATCCAGGACATCACATGGGCCAGTGGTAGGTGATACACCCTTATCGCCCTTCAGTTGCGGGTTCAAGTCTCGCAGCCTTGCCGGACGTGACGGGTTGCTGCCCAACCTCTGGGTTGTCCTTTTATGGAAATCCAAAAATAATCTCAAACTAGAATTATCCAAAATACTTCGGTCCAAACTCACAGTCCAAAATTTATAAGGAAGGTAAGCACAATTAAGATACTTTTTTCCACGTAATAACAAGTGAACACCTTCATCATGTATTCTTTTAAATCACTGCACCATCCTAAATTACCATAAAACCTTATTGATTACATTCATGCTCCCTTATTCCTTATAGAATACTGGATATACTCCTTCTATCCAAAAATGTTGTAAACTCCAACAATTATGGAATATACAAATCATTAATCAGTTTCAAGGTAGTCAAGAATATCCAATATAATTTATCCAAATCAATCATGTATTATTCCAAAATCACTACCTCAGTATCAAAACCATATTATGGTTTATCTTTCTCTCAATCATATATTTTCCAAAAAATTAACCTGCTATTGAGTCACTTTTCTTGGTTCCACACAATCTCAAGTCCTTAATGAAATTATACTGCAGTATAATCCTTATATACTCTATAATTCTTATAACATGTACATTATTAATACAATACTCAAATGACACAATAATTTAATAACAACGTAAGAAATATAATCATTCCGCTTCATATTTGGTAGTATCATACCTTTATTATTATCCAATAGCAACATTTGAGGTATTCTCTGATGATTTGGACATTGATTCGCATAGTGTCCCAAATCCTTGTAGATGAAACATTGTACATTTGAACCTTTTGTCTTACCCTTTCAATCACATACTTGGTGTCCTTTTTCTCCACACTTATAACAAACTCCCATTCCCTTCAAGAATTTACCAAGGTGATTCTTTCCACAGTTATCACATATGGGAAAATCCTTCTTTTCCCACTTCCCTTTATCTATCTTTCTCTCTTCCATCCTTTTCTTCTCTTGCTTTCCTTCAAATCCATAGGACATAGAGAATTATTTACATATCTTATTAACACATGATACTATTTCTTCATATGTTAAGAATACATGGGAGACTATTTCCATTCTAAATGTTAGCTTAATACCATGAAAGATATGATCCTTCTTACTCTTTGGATCATACGTATTTCTAGAGTTATCATTCCTTCTACTGAACGCCATTTCTATACAATTGCATACATTAGGTCAGTCTATGAATTGCAATGAATAATTACAAACTTGTAAAACACCTAACGTAAATTGAACAGTTTATGGATATAATCCATAATCATAAAAATATTTTCTTTAAGGAGGTATATACTGATTAATCGTTCATAATAAATTTTAAAGAAAATGAGAATTATCCTAAGCATGTCCCCAGGGTGTTTTGTAACCATGAGTGCAGCAAGGCCTGTTGTCGTGCACCAGTTCCCGTTTGAGTCTAGCTCAAAGTGGTGTTTTTATGTTATACCTATAGGTACATCTGTTCTAGAGCTTCCTCTACCTTCTTGTATCCAGACAAGGATGTATTGCATAGAAAACTCACAAAATCTCTACAATACCAAAATTCTAGGAAGTTCTTCTATATTAATCCTCAAAGTCTATCTTAGGGCTATGTGTTCTAATCAGAGTTTATCTAAATCTGGTTTCCAGGGTTTGTACTAAACTTCCTCTGATACCAACTATAACACCCCAACCCCCGTTACCCAGAGTTAGTGCATTATTACATAACATTGGCATGATCATAAAAGATCAAGTCTCGAAAGACCAATTAGTATAGTAGCCTTGGAATTACTAGATACATTAATATGGTTTACATTACATCATAAAATGGAAAACTACAATAACATTGTTTCTATAGACAACACTGAGATCCCATAGAATGTCCCTGTAGGTCAGTCATAATATACTTCTTCACATCCTAGAAAAAATAAAACATAGAAAGGGGTGAGCTCAGATGCTCAGTAAGGATAACAATATAGAGGAAGATTTCATAAATAAGCATAAACATTTAAGGAAATGTATAAAACTAAAACAAAAGCCTTTTTAACATAAACTTCATCATAATATGGAAAATATAAATCAAAATAATGTCATTTACTTGCTCATATGGATATTCTACTAGTCAAATAATCACATGCAATATCAATAGCCACTTTTATAATGATGGAATGCATAATGCCGGACTTTCATAACCACATAGTCAAGGCCTTGTGCCAAGAATACAAATAAGATTTTTTCAAGGACTTGGGAGAAGACACTAGTTTGTCTCATGAGTCCTACCGATGCATCAAGGAGCTATAACGGCCTCCACCCGTCAGTTACTAAGTCCAATTAATTCCTCAAATGAAAAGATTTAAATATAACATAAACATTCGTATTAAAACTAGCATACAAAGTGTCAATAATTTATCCATAAACCATGAATGGTATAAAAATAACACATCCACAGTCAAACATATCACAAAACATTCAATACAATATTGGAGATTTGTATCATAATAAACCAACTTCAAACAAGTTTAAAATCTATTAAAGATGTTGACATAGATGAAAATGATCAGTAAAATTCCTTGAGAGAAATACCCCTTTTTCATGAAATTATTTAAAATTCTCACAATTTATAAAGTTAGTAAGTTAAAAGGGATTTTCGAATCAAAGTTTCCCATACCACTGTGAAACTTTTTAAAATAATTATCATTTCAAAACATTCATGTCCATATAAATAAATCCTTAAAATCATTTTGAAAACTTGGAATTTAATTAAAAGGGTTTAGAAAAATAAATTTTTAAAACATTTAAAATGATGATCTAGTTAAATAGACCCTCCCATAAAACCTTAAAATATTCATTTTGAAATAAGTTTTATAAAATATGGGTATCTATGATAAGTGTGTCCCAGAAAATACTTACACATGAAAATTCTCGTATAATAACGAGATTGAGGAGATAACCCTTACCTCGTTGTAATCAATCGATTCATATGAAAAATAGTCAATAACCACCAAATGAATCATAGAATATCATGAATATAAAGATAATCATGATAATATATATCAAATGGTAGTACAAAATACACCACATGCAATAAATAAGTGGTGAACAATGGAAATCTCACAGAATTGAAAGCGAGATAAAAAACCCCTTACCTTGTACTTTTCCTTGGTCGAGGGTAGGTTAACCTTCTGTATAATAGATATATAATTTTTATTAAATTATATAATAATCATATACATTATTATGATATCATATATGATCTTTTAACATTTCTTTGTTAATAATATCTTAGTATTATCATCATTTCGGGTGTTAACTGGTTCATTTTGCTTTATATGCTTTGTTACATAAGTAATGTTTGTTATGGATAGGATGTATCTTATTCATATTCAGAAGTATATTAAGTCTTTAAACATTATTTTTAATCATCTAATGAAAATTAGTCTTGAATGGATACGATGGGGAATGAATCTCATCACGTTTGTGGAGACAGTAATCCGTACGTACGCACGAGCGACAATATCATTATTTTGATATTAAAATAATATATAATTTGATGGTATATCATATATACAGAATCATTATCGTGTTATATTTATTGTTTACATCAATTAAACATAATTATTATACCCATCCAAATAATAATCTATTGAATAACAAATACACCACGACGTGGAGATGGTAAGCCATACGTACACACGTATGGTGACATGTCATTAAAAGGATGGATAGAATAATTAATATAGTTGTACCATATTTATAATAACATAATAGTATATAGGAGATTATTGAGTTATCATTTTATAATGGAATCAACAAATAAAGAGTAAGTGGAAGAATAAGAGAACTTGAAAGAGGGTGGTGAAATCCTTACCTCATCTTCGGGTTCTTCCTTCTGATTTAATTAAAAGGGCTCCTTAGGTTGGCTTTATGACCAAAGGAAGGCCTATAGAATAAAGTTAGTATAGTTGGGAGGATAGTTGGGCATGGTTTGGCCAAGACAAATGGATTTTGAGGTTTGAATTTGAGATAAGGGGAAGTTCCCTTTTATAAGAGGGGTGAGGGGCACCTTAGGAAAAACTTAAAATATTATTTTATAATAAATTAATTTTCGGTTTCTAATGGATATAAATGAATTATTTAAAGTATAAGGTGGGGATGGGTCGAAAAATACTCAACAAATAGGTTTTATATAGGTTTGGGTCACTATATTAACTTTATCTTATAGATTTAACTCTAAGTTAAATTGTTTGACATTTACCGTGTATCTTTGTATTTTTATATTATATGGTTAATAAAATTAGTATATACCTCCAAGAGAACCCCAAGTGGTTCATTAATAACATATATAATAGTATTTATGCCCTTTGGATGAGCCTTATAGTATTACGAATATAATATCATGACCCGTCCTAGTGGGGCCCGAGCCGCAACTCCCCAAGCCCGCCTCCAATAGGCTAGGGGTTTGAGGAGTTGTGGCTCGGGCCCCACTGGGATGGGTCATGACAGAGTGGTATTAGAGGTTTGTAACCCTGGAATCCTATGCTAGAATTTATTTAAAAATGATAAAAGATATCCGCTGCAACAGATTTAATAAAACATTTTAATTAAATATTTTATTACGGTTACGTCCAAAAACCAGATTTCGCCACCGGCCTGCGCCAGTCGATGTTAGGTCTCTTCTAGGGTAAACTCGCTGGTTTGAACACAATGACACCCTTGGATTTCTGATCCAATCATCCTTTTAGGAGTTATTCCACTTTTTCAGGAAAACCATAAGCGCACACTATTTAATTATTTTATTAAATTCGACCATTTGTTTCAGGCTCACTGGGCCTCAGAACTGCACGCTGTCCCAAATCCTAGTCTCTAATTAATTCCCACATAATATTAAAATAATACATGGAAAATCCAGGACATTACATCACACCCACCTTAGGGCTTTTACGTTACCGAAAAGCCAAAACAAGGGCTACTAAAAAAGATGTGGGTACTGCACACAAATCTGAGCCTCCTGCTCCCACATTCTCTCTTGGAGATTCCCATGCTGCCACTGGATAGGAACCAAGGGAATAGCTCGTCCACGAAGGATCTTCTTCTGCTGGTCCTTGATCTCCACTAGGTACCCATCAAAGGTCACTCCATCATCGATGTCCAGCTCGCCCCTGTCAATAACGTGTGATGGATCATGCACGTACCTTCGTAGCTGCGACACATAGAAGGCATTGTGTACCCAATCCATATGAGGAGGTAGAGCCAAGTGATATGCCACCTCACCAACTCTAATCAGAATCTGAAAAGGGCCAACGAACCTCAGAGATAACTTACCGCCTCAGCCAAATCTCTGTAATCCCCGTCGAGGTGAGACCCGAAGGAACAAATGGTCTCCCTCCTCGAAATCCTAGGGTCTCCGCCTCCTATCAGCATTAGACTTTTGCCGACTCTGTGCAGTCTTCATCCACTCCTGGATGACCTGCACCTTCTCTGTAGTGGCTCTCACCATCTCTGGGCCCATGAGTGCTGACTCTCTTGAGTCAGTCCAGCAAAGTGGTGACCTGCAAGGTTGCCCGTACAAAGCCTTGAATAGTGCCATACCAATAGTGGAATGATAACTGTTGTTATAAGCGAATTCCACCAGTGGTAGGTGATCCTCCCAGCTACGTCCGAAGTCAAGTATACAACCTCGAAGCATATCCTCCAGAACCTGGATGGTCCACTCTGTCTGACCATCAGTCTGAGGATGGAACGCTGTGCTCAAGCGTAATTGAGTCCCAAAAGCTTCCTACCAAGTGGACTGGGTTGTGTTTTCCTATATGGACTGGGTTGTGTTTTCCTTTGTGGACTGGGTTGTGCTTTTATGTGTGGACTGGGTTGTGTTTTCCTGTATGGACTGGGTTGTACTTGGTCTCTAGAGTTGGAGCTGTTTGTAATTAATGACTTAGGTATATGTATGGTCATATACCTAAGTAAAGTCGGTTGATACTTTGTGATTGTATCTTTCCTTTGTGGTTTATCCTTCGTGGATTCTGAGAGACCTTCGGGGGTCTCGGGGTCCCTACTGAGTATCGTATACTCACCCCTGCACGGGATATGCCCACACTATGTTGTGTTGGATGCAGACGACGGACAACACTGATCGAGGTGGAGGCTTGTGGAGCTGGATGATACCCAGAGGTGGACCACTTGGTGGGATGTGCACGGGGCGGACGATCGGACCCAAGGAGCTGAGTAGACTATCTGCACCCACCCTTTAGGTGTGATTTTTGGAGGACAACTCAGTGTTTTTGTACTTTCCTTTCAATTGTACTGTACTTCCAGTTGGGTTTTTATACTGGCCCATTTAATATTCTTCACTTACCTTCGACCAAGTTTTTCTTAGTGCTTACCTCACTCATGTACTCTATTGTATTTTTTTTTGACTTTGTAAAAAGGAAATGCCTTCCCTTTTATCAGGATTTACACCTTTGGTGCTAGTCGCCAGCCCCTGGCCTATGAAAGGTGGGCTTGGGGTAGTCACGAAATGGGCACCGAGGATGGGTCGTGACAGATTGGTATCAGAGGAGTTGGTTCTACCGCAGAACTCAGGAATATGATAATTTCTTCTCTGTGAAGAAATAATGTTAAGAATATTTAGTGTGGTTTTTAGTTCAGGGAGTCCAGTTTTGGTGCGGCGGCTGACGTATCCATACACCAGGACCCTGACTTCTGATTTCCGACTCAGTTCTCAAAAACACTAATTGCATGTGTGTTTCAAAAGTTTTACTTGTGATTACTTTGTGTCAGCTCACCAAGTATACTGTTTGACCATGGCACACCTGTTTATTTTAGGATGAACCGATGAAGGCTGCCATCTAGGGTTCTGAGTTACGTGCGGGATGGCATCCCACCGAGCGATGAGGCCTTAGTGCAGGGCACCATTATGGCATAGGTACCAGCGGTAACACTACCCACTGAGTCACCGATACTACCAACCCCAGCAGGAGAGGGTGCACACCACTTGAGTGCATTACACGAGTTTCAGAGATAGAGGCCGCCCAGGTTCCGTGGAGAGAGGGATCCTCAGGAAGCCGAGGATAGGCTGGAGGCTATCATCAGAGTCTTCAGATTGGTAGGGACACCCGCAGACCTTATGGTGATCCTTGCCGCGAGTCTCCTATACGTAGTAGTAGGTAGATAGTGGATCCTGATTCTCCAGGTGCACGATGAGGCATCTCTACTTTTGATAGACTTTGAGAGCCTCTTCCGCTCGGAGTTTGTTCCATCCACCCTCCGTGCGGTGCGCATCCAAGAGTTACTACAACTGCGGCATGGCAGCATGACAATAGCCTAATACTCGGCAAGATTTACTGACCTCTCACGCTACTCCATGGACATGGTACATGACCCATTCTTCTGAGCCTGGAACTTTGAGCAGGGACTGAGTCATGAGATCAGGGCTTTGATGATCTCCCTCAGCATTCTGATGTAGGCAGGAGTACTAGAGCGAGCCCTTCTAGTGGAGAGTTTTCTCAGAGAGCAGTCACCAGTGGCGAGACCCTCGGTAGGATGACACGTAGCAGAGTCTTATGCAGCCGGCAGTAGACAGTTGATGAAGAGGTCCAAGAAGACTAAGCCATCAGATGAGCGATCTCAGGATGCAGGTTTGGTTGTGTGGGGCACACGAAATAGAGCCAGCCATACGAGGAACTGAGGAGACTATCTATACCCACCCTTCAGGTGGGATTTCCAGAGGACGACTCGGTGTTACTATTTTACTTACTATTGTTGTACTTTCCTTTCAGTTGTACTGTACTTCCAGTTGGGTTTGTATATTGGCCCATTTACTTTTCAACACATACCTTATACCCAGTTTTTCTTAGTTCTTACCTCACTCGCGTACTCTGTTGTGTTTTTTTACTTTATAAAAAGGTAATTCGTTCCCTTTTATCGAGATTTACACCTTTGGTGCTAGTCGCTAGCCCCTGGCCTATGGAAGGCAGGCTTGGGGTAGTCAAGGCACATGCCCCGAGGACAGAGCCATCAGGTGGTGTGCCAGTTATCCCGCCACCTATGGAGAAGTGTTTAGTGCCTACTGTACTAGTGGAGGAGTATCACAGGCTGAGCGCACTCCACGAGTTTTAGAGACAGAGACCCCTCAGGTTTTGAGGCAAGCCTGACCCTCAGGCAGCAGAGGACAGGCTTGAGGCAGAGACGGGAGTCTTCCATTTGGTTAGGACACCAGCAGACCAGATGGTAGACCCAAGGTGGGGAGCACTATTGTGTTTGGGTGGAAGACCTGTGGTACTCAACAGAAGTAGTACCTCTGTAGGCTATTAGGGGGAGCACTACTGTGTTTGGGTGGCAGACCTGTGGGGAGCACGGGCCCCGAAGCATGGTGGGCCCATAACCCACAGGTCGGAGGATCAAAACCTCCCTCTAATACCATTTGTAATGACCCGCCAATTCTAATTGGCTTGAGATCTCAACGAGTCATTACATGGACTTAAACGACATCCCCAAGGCGCCAAAGGCTGGCAATAAATGCCGAAGGGTTTCAAAACAAGTGGGGTATGATTTACCCTTTTAGAACATATCACAGAGCCAACAACCATAACCAAACAAACCTACTAATTATTCATGATAAAAAAACTCAAAAAACTCAACCATTTATTTATCAAAAATCAATAAAGAGTACCCCAACAGAAACCAACACTAAAACACCAGAGTAAATAGTGGAAAGACAACTCAAAGACTGCAAGACAACAAAAAAACTCCATGCTCCACAAGATCCAAGCTCCAACATCACGAACCAGCCCAAGTATCACGAAGCAGTGCTCTAAACATGTGAAACTTTACCTTTGCCAACATCCCTGTATATGACATCTGAAAAAGCACCAACGTTCCAAAGCAGGGGGTGAGTAATTAAACTCAGCAGGTTTTCCCCGATGACATCCCAACCCATGCCTCTAGGATAAAACATGTTAGCACATTTATATAAAACAATTTATATAAAAAAATTTCAAATCAGTTCACAATATAACAAGTTCCATGTCAAAATACATTTTCCAACAAAACCCATATTTCTCAAGAAAAGAAACCAAGAAAAGTCCCCAATTCCATTCACATTTCCATTTGGCACATTCGTTCCCTTCCACCAATCCACACAACTAACCATACATGCAACCTGGACCTCCCTATACTCGCGAGTGGCGAGTTATCCTTCCACTAAGCCGTCACTTAGTGGTCTACCTTGACGGGGGTACTTTATGACCTTATCCATCCCAACCTAGTGATGGGGGGACGTTTTTCCCTTATCCATCCCAACCTTTTGATGGGGGGACTTCTCGCCCTTATCCATCCCAATGCATATGAACACACACCACAACCCATGCAATCTATGCCAAAAACCATGTGTGTTCAAAACCTTTCAATAAAGAATAACCCTTTAATTGAAAACCATTTAATTCAAGCAGCAAAACTATAGCCAATTTAAAATCACCATTTTAAATTTACTTCAACAACCACTTTCCAAAACACACAAATTTCATCACCCATTACTAAAAAGGGGTTTCAACCGTTCTTTCATAACAGATAAACAAACCATTTCAATCAAGGAAAACAATTTGAAACTAATACTTCAAGTTCTAAGAAAGAGGAATCGAAAGTGAAGCCACCTACCTCAACAAATTGGGTGAAACCAAGCCATAGACGAAGAATGCTCAAGAACACCGGGTCAAAACTCCAAAACCCTCCTTAGATCTCTTCTCCTAACACAACTTGGGGAGTTGCGGCTCGGGCCCCACTGGGACGAGTCATGACAGAGTTGTATCAGAGGTTTGTAACCCTATACCCCTGCACAAGCCTTTATTTAAAAAGGATAAAAGATATCTGCTGCAACCGATTTAACAAAACATTTTAATTAAATATTTTATTACGGTTATGTCCAAAAACCAGATTTCGCCACCGGCCTGCGCCAGTCAATGTTAGGTCTCTTCTAGGTTAAAACCGATGCTCTAAACGCAACGGTGCTCTCATATTTATGATCTGATTACCTGATTAGGAGTTATTCCACTTTTTTAGGAAAACCACAAGCACACGCTATTTAATTATTTTATTAAATTCAACCATTTGTTCCGGGCTCACCGGGCCTCGGAACTGCACGCCATCCCAGAGCCTAGTCTCAAATTAATTCCCATATAATATTAAAATAATACATGGAAAAATTTGGGACATTACATAGAATACCAATTAATAATATAATATTTCTTTTAAAATCTCTTTTTTGTCAATTTTGACACTATTTGGTATTTTTTTCTAAATTCATAACAACATTATTATTTTGAAAAACATTCATTTAATCAACCCTAATATGCTATATTAACCTAGAAAATTAATTTAATTCATAAAAAGTTTCAAATTACATTTATTTGGGTATTTATAATATCAATTATTATAATATTTCATTATTAAGGTAATTACTACATCATCATTATGTCATAAATAAATTAAAATATTTAATGTCTAAAAATTATAAATAAAATACCATTATGTAGGAAATATCTTTATATTTATAATGAATATTTATAGTCGAATTTATCTTATGTCTACCCCTATATTAAAAATGCTTTAGTTATTAAACTTTGAATTTAACACTTTTAACTCTTCTTTGAATTAAATAATAATTAATGTTCTAATGTAATCCAAGTGAAAATAAAGGATAATATTTTATTACTAAGGTTGTTTTTGTTCTAATTACACTTATCCAATAGAATTATGAAATGTTTTAGGGTAATAACAATATCATTTTTACGCTTAATTACCCTATTTACTTTTAACCGTGGTAAATAAAAGTAAAAAGTTATTATTCACCAAAAATTATTTTCAACTTATTGAACCAAATTTTACTTACTTATATCAACCATGTCTCTCAGATTTTTGAAATTCAATTCACATAAGTGGTAAAATTAAGTTTTTTGGAAATTTGCAAATACTCCTAAGAGGTGGGTAAAACACGGTGAAAAGTTCAATAAAATTTTATATATCTAATATTATAACAAAATGACTCCAATGAATTACATTAAACATATATAGGTATTTTTTATCTATTTTGACCTAAAATAAATTTAAATAAAATAAATAAATATTTAAATAAAAATTCGGTTTTAAACTATAACTCAATGTTTTTCACTATTCATCAAAAATTGAAAGTTTTCAGAAATATTCCAGAATTTCACCCTAAGATAATTTTGATATTCTGAATTCAAAAATTAAGTCTATTTTACCAAATTAAAAACATAGAAGCTGCATTTATAAATTTAAAATTAATACCCATTGTCAAAATCAAAAAATGTGTTTTTAAGAAATAATAACTAACAAAATATTGATACTTGTTTATGTTCAATTTCAAAGTGAAATTATTTCCAATGAATAACATTGTATTAAATGGTAAAAATTTAATCTATTTTTACTTCCAAACAATTAAAATTTATAATTTAAAACTACAAATTATTTGGATTAAAAAAATTTGTTTTCAGTTAAAATATAGTATTTTTCTCTATTCACCCAAATATGAAAGTTATCAGAAAAACACCAAAACTTTATTGAAAATAAATTATTATGTCCTGATTCTAAAGAAGAAGTTTATTTTGTCAAATTGAATATATAAAAGTTTCAACTATTTTATTTAAAAAAGGTTCTTCATTAAAAGGCGGTAAAATTTCATTTTTTGAAAAATGATTCTTTTATCTGAAAAAAACGAATTTGTTCATACATTATGTTTAAGAAACTCATAATATGGATTATAAAATTATAAATATTATATAAAGATAAAAATTTAGTTAATACTATTCATAACCGTTTTTGAACAGTTAGTTTGGTATGTCATGGTGAGCTTGAACTCTGTGTTGCGTGTAGTGCAAGTTATTGCATTACTTTGAAGAAATAACATACTATGAAATATTGGGGTGTTACAGTTTTTACTCTTGTAACTCTGTATAGTAACCAATGCATGTTATTTATAACTAATGGCTTCATAAATCCACAATGACTCAAAACTTCATCTATATTACATATAATGTTAAATACTGTAAATTACTTTATTTCACTATTCGTAAAAAATTCCACTATTTTAAAAAAAATCCTGAAAATTAACCCTAATAATTTTTTGACAAATATTTAAAAAATTATCTCCATTTTATGAAAATAATTTTTAAAATATAAAAAATTTAATTTCTAATGAAACTCATCATTTATAAAAAAATACTAATTTTAATATTATAACCAATTTTACGACACTTTGAAAAATTATTTACTGTCCCATAAAATTATCATATAATTATAAAAAAAAGATAATTCATGATTCTAATTACTGAGAAATTTTTTCTTTTAAATAATTATATTAATAATGAAATGGTAAATAAACATTTATGTTTTAAAAAAATACCAACACTTAATTTATCATTTTTAAAATGTTTATTTACTTATTATATTATTTAAATATATCATATTTTAATTTTTGAGATACCTATGTTTTATTTATTCTTTCATAAATGATGTTATCATTCTAAATTATAGATTACTATTCATAACAGTCACATTATTATTCCAATACTCATGCTAATATTTAATAGCATATCCTAGTTCATTTAACCTCAGTGTTTCATGCAACGTTATATATCGAATAAATTGAAATTATTTATGTTGATACATACCATAAAATCATGGGATGTTATATGTACACATCAAAAAACCCCAAATGGTTTTCAACAATATTCCCTTTGAAGAATAATTTTAGGATGTATGTAAATTGTTTTCCCTTTGTTCGTAAATAAAATAATTAGGAAGTTATAAAGTGTCCAAAATAGTGTTAATATCTAATTATTTTGAGGGATTTCTATAAAATTTAATTAAAAGAATATAATTATTTCTCTGTGATGTTTTAAACTATTTTTATGAGAATACATTTTGAAAACTAGGAAAGGATGAATGACAGGTTAGATTTTTGGGGAATTAGAATTATAACATGGGTAAAATTGAAGTATAATATTGAACCAATTGCCATAGAATTCATGAAATGGAACACCTAAGGGAGGAAATACAATATAAATTAATGTAAGTACTTTTAAAAGAGATTGAAATTGGAAAATGTGATCATAGGGTTACTCTTTGAGAAAATATCACATGGTGTGTTTTGTAAATAAATAATATGAAAACACAGTAAGTTTTTTCACAGAGATATGAAAAAAGTCATCAATGGAAAAATCATATAAATCTCTTATTTATAGAATGAATTCCTTTAGGTGAGGGGAATATTGGACCTAAATAGAGAATTGGACAATTTATTTATAAGAATATTTTTTTTGAGTTGTGTCAAGGAACTTGAAATTAGAAATTTGGCATGAGGAACCTGGGAGAGAGGTAAAAATAGAAGTGCTTCTTGTTATAGATTTAGTTACACTTGATTCTTATTGGTCTTCAATCATAGAACCAGAATATAAATTGGGTTGATTTAGTGTTGTGTGATTAATCCATATATTTCATATAACTATTTTTTAATGTGATTGGTTCAATTATTCTATTTTAATATAGTATGAATATTCCTACTAAGGAAAGATTTTATTTTGTTTTTAGGAGTCTGTGAACAAATAAATTACTTTTAATTTATTGGGTTTATAACTAATTATGTTTGAGGTAATTTGATGCGGAATTGTTCTCACACCTCATGACTCATATTTTTTGATTAAATTAATTTATTTAAAAAAAAGTGATTTAAAGGACAATTTTTGAGTTTTTGATTTATTGAGGCCAAAATCTAACTTTCCTTAAATATGTTAATTAAAATGTTTCATTTCTGAGATGAAATGAACATATTTTATTTGATTTGAGGTAGAAATATTTTATAATAATTAATTTATATTTTTTTCTTGTAAATTATTTTGATGATTTTAGGGATTTTTGATGAAATTAATTCTTTACTAAAATTTAATGTTTACATTTTTAAAAAAAATAATGAAATTATTTTTGAATTTATTGTTTTATAATTCATTTTTTTGGTTAATTTGTTTTCTAAATGTTGATTTATTTGTGTTCAAGTAGGTTATGAGAAGGTGGAAAGGTGCATACGTAAGGGTCGTGATGCACTTATGTAAAGGTAGTTCTATGGCTCCCATGACTTGAGTGTGGGTTTTGAGAACTTGCATAAGGGTAGTTAGAATTTTTATAAGGGTATCTGTGGGATTTTAAAGAATGTGTAATGGTAGATATATCTTATGTATTGGTAACTTTTGAGCTGGAGAGGCTACATAAGTGTACACCTATATAAGTGTAACATCAACATTCTCAAACATGAATAAGGGTATAACATCATATAGATACTAAAAAGATGTTTAAGGGAATCTATGATTGGATAAATACTATGTAATGGTATCCCCCCACCTAGAGGATGTTTTGTAAGTATAGTATTCCCAACATCCCCTTACTACCATTAGATTAAAAATTTGTTTTTAATAACTATATCACTCAACCCTCTATTACCGTTATCCCTCTTGATACCACTCCTTCACCTACTATAACTACTCCTCAGATCCTTCTACTATATCCATTTTCTTAAATAAATAAAAAAACATAATTTTCCCACTGAGCTCCATAGAATTGGGAACCCGAGACTCAATCACCATTTAAGAAGATTTTTGAGCCTTTCCAATTAAAACCAATCGAGCTGGTGTGGGTTATTAATGATAAACATTATTCAAAACCCCTATTGAAATTTTACATACTATCTGACCAAGAATAAAAATGACAGTAGTATCCAAATAGATATCATGAATTAATCAGAGATTCCAAGCCTATTCCAAAACACACCAAGGTGATGAGTCATTTGAGTCTTTCCACATGATGATGAAACCACTTACCCTAGACATGATCACAACTGGAGATGTCTTGTAATGGTACACCCATTCCTCAATTGAATCTGAACCAATCAAAACCAAAATACCAAGCCTCGCCAAAGGAATACATCAATTTCTCCTTTTCACCACCAAAGCATGATCTACCATATAATAATACCTTAGTCTGATGAACCTGACACTATAATGGTCACAACTAAATAAGGGAGATTGGATTTTTATGATGGGTTTATTGTAGTAACAAGAGTTTATAAATGCAAGACATTGGAATATTTCCAAGATATTTATAAAGCCAGGAACTAAGTCAACACAGGATTCCGGGACATAGAGAGCCTCAACATAGTTATTTTAAAAATAATAAATATATATTTTCATTTGTGAGTAGCTTCTCTTGAAATGAGAAATAACTGCAAAGAAGAGTCTTAGATCATAATTATTATACCATAGTTGAGTACAAAACTCTATGTTTTCCCTAGGTGAGACTTAATTTTAGTTAGTTCCATGGGTTGGTCTGTGGTTAGTTGGAGTGGTGTTGCTCGGTGGAATTTCTAATTAAAGGAAATTGAATTAATAATCTAAGATAAACCTCTCCCCCTCTCACATTGGGTGTGCATATAACAAGGAGAGGCATTACTCCTCTCCTCTCCCTTTGTAAAGGGATGGAAATCAAGACGAATTAGAATGATGAGGTGCTTCCAATCTCTTTTCTTTACATCTATCATAATGAGATCATGGAGCATCATGATCTAGGCATAATTCTACACCTAGAGCTTTCATGATTCACCCTATAGGTAGGAGGATTTGAATTTTGGTACAGATTCTCGTCATTATACTTTGTTTTAAAGTTTTAAAACCATGTTTCAATTTCTTGTGATTTCTTCTAGGTTGATCTATTGGTTTTTGGTAAAACGTGGGTGAATCAGTTGACTCTCAAGGTAATAAATGAATGGAATTACCATCTACATGGAGTGTGGTCTTGTCAACACATTGTGTGTTCATCCCATTCAGTGAAGAATATGAATTTGGGATAATACACACCAGGTAGTGACCCCATGTCATGTGTCTAGATGAAATGTTTAGGGTAGCCATGTAATAGTACATGGTAATGCGGAACTACACATCCAAAGTACTGTGACATCATATGCTTGACATGAACATGGGAAAATGACATGGAAAAGTGGTCATTTAGCCTAAAACACTATATAGAATGTGATGCACAACATGTGAAGGGAATGATTGGCTGGGCCATGTGGAGGATGAACATGGATGTGGGGATGAGAGAGGAAATAAACACTGTGTACAATTAATACATTCCATGTAATCCTAGATATTCATGAAATCTGGGTAGATAGTGTAATGTCTCTGTTCCGGAAGCCAACCAGAGGTTCCCCTTACCTGGTTGGTCACATGTCCTCAAACATATTTTCCCAAATGCCAGAGGCTGCTGACTAGCAGCGAGGGCCATAAGTGTGATAATGGGGAAACTATGCCCTCATTGGCAGAGTACACAACTGAAGTAAACAAATACATACAAGAGTGGAAGCAGTAATAATGACATATAGTAGAAAAATAATGGTATAAACTAGATAAAATATATAAAATGATGCATGATACATATGTCTAGGAAAACAACCAAACAAGTCACAATGTTGGAATACAACAGTACTAAACCAAAGCAAAAAAGAAAGCTGATAAACTCCTCAGAATCTCAAGCCATAGCTAGGTCCCAAGCTCTCCATCTCCATAGTAAGTCAAGTACCTAAAGTAGAAGGGCGCTTTCCCTTATCTATACCTGAAACGATATAATCTGTTTGGGCCCAAAAGCATGGCCCAAACAGGGTGTGAGACTAAATCTCAAAAGGCAACCACCACAAGATCTGTGCATAGAAATTAGTGAATATATGGAAGGTAAAATACAGAAGACAGTAAAACAAGGAAGTACTCAGAAGTAAACAATCCATATTTCAAAGCATTCAAATCACCACAAAACATGCAACATCTAATCAAAGAAGATAACACAATAGGTAACCCTCTGGGAAGTTCCCACAGCCTATCCCCTCTGGTCCTACCTAGCAACACAAGCAAGCAGATAAACACAAGGTAACCCTCTGGGAAGTACTCAGAGCCTATCCCCTCTGGTCCTACCTAATAAGTACAAGAAACCCTCTAGGAAGTACACTTAGTCTAACCCCTCTGGTTCAGAATAAGCATAGACTCTCTGAGGAAGCACTCATCGTAAATTCCCCCAATAGTCTCGTAATAGTACAAAAGGCACTCTGTTAAAGCACTCAACATCTCATTCCCCCTGTGTCCCATGTCGAGGAATTACAGACACTCTGGGGAAGTACACAAGGTCAATTCCCCCTGTGGTCTTGCATCGTAAGTAAAACAACCACTCTGGAGAAGCCATCAACGTCCATTCTCTCTATGGTCTATACACCAGGTTCTCAGGGCCCCGTGTAAGTAAAAAAAGTGTAGCAGCGCGTAACAGCCAAGTTAAACCTCAAGAACTACTTGAATAGCATTCTACAACACCACAACATAATAGAATAATAGTCACACCATGCTACAATAATAGGCATGGGAAAGTAAAAAGCAGACTAACAGGAAAACAATACCCAAAGGTTAAAACAGAAAAAACATGCAAGGGGAATATATAAAAAGTATGTATAAATACCCTATTCATAATAAATTATCATCTACTCAGGCATACCGGCATAGTAGAGAAACAATAGGGCTAAAACGGTAAACATGCAATACCCCGTTCATGGGTATTGGGAAAATTTGCACATAAAACTCAAAGATTCTCAACAGAAAGGCACAAACCATATACCTCGGGGTTAGGAGATCGCTATATGTGAACCTAGAAGTTTGAATCTCTTTATAATTCCATATATATAAGAAAATTTCTAACATTTTCAACCCATGATATCTCATGAGGAAATAGAAAACAAAAGATGATGCTCTAGAAGAAAAGAGAACTCACTGATGCGATTCCAACGCAACCGATGGTGTTCGACTCAGGGGATGGATAGAGACTTGGTGGATTGTCGAATATCCACGGCCATACAGAGCTCTCATTCAAATGAGACCTAAAAGAAGAGTGTTCTGGTGATTAGACATGACCCCAGCGCGTTTAATGAAAAAAAGAAAGTACACGACATGTAATTCTGAAGTACATGGCATGTAATCACCATTTCTGTACTCCACTTTAAGCGGCCTCCAAGTCACTACCACATGGTTGTGTGTGTGGATAATACATGACCATCACACGACCTCCTACAAAAAGAAAGTACACATCGTGTACTCATAAAGTACACGACGTGTACATAGAAATTTTCCAGAATTTTCTTTTTCACCAAAAATGACCAGAAAAGGAAAAACATGCTAGAAAAGATGTTCTAGGTTCTTACAAACTTCCCCCCTTAAATAAATTCATCCCTAAATTTCCCTAGTGCGGCATATAAGAAGAAACCTTGAACAGTTCTAGCCACTGTGCTCATACATCAGCCTCCCTCTCCCAAGTCTCGTCCTGCACCCGCCCGTGCTGCCATAGCACTCGTACCAAGGGAACAAAATAGCCACAGAGAACCTTTGTACTGTGATCCAAAATCCAGATAGGATGCTCCTCAAACGACACATCCACTTCGAGCTCAGCCTCCTCAGGTTAAAAAATAAGAGATGGGTCTGAAAAGTAGTGTCGAAGCTGAGAAACGTGGAAGACGTCGTGCACAGATTGGAACCTCGGAGGTAATTGAAACCGACAGGCAACCAGGACAACTCTCTCCAACATCTCAAATAGACCAACGTACCTTAGTGAAAGCTTACCCGTCTCCTAATCCTCTTGTGTCCCAATCTCGGTGTGACACGTAGGAAAACCTAATCCCCGACCTCTAACTCTAGAGGTTGTCTCCGCTAATCAGCGTAGGACTTCTGTCAAGACTGTGCAGAAGCCATCCTATTCCAAATCAACTCTATCTAATCTGTGGTCTCTTGAACCAGACCAGGTCCTAGCAAAGTTTCCTCCCCTGCCTCCAGCCAACATAAGGGTGATCGACATGGCCTACATTACAAAGCCTCATAAAGTGCCATCTGAATATATTCATGAAAACTATTGTTGTAGGAAAACTCCACAAGAGGTATATGCTTCTCCCAAGAACCTCCAAAATCCAGAATTCATGCTCGGAGCATGTCCTCAAGCACCTGAATCGTACGCTCAGACTAGCCATCTTTCTGGGGATGGTAAGTAGTACTCAAAAGTACCTGTATACCCAAATCCTTCTGAAGCCCCTTCCAGACCCGAGAAGTAAAATGTGCATCCCTATCTGAAACGATGGAGTGTGGAACTCCTTATAGATGTACAATCTCATGGATGTACAACCGTCCCAGATCATCAACACTGAAGGTATCCATGATCAGAAAGAAGTGAGAAACCTTTGCGAGTCTATCAATTACAACCCAAACTGTGTCATTCCCTTGAGGAAAACTTGGAAAAATGGTCAAAAAGTCCATAGTGACATCATTCCACTTCCACTCGGGAATGGGTAATTGCTGCACAACCCATGCAGGTCGCTGATGCTCCACCTTCAACTGCTAACAAGTGGAACACCTCCTGAATAATCCAACAACATCCCTCTTCATACCCAGCCACCAATACTGATGGTGTAGATCCCGATACATCTTCGTGATGCCACGATGAACCGCCCAAACTGAGTAATGAAAGTCCTACATCAGTTCCTCGCGTCTGTTTGCTGGCACCCTTATGTGCCCCTGGAAATGCAAGATCTCATCCTCGCCTATGGTCCATCCAGTAATCGGGTCCTCGCCTAACACACTATCCCTCAGGACTAATCCTTCAGAATATGATATCTACCTCATTCGAACTATATCAAGAAGAGTAGAGGTAATAGCTATAGAAGATAGAAAATTCTACCCCTGTCTATCCTTCACCTTCAAATGCATATCAAAAAACAGATTCATAAGCTACCAAGACTCCTGAACTGCCAGTATTTGAGTCCTCCTACTCAACACATCAGCCATCGTGTTGCCTTTACCAGGCATATAGGCATTCTCAAAGCCAAAGTACTGTAGGTACTCAACCCACCTATGCTGTCTCAAATTCAGATCACACTGAGTGAAGATGTAATTGATACTTTTATGGTCAGTTAAAACGAAAAAATTCTCTCCCAAAAGATAATGTCTCCAACATCATAGAGAATGAACCACATCTTCTATCTCCTAATAATTAATTGGGTAATTCCTCTCATGTGGCCTCAAATGGAAATACCCATACACAATGACTCCATCCCTTCATAAGCACAACTCCTAGCCCGATACCTGATGCATCACATTAAAGAGTATTGCTCTTTCCCAGATCAATAAAGACTAGTATCGGTGCTGAAGTCAACCTCCCTTTTCAACTCATGAAATGATAACTTACAGAAATCTGACCATAAGAACTTCACAACCTTCTTAGTCATAACTGTTAGCAGTGCCTCTAAGTATAAAATGTCCTATTTGAAATGTCTGTCGTATCAAACCAACCCTATAAAACTCTTCACCTCAAAGACGTTCTTCGGCAGCTCCTAGGAAACTACACCTATCACTTTATCTGGGTCTACTGATACTCCTTCCTATGAGATAACATGACCCAAGAAGTGAATCTGATCCATCCAAAAGTGGAACTTTGAGAGCATAGCATATAACTGATGCTCCCTCAATGTACTCAAAACAATCTCAAGATGGGTAGCATGGTCGTGTCGAGTGTGAGAGTACACCAAGATATCGTCCACAAAAAAAACCACAAAGGAATCCAAGTATGGATGGAATACTCGGTTCATCAATGTCATGAAAACTACAGGTGCGTTCGTGAGACTGAACGACATAACCATATTGTAATGCCCCGACCCCAGCTACCCAGAGTCGGTGCATTACTTCGTAACATTGGCATGATCACAAAAGATCAAGTCTCGAAAGACCAATTAGTTTAGTATTCTTGGAAACACTATATACATTCGTAAACATTACATTACATCATAAAAATGAAAAACTAAAATAACATGGTCTTCATAGTCCACACTCAAATCCCTTTCTGACTATCCCTCCAGGTCAATCCTAAAATACTTCTTCACATCCTGGAAAATATTAAAACATTGAAAGGGGTGAGCTCAGATGCTCAGTAAGGATAACAATATTGCGGAAGCTTTCATAGATAAACATTAACATTTAAGGCAATGTATAACTAAAACAAAAGCCTTTTAAACATAAACTTCAACATAATATGGCAAAATTAAAATGAGATAATGCCATTTACTTATTCACATAGATATTCTACTGGTTGAATAATAACATTCAATATCAATAACCACTTTCATAATGATGGAATGCATAATTCCAGACATTCTGAAACATTTTGTCAAGGCCTCGGCCAAGACGTCTAAAATGATTAAGGCCTCGGCCAAAACCATAAATCAAATTGGGAAAGGGCCTCGACCAATTCCACATCTAGTTGTCTCATGAGACCTACCGATGCATCGAGGAGCTATAGCGGGCTCCTCCCGTCACTTATTAAGTCCAATACATTCCTCATATTCATAGGTTTAAACATATCATAAACCATAACATAATCGTATCACATAAAACATGCATAAAGGAAACATAACATTTCCACATTTCAATCACAAGATATCAATACAACACATTGATATAATAAAAACCTTTCAAAACCATTTTCAATACCAAAATAAAATAAATTTAAAACTTTGTATTTATTTTTCATTAAAAAAAATGATGGCTTGTAGAGGAAGACGAAACTCAAATAATGGTCACGGCGGCAGAGAAGTCGTTGTCGCCACATAAGTATGGAAAGAAAAACATTCCCTTTTGCCGTTTATCAAAATGCTTCGTATAAAAAAGATTCCTTTTGAATAAACATAAAAGTCAAATGGGTTTATACACCGTATAAAAGAAAGTTGTGTATAAAACCAATTATGCCTCAATGAAAGGGGATTGAGACGAAGTCCTTAAAAAGTTAATTTTTTTAAATAAAGTATATCTAAAATTTTTATTCACTATAATTACACATAAATAATGTAAAAATACAAGACAGGACATAATAATATCATGGCATAATTTGAAAGTAGGAGATTAACCCAAAGAATGGAAGTTGGGTTAAGAAATCCCCTTACCTCATGTCTGACTTGACTCAACCGTTATTTAACCTCCTGAATAATAAACTAGAGTAAATATATACCTTATTAAGAACCATTTTTAATTTCATTATCCTTTTTATATCACTTATTACAATGTTATGAACATTATGTAATTATTTAAGTTAATAACGGTCGTTTTGTCGATCTTTGGTACTTGAGTCAACAATAAACTTCTTATAATTAAAAGTTGTTTATGTGGTAGAATATCCATTATCTCCATAATTATATTCATTATTTAGATGTAATATATATCATATATATACAGTATATACATTCATTCATAATATTACGTAACATTTAGAGGTAAGAAATGAAATGCACCGTTCATGGAGACGGTAAGCCGTACGTACGCATGAACGCTACTTTCATTTCTATTTCGTATCTAATGGAATGAAATCATAATGATACAAATGTATAATATAATTCCAGTATATATTAGTGTATAATACCATTTAATCCATCCTTTATACATCCCACATATGGCATTAACGATTCAAATCACTTTGAGGGGGCGGTAGTCCACACTTCCTAAAATGAAATTATCGCGTTTACCCATAATGGAAATCATAAAGTATGCCATAAATGAGAAATACAGAAGCATAAGTAAAACCTAAACATATTATATATCATATATAAATATAGTGACATCTTAATGGCCACCTTTGAAGGTGTTATATGAGTGTTGAACAATCATCGTTTCGTTAGGCAGAAATTCGCCATCCACAGAAACCGTATGTTCTTTAACCATTAGATGCAGGTGTGTGTAAGTGTAGCTCGAATAATTCTTATAAAAACATCCTAGTATATTGAGGATACTGGTGTTGTTACAAAATAAATGAATAAAAAGGGTTTATGGGGTTGGAGAAGAAAAATTAAACAAAACAACATTAGAGAAGACATTACCTCAAAATCGGGTAACTCTTTTTGATTTGAGCCAAAGGCTTCCTTGGGAAGAGTTATGCCCACAATGAGGCTTCTAGGAGTAATAGGGGGAAGTTGGGAGAGTATTGGGGCAGAGGGTGGCCAAGACAAATGGCTTGAAAGTGTGAATGAGGTGGTAGAGGTGGGGGGCCTTTTATAAGAGGAGAGGAGGGGCACTTTTGGAAAGTAAAGAAATGTTATTTTATTATACAATGATTTTCGGATTCTAAAGGTCCCACACTTATATAATTCAAGTCTAAGGTGATAAGGGTTAGAAATATCCTCATCCAATAGTCTTTGGACAAGTGTAAGCCTTTGATTTTACATTATCTTCTCATTTTATTTAAATCGTTAAATAATGAGGTCATCGCTGCATCATCATGATGTCATAAATAATTTAATTTATTTAATGTATAAAAAATAAAAAAAACTACTATGATGTAGGAAATTTTTTTAGCTTTCCAATGACTATTTATAGTCAAAAATATGACTTGTATAACTCCATGTAAAAATTGTTTTAGGAAAACATCTCATGTTTGTGTCATTTTTTACTTTAACATTAAATAAAAGGTATTTATGTCATTTTCAAACTAAAGTGGCTCCATGGGGTCCCCAAGTTTACCCATGGATTGTGTTGGTCGGCCATGACTCATCTAATAGTAGTAGGACAAGTGTCAAGCTCATCTAATATTATTAAAACATTATTTTTACCTTAAACTACACTAATTACCTCTAATCGCGATTAAGAACTTAAAAGTTACTATTCACCAAAAAATTATTTTAATCTCATTGAACTACATTTTACTTCTTAATGACAACCATGTATGTCGGATTTTTGAAAATCAAATCACAGAAGTGGTAATATTTCATTTAATCGAAAAATCAGTTATTTAACTACCACTTAGTGGTTTCACTATTCATCAAAAATTGAAGTTTTTCAGAACAATGCCAAAATTTCACCCTAAGATATAATTGATATTCCGAATTCAAAAATGATGTCTATTTTAAAAAATTCCAAACATATAAGTTGCATTAATTAATTTTATAATTAATTCCCGCTGTCACAACAAATTTAGTGTTTTTAAGAAACAATTTATATCAAAAGATTGGAAATTGTTTATGTCCAATTTCAATGTTAAATTAATTCTAATGACCACCATTGGATAAAATGGTAAAAATATATTCTAATTATACTTTATAACCACTAAATAGTATAATTTATCACTATAAATTATTTTGATTAAAAAAGTTGTTTTTAAGTATTTTTCACTATTCATAAAAAATTAGAAGTTCTCAGAAAAATACCAAAAATTCAACATAGGCTAATTTCGATATTCCGAATCCAAAAATTAATTCCATTTTGAAATATAAAATTTCTATAATTTTAAAAAGTGGTTATTACTATTCATAACGGCTACTATGATTAGTCGTAGTGTTTTAGAACTCGAAGTTGCGTACAATGAAAGCTATTGCATTATTGAATGAGAAGCGTATCATGGAAGCTCGGGGTGTTACATTCTCCCCTCCTTCAATAAATTGCGTCCTCATAATTTGAAATTTTTCTTTGAAAATTAAATGTTGAAAAGAGAAAATACCTTTGTGTAAAACCCACATCGGAAATAAGATTAATA
This sequence comes from Viscum album, assembly GCA_963277665.1. Classification (NCBI taxonomy): domain Eukaryota; kingdom Viridiplantae; phylum Streptophyta; class Magnoliopsida; order Santalales; family Viscaceae; genus Viscum; species Viscum album. Next base: position 859,509,560 of record OY728143.1, on the reverse strand, counting down.
AAATTTAGCCTTAATAAGAGGGAAAGGGAAATGAAAAAGTCACCACCCAATTATGATCTCGATTAGGAGAACATTGGTGGCAATTAGAGACATATAATTGGAGGAAAAACGTAAATATTTTTAGGGAGTGATTGAGGTCATCAATCACAATCAACTGTCAAATTGAGGGCCTCAAAACCTTTAATCTATGTTGATTTAAAATATCATCAGTTCAACAAGACATAAGGTATTAGGATAACACATCTTTTTGTTTTAATATCCCTTTACTAAAGTTTAAGAATTAATTTATTCATTGAATAACAGATAGGTATATATATATTTATGCTTGACAATTAGCGTTTCAACCTTCAACTCACCTTTCACTCAAAAAGATAATAGAACCCAAAAATATTATACTTATCCTAATTGTATAAGGTTACAAATGTTAACACATACCATTTAGATTAGTAAAATTATTTTTTAATAACCAGGGACTTCCTGTAGGCTAGTGGTAGGAAATAAAGGCCTGTCGCACTATGGTTGTGGGTTCGATTCCTGCAGCTTTGTCCGATGCGACGGGTTATGCCCCACCCTACAGGTTGTCCTTTTCCTAAAAATATAGTACTATACTATTCCAAAAATAATCTTCATAAATGTTTTAACCTTAAACAATACTATCCAAAGTTCAACTTAATCCATTCCAACCTTTATAGTTATCCAAAATACCTCTGTCCAGACTTTCTCTAAAAGGTCTCTAAATTCCAAAATCAATTGTAACATCAGATTCCCCAAACAAATTAAAGTTTCTCTTTTGCCACATACTAAAAATATGATTACCTTCATCATATTAAAACCTTACTGAAATCAAAAAGTACTGCAGTACAATCCTTATATATCACATTATTCTAATAACCAGAATATAATCCATGAGTCCAAAAGCACCAATACATTAATTATTCCGCTTCAACTGTAGTCACATCATAAGATTGGCCTTGATCCCTTGGCCTTTTCTGAGGTATGTTTCCCTGACGCTTAGGACATTCATTTGCATAATGACCCATTTCTCTACAATTGTAGCATTCAACTTTGATAGCCTCTTTCTTTCCCTTGCAATCACGAGCCTGGTGACCCTTTTCTCCACATTTATAACAAACTCCCATTCCTTTTAGGAAAGTACCAGGGTGATTCTTCCCACAATTATCACATAATGGAAAATCCTTCTTTCCCTTTTCCCCTTTATCTGTCTCTTGTTCCACTGTTCTCTTCTTCTCTTGCTTTACTTTGTTGTCATAAGACTTAGAGAATTCCTTTTCTGTCTTGATAGCACATGAGACAATATCTTCGTATGTTGAGAAAGATTGTGATACTAAAGCTCGACGGAGAAATGGTTTTAAACCATCAATGAAAAGATGAATCTTACCTCTTGGGTTACGTATATAATCTGCAGCATAACTTGCTAACCTTGTAAAGTTGGCCTCATACTTTGCGACATTCTCATCCTCCTTTTGTCTCAGACTCATAAATTGCCTTTCCATATCTGCTCTATGGTCACGAGGAAAGTATTTTTCTAAGAAAATATCTTTGAACTCTCTCCATTCCATTTTTGATACTTCTTCATCTTCCTTTGTGTTTTGAATCAACGACCACCATTGATCGACATCTCCAGGGAGGCGGTAAACTGCCATTTTAACCTTCTCCCTTTCGCTACTCCCCAAGGCGTGGAATATTTACTCTAAGGAGTTTATCCATTTCTCAGATACTAATGGATTTGTACCCCCATTAAATGTTGGTGGTTGTTGCCTCATGAAGCGGTCTATCATTGATCCTCCACGTTGCAGATCAGGGTGCTCCATATGATTAAGGTTATTATTCATAACCTGAGTGAGTTGTCCCAGTACGGTAATAAGTTGATCAGCACCAGTTGTATCTCCAGATCCACAATAATTATCTTGAGAAGGAGGGCAATCCCTACACGGAGTGCGTACATTGATACGGTTTCCATTCCTTCCACTAGGCGCCATTTCTAAACAATGGCATAAACTAGATTAGTTTATGAATTAAAATACATAATTCCATATTTGTAAAACACTTTACATAAATTGAACTATTTATGGATATAATCCATAATCATAAAAAGAAATGTTTTCTTTGATAAAGTATATACTCATAACCCTTCATAGTGGTTTGTAAAGAAAATGAAAATTATCCTAAGCATATCCCCCGGGAGTGTCGTAACCAAGAGTGTAGCAAGACCCATTTTCGTGCACCAGTTCCTGTTCGAGTCTAGCTCAAAGCGGTGTTTTCGGGTTTTACCCCTAGGTACATCTGTGCCAGAGCCGCCTCTACCTTCTCGTATCCAGACAGAGATGTATTTCTCGGAAAACACACAACATCTCTACAATACCAAAATTCTAGGATGTTCTTCTATACTAATCCTCAAAGTCTATCTTTGGGCTATGTGATCTAATCAGAGTTTATCTAAATCTAGCTTCCAAGGTTAGTACTAAACTGCCTCTGATACCAACTGTAACGCCCCGACCCCAACTACCCAGAGTCAGGGCATTACTTCGTAACATTGTCATGATCACAAAAGATCAAGTCTCGAAAGACCGATTAGTTTAGTACCCTTGGAAACACTAGATACATTCGTAAACATTACATTACATCATAAAAATGAAAAACTAAAATAACATGGTCTTCATAGTCCACACTCATATCCCTTCCTGACTATCCCTCTAGGTCAATACTAAAATACTTCTTCACATCCTGGAAAATATTAAAACATTGAAAGGGGTGAGCTCAGATGCTCAGTAAGGATAACAATATTGTGGAAGCTTTCATAAATAAACATTAACATTTACGGCAATGTATAACTAAAACAAAAGCCTTTTAAACATAAACTTCAACATAATATGGAAAAATTAAAATGAGATAATTCCATTTAATTATTCACATGGATATTCTACTGGTCGAATAATCACATTCAATATCAATAACCACATTCATAATGATGGAATGCATAATTCCAGACATTCTGAAACATTTTGTCAAGGCCTCGGCCAAGACGTCTAAAATGATTAAGGCCTCGGCCAAAACCATAAATCAAATTGGGAAAGGGCCTCGGCCAATTACACATCTAGTTGTCTCATGAGACCTATCGATGCATCGAGGAGCTATAGCGGGCTCCTCCCGTCACTTATTAAGTCCAATACATTCCTCATATGAATAGGTTTAAACATATCATAAACCATAACATAATTGTATCACATAAAACATGCATAAAGGAAACATAACATTTCCACATTTCAATCACAAGATATCAATACAACACATTGATATAATAAAAACGCTTTCAAAACCATTTTCAATACCAAAATAAAAGAAAGTTAAAACTTTGTATTTATTTTTCATTAAAAAAAATGATGGCTTGTAGAGGAAGCCGAAACTCAAATAATGGTCACGACGGCGGAGAAGTCGTTGTCGCCGCATAAGTACGGAAAGAAAAACATTACCTTTTGTCGTTTAGAAAAACGCTTCATATAAAAAAGATTCCTTTTGAATAAACATAAAAGTCAAAGGGGTTTATACACCGTATAAAAGAAAGTTGTGTATAAAACCAATTATGCCTCAATGAAAGGGGATTGAGACGAAGTCCTTAAAAAGATCATTTTTTTAAATAAATTATATCTAAAATGTGTATTCACTATAATTACACATAAATAATGTAAAAATACAAGATAGTACATAATAATATCATGGCATAATTTGAAAGTAGGAGATTAACCCAAAGAATGGAAGTTGGGTTAAGAAATTCCCTTACCTCGTGTCTGACTTGACTCAACCATTCTTTAACCACCTGAATAATAAACTAGAGTTAATATATACCTTATTAAGAACCATTTTTAATTTCATTATCATTTTTATATCACTTATTATAATTTTATGAACATTATGTAATTATTTAAGTTAATAACGGTCGTTTTGTCGATCTTTGGTACTTGAGTCAACAATAAACTTCTTATAATTACAAGTTGTTTATGTGGTAGAATATCCCTTATCTCCAGAATTATATTCATGATTTAGATGTCATATATATCATATATATCCAGTATATACATTCATTCATAATATTACGTAACATTTAGAGGTAAGAAATGAAATGCACCGTTCATGGAGACGGTAAGCCGTACGTACGCATGAACGCTACTTTCATTTCTATTTCGTATCTAATGGAATTAAATCATAATGATAAAAATGTATAATATAATTCCAGTATAATATAGTGTATAATACCATTTAATCCATCCTTTATACATCCCACATATGGCATTAACGATTCAAATCACTTTGAGGGGGCGGTAGTCTGCACTTCCTAAAATGAAATTATCGCGTTTACACATAATGGAAATCATAAAGTATGCCATAAATGAGAAATACAGAAGAATAAGTAAAACATAAACATATTATATATCATATATAAATATAGTGACATCTTAATGTCCACCTTTGAAGGTGTTATATGAGTGTTGAACAATCATCGTTTCGTGAGGCAGAAATTCGCCATCCACAGAAACCGTATGTTCTTTAACCATTAGATGTAGGTGTGTGTAAGTGTAGCTAGAATCCTTCTTATAACAACATCCTAGTATATTGAGGATACTGTTGTTGTTACAAAAGAAATGAATAAAAAGGGTTTATGGGGTTGGAGAAGAAAAATAAAACAAAACAACATTAGAGAAGACATTACCTCAAAATCGGGTAACTCTTTTTGATTTGAGCCAAAGGCTTCCTTGGGAAGAGTTCTGACCAAAGTGAGGCTTCTAGGAGTAATAGGGGGAAGTTGGGAGAGTATTGGGGCAGAGGGTGGACGAGCCAAATGGCTTGAAAGTGTGAATGAGGTGGTAGAGGTGGGGGGCCTTTTATAAGAGGAGAGGAGGGGCACTTTTGGAAAGTAAAGAAATGTTATTTTATTATACAATGATTTTCGGATTCTAAAGGTCCCACACTTGTATACTTAGAGGATAAGGTGATAAGGGTTCTAAATATCCTCATCAAATAGTCTTTGGACAAGTGTAAGCCTTTGATTTTACATTATCTTCTCATTTTATTTAAATCGTTAAATAATGAGGTCATCGCTGCATCATCATGATGTCATAAATAATTTAATTTATTTAATGTCTAAAAATTAAAAAAAACTACTATGATGTAGGAAATTGTTTTAGCTTTCCAATTAATATTTATAGTAAAAAATATGACTAGTATAACCCCATGTAAAAATTGTTTTAGTAAAACATCTCATGTTTGTGTCATTTTTTACTTTAACATTAAATAAAAGGTATTTATGTCATTTTCAAACTAAAGTGGCTCCATGGGGTCCCCAAGTTGACCCATGGATTGTCTTGGTCTGCCATGACTCATATAATAGGAGTAGGACAAGTGTCAAGCTCATCTCATATTATTAAAACATTATTTTTACCTTAAACTACACTAATTACCTCTAATCGCAATTAAGAACTTAAAAGTTACTATTCACCAAAAAATTATTTTAATCTCATTGAACTACATTTTACTTCTTAATGACAACCATGTATGTTGGATTTTTGAAAATCAAATCACAGAAGTGGTAATATTTCATTTAATCAAAAAATCAGTTATTTAACTACCACTTAGTGGTTTCACTATTCATCAAAAATTGAAGTTTTTCAGAACAATGCCAAAATTTCACCCTAAGCTATAATTGATATTCCGAATTCAAAAATGATGTCTATTTTACAAAATTCCAAACATATAAGTTGAATTAATTAATTTTATAATTAATTCCCGCTGTCACAACAAATAGCGTGTTTTTAAGAAACAATTTATATCAAAAGATTAGAAATTGTTTATGTCCAATTTCAATGTTAAATTAATTCTAATGACCACCATTGGATAAAATGGTAAAAATATATTATAATTATACTTTATAACCACTATATATTATAATTTATCACTATAAATTATTTTGATTAAAAAATTTGTTTTTAAGTATTTTTCACTATTCATAAAAAATTAGAAGTTCTCAGAAAAATACCAAAAATTCAACATAGGATAATTTCGATATTCCAAATCCAAAAATGAATTCCATTTTTAAATATAAAATTTATATAATTTTAAAAAGTGGTTATTACTATTCATAACAGCTACTATGATTAGTCGCAGTGTTTTAGAACTCGAAGTTGCGTACAATGCAAGATATTGCATTATTGAATGAGAAGCGTATCATGGAAGCTCGGGGTGTTACACATATACTCATATAGACCATAAATGCTTAAGATGGTTGTAAGAGGTATATCTGATGGTCTAATGCGAAACTGATGATAACCGGACCTCAATTCAATCTTCGAGAACACCTGGGATCCTCGAAGCTGATCATAGAGATCATTAATCCTTGGAAAGGGATACCGGTTCCTGAATGTCAACTGGTTCAACTTTAGATAGTCCACACATAGCCTACGGGTTTCGTCAGGCTTCTTCGCAAATAGGACTGGTGAACCCCATGGAGAAGTACTGGGTCAGATGAAACCCTTTTCCTACAACTCCTCCAACTACTTCTTGAGTTCCTTCAACAAAGGTGTAGCCATCCTATAATGAGGAATAAGCACTGATGCCACTCCTGGAACAAGATCAATCAAGAAGTCTACCTCATGCTCCAGAGGAAAACCTAAAAAGTTCTTGGGAAAGACAACTCTAAAATGATCCACCACTGGAGTAAAGTCTAACTGTGAAGTCCCCTGGTCATCCAGACGTAGAATAGAAATCTAGGCTATAACTTCTCCCAACCCATGATGATTTGGATCCGCTCTGATCACCTGGAAAACCCATTCAACCCTATGAATAAAGGATCCTCCCTCTGGAGATACGAAACTCACCCTACGACAATAACAGTCGATGACTTCCTAGAAGTGAACTAGCTAGTCCATTCTGAGAATGACATCATAGTCTATCATCTCTTGGATATAGAGATCCCCTAAAAAGTGACACCCACAAACCTGTAGAGGTCACTATCTGTACTGACGTACACTATCCGTTCTTGTCCCCATCGAAGTGTCTAATATCATGATATTAGCAGAAGAAAAGATGCAGAGACCAAGGCTCTCCACGACAGCAACAGATATAATGCTATGGGAAGCCCCTATATCAAAAAGTGCAGAAGCTAAAACTGAGGATACTAAGATCGTACATCAAATAGTAGAAGGTCTAAGATCCTGCTCCTACTGGGTCTGCTCCACTGTGAAAGTCTGGCCTGTACTGTGGCCCTATGCCCCTGCCTGACCACTCTGAGCTGATCCTCCATGTTGTCTCTGAAACCCGGGCGACTGGCTACCACGACCACGACCTCTACCTCATCTTGAACGGCCTGAAGAACTCCAGTTCCTAGACTGGTGAGAAACTGGTGGTGTTGCTCCTGAACGAGGATTCATAGAAGAACCCCTGTCACCAGCTGCTAGAGAGAATATCTAACAGATGCACTGGAGATGATCCACCTTGACACAAGATCGGCACTCCACTAGGTCACTCGGGAAATGTGGCCTCGTATGACTCCTCTTTCCACACTGGTATCACACCACCTAGCTACCATAAGAAGTGTCTAGCCTCCTAAGATCACCGTTTGAAGACTCCCTATAGCGCTTCCTACTGTCAGTTGGAGGAATACTAACCCTGTATGTAGAGCCTCCCTGGCTCACAACTCTAGAATCCCTCAGATTTCACTCTATGATCAGCGCCTAGTTGACTATAGAAGTGATAGAAGTCAACTAGAAGATTTTCACCTACAATCAGATGTCATGACTCAGACCATCCTTGAACTTTCTTTCCATTAAAAGCAGATCAACCCCTGGAATAGGCGTGAAGCGCTGTAGCTCGGTAAAGTAGGAGGAGTACTCCATAACAAAAAGAGTACCCTGTTCCAGACTCATAAACTCCCGGGCTCGATATACCCTCAGGGTCTCTAGATAGAAGTAGTCAAACATGATGCACTGAAACTCATCCCACACCATAACCTGCTAGCGTCCCCCCTATGAGATCACATCCCACCACCTCTTGGAAGAGTCCCAAAGCATATAGGTAGCGATCTTGAACCTCCTATCTGGAGGCGTCTTCAGATGCTCAAAGATCGTTAACATGTCTTATAGCCATGAATCTATAGCCTGAGGTCCTCCTTCCCCTAAGAAAGTGGGAGGATGCTGTTGTTGGAAGACCCTCGTCAAATCAGCCATCGATGGGGCAGGAGGCGATGCTCCCTGAACGGTCTGCATCATCCTCCGAAATCCCTCCCTGAACTATGCATCATCACCTATGTCAGGTACAATGGCTGGTGCTAAGGATGGCACAACTAGAGGATCTGTAGGTGGTCCTTGATTAGCCATGTCTAGTGTCTGATCACCGCCTGGTAACTGGCGTATTACTGGAGGATGTCTCAGTGGCATGACTCTTTAAGGTCAAGTGCACAACTTATATCAGAATTAATAGGGACTGAAACAAAGAAGTGTAAGAAGACAATAAGAGAAAGAAAACATTCATGTTTTACAAGACATTACTACACGACATGTACAATTCATACACGACATGTTCCATGAATTCATTCAAATGGGTGTGTACTCCTACCTAAACTGGTTGTGTAACACCCCAAACACACAGTGTGTTGTCTTAACACACGACATGTACTTGAATCCTATTTCCCTTCCTGATTTCTTATATACGTTTAATCCACACAACTCTCATAAGGAAAGACTACACGGCATGTACAATTCCAACACGGTGTATACTAGTAAAGTTTCACTAGGCCCATGTTGTTAGTGACACGACCTAACACACGACACACAATACATGGCATATTCTAGATGGACACGACATGTATGAGAAGGGAGAACACCAACCCGTGTTGTTTGTGACACAGTCGGGTACCTGGGTCAGACTACACAGTGTGTTCAAGGCAGACACAATGTGTACATGAAAGGATGACACCATCCCGTGTTTTTCATGACATGGTCGGGTACTTGGGTCAGACTACATGGCGTGTTCAATGCGGAAATGACATGTATAGATTAAGGTTTATCCATCCGTGTTGTTAGTTACACGGGTAGACATAGGATTGACACTACACGGCATGTTCAAATAGTACACGGTGTGTTCCCACTAGAATTTCCCCATCCCGTGTCTCTGCCCACATGGCCCGTGACACGGTTAGAGACAACACAGTGTGTACATTAAGTACATGACGTGTACTTAAGAAAAACAGTTTCTTCCCAAATAGAAGAACACATGGCCTGTACTTAACATTACACGATGTGTATTCTAGGTTTCTCCGGACAGTAAGCCTTAGAAACTACTCCGTAACCCAGAAAAACACAGAAACAAACATTGAATGTGCCAAATTTTGATCCATGTGGTCTTATACTCCCCATGAATCAAAGTTCGTCATCTTTTACACATTATAACATGGCAAAGAATTATATGATCCACCAAATTCCAGTCCATGAGGGCCCATAAAACCTCAAGAACCAAATATTGGTGTTCATTAAAGAAAATATCTCCAAAAAAACAATACCCTATCAAACAAAAGGTATTTTTATCAAGGAAACTATCACAACAACATTAATATTTTATACATCATCTATCACAACAACATGCAATCACTAATTCATCCTAGATGACATGGAAAAAATGCATGACATGTGATTTCTAGCAAGTGCCTATATGATGCATGAGATGACATACACTCATCTCATTAGGTTGCAATATAAATAGAACCTCAATAACATCAACAATAACAACAAAAATCATGTGAATCACTCAAGGTGAAATCAAATCAACTGTAATAATTGAAAAAACAGAAAAATTGAAATTAAATGAGGTAGATTGGATTTTCCTAATACATAGGTTAGCTACTCCCGGGAAAAACTTATTTCCAAGTACCCATTCTGTCATATCCCTGGATAAAGGCTCCAAAGAGCAAGTCAAGAAGAAAATAATTCCTTTGATACCACTTTGTAACGTCCTGGTTCTGGAAGCCACCCAGAGGTGCCCCGTACCTGGTTGGTCACATGGCTTCAAGCACATTTCCCCAAATGCAAGAGGCTGCCGACTAGTAGCAAGGGCCTTGGGTGTGATAGTGGGGAAACTATGCCCTCATTGGAAGAGTACACAACGGATGTAAACAAATACATATAAGAGAGGAAGCAATAATAATGACATACAATAGAAAACTAAGGGTATAAACTGGAGAACATATGTAAAATGATCCATGACACATATGTCTAGGAAAATAGCCAAACAAGTCACAATTCTAGAATACAATAGTACTAAACCAAAGTGTAAAATAAACTAGATAAAATCCACATCATTGCAAGCGATAACTTGGTCCGATGCTCTCTAGCTCCACAACAAGTCATGTACCTAAAGTAGAAGGGAGCTTGCCCTTATCTATACCTACAACAATATAATATTTTTGGGCCCAAAAGCATGGTCCAAACAAGGTGTGAGACTAAATCCTAGTAGGAAACCACAGTGAGATCTGTGCCTAACTGTCAGTGAATATATGGTAGGTAAAATACAGAAGGTAGTAAAACAAGGAAGTACTCAACAGTAAACAATCCACAGTTCAAAGCATTCAAATCACCACAAAACATGCAATAGCTAATCAAAGAAGATAGCACAGTATGTAACCCTCTGGAAAGTACCCAAAACCTATCCTCTCTGGTCCTACCTAGAAACACAAGAAAGCAGTTAAACCCAAGGTAACCCTCTGGGAAGTACTCACAACCTATCCCCTCTGGTCGTACCTAACAAGTACAAGCAACCCTCTAGGAGGTACACTCAGTCTAACCCCTATGGACCAGCTTAAGCATAGACTCTCTAAGGAATCACTCACCATCAATTCCCCCTATAGTCTTGTAATAGTACTAAAGGCGCTCTGGGAAACCACTCAAGGTCTCATTTTCCCTGTGGCCTGCAACGTGGAATTACAGACACTCTGGGGAAGCACTCAACATCAATTCCCCATGTGGTCTTGCATCGTATGTAAAACAGACAGTCTGGAGAAGCCCTCAACGTCCATTCTCCCTTGGGTCTATACACTAGGTTCTCACGGCCCCGTGTAAGTCAAGCAAGTGTAACAGTACATAACAGGCAAGGTAAACCTCAAGAAATAATTGGATAGCATTCTAAAGCACCACAAAATAACAAAACAACAGTCACACCATCCTACAATACTAGGTATGGGAAAGTAAACAACATCTTAACAGGAAAACAAGACCCAAAGGTCAAAACAGGAAAACATGCTTGGGAAATAAATCCAAATCATAGAAAAACACCCTATTAACAATCAATTATCATTAACTCAGGAATACCAACATAGAAGAGAAACAATAGGGCCAAAATAGTAAATGTGCAATACCCCATTCATGGCTATTGGGAAAATTTTCAAATAAAACTCAAAGACTCTCAACAGAAAGGCACAAACCACATACCATGGGGTTAGGAGATCACTATATGTGAACGTCGAAGCTTGAATCTCTTTAAAATTCCATATATCTAAGAAAATGTCTAAAAAGTTTAAGCCACAATATCTCACAAGAAAATAGAAATTAGAATTTGATTCTCTAGAAGAAAAGAGTAATCACCGATGTGATTCCAACACAACTGAAAGTGTTTGTTTCTGAGGACAGATGGAGGCTTGGGGGCTCGTTGAGGATCTGTAGTTATACAGAGCTCTCGGTCAAATGAGACCTAAAAGAAGAGTGTTCTGGCGATTAGACGCGACCTCGAGGCATTTAATAAAAAAATACAGCACACGGCGTGTACTTTTGAAGTACATGGCATATACTAGCTGTTTCTGTACTCCACTTTAAGTGGACTCCAAGTCAATCCCACACAACCATGTGTGTGGATACTACACGGCCAGTACACAGCCTCCTACAATAAGGAAGTACATGGCGTGTAGTCATTAAGTACACGGCGTGTACTTAGAAAATTTCCAGAATTTCCTTTTTCCTAAAAAACGACCAGAAAAGGAAAAACATACTTGAGAAGAAGGTCCTAGTTCTTACAGATAGGATACAAGACCAGGTGCTCTAGGGGTTTAAATATCATGTAGACCCCAGTGCACACCATAGAAATTTCTATGGATCTCCAATATATCTTATGAATTCTGTATCTCCTTCATAACTTGGATTAGAGCCTATTTGTAACCTATACATAGTAGATTTCTAGGTATAATGAGATGGTGTAATCTTTTTGGGCATATGAGATATGATGTGGTGTGTTTATAGAAAAATGATAGTATAGTGGTGCATAACCTAGGCAGTGATCAGGGTGGACCACTGGGTTGATGTCGGGGTCGGTACCCTCCCCTTTCACCTTAGGATGTGGGTCTCCTATACTCTTTAGGCATGTAGAGAATTGCTCCCTTATTTTACAGGTCGCGATTCCCCTACCTGTGGTAGTGCCATTATTTGAGGTAATGATTGTCAGGAAGCACATTTAGTGGTTCTTGGATGATGTTATAAATAGGTGTGAATCTAAGAGATATGTGGGGACTATTACTACCCTGTGGAATTAGGGTATGAGTTTCCCTTAACTATCTTCTTTGGTAAAGATGTGAATCCCCACATCATGGGTGCAAGTTCTCTACCATGGTTTTAGTTCATCGGGGATAGTACTCCCCTATTGGATTTGGGTTAGGGGTCCCTGTATCATTTTTATAGTTGGAGAGAATGATCCCATATAGTTTCTAGGTGTGTTCCCTCCATTATCATTGTCTAGATAGAGTGGTTCTCCAATATTGGTCTAGGGTGTGGGTCCTCTATTCGTAATAAATAATAAATATAAATAAATATAAATAATAAATAATAAATAAATATATAATTAATAAATAATAAGTAAATATAAATAATAAAAAATAAAAAATAAATAAAAAATAAATTTAAATAATAAATAAATATATATAATAAATAAATATAAATAATAAATAAATATAAATAATAAATAAATATAAATAATAAATAAATATAAATAATAAATAATAAAAATAAATAATAAATAAAAATAAATAATAAATAATAAATAAATATAAATAATTAATAAATAAAAATAATAAATAATAAATAATAAATAATAAATAATAAATAATAAATAATAAATATAAATAATAAATATTAATTATAAATAAATAATAATAATAAATAATAAAAAAATAAAAAATAAAAAATAAAAAATAAAATAAATAATAAATAATAAATAATAAATAAATATAAATAATAAATAATAAATAATAAATAATAAATAATAAATAATAAATAATAAATAACCACTAAAAAATATTATTATTAAAAATAATATTTTATTATTAGTACTAATAAATAATTAATAATTAATAATAAATAATAAATAATAAATAATAAATAATAAATAATAAATAATAAAAATAAGTAAATATAAATAATAAAAAAATAATAAATAATAAATAATAAAGGTAAGACATGAAAAAGTATGAAAAGACGTGGTAAGGGATGAAAAATAATGAAAACGCATGAAAACGGATGGAGAAGCATATGAAGAATGAGGCATTCAAAAGAATGAGAACGCATGAGAATGCATGAAAACTCATGAAAACTTTGGAAAACCCCTTAATAATTCAACATAATCATCATAATAACCCACAAAAACCATTGATAAAGATAAAAAGTCATGGAAACCCAAATAAACAGTAATAAATGGAGCAACCGTTAAAACCCGTCAAAACGGTCATAAAGAGACAAAAACATTGGACTCACATTAACAGAGATAACTTATAACCTGAGAGTCTGTTTTAGATCCATGACCTGTCAAATCAAAGATCCTAAAACGATCTTCGACCTGATAGGTGAAAGAGTTCGAATGGATAGGTGGATCGGAAGTTATGACCATTTAAACAAAAGCTGACGGGGAACGGGTGCTAGAAACGAGGCATCGAAAAACATAACAAACCCGATACTCACTAAAAGGGCCATAACATATGATCCAGAAGTGCATGTGGGCACCATGACCAGTCAAACTGAAGCTCATAGAACGAGTTATGATCTGGTAGGTGGAGGTGTCCAAACTAACACGCAGATCAAAAGTTAGGTCCGTTTGAAGACAAGTTCGATGGGACACCGGTGACAGAAACGGGGTTTTAGAGGCCTTTAGAGGGGTGTTTGGGGTTGAAAATCATGACAGAAGATTTCCTATGTTGATTTGGTGCGTATCTCTCTTCGCTAGCTTCGATTTGATATGTGGTAGAGCCCAACAGACACATGGAGCGGAAGTTATGGTCATTTGAAGTTGGAGAACTTTTTTCAACATTCTTATAACACTAATATCTTCAGCACCTTATACCGTCTCATGGTATTGATTATATGTGCCTCTATATATCTTCATGAGCTTCAATTTTACTGTTCATGGCGCTCCAACAGACGCCCAGATCAAACGTTATGGTCGTTTTAGTGATTTCAAGGTTTCTCGTGTTTTTTTATTTTTTCCTTTCATTTCGCGGTGGTTTTAACGAAACCGCCGCTATTTCACGGCGGTTTTTTAAAAAACCGCCGCTAATCCTCAATTTTTTTTTAAAAATATAAATAAATAAAAAAAACAAAAAAAAATTATGGCATTTCACGGTGGTTTAAAAACCGCCGCGAAATATCGGCCTGAAACGCGTTTAACGACAGTTTTTAAAACCGTCGTGAAAAAACCACCGCTAAAAGGCAGTTTTCTTGTAGTGCTACTTGGGTTCTCACAACCTTGCATAGGGCACATGTTAGCAATGAAATGACCTTGGGTGCTGGGCATAGAAGATGGACCTAGTGAGTTGCTCTCGATAGACTGCATCTCTCAGATGGGTTCAATCAGGGATTGCGGAGATTGTGGGGTGTGTTCTCCACATTATTTGTAACCATTAGATCCTCGAGTTGAATCATGTATCTAGCTATGAGTATAGGATGTCATGATACTTAGAGTATAGCATCCCACCTTTTCATCAAATAAACTTTCATTACATTTTACAAAACCGAGGATCTTTAAGGTTTAGTGTCTTGGAAACCAGGAACATAATAAATGAAAGAAAGAAAAAAACATTCTTCTTAAACACTTGAAAGGATTCTCCTCAAGTTCATCCTAGGTTCATTACTGCATCTCATAACCTGGGAACACACATCAAAATAAAGGGTGAGCAGAAGGCCCAGTAAGGGAAACAAGAGGAACATTTTACATGTGAGCTTGATATACTTCAATAATGACATGAAAAGAACTTTAAGGCATGAGAAATAAATCATGAGGCATTTCATAATAAAAACAACATTTTTCATAACTTGAATATGTGGCTACATCATTTAACATAGACAATCATGAACATATCACCAAGGTCCATCCCCAAGGTGTCATTTGAAAATTACCAAGGTTATTCACCAAGGTATCGTGAAAATTGTAATCTCTAGTGGTTACATCATTACCCAATGCATTGGAGCGCTATCAGGGCACACCCTTAAATTTGCCTTTATTATCATGTGAGCCACATATATCATCATCAACCATTTCATAAATAACCCACATAGCATAAAATAAATGGGTTTCATTTCATAATCATAACGTTTTAAAAACCGCTTTAAAGACATGATCTTTACGTCACTTTAAACCCACGGAAAGGGAAAGCGGGTCTCATGTATGTAAATCCCAGAATTTAAAATGGAACATTTTGATATATATGTGAATACCCTTGTAGAAATAAGAGCTTTGAGTATTCACTTTATAACATAAAATAATTTTTGAGAAAAGAGAGAGACATTTTGAGACAGAAATTCTGCAGCATAACGGCAATGTTCCGAGGTTTTAGAAGACATTAAAAGAGAGGTAAAATGGGTCAAATATTCATAAATGACCCATAAAATAGTACATGGACAGAATAAGAAGGATACATGATCATGGTAATGAAATTTCAAGGATATACCATTTGAAATGAAAAACATGGAAGGAAGAAAAAAAAATTAGATTTCTCTTATGAAAGTTCGGCAGCCTAACGGCGTTACTTAAACATCAACAAAAATGATTTGAAAAGATCGAATAGGATCTCTCATCATGTGAACATAAGAGTTCAGTATGATAGATATAGAGATAATTCCCCAACATAACAAAAAGGAACTTGAAAGAATTGACATGAAAGTAGAACTTCAAAACGAGAAGGGTGAAGAACCACTTAAAAATTCGGCAGTCTAACGGCGCCACTTAAAACATCAAAATACTGAATTGAAGAGATCAAATGGGGTCTCTCATCATATAATCATAAGAGTCCAGTATGATATGTATATAGATCATACCCCAATATAACAAAAAGGAACTTGAAATAATTGACATGAAAGTAGAACTTCAAAACGAGAAGGGTGAAGAACCACTTAAAAATTCGGCAGCCTAACGGCGCCACTTAAAACTTCAAAATACTGAATTGAAGAGATCAAATGGGGTCTCTCATCATATGAACATAAGAGTCCAGTATGAAATATATAGAGATCATACCCCAATATAACAAAAAGGAACTTGAAATAATTGACATGAAAGTAGAACTTCGAAACGAGAAGGGTGAAGAACCACTTAAAAATTCGGCAGCCTAACGGCGCCACTTAAAACATCAAAATACTGAATTGAAGAGATCAAATGGGGTATCTCATCATATAAACATAAGAGTCCAGTATGATATGTATATAGATCATACCCCAATATAACAAAAAGGAACTTGAAATAATTGACATGAAAGTAGAACTTCAAAACGAGAAGGGTGAAGAACCACTTAAAAATTCGGCAGCCTAACGGCGCCACTTAAACATTCTTAAAACGAATTGATGAGAGCAAGGGGGGGTCTCTCATCATATGAACATGAAATAGGAAGTAGGATGAATATAAAAGAACATCCTCCAACATAAGAACATGGAGTATAAAAGAAATGACATAAAAGAGATTACTTGAAAAGAAAGAGAGAGGTCGGATCCCTTACCTTAAAATGTAACTCTTAAACCTCAAAGGTTGGGAACTTGAGGGCTTGGGGGCACCTTTGGAGGACTCCTTGGGAGGTAATGAGACCAGAACTTCGTTGGGGAAGGGTGGGGAGTCTAATTGATGAGAGGAGGGCTTGGTATTTATAGGGAAAGTGAGGGGACAAGACATTAATGGCCAAGGGACACCTCACATGTGCTTTTCTCAAACCCATGTGCTCTCCCTTGGCATTTATCTTGGAGTTAGGCCACATGGGGCCCCCAAAACAATAATGCATCACCCTTGGCCGGCCAACCCTCAAAAGATCTCATGACATCATCATGACACCTTTATGATGTCATTAAACATACCGAAACCCTAAAACTGTATTTTTACTATTCACTAAAAATTCAACCTTCTCAGAATAACCCCAAAATTTCACCTTAACCAAATATCAATGCTCTGATTTCAAAAATGAAATCCATTTTATAAAAATAATTTTCTAAATATTTTTAATTTAATTTTTTAAATAAAAACACTATTCATCGAAAATTCACATTTTTCAGAAAAATCCCCAAAAATTACCATAACATAATATCGATGCTCTGAGTTCAAAAATGAAGTCATTTTTATAAAAATAATTTTCTAATTATTTTTAATTAAATTTTTAATTAAAAAACACTATTCACCCTGAAAAAACTAATACTTGAATAATAATTAATGAAACCGTTATTTAACTATTTTATTGAATCACATTACTTAATCAAGGTGCCTAGATTATTTTAAAACTTTCTTTAAGTGAGATTACTAATCCATTTGGTCATATTACTAATCCTAATCATAAAATCACTATTCATAATTTACTATTCATCAAAAATCAAGTGGATCTTATTAGACTCTAAATTTCGTACTGAACATAATTGTAGAAGACCATTTTTCGAAAATCATTACACATGTTTAATTATTTAAGGTTTACACAACCATTTTTAAAATATCCTTTTTCTAAAATTCATCAAAAATATGCATACAATATTTATCCGGTCATTTCAAAATTCATAAACATCATTATAAGAAGAAATCCAAATTTTTATTTAAAAAAAAGATTACACAAGGCAATTACGGTCTCGTTACATAACCCCTTATAATACCAGCATAGGACCTAAGAGTAAGGTGTGCTAGGGTGATAGAATTTTGGGGCGGCTCAGTCAACATTGCCTGAGTAGTAATTTCTATCAGTTTGAACTTCTCGCGAAGGCGATTCCGTTCTAGCTTCACATGATGAAGTTCGGCTTGGATTTGGTCCAGAGCAAAGCCCAATGGTGCTACCTCCTTCCCAATCTCTGTTAGATGGGCTTCGATCGGCCCAAGGCTACTAGGTGTGGCCATCAAATCTTCTTTCTATAATAATTAACCAGGATTACTTAAATTTAGAGACAATAATAAAAACATTTTGTTCACGGTGGTCATATTGACCGATGGTCATATAACACTCAAAAACCAATGGTCTCATTTTATTTATAATCATGTTTATCAAATAATTTTTTTTTTTGAGTATAAAAAATAACACATGAAATTAGGAAACAAGATTTATTCAAAATTTCGGGTCGTTACAATCTTCCCCCCTTAAGAAATTGCGTCCTCGCAATTTTTTTTAAATTGGGTTTTGAAATTTCATTGAAAGTCCCACATCGGAAAAAGAGTCAGTAACACCATTACTTTAAAAGAAAGAAAAGGAAGTACAAAGGCCACCCGAGTTAACCCACACTCGGGTTCCATGTAGGAAAACATGGACATGGAGGAAAAAAACAAAGGGTCAGTTCTGAGAGAGAGTGATAGAGAACATGATTAGGAGAAAGTTAACCATGAGAAAATCCCAAACTTATGATGTGTGTAAACGGTCTTTGATTACCTAGTAGGAAACGTAAACCAACAAAATTTTTGTTTTACGTTTCTTTTCATAATTTTGAGGATTTCATTTACTACATAGAACAAAAACATAAGAAAATATATCTACCTTCATGTAGAGTTTCACCCTTTAATAAGTTTTTACCAAAACTAATCCTTTCCCCCAAACGATGAGCATTCAAAACTACTTGGTCTCATCAAAACACAAGAATCATCTTCTAGAGAATCACATAATCCATAAAAGATTAACTATCTATTTCTTCTATCTTTAAACATTATCCCAAAACAGAAAGGGTAAGGTTAAACAACTCTTCAAAAAGGAAGAATCCCATAGGAATGGAAACTAATTTTAAATCTTCAATGTTCCATGGTAATACCCAAAGTTCATCATAGACCATTCCATAAATAACAGTCCTTAAAATTCCTCGAAATAAACCAAACTAAGATTGAAACCCAAATACAAGAAGGACTTGATAACATAGTCTTCCAAAATAAACTTCATTGTTCATCTCCAAACAACATCAACCACTCCTAACATCTTATAACAAAAATAGCTAACCTAAACATATTTTACCCAAGATAGTTTAATCATTCCCGTAAGTAACCTAAATTACTATAAGTCCAACTTAAATTCATTGATAAATCAAAATATAAATCAACCCTACTCCTCAATGAAAATACCGTAGTAATCTATTTACCTTGATCATATATGGTCCTCAAAATAGTGAACGTCTTCCAAAATAATAATCATCTTTTAATCCCCTAATCATCTCGGTCGTATTAATACGGAAATCATAGCATTTCCTATCACATTGGTTGTTGGGACATGTTCTTCCATTTCCCGCCATTAACTAAGAAAAGAAGCTATAATTAGGGGCTTAAATACATAGCCAATAATCATGCAAAGAAACTTAAAGCATCTAAGGATAACATGTAGAAGTAAAGTATACCCTAACTTGTGATCCCCTAGGTTCCCTTCTAGGTTATCCATGATCATATATTCTTATGTAAACCTTTATTTTATTTTATCTTTGTTCCTTTAACAATGGTTCATACTAAGCTTATGAATTTACCAAAGCATATCCCCCGGGAGTGTCGTAACCAAGAGTGCAGCAAGGCCCGTTGTCGTGTACCAGTTCCCGTTCGAGTCTAGCTCAAAGCGGTGTTTTCGGGTTTTACCCCTATGTACATCTGTGCCAGAGCCACCTCTACCTGCTCGTATCCAGACAGGGATGTATTTGCTTGGAAACCCCTTACCCAATACTCACCAAAATACCAGGAAGATTTCCTATATTAAACTTTTCTATAGGGTTCCTCCTAGAGTTTTCATATCCTAATTTCCACAAATAACTAAACCATCCTTTGATACCAACTATAGCATCCCACCTTTTCATCACATAAACTTTCATTACATTTTACAAAACCGAGGATCTTTAAGGTTTAGTGTCTTGGAAACCAGGAACATAATAAATGAAAGAAAAAAAAACATTCTTCTTAAACACTTGAAAGGATTCTCCTCAAGTTCATCCTAGGTTCATTACTGCATCTCATAACCTGGGAACACACATCAAAATAAAGGGTGAGCAGAAGGCCCAGTAAGGGAAACAAGAGGAACATTTTACATGTGAGCTTGATATACTTCAATAATGACATGAAAAGAACTTTAAGGCATGAGAAAGAAATCATGAGGCATTTCATAATAAAAACAACATTTTTCATAACTTGAATATGTGGCTACATCATTTAACATAGACAATCATGAACATATCACCAAGGTCCATCCCCAAGGTGTCATTTGAAAATTACCAAGGTTATTCACCAAGGTATCGTGAAAATTGTAATCTCTAGTGGTTACATCATTACCCAATGCATTGGAGCGCTATCAGGGCGCACCCTTAAATTTGCCTTTATTATCATGTGAGCCACATATATCATCATCAACCATTTCATAAATAACCCACATAGCATAAAATAAATGGGTTTCATTTCATAATCATAACGTTTTAAAAACCGCTTTAAAGACATGATCTTTACGTCACTTTAAACCCACAGAAAGGGAAAGCGGGTCTCATGTATGTAAATCCCAGAATTTAAAATGGAACATTTTGATATATATGTGAATACCCTTGTAGAAATAAGAGCTTTGAGTATTCACTTTATAACATAAAATAATTTTTGAGAAAAGAGAGAGACATTTTGAGACAGAAATTCTGCAGCATAACGGCAATGTTCCGAGGTTTTAGAAGACATTAAAAGAGAGGTAAAATGGGTCAAATATTCATAAATGACCCATAAAATAGTACATGGACAGAATAAGAAGGATACATGATCATGGTAATGAAATTTCAAGGACATACCATTTGAAATGAAAAACATGGAAGGAAGAAAAAAAAAATTAGATTTCTCTTATGAAAGTTCGGCAGCCTAACGACGTTACTTAAACATCAACAAAAATGATTTGAAAAGATCGAATAGGATCTCTCATCATGTGAACATAAGAGTTCAGTATGATAGATATAGAGATAATTCCCCAACATAACAAAAAGGAACTTGAAAGAATTGACATGAAAGTAGAACTTCAAAACGAGAAGGGTGAAGAACCACTTAAAAATTCGGCAGTCTAACGGCGCCACTTAAAACATCAAAATACTGAATTGAAGAGATCAAATGGGGTCTCTCATCATATAATCATAAGAGTCCAGTATGATATGTATATAGATCATACCCCAATATAACAAAAAGGAACTTGAAATAATTGACATGAAAGTAGAACTTCAAAACGAGAAGGGTGAAGAACCACTTAAAAATTCGGCAGCCTAACGGCGCCACTTAAAACTTCAAAATACTGAATTGAAGAGATCAAATGGGGTCTCTCATCATATGAACATAAGAGTCCAGTATGATATATATAGAGATCATACCCCAATATAACAAAAAGGAACTTGAAATAATTGACATGAAAGTAGAACTTCAAAACGAGAAGGGTGAAGAACCACTTAAAAATTCGGCAGCCTAACGGCGCCACTTAAAACATCAAAATACTGAATTGAAGAGATCAAATGGGGTCTCTCATCATATAAACATAAGAGTCCAGTATGATATGTATATAGATCATACCCCAATATAACAAAAAGGAACTTGAAATAATTGACATGAAAGTAGAACTTCAAAACGAGAAGGGTGAAGAACCACTTAAAAATTCGGCAGCCTAACGGCGCCACTTAAACATTCTTAAAACGAATTGATGAGAGCAAGGGGGGGTCTCTCATCATATGAAAATGAAATAGGCAGTAGGATGAATATAAAAGAACATCCTCCAACATAAGAACATGGAGTATAAAAGAAATGACATAAAAGAGATTACTTGAAAAGAAAGAGAGAGGTCGGATCCCTTACCTTAAAATGTAACTCTTAAACCTCAAAGGTTGGGAACTTGAGGGCTTGGGGGCACCTTGGGAGGACTCCTTGGGAGGTAATGAGACCAGAACTTCGTTGGGGAAGAGTGGGGAGTCTAATTGATGAGAGGAGGGCTTGGTATTTATAGGGAAAGTGAGGGGACAAGACATTAATGGTCAAGGGACACCTCACATGTGCTTTTCTCAAACCCATGTGCTCTCCCTTGGCATTTATCATGGAGTTAGGCCACATGGGGCCCCCAAAACAATAATTCATCACCCTTGGCCGGCCAACCCTCAAAAGATCTCATGACATCATCATGACACCTTTATGATGTCATTAAACATACCGAAACCCTAAAACTGTATTTTTACTATTCACTAAAAATTCAACCTTCTCAGAATAACCCCAAAATTTCACCTTAACCAAATATCAATGCTCTGATTTCAAAAATGAAATCCATTTTATAAAAATAATTTTCTAAATATTTTTAATTTAATTTTTTAAATAAAAACACTATTCATCGAAAATTCACATTTTTCAGAAAAATCCCCAAAAATTACCATAACATAATATCGATGCTCTGAGTTCAAAAATGAAGTCATTTTTATAAAAATAATTTTCTAATTATTTTTAATTAAATTTTTAATTAAAAAACACTATTCACCCTGAAAAAACTAATACTTGAATAATAATTAATGAAACCGTTATTTAACTATTTTATTGAATCACATTACTTAATCAAGGTGCCTAGATTATTTTAAAACTTTCTTTAAGTGAGATTACTAATCCATTTGGTCATATTACTAATCCTAATCATAAAATCACTATTCATAATTTACTATTCATCAAAAATCAAGTTGATCTTATTAGACTCTAAATTTCGTACTGAACATAATTGTAGAAGACCATTTTTCGAAAATCATTACACATTTTTAATTATTTAAGGTTTACACAACCATTTTTAAAATATCCTTTTTCTAAAATTCATCAAAAATATGCATACAATATTTATCCGGTCATTTGAAAATTCATAAACATCATCATAAGAAGAAATCCAAATTTTTATTTAAAAAAAAGATTACACAAGGCAATTACGGTCTCGTTACATAACCCCTTATAATACCAGCATAGGACCTAAGAGTAAGGTGTGCTAGGGTGATAGAATTTTGGGGCGGCTCAGTCAACATTGCCCGAGTAGTAATTTCTATCAGTTTGAACTTCTCGCGAAGGCGATTCCGTTCTAGCTTCACATGATGAAGTTCGGCTTGGATTTGGTCCAGAGCAAAGCCCAATGGTGCTACCTCCTTCCCAATCTCTGTTAGATGGGCTTCGATCGGCCCAAGGCTACTAGGTGTGGCCATCAAATCTTCTTTCTATAATAATTAACCAGGATTACTTAAATTTAGAGACAATAATAAAAACATTTTGTTCACGGTGGTCATATTGACCGATGGTCATATAACACTCAAAAACCAATGGTCTCATTTTATTTATAATCATGTTTATCAAATAATTTTTTTTTTGAGTATAAAAAATAACACATGAAATTAGGAAACAAGATTTATTCAAAATTTCGGGTCGTTACATAGAGTATCAAATGAGTATATCTAGTTGTTTTCTTGGATTCCTTGCGATGTTATCACATGTCTTGGTTGACACCCCATGGGGACTAATCTATCTAGTCATATATAACTGAGTATGGTTCAAGATGGAGTTTCACTCCTGATGGGTTCCCTTTGGATAGGTTAGTCAGATTATTTCCTTTTCGATGCTCCATTTTCTATTATTTTTTTTGGGTGCGTAATGAGTATTCTCATACTAACTACTGCATGGGATTTTCCCACATGTGTTGTGTCTTGTATAGACCATATGCCTTTCGATGGAGTCCCTGATAGACCTAAGGTAGGGGAACCATAGTGAGATAGAACGATTTATTTTTCTTCTAGATATGGGGTGAGGATCCTTCTGGTAGTTTCTTTTCACAGTGATCTCCTCCTTCATAATAGGTTGGATGCTTCTAGAGTTTTTTTTGTGGTCATCTGTTTTGTCCTTCTTAAGCATTCAGTATTTATTTTGTACTATTGGTTGGGAAAGATGTATTCATTATATTTAGTTTCCCTATTTTATATCTCTTAAATGTTTCGTGGATGGGTTTGTGGGTTCATGTGTATAGGTACCTTATGGAAAGGCCTCCCAATTGTTTGATATGTCTACTCGGTTCTTGTCTCCTACCCCTAACCTTTTGGGGGTGGGCATGGGGAGTTGGGGCCTGGTCCCCATTTGGTCGAGTCATAATAGAGTGGTATCAAAGTAGATTCCACTTTGGGACCGTAGTGTTGTGATCTTGGTTTGTGTTTCATAGTGATATTGTTAAGTTGTTCAATGTTCAGATCCCAAGGTAGAGGTTTTAGTGTTGGTGTGGTGGACAACATATCCATTCAATTGGACTCAAATAACCATCTTTTTAAATGGTACATTAGGACACTATTTTCATAGAAATAATGGTACATTCATCGTGTATGACCGTTTTTTGGGGATTTCTCTATCCTTATTGAGTCGTCTCCCCATATATACTCTTTGATAGTAGGGAATCTTGATTCTATTTAATAATTCCACCCAAATGATAGCTATACATGGTCCCAGGATGGGATTGTGGTGATGATCCTCCCCATTACGAGGCTTCAATGCAGGGAACTAGTTCTAAGGAAGCACCTCTGGGAGGTCTTCCAGTTGATCCACCACCCATTAAGTAGCTGGTTTTACTAATATCTCACATCGAGGATGCACATAGGCTAAGTTCACTACATGTGTTGGAGGGGAAATTACCTAGAAAGTATTAGGGTGGTCTAGACCCCCGTGTAGAAGATGACTAGATCAAGGTAGTATTATGTGTTTTTCACCTAGTGAGGGCACCTCACGATCATATGTTGGTCTTAGTTGTGAGCCTTTTATAGTGTTTGGTTTGGCAATGGTGGGTTTTAGTGATTCATTTCCATAAAAAAGACACATTCACCTGGGTGGAGTTTTTGTTACTCTTCCTGGAAGAGTTTAACACAACTTTGAGATTAATTCATATTCAAAATCATCTACAACAGAGGTAGGGTAGCATGACTGTGGTGGTGTACTCAATGAGGATCACCAACCTATCACATTTCTCCCAGAATATGGTTTGAGACCTATTCTTCAGAGCTCATATCTTTGATTTGGGCCTCTGTAGAGACTTTCAAGAAGGTGTAAACTCTTTGTGCCTTATATCTTATTTGGAGGTACGAGAGTGAGTTCTATTAGAAGAGATATTGTTGGTGAAGGGTAAAAAAAATGTGGTCTGCCATGGGGGTCATGAGGTTGAGGCATATGTAGTTATGGGCAGCTGGTAGATGACCTGATCATGATGTAGAAGGAATACCCATGCATAGACTCAAGAATTTGGGCATGTACTATAGGATCCACATCAGGGATCATGTATATCAAAGGAGATGTGGTGTTATGATTGTGACAACCAAGGCATCTTTCTAGAGATTGTTTGACCTACCCTGATGCTAAGAAGGAGTAGGTTGATGAGATGCCTTAGCATATGAAGCTCTTGGAGTAGGGAGTTCTGAAAGATGTTGGACGTAGTAGAGGAGCTGGGAGAGAAGTAAGAGGTGGAAGGCAGCTCAAGGTTCCCCCCCTCACCAAGGTTGTCCACTCAAGGCTTAGGGAGCTGGAGGATGCTGGTGAGGATAGCTACATGTTGTAGAGGCATTTGACCCAAAATATCTAGGGATAAATAGAGGTACACTCTATGTCATACCAATTTATGAATTATGATTTTGTAGATACTTTAATGAGGATCTCTTTTCTTTTTAGTTCCTTCTTGAGGTTTGTTCAGGTTGACATGGGTCATCGGTGTAACCCTGTGTTGGTGTTGTTTGAGATGGATTTGAATGCATGATGAGGGGGGGTATTTTCCCCATTGAGATGAATTTTTGTGATTTGAGTAAAATCATGAGAGAGAGTTAGTGATGTCGAAAGTAAATAGTATAATGGTGTGGTGGATGAGTTTCTTAGACTTCTCTATTCAAGGCCAGGTGACATGTTGGTGGTTATGATAGAGGTCGCCACAAGACCCATGGTTAGAATTTGGGAAGACCATTTATGTTCATTAATGCACTAGTGTTCTTGGTGTCACATTGCATGTGATCCAATCAAGGAGGACGTGATATAGTTTTATATGGATTTGAGCTCTCAAGGATTATGGATGCTTTCCCCATCGAGACATGTTCTTATCACGTGATTAAAACCTTGCAGATGAGTCTGTTTTTCTGAAATAAGATACTATCAAGGTGTGGTGGATGAGTTACTTAGTGTTATGATTTTTGGTAGGGGTTGTATGTTGGAGTGTTGGAGTTGGTCTGGGAATTTCCATTGGATATTTTCTTCCTGACCTTTTGATTGTAATCCATAGTGGAGGGAGATCCTTTATTTTTAACAATTCATTAGTAGAAGAGTTAAACCATTAAATTTTTCCACAGTGTGGATTGGTTTCCAACTATCCATACTCAGTTGGGTTTCTATTAGCGAGTATGGTGGTGCTTGTTGTTTGGTGAGTTGTGTTAAAGTTGGGGGTTCGGTGATGAAGGTCCCGGTAATACCCAGTGTTTTTTCATAGGAATCCCTATTTTTTTAGTCCTATCACATGCTTGGAGATATCCTTTAATGTATTATTTTTTATGAGGTCATGGTGAAATTCATCCAAGGTTGAATGTGATCTATGTAGTCACGTCAGTATTTGTGCCATGTTAGCGAGGCAATGTATGGCTAGACCCCAAAACTATTAGTGGAGTGTGGTTATTTTTCCCCACCTATAGTAGGAGAGGAGACATGTGCACTGTTTTCTCATGATTTCGACCTAGTTGGAACTTGAAAAAAGTGTTTTTTGGCCTTCATTGTTCCACTAAGTGTGTTCTTGGAAGCTGTATAGGAACTTCATGTGAGTCTACTGGAATGGGGGTTCTTTTGAAACTCAGTTTTATTTCCATATGTCTAGGATTCTAATTTTTAGGGATCGAAATCCATAGGGTCTAGAGAATATATTGACTCATGTTTTGACCTATAATACATTCTAATATTTCAAATAGTATTTTTGATTCTAGGGGCAGAGTGGGAATGGGATTCTGGGACCTAGAGAGACTCGAAGTGTTTATTTTAAAAATATTGATCATATTTTGTCACACATGCACAATTTCTCTTGAAATGAGAAATAACTAATTATGAGAGTTTAAGATTTGAATTATGAGAATTCATTTTAGTTCAGAAAGTATTTTTTTCCTAATATGTGACATAATTTTAATTAGTATAAGGGTTTTTTTTGGAGGCGAGTTGGGGGGGGGGAATCATGTGGTACAATTATTAATTAATGAAATTAAATTAACAATATAACCTAAACCCTCCCCTCCAATGTCGAGTGTTCATGATAAAATTTGAGTCATTAATCCGCTTTTATCCCATTAGTGATGAATGTAAACTAAGCTAATTTGAAGTGATGTGTTGCTACATATATTCATTCTTCACATTGATCTTCATTAGATTGAGGAGAATCCTAATCCATACATCATTCTACACCTGAAGCTTTGGTGTTTCACCCTTGAGGTTTGTGAATTTTTGTTTTCTTCCTAATCATCTTAATTGTTATTTGTTTTAAGATTATATAGATCTATTTTAATTTCTAGTGTTCCATTCCATGTTGATTTGTTGGTTTTGGGTGAACCCAGAGTGAATCAGGTGACTGATAATATAATTCCTTATTGGAATTACCATCTACATGGTGTGCGGTCCAATGGACATGTCATGTGTTCTTCTTGTTCAGGTAAGAAGAAACCATTGGGGACAACATGATGTGTACCAGATATACACATCATTTAGTGACCCCATATTGTGTGGCCGGAGGACCTGGACAAGGTATTCATGTAATGGTACATGGAAATGTAGAACTTCATAGACAAAGTACATGGACACAATGTGGTGAAAATGACCATAGTAAATCCACATGGACAAGTGGTCGTTTAGCTTTAAACACACCATATAGTATGAGATGCACATACTGTGAGGGACATTGATGGTCAGGTGGTGTGGTGGAATATTACGGTTGGGGTCACGAGGAAGAATATGTTGAGTATGGGATGTACATGTTGTATAATCCTACATGGGAAGGTGATCTGTGTAAACATGATACACAACCAGGTTCTCGGGTGGGTTCACACACCATGTGGACCCTCGTGCTTGTCGTGTACATTCTTCCTGTTCATATTGTGATCTTATGCATTCTATATATCCTTAATCTATCTCATATTTCGTTCTATGAGTAGCCTATCGAAAGAAAATTCCACATATAATGCAATGGTGGCCTCTGTTTGGGTCTGCGAGATACTATGTGGCATGTTTTGACCATTAACCTATTTTAGCTGATTAGAACCTAGGTAGTGACCATGGTGGACCACTAGGTTGACATCAGGGTCGGTACCCTTACATTTCACCTTAGGATGTAGTTCCCTATTACTCTTTATGCCAATATATAAGTTCTTCTCTACTGTACAAGGGTGAAGGTCTGCTACTTGCAGTAGTTTTGTGATAAACAATAGGATAACCATGAAAATACTTTCAGTGGTTCCTATCCGATGATGAAAATTAGTGGGGATATAAGAGATACATTGGTAATGTTTCTACCCTATATAATTAGAGCATGGGTTTCCCTTACCTATATGCTTTGGTATAGATGGGACTCCCTATGATGTGGGTGTGGGTTCTCTATCTATCTTGTAGTTCTTGAGTGTTGGTACACTTCTATTGGATCAGGGTGAAGTTTCCTTATATAATTTATATAGTTGGAGAAAATTCACACCTTATCGTGCTGGGGTGTGTTCCCTCCATAATAATCATCTATACAGAGTGGTACTCTCCTATTGGACCAGGTTGAGGGTCCTCTATCTGTGGCGTCAGTACTCACCTATCATCCAAGGGTGAAGGTCCTCCATGTGTAACGTATAGGTCGAGTGGGTACTCCTCTACCATACTAGGGTGTGGTTTCTCTCTACTTGGATTCAGAACTCTCCTATTGTTTCAGGGAATGGTTTCCCCATATAGTTTTTTCCACCAGAGTTGTTTCTCTCTTGTGATAGTAGGGAGTGGGTCCTCTAGCATGGGGTCGGTACTCCCTTATCATGTCAAGGTTGTGGGTACCATATAATATTTGTACTGGAAGATTTTTACTAGTCTATCTTACAAGAGTGTAGGTCCTATTTCAGAAGAGTGGTACTCCCATATCATACTAGGTTATAGGTACTCATCTAAGGATTCTTACTCTCCATCCTCGAGTAGCAGTGAGGTGCATGCCCTCTTTTAGTTAGAGATCCCTTTACTATTGAGTATAGTTATGAGGAGCAGTCCCCTCTACTAGTTATATATGACACCTGGTTAAGAGTTTTTGATCCCTTAATAGATTGATGTGTGGGCTACTCTATTTAGGAGTGTTATAGGTTTCCCAGGATAGTTAAGATAAAGTACTTCCTCGAATATGTGGATGCGAAGGGGTGATTGTTCCTCTATTATCTCTCGCTTGAGAGAATGCACATGGTACATAATCTAGAGTCATTCTCTCTCAACTGTGTGAAGGGGTGAGGTCCAGAAATATCTACATGGGTTCTTAAAACCTGGCATAGAAGACATGTTTTTCATGAAAGGACCTCTGAGGATGGGCACTAGATATAGAAAAAGTGATTTTGTTCCAGATGGAGTGTATCTTTGGTAAATGCTCCACCTCGGTTTTATGATCTCATGGAGTTATTTCTCCTAGTTATGTGTTACCATTATATCCCCGAGTATAATCATGTAGCTGGCTATGATTCCAGATCTTCAAGAGACATAGAGTCTTAGAGGATTATAATTGGGTGTTTTCTGCGAGTCCATGTATTTTTGTCACATGTCTAAGTTGAAACCCCTTATAGAAAGAGTTTACTAGTCATATATAGCTGATGATGGTTTGAGACAGAGTTTCTCCTTCATTTATGTCCAATCTAGCTTAGTCAATGGGACCATTTACTTTCAGTTTCTCCGATTAATTTAGGGATTTTTTGGGTAACTATTTTTTATTTTTATACTCACCCATATATAGGATTTACCCACACATGTTATGTATTGTGTAGAACTAAATCCTTTTAATAGGGTCCCTAGTGGACCTGAGGAATTTAGAGCTAAATGAGTTAGACTGACCAACTTTTTTATCAGAGCTAGGCTGAGGATCTTTTTGATTGTTTTTTGGGAAGTGATCCCCTCCTTCTGAGTAGGTTGGATTCTTTAACAGTTTTTTGTGGCCATTTTGTTTTACATTTTTATTCTTTTAACACTTCTTATTTTACTCTAGTTTGGGATAGATGTGTGCATACATTTTAGTATCCATACTTTATTATATATTTACTTTTTCATGGATGTATTTGTGGGTGCATGCATATATGTACCTTAATAAAAGTCCTCCCATATGTGTGGTATGATAAATCATCACTATTTTTCAGCCCCTGACCTATTTAAGATAGGATTGGGGAGTTGAGGCTTGTTCCCCATTAGGTATGGTCATGAAATTGATGCAAATATAAATTTTAGTAGAATTTTGATTCATTTTCTGGGTTCAATTTTTTATAACTTTGAAAAACATGATAGTAATATGATGAAAAACAATTATTGCTATATTGTTTAATTTTAGTGCACACAATTTTCCTATTGTTTTTCCCATGAGAGGAATGGTTACAAGATGGAATAGTTGTGGATGAATAGTTTCCCAGATCATTGAGTTGTTATAGTACCGAGTCCCTGACCTGAGCTCAATGTTTAATTCTAATGAAATTTGAACAACCAAACTATATTGAGGTATTGATGAACCCATGATCGATCATTACCCATGTAATCTAGGATTGACCAAGGATCCCATTTTCAAAGAAGGAGCCCAATCAATGATCTCTTGTTGGGGGAACCTGAAAAAGAAAGAATTAAGTAATTTCATGAATTTTTTATTGAAATAAAGTTGAATAGAACTTCACAATCCCCCAAAATGTCTATGATTCTTCATGCTAAACAATATAATATTTCAGTTGAGGCATAAAATTTGGAAATGGGAAAATAATTTCCCAAAGTTGAGATTCAAAACTCAAGGCCAAAAATACATCATTTTTCTTATTATCTATTATAATCCATTAAGTTAATCATGAGTGAAGATGATGATTTTTGTGATCACTACATTACACAGAATATTCAAGGGGATTCATATGTCATTGTGGGTGGTTAGATATTTTTATAGGTAATTCACTAAATGATTTTTAATAACGCCTCAAAATGTCCCCAATAGATTTTTTTTACATCCTATTAGATTAAAAAGGATATAAATTAATATTTTAATGTTCTAAATAAGAAGAGGTTTTATTATTTATGATTAGAAATTTCATAGAAATGGGAGGAAAACCCTAATTTCCCCAGTTTCTTTCATTTTATTTTTTGTTACTATTTTTTAAATACACATTCAATGTTCGTTCTTCATTCCTCATGTTATATGATATAAAAACATTAGAGATGAAGAGATAACAAATGAGTCATAATCTATGGGAAAATATCTAATACCTCTTTGTGATATAAACTTCATGTTGATAACCATTATCATCTTTCTCATAGAAGAAAATGACTGTATAAGTGGTGAAGATAGAGGATGACCGCCCATATAAAGTATTCATCAAAATTTTCTATTCATATTTACCCTCATATCATATTAGATATATTGAGAGAGTATCTAGGAAGTTTAGTGTGATTGATGATCTTATGATGATCCCTTAATCTAGAAATATATTCTTGGATTGAGCCATTAAAATGGGTGTGACTTTCACATTTTAGAGAGTATTTATGCACATGATTAGATTCCTATCATAGGTATTTATCATTTTTGGTTATTGGGGTGTCTGAACTATGAGTTTGATAATGCACTAATTAGGGTTAGGAAATGACATGATCCATCAAGATATCAATGATAATTTTTTTCATAATTAGCACCCTTCTTAGGCATATCATACATAATACCTTTATCTATCTCATAGGGAGTGGAACTTAATAATGGGTGAGGTCAGATTATGATTAAGGATAAACAAGGGAGATTTCAATATAACATGCTTATTATTTTATGAGAACATGATAATAAAATTTGAATCATTATACCCTGCATATCATAGACCATAAACTTCTATCATGAAATAAATCATGGATGTTCATAAGAAATAAATAATAAAATAATTAATTTACATTGGACATGATAGGATAACATTGTTATAATAAATAGATTTTTTTAAAACACATAATAATAGAAAACCATATATTAAGGAAACCCAACAAGATATTCATAACATGTCACTTTTGGGCTAACCACCCATTTATGTACTTTGGGCTTGGGATAACCTCCCATGTACCCTCTTGTTGGGAAAGGGAAAACCTCCCAAGTACCTTCTGAGATCATAGAACATTTGTTGTTACCTAATGAAATAATTGGAGATATAGGTCCCACCCTTATCATAATCTACACATTTTTATTCCACATGATCAAAAACCATTAATCATATCAGAACTAATGAATAGAAATGGAATTCATAAACATTTCATTATATCATAACCCGTGGTAAAGAAATGAGGTTAAAAAAAATCATCACAGACAAAAACCATCCAACGAAATAATAAGAATTGTATCATTGGATTATGTCTCCAATAAATCATAAGTTACATCAATGGATTTCATTTTTCATGGAAATGATTTTGGAAATAAACTAGGGAAATTTTTTGAGGAGAATAAAAATTCATCAAAAATTAAATTTTAAAACTAACAATTTATAAAAAGATTATGTTAAGGATTATCTTAGAAAATAGTAATTAAATGTTATAAAGGAATATTAAAAACATTGAGTTTTTATGATGACAGAAACTATGGAGAACTTTAAAAAATTATATATTTCATAATTTCGGTAAAATCTTAAAGAAAATATTTTTAAATTTACATTAATATTCCTTTTATTTTTTTAGTAAAAAATCAAATATTGGTTACAAATGACTTTAAGGAATCCCAGGAGAAAGTTAAAACATTTCTAAAAATATTTTTTTAGGAATTCATGGATATAGAAGAAAAAACATTTATGAGTGAAGAGTGAAATAATGTTGGTTTTATTTAAAAAAAGCATTTTTTTAATCATGAGTATAGAAAGAGTATAAAATGAAGCGAAAAAATTATTCTCAAGAAATTAACACAGGATAATAAATTTATTTTTTTTGATATATATTTCATAAAAAAATTTCATCCATATAATAAATATATATATTCCTGATAAGTGATGAGATTGTATCATAAAACCCTTAAAACTTTGGAAAAATTTGAATCATAACACCCATGAATGATGATATTTAAATAAATCTTAAAATATAATGAGACTATATAAATTCATGAAATTAAAATTAAAAGGATGTATATAAACACCTCATACAAAATATTGGTGCATAACATAACATATGTCCCAATGAAGACATATCGAGACAAAACATATCTTACCTCAAGTCTTGACATCCTTCTTACATATTTAAACCTCATGTATAATAAATATAAAATTATTATACATATATTATAGAAATATAGATGAATATATAATACCATATATGGTTTTTCTATAAACTTTTATTACCTATTTATTAACAATACCTAGTTAAAACCACATTTCACATAACTACTATTTTATTTTTCTTGTATATTTGGATTTTTTGTTTTTGGTCCAATTTTTTTTATCATGGTTCTATTATCACTAGAATTTTAATTCTGATATTAATATCATATTGATAAATTATATATATATATTAATCCATAAAATTTAATGATAGAAAATGAAATAAATTATTCACGGAGAAGGAGGGCTATATGTATGCATAAACGATATATCCATTTTCCTGATGGATGAAAAGTAAGGGAGGTAAATAATATTTTACATTAAAAAAATATTTTTTATTTTATTCTTAGAACATATATTAATTAAATTTACACTAATTACATTCCATGAAATGTATTCATGAAAATGTATCACATCGCTTCGTGATGAGGTAGTTCGCCGTACACACGAAGGACATTATCATATCACCCATGGAATGGAAAGTAAATGGTATAGATTCTATTTTAATTAAATAAATATGGTTATGTTACAAATACTATATATATTCATTAAATATTTCCTTATTTCCATACATGTAATACAGAAATGGAAAACACATCACATTGGATTGTGTGGCGGTAGTCTACTATACACACGAGTGGTGTTATTATTTTCCAATAGGGTGGGAGTTAAGAAGTTAGACGTGTTAATATAATTAAATATGTATAATCATATCATAGATTTAATATACAATCATTAAATATATCATTATATCCATATGTGGTAGGTGGTGATGGGAAATGAATAATAATGGTTCACAATGTGGTAGTCATCCATACAAATGATCAAGGATTTTGTTACCCATTTCATAGAAATGTTGATGGATATAAGTTATGAAATATATATAATAAAATATCAGTATATGTGAGACAATATTTTCATTATATTAAAAAAAATTATATAGATTTTAAGGAGTTATAGGATAAAATAAAACTAGATTTATTATTATCTCATGTCTGGAAAACACATAAGTTTAATGTTAAAATTTTGATCAAAAATATTATTTATAAATTTATTTAAAATCAATCATAATTTTTTTTTTATGAATTTCGGTAAGGCATGTTTGTTCACAAAAAAATAGTTTTTAGAAAAATATTTCATTTATTTTCAAATGGTTCTTATTTTCATTTGAAACTAATTAGTTACGAAATAATTCATTTTATATACATGTGAAACCCATATATTTTCATAATTTAGATAATACTATTCATTTAAACTATTCCAACATCTTGGGGATAACTATCATAATAAATAATAATATTTTAATAAAATTTTACATTTTGTTAAAACTTGATGTTACATGTAGTGAAAGATATCGACAAAATTAAATTTATTTGAAAATATACTTCATAAAAACATGGTGTTACATTATATCCCCATAAAATGAATTTCTGTCCCAAAATTCCATCACTTTGGTATAAAAAACTGAGGATACTTCC
This sequence comes from Viscum album, assembly GCA_963277665.1. Classification (NCBI taxonomy): domain Eukaryota; kingdom Viridiplantae; phylum Streptophyta; class Magnoliopsida; order Santalales; family Viscaceae; genus Viscum; species Viscum album. Next base: position 859,474,078 of record OY728143.1, on the reverse strand, counting down.
ACCTCATCATGTTATTAGGTTCAAACATAGATTTATAAATATATTTTCATCACCAAAAACATTTACCATGCGAGTGGCCTTATTTCATAGAACAATATCTCTATGATCTAGAAACTCTAATGGTTTTTCCTGATTAGAACGTTTTTACTCTAATAGTATGACCTAGGAGTTAAGTATAAGTTATTAATCAAGTATTCACTTAATTAAGGGAGATACATGGAACACATCATGAACCTGAGACAGGTTTGACCAAATGATAAGCTACTATAACGATATGATCAAGAATTTAAAAGGGACTGATATACCTTGGGATTAGTTTTCCCTTATTTCATTCATATATAAATTCATAGAAACACCTTAAAACTTACTGTAAATTCTCTATTTTGTTAATTATTATCAGTATAAATTTTTGGTTGACTTTATATGGCCCCTTATGTGATATTGAGTGAATCTAACATTCTCTTTAATTTCTTCAGCTATCTTAGGTAACAATAACATTATTTCACCAACTTCATTCTAACATGTTGGAGATCTAGACATATTTCCATAGAGGTATTAGTATGAATCAAATTGAATGTTTTTATTAGAAGCAATAATTATTAGAAATATAAATTAGAGGAATATGTTGATCCAAAATACCTTTAAAATATATATAATAAGATATTAGCATATCTTCTAGGGTTTGAATTGTTCCATAAAACTAACCATCTCTTTGAGGATGATATAAAGTGTTGAATCACAATACCGTATCAACATCATCATGAATAATTCACTAGAACACTAAGGTAAACCTTGAATCCCGATCCAACACAATGGAATTTGGTACACCATGCAACATTACTACTTCATTAATGTACATTTTTTTGAAAGATGATCCAAATAGAAATATTTTTATGATAGCGATGAGGTGTGATGACTTTTGTTTTAAAATAGACTATAACCCATACAAAATTTTTCTCTCTAGGAATTTTGGGGTGTTCGATGTTAAATTACATGATGATATTTTCCCATTTCCATTCTGATATGGCTAATGGTTGGATCATCCCCTTAAAAATTTTTCTCTCAATTTTAAATTACTAAAATACCTAACACCAAGATACCTACTCAAAAATATATCTCTTTATGTTTTCCCATTACGAATATTATTTTTCATAGTCTATTACTTGGTGTTAAACCTTTATCTCACTTTGTATGTGTGTTCATGCCTTACATCCTTACCAGATGTAAAAATGTTATCACCTAGATTGTGGGTCATCCTTTTTAAAAAACTATATTAATATAACCATTGAAATGTTCCAAAAATTTAATAACCCATAATTAACATAACATCAAAGATAAGATAAACCAAATAGGTTACCAATAAATTTAACTATACAACCACACAATGTAAAGGTATTCCTCCTCAAATAATATTTTCCACCAAAACATATTCCAAACCAATGGTTTGTATTAAAATTAATTTCTCCCAAACTATCCTAACTCTGAATAAAAATCTATCACATAAAACCTAAAATGGGGTGTTTAAGCCTTTGAAATTATGATCATCTATAAACTCATAAACTCATAATGGTTCCCATAACACTTAAGTTAATCTTACATGGAGACATATATACTTACAAAACATAATTCACCCTTTATTCCTAAAATAATATGTAATCTTGTATAATAACATAACCATTAGAATATTGGGTTTATCATTACACTAACAAAATATGAAATTTAATTTCATTATCTAATAATACATGTACTGGGTGATAATCAATACTCAATTAACATCAAATTCCACTAAAGTATGAATAATAATTTTTTCATTAGGATCATTAATATAAAATCAAATATGAAATTCTTAACTTACTAGTGAACGATAAGTCCCTTGATTACCACAATTCACTCCATCAATTGTGATTGAATAATAATTCCCTATTTTTCCACGGTCTTAATTTTTTTATTATGGAATATAATCCTCCTAATCCCATGGAATTCTAAAAACATTTCCATGAAGAAATTGATTGTGGGTGGTTTCTTATGGGGAGATTTCCCACAATTTACATTATTTAATATCTTGTTCCCATAATTTCATCATTTTATTTTCTGATGACCTTCATTAACATAGTTAAAACATTTACCAATCCCCTTAAAACAACTCACTACATGTTTCTTTCTGCACATTGAGCATGAAAGAATTTTCATGTTCTTCATTCCATGTTTCTTAGTGTTTCTCTTGAACTTATTCTTTCTTTTCTAATATAAATCATGATATTGATGGGTAACTCCAATATCCATTACCACCTTGAGAGAACATTGAATAATATATTCATAAATAATGATTTCTATTATGGGTAATTCCATTTATAGAATTGGATTTAATCTTCTGAAGATTTCGTCAAACCAACCTTCAGGTCAGATGATAATTCCCGAAGTGTACCTCGTAATTATTATAAAACATTCCTCATAGGAACAAACTGATTCATCTTTATTCTTTTATAGATCAAGAAATTTATTTATTTTAATATATACATTACGAGGGAATTACCTACTAAAAATTAATCTCTTAAACTCGCCCAACTCCAGGGAGTAAATTTCATCTTATTTCCCTATATAAATGATTATATTACACCACTGATATGATTCTGCATCCAAATAATAGAATGAAAAAAATGATTTTTCATGTTCTAAATACTAGAGATAGGAAACAATATTTTTCAACGTTAATAATATATTTCTCATCAACTAATGGATTAGAAGAATGAATAAAATATAGTGTATTTTTCCTTATAATGGACTTAATAAAACATTTTCCCCTTCATAAATCATTTGGAACCTCATCATGATTCATTTCTTGAGAATTTGTTTTGTGAGAATAACAATGATATTTTTCATTCTAACTCAATGAAAATTTGGTTGCTCATAATTATTATCATTTAATTATCAATTGCATTCCGAATTACCATGGTCTCTTTGGGTTCTAGCTATTGAATAAATCAAAAAAATATTGTGTGAAACAACACTTATAGTGGGAACCCACATAATTATGAAGAATCACTTATAAGATGTCTAAATCATGAAAACATTAATAAAATATATGCCACCATAGGCATAACCTAAGTCAATAAGGGTCATTATTTAAATCCTTAATGATGGTTTATAAATAGTCTTGAATTTAAAAAGTATATCCACTAATAGTGTAAAACCAAGTGTGTAAAATGTCCAGTTTTCTTGTACCAGGTTATGCTCAAGTAAACCTGGTGATCCTTTTTCAGATTTATTACCCCTGGGGGAATAGGTTCTAGATAAATGGATGTTTATAGTATCTAGAAATATATTTATTTCAAATAATACAACTCAATACATTCTTCTTCAATATTCTAGGACATTTTCCTAAATATTTAACTATCGTTAGTATTATCCAAAGGCCCGAATAGCCCGAATTCCTTCTTTTTTATTGATTTTTGATAACCCCCAATCATGGTATGATGGGGGAACCCTTAAAAGGCCTATAGGCTTAGATATTACATGACCCATAGGACTTAGATAAATATCCAAACTATAAGTACCTGGAACATCTCCTCTACAACATATACAACATGATATCAGCTCTCCACATTTGTGTGACTGTTCTACTAGGATTATCATGCATGAAATGGATATTTACAATGGTAATGACCTACCATCTATTTCCTTATACATGTCCTTATGGATATAAATAAGGTTTTATATTCACATCTTACAAAGTTTTAACTAAATGTTCATCTAATACCAACAATAGATACCCAAACATCTCATAAATAAATATCACATCTTAATATATGATATTAATTACATATCATAATGATACACACTATAATAATATAGGTCTACCTCCTTTGGAAACATGTATACATAAGAAACTGGTCTGTAAGTGAACTACATCATCTCCCATTGAGTTCTTCAAACTAGAACCCTTATTACAAATATAATTCAAAAAACCATTCTTTAAAACCTGAAGAAAAAAAACCTTAGAAATGGTGATATTATATTCACAATAGGGGTAACTAAGGGATATATCAACATAAAATGAGAATAATTGTATGAGAATATGAGAATAAAATTTGAAAAATAGTACCCTGAAAATCATAGATCATAAACTTGAGTATTGGAAAAAATCTTTATTATTCATAAGACATGAATAAAAAAGGATTCAAAGAACATATGAAATGAGACAATGACACTAGAATAATACATAGTGTTATGGAACACAATTAATCTTAAAAACCCTATTTCTAGGCTACCAAGGATGATATTCATAACATGTTTGGCTTAAGCTAACACTCATGTACCTTCTTTGGTCTTGGGATAACCTCTCATGTACTCTATATTGGGCATAAGATAACCTCATTCATAACCTATAAGATCATATAACATTAATCATTACCAAATTCATTGAAGAGTGGTATAGGGCCTACACCCAAGATAATCCATACAATTTTGTTCCATAAGATCATAAAACATCAATTATATCAGAACCAATGAAATTAAATGTGTATCATAATCATTTCATCATATCACAACACATGGAAAAAAAATGGGTTTCTTAAAATTCAAAAGGAATATTTAAAAAACACTTTTATAAAATAAAAATTCCTTTAAAATTTTTGAAATGATTTTCTTTGAAAATATTGTTTTAAAATTAAAAAAGAATATTGAAAACATTTAGTGGTCATAATAACATCATATTTCATACCCATAAAAAATAATATTCCATCTGGATTTTCATTATAGTATAATCATTTTTAAAAAAAAATAATCGATGATTAATTTTAAAAATTTATTTTCAAAAAGTAAACCCTGGATAAAAATGACCTTTAAAAATCCTAGAGGAATATTAAAACATTTTTAGAAAAACATGGATATGGAAGAATAACATGTTTTCAACTGAACAAAGAAATAAAGTAAATCTTCCATGAAAAAAATATTTTCAAATAATGAGTATATAAAGAGGGGAAAATTGAGACAAAACATGTATTATCAAAAAAACTATAGGATAAAAAAATTCATGAGTTTCTTGTTTGATAGTTCATGATATTTCATCATTGGATATTTAAACATAATGATTACTGATAAATAATAAATTGTATCATAAAACCCTTACCCCATTGGTAAGATCTGAACTATAGGATACATGAAAGAATACCATTTAATAAAACATGAAATATCATCATAATAAATAAATTCATAATATGACATGTCAAAGGGTTTGTATATATACCTCCCGAAAGAAGATATGTTCATAACATATTCTATGTCCCATCGAAGAAAAATTAAGATAAAAATCCCTTACCTTATATCTTTACTTCCTTCAAACACGTTCAAACCACTTGTGTAATAATTATTATTTTCTTATAAATATATCATAAAATCAAATTTTGGGAAATTATTTATTTTTCAGGTATAATTTGAATTTTTATTTTCAGTCCTCTTAATTTGATCATGGCTTTTTCATCTCTAGAAAGTTAATATATATATATATAATATTAATTATATATGTAACTAGGGTATTCTATAAAATATATATATAGAAAATTGAATACACCATTCATGGAGATAGTGGGTTGTAACTACACATGTATGTTATTTCCATTTTCTATATGGATAAAATGAATGAAATATAAATAATATATTAACTGAACATAATCATTTTTATGTCATATTTATCATATATATTCATTTAATATTCCCTAAATACCATACTTCAATGAATTAATGAAAAAGGAACCATATCACATCGTGAGGTGGTAGTTCTCCGAACACATGAATGATATTGTAGTACCCCCACATAATTGAACACATGAAGTCATATGTGATATTATAATTACATAAATATAATAAAGTTAAAATTATCATATGTATTTATTTAATATATTTATATTTCCTTGAAATTAAAATATAAATGAAAAAAACATCACATAGGTTCATGAGGCGGTATTCCGCTGTATGCACGAGGGACACTATTGTTTTCCAAGGGGTTTTGTGGAAAGATAGTAGATATGGAATTATAATTCTAGAGGTATCATAATATCATAATTACAATATATAATCATTTGATATTCCATTATATATATCTATGATAGGTGTTCATGGAAAACGAATAACATTGTTTCTTAAGGCCGTAGTCCACCATTCACATGATCGATAGTTTCATTTCACATTTGATGGATAAGGAGGTGCATATAAGTTATTGCATTAAAATAATAAAATATTAGTATATTTTAGATACTAGTGTTATTATATCATCATAATTTAATAATAGTTTTAGGTGATATAGGAATAAATAAATCAAAAATGCATGTTTGTAGACAATACCGCTTATTTAGATAACCTCTTTAGGTTTAGTCCTCAAGACTTCTTATGTGGACAACTTAATAAAAATAAGACCTATTGGATATGGGTTCCCAATTAAGAAAAAATAATTTTTAGGTATTTTCTTAACCAATGGTTTATGTATTTGGGAAGGGTAGTGGAGAGTGGGTTGCCTTTTATAAGTGAAAGAGAAGACACACATGGATTTTTTGAAAAGAATAAAGTGTAACCAAGTTTTTAAAATGATAAAAATCTCAAAATGAGTCATTATTGACCCTTATAAGTGATAAATTCAAAAACAATTCCATCTAATAGGGCTTGGATAAGTTTATAGGTCATTTTACCCCTTTTTATTTAAGTTTGACCCCTATTAATCCCTTTTTAACTTTAATGGCGATAATTATTTTTTACCATTTTTATTATTAATTATTGAAAGAAATTGATTATAAATTTTTATATAATATTAATTATTTTTATTAAAAACATTGAATCAATTTTTCTATATTCTACACATGGAAGTGGAAAATTTTTAATTTAAAATTAAACAAGTACACATAAAGAAAAATTGGTTTTCCAATGTGAAAATTCTCAATATTTTAAAATATTTTTACGTAATAGTTAATTATAAAATGATTTCAATGAACTAAATTGGATTAATAAGTATATAATTTAACTTATTTTTCTTTTAAACGCATATTAAAAGAAAATTTATACTGTAAATGACTCAAATGAAAAAGAAATTTTTAATAAAAATTAGTATTATATATTTTTCAATGATGAATTTATCCTTTCAGAAAATTATCAAAAGATCACTCCAAGATAATTTTGAAATTATTAATTAAAAAAATAAGTTAATTTTTTAAAATAAAATTTATAAAGGTTTTGAAAATTAATTTTAAAATATCTTCACAAAATTAGATAATATAGATTTTCAGAAAATTACTGTTTTTATGCATGAAATTTGATTTATTTTCATCTCATATATAGAAAATAGATAATAAAAATTATAAATATTTAATTGTTAATATAATATAAAAAATTCTTTAAAATCATTCACAAAAGATTATTTGTATAATTCATTGAGGTAGAGCACATTTGGGTGCTGAGAAAAAGTTTTTTAAAAATTATTAACTTTATTTTTAAAAGATTTTTATTTTTATTTATAAATATTTGGAAAACACGAATTAATTTTATACACATGTGTAGACTATATATTTTCTTAATTTAATTATTACTATTAATAACCATTACTCCAATTGCTAATAAATAACAATCATTTTAAATACATATATTTTGATAGTATGTCACACTTCTTTAAAACTCGGTGTCGCTTGTAGCTCAATATATAAATTAAATTAAATTTATTCAAAAAAAATATTTCCTAAAAAATCAGGGTGTTATTTATTGAGGTCATACAATCTTCATTCCTAGAACTCTCCTTCTCAGTTTTTTTAATACTTACAGTTCAAGTATTATGATGTAGTATCGATTCATCTTTCTTGACACATGGATATTCTTCACAGAATAATACTATCAAACCATATCACTCTCATCACATATTTTTTTTACCCTTACTATAATATATATATATATACACACATATAGTGGGATAATGTGAAATAGTAGTGTTGACCATAATTCTTCTAAAAAATCCAATTATTCCAACAACCATATGATTACAAAGATTTGAATTTATATGTTTTTGGTAATTCAAAAAAACCCTCCCATATTTCCTGAAGACTCAATATTTTTCCTTTAATTCATGGTATATATATAAAAATAACAATATATAGATAAAAAAATAAGCAGTATTGGAACATGCATGGCCAACCGTCATTAATCCTTCCCATAATACATGTATCTTGAAACTCCATAAATGCATGGGATCTTATGCATATTTCAGTCACACATACTCCATATTTTATATAATATGATTCCCTATGAATAATCTCTTTATAAAATAATTATATATTCATGTAACAAGATTCTTGATGATTAGAAACTTAGGAACACATCACCAAGTATTGAATGAACTAAATCATCTTTCCCTTTTTTATTTTTCATGGGGTAGATCATATGGATAAACAGTCAATGATCCTACCACGTAGTTAGAAGTACTCCCATGTGGGTTATTATTCAATCATGTTTTCGATCATATACCATGTGGTAAATCATTTTACCTTGTGGTTTAATCAACCTACCATCATACCCACTATTAATCCACCCTCTTCAAATTTTCAAATAATTTTTTATTATTAAATTTCCTTTGTTTTTAGAATGGATCAGGATAACAATACAATATTATTGGTATCACTAAATCTTCATTCAATTTACATCATTTAGATATAAAAACACACCATATGAATCATGTGGTTTTTGAATTAATCATACGATAAATATTATATTACTTCTTGAAATCTCACTTTAAGAAAATTGTCATGTTCAAATGGCTAAGTTGATCATAGGTGTTGTGTTATGGTTCTTTGACAATGCAAAAAACTAGCCATGGATAGAGTTATAAGGAATTTTACCCAAACTACATCCTGATGTTAATTAAAAAAGTCTAGTTTCATTGATAACATTCTCACACACATGAATAATTTTATTCCTAATATGGAAGAAAACATATGTGGATGAATTTTATTTGGAATATCATGTATTAAAAATAATGTGTTCCATGTATTAAATTGTACAGTAAATTTTTTTAACCAATCAGACATCAAACTAATGGATGGTAAACTACACTAAATATCACATGGAATATAGACATATCATTTAATAAATCCCAGGTGGATCTAGTTATCTACATTGGCCTCATGTGACGACCTACACATGTGAGACCAAACAATCTCATCCCCTTTCATTGACCATCACTCTTATATGCATGCACATTAAAACACATTCTTATTCTACCCATAACATTCCCATATATAGTTTATTTGGTTGGATATGGATGATTTGGCTAATGTGATTTCCCCTGGTGGATATGGTTCATCTAGCACCCATGGAGAGCCCAAGTTGGAGAACACTTTTAAAATATTTCCCCGTTAGAAAATTCATATAAAAAATATCACAAAATTGTAACATCCTACATCCTAATTATTTAATACCATCTTCAAAGCCAACATTATTATTTTCTTTTATCTCAACATTCACCTTCATCCATAACACTCTATGATATTAGAATCTACAAGATAACTTTTACTTTGTTGAAATTAAATACCTTATAATGTTCAAAGGAAAGAACATATTTTTTTCATACTAAAGATAAAAAAACATTAAATAAATTCAACAAAACCTTCAAATATTTGTTATCTAAAAATTATTGGTAAATTTATATTAAAAAACAATATTTGATTCATATTATCCAAGAAATTATTATACATTATTATTAATCTTCCTCAAGGAATATACATTAAGCAAAATTGATACTCCATAACTATTAACAACAAATACAACAGGCACAAAGGTCATTCAAAACCTATATAAAGGTGAAACAAGATGAATAGAAATGTTCCTAATCATGTAAGGGTAATCCCATACATTTAAAGACCTATGTATGTAATCTTATGTGATTTTGAAGATACATCAATGTTAGGTCCTAAATATTAAACATGTTGCAAAAGGGTACCCAAAACATTCTTGAATGTTGTATAATGTTAAAATCAAACCTATGTCAAGTTATCACCACACTACAATAAAACACATAAAGGTAAAAAAAGATTAAAAAGGCTATGAAAATGTATTTTAATAGGTATTGAAATATACAAAACCCCAACTATCAAATCAAATTTAATCCCAAAAGTAGAACTAAATTCTAAAGACAATATGGGAGCTGAGTCTTTGAAATCTGAAGAAGAATTCAAATAATACAAAAGAAAACATTAAGAATAATCAAGATAAACATGGATGGGATATTCCTGGGTGATATTATCTTAAATAATAGTGAGAAAATTTATTAATAGTAATATGATTCATATAGAGATGTGGTAAATGTGATGCATGAAGGTGTTTCATGTGATAAATTCATGTTGCAATCATTATATTCTGGGTTTGACATATTAGATAGGGTAATCATTAAATAATTAATTCCATAGGAGGAAACTTCAGGCCAATAGTGATATGATGACTAATTATTATGGATAGGGGTTGGATTGTAGGTGAAAGTCAATATTATAGGAGGAACAAAGAAGATAAAAAAAATGCGAAAGTAGATATATGAACATGATAGAGATGAAACCTCTTATTTCTTATCAAAATTTTCAAATTTTATTTCTATATAATATTATTGTGATATTATATATAATAAAAATGAATTATAATTAACTTATTTGATATTGAATAAAATTATTTTCTTCTACAATTCTATCATGTTCTTATCTTATTCCTTTAATATTGTCATACATTTATCTTGGCCATATAAAATTTAGTATAATTATTATTTTGTATTAATTAATTGAAAGAACAAATCCCATGTCAGAAGTAATTTAAAATCAATCAGTAAACAAATAAATGAAAATAATGTGTCAGTAAGTTTTTATTGGATAAACATTCATAATCGTCAACAATTTATCTTATTAAATAATTCCTTGATTATAAAACATTCTTTAGAATATTATTTCTTTACAATAATATACATCAATTGGACTTCCCATTCCCTCATTTTTTTCATGTCTCTTAACCATAAACCATAGTTGTAGTATCCAACCTTCTTTAAACCATTCGTACCATTTTTCGTTCTTTATCTTTTTTTTCACTTTTTAGACCAATTTTTAACCATTTTCAGTAGAATAAGAATTTAATAATCCCTTAAAACTCCCACCAACCATCCCTTGTGTTTGACCTAACATGATGAATTTACTAGTGTGTGTTGATGGTTTTAAATTAGTATTTTGATAGTTAAATGGACAATAATACACCGATTGAGATTTTTTATATAATACTCACAATTTATTCACTTGTATGTTGCGATATTTTCTATACTCAATTTATTCTACTTCTATTTAGTAAGAGATAACATATTATTATAATTTTTTTTATTAACATCAAAGAATATTTTTTGTAAACACCTCTTTTATTATATATATTTTGATTAATCATGGTTATTTCAACATTATCATAATTTATGAATATATTTGAATACATTTAAGATAGATAGAAACTTTTCCACATCAAAAGAAAGAAAGAGGATGATTTCATTAGAATATTTATTTTATCCTTTTATATTTGATTAAATAAAATACATCACCACATAAAATTCTATATATTCAATATCATCCTAAGAATTGAGATTCTTTATTACCTTTAATGACACTTCTTGATAATTCCCCCCTCCAGGACTTCTTGTATTTCTTCCTTGTCTTGTTTTCAATGCGATTGTAGCGAAGAATATAAAATGTCGTATCTTCAATGTCCATGTATTCAATCACTGTTACATTTAAATTAAAACACTATGGAAATCATATTAAGATCATTTTTATGTTTTTATATCATTAGGGGTTTCTCCAAGTATAATAATGTACTTCAAATTGATATTCACAAAGATAAATAAGGCATGAACAAATTTATTTGGGATTTCCCCCAAGTTTTCATACTTATTCCATAGAACCTAAAATTTATCTTCACATACCTTCTCATCACATTCAAAAATAATGATAATTTTTACCATATAGAAAAAAAAGGATTTACAAGGAATCCATTCATTAAGATTGTATTGGACAAAGCTCCCCCAAATGTGATGACTCAACAGGGATTAGCGTCTAACTTTTTTCATTATTTCTATAAAAATTATCCACATTAATTGATGATAAAGATCCCATGTATGGAAACCATGTAGGAATCTATTAAAAATGAGAATAAACAGTGTTTCATCTTATTCTACCACATTTAAACATTTTTTTCATCGAAGATTATAATTCCCTAATGTTTGATAAGTATCTCCATAGATTCATAGTGAGATTAATCCATTGAGTAATATCAGCTCTGATATACATTTTATGTATATAAAAACATAAATACCTTTATCAGAGAGTGAGTGAATATGAGAGTGTAAATTTATTAAATTATCCACACTAATATTTTGGTTCTATTTTTAATAGGAAAAATTCCTCCCATTAATGTAAACATGATGTGGAGAAGAAATTAAATAGGGACATGTGTAATTTTAAATTGTTTATAAAAACATTGATAATATAGGGGGAATAGAAAGGTAATGTGTCAATGTAATTAAATAAATTGGTTAACTACTACTTTCTTGTAAATTTGAGTGGAAGAACCAACATTATAATCTTTCTAAACTCACAAGGAAGAGAACTCACATCTCTCATTCACTCATATGGAGCTCTTGTAATACATTTAACACCTTCTCAATCTATAAAATCCAATAATGATATTAAACAATAGATTGTGTGCCAACCAGATCATATAGTTAAGTATAATCACATATTACCTTGTTTCTTCTCTATTAAATTTATGCATAGAAAAAGAATCCCGCATTTTCTTTATGATCTTCTTTCCTTTTTATAGATAATTATATCCTACTAAACTCAACATAATCTACAATTTACTGCTTTTATTGAAATTTAATCCACATTAATTAGGATTGGTCAGTTCATGAAATTAATGTTTCAAACATGAGTCAAACTATATTATGAAAAGATATGAAAAAATCCCCAAAACAGAGAATTTCTTTTGAATAATCTCTTTACATTACTTCAATTTAGTGTTTCGTCCTGTATCATAAAGTAATTCCACCATTACTCAAATACATGGATTCATAGTAATTTCAATTTTCTCACCACCATGGTATATATACCTAATATATAGTGTATATACCTTCACCTCTGATTTTCATGGCTTAAATTCCAAAAATCACATTGTAGTGAAACACAATGGGTTCACCTTTTACCATCCCATAAGAAGGTGATGACTCTTCCATGAAAAGACAAACCTATAACAAGGATACCATATATTATCTCTAAATATTTCTTGCCACATCCATATCAATTATGACATGATTTTCATATTTTAATTAAATGTTTAATTTTGTATGAATTTGATTCATTAACCCAAATATGGATTTTTTGAGCCTCTTTAGAAGTCCAATCCATCAAATTTTCAAACAAAATTAAACCGAAAATATAATCAAATGGGATTTTTATTAAAATTAAACTTTGGGATCATGTTATTTATTATTTATTGAAAGATTAAATTAATGATTCTGAAGGTGTTTTCATGTTATTTTTAATTACAACATTCTCAATTATGATTTGAAAGATGATTTAAGTTGAGATAATTAAAAGGAAATCCATTTTTTCAGGTTGGATACACTCATGGAGTGATGGAGGTCATTTAACAATGATTTACTAAATCAGAGTATATTTATACTCTTACATAGGAATCCACACAACAACTTACTTTTATTTTTCCTTGAAGACACTTGTAATGTACTATGGTGTATAAAATGTTCCATAAAGAAAATAATTGGTTATTTTGTGCATGGATATTAAAGGGAGTGAAGGTCTATCACAACATAACATATAATTCCATGTTACAATAATGTATATCACAATACAAGTTTACATTCCTTTATAATTTATTGTATGATTGTCTTTTATGACAAAATCTCTCATTCCATATAATATAGTTTCATACTACAAAACTAAAATTTATTCTAAAATAGTGGATGAATTATTATTGATCCTTTAAGAGATATTGGTGGATAGTTTTATATATGGAGATCATTCCACAATATAGGGTATCATGTTATGATGCATGTAATTTTCTTTAATATTGGGTGATCCACATAATGAAGGGTGAGACAAAACATACACATAATCAACCATACAATCTAGAGAGAATTTTATGGATGTTTTTGAAATAAATTTGAAAACAAACAGTTCACCCTTGATATAAAATCTAGAGTCATAAGAACTAGGATAAAATGATTTTTATGGTCCTTTAGACCTCTCATGTACTTATAGTTAAGGACTATATTCTCACTCCACTATTTATTTATGTTTATAATAAGATAATAAATTTCACTATGGAATTGTAACCATTACTCATTAAATATTCGACACATTATAAAACGATTATGTCTATATTGTAAAAACTCTTATGTTTTATGTTTCATGGTTCAATATATCTCTCATTATATCTTTTTTCATTCCTTTATCCTACACTCTAAATATAAATGGTAATAATATTTTATTATTTTGTATTTTTATTGATATTTATTCATCACCCTCTCAATAGTGGTTCACTCTAACCAGATTCTAACATGTGTAAAGTGATAATGTCTATTCTTAAAGAACTTATTGTAAAATTTTCAATTGTTAAGTGTTAGTGGATTCCATCAAAAATAACATATCTATATATTTTCCAAAGGATACCTGCATTATTTTTACTGTAAATATATTTATAATATATAATATTAATGGAAACATTGAAAACTAATGATAGAAAATGTGTCCCAATATTATATGGGAGGGGATTATAAATATGAAATGATATAATGGTTACATATCCTTCATTCTCTTAGCATGTTATTTTTTTATATCCCAAAAAAAGTGAAAAAAATTTAAAAGAGGAGACATTCAACAATTTAATAAAAATAACATTTAATCCAATGGATGAGTGTGTGATTTTTTTCTCATCATATTCAAATAAGTATTTTTCATGAGTTATGGGTACAATGATAGTGAATGGAATTTTTAGGAAACTCCATGACATCTATGAGAGAGAGAAAATTGGAAGGTGTCAATGTTAAAGATAATGATAGCTTAATTTTAGGATTTTCAAATGGATAAGATAAATCTATTGAAGATTTATTCATTAGGGTGAAAAAAATTATAAGCCCTTATTTAATATATAGATAATTAATAAATCATTACACAGTTTTGAAGTAGTTTATGCCTTTTATCCTGGATAAATTTGATTCAATTTTTTTTTTATTAAAGTAATAAATACTTATATGAGTAGATGATTTATAATCCCAGTAGTGTTTTCAAAGTGTATGAAAATGTGATGAGAGGAAACCCTAATGTGAAAAGAAAAATATGAAAAGGAAGAATCATAAAAATCATCAAAATATTTAAAATATCTTTAACCTAATGAAACACCAGAAGAGAAAAATGATTCCAAACATGATGATAATATTTCAATGAATTCTTATCATTAATTTAAAAAATAAATATTGAGGAATAGTTCAATATAAATGGATAACATCAATTTAATTGAAATAATTATGGAACAATTGTATTCGTTTCAAATAGTTTCTTTGAGTGGAATAATAGAGATGATGGGGATGATCAATATCAAATATCATTAATAAGAAACAATATGGAAACCAATCTTAGTTGATAAAAGTCATTTAAATGGAAGGTAAAGGTTTGTTTTTCAATAAAAAATAACTTTATCTCAAAAAATAGCATCCCATATTTTGACGATGATATAAAAAACGAGGATGTGTACTTAGGAGATGATGGTTATGTGACTTTCATTACTAAGTAAAAATAATCCAATGATGCCTCTACTGAATTAAAAGATACTAAAGATGAGGAAATAAAAGATAAGGTGGAAAAAAATAATTCTAATTGATAAATAAGATTTTGTTAATTTGAGTATAAATAAAGATACTAAAAATGGGGAAAATTATTTTGAGTAAACAGAATGAATCTCATAATAAATTCCTTAATATGAAGAAAATCTAGGAGATTAATGAGATGAAAGTGATATTCACATAAAAGATGGATGATATTAATAAATACATGAATTAGGAGACAAAATATTTCATATCATTATATAAAACCTATTTAATAATAATATGGTGGTAAATAATAATTAAAAATAATTTATTTAAGTGAATAATTCCTTGACAAACCCACATTTTGAGTTTCCAAATTATATTAAGGAAGCTGAAGTGGATTCCTAATTTGATGATAATATTTTTAATACTACAAAAAATCCAATTGACTGTATTATAGTTCCTAAAACTATTTTTTATAAATTATATTGAAATATAAATGGTGTTATTAGTGATTATAAAAATAAAATGGTGACCGCTTCTCCTAAAAATGAGAAAACACCCACTATAAATACAAGAGATAGTGAAAGAAATAATAAAAAAGAAATATGTAATAATTAGAATATAGAAGATATTCTTAAGGTAAATTCTGAAGTGAATTACATTTTATCTAATCATAAGTATGTTGAAATAAAGTAAAAGTTTTCAAATTGAAATGATTTTCTAAGAGTGGATTTTGATCAGCCTTATTTCCAATTAAGGAAGTTTCTATTCAAGGGATGATGTTGGTGTTTTGATTTTTATGGACACAAATGCCATGTGTCCTAATATAATATATCACACATAATATTTAAGAATGGATATGAATCTAGGGTGATTCAACCTAATGATCCTATAGGTTATTCATGATGCAATCAAAAAGACAAGGTAAAATTGCATTAGTGTTTAAAATATCTTGAGGAAACTAATGGGAGGTGTGAGGAACGAAAAAATATCACAAAGAAGTGTCTCACTATTACACCATATAAATTTAAGAGGATTTATAATTATAAATATATTTTTAGGTGAAGTACTAATGAAAAATCATTAGTGGTTTAGGTGAATTACAATGTAGTGATGGGAGGAAAGCCATAAATACTTGATATAATTGTTTATAATACATAAGTTGGATCAATTCACTATTGAAATATGTAAAAATATATGATGGATTAGTGTTTAGTATTGAAAACAATTGATTATTTAGGTTTCATTAATTTTTAGTTGAAAAAATTGGTGAATGGAAACATGAATCCAACAATTTCCTCTTTGATGATGGGTTGGTCCACTATCTCTTTAGTTCCTATAAAAATTGAGACTATGAATATTTTTGATCCTTATATATTTTAATATTATTTTATTATAAAAATTATTTATTCTTGAAATTTAAACACACCCAAAAATGTATGGTTTAATTGAAATATTTTTTTTTCAATGTGAACAATAAAAAATAGTTTTTACTAGAATAAAATATAACTTTTAATTTGAATGATGATTAATATGTTTGAAAATTGTGTTTATTAATTTTAAAAACATAATTTTATCATGTAAGAAAATTTTAAAAATTTAAAAGTATTTAAAAAAATAGTCATTTTAATCCTTATGATTTCCAAAAAATATAATATTTGTAAAACTTCATTTTTTTTAATTCACAAAAAAATTATACTTTTTTGAAAACTGTTAAAAATCACCCTTAAAAAAATTTCAAAATGCTAATTAAAATTTTAAAATATATTTTATCAAATTTAGTTTTAAAAAATGTATGGTTTTAATTTATAATATATATTTTTATATATATAATAAAAATTAATTTATAAAAAAATATTTCTTTTTGGTAAGATTGATTACATTTACATTTATTATTATTATTTAATTATTATATGATTCATAATTAATTTTTTATGAATTTAAAATATACTATTTCTTATAATTATACTATATCATTTAATTTCTAAATATTAAGTACCTATAATTATATAAACAATACATAAAAATTTTATACTAACTATATTATGATGGTAACATTTGATGATTGCATCATTTATAAATCCCCTAACGAATACTATTAATGAATTTTTAAAATGAATATGTATATGAATTCCTATTGAACTACTGTAAAATTTATCATACAACTTGGAAATTATATGATTACATGTATACATTATGTACAATAGTTTTAGTTATTTTACTAAATAAATTCAATCTTTCAGTAAATTAATTATATGACTATATCCCTAAAATGTATCAATGTAAATTATTATTTTAATTTCATTAATAAATTCATATATTATTTTGTTTTTATTACATAATTTATATATTTTTTTTCAAAAATAAAAATAAAAATTAATTATAATATAGTTATATGAATTAATTATATTTATTTTAATACATAATAGTAGTCATGAATAATAAATATATGTACAATATTAATATTAAATGGAAATATAAGAAATGTATAAATATTTTTTAAAAGAATAATGATGAAATATTTTATTAAAAATCACATAGGTTATAAACATTATTTCACTAACTATATAATTATAATGTTTTTAACTTATTGACCTATACTAAACTCCAACATCATATTTTATACTTCCAAGGATACCATAAAACCTAGAAAGAATGTATCCCTTTTTGGGATGGTGCTAAACTCTAGAAAAAACCATTCACCTTTATAGACGATGCTAAAATATTACACAAATATCTCACACTATTAGATGTTATTAAACACCATCATAATCCTTTCACCTTTCTTGATTGTGCTAAACTCCAGTGTAGAACATAACTATCTTCAATGATACTAAATAGTAGAATAATCCTTTCACTTTTTTGGAATTCATTATCCTCCAGTGTAAAACTACTGCATAAAAGTTTCCCTTTTCTATATGATATTAATCAAATATATAAACCTTTCACCTTCTTTGATTGTAGTATACTCAAGTTTCATCAATTTAATTTTTTATAAAATTTAAAACAATTTCATAAATGATTCACCATCTTTGATAAAAGTAGACTCCACCATAAACCTTTCACCTTACTAGATGACACCAAAGTTGAGTGTAATCTTTATGTATTAATAGGACACCTAAAACTTCAGTGAAACCCTTTTACCTTGTTAGATGTAAATAAACTCAAGTGAAAACCATTAAAATTCTTAGAAGACACAAAACTCTCTAATAAATCATTTTTCCTTATGGGATGGATCTAAACTTGAACACAGACTGTAATTATTATCTTGAGACTTTAAACCCAAATGTAACCATTTGTAATTCTTGGTTAAACTAGACTCTAGGGAAAATTTCACTCCTTCTAGAAGAACACAATACTATAATATAATCTTTAATTAATATTGGATGGCCTTAAAATCTATCATTAACCTTCATGAACTCTTATATTGATTTAAACTGTTGCATACCATTCATGAATTTCTATCAGAGTTAAAACTACAATATTACTCTTCACCTTCCTTGATAGCGTTAATCTGTGATGCACATATGTTTCTTTAAACTACATTTTACCCTCCAATAATAATTTCATATACATGTAATACCTCATGATTTATGTATGAAATAATTAATTTATTCATTTCTAATTAAATGAACTAGTTTCAATCAATACCTTTCATTATAGGTTTTCACCCCACTAAGGTAACAAGTGATTTAAATGAACTCACATTCTTACAAGTATGGATATTATAAACATGATTTAAATTAATAAAAGAGTCCCTTGCTATAAAATAAGATCTTTGTGGAATGAATTTTCTTTTAATCGATTTAGTTTCAGATTTCACCCCAATACACCCATTATCCCATAATATACTCAAAATGAATGGTGATAAAATTTATTAGGGAGGAAATTTGAATAACAATCATGTCATAGGATACAAACTATAAATTCTGATTTTTTCAGAAGTGGTGAATTTATAATTGAATTAAGAGTTACCGATATTAGTTTCGTGTATTGAGAATGATCTTTACAGAAACAATATAGTCAAATGAGAATATGTTATTGAAAGGATAAAAAATACAATTGACGGTTATATCATCATTTTTATGACCAATTAAATTTTTTATTTAATTTCATATATCATTTATATTTTTTATTGTTTTATGATTGCATTAATTTTAATGAACTAGTTTTAAAATTATCTATGTAATTACTTTTGTTTGAATTCTAGATTGCAGATATGTTATGCATTAATATATCAAATATGACCCCCCATGGGAGATATTTGACATGAAATTTCATCCAGTGATAAGGGTTTTTATGCGTTTTTGATGTATAATAATCATTAGTTATGGTTTACCGTTATAAAATTATTTTACATCAAAAATTTATTTACTATTTTTAAATTTATGTATTTATGCTTAGCAGGACTCAATCATAATTTTACTAGATGCAAGGCTCTTGGTATATAGATTTTTAAATGATTTTTTTTGTATTAATGTATTATTTAATAATACATATTATCCAATTAGACTAGGGGAAGGTTCACTCATTACTCAATTAGTTTATACAGTATACGACCCTAATAAATCACCTTTTAAAACACACAATTGAAATTTAATACATTATGAGACTATACATTGAGTTTAAGTGGAGATTCAAGAAGGATGAAACTTTTAAAAAAATTCTCTATATAATTAAATGGAATTTTTATGTATGATAATTTTATATAATTTTTAGAAGAAATATGGTGGGTATTAGTTGTGGATTTATTATGACACATGTCTTCCTCATATTTTTAAAGTAATTTATGAGATATTGTTATAAAATATTTTATTGTTGGTAAGTATTTTTAGATTTTGTTTTCATATTGTTAAAATTTTTATTTTTTAATATTTTAATGAAATTTCGTTTTTAGTGATAAATAGAGAAACTAATTATTGTTTTAATTTCATAATTTTTTAGGATCAATTATTTTGTATTTTTTAGTCCATCATAATTAACTTTATATATTTTGAAATTATATGTGTATGTATTTTGGATTTTAATTTTAATTTCTCCAATGTTCCTTCTGAAATTTGTTTCTATCATTTTTCATAAAACATTTTCATTCATCTTATGAAATATAGAATATCATTAATTAATTAATGGAGAAATCATTTGAAATGTTTAATTTGTACTGAGGTGATGTTTTGGATTTGTAGATTCATAATAGAAAAATTTTCCTCTAAAAGGACGAATTTCAATATATATATATATACAGGTTTTATTTTCACCTTGGTACGGTTCTAGAGAATTAAAAAATTCGCTATCATGGGAGACTGTTAGGTTCCCAATATAGGTTTCATAAATTATCCTTTATAAGGTTTACCAATACCTCTTCATAATGATCCCAAGACAATAGTTTTTAAGCCATTATCAAAAAATATAGTGTCTTCATTGGATAAGTAACAAAAATTTTATAAGACACATCATCTATATAAAACGTCTTTAATAATGTAGCATAATCCATTAAAAATCAATAAGATTAATTCTCTAATGATTTATAAGTGTAAAAGTTCAACCATTTTCCTTAGACAAAAAATCATGTAATGTTTTTAGTGATTAGTATAAGAAAACCATCATGTTTGAAATACCAGGCATGTTTAATAAGAATATTTATAAATATTCTAAATGAATTTGTATTTATCTTTTTAAATTTCTAAATAATGGTGATTGGGATCAAAAAACATGATCTAAGATACAAACCTTTTCTTGAGCTCCCATAAAGAAAAAATCTGGACCAATTATTCATTAGAAAAATTATCCCAATCCTAGTAGAAGGAACCCAAACATTATGATGGATTTTCAGTTACAAAGTATTAAAGTCTAATAAGTTAATATATCTAATAACTTTACATCCCGGGAGTTCAAACTAGGATCAATCACCTAATCCCATTCAAATATAGATATGGTGATTAAATCATGTAGTATGATGTTTCATCAAGAAGGTTGAGTTGAAATTTTAAATGTATGAAAGATTCAAGGGAATAAAACTAAAATATATATAATAAAGTTCATTAAAGTGAGAATAAAAGTAATAACTTAATAAAACTACTCTTATGGTGAGTCATATTGAAGGATGTACAAGAAGGGAGATGAAAATGAACATAAATATCAATTCCCAAATAAATTATTGAGAATGGATCCTATTTTTAGCTCGTTGAGTATTTCATTATTGTAGGTTCTAGAAGAAAATGGGAATGTGAGTCCCAAAATACCACATCAGCAAAACCATTATTTCATGAACACCCTATTAATCACATATGGACTTAAAAACATACTTATATTTTCAACTTCAAACTTCGATAGAATCAACTTTAAATGATGATAACACCCATGTGTGAAAACATTGATGTGTACATGGGTTTATAAAGTTGTGATTGAGAAACTACGATGAGAATTGATCAAATAAAGTTTAACCTTATTTATGAGCTCAATGATACTATTTCAAAAATCACATTACAAGTTCTATATTATATCAAAGATAGTTGAATCTAAAAAGATGATGAAAGGGTGGTAATGTGATATTGTGAATTCAACACATGGTCAATGAACAAAATCCAATTAATTTCTATGATTATGATTTAGAAGAATATTTTTGTTCAATTATTTTTTATTTTTTATTTTTAAATTCAAATAAATTCCATTCAAAATTTAATTATTGGTCATCTGAATGGAAGGATGAGACACCATAAGACCTATACAACTAGTATTTCTATGAAAAACACTGTTTACATAATGAATTTGATACTAAATAAAGAAGACAAAGCATAAAATCCATAAATACAATATTAATAATAAATATTTAGTCAGTTACATATCCCAGACAATTATTTGTCTTGAGTTTTTAAGGATTAGGGAAAACATTTATGAAATAAAACCTAAATATTTTTTTTCATCTACTGAGAAATTTTTCTTCTAAACCAAATATTTTTTATATTATAAGAGGTATTAAACATCTACCACAAAATTATGCACGCATGTTAATCTTCCTAAAATATATTATATAATATAATTCTTCATAAGCTCTAGAAATGGAAACATAATATGGGTGAGAAGAATCATTTGGTAAGTTTAAACGTAAAAATTAACCTCCAAATATTAAACTTTAAAATAAAGTGATTATATGGGTAAGAATACATAATCAAACTAAATGGACATATCATAAGAGATTCAAAAAAAAAAAAAACATAAACCCTGAGTCATGGAACAAATATTTAGCACGACACAAGAAATTAATCATAATAGAAACATTATCCTTGATCCATAAAATCATAACATATATATAAGAATATAATAATGTCACATAAACATAGACATAAACATCAAAAAATATATCAAGGATACAAACAAGAATTTTATCACATAATTGGATAGGTTGACCACCATCAAAAAATATAATAGTCTTGGGATAAGCACTCTTATACACTACTAGTGTAGGTCTTTCCACCTATGTACCCTTTGGGATTGGTTAATCAATTATGCACCCCTTTGAGCTCACATAGATACACAACTACCAACAGTCATGGGCACAAAAAATCCATTTTTTCATGAGATTTTAAATATGAAAAATGTATTGGATGGATATTACAGACTAACCAAACACATTATGATAAACTATACTTAAGTAATCCAAAATAACATGAGAAAATTCACTATTCATATTGAGATTAATCTATAAATGAAAAAAACTAGTTTCATGTTAACTTCCCTAAAACATCATCCTGAGACATCTAGAGAATGCATGTAGATTTTATCATTAGATCATATCCCTCATGAAGAAGAATAGTGATTTAAATTTGTTTACATAGATTAGAATTTAATTTACAAATTATTATAATTTAAATTTTAACAAATTTAAAAGTAACCTTTTCTATTTGAAACATTTAAATAAATCATTGAACCATAGAAATATAATTTTATTTGAAATACCATGGAAAAATTAAAAGGAATATGGATAGTGAAAAATAGTTATAATGTTAAAAAGGGGGATAATGTATTAAATGTTAAAGAAATAAATTTTTTACATATTTATAATGAGTACAATAAATAACCATTATGGAAAATTTTAAAATATTACTTTCAAAACATTTATAATGAAATTATATGATAGTTTATAATGATAATAAAAATACTTTCGATATAGAGAAATATTCCTTGATTCAATATAAATAATATGGATTTTTTTGATAAAATCATATAACACTAATGACAAAGATCAGTAGAAGTACATGTGCAAAACCATGAAGAGAAATTGTCCAGCCAGAGTTGGTTAGTACCGAATGGGCCTGAGGATGCCAGCTGATGGGACACATTGTTTCCATCCCTTTTGGTAAATGAGAAGGTGCACAATGAGAAGCATTGGTGAAGTGAGAGAATTCTCCTAACAATGGTGCCAAACGACTGGGGTCTACCGTCGTTGTGATTAATGGCATCGATTTCGGAAAGACAGTCAGACTCAATTATGATGTCACCCCATCTACATTCAATAGTGAGCATCAAACCAGCAAGGATGACCTTGGCTTCAGCAACGGCCAGTTTCCAGAATGCCTGATGTGGTTCATACTTAGCAGCAAGGATTTTCCTTAGATGATTTCGGGCAAGGAGGCCGAGGGAAGAAAGCCCAGATTTTGGTAGTGACACGTCCACATTAATCTTGAGAATCCCTTCGATTGGGGGATTCCAGTGAGCATGATGTGAGTGGGAAACACTCGAAATAGAACATTCGTTGTGGCCTTCCCAACCTTCAATCTAAGAAGTAGCCCGATCAATCCAGAATTTGGGGGGTTTGTGAGCATGATGAAAAGCAACGTCGTTGCGCCGGACCCAAATAATCTAGGCCAAAGTGCAGAGTAAACCAACATCAGCTGAGGAGAGAGAGGAGCACCAACGCGTCAGAAGATCGGGAAGGTTAGATACCATTCCTAGTAAAGCAACAGAAGTTGGACCCCATTGATTCCAAATTTCCTTAGCTCTTGGGAATAAAATGATAGCGTGCATAGGAGTTTCAGGAGTGTTCGGACAGAAAGGGAAAAAGGTGGTATTGGCCATATGTTGATAAACGAGAAGGCTCATTGCTGGGAGAGTGCCCGTAAAAAACTGCCACCAAAATTGACGAATTTTTTGGGGGACGTTGAGCGACCAAATCAATTTCCAAGGTCCCTCATCCCGGCCTACTGGGTGGATTCCAAGAGAAATTCTGTAGCCATATCTCACCGTGTAATCTCCCGAAATGTCATTGATCCCGAAGAGACGTTCAGGACCTGCGTCTGGTACCCAGGGGATGCTAAGGATAATTCTCTGATCTCTTTTATTAAACCATTCAAGGATCTTTTCCAAACACCACCCTTGTCCCTGTCCGGAAATGGGACAGCTGATGGTGGCATCTTCCATACCTGGTTGGGTAGGGGATGTATCCCGTAAACCATCCTTATCAACAAGCCAGAGATCAGTCCAAATTTTGATAGATGAGCCAGTCCCAATCCTCCAGCCCAATCCTTTATCCAGGAGCTTTTTAGCCCCCCAGATTCTTCTCTAGAAGAAGCTAGGACAGGGAATAAGAGAGGAAGCATGCAATTCCATGTGGGGAAAGTACTTAGCTTGTATAACTCGTGCACATAGAGATGGGGATAGTTAATGAGGCACCATCTTTTCTTGGAAAAAAGTGCGTCGTTGAAGAGAGGAAGATTCCAGAACCCCATCCCACCCTCTGATTTGGGTTTGCAAATTTTCTCCCAGGCCATCCAGCGGGTCGATTCCTTCCATCATGCTTCCCCCACCAGAAATTGGTAGTACGTGTGTGGATCTGGTCGATGATGGCCACCGGGAGCTTAAAAAGGGACATAACGTAGCTGGGGAGAGATTGGATGACAGCTTTGATTAGGGTCTCTTTTACAGCATTCAAAATTATTTTTGGGGTCCAGCCTTGAATTTTTGCCTCAATCCTATCCATGGGATGCGAAGATTTATTTTTTAGACTGGCCAATCACCATGGGAAGCCTGAGATACTTCTGATTTTTAATAACCATATCGATTCCATCTGATGTGCAAAGTTCATCGCTCTTAGAAAGAGGCACCCCTACACTGAAGGAAATTTCAGATTTACCATGATTGATTGTTTGGCCAGACGCCCTCTCATACTGAAGAATCTCCTGGCAGATCACCCGGCATTCGTTGATTGTTGCTCTAGAAAAAAGGAGGCAGTCGTCAGCGAAGAAGAGATGCGACACTGGAGGGCTAATTCGGTAGACTTTTGTCCCAGGAATAGACTTAAAGGATACATCCTTGGAAATAAAATTATAAAAAACATCATCCACCAGGATGAAGAGAAAATGGGGGAGGGGGTCTACATGGAGAAGGCCTCGAGATGGGGTTAATTCTCTGGTAAGTTCCCCATTGGCCTTGATTTTAAAAGAGACAGTCGAAACACAGTTCATGACCATATCTGTCCATTTATCACAAAAACCCATTTTCTGCATAACAACTCTTAGGAAGTGCCATTCAACTCTATCATAGGCCTTGTACATATCCAATTTCCAGGCTATGGTTCCTGTTTTCATCGTGGAACATGATTCTATAGAGTGGAAAACTTCATGAGCCACAATCGCATTATCCGTAATCAGTCTCTTGGCCACAAAGGTTCTCTAATTTTTGGAGATAATATCTGGTAGCCAAGGTCGCAACCGATTGAAAAGGATCTTTGAGAAGATCTTGTAAGAGACCGTACAGAGGCCGATATGTCGAAAGTAAAGGATTTCCATTGGTTTCATGATTTTTGGGTTGAGGATGAGGACATTTTCATTGATAGCCGCAATGCTGGTATTACCAATCAGATATTTTTAATCATATTGCAGATTTCAGGACCTATTATATGCTAGTATTGCTTGAAAAATAAGGCATGGAACCCATTGAATAAATATTATAAAACCATTTAATAAATGATTTAAAATAAAACCCCTTAAGATTTTTAAAAGCAAACCCATATTGAAAGAATGAACATCATAAGAAACTAAAAATACCATGAGTTTAAAAAGTGTAATGATATTATATTGAAAAATAGTTATTATATATACCATATAAAATTAAATTGGTTGATAATATGTGACATCAATCAAGTAAGTAAATTGAGATTAAGTACCCTTATGACATTTATAAAATTAGAATCGAAACCTCTTGAAAGATAAAGCTTGAAATGGTACATTGAATACCAGGATTAATGATAGAATCATGATATAATATGTAAAATTTATAGTATAGATATACCATATAAAATAAATCAGGATAATAATACAAAACTTGCCTCAATGTAAGAAATCTTGTGTTGAGAAACCCTTACAGTATTGGTATTGTATGAATTAAATTAATATGAAATGGAGATGATGATATGGGATTTAAAATCTCAATAGATAATGGTGTTTTATTATACATGAAAATAATAATTAATAATTACACTATATAGAATAAAACATGGTTCATAATATGAAATATTCCCCATTAAATTAAAATTTGGAGAAATAATCCTTTATATTAGGTCATACTTTAATTTGTCACATTTTCCTCTCCTCTTCATTGATTATTTAATCCAATGATCAATCCTTGATGGAAATTTTTTGACTAACTATAGAAAATCATAGAGGGTAATAAGAGATAAATAATAGGTTAAATATGAAGATCATTTACTTTGAAAAGTGGATGGGATGTTATTTTCCATGGTAATGGATATGGATTATTTATAACTAAATGGATTGATATTATTGTGTTAAAATATTTAATATTTTATGATTTACCATGAAAAAATTTGAGTAAAAAATAATCCCCCAAAATTTTATTTTTATTATTAAATATTGGAGGGTTTTCACCTTAGAATCATTCCAAATCCAATAAAATCTTATAAGTTCTTGTTTATTGGGGAAGAATCAAATATAGTTTTTTATTCCAATATAATATAACATCAATTACAAAATATATTATATGTTTAAAAATAGGAATTATTGATTTGAAGTGTTTTATTTAACTTCATAAGGGAATTTTTGATCAATAAAAAAATTTTATAAATTGTTAAGTTATATTTATTTCTTAATTAATTATTAAAGGTTAATGTATTTGTAAAACTTGTATTCATTACTACTGATTAAAAAAACTTCCTTAGAAAAATAAAAAAAACACAACTTAAACAAAAATTTAAATATTAATTCTAAAAGATATTTAATTTTTATCAAATTAAAATTACAAAATATAGGAATTTTACTTTTAAATAAAATCATATATTACATGAAAAATTAGTTTACTTACAAAAAAACTATTTCATTTATTATGGATGATTACATTTATATTTGGTGTTGTCTTTTATTTATTACGTGATTGATATTAAATATTTATCATTTTAAAAATTATACATTTTCAGAAATTATTCTTCTAATTAACTGGTATTATGATTTTAAATATTTAATTGAATAAACAATTTTAGTGTAACTAATATTATACACTATGATCTAAATTATATACAAATTACCATTTTAATATTTTAGAAACTACAATGTGAAATATTTATAACCATTTTCTGATATTAATACACAATAAATATTAAGAATAACATTCTCAAAAAATAATAATAAATATTTAATAATGTGATTTTATTATAAAACATGTTATATAATATATTAAAGTACATACAAATAATATGATAAAATATATTATATAAATTTAATTAAATATAATATAATTAAAAATAAATGATAAATTACTATATTATACTAAAAAAGACATTTAATCACCCTTATTATGTTTTATATAAGATCTTATATAATTTTTCGTTAAATATGTTATAACTATGTGACTTTGAAAACATGTATCATATTATGTTAACCGTTATATTACTATAACATAACTACCAGGAAGATATAAAGAAAAAACTAAAAAATAACATAGTTATAAAACTATATATATAAAATGAATTATGAATATAGTAAAAGTGATATGATTATATATAAAATGGATGGAAAATGGATGGAAGACAGTGCATAGGCTAGTGGTAGGAAGTGTGCCCCTATCGCTCTTCAGTTGTGGGTTCTAGCCCCACGACCTTGTGGGATGTGATGGCCATTTCTTGACCTGTATGCTATAATTTTTCTAATAAGAAGTTTTAATAGAAAACGTATTATAATTAATAAAACATATAAATAATAACTCAGATGAAAATTATTTTTATAATTATTTGGTTTATATTATTAAAAATATTAAAAACTCATATATAATTTAAATATATATTTTATGAAAAAAAATATTTACAAAAATATTTTTCGGAAATATGGAATATTATAGTGGATGTAAAATTTATACTGAATAAATAAATAAGTAATAAAAATGTAAAAAAAATTAATGAAATTCAATGAATTTGTTAGCTGGATATAATTAAAATAAGTTCTATGAAATTTAATTGATGACCATTAGCATTTGGGAGTAGAAACAATTGGATAACTTGACTATATTGGAGGTAGCAGTTTGAGGATATTGAAAAATACTTTTAAAATTGAAAAGTGTTAAATTTTTAAGGGGATTATGTGTTCCAATTTGTAGTTGATAATAGATATACTAATATAAAGAGAGAAACAAGGAAGGATAGGTATGCTTGAGCTAGAGAACCTTAGAAAGTGAAATAAGAAGTTAAATATAGAGAAAAGATCCCTGCTTGATTGAGAAGAACCCGTTATCCCATATTTACATTCTACTATATTTAAATTTTATTATTCTCTTGTTGTAATCTTTTATTATAAAAATGCATTTCTAATTAATTTTTTAGGTTAAATGAAATTGATATTTTTTTTTCATTAATGGCCTATATTGATTCATTCTGAACTACAATTCAATAATCTTGGGATTTTTACATAAATTAAATTCTATATCCTTTTTAGTGTGTCAATAAGATGGAAATTATAGTTTAGAATATTATAAATACATTTTAACCATTACATTAAATTCATATATTATGTGATAGAATTATAAGAATAAACATTTACCATATAATAATAGTTAAATGCATGAATAATTATCCTTGTTTTTAACCCATTTCAAGAAAATTATTCTTTCAAAAATCTTATTTAATTTTACTTTCCCTTGAAAAAATTTTAGTATGTCCTGTAATTTTTAACTGTTAGTTTTTAACACCAAAACACAAAAAATTATTTCACCATCATTTTTCATTTCATTCTTCATCCACCAAAAATTTATTTTGTCCCTTTTTCAGTAATATTGGTATAAATAAGTCCTTATATCACTCACCATCTTTCCCTTGGGTTTGAAACTTAACAAATATTGTAGTATAAGATACATAAATGAAATTTTCACATTCATGATCACCTCAATAATATCAATTTTTATCATTATTTTTAAAATACATGAACATATTATAAGTGTATGGAGATATGGGAACCCTACTATTTATTACACATTAATTCATGATTTGTTAAAAAATAGTACACATAATACTACCTGGAATATCAATAAGTATAGTATTTTGGGGAATATGGTACATTACATTACAACATAAAACCAAGAATACATTGTAATTATTGAATACTTTTATAACATGATCATAATATTCCATTATACATAAAACATTATGGGATAACATGGAGACATACATAAGAAAGGGGTTAGATATAAATCCTAGTAAGGGAATAAACATGGAATAATATGAAGAAACTAATACATATTAAAAAAAAGGTATATAGAAGTATAAAAAATTAGCGATATTAATAATCATGAACAATGAGGCATGATATAGGATTATAACATAAAGGTAACATGGGAAATGTGCAAAAACATAAAACACTGCATCATAAACATAGGTCAAGGATAAATGGAAAGACATTAATATGGAAAAGTACCACGATGGATTTGGTTAACTCTATAATCCCTTTAATAATGTCTCATGAGAATATGAAATTATCTAATTCATTAGAGTACTATATAATTCCTAGAGTACCCGTCACATTCATTTCATTCTCATCATTAATTGTGCAACATAGATCATAAAACATGGAATCATTTAACATAAAATTTTATTCCATGATAAAGGATTTTGGAATAAAAACATGTACATCCCAAATTAAATAATTTTATGTTCATTATGTTTAACACCCTTGATAAGAAATTTATATGGGTATTCACCACACAATTGTTTTGGCATGAAAAATCGTGGTGAAATTTCAGCAGCGTAACAAGGGTGTATAAATGATTACGTATGGGATTAATGAGAGTAAAAGGTTTATATCATCATTCAAACATAAAAAGTAAATTATTTAGTATTTTTATGAGAATATACTATCATTAGTAATTTGTCATACAATACTAAAGATAATGAAGAAACTTGAATAAATATTGGAATAAGAGGATCCCTTACTAAATTTCGACATGGTAATAAGTGCACATTAAGTTTCATGGGTGAGACTAATGAGAGTGAAATGGGACTATAGTATTATCTAAATAATGAATAAAATAATAGTTATTTATAAAAATATACACCAAACTAGAAAAAATAGTAATTATGAGCCATAACATAAAATATGTTCTTGAATAAAAAGCAGAGTGGAAGATCACTTACTTTGAGAGGGTAATTCCAAATTCATGGAAGGTGTTTCTTGAGAAATTAGGGGTACCTTGGGAGGAATTTATAGAGTAGAGGGAAGAATAAGGATGTGATAAAAGGTTATTAGGATAATATAAATGGGTTATTGTGTGGGTTTATAGAAGAAATAAGTGGGGGAATTATTTATTCTTTTTTAAAATAAGGTATTGGAATCTATATAATAAAATAAAAAATAAAAAAACATTCTCATTAAATTTTATGATGGTTTCCACCAAAGTGGAATGGTTTTAATTATTTTATAAGTCTATGGTCAAAAATTATTAATATAATACCCTTGTTGATGTGGAAGTGTGTCATGTACTTAATGAAATGATATTAAAACCTTAAAATATATTATAGGCCTTGGAGGATTCATAAAAGATTTATAAAATTAATCAAATAAATATAATATTACATTATTTTTAAAGTTTTAAAAATGTATTTTGTCTTGGATACCCTTTATATTATTTATTAAATCATTTTCATTCATCATTATGTTATAATGCACACTGTATATTTATACTATTTTTATATTTTATCCAAAACGTAGCTGTCTTAGAAAATTATGAAAAAATAACCATTGGATCATTGAAAAATTGTGTTACAAAAATTATATTTATTTTACCAAAATAATTTTTTATATAATTTAATTTTTACATTTAAAAGAATAATAGGAGTTAATTGTAAAATGATAGGGGTTTTTATAATAACAATTTTAAAACCATTAATAAAATTACATTTGTCTTCATAAAATTTAAACAAAAATTTATATTTAATAAAAATAATTTTATAATAATAGTTTAATATAACATTATCCATTTAAAAAATCTATTAATTCATAAATTATATAATTAAATTTTAATATTATCTGAAAATATAACATGTGTTTTATTATATAAAAATTAAAAAATGAATTATAATTAACAATAATAAAACGAATGTATATTCATTATTTATACAATATGTATACTCATATTATTATGTTCATGATAAATATCCATTTAATACACTAATAAACACCCTATGAGTATGGTGCATGATTGTGAGACTTCCATGGGGTGATTTTGCGTACATGATTAGGTTCCAGACCTTAATGAGATTGAACTTCTTTCATAAATAGTTTCCCTTAGGATTTAGTAGTTGGATATCATCATGGGATTGGTCAGGGAAAAATCCTATTTATTATATACCCCTTGGAAGCTCCAATAATTGGGTATCATAGGGTATGATCCCACTAGTTGATGTTGTCAGTGATTTTATTTGTGTTAGTAGGATTTGTTAAAATATCATATTTATACTAATTATATGATCACTATTTATTGGATATATTATTAATGGTAATGATAAATAAAGGCCTTATTAATGTGATAGGATATAAAAACCCAAATAAGTGGATTTTTTTTCTATATCCATAAAATATAATAATTTATTTAATTAAATTACAATGGTAATTTTATTTAGAAAAGGTAGGGTTGCTATGGGTGAAGAGAGAGAATTAAGAATCGTATGTGGGTACCCAAAGTATTATTTCATGTGTCCTATAAGGATTTATTCTTAATCAATAGTATATGTTAGTTGTGTATTTTTCAAGTGTGTTAAGTATGCATATCTTTTTTAAATTAAATTTTTGAAACTTGTTTTATCATTTTAGATGAATGATAATGGAATATGATGGATTTTTACACTATTGGATTGTTATTCAAGTAACCAGTCACTGTATAGTAGTCCTCATAGATTTGGGAGGATGCATGTTTCATATATACAATGTATATTATATTTAATGATAAATTTTGATATATTTTTCTTATGTTCTTATTTTATATACATATGAATTTTTATTTAGGGTTATTAATATAAAGTAACACCTAAAAGGGGTTCAAACAAACCAATTGTTAGTGTGGATGATCACACTTTGAGTAATCAATTCAGGTGTTATCAATACTATAGTAAGTCAAAATTATTTTTTAGAAATATATAACATTATATGATGTACATTATTGAATATTTTTATTAATTAATCATATATAATCCATTATATAAATTTGAGGAAGAGTGAGTATAATAATCAGTGGAGGAATAACATATTACAACTAATAAAGATCAAATCTTTAATTGAGTTAAATTTAATAATGTCCATGTACATTCAACAAAAAAATAAATATTTATTTAATGAACAAAAATTTTACAAGAAAAGTTTAAAGGTGAATGTAGATCATTAAGGAAAATAACATAGATAAAAGATAATGGAAAGATAAAGCATATATTGATAGGTGAGAATGGTTTATGAAACAATTTTTACATTCCATTTTAAATGATCCACCAGTTTACTTCTGAAAATTCTAGAAAAGTTTCATTTTCATCTCTTCAAGGTGAATAAAGTCAAAGATGATTTGTACCTCTATGAGTGTTTGTTAACATATGAATCATTTTTCCATTAGATCACTTTCATTATAGTAACCTCTATAGTATCACAACAATCCATTTTATATGCATACATCAACTGTTTTACATGAGAATAACTCTTCGTAAACAAGTTATCTATTAGTTAATACAAATTCAGGATAATAATATTAATAATTCATAATTATCAAGGATATAAAGAGAGAGAAATTGAATTTGTATAATTTTATCATTTGAAATTGAAACCATTTTAATAAATAAAATGTATTTAAAATAACATGTTGAATAGTTAAAAACACTTATAATATAATAGGTAAAGGATATCAAAGAATATCTTATAGTTTCATTCTATAATTTTAATATTTTTTTATTTAAATTTCTTTCTATATTTAAACATATGATAACATCATTTTCTAAAGATACCAAATTCAAATACTAGAAATCATATTTTAATTAATTCATTATACATAAAAATTAATTTAGAAACATTAAGATCAAAGAATAATCCTACTAAATAAATTTTAAATATTTGTAAATTTAACTAAATGTGTAGGTGTAAATGACGAACAAATTTTATCTTCATATAAATGTACTTTATACACTATAAAAAATATCTCAATAGTTATATATAATTAATATGAGTTTATAAAATGAATAAAATAATTAAATATTTCCAATAATCATGATAAAAACTAAATTTCTATAAATATTTTGGAATAGAGTAATCTGGTGAAAATAAAAAATTTATACCTATGTAAGGGTCATTAACAAGAAATTGTAAGGGTAAAATTTAATTTGAAAACAATACGTCATGGAATCCTATATATTTCACATGTATTATAAGGGTAGAAAGAAATATATAAAAACTAGATAAAGGTTTGATAAATATTACAAATCATGTGTAGGGGTATGAAAATACATTGCCTAAAGGTAACTATACACATTGCGTAAGGGTATCAAGAAATATATACATGTAGTGAATGGGTAGCTTATCGAATTTTTGTAAAGGTAAAATATATTTTATATGGGTTTAAAAATGGTACTTTCATGCATGTGTAAAGGTAATATCATGTTTCAACATATTTCAAAAGGGCATGATGAATCCTATGTAAGGGTTACTCACATTTTGTATGTTACGTAAACGTAAACTAAGAGTTGAATAATGGTATAAGAAAGTTTATATGGCTTGTATAAGGGTATGTGAAAAGTTTTGAAACATTTTTAATGATAATTAATAATATACACATGTTATTTAAGGGTAAATTAAAACATTAGAAAATTATTTTTTTGAAAAAATTAATAAAAAAATTAATAATAAATCAATCCTAAATAAAGAACACCTAAATTTTAATTTTCCAAAAAACAAATTTGGGAAATATTAATTATAAAAATAGAAAATAATTTATGTAGTGAAGAGACACTCCAATAATCTTCTAATTTTTTATAATTAAAAAATGAATTTCTGAAGTGTCACCCCATTTTTTAATTAATCAAAAATATTTAAAAAATTAGAAAACAATTTATCCCCATTTTGAAATAAATAAGAAAAAATTGTAAAATTTATAACACATTTCCTACCCTAAAATAATAAACTTTCATTATAAAAAACACCCCCTGAATTAAATAAATATATAAAAATAGATTACTCCCCATAAAATAATGATTCTAAAAAATTAAAAGAGCAAAAAAAAAACAAATAATGTGATATTCAGTGAATTTTACGAGATATGAAATGAAATGAAAAAAATAACTAATAGTTATAACATTTTATCATACCAAAAAATATAAACCATAGAATACATGATCACCATCCAAAATTAAATAAACTTTAAAGCACATAATAGCTTACTTTGTGAAAAAAAAAACAATATGTATATTCATGTTGTCCTTAAAAGAGTAAAAATAATACTTCAGAATACAAAATATTTTTGGTCTAATAGGATATAAAAATAATCCTTCATGTACCCACACTATAAAAGTATTAGTCCTCTCTATATTAAAATAATATTTATAAATATAATCATGAATTTGTTTTAATAAAACATAGAAGAACAATTTTCAAATAATCTACATCTAAAGAAAGTTATAGATGAAATTTATTAATTTATTAACACTTATATAACTATTTTTATACCATTTAGTAAATAATTTTTTATAAAAAATACAAATTTATAATCTATTTTAATTTATACATTTTTTATAGTCTCATAGATCCATCCAATTATTTAATTCTAGGAGTAAATTTTGATAAACTTTTCTTCTAACATAAGTTCTTAGCCATGAGCCTGACATTTTACCATTAAATAATTTCATAGTATTCAAAATAATTAAGAATAATACTAGAATCATAATTTTTCAAAATAGGATTCTCTTTTTCAATTTTAGATCAATAAATTTATAGAAACTCTTTTAATTTAACAAGCTCGAAAATAAGAGTTTTCAAATTTTCATTTTCTAAAACAAGCCTTTTCTTGTCTTTATAATCATTTATATAATTCTTAGTCCATTTTTATAAATTTTAGAAATATTTTCAATCCCCCCTTGAGATTAATCCCAAAATTCACTTAGTTATTTTACGTTAGATTTATCACAATGAAAAAAAAAGAATATTTAGAATAAAAATAATAATAAGAAGTATTAATAACCATAATTTATGTAACCATTAAACATATATTTGTAGGACTTATCATATCATGAAATGGATCTAGTACCCCACGTTATATTTCCATATGTGTAATTTTATGATTTTCCTTCTCAATTTTTAAACCATTAATTGATTCTGATTCATTAGCAAAACTCTAACCATCCTGATAAGAATATTTCATTTTCTTCTTCTATTTGTTATCATTCCATTGTTGATTAAACTTTGGACACTCATATTTCATATGGTTGGGCTTCCTGTATCCATAAAAACTGTACATTTTTCTTTAAATCCTTTTTTTTAAATGATTCATTAATCTATTTCTTTTTCCTAAATCATTTTTGGTAGATTGATTTTTTATTTATGAGTCCTTGAATTCATATTTCAAGATTATGTATATCATCATCATTTTCTAAGCTAGAAGAATAAGATTAATATCTAGAAGAGTTAGAAAAAACATATTTCTATTTAAAAGAATCATTATTTGATTTTTAAGATGAATCAAGCTCATTATTCACCCGTTAAAAATCATAATGTAATGGAGATCCAATCAACTCAACAGAGAACTATTCTAAAAAATAATTGTCTTATTCAAAATATATTTTTTTTTAAATTACACTACATTTATATAGCTCAATGTATTATTGAAATCATAAATTCATTCATGTATAGTTTCTAAAAATTAAACCCTATAGCTGAAAAACTTTTTTAATCTATGGAAAATCTCATTTACTCTGGCATGATCATAAATTATAAATTCTTGAAATTTTTTCCTATGAATTTTAAGATTAGTGCTCTTGAATTTTGATGTTTCTAGATGGTTTAATTTTATATTCCTCAAGATGTTAGATGTTGTTTAACAAGAATATATATCATTATAAACACTTCAATTAAGATATTAATAAAAAAAATTATTTATTCTTAATTTGTTAAATATTTTGTAGCATTATTTCCATTTAATGATTGAGGTTTTACCTTATATATTTTATAAATTATATACAGGGTAGTCCAATATTCAATAACTATATTATTCAAAAATACCTTCATTATGTCTTTCCAATATCCATAATCACTTCTATTTAAATGAGGTGGTCTCACCAGATTAAAAAAATAAATCACTTGATTTTACATCACTGAAATATATCATTTATTATTATTGATGTGGAATTGGATAAATGTATGCTCAAAAATAGATAATGTCAAAAAATATCCTTTTAAGGACTCCCCATGATTCCATGTTATAGTTCGAGATAGTTGTGAAAATGTTGAGGCTATAATTGTGAAATTGATCTTATTCCAAATTATTTTATCGATTTATGAACTCTTAAGGTGGGAAAAATCATCTTATGCTTCATTTATGTTGAACAGATGATTTTTTACATCTATAGAGCACCTGGAGTAAACTATTAGTTCATTTTACAGGTCTTGGAACAAATTTTTCATCAAAAAAATTATTTCTACTTCTATATAGATTTAGCACATTTTTTTTGTTTTAAATCTTGGTATACGTCCATAAAATTATTTAACAAAATGGTTTATAAATACATAAAGTGTATGTCTTTGGATTTTTTACCTAACCAAAAATCAGGGGTTCTGATGCCTTATCCAAATCAGTTTCCTGGTTATGATTAATTGAGAAAAACTGAATACACATAGTTTTAAGGCTTCTCACATATAAACATCCATGGATGGGATTGATCCCATTGTAAAAAACTAGTTTTAGACCATTCCCTTGAAAAATTACCTCAGACATCTTAGTGGGTGTACAAATCCAATGGTTAGGGTATGAAAAGTTGATTAGGTACACTATGGACTAAACCATTATAAAAATTCAAAGTGTTTCTCTCATTAATTCTCTAAGTACAATATTTAGAATCTCACTATTCATAATATTTTATGAAACAATTTTATGTCATTTTAAATAGCCTAATTGCACAATTAATTTTAATAAAATTTATACTTTTTAGAAAATACAAATCACCCCTATCTAATTGAATTATCTATTCTTACCCATCATATGCGTTAGTAGATATTTTTTCTGGTGACACTATTATGTATGGAGTCTGAGGAGAGATTTTCACATATGTAGGGAATTAATGGATTTGAAAGATAAGTATTATTGACAAGCACATACCATTAATGATAATTCACTGTTATGACTACAAAAATTTAAAAATTAATATTTAAGATGATTTTCATTATCTTTATCCTAATATGTAATATTATTCTATTATAGGTCCCATATATATTTATGTGACTAAATCATGAGTGTGTATATGAGAGAAAACATGCCTCATAAAATGAATGAGATATATTCCCTTAGATATATCAAATTGAAATCTTGTTTTTATTATTAGATTTATAATATTAAGTCACAATTTAATGAAAAGAAATATTTTTTTTTTAAAAAGTTAGGTTATTATAAAAATTTATTTTAATAATAATTATTTTATTTGATTTATAGAGGGTTTAATTGTATATAAATTAAATTTTTATGGCTCCCTTAAATTATTGAGATATAATTTTCAAAATTAATGTTTTTTATACATTATAAATTTTGTTTTGATGATGAACACCAAGTAAACATATTTTGAAAGTCATGAAATTTTAGAACAAAATTTTTTGACTAAATTATGATATATAAGAATAAAAACAAATCAATAAAATATGTTATGTATTCTAAATGATCAAAAATGTATATTTATAATTTGAAATTATTTAGTATGTTATGAAAATGGTTCAAAAAACCAAAAGAAATAAAAAAACTCAACCAATCATAAAAATATATCAAATGATTATAAATTATATTTCTTATAAGATAAAACAAAAAGTTAATCTAATGTGTGATATAGTTGAAATGATAAATAGTGAATTCTATTTACTTAAAAACAATTATGTTAAAAAAATATGTCAATTTTGAAAAATAGATTAAAAAAATATTGAATTGTTTTGAATATATGATGATGATAATTGAATTGTTTTATATGATTAGTAATGAACCACATATAAGTATGGAATAAGATTTACATGGAATGATCAATGACCTATTTTTTAAAAAATACCCCTTTTTTATGTTCAAAATTTTTATCAAATAACTAAAACTATGAAAATAATATTCTATTAGCATGATATTTTATGACAATGATCATTGATTAATTTTTGAGCTATAATATTGAAATACAAGTCAATATGATGTGTAATATAACTCAAAATAAATAAAGGTGGATATTTACAAATATAATCCCTTCTTAAATTAATTTTATTCATAAGATGATAAAAAATAAAACAAATAAAGACTAAACTATCATAAAAAATATATGAAAATGGTCTTTGATTAATTTTTGATCAATAAGAATGAACCCCACACTAATCAAATAAGAAATGTATTTTGAATGATTAAAAGTGAAATTTTATAATTATAACTCAGTTAAGCTATTTTTTTAAATGATCAAAATCAAGAAAATGAAGTAAAATTTTAAGATAATATAATAAAATAATTTTTTAATAATTTTTTATCTATTGGAAGAACCCACATGTTAGTTCAATGTTTTAATTTCCCAAAATAATTAAAAGTTGATTTGTAGTGGTATAACTATTTTTATATTTAATAAATGAAATTAAGAATGTAAATCGATAATATGATCATATAACATCATGAAAATATAGTAAAACTATCATTGACTATTTTTTAATCTATAATAATAAACTAATCATTAAATGAATGTGGATGGAATCATTAGAAGTGTATTTTTCTGATTAATCAAAATTTGAATCAAATGATGAAAATAGAGAAAATGAGGTATTATTTTAATAAAAGTGTAGTGCATTTATTATAGATTATTTTATATCATATAAGAATAATATTAACTTTAATTTTATATTATATATTTATAGAATAATCAAATGTGTATTTTAAAAATAATAAATCTCTTTTAAATTATAGGCATGCATCGAAAAAAAAATCAAGGAAATACACTCAAACTATTATTAAAAATTAGTATAATTGTAATAGATTATTGTTTGACCTATATGAATAATTCGTACATAAATATGTATTTTAAATTCATTTAAATGATCAAAAGTGATTTTAAAGATTTACAACTCTTTTATATTTCAAAACATGCATCAAATGACCCAAATGGAGTAAAAGATATCAGATTTTCCAGATAATATTATAAACTAATGTTCAATTTATTTTTGACCTAGGTGAATAAATCTCATTCCAATATGACATATGATGTTCCCAAAAACTATTTAAAGATCCTTTATATAGTTATAATTGTTTTTTATCAAATAATTCATGAATTTATAAAAATTGAGAAAATATGGTTAATTAGTTTACAAATAAGAATGAGTGAAATGTCGATCTTATGTGTGATTTGATCAAAATATCAAAAACAATTATAATTAAAATCCTTTTATATGTCAAAATAATAATGGAATGATAAAAACCTAGAAAACATGCTTGAATTATTGTTAGTGTATAAAAATGAATAGTGATTAATTATTGACTTATAAGAACAATCTTCAAATTAATATGATTTTTGATGTTCCTAACATGATGAAAACAGAATTTTTGAAAATTTTAAACTTTATATGCTCAAAGAATTTGTTAAATATTATTAAATGAGAAAAATACTTTATATGGTCATGAATATATAATAAAGTATTCATCAATTAATTTTTCAGTTGAGCTAATAAACCACACATCAATCTAATGTGTCATGTATTTTAAATCGATAAATGTAATTTTTTTTAATAATTACTATGTTTTAGTCAAATATGTTTATAAAAATATGTGAACTAATCAAATGATCTAAATGTTCTATGAAATCAATGAAAATTATGTTTTATTACATTTTGAACGTAAGTAATAAATCACACATAAATAAAATGTATGATGATTCCAAAATGATTGAAATATAATTTATTGATTTATATATATTTTTTAAGTTATTTTTTTAATGATAAAAAAATAAAATGTGGTCAAATAATCCTTAAACTTTTATATAATTATTTAAAATTATTTTTCTATCAATATTAATCGACCATGAATCATTGTGTCATGCAGTGTTATGAGAATTTTCACAAGTGTTTTTGATGAATTCTAACGAATTATTAGGTTTAAAATGTGATTTAAATGAACATAACTAAAACAATAGACATATATTTCCATAGTAATGAGGGATAATCATAATGAATTAACTAGTGGAATGTAGGAATGACATTCTTATTATTTGGAATTATATTCAATATGAAATGGTGAAATTTTATTTTTATAATCAAAACACATTTTGAATTTTAAAATATGAATCTAATTATTAAATAATATTAAAAAATATCATATCATCTTATTTTTACTGAAACATTACCACTAATTAATTTATGAAATGTAAGAATAAATTTTAGCAAAACATCTAAGGTTTATTTTCAGGATATCACTAGCACAATAAATTTCACTTCTATTATAATTTTTTTTGGATTTTTTAGTGACTATAATTTCTAAATTTATGTGTTATGATCATTAATGATAACCCATGAGAGGTTTGGAGTAAAAATATTAAAAATAATCACGAACAATATCCGAGTAAACCCAATAATTTCATACATTCTTAATACATTATTTTCCAAGAAAATTCATATCTCCTCAAAGATAAACATACATAGATCCAAAAGGTCTAGTTTCCTTATAAATTAGATATATGATCATATTATTCAACAATTAATACAACTTATCCCATAGACAATATATTTAATTATATTATCTAGGAAAATAATATTTGACAATATTCTTCATAACCTAGTAAAATGAGATTTAGGAAAGGGTGATATTAAATTCTAATAAAGGGTAAGAGTCAGGGATAACAGTCAAAGATAAAAAGTGAAAATTAAAAAAAAATGGTAATGATATGATAACCAAGTTCCATGAACATATCATTAAGATATTATACATAAATAAACACAGATCATAATACGTAAATTATAGATCTGATCATATTATAAATCATAATGAATCATAGAAATAATGTGCTGAAAATGAATAAATATGGAAGAAACATAAACATATATATCATAACCTAGTGCATTAGAAATCATGAATCGTGTTTTATATTTTTATCACATGAGATATAATATTTTAATAAATTAATATTATAGATTTATAATTATATTCTCAATTGTCACATAATGGTAACTATATATTTCTATGGCATAATAGAACATTAAAACAGTGATATTTCTTTCATAACTTAACTAGCTGATAGAAAAAGTGACCAGTTTATAGAGAAAAGCTAATAAAAAATGTCATACTCCATATAAAGAAATATATTTTATGGTATCATTATAAAATATTCCCATTAAGGTATCATAAAAAACAATGGTAGTTGACATACACAAAAACCCAATTTCTAAGAGATTTATAATTCACCAGTAGAAAGTAGAAGAAATAAACATTACACTTTTGTTCTTTATTAAGAAAAAATGTATACATTAAATTTAATAGATATTTATTTTTTAAAATAATTAAAACATGGAAAGTAAGTGTCTTAGATAGATTTTATTAATGTGACATTAAAAACATTTTAGCAAAAAATGTTTAAAAATCTATTTCCTTTGTTATTTTACAAAAAAGTTGAGGTCAGGGGAAGACAACCACTCTGAAAACATTAAAAGAGTATTCTAGTTATAAAGAGAGTAAATTAAATTTAAAATGTATTTTTTAATCATATAATTAGAAATATTAACATCCATAAAACAAAATAGGAAATATTTTCATTAAAGAAAAAGTTATGAACCGAAAAGTACAGGTGAAGTCCTTTTTTCTAAAAATAAACACATCGAGTTGACTATGAACCATAGGGTAAAGTGAAATGGTGGTAGAAAAATTAATCCTCCTTAAAACAAATATTATATTAAAATAAATATTCATTTGAAAAAAAACACAATTTCCATGATAGAAAATTTTTCATATCAATCTGAAATCCAAAATGAGGTAAGAAGTAAAAACCCTTACACAATAATACTTAATACCATGAAAGGGATTTAATATCAGGTTTCATAACTATAGACATATTAATCATATATTTAATAAAAATAATCACATTTATTGAAATCTATAATATTTTATGATAATAATTTATTATACGTTTATTATCAAGTTAATGTATATTTTCAACAGTGAATGTAAATAATTCTAATTATTACGTATATGTTTTATAATGGAGACATAGAAGATAATTAAAAGGTACCAATTTGATCATTTAATGATTAAATATAATATTGAAATAAATTTTTAAAGATTTATTCATCCACATATTCATTTTATGGAAACAATGAGCATGGTTAGTGAGAAACAAATCATTGAAGATCTTATCTCGGGTGTTTTACTGATATCAATGGATTACATTATAATGATGATTAATTTTTTTATCCATTTAGAATAGTAATAATGATTTATATAACACATTAATATCATATATATTCTTAAAATTTATTTTATAAACAATTATTTAAGGTGGTTATGAAAAACAGAACGCATTGCTCCATAGAAGTGGTATTCCCCACATACATATGAAAGAAATTTTAATTTTACATTAAATGAAAATGAGGTTGGATTTATTCTATCATTTTAAAATATTAATAATGTTATATATATATAATATTTATTTATTAAATTCCAATTTTAAACTTGACATGCAAGGTAGTGAATGAAACTATTACACCTCTCTTTGTGGAGGCGGTAGTCCAAAAGTTTGCATGAACAATTTTTGCATTTTTCTATAGGTAAAGGGGAAAATATATGATGAATAATACATTGATATAAATAAATTTATCATAATAAAAATGCTAATTTAATTATATTATAATAGTAGAAATATATTTTTATGATAATGGTAGAGATGAAAATAAGTTGTTGTGTGATTAGTACTCCTGTTAAGAACTTGATATTTCAAAAGAAGAATTTTCTAAAAATGAAGGAATATGAAAGTTTATTTTGACCTGATGATTATGGTTGTGGAATTAGAAAATATTTTATGTAAAATAGAGATATTTTAAAGAGTATTTATTATTTTTAAAGTGGGCATTCATAGCGGGTGGGAGGTCCCTTTTATACTGGACGTGAATGAAATTTTAATAAATTTAACTTCTTAATATTATAGGAAAAATGTTTAACAAATAAAGTTGTTTAAAAGTGAAAAATAACTGTTAAGAGATATATTTGTTTGAGACACACCTAAAAAATCATTTTAGACATTTTTCTAACATTTT
This sequence comes from Viscum album, assembly GCA_963277665.1. Lineage (NCBI taxonomy): Eukaryota > Viridiplantae > Streptophyta > Magnoliopsida > Santalales > Viscaceae > Viscum > Viscum album. The sequence continues at coordinate 859,429,258 of OY728143.1, read as the reverse complement.
TTCAGTATTTTTAAAATAGTTACACCCATTTTTTGATAATTTACCTTTACGAAGACAATACAATTTTTAAACTCAATAACTAAATTTTATGAATAAAATTAAAATTAAACTTATTAGATAATTTTGATATTATGTTTATAAATATAAAATAAATTTCATAATATTTAATTTTTTAATGTAATAACAAAGATTTTTTAAATAATAAGTGTATAATGAATAAAAACAGTTTTATATAAAAACCATTTATTAATTTTACTAATATAAAATAAATGTTTATAAATAAAACAATATATTTTATAATTTAATATTTTAATCATAAAATACATATTTTTTCAATAAAAAAGGATTTATAAATTTTATTTTTTTCTTATACCCTAGTGAATAAAAAAATTATATTTTTCATCATTTTCATAAAAATCAATATCTTCAAGGAAACCCAAAAAAATAATCCTAAGACAATATTATAATGATTAATATATAAATAAAGTTCATTTTTTCAAATCCATATTCTAAAATTTAGGGAACTAAAATTTAAATGGAAATATAACATTTAATGAAAGTCGTTTTTATAGAATGACTAACTTTTCAAATATTAACTGTTAAAATTCTATCTCTTATTAATTTAATTATGGATAATCTATTATTTATATATAGAATATATTTTATCATCATAATAAACATATTTTTATTGAAAAAATGCATATTGAATAAAAATAAAATTTAAGAATATACATTTCGCAGCATAAAATGATCATATTAGTAATTTAACTGTACCAACTAAATTTCATAAATGAATTAGTAATAATAATTACCATTAGTTTTAGTTATAAATATAATTCATAATATGTTCACCAATATTTATACCCACTAGTTCAAGATATACATTACAATGATTATATTTATCCTCATAAAAACCATCGTGGTTCATTTTTGTTTATTGTAGTATTTAAAAAAAATTACATAATTGTTATTTTAAAAAAGGAATATTTACTAAAATCATGATTTATTTCATTCTAACCCCCTTAAAATAACATCAACCATTAAATTTTATTATTATGATGAAAATAAGTGACGGTAATTTTGTGTGTGACATATATAGGATCTCAAATAGCTTCCTCAAACATATGCTTCCGAGACAGAATTTTGACTATATGGGTGGTCCTATTCTACAAACATTTATCTCTTCAATAAATAATTTCTATTATTTCTTCATCCTATTAAAGATCTTATAGTAATTTAATGGATTCTATGTTTAATATATATGAAGAGTCTAGTATGTACACCATTAAATAAGATAAATGTAACTCATCATGTTCATACAAGATATTTAGAGGGAGAGATAATAAATAAGATAAATCCTTAACATGATCAGGTGTCTTCAAGGGACCACTATACTGAGGGCATAGTTTCGCTTTTTTCCTATATCACATAAACCTCATTCAATGAGATATTAAAATGAACTTATTGTCACCAATATTAAACTCTATATCTCATCAATGATTGTACACATAACTCATCTATAAACTATTGATCTCTTTCATATGTCAATAAATATTTTGTAATGACTAGATCGTTATTTAGACAATGTCAGGTCATATCATTTTCCTCTCTCTAACATCATCCAAGCATGTTGGATTCCTTTCTCTATTTATATTCAAATCCTCATATAGATCAATATGGGTTCTATAATGGAAACTATTTTTATATGAGATATATATTTTGGGAATGGCTTGATTCCAACATCTTGCTAAACACATTAAATATGATATTTCAATACCTTAATGAGTTTGAATGATTTTTCTTGACTGACAATATGTTTGAGTGTGCTAAGTAGTGATGAATCCCAAACCGGTCTCCAATGCTCAATGAATTGTTCTCCATTACCTAAAGGAAAACCTTTAATATCAATTATATACAATGGAGTGTTCCACTCTATGTAGATTTATGACATCCTTAATATATATTTTTGTGATTTTTTCAATAAATAAATCATTTTTTATGAAAATAAGATGAACTGAATTTCTAAGGTGGTCGAGTATAACTAAAATGAAATTACTTCCTTTAGATGTATTTTGGTATCCTGTGAAAAACTCCATGGTAATTATTTACCAATTATATTATTGCCTGTATAGTGGTTGCATCATCCACTTAGACTTCTTCCATTAATCCTTAACAATATAGTAAACAAAACATTGTAAATTTCCATTGTGATGTTTTTTTTCATTTTACACTAGTAGTTCTACTTTAAATCTCAATTAAAATTCAAGCTTCCAGAAAAAATAGTGAAGAATTATGTAAGTAAAGCATCCAAAAATTCACTCTTTAGTGATGTATTTTATGTAATACATAGTTTGTTTCGAAACATTTTCACATAATCTAAACCATTGTTTAACTCAATAATATTTTCTACCATTTTCAATGTCTCTATTTCATATTTCAAAGCATCTATGATATTTACATGGATGAATGGTTGATCTATAATTTGGGTGATATATGATTCCGACCCATCCCATATGGATTAAAGATTCATCAATTGTAAATCCACAAGTATTATGTTTTTTCACCACTTATCAACGATATGGTAGCATGATCTTTCCTGGTCATAGAATCATCCACCTTGTTTTCTTTCCAAGCATGTTAGGGTGTTGACCAATCATAATTTTTTATATATTCCAACTATATCCATTAGTTCATATTTAAAACATTTTGTGTGAATATATATTTATAGGTCTTTTGGACATTATAGATATCACACTTATCACTAAACAGATAATTACTCCATGTCCATAATGGATAGATCACTGATTCCATCTCTAAATCATGTGTCAGTTAATTTTTCTCAAAAGTTTTTAATTACTATTTGGTAAAAGTAATTGATTTATTATTTTTCATGAGGATTAATCAGAATCCATTTGAGGAATAATCACAATAAATTACAAACAATCATCTACTATAGATTAATATGATCATATGTGCAGTGACTAATTTCTTCTCAAGCTTCTTAAATATTTTATCACATTATTATTTCAAGAGTAATTTTACACCCATTCCTATTAACCTGATATGAGGATTGTATAATTCTGATAAATTTCCAACAAATCATTAGTAGTATCCTCCTAATCCAAGAAAAAGTTTGATATTTATCATAGTGGTTAGCCTCCTCTATTCCCTGATAACTTATATCTTTATGGGATCTATATATATACCACCACATGGGATACATAACCCTAAATGATAATTTTTATAAGAAAAATTTACACTTTCTTTACAAGACATTTAATTTACTATTTTAATGGATTTTTAGTAAAATCATAAAATGAACTTAATGTTCTTTTTTTATCTTGGATAATAAGAGAATATCATCAATAAAGACTACCAAGAGTTGTTAAAGTAATCTCTAAAGTCACTTTCCATCATATCTACGAATATTTCAGGGGAATTTGTTAGAATGGTGGGCATCATTATTAATTCACATTTTATATATCTTATGTGAAAGTTTTTCCTAGTTATATATTCCCTTTTTATCCAAACCTATGATATTTATGTTGATGGTAGATCTTTGATAAATATTATGCTCCTCACAGTTGATTAAAAAGATCATCATTATGGGGAATTTTATATTTGTTCCTTATATTATTGTTGTTATGTAAATGATATTAAATGAAGAGACACATTAATCAATCATTATTCTTTATGAAGGTAATTTATTCACCCCATAGAGAAGCACAAGGGTGTATAAAACACTTATCAATATTTTGGTTGAGTTACTTCTGTAACTTCTCTAATTTATCATATCCATTTTATAAAGAGTCTTTGTTATCATTATAGAACTGGGTATGAGTTCAATTGAAAAATGTAACTCATTTTCTGGGAGAAACTAGTATATTACTTAGTAAATACACTTACACAGTCATTGAAAATAGTAATTTTACAACAAATGATCTTCTATAACCATTTGAGTCAAATACACTTCATGATTGGGTATTACGACATATATAATAGATGAAAAATTCATATGTTGTTCATAGTAAGAGTTATATTAATATATGACCATAGAATGATTTGTAATATTTCATGTGACTATTATTTACCATCAATTAATATAAGATATATACTATATCAACCCAAAGTTTATAAATGATATTTTTTTCTTTAAACGAATTTGTATTATATTATACAATATAATATTATATAAATACAAGCTTTAGTGAAACCAATAACACATTATTTCATTAAAAAATATTCACATTTGTTAAATAATAAACCTAGTAAAATTATAATTATTACAAGGGTATACAAAATAAAAAATACAACAACTATAATGGGAAAATATGGACCACCCCAAAATGCTAGAATTATACCTCCGATGAAAAACACTATAGAAAAGAAAAAAATACTATTAAACCAATCAAAATCTTAGAAATAGGAAATATATAACCTTGAGAAGAATGGAGATGAATATTGATTAAAATAATGAATTAGTATTTAAATGATGGAATGTGGCTATTGTAATATTAATATGACCATTGGAATAGTAACTATACTATTGGGAATAGTTATCTGACTGAATAATAAAATGGCCATTGGAATAGTAATTTAACCTCAAAAATATAAACTGTGATATAAATAATATTTATAATTATTTATTTTAGTAAAAATAAATATTATAATATCTTAACGTTAATATCAGATTAAAAAACTCAAAGAAAATATATGCACCATTTTAATAAACTATATTTTAAAGTGTTTCATATATATAATATTTTTTATATAAAAAATTAAAATTACCTATGTAAACCATTTAGGTTTATAAAAATAATACCATTTGTCAAATTATGATTTTGAAATTGTATAAGGGTTATTTTTTATAATTTTATGAATTACATCAATTCTCTTGTGAGTTGTAAAAATTAAGTTTTTCTCATTACCCATGTATCTTAAATTATATCTTTCATGATGTAAGAAATAATTAATGGATTCAAAGAATTTAGTTTTAGAAAAAAATACTTAGTTTAATGAATGTTTTAGGAAATAAAGTAAACTCATATTCCATACCTAAAAAATAATTTTCCTAAACCAAATGTAAAAAATGATCCCATAAAATAAAAAATTTATTATATTCCACTTCATTTTTAATAAAATAACGAATTTGAATTATAAATAGGTATAAGGTATTAAGAAAAATTATAAAATATTTATATATTATTTACGTTTTATAAAATTCAATATTACAAGTTTTACCATTGATATGTTATTCAATTTAATAATTTATTCAAAAATTACCCCTCTCCTAAAGTATAAATAACCCATATAACTTCCCCTTGTAAAACACTCCTCGCAATCATTAAAAATTCAATGTTATAAATAAATTCTACTTCTAAATCACCATATAATTCCTAGGTAGGTTCTGGTCTAAACAAACTCTAATCATCCAACGTGTTTTTGTTTCATACAAACTAATTTACATCGAGGAACGAGTGAGTTTTTTTTCACACTATTCTCTCATTTTATTATTATTATCTTCCTTTACCAAAATAAAATTCAATAAAATCATCATATATTTAATTAGAAATAATTTAAACCATATATTATTTATTTTAACTTACTATAAAATTTTTAATGTTTAGTTTTATTTTATACATTTTCATATTCATATTTCAACAATATTTTTATTAATAATCGGTTAATCACCAATGATGAAATTTCCTATACTTTTCTTATCAACAAACAAATTGATGGAAATTATAAATTATTTAGGATATATAAGAGAATAAATTTATTTATTTTAATATTTAATATATTTTTTAGTTATGTTTAAATTACGTTTAACAAAATAGATAAATCATAGGGAAACAAGAAATTTTAAAGAAAACATGATATAAAAATTCTTCAACATAAATAAAAAATAATAAAAAAATAATAAAATGATTATAATTGATAAATAATTTAAATAATGAAAATAATACACTTCTGTACCAATTTTTTAAAATATCTACATTTAATTTTTAAGATGCACAAGAGTGATAAAATAAAACAATATTTAAGGTAAGAGGATTCTCAAAGACAACTAATTTTCTTTAGGTTATCCCTCTATCAAAATATCTTCCATTTTTATATTCCTCTAATATCCCATATATATCATTTCAATATTTTTCAATTTTATTTTGGAAGATATAAACACTTCCATCATTATTTTTAAGTCCAATACAAAGATTAAAAAAAATTTCTTTCCAAAAGTAGACCTTTTACACCTATCGATTGGTTTCTTATTCACTCATGAGTGATGATTTTTATGCCAAATATGTTTTCCCTTATTCATTTAGGAATCCCAATTTTATTCATGAAATTATTCTTGCTGAATTCATTATGAAAGCCATTCCTCTGCATGGGTTGTTTCATGACTTCAATTGTTATATGTTCTATGTGAATGTTTGATTATGTAAATATTATGATACGATGGGTTGGCCTAGAATTATAAAGTTCTCCAATGCATTGTTTAATTTGATGTATCTCATGAGATAATGTTCATTATGAAATAACATTATTCCAGATTTTTTTTTCAAAAATATGATCTTATGATTATGCATCTATGTTATGCATGAACAATATTATAGCTTTGTTCACAACTTTGTGTGGTATTTGACCACTATGACATTTTGTTTCACTTTTATAAGTTTACATATTATGTTCATTTATCCATTTTTTCTCTCATGATTATGATGGTGACCCTAATATTATTATGTGTTGATTATGATTATTCTCACCCTTGCTATATTGATTAATGTTGTTATTCCTACTCTTACTAGGGTTTAGCTTAATCGTTACATTGATGAATATCATCAGGTGAATACATGTTCTAAGGGGAACATGAGATTATTGAAGGATGAATAATAAGTCTTTAAATAAATTTTTATTATTTATCATGTATAAGGGATGTATAGTAATTGTTTTTCAAGGATACTAATCCTTTTTTCCTGGAATATATAACTTTTATGTTTTTTATCTTAAAAATGATGAAATAATCATGTAAGAAAAAGTAGGGTCACTATAGTTGGTATTAGAGGCCTAGATTAGTTAATCTGGTAATTAAGATTAGAAAATGTTAGTAGAAACCACATGCATAAGTATATGTATAGCTAAACATAAAAAGTTTGGGTAAAGTATAACAGAATCTAGATTCTGAACATGAAATCCTTTCTTGGATACTAAAATGGATCTGTCTCTATTAGAATTGTACCTAGGGGTAACAACCACAGATTCACTATATTTTGGTAGACTCAATCGGGAAATTACCCCCAATAATGGGCCTTGTTGTAAAACTAGTTTGACACTCCTAGTGTATGTAATTATATTAATCACAAATTTTAATAAAAACTATGATTAAGTATATATATATATATATATATATATAATTTAATTATTCATTTTAATATTAAGGATGTATTAATTTACATGATACCACAATTTTTTTAAGGAAAATGTTACTCCGAAAGATCCCATAAGATGTCACTTTAGAATTAATTTGTTCTAAAAAAAATTAATTATCCATTCCATGTTTACTTATGTTTATTTAACCATTTATATTTTATAAAATGGTCGAAAACTATGAGAAATTATAAAAACAAACTACGTGAAGGAAATTTCAAGGAATGGCCCAAAGACACTCAAAATGTACTGGGAGACGGAGTTCAAAACATCATAGTGATGCTTGATTAAATGTCTCTAGATATGAACAATAACCTTAATAGTGTGTATCATGCACCTTCCCAAATAATGAAAAATTACTATCGAATCCTTTATGAAAATATGACCACTAGATTTTAGTGGATCTTCCAATCCAATTTTCATGGAAAATGGGTTAACTCAATAGAGAATATCTTTTCTGTGATCCAATAATCTTATAAGGACACATGTAATATGGAAATATATCATCTGGATGAAGGGGCAAAAAAATGGTGTACACAAATAATGAATACTAAGTTGAAGGATGAAATAGAAGAAATATCATGGGATGAATTTAAGAATTTATTTCCTTACATGTATTTTCCATAAACTCTCCAAACAATGATGTAGTGATTGTACCTAGAGGTTAATCACAAGGATTGTGATTCTCTAATTACGTAACTGGAAAATTTTAGAAGGATTTCTAAATATAAATCAGGTTTTACTATAATCAAAAATAAAAAAATTGATAGATTAATCAGTGGATTAAAACCACACCTTCAAAGGCTCAATCTAAGAGATAATTTTGGAATTATGAAGTAATTGTTAAATGTGCACTCAAATTAAAGATGGAGTTTTTATAATGGTTACATGTTTATGGTTATAAGAAATTAAATATAGATTTTTAAATTTGAAGATCAAATGAAAATGGTGGAAAGAAGGCCTAAGAACCCACGTAAAAAAATATAGGAAGAATAATCATGGGAACTTCCTCAAAAGGATAGTGAAAATATAAAAGCATGGGAGAGAAGTCCAATAAGATCATAAATATAAAAGAGACATAAAGAACCCTAACAACATGATAGAGGAAAAGAAAAAACCACCCATGGTTCAATGCTTCAAAATTATTGAGAAAGGACACTATAAAATCTACTACACTAAACGAAAGGTCCTTTAGTGAAATTAATATCAACAAGAACCAAATCAAATGGAGAAAGGGAAATGTTATTCCTTCACTACAGCTGTAGTGGAGCATGAAACTAAAGTCATTAACAGTACACTTACTATTCAATCAATAATAAAAAATGTTTCATTTGATTATAGTTCTATTATATTCTTTAAATAATGAAATTTTTCTAGAACTATTGATTCGAAGCCCTGATACCTTGAAGTAGAGATATCTATGAAAACACCTATTGGCGTAATCATTACAACCAAAGTGTTGGAATATTCTCCATCTTGTATATATGGGAATATTATTCCATATAAAAATGAAATCCTTCCCTTGATATAATTAAATTCTATAATTGGATATATTTCATATTGTTTTATAGATAACACATAATTCGTTAGGAAAGGGAAATTTATTTTCATATTCATAATCGTTCCATTCTCCTATACAAGTGAAAGGAAGATCATGAATATCCTTTGTAAAATCCATCAATGGTATGGGTAATGATAACCTATGTATAATAATAAATTTGAAAAATGTTTAAGTCAAAGGAAGGTATCAACCTCAAGAAAATTCACTCAGTGAGGGAATACATTGATGTATTTCTGGATGAATTACCCAGAAATTCACCAGATCATGATGTAGAGTTCTCCATCTAAATTATACCTAAAGCTACTCATATCTCTAAATTCCCCATTAAGAGGGACTCTATTGAAAAATATGAGGTAAATAGTAATCTACAATATTATTTGATTAAAGGGTTTATACGCCCTAGATAATCTCCTTGTGGTGCATTGGTGTTCTTTACAAGAATGGTGAATTTAGGCACATGCGTATTGATTACCAAGATATCAAAAATATCACCATAAAAAAGTATCCTCTACAAATTATTGATTAATTTTTTGATCAACAATGAGGAGATCATTTTTTCTCAAAGGTGGATCAGTATTCTATATATCTTCAGCTGAAATTTAAGAAGAAAGATATTCAAAAGATTGATTTCCTTACAATGTATGGTCACTATGAGTTCATAGTGATGCACTTTATATATACTAATTACCCTATACTATTAATGTATTTTATTAATAGAGTATTTAGAGTCTAACTATACAAAATTTAAATAGTATTTTCTAATGATATTCTCATTGACTCGAATAGAAAGTAAGAACATGAGTATAATTGAAGAATTGTGATAGTGACATTAAGGAAAGAGAAAATGTATTATATATTCAGAAACTTTTACTTTATGATGAATCAAGGTTCAATGATGGGTAAAATGATCATAAGTGATGGAATTTATGTAGGAATATCAATGAAAAGGGAAATTGAGGAATTTCTAAGGCCCAGTAGTGTAATGGAAGTCAATGGTTTGCTTGACTTTGAGGGGTACTACTAACTTTTTTGTGAGAAATTTATCATAATTTTTTATCCTGCAAACTAAGTTAACAAAAAATTTGGTATATAATGTATGGAAAAAATAATATGTGGTAAGAATTAAGGAGATCAAGAAGTGGTTAATCAATATGCATGTACTCACACTACCAAAAATTAGAGATCTTTTGGGATATAAATTTATGCTTAAATAAAGGCTTTAGTTTTGTACTCATGTAGAATGAAAAAGAGATAGCATATTCCTCAAAAGAGTTGATGATCAAATATTAAATTTACTCAATGCATGATATAGAGTTATTAACGGTGATCATCACCTTGAAGATTTTACATCACTTTCTCTGTGATGAGATGTGTGACATATATACCTATTATAATATTCTAAAGAATATATTAGCATAGATGGATATCATCATGAATAAAAAAATATGGTCAGATATAATCAAGGACCTAAAATTCTCTTTACACTACCACCTATGAAAGGTGATCAATGAAGATAATTATTTTAGTAGAAAATAACATACTACTTTATCTATGATATCAATTGACAGTGACCTTATCTTCAAGGATACGTAAAGTATGGGTTTGGAAATTGTTCAGAAAAATTTTCTCATGATGGTTATTTTTGGGTTAATTATGTTTATTGATAAGTATTGCAGTTTTAGAAGAAACATGATTGTCAATGATGGCATGGAGATTTAGCATGAATGTTTGATCTTGCTCAAGGGAAATTTTTTTGATCTCACGCTAGTGAAAATTATTTGATCTCATAAATTTGTTAATGATGAACTTAGATTGCAGAGCGTTAATAATGAAATGATATTATAGAGAATGAATGATGAACTGAGCTCACAATATGTGAATGATTAATCGAGGTCATAGAGGTTGAATGTTGAACTGAGCTCATGGAATGCAAATGCTGAACTAAGATCTTGAAGCACGAACCCTTTCACCACAAATAGGTGTGAAATCTTTGATATCATGAAAATCCCAAATATATGATATTGTGCAATGCATGAATAGGACATGTGCCTGAAGGTTCACAAAGAAGGAACTAGAATCATTCCCAAAGGTTCACAGAGGGTGTATTGGGCTCATACCTAAAGGTTCATGGAGTGAAAAAAAGACTTAGGGCATGAGGTTCCTGAAGAGTTCATAGGACTCATGCCAGCGGGTTCTTAGTGCAGGAATAGTGAATTGAACTCATTCCAAGAACTCTTTCTTGGATGTTCATAGACCATGAATGTTGAATTGAACTCTCCCCAGGGACTCACAGTGGGAGGTTCACGATGTATGAATATAGATTTTAACTAGAGATGTGGACTCACAAAGTCTGAGTGACGAGATAGTGGAATAAATGGTTTTCCATGAATTATGGAGTTAAATTAGTGGGTTTATGCCTTTAAATATCCCCGAACACATCCTTATGCATTGATGACGTTTTCAAAATATATTGATCTGAAAAAATTTATGAGAATAAGGTTCGTGGAGATATCTCATGGAAGTTTTTCGTAGTGATATCTTGTGAAGAAGTATACACAATTGACATCATGTAAGTGTTGTGTATGATCTGAACACATATTAGTTAAAATTGCAAAAGCAGAATTGTGAAAGTAGATTTGTGAAAGCAGACTTTCACCAGAACCTTGAATAAATCATGAAATAAGTCTAGCACTAGGGACTCACAAAAGGAACAAAAGTTGTCTTGCACTAGAGAATCACACAAAGCATGAAAGTGGTATTTCACTAGAAACTCACACTCAAAAAAGTGGACTTGTGGAAGGTAGTCACATCGGGGACTCATTCTAGGGTATCACACTAGGGTGTTATACGAGGATCTTGCACAAGGGGTAATGCATCAGGATCTCATGAAATGGGTTACAAGACAGGGTCTCACATAGGGGTATCACACAAGATTCTTTCGCAAAGAGATAAATACCATCATTTCTATGTGAATAGTATCATTATTATATCAAAATTATAAAAGAAAAAAAGAATACCTATGATCGTTAAAATTTAACTGGACGTTACAAAAGATTTTATTCACTACAAAATTCCAGTCAGTGAAATGGAAAAATTGAATCTATTTAAAATATTTCTAAAGAGGAGGTAATATTTGTTTCTATGGTAAAGAGAAGTCTATTCAAGTTGTATAAAAAGTGGATCCAGGTGTTTTCAAAGATGTTAAAGAGCATACTAGAAAGAACTTCAATAGAGAATCTCTATATAGTTTAGGACACAGTAATCATTCATAATTATGGAACCTAAATGTCCATAAATTGTGTGTAGATCCTTTAAAGTGTAGTCAGAAAAAAGAGGATAAAGATAATCCTTTTCACCCACAATGATCCATTGGAATAGAGTTAGGGAGTGACCCTTGGGAAATCAGTGAGATAACAATAAATATTATAAAGTTAGTGATAATGTGCATTGAAGTGATGAAGCCCAAACCCTATATTTTTATAGTGAGACTTATTGGGTATAGAAAATTGACACATTTTCAGTGTATGCTCTTGGACATTTCCCACTGAGGGTGAACCAAGTAAAATTGATGTGTCTTGTTTGTGCTTTCATTTCTGTTCATACTTTTCTGTGGTAAGTAGAGAGAATAGTGTTTTTTTATCGAAGTAAAAAGACCCAAAGGTTCAATTATTTTATTTCTTCATACCCTAAATCACCCCACCCTATGAGGTTATTTAATCTATTTGGGATAACAATTTGTATCAGAGGTAAATTTTGAAAGTTATGGGTTCTCTCTTATTATAAGAAATGGTGGTTTTCAATAATAAATGGATTTTTATTTTCGATGGAAACAATTTTCAATTACACAATAATTGGATACAACACTACTTCCGATCTTTATAAACGAATAAATTTATGGCAACGATGTATGGAATTTCAGCTAGAATCGATAGTGGTGCTTTATCAAAAGCTGAATAAAGGGAATTGGATGCTGATTCCAAATAAATCAATGATTATGGGAGGAATATCTAATATAATCTAAAAAAATATTATGTCAGGTTAGTTATCACCTTATATGTTGGAGAAGCTTCTAAATATTTATGAGGTGTCTCAAAAATAAGAGAAGTAAAGTTGAAGGTTCTATGGAACAAGTATGAGGATCTCAGAAACCACCCTAATATATATGATGATTCATTCTTAAACTGGGTGAATGTTGATATGGAAGACATGAATGATCATGGAGAAATTAGTGAAGATGTAAATATTGTCAAACCAATCATTAGAATACTTATACTTAGTTCAATCTGAATGTTTATATATTGGAATATAAATATCCAAAGGAGATAATATTGGATAGCTTCCACAACACTGTTGTTGCATATGAGATGAGAAGTGATGATAATGAGTCTATGCAAAAGGGGAAGACTAAATAGGTGGAATTAAAGGCTATTAAGAGGCTCAATATTGAATATGAGTAGGAAGACAGTGATACAGATGAAGTTATGTCATTCTTTTCATCAAATTTACAAAGATAAAAATAAAATATCAAAGGGAAACTCCAAGTTGCATGATTTCAATGCGTAATGGTTGGAAATATTATAGTGAGTTTTCCTATGAAGTTTCAAGATGATTATAATGAAGTCAAAATTTATAAGATGACTTATTTATCCTTTGTGATAGGTAAAAATGATTTCAAGAAATATTTCTACAAATATAAGAATCTACTTTCAAAAGAAGATGATAGTTTAAAATAAACTAATATAGAAGATTTAAAGGAAATCAAGGTTCATAAAGAAGATGTTATGGTATCATGTGTTAAAAAACCCAAAAAATGGATAAAAGAGATAATAAAAAAGGAGAAGTTGGTGGTAGAGTTGACCATTAGGTTGAATTATAAGCATTAATTGAAGAAATAGATGTTTGGAGATCCAAAATTAAAGGAAATAGGGTGGTTAATAATGTGAAATTCATTATGTAGGAGAAGGAAGAAAAAAGTTTGAGCTGACCGATGAAATTAAAAATCTTAAGTATTCACATCTAGAAAAATCAGATACGATCGGTGAGTATAAGTTCATAATTGAATAATAAGATAGTGTTATAGATGATTTTAATAATATAGTAGAATATTAAGATAAACTCATAAAAAATATTGAGTGGAGGTTCTCAACCTATGATGGAAAGTGAAATATTATGAGAAACTATTTACTCTAGAAATGAAGGATGTAAAGGTAGTATAAACTGTAAATGTCTAGATCAAAGAACAGGTGAAACAGATAAAGGAAGGTTAGGAGAAGAGAATCACAAATTATAAAATTATAGATGGTATGGTGCCTTATCAAAATCAAAAAGTGGTAAAAGTAGATGTTAACCATAAGAACACACATTGAGGATTGAATATTATTTTGGGTATAAATCAGAACTAGAATATTCTGAGAACCCAAGTGAATACTAGTAGTGCAGTAATGACATAGATGAATTCACCATGTAGCAGATTTTATTATTGTGGAAATATGTGACACACAACAAATGTCTATTTTATTTCTATGAGTTATCAAAGGGAATGATACCAACAAAGACAACTATACATCACTCAATATTATATTATATCATTTTATAGTCTCTGTTTCGAGTTTGTAGGATTCAAACACCTGGAAAGATACTACTCATCAACAATGAAAAATATAGTGTTGATGTAGACTGAATGTTATCATAAGTAGTAACAAAATGTATCATCAGATGAGAAAAAAATGAAAAATAGATTTTTACCTCTATAAGATGAAGATGGTCCATCATACTCCATGTAATATTGGTATTATCAATCTGTACCGGGTATGAACTCAAAAACATAGATCCAAAAGAGGAGAGATTATCTTGTAGTGGTTGTAGAAATTGATTTCAAAGCATCATATCACACTAGAATATGGATAATTGATTGTGGATGAACCTCCCATATGATGGGTGTTGGTCAGAGTTGGTTACTCAAGGGGGGGGGGTTGAATTGAGTATCTATAAAAATTTCTATTCAAAAGGATATTTCTAAAATGGTTCACCAATAAAATTAAATACATCCCATTTAATCAAAGTAATACGGTTATGAGAGTTTGACTATTTAAATAACTTCTTAGAAGATTTATTAATTTTCATTAATCTTAATATTAATTATTAATATTACATTTGAAGTTATTCTAATAAGAAAAAATAATTATAACTTTTTTCCAAGATTAACTATCAATGTAAACTTAGTGATTCCTGAATTAGTTAGTGAAATAGAGAAAGAATAAATTGAGTAATACAACAGAAATAAAACAAGTGGTCCATTATCATGCCAAGACCTAATCCAACCCACATAGTGATCACCTGCCCCCAAGTAGTTTATATAAATAAACATGATCCACACCTTGGATCGAGGTAACCACAGTGCACAAGACTATCCAGGTCACACGACATCTTTCACAGTTCTTCATGGGTACAAGGTACCAGGCCACTTAGGGACCTCTTCCACACTTATCAGTGGGTATAAACAAGTTTAAAAAGTTGTATGAGAAAGGATATCTTGTATCTTTCATTTTAATGCAGGAGACAGAGTGTGTTTGTTATACAGATACACACACAAATCAAAAGTTAATAAAATGATACACAATAGAGACGAAATATCAAGAGAGGTTTAGATGTGCTCTAAGTGTTAGTATTTATAGATCTAGACTTTAGAGATAAAGTAGATGTATGAATCAAGTCTTTGTGTGAAAAAAGAGTATCGCAAGTCAGCTAGATTGGCATGTTCTTTTGGTGGTGTTAACAATACGAATATGTTCTCGATTATGGGATTCTATTATACTTAGTTTGTTCTTCAGTATCCAATTAAATGTGTCAAATATCTCTTCAAAAGATCCAAGTGGTTTATTAATTTTCATGCTCACACACTTGCTTCACATTGTTTTTTATATATATCATTATGGGTATCACTTCTCTTTTATTATTGGAGTGAATGTGTTTGAGCTGATAGGTTTCATATATTCTTCACCTTGTACACTATACTATTAGGTGACATGTCTACAAAGAAACATTAATGATGTCAGTGCATTTAATTTCTTCAAATATGACCATTAGAGATTAAATTAAAAAAAACAACAAAACAGATTAAGAAACGGTGTCACAGATTGTCATGGAACAATGTCTCCTTGAACTGATGTCTTCTTGAAGTTGTGTCTCATGGTCACAATGGCTGGTCGGTAACAGTGTCTCATGATCATAGTGTCTAATGGTCACAGTGTCTCATGGTCACAGTGTCTTATTTTTCACAGTGTCTAATTGTTCACAGTATCTGGAAGTCACGGTGTCTAATTCTTTACAGTGTCTGAGTGTTATGGTGTCTCAGAATTAGAAAAATATTAGTATTCAGACGTAAGCAATGATATTTATATAATGGATTAGACTTAATAATTTATCAGGTAAAATCACAATAAAGTAAAGTAAATATAGTTTATAGTAGTCAAATGTGATGTATAGAAACTAAGATCTTGGATAGCTTTACTTCGAGCCAAAAGATACTAATCTTTTGTATAAATGATTTGTGATAGTTTACATAGGAATACAAGTGTCAATAACATTTTTTTTATTAAAACATGATTAACACATGACGATTCCAACAATATCCCCCTTTTGATGATCACAAATCATGTGAAGTTGGAGTGTATATTTGTTCCAAATACATATTCCCAATGTGCATATCTTTCTCCCCATTTTGGGATTAGAAAAAAGAGTGAAAATAAAAGAGACAAGAAAATGTGAATATTGCATTATATAGAAAAGTGGCAGTAAAAATATTAAATCAAAAAAACCAGAAAGTAGTCCAATCAAACAGAAAAGTAGATGTTCTTCATCACTGGCTGGACTTCTCTTTTCCCATAGCAGCTGTATAAGAAGAAGAAGCCATAAAAGAAGAGGTTGAAGTTGACAAAGGGAGAAATCTGGTTTTTATAGAAGGTAAACGAAGACTTTTAAAGAAATAAGGGGACAAAGTAGGTCTATTAGAAGACCGAGGTAACTTTTGATCATGAATTACAGGCTGGATCAGGATCAGGGCCTGACTGAAAGACATAGAAGAGGAGGCTAGGGCAGAGGTGAATGTAGGAAAACCAGATCTCAGAGGTGCAGCCGCAGGAGAACCAATGAAAGTACTCTGGAGATGAAGATAAGGCCTTAGAAGCTTGATAAAATCAGCCATGATCTCTCCACCATACTGCATAGCTTATTCAAAATCATCCTTGTTCTCCATAAAATTGTCCAACAGACGAGTGAATTCTATGAGCTTTTGAACTTCAGTATTTAAATCTTGAGTAATAGGAGGAATACTCATATTTTCCACAAGTTTCTTTAATTGTTTTGTCATGTCACTCTTAGAGATGATCTGGTTGAGATAAAAGTCCACTTTCTGGGTAATCACTTTTTGAGCATCATTAGAAATCTTGGAATGGACTCTTACCAAATCAAGAACTTTGTCACTGTTCTTGATAACTTTAGACATAGATTCTTTATTAACACCACTAATCACAGCCTGAAGTTCCTCTTTTACCACTGTTTGGAATAGATCACTTTCTAAAGACGTTTGAGAAGATTTACCAGAGGCATTAGATGTAGTGACAGCTGAGGTAAGAGATTTCATTTGATTAATCACTTTCTGGAGGCACCCCTTGTACGCATTAGTTAATTTGTTAAGTCCAACTACAAGTTCACACATCTCTTGAACAATCTATCTGTTCCTTTCATATACCTTTTCAGCTAAGGAGTATAAAAGAGGTTGAATCAGAGAAGTTACCTCTTCTGGAGTCTGGGTAATACTAGCCTCAACAAGCTCTGATCTTGAGTTCAACAATTTCTGCATTTCTTCAACCATACCACTTAGAGTCTTTACTTTATCACTAAGCTGTTTATTTTCAATCCTTGTTTCTTGAATGTCATGATGTATCTTGGGTTGAATCTTCCAAATATTTTTCTCCAAAAAAATAGAATCATCCCTTTCACTCAAATTTGTTACAGGAGCCGGTTGGGAATCCAAGATCTTTTCAACCCCAACCATGAGGGTAGCTCCAAATTCTTTCGGGTCATCCTTATTGACTAGTGCTGAGGGATCTTGTGAAGGCTCAGAAAGAGAGGATGAGATAAGCTTAGGTTCATTTGTAGGGGAAAGATCAGAGATAGATTTCAATTTGGACAATTTAAAAAGATCAAGAGTTTTGACTAAGACTACTTGTGAGTCAGTCACATCATAAAAACTGGGGAATTTATACTATGTGTCTAATGTTCATGGATTATTCATATTTGGCAGTTCAACAGATTCCAGACTGGGGGGTTTCTCCACCTCAACAGGTGCATCCTACTCAGTACTGAGAGTTTTTGGACCTTGATCAATTTCCGTGACTTCATCCCTTACATCCTCAATCATTTCCTGTCTAGCCAACTGAATAGCTAGCTCCATTCTTTCTTCAGCTAAGAGAATGAATTCAGGAATAGTTTTTTCCTTTGGGAGTGCCTCGAGGGTATCTTTTTTTATAAGAGTAATTTATTCTTTTGATTTTTCTTATATAATATCCTTTTCAGTTTCTTTAGCTAGATATTCTCTTTCAACTTCTATTTTGTCTCCTAGATCAGAAACATCTTTATGAATATATATTTCCTTCTCAGTTTCATCCTGAGGAGTTTTTGTACTGTCTTCCTCATCAAGAACTATTTCTTTGGGAGGTACAACAAACTCTTCTTCTTTTTAATCTTCAGAATACTTAGAAACATCATCTGGTTCCAAACCAGGATCATAAATACCTTTAGGCCTTAAAGGATGTTCTACTAGATTAAACTTTTTATAGATCATCTCATTGCCTTCCACCCACACCTTTTTGAAAGGATTAAAATTGATAATCATCCTATTTATAATAACTTTAGAGAGACATAACTCATAATCCATGATAACTTCTTCATTTGTTCCAACTATACCTTTGGTGCGAAGCATAGCCGAAATGAGCATGGAATAAAACAGGGAGGTTGAATTAGAGGTGGTTTTGATCAGCTCATACATATGGTGTATTACATACTTAAAAATATTGATCATATGTCCATTTTTCATGAGATGAATCAAAAATAAATCTTGATATTTCCGTACAGAAAAATCACCCTTTTCGGGTCTAACAAAATTCTGAATTAATTTAAACAGAAACCTAGATTCTCCTACTTGCTCGGCAGCAATGACTCTTCTCTTGGTTCTATTTCTAGTTAATCTTCTCAGAGAATCTTCCAGAAAAAATAATTCATTGGGAGGTGGAGGACCTCTCTGGTAGTCCTCACAGATGCCTTTAAGAGGTATCCCAAGGTATGCATCCCATAAACTCGAAGAGAATGTGTAACTCTGGCCATTTATCCATCTTCTTATAACATAACCATCATCAGAATCAAAAGAGAACTGAACATACTGATAGAATTGATCCACTTGATTTTGGTAGATAGGTTGATATTATTTTTCAAACCAGTCTAACAAACCTTGCTCTTTTAAAACATTTAAAACTAGTGACTTAATCGACAGAAGTAACTTAGGGAAAATCTCTTTCACCGGTACTACTATTCAGTTCACCCTATTTGGATTTAGAGGACCCTCGAGAGCTAGCTTAGGCATTATCTTCTTCTTCTTTGAGCTACGTTTCTCAGGAGGTGACGATGAAGGGAATTTCTTCCTGTGTAGGTATTGAAAGTTCGAGAGATAAGGGTTGAAAGGGTGAAGAAGGGTTATGGTTTGAGTGAATAGGAGAAAGCTTGAGTGAAGAAATAGTGACACTTCCTTTATTTTATCATTTAGGAATAAAAAACATCACAAAAATAAAAGCATGGGAAAGTAAAAAGGGTAATATATATAATTACCGTGATACGGTTTCTAATTTATAAACAAAACTTATAAATAATCTTTACAGTGAGACCATATCAGGTATTTACAGTGACATAGTAACTGACCCTTATGGTGAGAAAATGATAAACCCTTATGGTGAGATAGTGACTGCCCCTTATGGTGAGATAGGAACAAGCATTCATGGTGAGTCTGTAACATTGGGATTTCTATATTGTGTGATTGTGTTATTTGAGATAGTAAATTTCAAACAGTAACAAAGAAATACGAACTATGAGACCGTAAAAATGAAACAATAAGGTGTGAAATAGTAAGATTTCTACTTAATATTTACCATACCAAACTCATGTATGATGTAATATATTCTTTCAGAATTTAGTGGTTTAGTTAAAATATCAACAAGCTAATTTTCAGTACTAATGAGTTCTTAAGTGATATCAACGTTTTGATAATGATCTCTCAAAAAGTGATGTCAAACATCAATATTATTTGTCCTAGAATGTGAAACATGATTTTTAGAGATGTTAATAGAACTTGTGTTGTCACAATTTATAGGTACATGCCTGAATTGATATCCCTAATCTAGTAATTTGTGTTTCATACACATGATTTGTGCACAAAAAATTCCTAAATCTATGTATTCAACTTCTGCAGTAGATAATGCAACATAATTTTGTTTCTTACTACACCATGATACTAGTGACTTTCCCAAAAAGTGACATGTTCTAGAGGTGATTTTTCTATCTAACTTACATCCACTGGAGTCATCATCAGAATAACTAACTAATTCAAATGATTATCCTCTAGGATAGAATAGTCCAAGATTGGGTGTTTGCTTGAGGTTTTTAAAAATTCTTTTAACAACATTTATATTAGATTCCTTAGGATTTTTTTGAAAAAAAGCACACATACACACACTAAACATAATGTCAGTTTGACTAGAAGTTATGTAGAGTAAACTTCTAATCATTCATCTGTAAGTGTTTGGATCAATATATTTTCCATCTTCATCAAGATCCAACTTACAAGTGATACTCATTGGAGTTTCACTACTTTTAGTGCTATCTAATCGTAAATGTTATAGAATATCGCTAGTGTATTTAATTTTATTTAAGATAATACCATCATTGTTTTTAATGATTTGAAATCCAAGAATGAATTTTTTTTCACCCATTAAACTTATTTTAATTTAATTTTTCATTATTTTAATAAATTCAATACATAAAGAATTTTCTTAAGATACAAAGATAATGTCATATACATAAATTTGACCAATATAGACATCATTTGAAATACCTTTTTAAAAAGGGTAAGATCAGATATTTCATTTTTAAAACCTTTGGAAATAAGAAAAGTTCTAAATGTATCATACTAAGATCTTAGAGCTTATTTTTAACCATATAAAGATTTTGATAATTTAAAAATATTATTTGGAAAATGGGGATTTGTAAAACTTGGGGGTTGCTCAGAAAAGATATCCTCATCTATATACCCATTTAGGAATGCACTCTTGATGTCCATTTAATAGATATTGAAATTCAAATGTACTGCACAAGCAAGGAGAATTCGTGGCATCAAGTTTGGATACTGGTGAAAAGGCCTCTTCATAGTCATTTCTTTATTCTTGAGTATAGAATTATGCAACCAATCTATCCTTGTTTCTAACTATGTTACCAACTTCATCTAACTTATTTCCAAACACCCATTTAGTTCCTATGGTGAATGTGTCCTTGGGACTTTGAACAAGTTTCCAAACATTGTTCCTTTCAAACTGATTATGTTATTCTTGCATTTCCAACACCCAAAATTCATCATTGATAGAATCATTAATGTTATTAGGTACAAGTTGTGACAAGAAGACTCGATGATAAACATGATTTCTAAGAGATTATCTAGTTTGAGTTCCTTTATCTAAGTATCCTACTACAAAATCTAAGGGATGGTTCTTAAGAGATCTAATAGCTCTAGAAAAAGAGGGACTAGGGATTTCAGGTTGGTCAATAGGTTCAGATTCTTTGTGACTTGAGTATAAGGAATTTCCAAAACTGGAAGTTTTTATAGATTCTTTCACAGGATGGTTTGAGGGTTTTTAATTAATATCCAGATTTGATACATCATCCTCCAGGTCCTTTAGAATAGTTTTAGGATTATGTGGATCAGTTTCATCAAATTTTTCATGAAAAAATTATACCACAAATTTAATTATTTTATTGTACACTCTATAGGATTTACTGGAGATGGAATACCGTAAAAATATTCCCTCATCACTCTTGGATGAAAAGTTTTCAATATTATATTTATTTTTAAGGATATAAACTTTGCAACCAAAACCATTAAAGTACTTAACCTTGGATTTTTTATTGTTCCATAACTTATAATTATCCCTTTTAAGAATATGCCTAATCAAAAATATATTGATTATGTAGCATTCTGTATTGACAGCTTCAACCCAAAAGTAAATAGGTATGTAATATTCATTGAATATGGTTCTCTCATTTGCTTGTAGGGTTTTATCTCTTCTTTCTATTACTATATTTTGGTGAGGTGTCCTAGGGGAAGAAAAATTGTGACTATAATCATTTTGTGAGAAAAAGTATTCAAACTATTGATTCTCAAACTTACGTCCATGATCACTTCTTAAGGATTTGATATTAAGTCTAGTATGGTTTTCCACAAACTTGGAATATTTGGTAAAAAAAGAGGAAGCTTCAGTTTTGTGAGCCAAAAAGAAGGTCCAAGTGTATCTAGAAAAATCATCTATAAGGACATAAACATAGAGCTTCACATTTAAACTAGAAACTATTTCTGGTCTAAAAAAATCCATGTGAACCTATTCGAGTGGTTGAGATGTTGACAGTTATTTCATTGGTTTGAATGAAATTATGTGTTGCTTTCCATTTTGACAGGGATTACACACTTTATCATCTGAAAACTCCAGTTTGGGTAGGTCTTTGACTAATATTTTTATAGTATGCTTTCTAAGGGAGTTAATATTGTAGTTTTCTAGTCTCATATACCAGAGATAGGACTCCTAATAAAATAAACTTAAGAATGAAGCATTTTGAGAAACCAAACAATCTACGTTAATAGAGTATACATTTTCTTTTCTTGATGAAGGAAACACTAATTCTTCATTAGAATTAAAAACATTGAAAGCACAATTTTTAAATCTATCATGAAATCCATCATCACATAATTGTGATAAACTATGTAAATTATATTTCTTTCCATCAACAAAAAGTACTTTCAAAATTAAAACTGAGTAAGAGTTACCAATTTGGCCAAGGATAATAATTTTTCCTTTGTCATTATCACCTAAGGTGAAATGTCCTCCATCAATTTTTATAAGGTTCATGAAACATGAGTAGTCTCCTATCATGTGTCTTGAACATCTACTGTCCAAGTAACACAACTTTTTATAGGAACTCTTAAAGCAGCTTTCCTTCAAAATGATCAATCAAAAACAAATTTTGGTATCCATAATTGTTTGGGTCCAGTAATATTAGTAATAAGTGCTTCAGGAGCCCATATATTCATAATAGGTTTCCTATAAGAATTATGTAATGTTTTTGAAAAATAAATTCTATTTGGCCCAGAAAAACATGAATAAGTAGAAAGTGTGTCATAACTTGAACTAGTTGATTTGTTTTGTGAACTGGGAATAAGACTGTATGCCCTGGATTTATAAACAAAATTTTTTCACCCAATATTTCTTTTTCCAGGTTGATAGCCAATTCTAGTATCATACTTAGGGGAAATATATTTACCTAGTATTTGAGTAATATTATTTTTTCCATTGGTAAACATTTCTAATTCATTATTCAATTGTTTATTATAAATTTTTAATTGATTGTTCTCCTTGAGAAGTAGATCATTTTATCTTTTTTTTAGTTGTGAGTTTAGATTTAACAGTTACAGTAAGAGCATGTTGTTTCATCAAAGATTTATATTTATCTTTTAGTTAATTAAATTTTTCATCACTAATATTATAGTATTCAAATATTTCATCATTGGACATGTTTTCAGAGTCACTCTCATCTTCAGAATAGTATGAATTATGTACAGGAGAGTCCAGTGTTACCTCATATGTGTTTGTCATAAAACACAAATTGGCTTTGTTAGCTTGTTCATTATGTGATGTTTTTGAGTAACTTGAACTATAATCAGAAGCACTCCATGTTACTTTCATTTCCATTTTATGTTTTCTGTCCTTGTCCACACATTTCTTTTTGTACATGAGCTTTGGACAGTCATCCTTGATATGTCATTTCTTTTTACATTCATAGCAGACAATCTCATCAGTCTTGTCACTTCTTTTCCAGTCATTCTTCCAACATACTTTTTTAACATATCTTCACTTGAAGTTAGGATTCCTGAAAAAGTTATTATTTTGGTAAAATCAGTTGAATCTTATGGATAATTGATCAATGCCCTCATTACTATTAGGTTATCATTTATCACTACTTGAATTTTCTATAGAAACTTCCAACTTTCATTTGTCTTTGTGTTTAGAGGAAGTGATATTGAATGCAACTGATTTTCATTGTGGTTAATCCTCATATTCTTTGTTGACTTTAAGCTCCTATTATTACATCATTAGTTTCCCAATGAGTTATTTTACAGGTAGCTTGCTGATATCACATGACTCTCTAAAAGAGACAGAGGTTCCTCTCCAACTGTCAGGTAGATATCTGATAATTCTCATGATCTATTCCTTTGCTGTAACTTCTCTTACAAAAAAATTAATTGTGTTGAAAATTTCATTAAACTAGTGATACATGTAAGAAATAGGCCCATAAGGTTTCATTTTGTAGTTATCATATTTAATGGTATAAGTATTAAGTCTCATTTCTTTCACACTATAAGTTATTTCATATGAAACAGACAAAGTATAAAAAATTTCATGGGTAGTTTTACAGGAAGAAATTCTATTGAATTCCTCATCTCATAAAAAGAATTATAAAGCATTCATAGCTTTATAATTTTTATTGTAGGTAGTTTTAGTAATTTTAATCCCAATTTGTTCTATCAGTATTAGAAATCATATATTCAACTAGAATTGAAGACCATATTTCAAAGCTCATACATTCTTAATGCATTTTCATTTTGATTTTATATAGAGCATAGATAGTTCCATAAAATAATGGTGGTCTGTTAGTTGCAGAGCCTTCCAAAATATTATCCATACTAAAGAAATAAGTTTAAATATCTAGAAATTTAGAATTTACATAAATTTAATGATCTTTAAGGTGTAACTACAATCATAGTTTCTTAAGGTTAAAAAAAGAGTCTTAATAAATCTTCCTCTAATACCAAATGTTGGTCGGAGTAGGTTTCTCAAGGGGGGGGGGGGTGAATTGAGTATCTATAAAAATTTCTATTCAAAAGTATATTTCTAAGAGGGTTCACCAATAGAATTAAATACAACCCAGTTAATCAAAGTAATACGGTTATGAGAGTTTGATTATTTAAATAACTTCTTAGAAGATTGATTAATTCTTAGTAATTTTAATATTACTTTTTTATGTTACTTTTGAAGTTATTCTAATAAGGCAAAAAAATTATAACTTCTTTCCAAGATTAAATATCAAAGTAAATTTATTGATTACTAAATTACTCAGTAAAACAGAGAAAAACTAAATTGAGAAATACAGCAAAAATAAAAAATGTGGTTCAGTCTTAAGCCAAGACCTAATCCACTCCACTTGGTGATCACCTACCACCTAGCATTTTATATAAATAAACTTGATCCACAGCCTGGATCGGGGTAACAACAGTACACAGGACTGTCTAGGTCACACGATCTCTTCCAAAGTTCTTCGTGGGTAAAAGGTAATAGGCCACACAAGGACGTCTTCCACACTTATCCGTGGGTATAAAAAAGTGTAAAAAGATGTTTGAGAAAGGATATCTTATATTCTTCAGTTTAATATAGGAGATAGAGTGTATTTGTTATACTGATACACACACTTCATGAAAGTTAATAAAATGATACACAACAGAGCAAAAATATCGAGATAGGTTTGGAAGTGCTCTGAGTATTTATCTTTTTAGCTTTAGAATTTTGAGATGAAGAATAGGCAGGAATCAAGTTTTCATGTGAAAAACAGAGTATCACAGGTTATCTAGATCTAGCATGTGTTCTTCTTGGTGTTCACAATGCACAGATGTTCTCAATTCTGGGATTCAAGTATGCTTCGTGAGTTCTTCAGCATCCAATTACATGTGTCAAATCTCTCTTCAAAATTTCTACGTTTTTTCTTCATTATCATGATCACACACTTGATTTGTGTTGTTTTTCATATGTATCATTCTAGTAAGTAATTCTCTTTTATTCTTGGAGTGTATGTGTTTGAGCCGACAGGTTGCATGTATTCTGCACCTCATACATCGTACTTTCAGGGGACATGTCTACAAAGAAACATTAATTATGTCAGTTTATTTAAAATCTACAAACATGAATGTTAGAGATTAAATTAAAAAATCAACAAAACAAATTAAGAAATTGTGTCATAGTATGTCATGGAATGATGTCTCCATTAATCAGTGTCTTCTTAAAGCGGTGTCTTATGGTCACAATGGCTAGTTGGATATGGTGTCTCATGATCACATTGTCTCATCGTCACAGTGTCTCATGGTCATGTTTTCTGATTGTTCACAGTGTCTTATTTTTTATGGTGTCTGGATGTCACAGTGTCTAATTTTTCACGGAGTCTGAGTGTCACGGTGTCTTAGACTTTTCCAAATATCAGTATTCAGACATAAGAAGTTATATTTATACAATTTATTAGACTTAATAATTTATCATGGAAAATCACTATAAAGCAAAGAAAATATAGTGTACAGTAGTTAAACTTGATTTATAGAAACTAATATCTCTGATAGATTTACTTAAATAAAAAAGATACTAATCATGTGTACAAATGATTTGTGACGGTTCACATAGGAATACATGTTTGAATAGTATTTGTGATCATTAAAACATGATTAACACATGAGGAGTCCAAAATAGGGAAACAATAATAGGGGATAAGAATCAAATAAAATATGGATGGTATTGTGAAATTTGGTAAAGAAGAAGTCCTGAAAATTATTGTCTCGGGGTAAGTAATGCTTGGGGGAAAAGACATGATACGTGAAGATATACTATTTTTTGAACGTCTCAGTCACTACTTACTAAGTGTTAGTAAATTTTAGATTCATTACATGCCATAATATTTTCTAATAAATTATGTGTTTTTAAGAAAAAATACATTATAGTTGTTTTACAGGGAAAGTGTAAGAAAGGGAATCTCTACCTTATGAGTGGAGATAATGTTATGGGCATTCTATTTTAAGAATAAGAAAACATGTTATGGAATAAATGTCTTGGTCAGTTGAGCTAAACTTCTTTGTAATATCTGGTGAAATGTGTTGCCTCTCATGACCTCCCTAGGTTCTTACATAATCGTACTCATATGTGTGATGCTTTTAAAGAAGGGAATATCATTCTAAAAACATATAAGGGAAAACAATAAGGTCAAAAAAGTTCTTGAGTTGATTAATATATTTGTGTGTAGACCTATTTCACCAAGATCTATTAATGGGATGAGATATTATACAATCTTCATTGATGATTTTTGTAGAATGACATGAGTTTCATTCATCAATCACATGTCAGGGGTGTTTAGTTTCATAACAACTTATCAAAGGAAATTTAAAAACATTATAGGTCAAAAAATACAAAATTTCTGAATAGATAACCGAAAAAAGTTCGCAAATAATCAAGTGGAGGATTATCTTGAGAAAAATGGGATAAAGCGCCCTGTTTCAACAATAATAACTCCACATAAAAATGGGGTTGTTGAGAGAAGAAATTGAATTATAAACAACATGGATATAAGACTACTAATTAAGAAAGAACATCCAAAGAAGTTTTGGAAAGAATTTTTCATGACATCAGTCTACACACCAAATAATTTATTATTATATCCAAAATAATAAATCACTAAATATGAGATATGGTATGAAAATAAACCAATGTTAAAGTAATTTCTAGTCTTTTGAAGTAAGTGTTACATTCTCAAAAAAAAAACATGGGAAGTTTTAATCCCATGTATATGAAGGAATATTTATTGGATACTAAAAGGAAACAAAAGAATATAAATGCATCAATAAGTGGTTGGGAATAGTAATTGAAAGCAATGATGTACCTATAGTAGAAAATGAGAAGAATATTACACAAATAAATGATCAGTATTATGAGGTTAGGGATTAAGAAATAATTGGATTAGGGAATGTTCTAGTTATAGGGGATGATTCCAAAGAATATTAAGATAATGAAAAGGATGAGAATAAACCATTATCAACCCAATGATCAATGAGAAGATACAAAATTGATAGAAAGGGAAAATTTGGTGACTGTATTATTCCTGTGAAGACAAGGAGGATGAAGAATCTATATCAAGAAATGTTATTATCATAAGTAGAGCTTAAATGTTCTGAATAAAAAGCTGGTGATGAAAACTAGGTTCAAGATATGAATGATGAGCTTCACCAAATTGAGAAGAATCCGACATGATAGATTATTTAATGACCAAAAAATAAGAATGTAATTGAGAATAAATGCATATTCCTCAATATGATGAATGAAGATAGTGTAGTGATTCAATACAAAGCATGAATAGTGTGAAAAGGGTACTATCAGATAGAGGGTATTGAAGCTAATGAAACTTTTTCACTTGTTATAAGGCTACAAACAATTAGATTATTCATGGACATAGTTGTGAAAAGAATGTTCAAAGTTTTATAGATGGATTTCAAGTCATAATTTACAAATGGGTCTTTAGAATAAGAATTTAAAAATTGGGAATATGGATGGTTTTCACATTCATGAATATAAGAACATATTTTATCACCTAAATAAAGAACTATATGGGTTTAAGAATGCACCAAGACCATGTTAATCAATCCGAGATCATATTTTTATGAATTTTTTTTGTATGGTGGAGTTGATTACAATCTATATGTTAACAAGGATAGTAATTAAATGATGATGGTGGTAGTATATGTTAATGAAATTATATTTTGTGGATTAGATGATGTGTAGTGCAATTAGATCAGGGAATTCATTAAAAATGAGTTCAAAATATAAATTATTGGTTAACTAATGTTTTTCCTTGTTTTATAGGTGACCCAATGAAATAATGGCACATTTATTTCTCAATATAAATATTCCAAGGAGGTCTTGAGAAGATTTGGAATGGATAATTCCGAGGAGTAGATGACACCAATGGATACCTAGTTGAAACAATTAGGGGATAATGATGTAAATAAAGTTAATTACATAGAATGAAGGGAAATCATTGGAAGTTTGTTATACCTAATACCGATAAGACCTAATATTGTTTTTTACATACTATAAGAAGCATGGTATCAAATAAATAACAACTAAATACACGTAATTTTAGTAAAAATAATTCTTCAGTATATAAAGGGGTGGTGTTTTTTTTCTATATAATGATAAATTTCAAAGAAATTATTGGGTTATATAGATGTCGATTGGACCATTTCAGGTGATGGTAGAAAATGAACATTTTGTGGTGAATTCTATATTTTTGGTTTTTTATTTCATGGATAAGTATGAAATGAAATTACATTTCATTGAGAACCACAAAAATGAATATATTGTTTCCACTCAAGGTTGAATGTAGTTATTCTAGATAAAGCAGCAACTTGATGATGTGAGACTTTTATTGAAGTATATAATCAGATTCCATTGCAACAATTCATGTACTATAAATATTAGAAAAAAATATAGTCCATATATTAATAGAAAATAAAATTGAAATCAAGTATCATTTTATCAAGAAGAAGTTTCAGGAAGGGATTATGAAGTTGGAGTATGTGCCTACAAAACTATCAGTTGTAGAATAATTAACAAAGGCCTTACGAGAAGAAGTATATGAACATCATAAATTGGATTTTTGAGTTCAATGGACTCCCTAAACATGAGAAAGTGTGGATTTGGGACCCACTACCCCTGAGGTATGATGTCTTTTTCCTTGATATGTTGATCTATAATGTTTACCATGTTTGAAAACACAACTAAGTGACCTTCAAGTTCATTTAAAAAGGGGGATAAATTGTGGATATAAACGGGAAAATGTTTTAGTCAAGATAGGGGATGATATAATAGGGTTAGAAAAGAAGTATGGGTAATTTTAAATCTGATGATGTTAATGATGATCAATCAAAAGTTAAATATCATGAAAGTTGAGGTTTCTGGTGAAATTAGTTGTGTGGTGGTTAGGTAATGAAGTGTTTTATTGATGAGAATTGAATGATAATCTTGTCTCACACGTCGATCATGGATCATGTGGTCTTAGAGTGTGTGTTGAGTAAATATATAACCGTAATCGGAATCACCAGAAGTGAATATTTTGGTAGAAGATAAAAGAATCTTTAATGGGGCATCAATATGTGAAGAGTTTTTAAAAAAACCCAGAGGGGGAGATTGTTATAAATAAAATCCTTTATGTGTTTGTTGATAAGGATTGAAGTCATTGACGATGGTTGGTCATCAAATAAGCCTTGAAGAGTTAGCATGAATGTTTGATCACATAAAAGAGTGAACACTTTGATCTCCTTAACATGAGAAATATTTGATATCACAAAATAGATTATTCTAAATTGATTTTGCAGAGCAAAAACAATGAGCTGAGCTCATGAAGCATTAATGATGAACTAAGATCATGGAGAATGAATGCTGAATTGGGATTATAGAGCATGAATACTAAACTGAGGTTACAACAAAAAAATGATGAACAAATCTTTCAGATAGAGAATGATGAACTGAGATAGAAAAGTTCAAAAACATTGATCTCACGTAGGCTTGAACTGTTTGATCTCGTTAAAATTGTGAATGTTAGATCTTGTATAAAGCACAAATAGTACTTTCTTTTGGAGGTTCATGGATTGTGAACCTGACTTGTGTACGAATATTCATAAATGATAAATCAGACATGAGCCCAGAGGGTTTGGGGAGCATGGACAATAATCATTCACGGAGGTTCACAGAGCGCAAACAAGACTTGCATATTAGGGTTCATGGATTGTGAATGTTGAATTAAACTCGTGTCAGGGACTCATGCTATGAGGTTTTTAGAGAACGAATGTTGAATTAAACTCGCACCAGGTAATTTCGCAAGGAGTCTTGTGGAGTGTGAATGTTGAAATGATCTGGCGATAGGGACTTGTGGAGTGTGAGTGATGAGGTGGTGGAATGAATGGTTGTCTTCAAACTTTGGAGTCAAAGTGGTTGGATTATGGAATTAAATACTTCCTAACCTACCCTTAAACAATGATGAAGTTTTTCTTAAAATATTGGTTTGAAGAAACATCTACATAAATGGTTTTTGGGGAGATCTCATGATGTATGTTAATTAAGATATCTCATGAAAGTATACATGCCCCAAGATCTCACAAAATGTGTGAAAGAAAATTTTCACCAAGATCATGTGTAAAATTTGAAAGCGGTCTTTCTCTAGGGACTCTCACATAGTACAAAAGCAGTCTTGCACTAGGAACTCACTCTCATCACGAATATAGACTCACAGAAGGCGCATAATCTAGGATTTCATTCCAGGGTCTTATACAATGATCTCATTCCAACGTCTCATGATAGGGTATCGTTTGATGATCTCATACCAGGGTCTCATTCCAGGGTCTCATTCCATGGTCTCATGCTAGGGTCCAGCACCGGGGTCTCACGATGGGATATTCCATAAGGGGTTATGTTATTGAATCTTAGGCAATGAGTTATGCACCAGGGTCTCGCGCAGGGGTATCACACTAATGTATTGTGAAAGAAGATGTGTTCCTACATTGACCTTTTATAGTATCATTTTCCTATCTAAATTCTGAAGGAGAAGAAGAATATAGGGGATCTACACCATTCAATAATACAAAAAGAAGGAATTTATTGACAGCTACCTTCAATTCAGCGAAAATAAGACTTAATATATCTTGAATATAATTCCAAAGCATAGTTAATTTCTTTTTCTAATGTAATTATATTTTGGTTCCAGCTGTATAGAAAGTGGAAGTGTTGCATCCAGGTTTTTTCACATAAGTTAAGAAACAGCCTAGAAATAACTTTAACAAAGCATCTAAAAACAGTTTATGATTCATTCATTATTTATAATGATGGTTCCTACATGTCTATAAGTTGTATGTGGATACTTTCTAGAATAGTGGCCAAGTAAAACTTTTGTGTCTCATTAATGCTCTCATTTCTGTTTATACTTATCTATGGGAAAGTGAGATAATGGTGTTTGTTATTGATGAAAAAAGATACCAAGGGAATGTTATTTTAATATATCAAACCCTAATCCACCCCCCTTAGGGTATTTAACATAGTAGGTATAATAGAAATCTTAATAGTATAGATTGAATCCTACCTTTCAAAAATTATTTCCCAACCATCAATCCAAGAGAAGATCAAGGAGGTATAAGGGGATTATTTGGATCTTCAAAAGAAGGTTAATATAGTAAATTAATGGATAATACTTAATCACTGCATCAATTAGAATGGCGCGGCTCAGTTTGGAACTAGGTTATTTTGTTTTCTTCACCTAAGATAACAAAGAGAATATTTTATAATGCACATAGCTCACCTTTCTCCTTCCATCCTTGAAGTACAAAGATGTATCATCATATTCAAGTGAAAATTCAGTGGGAAAACATGAAGAATGAGATTGTGGAATGTATCATAATATGATTGAAATGTCATAAAATTAATTAAGAGTGGTATAATTCCAATGGAAAGATGAAACCATTACACATACCCAGGGGAAATGGGATAACTTAACTATGGAAATTTTCACTAGTCTCCTAATAACGCCCAAATTAAATTATTAAATATGTGTTGTGGAGGATCGACTCACTTAGTATTTCCACTTCTTCATTATTCATGAATATTTCATACTAGAACAACTTGCTAACATATACATCAAGTAAGTGGGGAGGCTGAATGGGGTTCCAATTCAAATCTTATCTGATCATGATCCAAGGTTCACATCTAAATTCCAGGGATATCTCTAAAATGATTTGTGTACTAAAATGAATTTCATTATTGTATATCACCCAAAACTAATGGATAATAATAAAGGAATATTTAGATTCCCAGGGAGAGGATGTGACCTTTCTCAGTGGGATTTGAAGGAGGGTGGGATATGCATCTCCCAATAGTTGAGTTCTCATATAACAACATCTTCTAATCAGATATTAAAATGAATCCATATAATGAGTTGAATGGGAAGTAACGTATAACTCATACTTGTTGGTATGAATATAACGAACAAAAGATACTTGGACCTAATCTTGAGAATGAGATGAAAATGAAGGGTTAAGACATAAAACAACATATAAAATCAACTAGAAGTTAGAAAAAGTTCTTTGATAAAAAATATCAAAGGTACTTGGAGTTTGATGTTGGATAATTTTTTTTGAATATTACTACGTAAGAGAGTCATGTAGTTTGGAAAAAAGAAGCTTAACCCTTGGTAAATTGCCTGATTTGAAATCCTAGATCATATAGGAGAAGTAGCCTATCATCTTGTACTTCCACTAAACAAGAATCATGTTCATTATGTTTCCATGTATCTATCCCATGTAAGTACAAACATGATCCCTCAAATGTATTGAATTCAGAAGTTGTATAAATGGATAATGAACTCTCATATGATGAATATCCAAGGATAATATTGGACACTATAGAAATATTTTATGTAACATGACAACTCCTCTTGTCAAACTTCATTGGTGGAACCATAAATATGAAGAGGTGATATAGGAACTAGAGGAAACAATGAAACAAGGGTACCCTCACCTTTTTAAATAGAGAATATGAGTTTAAAATAAAGGAATAAAATTTATTAAGGTGGTAAGAATGTAACAACCCATAGTTTATAAATTTTTTTCCCTAAAATGAACACGTAATATACTATATCATACAATATTATACACAAAAAACACCTAGAAAAACCAAAAACACATTTTTTATTTAATTTAAATAATTAAATTTAACAATGAATAATGCTTTTAAAAATTCAATGATTAAAAGGTGAAAAAATATATAATATAAAAACAAAATTAGAAAATATAGATTAAAATAATTGGCTAGAATCATCCTTCCAATGAAAGAAACTATTGAATTGAAACAAAATATTAGTAAACCAATCAATAGAATATAAAATGGGAGTATAGAAACTAGATAAGAATTGAGTTAATGATTGATTTTAATGAGGTAATATTATTTATAGTAGTTAATGTAATTGTTGTAATAGTAATTCTACCATTGAAATAATAACCTGGCCTTTTTGAATAGTTACCTGATCGTTGAAATAAGTAACCCAACTATTTGAATAGTAATTTAACCTATGTAAAATATATTATAATATAAATAATAATTATCATGAGTAATTTAATTAAATATAAATATTATAATTTAGAACAGTTAATATCATGATTAAGAGACTCAAATAAAATAAAGGCACACTTTTAATAAATTGTATTTTAATGTATTTCGTAATAATAATAATTTTTTATTAAAAATTAAAATTACTTATATGAGAAATATAATTTGATAAAATGAATATTATTTTTTGAATTAAGACATTGAAATAGTCCATGGGTATTTTTTTGTAATTTTCTTAAATACATCAATTTTCAGTGAAATAGTAAGGCTATAGTCTTTCTCATAATCGTTGTATATTAAATTAAATCATTCATGATGTAATAAAATAATAATAATTTTTATAAATTTTGGATCATAAAAAATTATTTAATTTTATAAATTAGTCATTAAAATATAATATACTTAAATTATAAACTTAAAAGTCATTTTCCAAAACCTAATGTCAAAAGGGATCCCATAAAATAACAATTGCATTTTTATCCCACTTCCTTTTTAATAAACTATTGAATTAGATTTATAAAGATTATTAAAGTCTTTATGCCCAATATATTATATTTATATATGATTTATATTTTAAAAAATTATTTTTTATGACTTTTACCACGGACATATTATTTAATTTAATATTTTATTTTAAAAATACCCCATCCTCAAGTATAAATAACCCATCATACATACCTTTGAAGGACACTCCAATTTTTTTAAAAAGATTTTTTTACAAAAATCCTCTCGCTTGATCACTATATAATACCTAAAGATTTTATAGAGAAAAAAGTCCAATCATCAAGGTGTATTTTGTGGCATACAAGTGAAACTACATCAAGAAAAGACTAAGTTTTGTTAAAACTCTTCTCTCATTTTCTTCTTTTTCTATCTCTTTTACCCAATTAATTTTATAATAAAATTTTATAATATTTAATTAGTACGCATTTTAACATTATAGAAATGATGTTAAATTAATGCTAAAATTTTAATTTTCATGTATTTATATTTTATAATAATGTTTATTCATATTTTGATAAATGTTCCCCTTAACAGTTGGTCAATCTTCAATGAGGAAATTATCAATCCTTTTCATATGAACCAACCTATTTCTAGTTTTTATATTTTATTTAAGATATATAAATGAATAAATTTATGTTATTTTAGAATCTGTAATTTTTTATAATTATTTATAAATTTTCTTGAACAAAATAGAGAAATCCATGCGAAACTAGGAAATTTTAAGGAAAACTTGATATCAAAATGCGTCAACACCAACAACATATATTAAGATAAACAATACATTTTATATAACCAATAAAAAGAGGTATAAAGGATAATAACACACTTCTAGATAAGTGTTTTAATAAATATATGTTTTTTAGGAGGTGAGAAAGCGATGGAATAAGATAGATTTAAAGGAGGGGGATTCTCAGCCCCCACCTACTTTTTTTAGGTTAACCATAATTCTTGAACTCATTTATATGGATATTCCACTAATATTCCATAAATTTAATTTTACTATTTTTCAATTTAATTTTAGGTATATATCTATTTACACCTTCATTTTTATGCCAAATATAATGATTTTCCCAAAAACAAATTTATTTCCAAAAGCACAACATTTAATTCTCTTGATTGGTTTCTTATTCACATGATAATGATGATGTTTTTGTAAAATATGTTTGAAATTATTAATTTTGGAGTCTTAGTTCTATTTAAGAAATTAATTTTGATGAAATACTTACGAAACACATTCCTTTCCATGGGTTATTTCATGATATAATTTGTATTATTCATGATGTTAAATTTCATCAGAATTATGATTTTATGATTATACACACATGTTATGAATGAAAATGATGCTAGGATTGTTCACAAATATGTGTGGTATTTGAACACTATGGCATGATGTTTCATTTTTATGCATTTCCACATTCCATTCCATTGTTGAAATATTCTCTCTAGATTGTGATGAATATCCCATGCTTAATATGTGATGATTTTGATTACACTCACCCATGTTACACAGCTAGAAACTGAATCATCTGTGATAGGGTCCCATTGCAAATGAACTGTTTTAGAAAAAGATATCACAAATAGTTTGTCCATGTTTTTATAAAACACTTTTGCAACAGGCCCATCACAAATACTTATTTACGACAAGAGTAACTACCCATCGTAAAAAACATCAAAACAAATAAATAATGATAATAAAAATATTAATAAAATATTATAATAATAAAATAATAATATAAAATAATAATAAAATAATTAAAAAACAAATAAAAAATAATAAAAATAATATAATTAATTAAATTATAATGAAAATAATACAAAATTATAAAATAAAAGAATAAATGAACAATAAAATAATAAAATACACAACATTCACACAAATATAAAAAATAAAAAAATAATAATAAATAAATAAAATGATGAAAATGATAAATAAATAATAAAATATTAACAAATAAGAAAATAAAAAAATAATAAAAAACAAAAATGTCACAATAATATAAAAACGAACTAAGTAGACATGTAAATATATATATTAATAAAAATTTTACAAAAAAATTACACTCAAATGTTTATCAGAAAAATTTCATAAATCAATGAGGTGGAGGGTCATATAGAGTAGATAGGGGAGGTGGAGGAGCTGATGTAGGGATCCCCATTGCTAAACCATGTCTTAGACATCACACATACTCCATCATCCACTCGTGATTCAACTTCCATCATCGACACAACTCCTCTTATTGTTTCTATTGTTGATAGATCTCTTCCTATCCTTTATGTATTTTCTCTAGTTGATTATCTAGAGCTCACATATTTTCTTCATACTTTGAAATATATTATAATTACTCTCCATGATCTCCTCTCGAGATGCATGATTACATCATAGTGGTTACATAATAACTCTCAGATGTCAACTAAGAGTCGATTCCGACCACTCTACTTTTCTCTAAGGCATAAAAAGTTGCATGTATGCATGATGCAACATTAAATACCACTACCCTGGAGTTATGATCCTTGGTATTGGCCTGTCTCTCAACATATATATGAGACATCGCAGCCTTATATGACTCCTTCAATTTCAATTTATTATTAAAATAGTTAAAATATTATTTCAAGTTAATATTTAAACTTAAAAAAAAATTATACATAACACAATATAATGCAGTCGATGACCTCTAATATCTGCAGTGACATTATTACTTTACATCCTCTTATAAAAAATAAACTCCATAATATCGGGTGGTTCGACTGACTATATGTATAAAAAATAAACAATTTACAATAAATTTTATATAAATAATCAAAAATTACATACCAAATGTTGTAAACGCATACTAAAAGTTCGAATACAAGCTAGATGCATCACCTCATGTTTAACATGGTTCTATCAACCTAATAATTCTCTCCTCTAAAAAGTATCTCCCAACATAATCTATCTCAATCCTGAGATGAGATGTAATCTAGTCGGTGGGTATAATAAGAATGATCAAAATATGTGACTCTCAATATTCGTATTATTTTCCTCCTCATATTATTTAGAAATTGATGGAAATGATCACACATAAATCCCTTCCATGCCACCCATATATAGTCTCACATACTATCATTGATAGGATACCATAAAACCTATAAAAAATTAATAATATCAATTTATTAATCAAATGATTATCAAAATAACTATTATTTATTTATATATCATATAATTTTTTAACATGTGGTGTCAAACCTCAATGGGAATATAATCCCATGAAACGATACTCCAAAAAAATAATTTCATAGTATAACAATTCATTGTCTAACTGTTATATGAAATAAGCTTTGAAAAATATAAGAAATGATCAAAAAATTATTATATAAATAAATTAATGTATATTAATGAAAAAAAACTAAAATAAAAAATTGAATATACCTCTTTATGTGTGGATCAAACTTAATACATGGACGTTGCTCATGTATAAGGTCAAGACTCATTAATCTCGCATAACCATGACCTCTCTGAGTTATCACTAAACCGCTAGTAGAGTGAGGTTTAGTTGATGTGCCATCAAGCACACCATCAGGTAGTAAAACATTATCTAGCTTATGAATTATATCATATAAACATTAATCGTCCACATGAAATAAGAAATTATTATTATCGACAAATAACTGAAAAAAATTATTATATATAGATATATATTATTACTAATTATTAGTAATTATAACTATTATTACTTATTATTTCTAATTACCACTAAGTATTACTAATGATTACTAATTTTTAAAAAAATTACTAAAAAT
The DNA here is from genome assembly GCA_963277665.1 of Viscum album. Lineage (NCBI taxonomy): Eukaryota > Viridiplantae > Streptophyta > Magnoliopsida > Santalales > Viscaceae > Viscum > Viscum album. Next base: position 859,390,669 of record OY728143.1, on the reverse strand, counting down.
TACGAATTACCACTAATTACTCTTAATTATTTCTAATTATTACTAATTGTGAGTAATTATCAAAAATTATTACTAATTATTACTATTTAACACTAATTATTAGTAATTAACACTAATTATCAGTAATTACCACTAATTATTACTAATTAATACTAATTATCACCAATTATGACTATTTATCTCTAATTATCACTAACTATCACTAAGTATTACAAATTTTCACTAATTATCTCAAATTATGATTAATTGTAACTAATTATTAATAATTATCTACAATTATCACTTATTATTACTAATTATCACTAATTATTCCCAATTATCTCTATTTATTACTAATTATCATTAATTATTACTAATTATTACTAATTATTACTAATTATTACTAATTACCACTACTTATTAATAGTTATTACTAATTATTATTAATTATTTATAATTATTACAAATTATTACAAATTATCACTAATTATAACTAATAATCGATAATTATTACTAAGTATCACAAATTACTGCTAGTTATGACAAATTATTACTAATTATCACTAATTATTAACAAATATATCACTAATTCTCACTAATTATCACTAAGTATCACTAATTATCATTAATTATCAATAATTATCACTAATTACCACTAATTACCACTAAATATCACTACTTATAACTAATTACCACTAATTACCATCAATTATTACTAATTATTACTAATTGTTACTAATTTGGACTAATTATTACTAATCATTACTAATTTTAACTAGTTATCACTAATTATCTCTAATTATCACTATTTTTTCAATAATTATGACTAATTATCACCAATTATAACTATTTATCACTAATTACCCCTAATTTCCACTAATTATTACTAATCATTTCAAATTACCACTTATTATTACAAATTATCACTAATTATGACTAATTATCCCTAGTCATGACTAATTATTACTCATTATTTCACATTATTACAAATTACCCCTAATTATCACTCTTTATTACGAATTTTAAAGAATGTTTACAAATTTTTACTAATTTTTACTAATTATCACTAATATTTAATAATTATCTTCAAATATGACTTATTATTAATAATTATAACTAATTATCACTAATTGGTGATAATTATCCCCAATTTCTAATAATTATTACAAATTTTGACTAATTATGACTAATTATGGCCAATTATCACTAATTATTACTAATAATCACTAATTATCACTCTGTATTACTAATTATTCCTAATTATCACAAATTATAAAAAATTATTTCTAATTGTTTCTTATTATTACATGTTATTACTAATTACCACTAATTACCACTAATTAGTACGAATTATTACTATGAATAACTAATTTTTACTAATTAGGAAAAATTACCCCTAATTGTCACTAATTGTCACTAAATATCACTAATTATCACTAATTATCACTAATTATCACTAATTCTAACAAATTTACACTAATTAACCCTAATTATTAGTAATACTGACTGTTTATTACTAATTATCACTAATTATTGGTAATTATCACTAATTATTAATAATTAGTATTAATTATTACTAATAGGACTAATTATTACTAATTATCAATAATTGTTACTAATTAGCACTAATTATTAGTAATTATGACTAAATATCCCTAATTATTACAAAATATCACTAATTATTACTAATTATCACTAATTATTACTAATTATCACTAGTTATTACTAATTAGCACTAATTATTACTAATTATCACTAATTATTACTAATTAGCACTAATTAATACTAATTATGACTAATTAGTACTAATTATCAATAATTATGACTAATTGTTACTAATTATCATTAATTATCACCAATTACCATCAATTAACACTAATTGTCACTTATTATCCATAATTATCACCAATTATAACAAATTCCCACAAATTGCCACTAATTATAACTAATTATGACTAATTATCACTAATTATTACAAATTATCATTAATTGTCACTAATTATCACTAATTATTTATAATTATTAAAAACTTTCCACAAATTAGTACTAATTTTCACTAATTATCAATGATTATTTCTAATTATTTTTAATTATTACTAGGTATTAGTAATTATTACTAAGCATTACTAATTATTACTAAGTATTACTAATTATTACTATGTATTACTAATTACCACTAATTACCACTAATTATTACTAATTAATGAAAATTCATACTAATTACGGTAAATTTTTACCAATTACTGTTAATTTTTATTCATTACTGCAAATTTTAAGTAATTACGGTTAATTTTTTTAATTACCACAAATTTTTACTAATTACCACTAACTATTACTAATTACCACTAATTATTACAAATTACTGAAAATTATTTATAATTACTGCTAATTATCACTTATTAGTAGTATTTTTTTTATTTTAAATATATCTTTTACTAATTATTTTTAATTAAAACTAATTACTACTAATTTTTTCTAATTACCATTAATTATTAATAACTATATTTATTTATTATTATTTTAACTAATTACCACAGATTAATACTATTTGCCACTATTTTTATTAACTAACATTAATTATTTAAAATTACAGCTAATTTTTACTAATTATCACTAATTTTTACTAATTTCCAGTAATTATTACTAATTTAAAATAATTATTACTAACTAAATCTAATTATTAATAATCGGTGCTAATTAAAAGTTATTATTACAATTTTTTTTAATTTATAATAATTTTTTACAAATTAAGGCTAATTTTAAATAATTATTTTAAATTATCACCACTTTTTACTAATTACCAATAATTAATACTAATTACCACTTTTTTGACTCAATATTGTTAATTATTACTAATTAGGGCCAACTATAATTATTTATCACTATTTAATACTATTTACTACATATTAAAACTATTTACTCTTTAATTACAAACATTATTACTATTTAAAACTAAATATTAGTAATTTAAAATAACTACTGCTCAATATAAATAATTGCTTCTAATTATAAATAATTACTTATACTTATAAATAAAAACTTCTAATTGAATCTAATTTCCACTAATTAATAAAATTAAAATCTAATAAAAAATAAAATAAATAAACAAATTTAAAACATTACGTGAATACCTCAAAAATGAAGCTTTTGTGCTCTACAAACATCAATATTTCATTCCCCGTAAAAATTTATACAACTACATGATGGAGGATGGAAAACCCGAAGAAAGGAGAGGTGAATTGGTGAATGGAGAGAAAAAATTCAGTAGGGGGGTTATATATTGGTTAGATTAGTAGCGATTAGACTATTTATGAGGCGAACCCATCTCAAATTGTATTATTTGCAATGAGACCCGTCATAAATAGTTTACGTAACAAATGCTTGAGGCGACAGTTAAAAAAACTAATTGTGTCGTGTCCCATTGCAAATAATCACCTACTGATAGAGTATTTTGTGATGAGTGAATGATCCAATCGAAATTACCTTTACATGACTGAGGGTATTTGCAATGAGACTTGGTTCCCATTGCAAATACACATTCCCATATTTTGGTGGGAAGGCACACCGATAAAATTTGGGACGAGTTTGTTTACCCATCGGAAATACATGTTTATTTACTATTATTTGTGATGTGATTAGTATTTTTTCACAAATAGTTCCTTCTAGAGGTGTATTTTTGACGGGCGCATGGCCCTTCACAAATGACTTATCGTAAAAGGTAATTAATTCGATAGTGTTATAATAATTCATTCTATTATTCCTCCTCTTACTGGGATTTTATCTCATTCCTTTCATTGATGTATATCATAAAGTGACTACAATTAATAAGTATAATCTATTATTTTATAAGGATAATGAAAAATTATTTAAATAAATGTTTATGATTTATTGTGCATAAGTGATGCATGGTACTTATATTCAGATGATAATAAATATTTTGATCCTAGAATGAATAACTACTATGTAGTTTACCTTAAAAAAAGATGTATTAGTCATGTAAGAAATTTCAGGGTCACTATATACATAAAGAGATCTAATACATGTTTAAAATCATATCAAATTCAACCAATGGAAGAAATATAAGATTTTCATGAAGCACATTCCCCCACACTTCAATCTGAGAGGATTGGTAGACTTGATTATGTGATTCTCCAGTCTCTAATTCAGTAATGAGTGCACATAGAATACTTTATTCAGAGATTCCAATTCTCTGGTAGTTAAAAACATTAAAAGACTGGTTTTTAATCCATTAAAAGTTAATCAATCTTTCTCTTAGGATTTGTGATAAAACTCGAGGCATACCTTGTGAGTCTTGTCAAATTTTCATTGTAGGTGCTAATGGATTCACCATAATTTTTTTAACACCAAAAATTTCCTTTTAAATTATTAGTGTTGTTTTGGTGAAAATATTTAGTAAATAATATTTTATTGAACTCCTCCTTTTCCATAAAGTGAAATTATTCCTTCATTGTAACATTCTTAATTAAATTCCCCCATGGTCTAGTCTCTCATTCAAAATGATACACCGCAAATACAACCTTCACTTGATCTGAGCACTAAATAATATAAAATATAATCACTATAACATTGATACATTTATCAAAAGTTACTAGGTAGGAATACACGGTTAAGGATGGTGGATGCTTCCACATAGAGGACTGGAAAAAATGTTTCCCTTCTGTTTTCACTGGTCACATACAAGTCATGTAATTGTATTTCATGATATGTAATGGTTGGATGATAGAATATATGAACTAAATACACAACATGAGAGGTTTACACGCTATATATAGGTTTCACACCATTTAAGGGAAAATATTATGTTATTAGTAAAAATGTGGGGTGTTTTTCTATGATTCCAGTATTCATGGATTACACGACATGTAATAGGATAACACATCATGTAAATGTCACGAGTTGTGGTACTTACAATGGTGCATAATTGATTTTCATTTCAATCTATCTGTAGCCTTACCTCTCTCAACCCACAGAATACCCTAGGTGACATTGGGGGACTCCTTTCCTTCCGGATTGATTCTTTCATCGATTGATCATCGTTAGGGTTGGATTGCTTCTCTGTGGGTATGTAATCCTTCTTGGTTTCTTTGGTTTTTGTCACATTTGTGGTTTTGGCTATATTTTTGTATAGATTTGTCATATGAATGCGTTTTCTATCGATCATTTTGAGTTTATTGGTGTTTCTTGTCTTTCAAAGGATGTTCTCTTGGTTTTTGGCCACTTTTGTTGAAAGAATTTAGGATTCTACTATGTTTTGGTAGGTGTTTCTATTCAATGGTTTAATTTGATTAATTGAATGTTCTTCCTGATAAATTCATTTCGGTTGTTCTTTTATTTGAACTCATAAATGGTTTAAAATGGTTTATTAGAAAGGAAAATGTTTTTTAAAAGGGGATTTTTATTTGAAAATTTATATTCTTGATTTAGAATTTGGGTTTCAAACTCTGAAGCTGATTATCTAGGATTTGAGAACATTTTATAAAATTGTGAGCACTATTATTTAATTAATTAAGAAAAATTCACACTGTAAATCTTAGGTACGTCAAGAAAGAGACAAAGGTAGACTTAGTTTGTATACAACACCAAATAGTGGTAACCTTTTGTGATATCGACTAGCATTACTCTATTTCAGTTGTGGTATCGATTGAAAGGACTTGATATTGGTTTGGTCTAACATTGTGAATGTTTAAGAATTTATTTTTTAATGACTAGTTAGGAACATCCCTTAGGCTTGATCCCATATGTGAGTTTCTTTTTCAATTATGGTTATTTACTACTTTATTGTTTTAGTATAGACTGTCAAACACATTTTTTATATGAGGTTGTATCACATAGATTCACATGATAGGTTATTTCATGGATATATGCTTACCTATTTATCTCTTCATGAATGGATATAATTTTCTATTTTGTCGATTCTACTTGTCATATTTCTGTTTCAAGAAAGTGAAATGATTTTTTGAAAACCAAAGTATAAAAAGTGGAAATGATTTATAACTGATTTGGATTTATAAAAACCCTTTGTAAAATAGATATTCAAATTGTAGAATTGTTGAATTATTGATATTAGACCTTACATAGAAACTATTCTAGTATCCTACTAGGATTTGGATCACTCCCTACCTTTGAATTTGGGAGTTTTTAGTTGTTTTATTATAGGATTCTGGAATAGATAGGAGCATCTTATAGCATGCTCGCTTCTCTTGGTTTTGCTGCTTTCAGTTTGTCAAGGTCTGGTGGTGACTACTGGTCACATGGGGACTTGACATACATTATAGTTTCACCTATTTTGGAATTGATTGTATGTATTTTATGGTATCACAAATATTTTTTCTTTTTTACTCTGGTAGTATATCTTATTTATATTAAATTTAGGGCTAGTTTCTATTTTTCATTTTTACCTATATTACATGATGATCTAGTTCATGTGTATTTTCCAGTTAAACATGGTTTGTTCTATACCATTTGGTATCATAATGATTCTCACCCTAAAGTGTGTTAGCACTATTTGATGTTCGTTCCATATCTTGGGTAAACCAGAGTCAGGACTGTCAGAATTCAAAGATTAGGTACAAAAAATGGGGCCTAGCCTGCTAACATCCATGACTTAAATCGAGTAACCATGGGTGGTTAGGGGTTTTTATGCAGTTTGGGACATTGATTTTGAGTTCATTTGAATGCAATGTATGGGAAATTTATTTAAATTGATATGATCCATTTTAATTAAGAATTTTATGGTTTATATTAATCCATAATATTTTAAATATTTTTCATCAATACCTGAAGTTGCTCTAATGATTTTGGAAATTTCAAATGACTGATTTGTTTTTTAGTAGTTATAAAATTCTGTTGAGAATATATCTTCCAAATCCAAGATTGAAATATGTGATATGGGTTCCGCTAGAAAACCCTCCAGTAGATGATAATTTTGTATAATCTAATATGCGCAGAATTCAAACATTAGGACAAATAGGTGTCAGGAACATAGGATGTGTGGTGGATCATGGACCATAATTTAATAAGCATCATCCTCCCATCATTCATGTGAAAAAGGACCATTTTAATTCATGTAGTGTCTTGAGATGGTAAAAAATATATTTAGATTATTGAAGACACCTGAAGAATCTAATGTGTATTTCTCCATGTATATGCTCGAGGGGCCGGGAATGAGATCACAGTAATTTACTGGGAAAGATAATTTTCAAAAGGATCTTACATGGGATTCCTTCAAGAAATCATATGACCAAGAGTTTTACCTTGATACATTGTGGGTGGAGAATACCCAAGAGTTCTGAACATAGGGAAGAGGGAGTATATCGTTCTATATTATTCAACCCATTTTTATATTAGCGCATCTAGGACCGTAGATTTTCAATAATGTGTACCTAAATTATTAGTGGTTTGAGTTAGTACATAGGTATTATATTAAACTGATTCTTATACTCATGTTTCATCTAACCATTGTGGAGGTAATTGACAGGGAAGCTCTGGAAAAAGAAGGCATATCTAGGAAGACATGTGTGGGTGGAGCTTCAATTGGTTTTATGGTCAAACATGGTGTATCTAATACCTAGAAAATAAAAATAAGATTTTTCATTCTTCTTCTAGTCCAGTTTTAGGGGCTTTGTTATTGAAGAATTAGGTCATATGCAACAAAAGTAAAGGGTTACATCATACCAAGATTAACTATGTAGATGATCTTCAAAAATTTCAATTTTGTGAATGATATGGATATCTAAAACATTTTTATGAAAGGATAACCTAGGGAAGTAGGAAAGAATCCACTCTCACCAAGGGTACATAGTTTTGTATAGATGATTTTAAGGGTGGGGGTTTTAATAACCAGTCCTAGAGAGATGTTCATGTTGCTAAGACCACACAACTTTATGTAGTATAGTATACACCAGATTAATCTGAAGCATGACCAACTAATGTTAGAGGTACAATGTTTATCTTTTCTTCTTTGGATATATCATTGTTTTAAACATATTATACTCATTTTTTTACATCATCAAAGTTAGTCAATGTGTATGTTTTTTGTTTGGAATTTATTCCATTCTTTTTGGACCTTTCCGCACCTTTGGGAATGAGGTCTGAAAAAGGTTTTAGATATCCCTTGTGTCGGGTGATGATAGCCAAATTTTAGGTGGAGTGGGAATTCTTTGTACCTGATCTTGACTTATTCAACTTCATTATCAGTATGGATTAGATAACCACTGTTAAGTCCTAGATAGACTATTATCACTATCGGTTTCAGTTTATATCTATAGATGGGGTAGCTCATTTTTTTATGGGTGAGTGGGACTCTATATCATGTATGTTAGGGCTTGTTGTTCCTTATGCTAGGGTAATTTGGTGCAAATTTTTAAATAAATTTCTTGATGAAGTTGACTCTTTCTTCAGTGAAAGATTTCTTTCAGTTGTGTGGGAATAGCTTGAGGCATTTCTAGATTATTTTTATGGATATTCCATTTGATCTCACAAATTATCAAGCGGTGTTTATGGGTTTGATGAATTGAATATTTAATCAGTTCTTGGAATCATTTTTGTGTGGAGTTGGTGGATGAAATTTTGGTGTACTCCATGTCAGAGGAGGAGCACATGTACCATTCAAATATCATTCTTCAAACCTTGAATGAACAAAGTCTATATGGTAATCCTTCCAAGTATGATATTTGTATCTAAGAAGTGATGTTTTAAGGGAATGTGATTTCTAAAAGGGGTGTATCAGTATGTCTTTAAAAGGTATAATAAGTTATATTTTGGGAGCAGCCCAAATGTGTGTTGTAGATTTAGAGATTCCTAGGTTTGGCTAGTTTCTATAGAATGTCTGTTGAGGAAATATCCAATCTCAAATATTTTATGACAACATTAAACAATAAGGGTTCATTTTATTAATGGAATGACAAGTGTTAGAGATCTTTTTTTGAGATAAAGGTGTGGTCGACTTCAAAACTATTTTTGATTCTTCTAAAACCAAGATTGGGTAACAATTTTTTTCGATGATTCCATTATGTGTTTGGGATGTGTCTTGTTGCATGGGATACAGGTTATGGAATATGGCACATACAAGTTACGACCACATGAGAAGAACTACCCAACCTAGGATACTAAGATAGCAATAGTTTTGAATGCACACAAAATGTGGTGTCACAATCTCTTTAGGGATTAGTTTACAGTATATTATGTTCATAAGATACTGAAATAAATTTTTTACTCCTAGGGATCTGAATTTATGACAGAGACACTGGGTAAAGTATCTTCAAACTTTTTATTAACATTAATTATACCCCTTAGAAAGGGAATATGGTTGCTGATGTGTTGAGAAGAAAATTACTGATGAAAGCCGTTAGGAAATTGGTTAAAGAGAGGCCTCACTATAAAAAATATTCAATTAGTTACATTTTTTTTGCATTAGTGACATTTATAAAAGTCACTGATCTATTTATAGATGATTTGGAAAAGTGTTTCTAAATGATTATTTTCTAATTTATTAATGTTTATTAAAGTATCTATTTAGTGACACCTCATTTATCGATGTTTTCGAGAAAATTATTTACTATAACATTACTAATTTTGAATCATTTCAAAATGTATCTGTTTATTGACACCTCATTTAATGATGGTTTTTTGAAGCTTCTATAAATGAACCCACATTCACTATCATTTCTAAAGAACATCGGTATATTTTTTAAAATTTATAATTTTTATTTATTGATAATATTTTTTGGGATATTTTCATTGAAATTTATAAATGAAACACAACAATTAGAGACTTTTTTTTCATTGGAGACATTTATAAAAGTTGCTAATTTATTTACTATAATTTTTAAAAAACATAGTAAAATGAGGAGTTTCTAATTTTGGTACATTTATAATCAAAAATTTTTAGCAAAACCTCATTTACTGATGTTTTTGGGAAAAGTGTGTAATGAAACAACTATAATTTAGTGATGTTTGTGAATGGTGTTATTTAGATATAACTAAAATACTGATGCTTTTTTAGAAATGTATACAAATAAAACATTATTTACCGATGTTTCTAAAAAACATTGGTAATTTTTTTAAATTTTAATTAATTTTAAAATTTATAATTTTTATTTACCGAAATTTTTTTTATCATTTTTTTTTGAAATTTATAAAAAATACACCAACCCCCACTCTCTCCCTACTTGACTTCAGTACCCCCTAGTAAGCCATCCCAATCTCCACATGTATTATTTCACATCACGCAACCCCCATGACTCTATGTATAACCTCCAGTACACCCCCAATGCCTCACCCAACCACCATATACATGCTCATCCCTGCCCGCCTTCACGTCCTAAAGAAAATATCTTATCTAGGAATTGAACCCTAGACCTCCAGGATCACAACAAAGAAGCAGAACAAAACATCTTTTAGAATTTTATTTATAAAAAAGTATTATGTCATATATATATATACAAATTATTTAAAAAATAATATTATATATATATATATATATTATATTTTAGACATATATGTCAGTATTTAAAGTTTTGATATATTGTATAATTTATGTTCATAGTTTAAATTTATTTATATGTTCATACATATTTTTTATATTTTATATATTATATCATTATATATGTGTCTATGTGTGTTTGTGTGTGTGTGTGTGTATAAATGTACACACGCACAGACATATATTCATGTTTTAAAATAATGGTAAAAATGTCACTAAAATAGTCACATTTTCTAAAAAATGTTACTAAATTTAAAATATATTATTTAATTTTATTATATATATATAAAAATAGACTTTAGAATTTGTATATATATCTAGATATATGTTTCTATATTTATATATGTTTATATATGTGTGTATTAGTATTTAAGAAATTAATATTATATATATAGTTTTATATGTTAGTATACAGATATATATATAGGTTTATATTTTATATTTTATATTTTATGTTTTATGTTTATATATATGTGTTTATATATATATGTTTATATATATATATATGTTTATACATTTCTTATTTTTTTGTATTTTATATTATATATATATTCGTGTTTATATTATATATATATATATGTTCATATATCTATGTGTTTATATTTTGTTATATATATATATATTGTATAATTTTTTTTATAAATAAATATGTATGTACATATATCATTTTTTGTGTGTGTGTAAATATATATATGCATAAGTATATAATTGGACACATTATAAAACTCTAGTAAAAGTGTTACTAAAATTGCCATGTTTTGTAAAAACATTACTGAATCTAAAATATATACGTTATTTTATATGTAAATATATATATATCTATGTGTGTGCATGTGTTTATCTCAATATAAATATATATAAATATATGTTTATATATATGTTTCTGTGTTTATATATATTAATATATATATCTTACTATATATTTATATTGATACATGGGAATAAGATATATAAATATAAATACTTTTTGCAATGTTTCCTAATAAGGTCTCTAATTTAGCAATTTTTTTCATGAAATGTCACTAATTTAGTAATGTTTTTCAGAAATGGATGCCTGTTAGAAATGGTTTTCATGAAACCTTGCTAAAAATGGACATTTTTCGGAACCTGGAGTAATTGAGAAACATTTTTCCCAAAAAACTCCCTAAATTAGTGGTATTTTCAAGATAAATTTATAATTCAGAAACATTTTCTAGAAATATCCCTAAACTATATATTATTCTGGGAAACATCAAAAAAATCATGATTCTTTCTAAAAAACATGGTTAAAAAATGTCGCTAAATTATTAATTTTTTAAAGTGTCTATAATTGTTTCCTAAGTTGATCATGGAAGTGGAAGAGGTTGGTCAACAAGTGTCCATGACTTTGATGAAATCTGACTCATCTTTTGATGGGTGAGTTCAGATCGAGTAGATACTAGACACTGAGTTCAAATTATTTTGTGAAAACATTTATGGTGGGGAGACCTCAAGTGACTGGTCTCGGTCTCCCAATTGGGTTTTTTTCTTTTGTAGTAGTTTTGTTGTTCTGTTTTCCATAAGGCATGAGTTTTTGGAAAGTAGACACAATTCTTATTGGTTTGTGCACACTAGTCCTATTATGATGTATTATCACTTGAGGTGCTAATATTTTAGGCATGGGATGAGATAGTTGATAGTGTATTTTTTTATGTGGTGCCTTACTATTTATAGAATTAAGGTGGAGCACTAGAGACCTGTGGGGTTTTTGCAGACCTTTCACATTCTGATATAGATGTAAGATGAAATTTCCATGGATTTAATCTTTGGGTTGACATAGAATCCTTACTGGAAGGATGTGATTTTGGTGTTAGTTGACCGAATCATGAAATCAGATCATTTCCAAACTATCAAGGAAATGATGAAAGTCGAAAAAATTGAGGACTTGTATGGAAGAGATATTGTGAGACTTCACAGGGTACCATAGGTAGTTGTTTTTTGAAAGGATCCAAGGTTCACATCCATATTTTTGAAAGGTTTATAGTAGGTGATGGGTTCTTATATTAAATTAATAACATATTATAATCCACAAGGGGATGGAAAGATGGATAGGTCTATCGTGTTTCTAGAAAACAATCTTTTGGATTGTGTTCTTGATTCTAGAGGATCTTTGGAATGAAATTTTCCATTGGATATGTTTTACTATAGAAATATCTATTCAAATTTTGATAAAGATTGCGTATTTTAAGGATTTTTATGGGTAGCCATGTAGATATCTCTTATGTTGGAATGAGTTGGGAGAGCGGCCCCTGGTTGGAATGGGGGTTATTAAAGAGACAACAGAGATGCTACAGTTGATCTATATGCATTTGATCATGGAACTGAGTAATCCAAAATCCATTTTGGACCATCAACATCAGACACTAATGTTTGAGGTTGGTGACCAAGTCTTTCTTAGAGTTTCAACTCACTAGGGAAATCATCGGTTGGGAAAGAATGGAATTTTTATTCCTAGGTTTGTGTGACCCTTGGAGGTCATTGGACAACTAGGGAGGGTGGACTATTTGTTTATCATGACATTTGGTTTGAAAGATATCCATGAAATGTTTCTTATTTCTTATTTATGTATGTATATACCAAATACCTTCCATGTGATTAGATGGAAGGATATTGATCTTGAGCCCAATACCACAATGGTTAATAATACATTTTATATTATAGATTTTTTTGGATTAAGTACTTCATGGTATAAGAAAATCCTTGGTCCATATTCTATAGCACTACAAACATGGTAAATAACAGACATGGGACTGAGAGTTATTGATGAGTGCAACACCACAGTTTTCTAAGTAATTTTGTTATTTATATTACATAAATGCAATAAAAAATAAAATTATGAAATCAAAGATAGAAATAGAAAACATTATATTTATACATTGCTAATACATCACTTCCAAACAAAAACTATCCCATAAAACCCACTAACATGGACAACAAAAAAACTAGAAATCCCCAAATAAACAAAATGAGACCAATTGGATAGTTTATATGTGTTGAATATTTTATTATCATAAATGTTATTTCAAGTGAAATAGAAATATATCAGATAATGAGAAGAAAATATAACACCATTTAGAGCGAAAAAAACGAACTTCGACTAATTTTATATTCATTTTATTTCCCTTAAATGTAGATATTTATAAGGATTTTAATCTGACCATTATAAAATATATTCGTTAGAATTTAATTAAATTTAAAAATGAAATTTCAGAAAAATATAAATATAAATATAAATATATATGTATATAATTACTGAATATTTACTATTATTAAACTTTAATTATACAAATAAAAAAAATTGAAAAACCATTTTATTGATAAATTTTATTTTTTTGATATTATTATTTTGAATGAGTGGTATATATTTTAAAATATATTTTACACATATTAAATTTTAATTTATTGATTTTAGAATTATCAATATTTATATGGGTATTATTAATAAAATCCACATGTTAATAGCATTTCAATTAAAATTCATATACTAGTAGTTGAGCGCTATAGCTATCCAACTTCTATTTTGCAATTCACTTCAACTAATTCAACTGATGTGATTTGAACACATTGATCCCAACCCCTAAATGACACAAAAAATTCATAACAATCGAAGATCAAAAATCACCCTCGATCATTTCTCTCCAAAAAAACAACTGAATTATTAAATCAATAAACATGATCTCATATATCAGTCAGATTTAATCTGAACCATTTATTCATTTGTCAAATCCCTATGTTTTCTTCAATCTCATTCGAACCAAAATACACCCTTCAATGCAGACCCTCTTCTCCAATGGTGTTGTGGCTTTATTCCTCAACCATGGCCCAATTTCTTAAATTTGTAGCTATTAATGAATCCATATCATTTTAGGTTGAGAAACAAATATTATTAAACAATAGTCATTTTATTAATGAACTTCAACGAAATAAGAAACAACATGATATTATGGATTAAAGAAACCTATCCTAATCCTCATCATGGGTGAGCTACAACACTCCATGCTATTACATTATGGTTATCATCATTTAAAATATATATATTGACTTTTTAATATTAGTTTTTTAGTGCTGCAATATCTGATGGATCTTCAAGGTTCCCAACCTTTATAATGATACACATAATATATATATATATATATATATATATATATATATATTCAATTGGTTTAAATAAAACCATATCTTAAGTTAGACTTGTATATAAATCAAATGGAGATTCCAAAAAGCCATATTTTTAAACCCCTCACCAAATTGAAATAAAATATAATGTCAAAATAAGTGTACAATATAAATTAAATGTGTATAAAAGTAAATTGATCTCATCCATTCATATAAATCACCCTAATATATAACAAAAATTTGTAGAACCATTATCCATATTTTTTAAATATTTGAGGTAAGGGCGAGTATTTTATTTAATTTAATATTCAAATTTTTAATTATATGGGTGATTGTATTGAAATTTATTTTTTGAAGGTTTTTTATATTATTGTCCTTATAAAAAGGGTGACATATATATATATGAGAATATATATTAATTTAGACACATTTTTAACTATTAGTTTTTAGTGTATGTGAGATAAGGTGTTTTCTATTTTAAATTTATATTTTTCAAAACCTATGGTGCGTAATGGATTACTTGTTTATTTAATTTTAATTTTATTTTAAGTGTATTGAATATATTCAAAGGGTTTTTTCTTTTTCTTCAAATTTGTTTTTGATTTTAATATTCTAGTTATATGATAAATCATTGATTTTATGCACCTATAACAGAATACTTTTATAGAGGTTTTGAAAAAAAATATTATCATTTTATGCGTATGAAATTTATATACTTTTATATATATTAATTATATTATGAGATATATCCATTTATTATATTATGTGACATATCATTTATATACTTAATTCATTTCATTATCCCGATGTATAGATATTCAGTTGCATTATTTTGTTAGAATTTTTTTATGAAATACTATGTTATCTAGTTTTTAAAAGAAAACTCCAGTGAAAATAAATATATATGTAAGGATAGATTAATCATTTTTGGGAAATCAAATTTGGAATATGGTAACCATGATATGGAATGGGAGTGAATCAATCCCTCCTATAAATCGGTAGGCCCAGAAGACCTCCCATGTTTGAATTCGCCTCTTTGTTTTTTTAAGAAGCCTTCATTATGAATTCTTATAAGATTACGGGAATATGTTTGGAGAATTTTTTTAAACATAAGTATTTTAAAAAATGTTAAATTATAAGTAAATTTTTAGTGACTTAAAAGGATTTCTAAAGAAATTATTAAAAGTATTTTATAAGGGAATATTATATATATGTATTTCCCAAGGAGTTTCTAAAACCCTTATTGGGAAAATTAAATGCTCATCCCATGTTTTGTTAAATTATTTTCAATGGTTTCATAGCACTTATGGGGTTAGCACATGTGAAAGCATAGTAGAATTAATATTTATGTTTTATTCAAACACTAAAAATTTAGATATGTTGTGTAATTTTTTAGAACCTAGATTAGAAAAGGCCCTCTATCGTATAAATAATTGTGTAGTTTTAGATATCATTAATATGTAGAATACAAAATATGTTTTAGCATCGAGTCTGAAAGTGCAGGATCGAGGCGTTATAATTGGTATAAAAGGAACAGTCTACAATACTCTTGAAAATTAGAACTTGTTGTTAGGTTAATTACCCATTCTTAGTAAAACCTTCTCATCTGTTTTGTTTCTCTCCACAAAACACCCAAATTATTAAATCAATGGACATGATCCCACATGTAGATCATATTTAATCTACTCATTTTATTCATTTTTATAACCCCTCTATCATCTTCAACCACATTTGATTAGAAGACACCCTTTGATATAGACCCTCTCCTCCACTAATTCTATTACTATTTTGTGTAGACATGGTCTGGTCACTTAAATGTTTAGCTATGAATGAATCCATATCATTTTTTGGTGTGATAAATATATTGTAAATCAACACTCATTTCATTAATTAAATTTAAAAAAAATGAAGCAATGTGATATTATAGATTAAAGAAACACATCAAAATCCTCATCAGGAATGAACTATAAAAATCCATGATAAGATATCAAGGCTATCATCACTTAAAATATGTATATATTTACTCCTTAGGATTTGTTTTTCAATGCCACATGATCTGATTTATTTTCTCAGTTCCACATATTTATAATGATATTCAATATATATATATATATATATATCAGTTTTAATAAAACAATATATTTAGTTGGACGTGAATAATAATCTAATAGAAAAGAAAAAATCCGTGTTTTAAAACCCCTTAACAAATTGAAATAAAATATAATGTCAAAATAAGTGTATAGTAGAAATAATATTTATATAAAAGGAAATAGATCCATTCTTTTTATATATATCACCCTAATATAAAACAACAATCTACAGAACCATTATCCTACATTGTCAAAAATTTTAGGTAAGGGAGAGTATTTATTTTAATTTTATGATCATATTTTTAATTGTAAGGGTTTATTAATTTTAAACTTATTTTGTGAAGGTTATTCATATTATTGTCATTATACAAATGCTGACATATATATATATATATATGAGTATATATATGAATATATATACATATATAACTATCAATTTTTAGTATACATGAGATAAGTTTTTTTAAAATTTTATTTTCTAAAACCCACGGTGTGTAAGTGATTAATTGTTTACTTAATTTTAATTTTATTTGAAATGGAGTAAATATTTTCAAATGGTGTGTTTTTGTTTTCAAAATTATTTTTGGGTATATTATTTTATGTTTTATGATAATTCATTGATTTTATTCACCTAGAATGCTATTATTTTATGGGGTTTTTGATAAACAGAATATTACAATTTTTTGTGAATGATGTCTATATACAATCATATATGTCAATTAAATTTTATGATGTGGACAATTATTGTACTCAACGACATGTCATGCATGTAATTATTTCATTTTCTGGAATCATAGAAATTTAGTTTCATTATTTTGCAAGAAATTTCTTATGAAATGCTAAGTTACCTAGTTCTTAAAAGAAACCGCTAGTGAATATATATATATATATATATATATATATATATATATGTAAATCAAGTAATATCATTTTTTAAATCGTAACTTGAATATGGTAAACGAGATAGGGAATTATAGTGAACCTATCCCTTAGATAAATTGGTAGGTCCAGACAACCTTTCATGGTTTAAGATGCATATTTGTTTTTATTTAAGAAGTTTGCTTATTGATTTCTAGAAGATTACTAGAATATGTTATGAGAATTTTTTAAAAAATAACTATTTCTAGAATTTTTAATGTATAGGAAACATTGATAGTGATTTAAAAGTTATTTATGAATGATTTAATAGAAGTATATCCCAATGTAATATTGTAAATGTATTTCTCAATGAATTTATAAAACTCGTACTGGGAAATTAAATTCTCATATCATTTTTTTCAATGATTTTCACATGTATCATAGAACTTATAGGGTTATATTGTGTAGAAGTGTACTGGGATTATTATTTTATTTTATTCAAACTCTGATAAATTGTAAGATGTGGTCCAATTTTCCATAACCAAGACTATATAAGGAACTCTATCATATAAAGCACTACATATTTTTAGATATATTTATTAAAAATATACATATCTTGTTTTAGTACCAAGTTTGGAAGCCCAGTGTTTATGGATTACATGATGTAAAATGGGATTACATGCAATTTAAATGTCCTTAGGTATGGGTTTTAGGGTGGTTTATAGCTAAATTTCATTTTAATCCACCTCCAGCCTTACATATCTCTCCTTAGATTTTACACTAGTTTATATTGAGAGTCTCCTTTACTTTTGGATCACTTTTTTCAGAAATTGATTGTCATTTGGGTTGGATTTATTATCTCCACATATGAAATCCTTTTGGTTTTTCTGTGTTTTTGGTTATGGATGTGGTTTTGGATACTATTATTTTCTGATTTGTAATCAGATAGTGTTTTCTATCGAGCCTTTTTCTATTTCTTTGCATGCCTTGATTTTTGATCATATTTCTCTGGCTTTCTAGTTAATGTTGTTAAAAGCGACATGGCTTTTAACATATCAAGGTAGTTATTTCTACAAAATCAGTAATTTTGATGAATTTCATGTCAATATTGATAAAAGTTTTTCCGTTATTATTTTCTTTGAATATAAAAACGTGTTCAAATGGATTATTGTAAAGTAAAATGTTTTTAAAAGGGGTTTTTCATTGAAAATTGATTTAATTGATTTGTAAATGGGTTTGGAAACTATGAAATGGATTTCTTTGGAATTGAAAAGTTTAATAAAATTGTGGGTATAATTTTGAAATAAATTTGGAAAAATTCAATTTTATAACATTGGGTATGTTAGTAAAGGGACATGGGTACACATATTGTGTGTACAACACCAATAAATAGTTACATTTTGTGATATCAACTTATAGGACTTGATATCAGTTTTGATATTGACTTATAGTATGCAATAATGATTGGATCCAATTTTATTCTTATTTAGGATTTACTTTTTAGTTACAATAATGTAGTTTCATGTAGTATTAATCCCATTTGTGACATTTTTTTAATTTATGGTTATCTACCACATGTTTGTTTTTATTATAGATTTTTTCTCATAGGTTTTATATGAGACTGTATCATATAGCTTTACATGAATGATTATTTCATGTATATGTTTTAGTCTGTTTACTTCTTGATTCATGGATATTATTTCATATTTTATCACTTATACTTGTTATATTAATGATTCACGAATATGAATGGATTTTATGAAAGCCAATGTAGAAAGGGGGAAATGATTTATATATGGATTTGATTTAAAAAAATTATTTTAAAACTATTTTTTAACAGATAGAAATGTTGTATTCTTGATATTAGTCCTTGTATAGAAACAATGTTGGTATCCTACTAGTATTTGGATCACACCATACTTATTCCTTTTATTATTTTTAGATGTTGTATTTCAGGATTATGGAAAAGGGAAGAGCATCTTAGACAATGTTGGATTCTCTTTTCGTGGCTATTTTTGGTTCAGGTTGGCTAGATGAGACTATTGGTCACATGGGGAATTGACATAATTTCAAATTTAGCTTATTTTTTTATTTTATTTCTTTTTCTTTATCTTTTTTTCATCTTCATAATTTTTTTTCATGTTTTTCTTATATCCAGGATAGATTTTTAGTTTTACCTATATTATCTGATAGGCTGGTATGGGTGGATTGTTTAGTTGGCCTGGGTTGGTTTGTTACATTAACCATCATATTAATTATTATATAAATATCTATTTTCACTATCTATTATATAATTAAAGTATTTTTATCTAAATAAAATTAATAAATGCATAAAAATGAAACTACAATCATAGATACTATAACTCATAAAATGAGGTACCTAACATATGAATTTATAAGTTTCAATATAGTTTGTCAAAGGTTATTTCCTATAATATTATATACTGCAAATATATTGAAATACTTCATAATATTTCATAAATATTGGGTGAAATAACCAATAATTAACCCCATTAGTTCCAAATAATGTGTATAGTTATTTCTATTTTCCATACACCCGGTGATGATGGAGTAAATACACAATCATAATTTTCAAGGTTATTATCCCTAAGTGAATGTGTTCTAGATCTTATATCCAATTATAGTATCCAGACTATGATTCCATTTCTTAAAAAAATCTATAAATTAATAAAAATTCAATATGTTATCCTATACATAGACTAATCCTTAGTGATTTCCCTAAAATTTTCACATCATAATCCCAAAAATAACTAAACTAGTCTCAAAAAATGAATAATATTTTATAGGATACCAACATAGGAGACCCAATAATATCTTACATTCATAATACATAATTTTAAAAGAAAAATAATTTCATAAAATTGATAAATATACCCTTTAACCTAGATTATTAGCATCATTGAAAATTATCTATATAATTATATTATTCTATAATGCCTTTAATATCCCCCGCAAAGTATTTATTTCATAATATACACTAGACATATCATACAAAATAATATTCTTCATAATATTAGGAAAATGAACATAGTAAAGGGTGTGATTTGAATCATGGTAAGGGAAAAAATTAGATATGATAATCAGAGGTCATTAGTGATCATTAAAAGGACATATAGGTTTGAGAACATTACCAGATTCCTTGAATATAACATTTGATGAATATAACAAAATAAAAAAGGATCTAAAGATATAAATCAAAGATCTAATCATATAAAAAATTTATTGAGCCCTTATTTCCATATATAGGTATTAAATATTTATATATTATTATTCAATATATTCCACAAATACATGCTCAAGGACAGTAATTGTTTAGTGCATTTAGAGATATATACACAATTTTTATATTTTAGAATGATCTCTAACATCTGTCCCAAATGTATCCCTATTTTGTACACATTATAGACCTACCCAAAATAAAAACTTTCTTCATAACCTAGAAAATAGAAACATAATAAATGATAATCTTATATGCTCAATAATGGTAAACATGAGAGATATCAATTGATGAACATATTAAATGATAATATAACCATAAGAATATTATATCATGACCATAAATTGAAAATTTCTTACCCAATATTTCAAATATCATAAACATGATTCATTTCATAATGCTTTATCATTTTCTAATACTTGAATCAAAATAGTGAAAAATCATTATGAATCAATCACAAACCATAATCATTTGTTATACAAGTGTGTCACCATCATAAGTATATAAACCATTTAATATATCATGGTTAAATACCATGAACATCCAATCATAGTTGATATGAATCCCTACATATTTTCTTTATCACAATGGATTAGGAATCACCACCTCCATTCCATAGTCAATAATGGACATTTACTTGTTTCCAATAGTAGATCATGCACATCAACTTGAATCCATTAATTATCTCATGAGGTATAAATAATTACTGAATGAATTAGAGTGAAATATAATAATGATACCACCTATCCCATAATTAAATGCATATATATGTGTTCTATAGTATCATTAATCATATCATCATATCATAAATGATGAAAATAAAATAATTTTCATAAAAATTTCATTAATGCATTATAAAATAACCCATGAAAAATATATGGGTTTCATAAACATATCATTGACATAATCATTAACCCTATAGAGAAAGAATAAGGGTTATACCATTGGATCATATTATTATTAAATCATAAGCAACACCAATGGTTGTTGTCATTGATGAATTGAAATACCATACAAATATTATTAAAAACATTCTTCTATTTAGAAATAAATTCTATAAAATATAAAAATTTACAAAATATTATAGAAAAAATAATCTTTGAAAATACACTGTGGAAACTTTTAAATTAAGCTTCAAAGTACTGATCAGTCATGATGATGCAAAATTACTTTCAATTTATACAATTTAAAAGATAAAGATCCATTAGAATTGTTGTAAAAAGTCAAAAAAAATCATCCAGAAAACAAAAAGATGATTAATTTTAATCCATTTTCTAAAAATATAAAAAGGTTATAAAGTTATTTAAAAAAATGGAAAAAATTAAAACATTCTTGAAAACATTTTTAGGAAATAGGGATATGGAAGAGAAATATTCTTAACTGAATAGAAATACATAGTTAGTTTTCCTTAAAAACATTCCTTAAGTCTATTGAGTAGATAAATTGAGTAAAATGAATGGAAAACATGTATTATAAATAAATAAAAATTTTTGATTAGTAATTATATATATTTACATTATATTTATCATATAATTTCTTTAATTAAAATTCATGTGTAAATAATCCCAAATAAAAATAGCATTGAAACATAAATCAATTACATCAAGTATTGACATTATTCATAGACTTTATAACCACCTGTATAATAAATATAGGCTCATTATGCATATAGCACTTAACAATAAACATACATATCATACCAAAAAAGATTTATTTATAATCTTTAATCACCCTTTTTTATCGATTTATTATTAAAATCACTCTATTTGGTGATAACATCCTCTTTTTCAATGTATGTTTTGGTTTTGTAGTTTTTCTAATTGTATTATCATCATGGTTAAATTATATAAATAATTACATTCATGATATAAATATCATATATTTTCATTAAATACATATTTTAAGTCATTCATGAATGTGTTATATAGTAAATATAATTACATTGTTCATGGAGAGATTTTTTCATATGTATGCATAAACACTATTTTTATTTTTTGATGGATGGAGTGAAAGAAATGTAAATAATAATTCTCCATTATAGAATCATTATTATATCATATAAATCATATATATTTATCAAATAAATCCTTACTACTACAAATGTATAATATAAATGAAAAATCAATCACAAGAGTTTCTAGATGTCGTAGTCTACATGTACACATGAGCAACATTATTATTTTCCAATGGATTGGAAGGTAAGATGGTATATGTGATATTATAATTAAATATGTTTAATTATTTCATATATATAATATATATATATATATATATATTGTGTGTGTGTACTAAATTCACCATTATATCCAGATGTGGGAGATAATGATGGAAAACGAATTACGTCGATTCGTGAGGTGATAGCCCATCGTACATGCGATCAATGATTTTGTTTTCAATTTTTTGGGTGAGGAGATTGATATAGGTTATTATGTTAAGATATAATCATATAGTATATGTAATATACTATTTTCATTATTTTACCATAGTTTATTTATACTTTAAGGAGGTTTATAGAGAAATAAAATAGAAACACATCATTAATAACTATACATATTCATTTTTAAAACCTCTTTTGTTTTATAATTAAATCCATCATAGGTTGGTTTTATGATTGATAAAAAATTATAGGAAATTTAGAGGTATTTATTAAATATATTTGATCTTATCTTGGTGTAATAAAAAGTCTCTGGATGAGTGGAGCGGAGATGATATGGGGTTTCCTGTTATAATTGAGGCGAGTGGCATAGTTATGAATTTTCAATGTCTTAAAATAATGGCATATCAAATTAATGGAAAAAAGGATCCAAAATGGCTCATATTCATTGTTGATAAGTATAAGGTTCAAATAAAACCAAGAAATTGGTATTAATTATATTTTTTTGGTAATTATAACATTTATTGGTTTTAGTTTAAACCCTGTAAACCAATTTTAAACTTAACTACCAAAACCTATTATTATTGTTTTTACAATTCATTATAAACCAAAAAAAAATTAAATCCAATTAAATATTACTAATTATGATGACTTAAAATATTTAATCTATTTTATCACATTAAATCCCTATAATTGAAAGGATTACATATAAAATTAAAGCCATAAAGGCTATGAAAAAAGGTTTTCCAATTTAAAAGTTTCCTTATGTATAAAATGTTTTTATATAAATATCCAACAAAAAATTGATTAAAACAATGTAAATTGGATTAATAATAATATAATTGAAGTAATTTTACTTGTATAAAATTTTTAAAACAAAATGTATCATTTTGGATTCATTAAATAATAAATAAAATTTTCAATAAAAATTTATATCTTTCACTATTCAAGGAAATATAAATCATTTCCTAATATTATTAGGATCACGTTGTATGATAAATTGAAAATATATTTAAAAAAATTAATTTTATATTATTTTTCCAAAATTTGTGAAAAATTAATTTTAAAATAAATGCGCAAAACTCAACAAAACCTATTTTTAGAAGAAAGGATATTTTAAGCATAAAATTAGATTTATTGTTATCATACTCCTACAAAAATATTAGGTGAATGATGAAAAAATTTTATTGAATAAATAATATATAAATTTCATTAAAATATTTCACCAATAGTGACTAATTTAATTTATTAATAGAAATACACATTTCACACATAAAAACAGTTTTGGGATAAATAATTATTTTACTTTCAAAATGGATTTTTTTATTTCTAATAAATTAGTATGAAATTAATTTTTTATGAGTGGTAAGAATATAAATTATTCATAATTTAGTTATTCCAATTCATACCCACCAATCCAATATCTATACTATAACTATCACTTTAAATAATAATATTTTAATAGTATATCATAATTCGTTTATACTCGGTGTTGCGTATAAAACAAGATATTGAAGAAATTAATTCTTTTTGGAATATTTCAATTAAATTTTGTGCTGTTGCATCATAAACCATTAAAATTAATTTATCCCTTGAAACTGTGCCACTTTGATAACAAAACTAGGGTTAATTCTACATCATTATATCCTAATGTTCACATAGTGCTTCCCTAACGTGGTGGTATCACCATAAAAGATTTACTAGGGGAGTAGTCTTGTTTCATATAAATTTATCTCTATGATATAGAACCTCTACAAGTTATTAAATATAATAACGATATTTATCTAGTGGTATTACCATTGATTTAATTACATGTGATGTTTTAGGCGTGTACTACCTTAGAGTAGATATGTGGAACACATTATGAACTTCAGAGAGATTTAGTGGTAGCAAAAATTGATAGGAAACGATCCTAATATTGTCAAGAATATTTAATGGGACAATATACATAAGTCTAAAATTTCATTTGTTAATTAATATAATAACCAAGTTCCATTGAAAAATTCATATAACACCATGTCACTAGCTTTGAACTCAAGATCTTCTTGATGTTCATCATCTTATATTTTCTATCGACTTTGCACTGCAATTATGTGATTCTGAATAGAGATAAAATTATCATTCACTTTTTCAGCTCACTCTACTACCAATAGATTCTTTTCTCTAACTTTATTCCAACACATCAGAGTTCTACACTTATATCAAAAGTTGGATTCATAAGGAGCCAAATTAATTCTTGATTGAATGTTATTATTGTAAGAAAACATGACCTGAGGAAGGTATTGATCCGAAAAACAATTGAATTATAATGAAAAAGGGATCAAAATACCATCTAGGGTTTGAATGGTTATCATAGAATAACCATCTATATATGGATAATAATAAGTGTTGAAACATAACTCCATATCTAGATCCAACTGAATAATCCTCTTGAACATATAGGTAAACCAAGAATCCTGATCAGATATGATAGAATATATTACTCCATAAAACCATACCATTTAATTTATGTATATCCTATAAATATGATCTAGATTAAAATAATATTTAATATAAATTATTTGTGATGTCTCTGTAAAGTTAAGAGTTACAACCCTAATAGAAAAATGTATTATAGATGTTTTTGAGATTATGATGATAAAATTCATGATTATCTTTTCCCATTTCAATTTTTGTATGGGAAATGGTTGTAACATAACATTAGAAATTTATCTCTTAACATTAAATTTTTGACATAACAAGCATTGAGATACATATTAAACAATATCACTTTTCATTTAATCATAATATAAATTCTATTTTAGACATCTATACATCTTCTTACTTCCATGATGAATATATATTGGTGAACTGTGAGTCTCTTAAGATAGATCCTTCTTTAGGTATGGCATTGGAGGAAAAATACATGCTTATTGAACCCTATCATTCAATCAAAATCATGTCTAGTCATAGATACATTTCTCACCTTCTTTTATGTGAAAAAATTTCATTATATTACTTTTTCATCCTAAAATGGATAAATGGTTGATAATTAATTTAAGGATGATATGATTTATCACCTTTCTTCATGATTTATAGATCCAAGACTTTTAAATCAGGAAAATTGGATATTTTGTGATCCTTAGTAGAAATAATATATTATGACTCATTCAGATCCAATCCTTATCCACCTTGTTCACTTTCACAGGGTGTTATATTTTTGATCAGTCATAATATTTAATCTGGTTCAATAATATTTTTTGGAATATATTAATCTACTTTTTGATTGAATATATATTTTTTTATTTTTTGACCAGTATATATGTCCCATATTTCTCCATACCTATAATTCATCCAAATCATTAATCAAATAAATTCCAAAGCTAAATCAAAATCATGAGTTGGGTATTTTTTATCAGTAACATTGTTTTTTTGATGCATAAGCTATAACCATATTATTCTATATGACAACACATCCTATTACATTCTTCAAGGAATCACTATATATTTCAAACCCTTATCCACTATAGAGTAATGTAAACATAGGTGAACTAACTAACCTTCTATTTATTTCCTTTAAATTTTACTCAGACTCATCATATAAAAGAACATGGCTCTCTTCCAAGTTAACTTAGTGAGTATATTAGAATTTTATGGGAAAATAATCCCCAAAGAATTGATAATATCTTGAAATAAAATAAATACTAGGGATATCAGTAACTATAGTTGGTTTGGTCTATTTCTCAATAACTTTTTATATTAAAGATATACTAAAATACCCTAACATAAGATTATATGGCCCATGAATGAATCTTTATTAGGCTAGAATTCACATTTTTTAATTTTTTCATATAAATCATCTTTCGTATAAGAATTCATTACAATTATCAAGTAATATTCCTATTATTTATTTCTAATTTAATGTAAAAGAATATAATTTATAAGGACTACAAAAAACTGTTCATGGTTATCTCTAAAAACTCTATTAATTAAATCCATGATGATAACATGTGAATTTATAAGAAAAACTAGAATCAATATAAATTCATAGAGACCATACGTCATATATAAGGTTGTTTTTTATATGGATTCACTATTTAACAAAAAATAATAGTTCCCAAATGAAAGATAAATATTGGAAAATTATTGACATCCCCATAACTGATCAAATAAATCATAAATGTGTGGTAGATAATACTTTTTCTTGATAGTGATCTAGTTTTGTTCTTGATAATCAATAATGATACACATTAATTCTTCTTTATAATTAAAAAAGAAACTACGACACCACAAGGTGACACACTTGGAAGAATAAATAACTTTTCAATATTATACTAGAGTTACTTCTTTAATTTATCCAACTAAATTATCTCCATTGTTTAAGGATTCTTTAAATTATATGTAATTCATGTTATGATTTATATTGAAAACATACCTTCTTAATATGGTGAATGATTGGAAAATTATTATGGAATAAATTTTTGAACTTCAAAACAAAAAGAATATATTTTATGTTGTTCTCCCCCCAACCATCTGAGATTAATAGTATGTATATGAATTAAGACCCGCATGATAGAATTAATTTACATTAGCTTTTTTTATTGATCATCACCCTAATAAATGAGTAGGGGTTTATTTGGAATATGAAATATGAATTCCATTACTTAGAAATTAATATGGGATAAATATAAATCAAGGGAATCCATTCCATGTGTCACATCAAATTCAACTGAAGAGAAAATTATTTGATTTTTTGGAAGTAATTTCACACAAACATCAATAGGAGAGGAACTAAAGACTTGAGATATGTCCATTATAACATTTGGAGTTTTTACCACTAACTGAATATCTATTAATTGATATGGTAATTCAATCCACATTTAAAATTTCCTGGATATAAAAGAGTGGGTATAGTGAGAGTAAAATAATACATTAGTTGTTCTAGAGTGGATAATAAATGTTCCTTTCATTGCATTAGTTATTCCAGCATTAGTTCCTTTGATTTTTTTCCAAAAATTCTATCATGTATGGATATAATTTCATTCCACCATGTGATTTATTCTAGTTTACATGAAAATAAATCTTCTTTTTCTTATCAAATCAGTGGGAATGGTACGAATATCAAATATCAATTTATACCATATGTACAATTCAATTTATTTATTTATATCTACTAAAGTATCTTATTTCTAAAACCTTTCAATGAATTGGTTTTAAGACACCAAATAACAGATAACGTTTTTTTTCATATATAATGATTAAACTAGAATAAAATATTGTAAGTATTTTAAAATTTTCATTATAAGTACCAATGGATTTATCCTATGTTTTCTTAAGATAAAATAATTCCCTATCCATC
Organism: Viscum album; assembly: GCA_963277665.1. NCBI lineage: Eukaryota > Viridiplantae > Streptophyta > Magnoliopsida > Santalales > Viscaceae > Viscum > Viscum album. The sequence continues at coordinate 859,362,154 of OY728143.1, read as the reverse complement.
ATTGTATGGAAAAAATGAGGGAATTTCTTACTGAAAAATATCATCTTAAAATAATATCATTCCAAAAGTCAATTTCTTCCTATTGTCACTTATTATTAATTATATTCCACAATTGATATACTTCACCTTCTAATTGATAAACCATTAGGGAAATGTTTTCATGTTATAAACATTGGAGGACAAAAAATATATTCTCAATGGGGTTAATCCATCACATAGATACAATTTTATTATAAGCCCTACAAAAATATGGTTTATGTTACCTCATGAAACATTCCATAATACATTGTACCATCATTTTATCATTTGTATGATTAATATTTTTTATGGATTAAGAAAACAATATGATAATAGAACCAATATTCTACATTTGATCTCTAATAACATTTGGTTACTTAGGTGGAAAAATGTTGCATTGACCACTTAATTCAATATTAGAATGATGTATTCTAGTTTGATTTATTGACTAAATTCGAAAACCAAAGTGTGAGAAAAATATATCATATTGGGAAACCATAGTATAATGAAAATTTTATAAGATGTCTCAATCATGACAGCTTATTTTCATCCCATGACACCTTAGGTTTACACTTTATTATCCATGTTCATAATGTTTTCAAATACCATATAATGGTTCTTAAATAAAATATGAATTAACCAAAGTATATACCCTATGAGTGTCAAACTATGTGCATAGTAAGGTAACACTCACTAAACACTAGAATGATGTCTAAGATATACTCAACCAAGTTGTTTTAGGTTTGTAAACCCATAATGCATATGTTCTAAAAGAAAATCAACATTTAGTATCCATATAGGGATGTATTTCTTGTTAAAACGTATAATATATTCATCGAAAAAATTGATGGGTGTAATCCTATATATAGACTAATACCATGGGGTTTCACCATTATTTTCTAACCCTAATCTCAAAATACTGACTGAACCCTACTTTTATATAACCTATAGAGACCCCACATTTTAATACATAAATTTTAAATATTTTTTACATGGATATTAAATACATTTTACAAATACTCACCCAAGGAATTTAAAGTTTTAGTGTTTTTGTAGACTAGATGTATAATATTTTTATATCATGAAATATATTCAACATATCACACAAATATCTCCCCAGTTAGTACTCTTAATAGAAAAACCCTACTTGAAACCTTTCTTTATAAGATAGGGAAAGAAAATTTATGAAAGGGTGAGATGAGATTCCAAGTTGGGGTAAACATGAGAGATATCAAGAGGTGATCATATGAAAGAATAATTTATGTATACGGGTATGAGATCATGACCATAAATTACAATTTTAATATTCAATCTATAAGAGAATATAAACATGTTTCATAGAATAGATATTTATCAACTTTAAATTCATGGAAAAAAGTGTTATAAATCATCATAAATAAATCTATATCAATATGTTTATATCATAAAAGTGTGATACCATCATAAGAATGGAAACCATTTCATATGTCAAGGTTAACTATTATATCCATAAAATTAATGTGTATCATGCATCTCTACTAGTTTCTCATATCATGGCGGATCATGGTTCACCAACACTAGCCCAAAATTGATCAATCACATTGACTTTTCCCCAATTGTGGATTTAGCACATAAACTTGAATCCCATACTAATATCATGTAGTATAATGATTTATCAAATTCATTAAAGAGATATATTATTTCAGTCCTACCCACAGCATAATGACAACCATATATATGTGTTCTATAATATCATTAAAAAAATCATCATATCATATCACTTGTATGGAAAACATGCTTGAGAATCATTTTATTAATCCAACATTGTTTAACCCAAGAAAAAAAATCAGTTTCATAAAAATATCTTCATAATAATCCTAAACAATATAGAGAAATATTAAAGATGGTACCATTGGATCACATCCCCAGTATTAAATAAAAACACCAAATATTAATGTTATTTATGAATATAAATACATTAAATTTTTCATTAAATCATTATATTGAAATATAACCCTTCAATTTTTAAATCAATACATTAAAATCGTAAAATTACTAAATATTATGCAAAAAAACTCACTTATAAGTACTATATAAACATGTAATGTAATATTTAATTCAGTTGGAAGTCATCGTGATTTGAAATTATGTTCATTTTACACAAGTTAAAATAAAACCATCCATTCATATTATTTTAAAAAGTTATAAACTAACTCGTTCAAAAATGACAAGAAAATTTCTTTTATACCATTTTCGAAAACTTAAAACAAGGGTAAAATTACTTAAAACAATAATTGTTTAATAGCAAAACATTTATGAAAATATCTTTAGAATACATGTACATGTAATAGAATTATTCCAGACCGAATAAAAAAACACAGTTTTCTTCACATAAAAGCATTTGTTTGGTCCCTTGAGGACATAAATTAAAGAAAATGATAGTTAAAAATGAATTCTCACAAAAAAAAAATAGAGCGGATGAATAATGTAAGATATTAATCTAATAAGGCTTATATAATTTCTTCAATGGAAATTCAATATTAAACAATACCAATTATAAATAGGATTGAAATATTAAAACCTTCCCACAATTATCGAATTTCTTCATGCACATTAAAACATCATGTATAATAAATATAGGTATATTATAAATATATTCCAAAACTATAGTCATATATATTATACCATATATGATTTACTTATAACCTTTATCACTGTATTATTAATAGTTTTTTATTAAAATTACTATTCCAGGTGGCAACTTCCTCATATTCCATGTATCTTTTAGTTTGGTAGTTTTGTTCCTTTTAATTTGATAATAGTTCCATCATCTCTAGAATGATAATAATGATATTAATATCTTATATATTAACTATATATATGTATATATATATTTATAGTCATAATTTAATTCGATACATAGAATAATTAATTATACCATTATTGGAGGTGGTTGGACGTACAAACACATGAATAATGTTTTCATTTTTCAATGGACAAAATAAAATAAAGATAAATAATAATTCACCTTAGAAAAATAATTATTAAATAATATACATCATATTAATTCAAAAAATAGATCATTAGTATATCCCACATAAAATAGAAATGAAAAATGAATCACATTACTTCGTGGAGGTGGATGTCCAAACATATGCACATGTGTTGTTATCATTCTTGAAAATATTGGAATGTTAGTATGTATATAATGACCAAAACTTTTAAAAATAAAATTCCCATTTTGGTTCAATTAAATTCATTATTATTTATTATGGTAATAGAAAGAAAATTCCCACCTTTGGTTTTAATGTATCCTATCGGATTTAAAAGACTGTTAAGAATCAAAGCCATTGATAATAAAATAATTTAATTGTGATATAATGATTAGTATAAATATAGGGTTTTAAAAAATCCAATTGACCCAAATAAAAGGATGTGATGGCCTGAACCAATAAGATGGTACACTATTAATCCCATTTATCAGAGCTTCCAAGATATATATAATGACTAGGATTTTCCCTTGATCAAGCCATATCTGACATCCAATAACATTAGCATGAGAAAAACCATTTACGTGAGAAGTTCAAGATCATCGAGATCATGACCCCAACCATTTATGCCGAACCACACAATCAATGCCTCATAATCACAACCCTTACGCTTAGTGCATTTTTTGGTGTATTAAATGCATATGTATGAAGACGCTAATAATATGAATATGTATGCTGTATAGAATAAAGAATATAATTAATTTTTATTATCGTTACACTATAAATTATTTTAATTTTTATAAAATAAAACAAGAATTTCATTTTTGGGTGACATTAAAATTCAATTAAATAATTTATTCTGATGAATTAATGGTTATTGAAATAAATAATATTTTAATATTATATTATTATTAAATATTTTTTGTTAAATATAAATGGTCATATAATTTTATAAATTCAAATTAATTTATATATGCATTCTAAAACTGTTATTGTAAAAAAACCCATCATATCTCAATAAATTTTGATTATTATTTTTACAAGGTAAAATTTAATAATTTAAAAAAATATTTTGATAAAATAAATATTATTTTCTTGAATCAGAACAACTAAATTACACAATAGTGATTTTTCATAATTTTCAGAGTCATTGAATTTTCGGGTACAAATTAAATACAATCATTTTTTTCAATTTTCTAAAATTTGTTTTATGGTTTAGTGGTATCTACAAACTTCATAAATAAAATATTGTAACTTTCCAAAATTAAAATAAAAAACATTAGAAGTAATAAAAACCCAATGAACGAATTCAAAAAACAACCGCCTGAGTGCACATTATCATATTGTCATCTTCACCATCAACCCATCACATTCATCATCATCTCGTCAGTGTCAACCAAATATAAATCACCATCCATTAAGAAAAAATTGAAATTATATTATCAAAATTCAAATTTTATACTAACACCATCATTAACACCATGGTCGATGAACTACCTCACATCACACACCCTGACCCAAACTGTACATGTGGGACTCACCAGATCACCAGTGAGAACCACCCACCAGAATCTATCCCTATCGAAGAAAACCATAACACCAATGAGAATCCAAGAACCAATTGAAGAATAAGATACATAAAAACAACGAGAATCATCCTATAAGAACCCTAATACTAACATAAAGCTAGCAAGAGAGACACCACTAGGAATATTGTCGACCGTTTGAACACATATCCCAAAACACTGTAAAAAATACAACTGATATTTGAATAGGAGAACTGTGTTGGAATCAATGTGAAAGATAAGATAAAAAATTTGTCTAAGGCCTTGGTATAGATCTAAATTCCATGGACACCAAACAAAAATTGTCACCACCACACCCAGAAATGAACATCAATAGAAACAAAAAACACAGATAGAAATATTAAAGAAACAAGCATCAAATAGCTCAATAATTCATAGGAATAACCCCGAAAAACCTTAACCAATCTATTTAAAGAATAAAAATCAATAAATAAATGAAATAAATTCTTATAGTCACAATATATTATCGACTCAGGCAGAGCCTGGACATCGGTGGCCACCAAAATACAAATCCCAAAACCTCTTTGTTACTACCACTCTAGACCCTATTGGTAGAGGTGCACGAGAAAAAAGGGTAATATTTGAATAAGTTAATCCCATTAACATAAAATATAATATAATTAAACCCATATTTAAAATAAATATTGGGAAAAACCTTTGGAAGTTTTGTGGTATTGATTATTCTATTATATGGAGTCCAAAACCTATGTTTGAGAAATAATAATGAATTCCCCAGTCATTTCATATATAAACCCATCCTAGATCCCACATATCTTTTCTAAATAACATTGGATAACTTTATTAATCATCCCTTCCTTATATAGTGTCCTCCCATGGTGCCCCAAGCTATCATGATGCTCCCCCACGCATTTAGAGTCACACTTTAAAGGTAAGGGATCCTCTCCTTCCCCTCTTTATCTAAGTATTTCCTTTATATTTTTTATTTTATAATCAACCCCTAATGTTGGTATATTTTATTACATATCAACCATACTTCCACTATGATTCCTAAATTATGATATTCCCCACACACTCTCATTAATACTATCCATGAGCAATTATATACCCACTTTATAATGCCAAAACGTCATGGTGATTTTTCATGCTAAATAAATTTACATGGAATACCTATACCCAATTCTAATCAAGAGTGTTCACCATTATGAACTTATAACTCTTTTATTAAGAACATAAATTTATTTATTTCACATTACTTGATCATAGAATAAAATATTAAGATAAACGTTTCCATGATTTGTTATCTATGTGGCACATGTAAGCGTGATAATGAAACTAAAGTGATGGGTTCACTGGGAATTATATAGCGCTCCAATGCATTGGGTAATATTTTAGTCTCCTAAGAAATTATGAAAGTGATTAGTGGGTTAACATGATATATCATTTTAATTTTTCTTTTAGGATGTATTGGAGGTTATCCTTGACCGGTGTTTAATATCTAGTGGTTTAGGTTTTTTCCACATCCCACATGTTGCCTTTACATTATCATGATATATCATGCCTCATTATTCATGTTTTTGATTGTCTCTCCATTTATTACCCATTAACATGACTATTTTCTAAAATATATTATTTTATTTTTGTTATGCTATTTTTTCTACATTACAGGGCTTTCTTTCCCACCCCTTTTTTATATATGTCAATAGGTTATCCCATGCAGTTTTAAGTAAAATATTGTTAAGGATGTTTTCAATAAAGATATTATATTTAATCATTTAAGTTGTTATGTAAGATATCTAATTCCTAAATACACTAGATGTATTGATCTTACAGGTTTCTATATTTTTAATCTTATATAATAAATCATGGAATAATATGTAATAAATAGCATGGTTGTCATAGTTTCTGTCAAATTAATTTTTTATTATTTTTGTGGTTATGATTAGAAAACTCAAGGAAAAAACAACGGAATTAAAATAAGTATAAGAAGACAACCATATATTTGACAGTCCTGGGGGATATGTATTTTCAAATTAATAATATCTTCATGAACCCTTATTAAGGGAAAATAAAAAGGCCCATAAGTGTAGAAACCTAACCCTAGAAATCCTAGATCCGATGTTTGTTATCAATTACATTGGCATGATTACAAGGAATGAAACATCGAAGGACCAATGACATTAGTATTATCGGTAAACTAGCTACATAAATGGATCTTTCTTTGAAAATTAATAGACTAATTACAATATTTTTTAACATAAAAAATACATAAATTTGAGGATAAATTTATTCATTCTTGTAAATCCATGCATATACATTGTATTACACTTCTTGGATTTTAGGGGGGTAACATAATAAGGGTGAGCTCAAATGATCAGTATGGGTATGTATGGAATAAATAATAATGAATCAAAGAGATTATTAATTACAGAATGATAAATAATAGAACAAAAATCCCATATAATCAAAAAATAGAAAAGGAAGTACATAAAAATATGGAAATGTAATGAATAGAAACACATGCCATTCAAATTACTAGATATAGAAAAATCATTATGGATAGGTAAGAAACTAAAACACATTACACTTTATCAATGAACTAAAAAATGAAATGAATCTATAGATATATCAATGCAAGATATCATGGATGAATAATTACTGAAACTAAATGAGGGAAATTCTTAGTTATTGGACATCATGTTTCAAAGGTATATATTGCATTACCATCAATAGACAATTGACCTATTCCAATTTACCCAACTAATTCATTACATTAAAATACCAATGAAACAAGGGGATTTCATTAATAGGTCCCCAAACTATAAGAATTTAATTAAATGTTCCTGAACCCAGGTATTTTATTTCTAACACATTCTTAATATCAAGTACATATATTTCTTAAAAAAAATTATATTGAATAAAGTATACATATTTATCAATATTTCACCAAATAATCAAATAAAATTCAAAGTAAACATAATATAATAAATAATATATGGTTTTGGAAAAATAATATCAATAAAATATGATATGAATATTTAGGGAAAATTCAATTTCAAATTATCATTTGGAATTAAATATTTTAGGGGGACTAAAAATAATCTAGGAAGTGAATGTGAATGTTATCCTAGGAAAATTCAATCTCAAACCATCCATATGATGATTAAAGATGGTATCAATAAAAAATATCTCATGTGAAGTAAAAATTATGATTTTTTTCATTGATGTATAGAAATACTATAGGAGGGTAATTAGAAAACATTTCTAGAGAAAATATACTTTTATTATGAAAATACATTTCAAAAAAATTAGGTTTGTAAATATGTTGTTTAAAATGTAATAATTTAAATATAGAAAGGAATCTTCAAAGAAATGAAGGTGGGTAAATTTTTATAAGACGTACGAGGTAAAAAACCTTCCATTTACAAGGTAAAAAGGATTGAAAAATTCTTTGTTGGGAAAGCGACAAAAATATTCTTTTGAAAACATTGGTAAAAAAAATTTAAAACATCTTCACTAAATAATTTTTAAATAATTTTTGAAAGATTTTTAATAAAAATTAGTTTTTAGAAGAAAATGGTTACTAGGAATAAATAGATAAATAATTTCAGGTTTTCTTAAAAACATTTTCTAAAATATTTTGTGTATAAAAAGAGTAGAAAATGGTACTAATACTTGATAATGGTCATGAATAACATGAGATAAGAAAATGAAATGTTTTATTTAAAAATTCCCATATAATATACTCTAATTGAAACACCATTGAAATATAATTAAATTTATTTTTTAGGATAATAATCTTTAGACATTCCAAAGTGTCCCATACCACTTTGAAAAATTTTAAATCATAAACCTCATGAAGGAATAATATAAAAAGAAAGTTCTAAATACAATGAAGAGAAATAAATTCATGATATAATATAAAAATAGGAAGTAGATAGACCGCAGAAAATAATTATGTGGGGAATGTGAAATTTATCTCACAAATGTAAAAAGTCTGATGAAAATCCCTTACCTTTTGTTTCCTTTTGGGAGAAAATCCTTTATGTTTCTCTTAATCAGGTAACTTCTTTTGGTTTGTACCCAAATGATTCATTGGATTGATTTATTACAATGGTAAATCTTCTAAGATTAGTGGTGGGATTTCAAAGATCTATTAGGGAATAGTTTGTTTGATCCAATGTGGTTTGAGAGGTGTGATGAATGGGGAGATGTATTGGCATTTTATAAGGGAGTAAAAGGAATCACATGGTGTTTTTGAAAAGAAGTTAGGTGTACCCAAATTTTTAAATAAATCTATTACAAAAAAACAAGAAAAATTAAATAATATAGGGTTCATGGATGATGTATGAGCATTCAATGTGTGTTGGACATGTGGAAAGGTCCCTTGGGACCTAAAGATAATGTTTTATCCCTTTATTAATCTTAATTTTACCTTAATAATTGTATGTAATTTTAGTTACTTCCACTAATCTTTTTCGTCAAAAAAGAGTTTGTATTATTAGAAATTAGAAATTATTATTATTACAAATATGAAATCCATTTTTTCATTTTCGAATCATATAAGTGGAAGAAATTAATTTAAAATTCATTCTATAGGTGGGACGACAATGTGGGTTTTTTATGTAAAAACATCCAAAAGTTTACAATGTTTTTATAGTTAATTTCCATGTAAAATTGTTTCCAATAACATAAATTTTATTAATTGATAAAAATAATATCTAATTAAACTTTAAAAAAAATTAAATGTTTAATTTATCATTATAAATAAATTATATGAAAAATAAATTCTGTACTAAAATTCAGTATTTCTAACTATTCCTTAAAAATGAAACTTCACATAAAATTACCAAAATTTCACCATAACCAAATTTGGGTGTTTCTCATTAAAAATTTAGTTTTAATTTGACATATTAAATCAATAAAATCTCCAAAATTCATATTTAAATTTGTTTCTCCATTAAAAGCTGGTAAAATTATATTTATACAAGTATTTGTTTTTATGTATAAAATAGTGTTTTTACATATCTTACACCATTAAAACCTATTAGATGAATATAAAAAATATTATATTGAATTTAAGATGTATATATTTCATTTCAACCATTCAATAATAGTAATTAATTATATTTATTAAGATAAAACTTCTTTAGGAGCATAAAAATAATAATATTTCTCTTTATGTCCAATAGGTTCTTATTTTCGTTTCTAAGAAACTAGTAACCAATGAATTTATTTTATATTTATATGAACAATAATTTTTCATAGGTGATTTAATGCGATTCATAATTTTTAACAAAATTCCTAGGTAATATAATATTATATTAAATAATTATATTTTAATAATACATTCTTATTTGATGAAACTCAGTCTTTCGTGTAACACAAGCTATTTTGGAAGGTTTCTCTAGTGTGTAACACAAGATATCATGGAATACCACTGCTTCATGTAATTAAAGCTAACTCAGCTTTGTGTGAATTAATATATATATTACATTTATTTTATATAGTAAATATATAGTAATGTATCAGGTTATTATATTCCCCTTTTACAATTTGTGTGGCGTGTTATGCACAACATTGAATAAAAAGTTGTGCTTTCGAATTTTGGGGTGTTACACTCTACCCACCATAATTAAATTTAGTCCTCACAATTTAAACACTATCATGGAGGTATGTCGCTTGATATTTAATATTTTTAAAATCCCACATCTTGAGAAGGGTTTACAAAACATCTTCTAGAAAAGAGAGAATGTGAAGTACAAGGGTAATATTGAATAACATATAAGTTGGTATATATGTAAGAGAACATAGGTGGAATTTAGAGATACATAATTAGAGGGGAATATTAAATATTTATAGGGAGTGATTGAGGCCATCAATTAGAAAAAATTAAATGTTAAATAGAATGTTCAGGGACTCAAAGCCATAAATATTCAACAATTTAAGAGACCATCAATTCAACATAAATTAATTTATTAGGACAATATTTTATTTTGAAGTCATTTTCCAAATGTTGGGTAATTATTTTATAAATGATGAATATAAGGAAATATTCTTAATTTATTGGTTTCAATTTCATATGAAAAATCTAAACATTTTGTTGTTCTTCGACCAAATTCTAATCCAACCCCTTTCTCATAGAAATTAATTACCCATAATGTTTTTTATTCCAAAAGTACTAAAAGAAAATTTTAAAGGATCACAATCCCTATAAAAGAGTGAAAACTCTAACTATTTGTCTCTAACTACTTTCTAAAACTTATATTAGTAATGTATTAATATATAAACCTTACTAATAACACTAATGGTTTATCATTAATATTTAATCATAAAATTTTTTAATAGGAAAAGATATTAAATTAACCAGGAAAATATGTAGCAGGGTGGTAGGTATGAAACCCTTATAAAACATAGGTCATGGGATCAAGACTGAAAGCCTTTCCAGATTTTATTGGTTTTCACCTGGCTTATGTATTTTCATTTACTAAAACCAAATTAATATAATTTCCAAAATAAATATGATGGAAATCCTAGAAATAAGGTTAATCACTAAGCATACATTAAAAAAGGTTATAAATACAACCAAAATATATAAATTCTTCATCCATTTATTTCCACATTGGTCCTTCCTTGGTATAGGGTTTATCAATAATATCATTCACATGATTTCTAAACCATGACACATTATCTTAAATCTAAAACACGTTAGGGTTAACCAAGGTTATTAATTGTGAAAATACATTATAGTGGTTTGTACTGAAAATGTGAATTATCTTACGTTTATCCCTCAAGAGTTTCAAACTAATTTATTAGTAGGTAACATTGTCGTGTACCTGGTCACTAAGAGTCTAGAACATAACACCTTCTCCAACTTATTACTCCCAGGTACATCTCTTCCAGAACCACATCAACTTTTTTTTATCCAGATAAGGATTTATATCTTATAAAACCCACATAATCTCTACCTTACCGAAATTCAAATATTTTATTATGTACTTGTCCTCAAATTATACATTACAGTTATGTTATCTAATTGATTATTTCATAACCCTAGTTCCATAGGATTCTATTATACTTCCTTTGATACCAACTTCATGACCCAACCCAAGAAATCCCAGAGCCAGTGTCTACTATCAATTACATTGGCATGATTACAATGAATCAAATCAAAAACGACCAAAGAGTTAGATGTCTTAGTAAACCAAATACATAAATGAGTATTTTATTAAAAATGAATAAACTAATTATAATATATATTTTTTCTTATAAATAAATAAATAACTTCGAGGATAACATTATTTCATCTATTAAATCCCTAAATATTTTTCATAATACGCTTTTGGATTCCTAGGGAATGAAACAGAATAAGGGTGAAATCAAATTTTTTTTATGGGTAAAGTATAATGGAAGCAATAATGAATCAATTAGATTAAAACTTATGGAATGGTAAATAATAGAACAAACATACCATATAATCAATAAACTGAGAAGGATGTGAATAAAAAAAATGGAAAGGTAATAAATGGAAACACATGCCATTCAAATAACTCGATAAGTAAAAATCAATATAGAGAGGTATAAATAGAAATAGATGTCATTTAATTAGTTAACTAACAATGAAATTTATCTATTGATATATCGATGCAAGATTTGTTAGATGAATAATAACTAAAACTAAATTAACTATATAATTAGTTTTTTGGTGCCATGTTTCAATTGTACAAGGAATAGTTACTCTCAAGAGATAGATTAAATATTCCAATTGGTGAAACTAATTCATACCACGAGATTACTGATGCATCGATGGTATTTCATTAACAGATCCCTAATCCATAAGGCTTGCCTTAAACAGACCCCAAACCATATACTGCATGTCCAAAACATTCCTCATATTGATTAAAAAATAAGACTTATCAAATATTCGTATTGAATAAAGTATATGGATTTATCAATATTTCACCACATAATTAAATAAATTTCAAATTAAAAACCATATAATGCATGTTATATAGTTTAGGAAATAATCACATCCATGAAAAATGATATGGATATGTAGGGAAAATTCAATGCCAATAATCATTCGGAATTTAATATTTCAAAGGGAATAAAAGGAATCAAGAAAGTTAATGTAAATACTATCCTTGGCCAAATAAATCCTAAACCATCCAGAGAATGATTAAGTATGGTATAAAAAATGAAAAGTGGAGTAAAAATAATGGTTTCTGTCACCGGTGATTATAAATACTATAAAATAATATTCTAAAAAAATTCTTGATAGAAATACCATTTTATTATTGAAAGAAATTAAAAAAAAACATTTTCTATGAAAATCAAGTTTGAAAATATTTTCATTAAAAAATAAACTTTTAAAAATTCAATAGAAGATTCAATGAAATGAAATTTGGTTTATCTGTACATGTCCTATGAGGTAATATAACATTCCTTTTGAATGGTAAAATTTTTTCAAAAATGTTTTGTTGGGAAATAGATATGAATATTCCTTTGAAAAAATTGTAAAATTAAAAAAGGGTAAAAATGGCTTTACCAAATAATTTTTAAAATTTTTTTGAAAACATTTTAATAAAAAATGGTTTTTAGAAGAAAAATAGTTCTATGAACACAGAGTGAAATAAATTCACGTGTTCTTAAAAACATTTTACAAAATATTCTATGTATCAAAAAGAAGAAAAATGGTACTAATACTTGAGAATGGTTATGAATCACTAGATAAGAGACAATGAAATGTTTTATTAATCAATGGTCATATAATTTATAGAAAAATAAAATAAAATTTAAATATCATTGAATTTATTATTAATTAAAATAATCTTTAAACATTCCAATGTTTCCCATACCACATTAAAACATTTTAAATCATAAACCTCATGATGGAATTATAATAAGTTACCGATTTAAATAACACGAAGATAAAATAATTTATGATATAATATAAAAATGGGTAGAAGATACATCACATAAAATAAGTAAGTGGTGGACATGAAATTTATCACACATAAGTAAAAAATTAGATGAAAATATCTTACCTTGCATTTACTTTTTGGTGAACGTACTTTAGCTTCCTTTTAATTAAGTAACTTCTTTTAGTTTGTTACAAAATGATATTTGGATTTTTTATACCCATGGATATGTTTCAATGATGAGGGAAGGGATGTTGAGGATCTATATGGGTAGATATTGGTCAATCCAATGTGGGTTTAGATGTGTGAGGAATTGGGAGAGCAGGTTGCCTTTTATAAGGTGGAAAAGGGCTCACTTGTTATTTTTGAAAAGAAGTTAGGTGTTCCCATGTTTTTACCTAAAAAAATTATTAAAATCCAACCAAAATGAATAATATAAGGTTTATGGATAAATTATGGATATTAAATTCTTATTGGACAAGTTTTTAGGTTATTTATGTCATAAATATATAGGTTTTGTCCTTTATTAAGCATACTTTTACATTTTTGATTATAATTAATTTTAAGTTCTTTCTTTATTATTTGTGGTCAAAAACAAATTAAGTATTATTAGAAATTTTAAATTAGGATAATTCAAAATATGGAATCCATTTTCTATATTCCAATCATATATTTTGAAGAAATTAGTTTAAAAATCATTAGGTAGGTGGGATGATAATGTGAGTTCTTAAAGTAAGAATATTTCAAAGATTTCTATGTTTTTATAGTAAATTTCAAACTGAAATTGATTCCAATTACATAATCTGTATTAATTTATAAAAATATTATATAATTAAACTTTAAAACCAATTAAAAGTATAATATATCCTTATAAACAAATTAAATGAAAAAGTATTTTTGAACTAAAATTCAGTATTTTTAACTATTCATTAAAAACTGAAACTTCACATTAAATTATGAAAAATTCACCCTATCATAATTTTTGAGTCTCACATAAAAATAAAGTTTATTTTGACAAATTAAGTCCAAAAAATTGTCAAAAATCATTTTTAAAATGAGGTTTCCATTAAAAGTTATTAAATTTGCATTTATAAAAATATATGTTTTTATGTGTAATATGGAGTTTCTACTAATATTTTTCATATAAAACCCATCAAATGAATATAAAAAATATATATTGAATATATATAATATATATTTCATTAAAATAATTTAATAATTTTAATTTATAATGTTTATTAAGATAAGACTCATTTGAAATCATAATAATAATACTATTTTTTATATACAATTTGTTCTTATTTTCAATTCTGATTAATTGGTAACCAATGAATTCAATTTATATTTATATAAACCATTTGAAACAATAATCTAGTTAATACTATTCAAAATCACTAACAAAACATCTAGGTAATATCGTAATATATTAAATAATAAATTTTTAATAATGCATTGTTATTTGGTGAAACATGGCCTTATATGTAACACAAGATATCAAGTAAGGCCTCTCTAGTGTGGGACACAAGCTAACAAGGATGTTCACTATTGCATGTAATAAAATAAAACATACTATTGTGTGAATTATAATATATGTATTATTTTTATTTAATATAGTATATGTATTGCAATGTATATGGTTATTATATTCTATTTTTACATTTAGTGTTGCATGTCATACATTCTATTGAATACAATGTTTTGCTTTAGAATTTAGGGGTATTTTATTAAGAGTATATGTCAGGAAATTGATCATGGATATCATAAAATGAACCCCAAAAATTCATAAGTTAAGGATATAAAGATACTTTATAATTTATCACTTCAATGTCATCAAATTCTCATTTACGTGTTTAATAGTTAAAATATACTAATCCCTAATTTTTTCCTTTATTTTATCCTATTGTAGATGATTGGATGAATTTGGTAAAAAACAAATGTGAAGGTAATGTGACGGTTTCCCCAATGATATTGTCAACTATATGGGAATGTGAGTTGAGAAGATGATGATACACTCATAGATGACTCAGGTTATGAAAAGATACCTAGATCTGGAGGAGTTCCAAAATCCCACTAAGAAAGAACTAGATAACATTGGGAACATTATACGATAAATGGCTGTGACTTTAATAGATCATATGATCCCTTAATTTCTAAACAATAGATCAAATCCATTGATAAGATATTCTCCATCTTCTAATGTTTTGTGAAAGGTAAAGTTCTACTAGCAATTTATTATATGGAGGGAGAAGCTGATTAGTGAGGGACATTGATCAATAATATAAATCCTGAGGAAGAGATTGAATAGTTGGGGTAGAAGGAATTCCAAAAAATGTTTTTTGATAAATACTTTCCTCAAACTCAATTAATTAAAATGGAATGGTATTTTCTTTCCATCATGAAAAAAGACGACGAATCTATCGTGGAATAATAGGAAAACTTTGTAGGAATTTCATGATATGCTTAAGACTTTGTTGTTACCCCCAAATTCTTGGTTGACCACCTCTTGGGTGAAAAAACTATTTTACAAAAATCCATAGCAATATGAGACATTGATATCAATGATTAAATTGTCCAATATTCCCTCAAAGTTGAAATTTAAATCGGATAATATCAAGGGTATCATGGGAATAATAAGAAAAGTGGTGTTTAATTCGGGTGGTCCGATGTAGAAATATAATGGTTCTATAAAATTTCAACATACCACTAGTTAATGGTGTGGAAAGAAGAATCGTAAAAATTGCCTAAGGGGATCATGGATATGCTTTAGGTATGGGAAGAAAGGACACCTTGATAGTGATTTCTAATAGGAGAAACACACTAATGTGATGGAGTAAAGGAATTTTTTGGTCAAACCTCAATACATTGTTCTTTTCTTCAACTAAAATGAACCATAGATCTTTTCAATCCAATTTTCTAAGATAAATGTTTTTAGAGACATCAAAAAACCAAAAAGGTATCATGGGAAAGATTATTATATCACAACTGTTGATGTGGATCCCAACAACGAAGTGGTGAGTGGTATGATAGTTATTCATTCAAGAATATAAAACATAATTTATGATTCTGGGGTCTACAAAATCCTTTATATCATGAAATTTTAATTGAACTATTTCAACATGACCACAAACCATTGAAGAAGAGTTGTTGGTGAAAATGGAAAATGTGGATATTATTTTATCCCAAGTATATAACTCATCCTCTATCAAATTTTTTTGTTGAAAATTCCATAAAACCTTGTGATACTCCCTATTTGGGAATTTTATGCAATTTTGGGTTTTTATTGTCTTTCCTTAAATAAAGACAACATAAATATCCATGACAAGGAAATCACACTTTATATCATGAATTTCCATCTGATTCTGTTCAAATGAAAGGAGATAGATAAATATTATTTAGAACCAATATCTCTAGCACAAATACTATTACCTTACTAATAAGCATATCTAGCTCAAATTATTTAGTCTATAGAAGGGACTAACCTTGAATACATTCCCATTATGATAGAATATGATGAAGTGTTTCCCAAATAATTTATTGATATTCATCCATGTCATGAGGTTATATTATTAATCGAACTTATACCTGGGGTGTTTCCACTATCCAAGACTCCATATAGAATATCTTTAGCGGAACTTTAGGATCTAAAGAAACTAAAATTGTATAATTTTGACAAAGGGTTTTTACCCAAAGTGATTCACCATGGCACCAATCCTATTCATCAAGAAGATGGATGGGCTATTCCTCATTTTTATTGATTATCATGAGATAAACATATGAAAATAAAGAATAAGTATCCCCTTTCACAGATTGACGACATGTTAGAAAAGATACATGGAGTAAAATACTTCTCAATGGTAGATTTGGGGTCAGAATATTATCAATTATGGGTGAAGAAGGAGGATATCACCCAGAATACTTTTCATACAATGTATAGTAACTAGTAGTTCATAGTAATGCCATTCAGACTCACTATTATTCTAGAAAACTGCTTTTATTTGATGAATATAGTATTTGGAGATTATCAAAATCAAATTTCAGTAGTATTTATAGATGATAATCAAATATAATACAAAGGAATGGAGGATCATGGGGATCATATTATTATTGTCCTAAAACCCTTTCAAAAGGATAATCTTTTAGAAATTTATAGAAAATGTGAGTTATGGTTGAAAGAAGTCACATTCTTGGGGAATATTATCCAAAGAATTTTAAAGTACTCAGAAAAAATAAATATTTGTATATTCATGTTAATGAAGAAGGTTTTATAATATTTCGGTCAAAAATATTTGTACCATTATATCCTATGTTAAAAAATGGATATATTAGATGATGTACATACATTGACCATCTCCATCCATCCTAGAAGCACAAAGATGTATCGAGATCTTTGAGAGAACTATTGGTGGGGTAATATAAACCAGAATATCATGGAATATAAATCATTATATCTTGTATGTCAGTAAGTGAAAGCATAAATAAATCCAAGGGTATGATGCAATCATTACACATACATACATGTTAATGGTATAAAATCACCATGGATAATGTCACTGGTCTTCTAAAGACATTACGAGGAAATAATTATATCTAGTTTGTGGTGGATCATATTTAAAATGCATCTCACATCATTATAGTTTGATAAGATTTCTCACTTGAACAAATTTAATGGATATACATTAGATAAGTGGTGTGGCAGCATGGAACACTGATATTGATTATATAAAATCAAGACCCAATATTTTCCTCCATGTTCTAGAATAGGTCAAGGCCATTCAGTAACACCTTAAGGATACTCATATTCAAAAGAATATCTATGATGAATTTTTTTGACGAGACCTAGATTTTGATGTTCAAGACATTGTACTTCGCCACATATCTCCATGGAATAAAGTCATGTGACTTGGGAAGAAGGGAATTCTTAGTCCAACATACATCTATCCCTTTGACATCCTTGATTACATTGGAGTGGTGGTCTATTGACTAGCACAATCACCTAACCTATCACAAGTTCATGACTTATTCCATGTATCCCTCTGAAGGATGTACAAACCAAACCCCTCACATGTACTCTATCAATAGGTGGTACCATTGGAGAATTATCTCCCATATGAGTAGTAGTCAGTGATGGTATTAGACCATAGAAATAAAGTTCTAATAAATATTACAATGAACATAGTAAAAGAGGTGGGGAGAAATCAAAAGTTTGAAGAAGTGACATGGGAACTAGAGGAGTAGACGAAACAATGTTACCCTCATCTATTTTAGTTTGTGAAATGATGATTTCAAGGGATAAATTAATGAAAGGGGGATGATTGTAATGACCAGAACTTTTATAAATAAAAATCATTTTATGGATTAATTAAATGCATTTTTATGTATTATAGTTATAGAAAACAAATGAAATTCAGTGGTTTAATTATATCTGATCATATTTAAAATACTGTTAATAATCATAACCATTGATAATAGAGACATTGAATTGTGATGATATCATTTATATAAATATGGGGCTTTTACAAATCCATTTTACACTGAAAATGGAAGTGATAGCCTCAACCAGTTGGATCATACCCTATGATTCACATTTATCAGAGCTTCCAAGGGAGATAAAATTATAGGGATTTTCTCTTAATCATTACCAAGATGAGATCCAAAAGCTCAAGCATGAGAGAACCCATTTGCAAGAGAAGTTCATGCTCATTGAGATCATGAACCAAACAATGTATGTTGAACCACCCCATGAAATTCTCACTATCACACACATTACATATAGGGAATTTGTTGGTGAAATAATGGATATGTATCAAGACCCTAATAAAATGATTATTTATATTTTATATAATAATTCATATATTTACATTTTATTTTTATTAATTTATAAATATTTTCTTTTCATAAAAAAACATAAATTGTATTTCTGGGTAATATTCAAATTTAAATGAGGGGTTTATTTTCAAGGATTAATGGATATTTTAACTAAATAATATTCTAATCATATATTTTTATTAAATAATTATTATTAAATATAAATTGTTATATAAATTTTATTAAGTTAAATATAATTATTATAATGTTTCGAATACCCTTATTGTCTAAAAACCCAACATTTATTAATAAATGTTGATTATTAGTTCTAAAATTGAAAATTCACATATAAAAAAACTCTATTGATAAAATGAATATTATTTTAGGAATCATAATTTCAAAATTATCCAATGGTGATTTTTTCATAAATTTCAGAGACAAACAAATTTTATGATAGAAATTAAATTCCCTATAAATATACAGTGTGTAATTTGACATCATAATGACCAAAACGTGATGTAATAAATACTATAAATATGACCCATAACCAAATATATGTTTTCTATTAAAAAATAATGAGAGTTTAATTTTATCTGATTAATTTTATAAATCCATTATCAATCCTCCAAAACCTATAATATATTTCAGTGATTTAAAATCATTTCTTTAAGAGAATGATTCACCTCGACATCACCATGATTAATATTTTAATAATTTATTCCCTTGGACTTATAAATAACGAAAAACATCCCTATTTGATAGATACAATGGGAAAACCATGGTAAGGTTTTTGGTTTTTGTTATTTTATTATATAGATCCGAAAACATATGTTTGAGAAATAATAAATAATTCCTCACTCATTTTTTATATAAACCCACCCATGATCCCACTTATCTTCACCCAAAATAGTTGGATCGCATACTTACTCTTCACTACCATATCTATAGTCTTACCAAGGTTTCACATTGTCTCAATAAGCTGATCCCAAGAATTTGAAATCACACTCTCTAGGTAATAGATCCTCTTCTTCTCCTATTTACTCAAGTATCTCCTATTTCATATATCTTTTATCATCATCTCCAAATAATTGGATATATTATTTAACACCCTCCTTTTGTTACATATGATTCTATAATGTTGATATACCCCTTATTCACTTATTAATCCCATCCAAGAACAATTATACTACCCCATTTAATGCTGAAATTTCACCATGATTTTATATAATAAATAAATGTGTAGTGAATACCAATAAACAATTTCTATAAAGGTGTTAACTTTTATGCACTTATGCTTATTTTATTCATTAATTACTTATATTTATTCCATACACCTTGATCATGGATAAATTCTGATGATAAATGATTCCACATTTTAAGATCTATGTGGAAAACATAATCATGAGAATGAAATTAAAGTGACTGGTGTGCATGGAATTAGATATCACTCCAATCGATTAGGTAATTTTTTGGTGTCATGAGAAATCATGTTAGGGATTAATGAGTGAAACTAGTCCATCGTTAGATTTTTTCCATCTTGATGTCTTCACAGTTAGCCATAACCTATGTTTTTGATGTCATATTTTTAGTTTTTTCCACATTTTCGATGTTGACTTTATGTTATCAGACGGTATCATGCCATGTTGATCTTGTTTATGATTCTAACCCCTTTTATGCCCAATTTATGTCTTTATTGTCTAACATGTAATATTTGTTTCATGTTATTTCATGTTTATTTTCTTTATTGGGCTTTATATACCACCTCATTCTTATGTAGGTCTCTAGTTTATACCATGCAATTCTATGTAAAATCATGCTAAGTAATTTTACAATTAAGATGATGAATTTATTATTTTCTGTTATTCTATAATGTACCCAATTCCAAAATACAATAAAATTATTGATATTATAGTTTGTAATATTTGTAATATTATATAATAAATCCTGGACTAATGTGGAAAAAATTGAATATTTCTCATATGGTAGATGATATATTATAATTGAAAATTTATAAATATTTCATAAATATCATATATATATATATATATATATATTATATCCATCCATTATTGGTGGTTATGTAAAACAAAATACATTGATTTTTTAGGTGCTAGTCTGTGTACACATAATAGATGGTTTCATTTCCCATTTGATGGAAGTGGTGATGGATATGGGTTATTCCATTTACATAATTAAATATGTGTATATGGAATATAATGTAGATATTATTTCATTATATTTGAATAATATTTTACATAGTTATAAGATTAAATAATATAAAAACACCAGGTTAAGGACTATACATCTTCTTTGGAAAACCACTTTAGGTTTATACATAATGATTTATTAGAATAGTTTTATGATAAAATTGGGGAGTCTTGGTCATTTTTATGGATGTAACTAAGGGATTTTTTTAGGTAATGTCTAAAATAAATTTATTGTGAAGTGTATAGAGGAGAAAAGAGGGGGTTCCCATTTATAATTTATGTTTGTGGGATACTTGTAATTTTTCAATATTTTAAAATAACGTCATGTAACTTTCATAGACACAAGGATCCAAAATGGATCATATTCAGAGTTGATAAGCTTATGATATAAATAAAATCAACCAATGGGGTTTCAAAAAGTGTTTACATTATTTTAACCCTTATCATTTTAGTTTTCCCATTGGTAAACCTATTTTAACCCTATTTGTGGTAACATATTTTCACTATTCTTAGTATTCATTATAAAAAATTATCTTGAAAATATTTAATAATATTAATTATTATTTTAAAAAATAAAATAAATTTTATCAAATTAAATTCAAAATAAGTGTCAGAATTTTATTGAAAATTAAACCATCAAATGTGATGGAAAGTAGACATCTCAAGAAAAGGATTCCTCAATTATGAAGTATTTTATATATAAATTCAATATAAACAGATTCCAATAACCTAAAATGTATTATCTATAATATAATTTAACTTCTTTTAATTTTAAAACCATTTTGAAAAAAATGTATCATTTTTAATTCCTTAAATGAAAATACAATGTTTGCTAAAAATCTGTATATCTCACTATTCATTAAAAAAATTAATCACTTAAAAAGATTAAGAAATCTTCATTATATGAAAATTTTGACAAGTTTATTTAAAAGTTTAATTTTTTTTCAATTAAATTTGGTAAAATTATAAAAAAAATTATAAAATAAGTTCTCCAAATATGATGAAACCATTTTTTTTAAAAAATATCTTACATGAAACCAAATTTATTATTATTCTATTCCTATAAAAAATAATTTATGATTGATATAAAATTTTAATGAATATATAATATAGAAAATCAATTAAAATTATTCACCAATAGTTAATAATTTAATTTATTAAAATAAATCCAAATTGTGTTCTTATTAATTATTTTTCATAAAAATAATTCCTTTACTTTCATAATATTTTTTTTCATTTCAAATCAATTGATAACAATTTTTTTTTGAATATGTGTAAAATAGAAAATTTTCATAATTTATTTACTCATATTCATATAATCCAATATGATGTGTAGATGATATCTTTCACATTAAATGATAATATTTTAAAAATATATTTTTTTATTATGAACATGGTTTTGTGCGTAATGTAAGTTATCAAATAAATTAAATTAATTTTCAAAAAATATTTCTTAAAATTTCACGGTTTTATAATAAAACACAGTCCCTAATTACCCGATTTTGATGAAAAAATATTAATATTAATTTTATTTCATGGTTCTCATTTAGGAATTAGATACCTTAAAGGATGATAACATAAATGAAAAATGAACTTCTATAATAGATTTATAATTAACTTGGAAAAAGATGCAGAACTACCCTTTATGTTTATGATATCCTTTCTAAAAAACCTTATAAAAAACCGGGATATAAATTTATTTATTAAATAATAAAAACATAGAGATGATTTTTCTTAAAGATATCTAAGAAATTATGTGGGGAAATATGTTATTAAGAAAATTTAATAAAAAAATATTCCATTCATATATGGTAAAAAACAAATTTGGTGGAAAATAACCTCTCCAAAAATGTTAAAATTAGATTATTTTTACAAAGAGATTAAATTTAATTGAAAAATAATATATAAAATCATATAATAATTGATAATAAAATCCATAAAATAATATTATAAATATGGGCATGGAGGAAATAGTTTTAAAAACTGATGTTGTAAGATATATTTTTCATAAATGAATCTTTTTGGGTGAATTATAAGCCAATGGAGAATATGAAATGGTGGGAGAACATATAATAATCATAAAAAATATTTTGATAATATAATTATTTTTATTGATATAAAATAATCACAATTCCCAAGAGGTTCAATTTTTTAAATCAATCATCAATCCAAAATGAGATTGGAAGAAAAACCCTTACCTTTTACTCATAAATTCAAAAAACATTCATTTATATTATATATTGTAAACACAACCATCATAATAACCTATTTAAAAAACCTATTTATAGTAATTATCTTTTTAAATTATTTAATTATAACTTTTCATTATACATTTATTAGTTATACAATGTTTATTTTCATCATCTGATATTTGTAATTTTGATTTTTTCATATTTTTTTTGTAATGGTGATGTCAAAACCCATTATTAAAAACCATTTTCATCATTAATATATTATCAATGATATTTAAATTATATTTTTTTAGTGTTTTACATATACCTATATTCATTTTACAAAATGTATGATCATAGTTCATGAGTACTGAATCCATAGCGAGCTTGTTTTGAGTTTTTTATTGATATCAATGAATTACATTATAATGAACACTATTTATTTAATTATATGCTCAAAAAAATATTAATGAAAAATATTAATAATTAATATCATATATATACATAAAATATACTTTATATCTAGTCATGTAGGCTGGGGATGAATAACATAACATGTCGCCCTATGGAGGTAGTAGTTTACAAGTCTACATGGATGACATTATCATTTTCATAATATAGAATGATTGTAAGAGTTTGTCTATATTTTTCAGAATCTAAATAATGTTATGAAATAATATTTATTCCTTTAAAACCCATTTTTTAAAATTAATTCTATTTATAAATTCCCATACTATTTTTTGTAATAAACCACTTGAAGTTGTTAATTCAAAATCAATTAGAAAAAACAACTCTCTAAGATTTAGTGTTCCATAACATGGAAGAAACATTGATCAGGAAAATATCCACACTAAGAGAAATATTAATTCACCCCTATTAACATCAAAATATATATGTAACTCATACAATTAAATTAAAATAAATAACTAATGAACACATTTGTTTTGTGTGGTTTGGACTGAAAGTCCTCTTTCAATGGGAGAAATACTACCAAATTTCACATCTGTAAAGATAATATTAAATAATATAAGTAGATAGTAACATAGAATTACTAAAACAAGTAATGAAAATTAATTTATCATACCGATTGGAAAATTTTTCCCCAAGCTCCTTTTTATAGAGATTTTTAGTAGACCATCTAGTTGCACCAACCTCCTAAAATACAAGATTCCATCAATTTCACTCTTCACTATTCCAGTCTCCTATAATAATGATATGTGTGATGGTCACCTCCAAAAAATCCAAAATTCCACCAAGGATAACTAAACATACACTTATATATTGAAGTAATTTTTATAGTTCTTAAATATGTCAACACTATGATGAAAAAAACATCAGAAAAAACTCCTTCTAAGCCATCCAACTGATGAACCACTATCTACAAATGAGAAGGGGTAAAATCACTAATTCTACTACTTTGATGAAATAAGGATCTTATAGAACCAACCCATCTAGTCAACTAACATTGATAAACTAAAATATAACTCTCAAAATATCCAAAATCTTTCATATGGAGGCCTCATTAGAAAAAACCATGACACAACACTGATCATGGAGAATATCCTTCTATTTATTTTTCTTACTGTGCTTATTTGCCTCTATTAATTCACCTAATCCCAACTATGGAATTTAAATTCCTCCATTTTTTAGACACATAATCTTGATAATTTTTTTTTATTAGATTCAATTTAGTCACTATATTTTTTTAACACTATGTCTCCACCATCTAATATATTTCCATGTAGTAGTACTATAGATAAATGAGTTTGTTTCTTGAATAAAAAACTGGGTTTGTTGACAAATGAATTGAAATATAACTGTCACTGAAGAGAAACCATTTTACATAAATATAAACTTATTATTTAACTAATCCCCTCAACCACACCATATCCTTTCACTCTTTATTAATTCAAATATAATCTTCTTTTATTTTTTATATTGATATCTTTGGTTGTAACCTAGACATCCAACATATCGTTGTTTCATTGAAAGTAAAAAAATATCCTATAATGATATTTTTAGAATTGGAAGAACACCAAATGTATCTATCAATAAATCCTTGTAATAGATCATCATCTAAAAAATGTGTTGCACCTTCCATTCCATTGAGATACCAAATGATACACTTTAAATTTTCTCAATAAATTTTCCTTGTATTACCCATGAATTGGATAATAAATCCCACTACATAAGACATATCTGGATGAATAAACACTATAGAATACATCAAGATTCTGATTCTGAAGCATACATAAATATCTCTATATTTTTAATTTATTATTACTTTTTGGGTGCCTGTTGTTCAGTAATCTGTATATGATCAATGATATGGGTTGGAACAGGTTCACATACACTCATTATGACTCTATAAATGATCATACGAATGTAATAAATATTTGTTAAATCCAAGATTATAATTCTTTTATCATGTTAAATTATCGCACTAGAAATATATTTAATTAATCAATATATTTCATCTACAAATTTAATGTCAAGGCCACATTCATCATCCAAATCTATTAAATTTTCAGACCGACCCATAACATCCCATCCACATATAAGAGTAAGATTATGAATTCATTTCTATTGAACATATTCTGGAAAGAAAATTGACTAGTGTTACTTCAGGTGAAACCTTTATTTTCAATAAAGGAATAAAACTTCACGTTTCAACATGTAGATGTGTATTTCAAACAATAATGAACCATTTTCAGTTTATACACCAATCTCTTATTTATTTTTCCATGATACCTATTAGTTTTTTCATTTAAATTTCTTCCTATAAACACCCATGAAGGAAAATATCCCTTCACATCCATTTGGTGAGGGAATAATTTTACTATATAAACCATAAATAAAACATCTCATATATTAGTGTGTTTAACTTCCATAGAAATTACATCAGAGAAGTAAATTCATTCCTTCTAATGAAATAATTTCACAACCTATTTTTCCTTATACCAGTACCTTTTGTTAGCTTCTTCTTTCAACTAAAAAACCCACTAATTCTCTATATCTATCTTTACTCTTTTTTATTCTGTTATTTCCTTAGTGTTATTAACAGTAAGTGAATATGACTCCTATTTCATTTATAACTATCAATTTCTGAAAAAATAATGAGTAACTTCTTTTTCTTGAATTTTTATTTTTTCCATATCTGTTTAAAGTAAGTAAATAATATCTTGTTCATTCCAATGAACTATCCATTCTATCCCTCAAGATATTCAAAAATTAACACGTGATTTAGCATCTTCTAGAAAAATAACTCCATGATCTCCACCTTCTATAACTCTTGAATGGGATTCACATGTTCTATAGATTTTTTGTATGTCCTATACTGGTTAAACATCTGAAAATTCTACACCAACCAATAAGTATCACACCAGAATAAATGACCTTCTAATAAAATCATGGATATTATAAATATATATAATTTTATATCATTCAATACTTCTATAAGTATAATCTTAATTTGATGTCGAATCATTATCCTCAATGACCTTAAAATTCAAGTTCAAAACATTTAATAACATTTTTTCATTGAAGAGAACATTTAAACTTCTAAAAATGTTCCTTATTTCATCATCCCAAATCCATAGACCAATTTCTCTATATCCTAATCATATATTAAAAAATTATTTATATTTTTAGTCTATCTTATCTCATTATTTTTCATCGAAATACATATATGTAATCTTTTGAAAACTATGACATGAGAAACTTACAAACACCTTTTGTTCCATATTTACATCGATAATTTCTATCCAACTGGTGTCAATAGAGTTGTTTTGATTAAGTATATTTTAATTTTGAGTAATTTTACAAAACAACTCATTATTAATATGATAATGTGACATAATACGCCCTATTTTCACCATCCACATCTAAAAACTTTTTTCTATAACAGTTACACTATAGTCATAAATAAAAAATTTCTCCATTGTTTTAATTTCTATATCCACCATGATTTATAATGGGAAAACATTATAAAAACTAAAATTTTATGTTTCAAAATCATTACCCTTAATTAAATTATAAATTCATCTAAGAAGGAAACTATGTACCAAGATCTACAATGAGAATTATCTAGGGAAGACCCCAAAACATCTATATATACTAATTCTAGATTTCGAAATTTTAGTTTTCTTCCTGACATACTGAATAACACATTCTATTGCATTTTGAGTATAGAATTCTAGATTCTTTTTAATTTTGAATGATCCAGATTCAGTATTCCAATATGTTCTAAAATCTATATACTATTATCAATGAGGTGACCAAACATATTGATCTAATGTTATAAACTTTTAGAAGATGATGTTATTATAAGTGTAGCTTCCACTACACTTCCAGTCAGGTACAAAGACCCATATTTTACTCTTCTGGAAATGGAATGAGATCCCTAAGTAATCTACTATACTACATTTTTCAATATTTTTTTTGGAAATATTCTTCATCATTTGATCAAACAAAATTAGGTTCTTTTAAAGACTAGGAAAATTCCTCACTTCCTTCAGTACAAGAAAAATTATATTATTATACTAAACATTAACTTCTCCTATTATAATAATATTTATAGCTTGATCATCAGCAATATGTGATCTATGAATATTTTTTAACACATGGTTTGGAATGAATTTTTTTTTCTTGTGGAATATAAAGAAGCTCTTGTATATATGATCCAGTTTTATTTTGTGTACAAACACTAAAAATTATATTTACACCAATCAATTATATAATTATTATTTCTTCATATATAGTTCCTTTTGAGTTTCTATTCTTATAAAATATTTCTTGATGTAACCTCTATTAATGAAATGAAAATAAATAGGATAGAGTCTAAAATAATTCCCTATACTACTATACAATTTTCTTCTTATTGATTAATTCTTATTCTTCTAATGAATAGTTTTATAATTACTTATATATTAAATAAATAACTTAATGAGGATAAAAACACTTTTTATATAATATAATCATTATGAATCAATTTTTAACAATAGTGAAATATAATTATTTATTTCCTTCTCATCTACTCACAACTTTCATTATTTCCTCCAAATAATTTGTAAGAGATGCCACAAATTCATCCAAACATTATCTTTGAATATAACTTTTACATTCTCCAACTTGTTCTAGATTAAGTTGAAATAATTTAGTAGAAATATTAAATATATTCATTATAATAACCTTATAATAAATATCCTTCACATTAAAGAAACTTTATTTTGAACTATAGATTTCTCATACATATCATCAAGGGAAAAAATTAACTCTATTATGGAATTATTCTCCCAAATGATTGGAGGCACATTATAGAACAATAACATTCATATAACACCAATTGAATTATAATATTGAATTTCACATTCAACTTTATCAATAAAATACATCTTTAAAACATTTATTGGAAGCTTAAAATCTATCTGAATTTGACAGTCTTCAATCTATATTTTCTAGAAACTAAAGGTTGTTTCATCATATAATTCAATTTGGAATGTCTGATCCTATAAAACCATCCTACCAGGAACAATTGATTCCCACTAAAATAAGAAAAATGAATAAGTAAGAAAATTTTATCTAATATATCAATATATATAATGTTCCTCCTTTCAACCAAACCATTTGATTACACATATTGAGAAATTCCCTTACACTTTTATACTTATAATCAGAATCAATCAATCTAGAATTACTTTTTTGAACTGGATTCTAGAAGGAAATCTCCATTATTTATTATTCCATAACATGGAAGAATAAATGTTCACCCAAATCATTATACTAATTCAATAGTAGCTTCAACCATTTTTGATTTACCATACAAAAAATAATCATACATTGAATGTAATTGAATGAAATAACTATTTTGTTTTACATGGTTCTTACTAAAAGACCTATATCTTACACAAAAACACTACCGTAGTTTATTTTTGGAAATAAAAGATAAAAAGTTTCTCCTAATAAGTTACTCAGATGACTTAGTTATGTAATCAAAATCTATTCAACTTATACACTAGAAAATGTGTCCCCTCCCACCTACCTCTAGTGATTTTCATGTGGCTATTTGGTTCCAAAATCATATGAAAAATATAAGAGTCCATAAATTAAACAATTACCTATACTATTTGTAACACCCCGAGATTTTGTGAAAAATATTCTTTTCATTAATGTCTTATGTTGTACGCTACACCAAAATGAGCTTTCACAACACACATCATTGACTTTCCTTGCATTACAGGCAATCACAACCTTCCTCGATAGCGTGTGTAATACGCAATACCGAGTTTCACTAAAACAACGATATGCTATTAGAATATTATTAAAACTCGCCGTTATGAATAGTAATAAAAACTTTTTGAAATTTTGTAAATCTTATTTTTTAAAATGGACTTCATTTTTGGATTCAGAATATCGAAATTAGCTTAGGGTGAAATTTTGGTAATTTTCGGATAACTTTCATATTTTGATGAATAGTGAAAATTACTAAATTTTAGTTAAAAACAAATTTTTCAATCGAAATAATTAATAGTGATAAATTATTAATTTGAGTGGTTTTAAAGTATATTTATAATATATTTTTACAATTTAATACAATGTTGGTCATTGGATGTAATTTCACATTTAAACCAGACATAAACAAGTGTCAATCTTTTGATAGATATTGTTTCTTAAAAACACGATATTTGTTTTAACAGCGGGATTTAATTATAAAATTATTTAATGCAACATCTATGTTATGAATTTGGTAAAATAGACTTCATTTTTGAATTCAGAATATGAAATATAGCTTAGGATGAAATTTTGGCATTGTTCTGAAAAACATCAATTTTTGATGAATAGTGAAACTACTAAGTGGTAGTTAAAAAACTGAATTTTTCATAAAACTTAATTTTACCGCTTCTGTGAATGGAATTTCAAAAATCCGAGAGACATGGTTGATGTCAGTAAATAAAATGTGGTTCAATGAGATGAAAATAATTTTTGGTGAATAGTAACTTTTTACTTTTATTTACCACGGTTAAAAGTAAATAGGGTAATTAAGGGTAAGAATGATATTAATATTACCCAAACACATGTCCTAATTCTATTGGACAAGTTTATCTCGACCAAAAACAACCTTAAGTGTAAAATATTATCATTTAGGACCACTTGGATTAGATTATGACATTTATTATTATTTAATTCAAAGAAGAGTTAAAAGAGTTAAAATCAAAGTTTATTTACTAAAATTTTTTTAATATGGGGTTATACATAAGATAAATTCGACTATAAATATTCATTAGAAATATAACAATATTTCCTACATAATGGTATTTTATTTGTAATTTTTAGACATTAAATAAGTTAATTTAATTATGACACAATGATGATGCAGTAATTATCTTATTAAGGAAATGTTAACATAATTGATGTTATAAATGCTCAAATAAATGTAATTTAAGACTTTTTATGAATTACACTAATTTTCTAGGTTACTATGATATATTAGTGTTGATTTAATAAACTTGGTTTTAACATATAATTCTGTTATGACTTTCAAAAAAATCATATATCAAATAGTGTCAAAATTGACACAAAATAGTTTTTAAATAAATTATTATATTATTAATTGTTATTTTATTCCTAAAAATTTAAGGTTCGGCCAAATGACTTAGATAAGGATATATATATTAATAATAAACAACTTGGGGTTAGTTTGACATGTTATAGTAAGTGTATTAACCATATATTATAAGAAAACAAAAAGACACGGTAAAAGTTAAATTATTTAACTTAGAGTTAAATCTAATTGATAAGGTTAAAATAATAACCTAAACTTGTCTAAATCCTATTGGTTGATAGGATTTCGACCCATACCCACTTTAACATCGAAATAATACCCTTTAGAGCTATTTATAAACCGAATTTGACCTTAATATAAAATAATATTTTGAGATTTTCCTAAGATGCCCCTCTCCTCCCTTATAAAAGGGCACCTCCTCCCTCTCCTCCTCACACCAATTTGAGCATTAAAGCTCGGCCAAACCCTGTAAAAATCTCTTATCCACTTCCATAGTATCATACTATAGGTCCTTATCTTCTTCAAAGACCATCCTTAGTTCTTTAAGTGGAGGTTAAGTGAAGGCGCGTCAAAAAGAGGTAATATCCATTACCGATCTTTTTCAATTTCTTTCTTCTTAAACTTCTTCTTCTTTAGTTGTTTCATGAAAAAGTAATAACATCAATATTTATTATATACTGATATGTTATTATAAATATGAAACAACTCTAATTAACCTTCTATCCATCCTACGGAAAAAGGAAATCACCGCGCGTGCGTACGTACGAAATACCGTCTCCACGCCGTGGTGTAATCTATTTTCCGCCACCACCTTAATTGGATGGGTATACTGGTGTAATGAATTACTATATATTATTATTATAAAGTGATATTGATACTTAAATAGTATACATACACTTAAACACAATTCAATGTCCATGGGAACAATATCATCGCTCGTGCGTACGTACGGACTACCGTCTCCACGACGCGATGAGATTCATTCTCAATGATTAACCATTCATGAATGATTATAAAGTATATATAATAAGTACTAATGAAATATATGAAATAATAATGATACTGGATTTATGTATATTTATATGTATGTCATCTACTTAATTCCATTCAATTCAATAAGGAAACGAAAACAGCGTTCATGCGTACGTACGGACTACCGTCTCCATGAACGGTGTATTTCTTTCCATTTACTGATTTATTATATATATGTATATTCTGAATATATATATATATATAAATCATGTTTTATATTCTGGAATTAAGTAATCATGATCTAATTAATCATATGAATAATTACAAGTCAAAACACGGACGACAAATGAAACAATTTTACCCAAAACGCTCTTTAACATGGAATTTACAAAAGAACGGGTGATATAAAGTCATAAGTGAACCATATATGATATCATAACAATGAATATGATTCTTTAATAAGTCAATGACATTATTTAAATCATTATACAGGAGGTTCAGACACTTATGAAGCAAATCGGACCTAAGGTAAGGGAATATATCACAATCTCATTTTATCCGAGATTGTTTATACTTTGGTATTTACTGGGGTGTATTTTATCATCCACATCCATGTTTCCTCAATATGTAATATTATTTCCATCCACGTACAATTGTTTAAATCCAATTTTACCCTTCGGTGAGTTTTTAGTAAAATATATGAAAGGAATCTTTTGTCGTTTTTCGTACGAGGTACTTTTTGACTCTTCCGACAAAAGTACGAAGAATGTTTTTTTAACTTATACGGCATGAATGGATTTTTAAAACATTATTTCCAAGAAGCTTCCTTTACAAGTCTTCATGTTTATTTTTAATCAACTTCTTTTAGTTTATAAATGTATGACATGTTATGAAAAGAAAAGTGTTTTTGAAGAAGAAAGGATATTTTCCTCAGGAATGGAGTTCAAGTGTTTTATCAAAATTATTTTCCATCTAAGATAATAAAGGGTTCTGTTTTTATCCCTATTATTACATTGATTTGATTATGTTGTGAGGGAATTATTTTTATGAAGTCATTTACCTTATATGATTTGTTTTATGATGTCATGATGTTTCAAGAATCCCATTTTTGTTACATGTGTTATGTGATAATGTATGATTTATGATTATGTGGCACACATAAGAAAGAATTCATTATAAGATGGGTGGGACCTATATCTCCCTCCAATTAATTGGGTAAAGATTTTATATCCCATGAGATAGACATGGCTGGAACGGTAGGTTATACCGGTTCAGTGAAACAGGACTGAAACGAGGGTGACTCGGTTCAGAAATGGACTTTGTCCACTAAGATAGTCTTGGAAATGAGTCTTGACTAACAAGAAATTATTCTCTATGATTATGTGTGTATGCCAAAAAATTTCATGTTTTAAGTTATGATTACTGTGATTACATTTCTCTTCCATCATTTATCCCATGTTATGAAATTATGATCTCTTTTGGAGGTTAAGATTTCCAAAAGTTATGTTCTTATGAATATGATGTGAATGATTTTTCTTTTGTTTACCCTTACTGAGAATTTGAGCTCACCCTTTTATGTTTTCTTTTCCCCAGGATATAAAGAATGGTTTTAGGTAAAAAAAAAGGGAAGATCTTTATGGGAGATATTGAAGATCTTTCACCATGATTAGAAGATTATGTTCCGTGTTTCCAAAGACACTAAACTATTACGATCCTTGTGTGTGTGTTTTTGTTATGTACTAAGTATTCCGAAAATTTAATGTAATGTCCATGTATGTCAGGCTTCGGGTCTCTACAGTTGGTATTAGAGGAATGGTTTAGTCAAACTTTGGAAACTAGGATGCGAAAACGTTAGTGTGATCCCTAGAGATATTTCTATGGTATGTCTAGGGATGTCTCTAAGGTTAAGTATACGTATAGGTTATAGTCCTAGAATTGCGCTAATGATATTAGAATTTAACCTAAGATGTTAGATATTGAGGGTACTCCCCTTTTACTATTTTTTTTTCTCTAGCATGATTTTTGCCTCTCACAAGATTCTTTTTGTGTTTTAGTTAATGGAGGGAACCAGAAGGAATTCGGTTAACATTGAATCCAATGGACAAATTGGTGACTATGATCAAAAAAATTGTGTATTTCCTAGAGAGAAATATATTGTGATTATGCCAAATCAGTCATCGCGATATATGATTAACAAGGTGAAATTTAGTGGTATTCCTAATTCATCAAGGAAGAGGAAGATAAACTATTATGCATGTTCACATGTTGAGGAGCATAAAGAAAGGAAGATTGAGATTTCTAAAGAAGGGAAGAAGAACCTTGAGGAATACCTCAAATGGAGGGACCGATGTTATCTGTGTGGAGAAAAGGGTCATAGAGTGACAGACTGTTATGGAGTTCAGTGTCTTATTTGTGGAGAACATGGGCATTAACCAACTCAATGCCCTGACCTAAAAGTTACTTCTAAATCAAGAAAGGACTTATTCTAGGACAATCATTGAAGTGGATGGACTGAAGTGTTTATGTATTGGTATTCAAGAATAATGTTGTTGAGGTACTTTTATGGTGTATTGGTCTATTGTGGTTTTCAATAATTTTAAGGTACCATTAACCATGAAAAGTTATTCAAATATTTTGGAAAGTAGATGATATGCGCATAATGAAGGGATAAGGAGAAAATGAAATGTTTGAAAGTATTCATGAGCTCATGATTGATATAAGGACTAAGTGATATCATGGTTTGAGTATATAGAATTTTGAGGATTTTGATATGTGGAAAGTGTTAACTTTTAACTGCATTCATGTTTTCACTAAGGTTCAATGTGTATTCAAGAGAATACATGATTAAGGCCTTTGAATGTTTGGAATGTTACCAGCAAGACATATCTTATGATATATGGGGATCAAAGATGGTATTAAATCTCGGGTAATCGTTTTCACTATATTACGAAAATGGAATGAAGTATTATGGATAAGCCTAAAGACTAGAATGGATTATGTTGGACATAAATTAGTGTTGTTTAAGGATAGAAGTTATTTTCTCGATATTATTGATGGGATGTTATAGTAATGTAGTTTTAGAAAAAGGACAACCTACAGGACGAGCGACAACCCATCGCATCGGACAAGGATATGGGAATCGAAACCACAACCGAAGTGCGACTGGCCTTTATCGCCTACCACTGGCCTAAAGGAAGTCCCTGTTTAGTAGAAACTAGTTTTATTATATTAAGCAGTATGATATATGAAGTATAAGTCCATTTTAGGAAACATATATGATTAATCTCACTATAGAATGACTTATGTATATTTAATAACTTTTGCTAACCTTTTGTTTGAGACAGATGGAATGACCCGTTATTCTATCACATGATCTGCTAACACTTAACGAATAACAAATTCAACTTCATTTATTTAAGAGATGCAATGGAAATTGTTCAAGGCATGAACAACAGTGAGATTGTACCAAAATAAAGTAAGTATTTATTTTAATTCAAATTCTTCAACTTTAGGGAAACGATCTTGAAAACCAAAAATGTTGTCCTAGTGCTCTTATATCTGATTAATCAGATGATACCTTAGATCGTCACAAATTTATGGCTTTGTGATTTCTAGCTTTTCCATAGCCATGTTCTCTACCACTCTCCATCAGAACATGATGGTTATATTTCTCTTCCATATCCATATTTTCACCTATGTGGAAACCCAGTGATTAGTTTATTGGGGTAACCATTACGTTTCATACTTTTGTTTTTAAAAATTGGTTTTGGTATTCCTTTTTACGATGTGGGTTTCTATTAAAGAAACTTTCAAATAGTAAACCATTTATAACCCCGATGAATTTTGAGGGCGAAATTCATTTTAAGGGGGGTAAAATGTAACACCCCGAGATTTTGTGAAAAATATTCTTTTCATTAATGTCTTATGTTGTACGCTACACCAAAAGGAGCTTGCACAACACACATCCTTGACTTGCCTTGCATTACAGGAAATCACAACCTTCCTCGATAGCGTGTGTAATACGCAATACCGAGTTTCACTAAAACAACGATATGCTATTAGAATATTATTAAAACTAGCCGTTATGAATAGTAATAAAAACTTTTTGAAATTTTGTAAATCTTATTTTTTAAAATGGACTTCATTTTTGGATTCATAATATCGAAATTATCTTAGGGTGAAATTTTGGTATTTTTTGGATAACTTTCATATTTTGATGAATAGTGAAAATTACTAAATTTTAGTTAAAAACAACTTTTTCAATCGAAATAATTAATAGTGATAAATTATTAATTTGAGTGGTTTTAAAGTATATTTAGAATATATTTTTACAATTTAATACAATGTTGGTCATTGGATGTAATTTCACATTTAAACCAGACATAAACAAGTGTCAATCTTTTGATAGATATTATTTCTTAAAAACACGCTATTTGTTTTAACAGCGGGATTTAATTATAAAATTAATTAATGCAACATCTATG
The DNA here is from genome assembly GCA_963277665.1 of Viscum album. Lineage (NCBI taxonomy): Eukaryota > Viridiplantae > Streptophyta > Magnoliopsida > Santalales > Viscaceae > Viscum > Viscum album. Next base: position 859,325,502 of record OY728143.1, on the reverse strand, counting down.
TTATGAATTTGGTAAAATAGACTTCATTTTTGAATTCGGAATATGAAATATAGCTTAGGATGAAATTTTGGCATTGTTCTGAAAAACATCAATTTTTGATGAATAGTGAAACTACTAAGTGGTAGTTAAAAAACTGAATTTTTCATAAAACATAATTTTACCACTTCTGTGAATGGAATTTCAAAAATCCGAGATACACGGTTGATATCAGTAAGTAAAATGTGGTTCAATGAGATGAAAATAATTTTTGGCGAATAGTAACTTTTTACTTTTATTTACCACGGTTAAAAGTAAATAGGGTAATTAAGGGTAAGAATGATATTAATATTACCCTAACACATGTCCTAATTCTATTGGACAAGTGTATCTCGACCAAAAAAAACCTTAAATGTAAAATATTATCATTTAGGACCACTTGGATTCGATTAGGACATTTATTATTATTTAATTCAAAGAAGAGTTAAAAGAGTTAAAATCAAAGTTTATTTAATAAATCATTTTTAATATGGGGTTATACATAAGATAAATTCGACTATAAATATTAATTAGAAATCTAACATAATTTCCTACATAATGGTATTTTATTTGTAATTTTTATACATTAAATAATTTAATTTAATTATGACACAATGATGATGCAGTAATTATCTTATTAAGGAAATGTTAACATAATTGATGTTATAAATGCCCAAATAAATGTAATTTGAGACTTTTTATGAATTACAATAATTTTCTAGGTTACTATGATATATTAGTGTTTATTTAATAAACTTGGTTCGAACATATAATTCTGTTATGACTTTCATAAAAATCATATATCAAATAGTGTCAAAATTGACACAAAATAGTTTTTAAATCAATTATTATATTATTAATTGTTATTTTATTCCTAAAAATCTAAGGTTCGGCAAAATGACTTAGATAAGGATATATATATTAATAATAAACAACTTGGGGTTCGTTTGGCATGTTATAGTAAGTGTATTAACCATATAGTATAAGAAAACAAAAAGACACGGTAAAAGTTAAATTATTTAACTTAGAGTTAAATCTAATTGATAATGTTAAAATAATAACCTAACCTTGTATAAATCCTATTGGTTGATAGGATTTCGACTCATACCCACTTTAAATTCGAAATAAGACCCTTTGGAGCTATTTATAAACCGAATTTGACCTTAATATAAAATAATATTTTGAGATTTTCCTAAGATGCCCCTCTCCTCCCTTATAAAAGGGCACCTACTCCCTCTCCTACTCACACCAATTTGAGCATTCAAGCTCGGCCAAACCCTTCCAAAATCTTATCTCCACTTCCCTAGTATCATCCTAGAGGTCCTGATCTTCTTCAAAGACCATCCTTAGTTCTTTAAGTAGAGGTTAAGTGAAGGCGCGTCAAAAAGAGGTAATATCCATTACCGATCTTTTTCAATTTCATTCTTCTTCAACTTCTTCTTCTTTAGTTGTTTCATAAAAAAGTAATAACATCAGTATTTATTATATACTGATATGTTATTATAAATATGAAACAACTCTAATTAACCTTCTATCCATCCTACGGAAAAAGGAAATCACCGCGCGTGCGTACGTACGGGATACCGTCTCCACGCCGCGGTGTAATCTATTTTCCGCCACCACCATAATTGGATGGGTATACTGGTGTAATGAATAACTATATATGATTATTATAAAGTGATATTGATACTTAAATAGTATACATACACTTAAACACAATTCCACGACCATGGGAACGATATCATCGCTCGTGCGTACGTACGGACTACCGTCTCCACGACGCGATGAGATTCATTCTCAATGATTAACCATTCATGAATGATTATAAAGTATATATAATAAGTACTAATGAAATATATGAAATAATAATGATACTGGATTTATGTATATTTATATGTATGTCATCTACTTAATTCCATTCAATTCAATAAGGAAACGAAAACAGCGTTCATGCGTACGTACGGACTACCGTCTCCATGAACGGTGTATTTATTTCCATTTACTGATTTATTATATATATGTATATTCTGAATATATATATAAATCAGGTTTTATATTCTGGAATTATGTAATCATGATCTAAGTAATCATATGAATAATTACAAGTCAAAACACGGACGACAAATGAAACAATTTTACCCAAAACGCTCTTCAACATGGAATTTACAAAAGAACGGGTAATATAAAGTCATAAGTGAACCATATATGATATCATAACAATGAATATGATTCTTTAATAAGTCAATGACATCATTTAAATCATTATACAGGAGGTTCGGAAACTTACGAAGCAAATCGGACCTAAGGTAAGGGAATATATCACAATCTCATTTTATCCGAGATTGTTTATACTTTGGTATTTACTGGGGTGTATTTTATCATCCACATCCATGTTTCCTCAATATGTAATATTATTTCCATCCACGTAAAATTGTTTAAATCCAATTTTACCCTTCGGTGAGTTTTTAGTAAAAGATATGAAAGGAATCTTTTGTCGTTTTTCGTACGAGGTACTTTTTTACTTTTCCGACAAAAGTATGAAGAATGTTTTTTTAACTTATATGGCATGAATGGATTTTTAAAAAATTATTTCCAGGAATCTTCCTTTACAAGTTTTCAATTTTATTTTTAATCAACTTCTTTTAGTTTATAAATGTATGACATGTTAATAAAAGAAAAGTGTTTTTGAAGAAGAAATGATATTTTCCTCAAGAATGGAGTTCAAGTGTTTTATCAAAATTATTTTCCATCTAAGATAATAAAGGGTTCTGTTTTTATCCCTATTATTACAGTTATTTGATTATGTTGTGAGGGAATTATTTTTATAAAGTCATTTACCTTATATGATTTGTTTTATGATGTCATGATGTTTCAAGAATCCCATTTTTGTTACATGTGTTATGCGATAATGTATGATTTATGATTATGTGGCACACATAAGAAAGGATTCATTATAAGATGGGTGGGACCTATATCTCCCTCCAATGCATTGGGTAAAGATTTTATATCTCATTAGATAGACATGGCTGGAACGGTAGGTTATACCGGTTCAGTGAAACAGGACTGAAACGAGGGTGACTCGGTTCAGAAATGGACTTTGTCCACTAAGATAGTCTTGGCAATGAGTCTTGACTAACAAGAAATGATTCTCTATGATTATGTGTGTATGCCACAAAATTTCATGTTTTAAGTTATGATTACTGTGATTACATTTCACTACCATGATTTATCCCATGTTATGAAATTATGATCTCTTTTGCAGGTTAAGACTTCCAAAAGTTATGTTCTTATGAATATGATGTGAATGATTTTTCTTTTGTTTACCCTTACTGAGCATTTGAGCTCACCATTTTATGTTTTCTTTTCCCCAGGATATAAAGAATGGTTTTAGGTAAAAAAAGGGGAAGATCTTTATGGGAGATATTGAAGATCTTTCACCATGATTAGAAGATTACGTTCTGAGTTTCCAAAGACACTAAACTATTACGATCCTTGTCTGTGTGTTTTTGTTATGTACTAAGTATTCCGTAAATGTAATGTAATGTCCATGTACGTCAGGCTTCGGGTCTCTACAATATTATCCTCTTTTAATAAAATTTAACCATAATAATTATATTAAATATTTCTCTAAAAATCATTTTCCCTCTTCGATAGCTTGCGTTACACGCAACAATGAGTCTATAATAACTATGTAAGATTATAAGAAAATTATTTGTCTATTATCGCCTAGCTAGTGGATTAATGGGTATGAATAACAATAAATAAATTGTGGAAAATATATTTCCCATAAATTTTAAAATTATTAATTTATTTATGAAATTATTAAAATTAAAAAAAAAATTGTTTATTTGAAAATTGAAGTGGTGTTTTTTCTAAAACTTTTTTTGTATGGACACAATGTATTTTATATCAATAAATTAAATTAATCACCCATAGGGAATTATTTTAATTAAATTTTTATAAAATTGATATATTAAAAAAATTTAGATGTTCAACAAATATTTTTGATGTCATATGATAATAATAAATCCAATTTTATACCAAATATGTATTTTTATAAAAAGCAGTTTTTACCATTTTGTGCACTTACATTAAAATTAATTTATTTCTTTTTATATTAACTAAATTAGATAAAATAAAGTACATGATTTTCATTTGTAGTTCTAAATTTGTTAGATATGCCAATTTTATATTTGAACAAAATGATTATTAACCTTGGTAAAAATTATTTCCTTAGTAAATGGTAAATCAGGATAATCTAGGTTAATAATATGTAAATTTCAAAAATGTTTTTGTCATAATTATTATTGGATGAAGAAAATTAAACCCTTGTCACCATATTCTAGAATATTATTAGTTTATTGTACAATTGTCAAATAAGATTACATATATATTATTTTAATCAATGAAAGCTACAAAACAACACTCTATTATTTTTAAATTTCTTTTTTGTATTTCCATAGGTAAAAAAAATGAACAAGCCTTTTGATTAATTTTGTGAAAAATTAAATTATATTAATTATATTAATTAATTTATACTTTTTATATGTTATATAATTACCTTAAATTCTTATATAATTCCAAAATATTATTTATTCTATTAATGGGAAAATTAAATAATTGATTTTAAAATTTTTAAAAGTGATATAATTTGCGTTATTTATAGTGCTTCTTGAAAATAATAGTTTTATATTACATATTAGTGTTTCATTATAATATATGATTGTAATTAAAACATTTTATTCATGTGTTTTAAATCATATTAAACGAATTGTCTTAAAATTGGAAATAATGATATTTTGTCTAAATAATGTATTATTAAATTATTTAAAAATAATAAAAATATTGAAATTTGAAAAGGTGGTATAAATTGTTATAAATTTTCCATTTATGGTTAAATTATTCACCATATATGGAAAAATTGCATCCTTTAATATTGAAAACATCGTTACCATAGTTTAAATTAAAACTTGTTTACAAAGGGTTAATTAAAATGATAAAGTTTAAAATGACACAAACAATTGTCTAAATTAAATTAGTTTTTATCATTACAAAATTATAATACATTATACACTAATTAATGGATATTATGATGAATTTCTCTTAAGAATTAATTTATTATAATATAATATCTTTTGAAAGTCTTATAGTGCCTCTGACCTCAATTATAAAAGGGAACCTCCTCCCTCACTTTTTTACACCACATTGAGCCCTCTATATTGAAAAAAATGGAACTATTATATTTTAAACTTCACTATAAAAATTTTATGGGTTTTGTATTTACAAATAATCAGTCATATATCCCTTTAGAGTAGATCTAAAGGAATCATTTCAAATAAGAGGTAATCGCCTTAACCAACCATATTATATTATACTCTTATTTGTGTCCTCTAAATATATGGAATTTCTCATAAAATAATAAAATAATTATCCTAATTATTTATATATTTTATTATAATTATAAAAAAACCATTATACTCCCTCTTTCCCAAAAATTTATAAGTGAAAGTATTGCACGTGTGTGCATATGACTAACCATCTCTACGTTTCGATATAATTCATTTTTCATCACCAAATATTCGGGAAGGATATTATGATAGGTTTAATGTTTATATATGATATGTATGACATAATTATACTTCTATAATTATAATATCTTGTTTATGTTATCTATATACAATACTTTGGGAAATGATAATGCCACTCATGCTTACGTGTGGACCAGCACCTCCACGAAGCGATGTGATTCATTTTTCATATCTAATTTACATGGATTATAATGAAGAAAAAACTAAAAAATATATATTATATATAATATATTATTATTAGATAAATTTGTTATAATGTTTACTTTTATTTCATTCCATCTGTTGAAAAATGAAAACAACGTTCATGCGTACGTACGTCCTTGTGTCTTTATGAATGGTGTAATTGATTTTTCTATATATAAATTTTAAGGATGAATATAAATATAAATATTATGAATATATATTTTATTTATTTAAATTTTAATATCATTATGGTTTTTTAAACAAGGTAAATTTAAAATTAAGGGAACTCCTAAACTAAAATTTTCATGATAAACGAAATTATTATCACTCAGAAATGATGATTTTAATAAAGAATTATTGATAAAACTTTGTGTTAAAATTTTATAAATGGATCATATTATACTTTATATGTTTTTAAATTACACTTTTTTAGAATTATAATAAATTTAATTTTATTATACAGTAGAACATAGTTCTTTTTAAGAGAAGTGATCCTGAGGTAAGAGATTTATGTCAAAATACCCTTATTTATCGAGATGGATTAGGATTATGAATGCAATGATAAAATATTATGATATAACTATCTAGAAAATTATTTATTATATTATAATCTAGTTATTTATTGAAAATAAATGTTTACCTTTCATTTAACTCACATTAAGTAATAAATATATCAAAAAAAGTATAGAAAATTAGTTTCATTTCTTTCTTCTGTCAAACAATATTTTTTATATTTTATATCCATGTTTATTAAAAAAGTATTAAATATGGTTTTAAATTTTATACAATGATTTTTTGAATATATTTTTCTCATGTTTGACATATAATAAAAAGTTTTGATAGGAATATTTTTTAAAGTTATACGACATGAACAAAATTAACCACCACAAGAATTTTTTTTAATGATCCTTAAAAATTTTAAATGGAATTTTTTATGGAAAATTTTTCCATTTTATATTTTTTTTATTTTTAAATAATTGGTTTAAAAATGGAAATATTATTTTCCTCAAGAATTATTTAATGATACTTTAATGGTGTTTATAGTCAACTAATAAAAATATTTAATTTACTTTTTTTTATTAATAGAAATAATATCCATGGATACTATGATTATTATTTCTCAATATTATTTGTATTTATGATAACAGAATGTGTTTGAAAAAAAATTATTTTACCTAAGTTATAATGTGATGAAATGGTTAATGTTTATGAAACCCATTTATTTTCCATAAGTTTTACTATTATGATTTTTTTTATGAAACCCATTTCATTACATGAGGTTTGATATGATTAATTATTTATGATCTTGTGGAACACATGTATATGGTATTCATTATGTTATAGGTGAGACCTATATCTTCTTCAAATTCATTTGGTAAAAATGTATATCTCATGTGATAAACAAAATTGGAATGGGGAGTGAACCTAGTTTAGTAAGGGAATTCTTCCAATTTGATAGTATTAGGAGTGATCCTTGATTAAAAACATGGTTTAGAGAGTAAAAAAATTCCAATATTATATTAATGTCAATGATCATTCAATATTAATTAAATGATGTTCTATGCTTATGTTTGTGACATAATTCCATGTCTTATGCCAATATTAAGCTCTCATGGATCATGTTCATTCATTACATTATGATTATTTTTTTGTGAACAACCATGATTTTTCAATGCCTCATGATTATGATATATTATTTGTAGGTTATGGCTTATCCAAAGGCATGATCATGTTCTCAAACAGTTTTTATCATGATATGATTATACGATCATTAATATCTCCCTTTTCTAATCTTACTAAAAATCCGATCTCACCAATTATAATTTTTTCTTTACCAATAAAGGAAGGTTTTAAGAAAGATATGTCAAAAAAAGATAATATTTGTGAGGATCTACATAGAGACAATGTAGAACTACTACGAATGAGTTGTTAATGTTTCCATGATTGCAAAGATAATATACCTATACAATTTAGGTGTGTATTGTTATGTTATCTAAAAAATATTCATCTATTTAGATGAAATATATATGTATGAAAGTTATCAGTTACTATAGTTGTTATTACAGAAATATTTGGTAAAAATTTGGAAAATAAGAAAATATTAATTTATTAAGAACCCTTGGGATAATTCTTTATATAGGTTAAAATCCTAATGATTTGTTATTGGTCATGAATGATATAGGTTAAGCATAATATTCCATAGAAGAAGATGTTACATAAATTCGTTTTCTTGATAATGTTATTTCCCACCATGGTTATTGTTATTCACACTATGAATTTGGGTTTCATTCAATGGTTTGAACCTGAAGTAATTTTGTTATCACTAAATACAATTGATGGAACAATAATTTTGATCATAATAAATAGAATGTAATGGGACTTGTATTGAGTAATATTGTTATAATGATCACAAAAAATTATAAAGATATTAATCATGATTATCTTCCAAACAAGAAAAAGTGGGAAAATTTATTATTTGAGTACTTCATAAGGAAACAAACACAACCTTCAAGCGGATCTAGTAATGCACTCGTCACTGAGTAGTAGATTAGTACCATAGAGAAGATATTTTCTATTCTTTAGGGATTGGAATATAAAAATGTTATTCTATCTACTTACCATTTGTATGATGAAACTTACTAGTGGTGGAATCTTTTAAAAAACATAGGAGATAAAGAATAAAGTAAATCTATGAAGTCGGACCATTTTAAAATCTAAGTTTCTATAAACGCATTACTTGTTTTCTTTATATGAAAATGGAGAAATAAACCATTTTTTAAAAGTATAAGGATCTATAATCTATCAATTATTATGGGGAAAACATCACAATACATGGGAGGTGCATAGTACTATCCTAGATTTTTTATATTATTATTAAATGTTATATGGAGTTAATTCAATACTAGGTTCTAAGACAACGTACGATTATGAGACTTGGTGTGCCCGAAATTAAGGTTTGAAATATATTATATGTATGATATGGCACTCACACATAGTTTTCATGAAAAAGTGAAGTAACATCTAAATGGGTTCCCAAATCAGAAATCAAAAGGCACCCTTGTGTCCAGAGCATTGAGTTCACCCTAGGTGGGGCCTAACATCTGTCAGAATGGGTCGGCTATGAGAAGTATTTGTCAGAATGTTAATAAATAATAAAACAAATTTATTTTATTTTAACTCTTCATTGTGACACAATGATGTTTCTTTTAAATTAATTCTTTAGGGTGGGATAAAAGGTTAGGCTCATAATCGTGTAATTTCCAGGAGGCTCTGGAGAGAACATAGAGAAAACTATCAATAGAAAATGATGTTGGGATTGCATATCAGAGATTTAAATATGCTATTTTTGATTAATTTTGACAATAGTAGTGACATGGAAATCATTCCAATTCAGAAAAAAATCAATCCATGAGGAAGGGTGGTGTTATTTCGATTTCTCTACCTCATTTCTGACTACAACGGAGAACGCTGAACAACCAATGAAAAGGTTGATAAAACATTCATTATTCTTTGGGTATGGGATTATATTATAGGATTATTATTAGGGTTTTATTTTATAGAAAATTTCCTTTGTTTTCTTGATCTTTCTTATGAAATGTATCGAGGCTGGAATGAACAACGGTCGAGGGTCGTTCCTTAGTTTCTACTTGTTCTTTATCCCCCTTGATATTCTACATGTTATTTTCATTATTTGTGGTTTATGAAGTATTATTCATTGCACCTTTTTTTGAAAGTGAAACGTTCCAAAAATTAAAGATATTCCATCAGGATGACCAATAAGTGGTGCTATGATGATGGTGATAGGTGGATCCGAGCGATTCAGGATATATCATTCTTTGAGAGATTTTTGTATTCGTGATCAGAATTAGATTTCAGAGCCAATAAAATTCCTGAAACTAACCTATTCAGTGATATGACTATGATATGACCTCATATCTCTTATTCTGAAATGAATAGACCAACAGATCGAGCACTGTAGGATTGGCCTATGTGGGCAGAGGAAGAAAGTTGATTCGAGAAAAACATGATGAGCATGATGTATATTATGGAATGCATGACATGTAGGCCCACTGAGTGGAATATAGTGTTTCCAGAGTCAATTAAATTCTATAAGACGTATTCCCTTATCACATGACATATGGGACCTTCTATGAAACTCAGTGTGTAACTTACAAGACACATAGACATATGGCATTGTACAGGGGGTTTATACATGGCGTGTGTGCCCTCACACGACTTGGTTGAACTGGTTATGCAGATTACCCTGTGTATTGGTACATGGGTTGAAACTATGTACTTGAACATGACCAGAGTACTTGGGTGGACCCCATATGGAAGGGCATGATTTGTATGCCTTTCTACACACTGCGTACTCTCTTTTTTACATGAAACATTATAAAAACTCTTTCGGTTGTACAAAATCTATACCCAAGGTCATGTAACACATTGAGTTACCCTAATACATGATGTGTACACCTTAATAAATGGATTTAATCTCTATTACACCATATCTTTAACTGGATTTGTTAGGTTTTATTCGCTTGATCGTTTCCCTAAAGGTTGGTGGGTATCATTTCATACTCTTTGAAGTATGATCCCTCAGACATGACTTTCTAGATATAGTAATTTTAAAACCCTATAAGTGGCCCAATGTAGGATCATCTATTCATTATTTGTTCCCTAGGTAGAGCCTTGGTATTGAAGTGACCAACTTCACCAGGTTAAAATCCTATACTTCACTAGTTAATCCAGATGGAGTTGTTGTTATCACTCCATGGCCTTGGCCGCGATCCTCATTTACTGTATCATTTCTCTATTCATTTCTATCAGTGTATCTCTCTCATGATGGTTCTCTATGAATATTAATTCTGATATAGAATTCATTAGTTCTCTCAGACTTAGTAGTGTTTTCTCTTGGATGAGTGCTCTGTGGAATCTTTGAGTAGAATCCCTAGTACTTGTAAATGATAGTTGTGACATACCTCTAGAATGTGTGTCCTGGTTTGAGTATATCTTGATATTCTTGATATATATGTTCTAAACATATACTATGTAGAGATGGATGTGTATATCTCTTTGTGTATTGCATTGTGGTTTTAGGGTGTACTAATGAGTATTGTTATACTCGTCCCCATGAAATTTCCCTGCATGTGTCGTGTCTTGTGCAGATGAGCAAACTTTTTTCGGAGTCTAGAGAGGACCAAGAAAATACATAGAATTGTGAGATCAATCTGGTCGAGGTGTACCTACAACTTCAGGCAACATTCTATGTACCTATTTTTTTTAATGTTTGGATTATTTAGTTTACAGACTCAACCCAACTCTTTATTAAACACATAAACATGATTTATTACATAAAATGACACTTAAGACTACTCTAAGAACTGATAGGTCCATTGTCTTGGGAAACTAGAAAAATTACATAAAAACATAGAACATAAAACACAAAATCTTTATTGAAAACTTATTTTACATGACCACAACATTCCTTCGTACCTAGTATTGAATGGAATAACCTGAGGCCATGCATAAGAAAATGGTCACCTATAAAGACAAATAAGGGAGTAAATAAGGAATAACATGAAGAATATAGTACATGTTAGGAAATAGTAATACCAATGGATTATTTGATAAACCTAAATATAAAGGCATGATATAGCATGATTACCATAACATGTAATTGTGGCAACAACATTTAACATGATATTTTCCTCAGCTAAGTGTCATTGCATGTGGAGTATTAGTAAACCCTCATTGTACTTGCATTAGCATGAGTAAACCCTCATTTCACTTGAATTAACTTGATTAATCCATCATTTCACTTGATGTACCATGATACAAATCTTTACAAAATGCATTGGAACACTATCATGGAACACCCTTTATAAACATTTCATTTCAGGCATAAGTGTACCAAATAGATCATACAACATGGATTTATTAAAAATAAAAATTTATTCCACAAAAAAGAGATATGGAATACATAAATTTAAGTCCTCAATCAACAATTACATGTTCATAATGAAGAATACACTTGACAGTGAAATGGGTATAGTATTCACTTATATGATTATTTTGGGATGTAAATTTTAGTTTATCTTTGGTAGCATAACGACGTTAAATAGAAATCATAAAATGGAATTATGAAAGATAAAGGGGTATCTAATAAATTATAAATGGAATGGAATGTAAGGAGGTCATTCAATACAATATCCAAACATGTGTAATGAAATTTATATGCATAATATAAAATAATTTCTTGAATGTAATTGGGGAGAGAGAAATCCCTACAGGAATTTCTGTATGGTAACAGGTGTACATGGGAGTCATATATGAGATAGAAAGGGGTATCTAATCATTAAAACATAATGATGGAAGTATAGGGTTGTTCAAAATTATACCCCGACATTTTTAAAAAAAAATAAAAGCGTATAACAACATAATTAAATTTGGACAAAAATGAGAAAGGAAGAAATCACATACGTGGAAATGTGATCAAAAGGGATTTAGAGAGGCTTGAGAGAGGCTTATTGGGATCTTAGGGCACCTTGGAAGGATTCTAGAGATAGGAGTAAAGACTTTGGCCATTATACAAAAGTTTTTATAGAAGAGTAATGGGATATGGAGTGGGTTTATATAGTAAAGAATATGGAATTCTTTATTATTTAGGTTTAGGACACTACACATTAAACTAATCAAAACTACAAATCATCCCACAGTTTTTTACCATGGTTTATTTCAAAGGGGAGTGAAAAAAATTATTCTAATGGACTAAATTATTAAAATATTACTCTTGCTTATGTGGTGTTGAGTCACACTCTCAAGGTAATCATTTTAAAAAGTTAAACAACATTTTATAAGATTTGGAGGGACCATTAAGGCAACATAAAATTAATAAAAAAAATATAAAATCACTTTATTTTGATTTTAAAATAAATTTTTTCAAGAAAAACCGTTTTATATTATTTTATTAAATTGATATTAGGTAATTTTGATGTTGTAAAACACATTATATATTTAAATTATATTTAATTTTGACACAAAAAGTCGACTGTCTCAGAAAATTATGAAACATGCACCATTAGATAATTTTGATGTCTTACATCCAAAAATGATATTAATTTTATCTAAATAAATTTATAAATATATGAATCATCAATTTAAAAAAAACAAATATTTATTGAAAATTATTAGGTTTTGTAAAAAATAGTTTTCAATCATTAATAAAAATTTATATTGTATTCATAAAAAAGATAAGAACATATATATTTAAAAAAGAAATTTAGAAATAACATTTTATTAAAATATTATTTAATTCAAAAATCAATTAATTCATCAAAATATATTTCCTAATTTAATAATAAAAAAACAAATTTGTGCTTTAAAAACCATTTAAATAGGAACAATAATAAAATGAATGTGTATTCTTTATAAAAAATTATGAACATAATCGTAGTGCTAGGGTCTTGTTACATAATGTCACGAACCCACCCGGGTCGACCCTGAACTGGTCACCCGAGCCGGCCCGTGACATGGCCCGAGGGGCGTTCCTGATACCCACAGGCTGGAAACTAGTGGCGGGCATCAAAAATAAACATGAGGAAATGATTTCGCCCATAAATGAAAGACAAGTAAAGAAGCGGAAACAAGGTAGAATAACGCAAGGCAAATAAATGACAAGAAAAAAGAAGAACAAACAACAAAAAAAAACTGACCTGACCATGACCAAAACACCTTGCGACTCTGAGAGTCGCTCACCAGTCCATAACCAACCCCAGACCACAATGAGAGAGCTCAAGTCAAACCTATAACAAAACTAAAAATAGGAAAACACTTTAGGCGTGAGTATTAAAACTTAGTAGGTGTTCCCAACAAACTATTCCAAATGCACTACCATTAAACAAAGAAATTTACTAATTCCAGGTTTGAACTAAATTGTACAAAATATGGGTTTTTACATAGAAAATTCCATTACTATAACAAGTAACAGTCCATTCCCCTTTTATATTTAAAAAAACAAGTTTAATGATTGAAAGAAACAGTTGCGTTCCATTTTAAAACATTTTTTCGAGATAGTTAGAAATTTAAATTTCAACTGTTAGTCAAATGGAAAACCACACACAACACACACTAAGGGCAATGGAAGAGAAGTGGCACATAGTGGCCAGTAACCAAACTATACCTCTCAATTGTCCACCACTTAAAAATAAACACTATAGAAAACACGGGTCGAACTTAGGAGCTCATGAACAATCCAGAACATACCATACATGTGACTCATCCTGAAGGCATGTCTACTCTCGATGACATCATAATGCCCTAACTCCCAGTGTTTCACAAATGGCATAACTGAGGGGCCCAATACCCTAGAATAGTGTCAACCGTACTAGGGGCCGCTAGACAGTGTGTAATCTAAACTAGTGCGACAGTCGTTCTCAGGAGATTCGCTAACTATGCCAAGTTCCCATGTTAACACATATAATAAACAGGAAAAGGGTGAGTCAACAAAGTCAACCAAGTAGCACAAACATCACACAAAAATAATGCAGTCAACGTACACCAAATATCACCTCTAAGTCACCCCAAATATAGTTTTCCAAAATAATTTATTTTATTAAAGTGCCAAATGATCCTTCACCAATTTTAAGGAAAATCCTCATTTCTCAAGTGAACCAAAACACTTGTTATCACTTAAAAATAAATCATTTATCTATAATCCAGAACTACATTTAAAATTTTGGGAATTATGTTTAAAGGCCAAATGGGCATTTTTTCACTACTGGGTGTCCGCTCATCAAGAAAATGTTTCTAGTGTCGTGTATAAAATAAACGACTCTTTTTACACCAGATAATCATTTAAAAATTAATTATCTTATATTATTTCACATTTATTAAAATTAATAAAATATCAAGAAATTAATAAATTCTGAATTTAATGGTGAGCGCAGTGGGGGACCTACCTCGGCTCGTGGTCCAAACACAATTGCACGTCATGCCTCGCACAGACACAGAAACACGCACAAGCCGATTACCGAGGTGACGTGGGGTTACCTCACCAACACGCTACAACAAACACATGAAAACTGAAAACACATAACCACTGACTTAAAACAAACCAAATGAACAAGCAATGCAAAATAACTAGATTGACATGTTTTAAAACACAACTCACACCATCAACACTATTTATTAAACCCATTTTAAAATCCACAAAGTGTTTACAAAAACCACACAATGCCAAAATAACTCACTAATTATTTTAAAGAGCCACCAGGCCATTTCAAGAAAGCACTAGAGTGAAAAACCAGACAAAAGTGCCCGACATGATGAAATTAACATATAAAAGAATGTGCGCCTAAAAACATTTTCAAAACCAAATTCGTAGTATCCATGTTATTTAATAAATCATTTAAAATTTTATAAAACAATTCCATGAAATACCATAAGGTGTTATACCAAAACACTCAAATCATCCATTTAAACCAAACACAAACAAAAACCTACCCCAAACATGTTTCTCATTTCATAAACAATTTAATAAACCATTAAAATAGTTTATAAAACAAATTCATGGAGTTACACAAGGCTTTTACACCAAAAACTCACCCAACATCCTCTTTTAAGACCAACCGTACACAAACACCAAATTAAAACATGATACACAACCTCTATATAATTTAATAAACCAACTACACAACTTATAAAATATTATTAAGTGGCACAAAAAGGGTTTACATATGAAACACATCCACAAACACAAAATGAACTCTTTTCACATTCTAACGAACTATTTGCATGGATTAAAAAACACTAATAAAAAGTTAAATAAGGGGTTTCACAGGAAATTGCACGCATAACACATAAACATGCTGTTAACAAGTCAAAAGTATATTAAATATAAAAAAAACCAGATTCTTAGTATGCAAACTAATAAATAGACATGATCAAATAATTAAACTCACAAATGAATTCGTCAAACAAAAGTTATACACGGAAAAAACTACCTCAGATGTTGACGGACCACCCGAAAATGGTGCGAATCCTTGTTCGCACCGCAACCACACTTGCGAGAAGCCAAAACCACCATCCACAAATAAAACCGAACTGACTAAAACAAGATTAACCCCTAAAACAATAAACCTAATGAAGATAACACCAAAAACAACAATATACTACCACAGGGGGAGGTGTGGGTCTTCTGAACCAGGGGGTGTGTCGGTGTTGTGAGGGCGGGGTGCTGCAGCAAGTGTGTGGAATGGAAGGGGAGTTGGGCGCTGCAGGCTGAGGCAAAGCCTGAGCTGGTAGGGTAGATGACCAGTGGAGAGGTGTGTGCCGTGGGTGGCGGGCTGCAGGCCAGAGGCGTGAGAGGCTAGCAGAGCAAGCCGATGAGGTTGGCTGGGTGAACTGCGGGGAGGCGATAGGGAGAGGGAGAACAGGGAGTGCAGGGCTGGGGTTCGGCGAGGCTGTCGCCACCGGAGAAGGCTAGACATGGGAGGAGCCCGAGGAAGGTGGGGTGCAGGGTCTTAGGCGAGCATGCAGTGTGTATCACGGGTGGTAGGAGGCCATGAGGCTGAGGGTAGGTGAGGACAGCGAAGGGCGAGGCAGTGGGTGTGTAGAGGTCCAGAGGCGGCCAGTGCGGGGAGGTCCAAAGGCGGCGGGTGCAGAGAGGGACATAGGCGATGCCTACTGCTAGGGAGGACGAAGGACTGTAGATGAAGAGGGGGGGGGGGGCACCGCGCCGATAGAATAGGGTTTGCTTTTTTTCATTTTATTATATCAATAATAATAATAATAATATAAATATTAATAATAATAACAATAAAATACCATAATAATAATAATAATATAATTAACAACAATAAGGATAATATTAATGAAATTTATTAACAATAAAAAAATAATTATAAAAACAATAAGAAGAACAATAATAATATTGCTAATAATAATAACAATAATAATAATAATAATAATAAATATGATACTAACAAAAAATAATATAAATAAAAAAATAACAATAATAACACATTTTTTATATTAATATTATCAATTACATAATAAAATTATTATCATTTCAATTAATCCATTTAACCAAATTTATTTACATAAACATTATTTATTATAATCATTAGATAATTGCACGGACACCCGGCTAACTACCCTACCATTTCCCGCTATGAGGTGATTGCGCACGGGTTTGAAACCCATGAAAGATATTAAATGACAAAAAATTTAATCTCGGACCCAGACCAGACCTTGGCGTAAGGACCCAAAGACAAGTAATACTGAAATAAATATAAATTAAAAATTCGGGGTGTGACAATTCTCTCCACTAGAGACACTTTCTGCCCCCAAAAAGTCACCCAGCCGAACAATAAATAAAACAAGAGACCATGTCTAGTTGAAACTGAAAGAAACCACAATATAAGAAGATAGGAGAACATGAGATTGTTCTCCCCACCACTAGAATTCAACTAGTGTGAAAATTGAATACCCAAACATACCACCCCAGGAAGGAAGGGGGGTTGACACGGAAAATCCCAACCGATCCAGACTAACCTTTATAGCACGAGCGAAACAACACCTCCGATAAAACATGGAACTCTAAAATCAGACCAAAGAAATCCCAAACAGTAAAGAAAAACCTTCGAGTAGAACATAACCCAAGTAGTAAACCCGAGAATAACCACAAGCCTTGACTCCTCCACAAGAACTTACCTATACAAATTAACTCTGCTAAACCAAGATCGACCCATAAAAGGGCCAAGAACACTCTTATGGAAAACTCAGAACTCAGAAAACCCTAACCAGATAAACAAAACTGTTCAGATTACACTAGAACATGTCCGTCATAACTCCATGGAAAAACAATGATCTTACAGCAACCTCAAAACTTTAACAACAGAAAAACAAGAATGAAAAGACTTTAAATGTTCCACCACCAACAGAGAACACAAAACCCAAGCTAAGGCTACACACCCCTTACAACTCCTGACTACGTGAGAGCTTCACCCCAAGACCTGTGGTTGGGGCTCTATTTGCCGAAGCATCTCTTGACTCACAGTCCAGATCTAGAATTTCTCTGGTAACAACATCTTCTTTATGTGAAGCTTCCTGCATAAGTTCTATAAATGGATTAGGTACCTACAATGATGACACATCATTGGGGGGATGTGACATAATGTTTTCGCGTGCCCGATCCGGCCACACTGATGGAACATCACTGAACGGTCTGACGGACTAGAAACCAAAACCACTGTAGATTGCTCCTTAGAAACTAGTCCCTCTGGAACACCCTACTCACCAGCTGGGGAACCTTCTTGAGTAACTGGATATGTCAGATCGTCAAGCACCAACACCCTGGAGACTAATTCATCTAAGAACACCTCATCCACCAGCTTCTCAAAATGATGTTCCCTATAAGGGAGGACTCTCTCCTTGATCTCTAGACAAAAACCTCCAATGAATAGGGAAGTCTTTATCGATCCCTACAACACTACTTCCGGAGAAAATGATACAAGCTATTTGAAATGGTCAACATATACCTTCACCATTTGTTGGCCTTATTGAATACACATGAGATCTTCCCTTTTCTTAATCTTTACCTCTTCAGGTATAAACCATCGGATGGGGATGGATTTAAATACATCCCACGTCATCCCAACTTGCATTGACGGTGGGGCGAGCAACTCCCATACGTCTAGATACGAACCTTCAAACAATCCCGAAACAACACGCTCACTGATAGCTTCAGGAGATCCCAATATCCTAAAAGCACACTCAACCTCTTCAAACCAGAAAAATACCGTTAATGGATCCTGATTACCATTAAGTATAGACAATGTCTGAGAAGGACCAAAAACCGGGCATGACTTATCAGAAACACTGGGGACCTTTCTGGGTGGCATTTTCTAAACAACATATGAAGCAGAGAACCAAAACAAATATCAAGCCGAAGTGATATCATTGAAATTTTTTCATGAAAAAACATCCAACTCAATAACCAAACAAATACCAACACAACACAAAAATCCCTTTTTATATTATATTTCAAAACCGTCTTTTTTAAAGTCCATTTTCCAAATACCAAACCCACTTTTCAAAAAAATTTAAATTTTTTTAAAAAAAACAAGGTCAAGCCTTTACTTCCAAGTGCACACCCTAGTAATCCCATGAACCGTTGCAGATGTCTTCATCCTCTTTCATCTATACACACCAACATGCAATTCCCATTCATTTCTTCACATGTGCAAAAGTTCATAAAGAGTACTCGAGGTTTCACCCAAACCATATCTCTACCAATTCTAAGCAACCACCGTTTTTTATGCCAAGAGCATTTAGTTTAAAAAAATCCTTTTCACGAATTTCAATCCATTTAAAAGAAAATTCTCTCATTTCAAAAAGCCCTTTTTTTCATATTCAAAAGTTCACTTACACCCAAAACAACCAAGACAACACACAACTTGCATCAAATCACTGAAGAGAGGGACTAGTACTCATGCTTATCCTAGCGACATGGTAGTGGGTCATTCTATAAGTAAGATTCAACGACTAGGACGAACTTAAACTGTGTACGTATATTCCACATGGGTCACTACTCCACGTACAATCACAATGTAACATCAGTTTTCCTCCTTTATCATCCCTCAATCCAACACAAATCAGAATGAGACAAGAAATCAATTCCCAAACTACCCCTGGTGACTAGAGATTCGGAATGGGCAAGGGTTCATGGCATCCTTTTTGTACCTACCTCTGAAGTCCCGACAGTCCTAATCTCTATCTACCAGACATCCCAAATAAGAAGGGCCACCTATGATACCATTTTCTCATGAACCAACCTGGGTTGACCCTAAACTGGTCACTCGAGCAGGCCCGCGACATGGCCCAAGGTGCGTTCCGGAACCCCACGGGCTGGAAACCAATGTCGGGCATCAAAACTAAACAACAAGGAACGATTTAGCCCATAAATGAAAGACAAGTAAAGCAGTGGAAAATGGTAGAATAGCGTAAGTGAAATAAATGAAATGAAAAAGGAAGAACAACCATCAACAACAAACTAACCTGACCATGACCAAAACTCCTCGCGACTATGAGAGTTTCTCACCAATCCACAACCAACTCTTTCTCATAGTGAGAGAGCTCAATTCAAACCTGAAACAAAACTAAAAACAGGAAAACCCTATAGGCGTGAGTATTAAAACTCATTAGGCATTCCCAATAAACTATTCCCAATTCATTACCTTTAAACAATTTTTTTTACTAATTCCAGGTTTAAACTAAATTATAAAAAATATGGGTTTTCACACACACACTTCCATTTCTAAAACAAGTAAAAGTATATTGCCCTTTTTAATTAAAATAACAAGTTTAATGATTGAATGAAATAGGTGCATTGCATTTTAAAATATTTTTGCAAGCAAGTTGGAAATTAAAATTTCAATTCTTAGTCAAATGGAAAACGACACACAACCCACACTAAGGGCAATAAACGAGAAGTGGAACACATGGGCTAGCAATCGAACTAGACATCTCAATTGTCCGCCACATAAAAATAAACACTAAAGAAAACATGGGTCAAACCTAGTAGATCATGAACAGTCTAGAACATACCATACATGTTACTCATCCGGAAGTCATGCCTACTCTCGATGATTCCATAATGCCCTATCCCCCAGTGTTGCCCTACATGGTTTAACCGAGGGGTCCAATCCCCTAGCAGAGTGTCATCCATAATAGGGGCCACTAGCCAGTGCGCAATCTAAACTAGTGCGATAATCATTCTTAGAAGATTCACTTACTATTCCATGTTCCCATGTCAACAGATATAATAAACAGTAAAAGGGTGAGTCAAAAAATTCAATCAAGTAGCATAAACATCACACAAAAATAATGAAGTCAACGTACACCAAATATCACCTCTGAGTCACCCCAAATAGAGTTTTCTGAAATAATTTATTTTATTAAAGTTCCAAACGGGCCTTCACCAATTTTAAGGAAAATCCTCATTTCTCAAGTGAACCAAAACACTCGTTCACATTTAAAAATAAATCATTTATCAATAAACCAGAACTATATTTAAAATTCAGTGAATTATGTTTAAAGGCCAAACAAGAATTCTTTCACTACTGGGTGTCCTCTCATCAAGAAAAATTTTCAAGTGTCGTGTATATAATAAATGGCTATTTTTACACCAAATAATCATTTAAAAATTAATTATCTTATATTATTTCACATTTACAAAATTTTAAAATATCAAGTAATTAAAAAATTCTGAATTTAAAGGCAGGAACGGTGGGGGACCTACCTCGGCTCACTATCCAAACACAATGGCATGTCATGCCTCACACATACGCACAAACACGCACGAGTTGATGACCGCGGTGTCACATGGTTACCTCACCAACACGCTGCAACAAACAAACGACAACTGAAAACACATAACCACTGACTGAGAACAAACCAAATTAACAAACAGCACAAAAGAACCATCTCGACATGTTTTCAAAACACAACTCACACCATCAACACTATTTATTAAACCCCTTTTAAAATCCAAAAAGTGTTTACAAAAACCACACAATGCAAACATAACTCACTAATTATTTTAAAGAGCCACTGGGCCATTTCAAGAAAGCACTAGAGTGAAAAACCAGACAAAAGGACACAACATGATGAAATTAACATTTAAAATAATGTGCGCCTAAACATATTTTCAAAAAACAATTCTCAGTATCCATGTTATTTAATAAATAATTTAAAATTTTATAAAACAATTCCATGAAATACCATAAGGCGTTATACCAAAACACTCAAATCATCCTTTTAAAAGAAACAAACACAAAAACCTACCACAAACATGTTTCTCATTTCATACACAATTTAACAAACCATTAAAATAGTTTATAAAATAAATTCAAGATGTTCCAAAAGGCATTTACACCAAAAACACACCCAACATCTTCTTTTAAGACCAACTGTTCACAAACACCAAATTAAGAAATTATTCGCAACCTCTATATAATTTAATAAATCAACTACACAACTTATAAAATAATCTTAAGTGGCACAACCAGAGTTTACATATGAAACACGTCCACAAACAAAAAATTCACCCTTTTCACGTTCTAACTAACTATTTTCACAGTTTATAAAACACTAATAAAAAGCTCAATAAGGGTTCTCACGGGAAATTGCACGCATAACACATAAACATGCTGCTAACAAGTCAAAAGTATATTAAATATCAAACAAAACCAGATTCTTATCACACAAATTAATAAACAAAAATTCAAAAATAAATAAACTAACAAATTAATTCGTCATAACAAAAGTTATACATAGAAACATCTACCTCGGACATTGACGGACCCCCAGAAAATGGTGCAAAACCTCGTTCGCACAGCAAATGCACCTGTAGGAAGCCAAAAACATCATCCGCAAATAAAATTGAACCAACAAAACAAGATTAACCCCTAAAATAATAACCATAATGATGATAACACCAAAAACAACAACATACTACCACAAGGGGGGTTGCGGGTCCGTCGGACCAGGGGTGCGTTGGTGTTGTGCGGGCGGGGTGCTGTAGCAGGTGTATGAAATGGAAGTGGAGTTGGGCACGGCAGGCCGGGGTGAAGGACGAGCAGGCAGGGTGTATGGCTGGTGGAGAGGGTTGTGTCGTGGGTGGCAGGCTGTAGGGAAGAGGCACGAGAGGCTAGCAGAGAAGGCCGACGATGTTGGCTGGGTGAACCGCCAGAGGCGACAGGGAGAGGGAGAACAGGGAGTGCAAGGTTGGGGTTCGGCGAGGTAGTCATCGCTAGAGCAGGCTGAACACAGGAGGAGCCCGAGGGAGGTGGGGTGTAGGGTCTCTGGCGAGCGCGCAACACATAGCGCGGGTGGCAGGAGGCGGTGAGGCTGAGGGCAGGGCGATGACAGCGGAGGGCGAGGCGGCGAGTGCGAAGTGGTCTAGAGGCGGTGGGTGCAGAGAGGTCCATAGGAGGAGGGTGCACAGAGGGCCAGAGGTGAGGCCTACTGCTCAAGAGGATGGTGGACAGGGGATGAAGAAGGGGGAGGGGCGTCGTGCAGGTAAAATAGGTTTCATGGTTTTATTTTTCATTTTATTATATAAATAATAATAATATTAATAATACCAATACAACAATAAAATACCAGAATAATAAAAATAGAATTAACAATAATAAGGATAATATAAATGAAATTAATTAACAATAAAAAATAATTATAAAAACAATAAGAAGAACAATAATAATTTTTCTAATCATAATAATAATAATAATAATAATAATAATAAGAATAATAATAATAATAAAGTTGATAATAACAAAAAATATTATAAATAAAAATAATAACAATAATAACACATTATTGATATTAACATTATCAATTACATAAAAACATTATTATTATTGCAATTGAAACATTTAACCAACTTTATATACATAAACATTATTTATTTAAATCGTTAGATACTTGCACAGTCACCCGACTAACTACGCGACCACCGCCTACTGTGCGGTGACCACGCACGGGTCTGAAACCCACGAAAGATATTAATTGATAAAAAAATTAATATGGGACCCAACTTTAACCTTGGAACAAGGACCCGGAGCCAAGTACTGATAAAATAAATATTAATTAAAAAGTCGGGGTGTGACAATTCTCCCCACCACAGACACTTTCTTCCTCAGAAAGTCACCCAACTAAACAATAAATAAAACAAGAGACCATGTTCAGTTGAAACTGAAAGAAACCACAATATAAGAAGATGGGAGAACACAAGAGTGTTCTCCCCACCATAATAATTCAACCAGTGTGGAAATTTAATACCCAAATATACCACCCCAGGAATGGGGGGGGGTCAACGTGGAAACTCCCAACCGATCCAGACTAACCTCTATAGCATGAGCGAAACAATACCACCACTGAAACATGGAACTCTCAACTCAGACCAAAGAAAGCCCGATCACTAGAGAAAAACATCCGAGCAAAAATTAACCCAAGCAGTAAACCCGAGAGTAACCACTAGACTTGACTCCTCCACAGGCACTTACCTCTCCAAACAAACACTGCTAAACCAAGATCGACCCATACAAGGGCCAAGCAGACTCTTAAGGAAAACTCACAAATCAGAAAACCCTAACCAGACAAAAAAACTATTTAGATTACACTAGAGTATGTCTGTCATAACTCCACGTCAAAACAATGATCTTACCACAACTTCAAAACGTTAACAACAGAAAAACAAGAATGAAAAGACTATAAATGTTCCACCGCCAACACATAACACAAAATCCAATCCTAGGCTTCACAACCCTAACAACTCCTGACAGCGCACCAGCTTCACCCCAGGACCTATGGTTGGGGCTCTGATGGCCGAAGAATTTCCTACCTCACTGTCAGGCATAAGAATTTCTCTGGTCACAACACCTTCTTTAAGAAACACTTCCTAAAAATTTTCTCTAAATGACTCAGGTACCTACAATGATGACACATCTTTGGGGGGATGCGACATAATGGATTCATGTGCCTGAACCTACCACACTGGTGGCACACCACTGAACGGTTTGACAGACTAGAAACCAAAACCACTGCAGATTTCTCCTTAGAAACTGGTCCCTCTGGCACACTCTACTCTCTAGGTGGGTAACCTTCTTGAGTAACTAGATATGTCAGATCTTCAAGCACTAGCGCCCTGGAGATGAATTCAACTAATAACACCTCATCTACCAACTTCTCAAAACGATGGTCCCTATAAGGGAGGACTCAATCCTTGATCTCTAGAAAAAAACCCTCGATTAAGAGGGAAGTCTTTATCAATCCCTACAATGCTACTTTGGGAGAAAATTACACAAGCACTTTGAAATGGTCAACATATTCCTTCACCATCTGTTGGACATATTGAATATGCATGAGATCATCCCTTTTCTTTGTCTTTACCTCTTTATGTATAAAACATCAGATGAAGACGGATATAAAGACATCCCACGTCATCCCAACTTGCATTGACGATGGGGCGATCAACTCCCATACGTCCAGAGATGGACCTTAAAATAGTCACAAAATAACACGTGCTCTGATAGCTTCGAGAGTTCCCAATATCCTA
This sequence comes from Viscum album, assembly GCA_963277665.1. NCBI lineage: Eukaryota > Viridiplantae > Streptophyta > Magnoliopsida > Santalales > Viscaceae > Viscum > Viscum album. Next base: position 859,300,593 of record OY728143.1, on the reverse strand, counting down.
AAAGCACACTCAACCTCTTAGAAACACATAACTACTTTTAACAGACCCCGATTACCATCAAGTACAGACAATTTCCAAGAAAGAACCAAAAACTGGGCATGACTTATCGAAAAATCTGGGGAACTTTCTGGGTGGAATTTTCTTAACAACATATGAAACACAGAACCAAAACCAATATCAAGCCGAATCGATATCATTGAAATAATTTTCATCCAAAAACACCCAACTCAAAAACCAAACAAATACCAACACAACACAAAAATCCATTTTTATTTTATATTTCAAAACTGCCTTCTTTGAAGGCCATTTTCCAAATACCAAACCCACTTTTCAAACCAATTTAAATTTTTTCAAAAAAAAAACATGGTCAAGACTTTACTTCCAAGTGTACACCCTAGTAATCCCATAAACCGTTTCACATGTATTCATCCGCTTTCATCCATACGCACCAACTTACACTTCACATGCATTTCCTCACATGTGAAAACATTCAAAAAGAGTACTCAAGGTTTCACCCAAACCATATCTCTACTAGTTCTAAGTGACCACCGGATTTTTAGGCCAAGAGATTTCAGTTTTAAAAAAATCCCTTTCACAAATTTTAACCAATTTAAAAGAAAATTATTTAATTTGAAAAACCCTTTTTTTATTTTCAAAGGTTCACTTACACCCACAAGAACCAAGACAACACACAACTTGCATCAAATCACTAAAGAGAGGGACTAGTAGTAATGCTTAACCTAGCGACATGGTAGTAGGACATGCCAAAGTAAGATTAAATGACTAGGAAGAACTTAAACCGTGTACGCAGACTCCACATGGGTCACTACTCCATGTACAATCACAATGTAACATCGATTTTCCTCCATTATCACCCCTCAATCCAACAAAAACCAGAACAAGACAAGAACTCAATTCCCAGACTACCCCTAGCGACTCGAGATTCAGAACGGGCAAGGGTTCATGACGTCCTTCCTATACCTACCTCTCGAGTCCTGATAGTCCTAATATCAATCTACCGGACATCCCAAATAACAAGGGCCACCTCTGATACCATTTTTTCATGAACCAACCTGGGTCGACCCTGAACTAGTCACCCGATCCGGTCGGCGACATGGCCCGAGGGGTGTTCCCGATCCCCACGGGCTGGAAACTAGTGTCGGGCATCAAAACTAAACATGAGGGAACGATTTGGCCGATAAATTAAAGACATGTAAAGCAGGGGAAAAAGGTAGAATAATTCAAGGCAAATAAATGACACTAAAAAGGGAGAAAAACCAACAACAAAAAACTAACCGGACCACGAACAAAACTCCTCGTGACTCTGAGAGTCACTCACTAGTCCACAACAAACTCTTGCCGATAGCTAGAGAGATCAAGTCAAACCTGCAACAAAACTAAAAATAGGAAAACACTATAGGTATGAGTATTAAAACTCAACAGGCATGCCCAACAAACTATTCCCAATGCACTACCTTTAAAAAATGAAAATTACTCTTTCCAGGTTTAAACTAAATTATACAAAATATGGGTTTTCACACACACACTTCCATTTCTAAAACAAGTAATAGTATATTTCCCTTTTTAATTTAAGGGAAAAAAGTTTAACGATTTAAAGAAAGAGGTGTGTTGCATTTTTAAACATTTTTTTTGAGAAAGTTAGAAATTCAAAATTGAATTATTAATCAAATGGAAAACCACACAGAACACACACTAAGGGAAATAGAAGAGAAGTGGCACACATGCACCAGCAACCGAATATGAACTCTCAATCATCCTCCACATAAAAATAAACACTAAAGAAAACATGGGTCGAACCTAGGAGCTTGTGAACAATCCAGAACATACCATACATCTGACTCATCCTGAAGGCATGCCTACTATCGATGACGTCATAACTCCCTAACGCCCGGTGTTTCCCTACACAGCCTAACCGATGGGCCCAATCCCCTAGCAGAGTCTCATTCTTACTAGGGGCCACTAGCCAGTGCGTAATCTAAACTAGTGCGGAAATCATTCCCATAAGATTCACTTACTTTTCCAAGTTCCCATGTCAACACATATAATAAAAAGGAAAAGGTTGAGTCAAAAAAGTCAATAAAGTAGCACAAACATCACAAACAAATCATGCAGTCAACGTACACCAAATATCACCTCTCAGTCACCCCAAATAGAGTTTTCCAAAATAATTTATTTTATTAAAGTGACAAACATGCCTTAACCAATTTTATGGAAAATCTTAATTTTTCAAGTGAACCAAACAACTTGTTCGCGCTTCAAAATATATCATTTATCCATAAAACAGAACTACAATTAAAATTCTGTGAATTATGTTTAAAGGCCAAATGCGCATTCTTTCACTACTGGGTGTCCGCTCATCATGAAAATTTTTCAAGTGTCATGTATAAAATAAACAGCTCTTTTTACACCAAATAATCATTTAAAAAATAATTATCAAATATTATTTCACATTTATTAAAATTAATAAAATATCAATCAATTAATAAATTCTGAATTTAAAGGCGAGCATAGTGGGGGAACTACATCAACTCGCTATCCAAACACAATGGCACGTCACGCCTCGCACAGACGCACAAACACGCGCAAGCCGATGACCGCAGTGTCGCGGGGTTACCTCTACAACACACTGAGACAAACACACAACAACTGAAAACACATAACCAATGACTTAGAACAAACCAAATGAACAAACAGTGCAAAAGAACCAGCACGACATGTTTTGAAAACACAACTCACACCATCAACACTATTTATTAAACCCCTTTTAAAATCCACAAAGTGTTTACAAAAACCACACAATGCCAAAATAGCTAACTAATTATTTTAAAGAGCCACTGGGACATTTATAGAATGCACTAGAGTGCAAAACCAGACAAAATTGCACAACACGATGAAATTAACATTTAAAATCACGTACACATAAACACGTTTTCAAAACCAAATTTGTAGTATCCAAGTTATTTAATATATCATTTAATATTTTATAAACCAATTCCATGAAATACCACAAGGTGTTATATCAAAACACTCAAATAATCCTTTTAAACCAAACACACACAAAAACCTACCCCAAACATGTTTCTCATTTCATACACAATTTAATAAACTATTAAAATTGTTTATAAAAAAAATTCAAGAAGTTCCACAAGGCTTTTTCCCCAAAAACACACCCAACATCCTGTTTTAAGACCTACCGTACACAAACACCAAATTAAAACATGATTCGCAACCTCAAAATAACTTAATAAACCAACCTCACAACTTATTATATAATCTTAAGTGGCACAAAAAGGGTTTACATATGAAACACATCCACAAACATGAAATTCACCCTTTGCACGTTCTAACGAAGCATTTTAACAGTTTATAAAACACTAATAAAAATCTCAATATGGGTTTTCACAGGAAATTGAACGCATAATGCATAAACATGCTGCTAACAAGTCAAAAGTATATTAAATATCAAACAAAATCAGATTCTCAGCACGCAAAATAATAAATAAACATGCTAAAATAATTAAACTCACAAATTAATTCATCAAAAAAAAGTTATACATGGAAACAACTACCTCGGACATTGACGGACCACCCCAAAATGGTGCGAAACCTCGTTTGCACCACAACCGCACCTACAGGAAGCCAAAACCACTATCTGCAAATAAAATTGAACAGACTAAAACAATATTAACCCCTAAAATAATAACCCTAATGAAGATAACACTAAAAACAACAACATACTACCACAAGGGGGTTGTGGGTTCGCCGAACCAGGGGGTGCGTCGGCATTGTGCGGGCGGGGTGCTATAGCAGGTGTGCGGAATGGAAGGGGAGTTGGGCGCGGCAGGCCGGGGCGAAGGCTGAGCAGGCAGGGTAGACGACCAGTGGAGAGGGGTGTGCCATGGGTGGCGATCTGCTAGGCAGAGGCATGCAAGACCAGAAAAGGAGGCCGACGAGGTTGGCTGGGCGAACCACGAGAGGTGATGTGGGGAGGGAGAACAAGGAGTGCGGGGCTGTAGTTCGAGGAGGCTCTCACCGCCAGAGCAGGCTGGATGCAGGAGGATCCCGAGGGAGGCGGGGTGCAGGGTCATGGTCGAGCGCGCAACGCAGGTGGTAGGAGGCAGCGAGGCTGAGGGTAGGGCAAGGACAACAGAGGGCTAGGGGGCGGGTGCCGAGATGTCCAGAGGTGGTGGGTGCGGAGAGGTCCAGAGGCAGCAGGTGCGGAGAGGGCCAGAGGCGAGGCCTGTTACTCAGGAGGATGGCATACATGGGATGAAGAAGGGGGGGGGGGTAGAATAGGGTTTGGGGTTTTTTAATTTTGTTATATAAATAATAATAATATTAATAATATCAATATTAATAATAATAACAATAAAATACAAGAATAATAACAATAGAATTAACAATAATAAGTATAATATTAATTAAATTTATTAACAGTAAAATAATAATAATAATAATTATAAAAACAATAAGAAGAACAATAATAATATTTCTAATAATAATAATAATAATAATAAAGATGATAATAACAAAAAATAATATAATTAAAAATAATAACAATAATAATACATTATTGATATTAGCATTATCAATTACATAATAACATTATTATTATTGAAATTGATCCATTTAACCCACTTTATTTACATAAAATTTACTTATTTTAATCGTTAGATACTTGCACAGACACCCAGCTAACTACACGACCACCGCCCACTGTGGAGTGACCGCGCACGGGTCTAAAACCCACGAGAGATATTAAATGACAAAAAAAATTAATCCGGTACCCAGCTCGGCACTTGGTGCGAGGACCGAAATCCAAGTAATACTAAAATAAAGATTAATTAAAATGTCGGGGTGTGACACATAACTTCTTATAACACCTGCATAATACCTGTGGTTAAGGTGTGTGATGGTGATAGACTCTTGGGGCGGCTTGGCTAACATCGCTCGGGTGGTAATCTCAGTTAACATCCAATTATCACATAAGAGATTCCATTCAAGTATAACGTTTTGACGCTTGGTTTGGGCTTAGTCAAGTGTGAAGACTAGTGATTCTACCTCCTTTTTGATCTCTGAAAAATGGGCTTCGTATAGAGAAATTCTACCAGATGAGGCCATTGCTTCCATTGTCTGAGTAAATTGGATTTTTTAAAAATCCTATATTTATACTAATCATGTGATCACTATTCAACGACTATATTAGCAATGGTGAAAATTCATAACATTATTTTAAAATACAAAAACATAAAACCAAGGAAGTGAATATATTTTATATAACCATTTTACATAATAAGAAATTTAATTTGATCAAGAGAAATTTTCATTAATAAACATTTGTGTCATTACAATCTTCCGACCATAAGAAATTTCAGCCCCAAAATTTTCTTTTTCCATGCTAAAACAGATGAGGGTACTCTGATTCATAATTTTCTTCGATTCCCACGTTTCTTCTTCCCAATTGTGGTTTCACCACAACTCCTTGATGGGGGTAATTTAATTATTTTTTAGAACATAATCCTTATGATCTAAGATCATCACTCTCTTCTATTCATATTAGAGGTCATTCTCCAATGGTAAAACCTATGGATTGAGTTTAGGTGATGATTCTGGTATGTACTTCCTCAAGAGTGATACATAGAATATATATTGTAATTGAGATATGTTTGGTGGGAGTGCTAGTCGATACGCCTCTGATCTAATGCAATCAAGGATCTCAGAAGGGCTGATGTACCTTTGACTAATAAAAACATTCTTCCAAAATCTCATAACTCTCTTACATGAGGATATGAAGAGGAAGACCATATCCCCAACATCAAACACTTAGTATCATCAAAAATTACCAGCATAGCTCTTTTGTCAACTCTGAGCAGCTTTAATGTGCAGCTAGATGGTATTAACCTTCTCCACCATTTCATTGACCGTTTCTGGAACTAGAATTTTTAGCTCTCCAACTTCATCCCAATATGCAATTGTTCTTCACATATTCCCATAAAGAGATCCATAAGGAGCCATTTGGATTCTTGAGTGGAAACTGTTATTATAAGAGAACACTTCACAAGAATAATTTTTTTCCCATCCTCCTTGGATATACATTGATCATGCTCTCAACATGGCCTCAAGTGTTTGGATAGTCCGATCAGATTAGACATCAGTTTGAGGATGATAAACCATATTGATGATTAGCTCAGTATTCGGAGCATATTGGGGAATCTTTCAGAACATAGAGGTTAATATTTTATCTCAATCGGATACAATAGATAGTGGTAGTCCATCCATCCTTACCACTTCACTAATGTATATCCATTCCATTTGATCCAATGATAAATCCTCCCAAATTGCATAGAAGTGTGCAGTCTTTGTAAGATGTTCCACAACAACCCATATAGCATTGTTTCCTTTGGATGACTTCGGAAGTCCGGTGACAAAGTACATAATGATGTTCTACTATTTACATTTTGGTATGGGAAATGGTTTCATAACCCAATTAGACATCTACCTCCCAACCTTCACAATCTGACATACCAGACTCCTTGATGTTTACTAAAATATCTCATTCTTCATGTTATACCACCAATAATTCCCTCAGTGATCTTGACACATCATTGTGTTTCATAGGAGAGTTGAGAAATTCAAACAATGTGCATCATCCAAAAGATCCTTCTTTATCTCCAAATTTGATGGAACACATAGAATTGACTCATATCTCACAATTCCATCTTCATTAACATTGAACTCTGATTATTTTTCTTTTCTGATAGTTTACATTTTTTTCCAAATTCCCACGTCATCATTTTGATCATCCTTTAACCTTTCCAAAAGGGATAGTTGAGAAAAAATTTGTGAAAGGATTGATTATATTCCCTTCTTTATGATTCCCTTGTCCATCTTCATCAAATATAAGAAGATTAGATTCTTTTCAATTCACATCAATGAACGAATTATTGGGTCCTTTATACATAGAGTATCTTCCACCTTGTTCACATTCCCAGGGTGGTAATAGATTGAGAAGACATAGTCATTAATCATCTCTAACCATCTTCATTGGCACATATTCATCTCATTCTGTGTGAATATATACTTTAGGCTTTTGTGATCCATATATATTTCACACTTCTCCAAAAAGAATTAATGTCGATAAATTTTAATAGAAATGATTACTTTAGCCTACTACATATCATAATATGGATAGTTTTTCTCAAGAACATTCAATTGAATTGAAGCATATGCAATGAATTTTTCATTTTTCATCAACACATAGCCTAATCCCTTCTTTGAAGCATCACTAAATACTACAAAAAGGTCTCCACTTCCAGGTAATGTGTTCACAGGAGCAGTTATAATCCTCATTTTCAACTCCTTAAAGCTATCATTTCATTCATCACTCTAAGAAAACTTGATTCCCTTTATAGATAACTTGGTAATAGGGTTTGAAAATTGTGAGATGTTTCTCACAAATCAGTGATAATAACCATCTAAACCCAAAAATCAATAGATATTTATCATTGATGTTGGCCTCCTCCATCCTTGAATTGTAGTTGTATTTAAGGGATCCATAGATATAACATTTTTTGTGATGTTATGAACCAATAATGATAATTCCTTCCAACAAAACTCACACTCATTGTACATTCCATAGAGCTTCTCCTTTCTCAAGGTATCTAGTACAGTGCATTGTTTCTCCCCATGCTACTCCTTGGTTTTGGAGTATATTTAAAGATAGTCTATAAATACCACCCAAAATTTGTTCAGGTAATCTCTAAAGACTCTATTCATTAAGTATATGAAGATTTTTGGATCATTAGTGAGTCCAAAAGGCATTACTATGAATTCATAGAACCCATACCTTGTACGAAATGCAATCTTGGGCATATCCACCTTCTTCACCCTTACTTGGTAATATCCCAACCGCAAAGCCAGTTTGGAGAAGTATTTATCTCCACGTAGCTGATCAAACAAGTCATCAATTTGTGGAATAGTATACTTGTTCATTATCATGATTTTTTACCTCACAATAATCAATGCAATGGTGTATTGACCCATTATTCTTCTTGATGAAGAGGACTGGTGCACCCCATGGTAAATCCCTTGGGCATATAAACCCCTTATCTAGATTCTCTTGTAGTTGTTTATTTATCTCAAAAAGATCTATAATAGTCATCCCAAATGATGTCCTGGATATTACCAAATCCTAAAGTATAATATCAATCAAGAATTCAATATATCTTCTAGGAGGAAGACCATGCAATTCCTTGGGAAACACATCGGTGAATTCCTCCATAATAGGAATGTCTTCATGGATGGCTGCTTACATAAACTAAATCATCTAAGCAAGATACACATGATTATAGGGTAGTAATATCCATGCTAGAGATTATGGTGGTAAATAAGATTCATCCTCCTCATTTCACTTGTATAGAATCGTTGTTAGATTCTCCATATGGAGAGTGAATTCCCTCTCACTGCAATTTATGTCGGCTTTAAATAGGGAAATCCAATCCATGCCACTAATTTAATTAAATTTCACCAGAGAGAGTATGGGGTGGTTCCCTGGGAAGTTAAATCAACAAATTGTGACGGGAGATAAGTTATATTCATAGGATGCAATGATTTAACCATTTGAAATTCTCACTGAAATGTCTACTTCCATTAATTCTGGTGGTGTTGGGATTGTTCTACTAAACATTCAGTATATAAAAGAATGAATAGAACAAGGATCAAAAAGTAAATTCTCTATTATTGAATGAATAACTAGTGTACCTATCACCACATCATTATTGGGGTTCACTTTAGGAGTAGTGATGGAAAAATCTCACCCTTGTTGCATTGGAAGTTGTTAGTTGCTTCCGAAAACCCTTGTCATAGGGAACTAGTTTGAAACATTCCCTGGTTCTTTTCAGTTGAAGAAATGAACAAGGTGTTGAGGGTCGAACAAATCAATTCTCACCTCTATCCCAACATCTTGTTTTTATTGTTGACAATTAATGGACACTTTTCCTTCTATTCTACACCCAAACCAGTTCCTCATCCCCTTTTGAAAATTTTTAGGGTGATTCTTTCTGATCCTTTGGAATGTGGGGTAATGGAATTTCTTAACACCGTTGGATTTATCCATCGGACTCCCAGGATTGAATTCCAATTTCTGCTTATTATCCCCATGACACCCCTGAGATTTTCCAATCTCTATTTTGAATTTGAGGGAACATCGTACAATTTTCACATAGCTATCTAAGTCATAGATCGCTAGGGCTTTTCATAGGTTAGGTTATATCCCACCAAAGAGGGTGCCAACCTTGAATTAGGGGGTAATGAAAAAGATGGAGGCATATTGTATAGGCATTATCTTGTTTTACTCATACGCTCTGATGGATTCATCGTTTTTTTTCTTGAGGGCAAGGAAGTCCCTTTCTAAATTATGTTAGTGGTTGTGAGGAAAATATTTATCGAAAAACATTTTTTGGAAATCCATCCATTTAAATGCCTCAATCTCTTCCTTAGAATTCCTATTTTTGATCAATGTCAACATTGATCAGCTTCACCCTCCATACGATAAGCTTCTAGAAGAACCTTCTCTTTTTTAGATCATTGAAGGATGGAGAAGATATTCTCGATGGAGTTGATCGATTGTTAGGAAATTGAGGTATCAGATGATCCATTAAAAGTAGGAGTCCTCTATCTCATAAAGCACCTGATTGCGGCTTGTTCATTCTATGGGGGGGGGGGGGGTGGACGTTCCTCTTGACCCATGTTTGGATTCAAACCTAGAGTTAACTGAGAGAGTATCTTTACAAGTATTCTGATTCCGACTCTTATCGGATTGAGCATCTCATTATAACTTCCAACACATTAATCTTCACAACAATTGTCAGCTCAATTACACTTATTACTGGACATTGGATAGAATAAAACGAAAGATATGGGTAACACATAATGGGGAATCCAATGAAAAAAATGGATAGCTTATAAATTACATTTATTTCCTTAACTGATGAATTTATAGGCTTCAATATATGTTATCCTTGATCTACTTCCCAACATATATTCTTATGGGAATTTTTTTATTCACATAATAATGGTTCATTCTATGCTTATAAACATTACAAAGAATTTCCCCTGTGAGTGTCATAACCAAGTGTGAAAAAAGGCCTATTTTCGTGCACCCATTCCTATTCGAGTCTAGCTCAATGTGGTGTTTTCGCATTTTATTACTAGATACATCTGTTCTAGAGCTTCCACTAATAGTTCATATCTAGAGAGGGATATATTTTTCTGATAAACAACTTACTATACTCACTATAATTTAGGGGTGTTTTTTATAGTTAGTATTATCCCTAATTATTTCACTAAGGTTTTATAATATTAATAACAAAAATAACTAAACATATCCTTTGATACCTACTATAACAACCTTACTCATTATTACACACATAAACATGATTTATTATATAAACATGCACATAAGAAAAATATAAGGATTGAGAGGTCTAGGGTCTTGTGAAATTAGGAATATTACATAACAACATAGAACATAAAATACAACATCTTTATTGAAAACTTATTTTACATTACAACAACATTTATTCGTACCTATTATTACATGGGATAACATGAGGACATGCATAATAAAAGGGTGATCTATAAAGCCCAGTAAGGGCGTAAAAATGGAATAACTAGAATAATATAGTACATGTTAGGAAATAGGCATATCAATGAAGAAAAATAGAAACATGAACATAAAGGTATTATATAGCATGATTATCATAACATGGAAATGTGGCAACAACATTTAACATGATTGTAGCATGAGCCAAGGCTCATTGCACATGGATGATGAGTAAACCCTCATTTCACTTGTATTAGAATGAGTAAACACTCATTTTACTTAAATTATAATGAGTAAACCCTCATTTCACTTAATGTGTCAAGATACTAATCTTTACCCAATGCATTAGAGCACTATCCCGATGTACCATTTACAAACATTTCATTTCATGCATAAGTGTGCCACATAGATCATACAAAATGGATTCATTAAACATAATAATTTATTCCAAGAAAAGTAGATGTGGAATATATAAATGTAAGTACTCAATAAACAATTACATGTGATTAATGTTGAATACCATTGATAGAGAAATGTGTCTGGTATTCACTTACATTATGATTTTGGCATGGAAATTTTGGTGTAACTTCAGCGGAAGAATGACGTCTACTAGAAATCGTAAAATGGGTTGATGAGAGATAAATGGGTCTCTCATAATTTAAACATGAAATGGAATGTAAGGGGTTTATGAAATAAAATATCCCAACATGTGTAAGGGAATTTATATGCATAATATAATATAATTGTTTGAATGTAAATGAGGAGAGAGAAACCCCATATGGAATTTTGGCATGGTTACAGATGTAAATGGGAGGGATTAATTAGAGATAAATGGGTCTCTAATCATTCCTAAATAACGAGGGATGTGTAGGGGAGGTGAAAAATCATGAGCCAACATTTTTATTTGAAAATATACAGTTATAAAAATAGAAAATAATTGGAAAAAAAATGAGAATAGAAAAATACCTAACTTGGAAGACTAATCCCAAAGGATTGGGAGAGGTATGAGAGAGGCTTCTTGGGAGCTTGGAGTGCCTTTAGAGGATAATATAGAGAGGAGGGCCGAGGCTTATTGAGCTCCATGTTTTTCCCCACGGTTTTTTTCCAAGGGGATTGGAAAAAAATTATTTTATAAGGCCAATGGCCGAACTTATAAAAAATATTAGGCTTTCTTATTTGGAGGTGAGTCACACTCTTAATGAAATCATTTTATAAATTTAAAATATTTTATAAGCCTTGAATGGTCCACTAAAGAATCATATAATTAAGAAAACAAATCTAAAATCACAGTATTTTAATATTAACACATATATTGGTCGAAAATAAATTTTATAGTATTTTTAAGACATCACTATTAGGTCATTAGGATTTTATAAAACACATTATATATTTAAATGGTATTTAATTTTTTCCCAAAAAGTTGACTGTCTCAAAAAATAATGAAAATTTCACTGTTAGATAATTTTTATGTTCTAAATCCAAAAAAAATATTTATTTTATATAAATAATTTTTTAAATATGTGAGTTTTCAATTTTCAAATAAAACTGACATTTATTGAAAATTTCTGGGGTTTGACAATTTTTTTTTCAAACCTTAAAAAAAATTTCAATTGTACTCATCAAAAAATATATGACCATTTATATTTAATAAAAACTAATTTAGTAACAATATTTTATTAAAATATTACTTAATTCAAAAATAAATTTAGTCATCAAAATTTCTTTATTAATTTATTAGTAAGTAAAAAAAATATTTTTGCATTAAAACCCATTTACAATGTAAAAATAAGAAAATGAATGTATATTCATTATAAAAAAATAAGTAAAATAATCATAGTTCTAGGGTCTTGTTACATAACCCCTTATAACACCTTCATAAGACTTAAAGGTAAGGTGTGTGATGGTGAGAGACTCTTTGGGTCGCACAAATAACATCTCTCGGGTGGTAATGTCTATTTACTTCCATTTCTATCGTATGTGGTTCTATTCAATATTAATGTGTTGAAGATCCTCTTGGTATTAGTCAAGAGATAATACTTTTGATGCTACCTCCTTTCTAAGCTACAAAAACTGGGCTTTGTATGGAGCAATTCTACTAGATGAGGCCATTGCTTCCTTTGTCTGAGTAAATTGGATTTGTTAAAGCCCTATATTTATACTAATCATGTGATCACTATTCAATGGCTATATTAAAATTGGTTACAATTCATAATGGTATTTTAAAATCTAAAAAACATAAAACAACATAAGTTCATATGTTTTATATAACCATTTTACATAATAAGATATTTAATTAGAATAAGAGGTGTTTCTATTAATAAAAGTTTGGTTCTTTACAATTTTCACCCCTTAATAAATTTCGACCATGAAATTTCCTTTTACCACACTAAAATTGATGCAAGTATCTCTGCTTAATAACATCCTCTTATTACAACGTTTCTTCTTCAAACTTGTGGTTTTTCCACAACACCTTGACGAGGGGCGTTGCCTTATTTCATAGAACATTTTCCCTATCATCTAAGATCATGACTGACTTCTCTTCATAAAAGATTTCATTATCCAGTGGGACCACTTCTAGATTTAATACATGTGATGGGTCAGGTATGTACTTCTTAAAGAGTGATAAATGGAACACATCATTCACTTTAGATAGGTTCATTGGGAGTTCTAGTCGATAGGCCACTATTCTAATGCAATCAAGGATCTCAAAAGTGATGATGTACCTTGGACTAAGATTTCCCTTTTTTAAAAATCTCATAACTCTATTCCACTGGGATATGTGGAGGAATAAAATGTCCCCATCATCAAACTCTATGTCTCACTGATCATTATCAACATAGCTCTTTTGTCGACTCCTGGAAGCTTTAATGTGCTGCTGGATGGTATTAGCCTTCTCCAATATTTCTTCGACCGTTTCTGGACATTGGGGTTTTTACTCCCCAACATCATCCCAACATGCTAGTGTTCTTCACCACTTCCCATAGAGGTATTCATAATAAGACATTTGGTTTCTTTAGTGGAATCTTTTATTAAAGGATAACTCAACCAAAGGAATATTTTGATCCCATACAGCTTTGTAGTACATTGAGAAAGCTCGATACATGTCCTCAAGTGTTTGGATAGTCCGATCATATTGGAAATCAGTTTGAGGATGATTAACCATACTAAGGATTATCTCAGTATTCAGAGAATGTTGGAGACTCTTCTTGAATGTAGAGGTGTTTCATGGATCTCGATTGGATAAAATAGATAGCAGTACTCCATGCATCTTTACTACTTCTCTGATTTATATCTGTGCTAGTTGATCCAATGTGAAATCCTCCAAATTGCAATGTAGTGTGAAGAATTTGTTAGGCAATCTATAATAACTCAGATAGCATTGTTTCCATTAGACGTATTTGGAAGTCTGGTTACAAAGTCCATGACAATGTTCTTCCATTTCCATGTTGGTATGGGTAATGGTTGCATCATCCCTTTAGACTTATACCCCCCATCCTTCACTTATTGTCTTACCAGGAACAATGATGTATACTCAACGATCTTCTTCTTCATGTTATCCCACCAGTAATGCACTCAGAGATCTCAATACATATTTGTGTTTCCTGGGTGAATGATGAAATTTGAACTATATGCCTCATCCAAAAGTTACTTCTTTAACTCTTGATTTATGGAACACTTAGTCTTGACCTAAATCTCACAACTCCTTCTTAATTGACATTGAACTCCAAGGATTTATCTTTTTTGATTGTTTTCACATTCTTCTGAATTACCACATCATCATTTCTAGCATCCTTTAACCTTTCAAAAGGGAGGGTTGAGAAATCATTTAGGAATGGATTTATGATGTTCCCGTATTTATGATTCCCATGTCCATATTCATAAAATATAATAATATTGGACCCTTTTCAATTCTCATCAATGATTGAAACTATGGGTCCTTTCTACTTAGAGAAAATACCACCTTGTTCTATTTCCCAGGGTGGTAATGGAATGAGTAGTCATAGTCATTGATTAGCTCTAACCATCTACATTGGAGCATATTCATATCTTTCTATGTGAGTTTATAATTGAGGCTTTTGTGATCCGTATATATTTCATAGATCTCCCTAAAGAGTTAATTTCTCCAAATTTTTAATGAAATGATTTATGTATCCTACAATAGATCATGTGTTGGATATTATTTCTCATGAAATTTCAATTTCCTTGAAGCATAGAAAATGAATTTGATATTTTTCATCAACACATATCCCATGCCCTTCTTCGACGCATCACTAAATACAACAATGAGTTATCTACTTGTGGGTAATGTGAGAATGAGCGTAGTGATAATCCTTCTTTTCAAATCTGTAAATCTATCTTCGAATTCATCACACCAAAAAAAATTTAATCCCTTCCGAGTTAGCTTGGTAATAGGGTTTGAAAATCTGGAGAAGTTTCTCATAAATTTAGAATAATATCTAGCTAACCCCAGGAAGCTACATAAATCTGTCATTGATGTTGGCCTTCGCCATCCCTCAATGCTAGCTGTCTAGGAGGGATCCACAGATATCCCATTACTTGTGATGATATTTCCAAAGAATGGGAATTACTTCAACCAAAACTCACAGTTATTGTACTTTTCATTGAGATTCTCCTTTCGTAAGGTCTCTAGTATAGATCATAGATGCTCTCCATGCTCCTCCTTTGATTTAGAGTATATTAGAATAGATTCTATAAAGGCTACCACAAATACGTATTGTTAATCTTGAAAGATTCTATTCATCAAGTCCATAATTATTTCTAGAGGATTAGTGAGTCTTAATGGCATTACTATGAATTCTTAGTGGTTGTACGTTGTACGAAAAGAAGTCTTGGGGATATCCTCCTTCTCCACCCTCACTTGGTAATATCCCAACTGCTAATCCACCATGGAGAAATATTGTGATCCACATAGTTTATCTAACATGTAATCAATTTGTGTTAGAAGATACTTGTTATTTATCATGATTTTTTTGAGCTCAAAATAATTAATTAAATGGCACATTGACTCATCCTTCTTCTTGATGAAGAGGACTGGTGCACCCCATGGTGAAGCACTTGGGCATATAAACCCCTTATTTAGATTCTCTTGTAGTTCTTTCTTTAGCCCCTCAAGCTACACAACATCCATTCTATACAGAGTCATGAATATTTTTAATGCCCCAAGCAAAATATCAATTGTGAATTCAACATCTATCCAAGGAGGAAGATCCTAAAATTCCTCACAGCATTGGGATTTCCATGACAGAAATTAATGACCAGGTGAACTTCTCTTCCACAAATAAAATAGTTCCTCTCCCCCTTCAAGAAATTTCTGGGGAGCTTCTTTCCATACCTTTGGAAAGTGGGGTGTAATAATTTCTTAACACCATTAGATTTATCCATAAGACTTTCAGAATTAAATTCCACGTTTTTCTTTGTATCCCCATGAAACACCACAGATTTTCTGATCTCCATTTTTACTATGAGGGAACATCATAAAATTTCATCATATCTATATAAGTCACTAATTTCTATGGATTTACTTAGGATAGGTTTTATCCCACCAATTTGGTCGTCAACCATGCATCCAGGGGTAACAAAAAATCTAGAGGCGTATCGTGAAAGTCTTGTGAATTTTTCCTCCTATATTCCGATGTAATCGTCATATTTTTTCTAGAGGTCCAAGAAGTCACTTTAAAACTTATGTAGGAGGGTGTGAGGAAAATATTTATCAAAAAAACATTTTCTGGAAATCCATCCTTTCCAACACCTCGATCTCTTCCTCATATTTTTGATCAATGTCCATAATTGATCAGCTTCACTATCTAAATGTTACGCAGATAGAATAACATTCTCTTATTAATAACATTGATGGATGGATGAGATCGTCTCAATGGAGTTGATCCATTTTTTGGCGATTGAGGGATCAAATGATTCATTAAAAGTAGGAGGCCTCTATTTAATGAAGCTCTCAATTACTGCTTGTTCTTTCTTTGGGGTGGGGGTTTAAATTCCTCCTGACCCATGTTTCTATTCAAACCGTGAGTTAACTAAGAGTGTATTGTGACAAAGTTTTTGATTCCCACTCCCATCGGATAGGGCATCTCATTAGAACCGTCATCACATTGATCTTCACATCAGTTGTTAGACCGAGTCCTCCTATTACCTACCATTAGTTGTATTAAAAGGAATGATAGGGGGATAACACATAAAGGGGAATTTAATGAAAAAAATTGATATCTTATAAATTATGCTAATTTACTTAACTTATGAAATTATAGGCATCAATTTATGTTATCTGTGATCTACTTCCAAACATATATTCTTAGGGGAATTGTTTTATTCCCTTAATAATGGTTCATACTATTCTTGTGAATTTAACAAATCATATCTCCGAGGAGTGTTGTAACCAAGAGTGAAGCAAGGCCCATTTTCTTGTACTAATTCCTATTTATGTCTAGCTCAAAGCAGTGTTTTTGAGTATTACCCCTAGATATGTCACTGACGAAGCTTCCAATACTTCTTCGTATCTAGATATGAATGTATTTTATTGATAAACCACTTTATCTATAGTCACCAAAACATAGGGATATTTATATTATACTTAATATTATTTTGAAGGATTTAAATAGGGTTTTAAATCCTAATCCCAAAAATAACTAAACATATCCTTTGATACCAACTATAACAACCATGTTCTTTATTACAAAAATAAACATGATTTATTACATAAACATGCACTTAAGACAACTCTGATGATCGATATTTCTAGTTTCTTTGGAAATTAGAAAGATTACATAGCAACATAGAAAAAGGGAATAACATGAAGACTATAGAACATGTTAGTAAATAAGAATATCAACAGACACAAGAAAACATGAACATAAAGGCGTGATATGGCATAATTACTATAACATTGAGATGTGGAAACAATAATTAACAATATATTAGCATGAGCTAAGGCTCATTGAACATGGATCATGAGTAAACCCTCATTTAACTTTATTTATCATGATTAAACCCTCATTTTAATTGAATTATCATGAGTAAACCCTCATTTCTCTCAACATATCATGATACCAATCTGTACCCAATGCATTAGAGTGCTATCAGGGCACACCCTTTATAACCATTTCATTTCATGCATAAGTGTGCCACATAGATCATACTACATGGATTCATTAAACATAATAATTTATTCCATGAACAATATATGTGGAATACCTAAATTTAAGTCCAAAATCAACAAGTACATGTTTATAAAGGTGAATACCCTTGATAGAGAAATGGGTATGGTATTCACTTACACACTGATTTTGGCATGGAATGTTTGGTGTAACTTTGGCAGGACAACACAATCAAATAGAAATTTTAAAATGGGATGATGAGAGATAAATGGTTATTTAATAATTAATAAATGAAAATTAATGTATGGGGGTCCTAAAATAAAATATCCCAACATGTGTAATGAAATTTTGATTAATAATTTAAAATAATTTCTTGAATTTAAATTTGGATAGAGAAACACCTTATGAAATTTTAGCACCGTTACAGGTGTACATGGGAGGAATTAATGAGATAGAAATGGATCTATCGTTGTTATAACATAACTAGAGAAGTATAGGGAAGGATATAAATCATACCCTAACATTTTTAATCGAAAATAAAAGGGTATAACAACATAAGGGAATTTGAACAAAAATGAGAAAGGAAGAAACCCCTTACATGGAAATATGATCGAAAAGGTCTGGAGAAGTCTTTAGAGAGGCTTATTGGGATCTTTGGGAACCTTGGGAGGTTTTTAGGGAGAGGAGGGTAGATTTTGGTCAATCTATAAAGGTTTTGAGTGAATAGTAATGAGTGATTGAGTAGGTTTATATAGGAAAGGAGAGGGAATTCTTTATTATTTAGGTTTTCGAAACTACCCATTAAAATAATCACACCCACATACCATGCAATGGTTTTTCCCCTAGGTTTTGTCAAATGGTAGAGGAAAAAATTATTTTATAATTCCAATGACCAAAAAATACTAAAATATTAGTCTTGCTTATGTGGAGGTGAGTAACACTCTCAAGGAAATCATTTAAAAAAGTTAATATACTTTATAAGACTTAGAGGGTGAACTAAGGCCACAAAAAATTAACAAAAAAATATAAAATAACATTATTTTAAGGTTAAAACATATATTGGCCAATAATAATTTTTATAGTATTTTATTACTTCACTATCAGGTCATTATGATATCATAAAACACATTATATATTTAAACGGTATTTAATTTTTACCCAAAAACTTGACTGTCTCTGAAAATTATGAAAAATTAACCATTATATAATTTTGATATCCTGATTCCAAAAATGATATTAATTTTATCAAAATAATTTTATATATATTTAAACCAACAATTTTAAAATAAAACTGATATTTACTGAAAATTGATGTGTTTTTTTACAAAAAACTGTTTTCAAACCATAATAAAAATTTCAATTTTATTAATATAAAATATATGATCATTTATATTTAATAGAAATTAATATAGTAATAACATTTTATGAAAATATTATTTAATTAAAAAATCCATTAATTCATCAAAATATAATTTTTAATTGAATATTAACTGAAAATACTATTTTTTTCATTAAAAACCATTTACAATGTAACAATATTAAAATGAATGTATATTAATTAAATAAATATAATGAAAATAATCATAGTGCTAGGGTACTATTACATAACACCTTATAACACCCAAATAAGACCTATGGGTAAGGTGTGCGATGGTGACATACTCTGTGGGTGGCTTAGATAACATCGTTCGGGTGGTAATCTCTATTAACATCCACTTCTCCCAAAGGTGATTCTGTTCAAGACAAACATGTTGAAGCTTAGAAAGGTATTGGTCCAGAGTGAACCCCAATGACACTACCTCCTTTCCGAGCTCCAAAAAATGGGCTTCATATGGATAAATTCTAATGGATAAGGCCATTACTTCTATTGTCTGAGTGAATTGGATTTGTTGAAGACCTATATTTATACTAATCATGTGATCACTATTCAATGACTATATTTGAAATGGTAACAATTCATAATAGTATTTAAAAATCAAAAAATATAAAACCATTGAAGTTAATATTTATTATATGATTTTTTTTTCATAATTAGACACTTAATTGGATCAAGATAAATTTTCATTAATAAAAGTTTGGGTCATTAAACTCTTTCCATTGATAGAATTTTATTCTTACCTTGTTTAATTTACTACACTTTACATCCCATCATACTATGTTGGTTGGGATAGTGTTATCTATCATGACCTATCCCTTGGGGCCCGTGAAATGACTAACCCACCCCCCCTTCCATAGGCCAGGGGCTGGTGACTAGCACCAGAAAGATATCCCAAAAAGGGAAGGAATTTCCTATAAACCTATACACAGACTGACATGGCATATCGCACAAAGTGAACCACAAAGGAAATAATGTAGTACAACCAGCATAAAGCATCACTAATAAGACTAATGTGTGTAAAAATAACATAAAGTGGCCAGAATACGAGCCCAACTAAATGGAAAGTACAATAAAAGAAGTACAAGCTACAAAGGTTGTCCACCAAGGATCCTACCTAAAGGGTAGGTACAACTCTATGTTTGATTTCCATGCAGCACCCCACGTCAGTCAATCATGTGAGAGAACCATCTAGTCCTTGCCCCCTAAAGTCCCAGTCAAAGATGTCTGCCGTCTACACAAGACACAACAGGTGTAGGTGAAGCCCGTACAGGGGTGAGTATAACAATACTCAGTAGGGACCCAAAGACCACCAAAGGTATCTTATTAATCAATGAAAAAACACCATAAAGGAAATACCACATAGGTAATACCACCAAGAAACGTCTAAAACACATAGTACAAAGTAAAAGATGAAACTCATAGCAGGTATAACTTATGTATATAAGTAAAAATGATTGGTCATAATGCTAAATCATCTTATTCTATTAAGATTCTCTAGTGGTGATTTACACTGGGTCACTAGGGGCTGACCCGCATAGGATCAGTAGGTGCTGACCCACAAAGAATCGCTAGATGATGGACCACACATGACTTCTATGTGCTGACCCACACTGGATCACTATTCATTCTTTACATCACAACCACCCACTAGATTCCCACACTTATCACGCTTGATTCTGGGAGGATCCACTCCTCAAGACATAGGATGTACCCCAAACACCACAAACTCCCACATAGAGTAACCCCAAATCACCGTCTCATCGAAAGGGTACTGACCCAATAGAGGGCACATCCAACAGATGCCCAATCTGTAACATATGAGCATTTTTGTAAAAATGGAATAGTTGGATTCGAGTCCAATCCAACCCATCAATATGCCAATTTACACAAAAAATCAGGTATAGTATCTTAGATGGACCACCCCGTCGCAAGGGTCCCATATCCACTGAAATCACGTCAATCGAACGCTCGGTTTGAGAGATACATGCGTTTTCGTGAGATAGGGGTCAGCTAGGTTCAGGTATGATCTGATACGGTTGGCCTGACCAAGTCCACCCTGTGCCCAAACTATAGGTATATGGATCCGACCTGACCTAATAGCATTGGTACGACATGGTAGTGCATTTTCGGCTTGGTAGCGTAGGTCCAACCTGATTGGGTAGGTCCGGCCCGTGGGTTTTCCCGATCTACAAGAGGGGGACTGGCCTTTTGGCCTAGTCAGGATGTGGCTAGGAGCCACATATGGCTCCTCTATTGTCTCGGTGGAGTGATCACAGTCCTCTACATGACATGAAACATGATGTGTCTGATGTGGCTGAGCAGCCGCATCCTCCACGTCACTCGTAGACCAAGTCTTTGGGCTGACTCAATC
Source organism: Viscum album (assembly GCA_963277665.1). Taxonomy (NCBI): domain Eukaryota; kingdom Viridiplantae; phylum Streptophyta; class Magnoliopsida; order Santalales; family Viscaceae; genus Viscum; species Viscum album. The sequence continues at coordinate 859,279,093 of OY728143.1, read as the reverse complement.
AACACGGTGCCAACGTGGTGCCACAGATCACCAGTGCTGTGATCAAGCTACAGTGTCCTTCTTCATTCACCTGAGTGGCCTAAAAGTAGGCCAACATCTTTGGGCCCTTGAAGCCAGCTGGCCACAGCCCTCTACTACCACGTCTCTCCGCCTTCCTCCACCTATGACCACCGACGCGTGCCAGTAGTTTCTTTTGTGGGCCTCCAGAGTGTCTCTGGTGGATTGTTTCTCGATCTGTCTATGTCTTTGGAGTATTTAGGAAACCACCCTCACTAGGATGACCTAAAATTTTATTTTCCTCCATTTCAAGAAATCATCCATGAAGAACTCACATGTGGTGGGGCTCGAGCCTTGTTCGTGCAGGCCCAAGATCTCTCTGTTAGAAGTTTTAAAACATTGGGAGGTTCATGGATTTTAATTCAACCAACACAAGTGATAATATATTCATGGATAGAGGAATCCCAAAAGAAGTCACCCTTACACAATCATGCATAGTCCACATATTAACTTGTTTGTGGGTTAATCTGAATTTGACATTTAGAATAAGAATGAGGAAACATTAAATGGTTCAAATCCCTACCTCAGATGATGTTTATTGTCGTAGTGTTCCATCCTCATGGGTTCAAGGGGGTCAGCATCCTTTGTCTCATTATGGATTCCTCTTTCATGGTACGTCGAAGTTGATGACATTCCGCTTGTATTCATCATTCTCCATTAGAGAGAAATATCAACAGAGGTTCATCAGAGATTTTCCAACTGTTTAATTTTCCATTCTCCAACGTGTTCTTTTAATAAAAAGAAACACGTCACAAAATTTCTATTACGCTGCGACATTTAATTTTTATGCTATTTTATATATGAAAGAACATATCCATTATGTTTTCACAATGAACCATTAAGGGGATTCCATAATTTCCCCTCGTTGCCACATCATATTCATACTGTAGCGTAGTCGTCCTCCACTCAATTGTGCGAAAGAAAAATAAAATAAATTTTAAAAGTTATTTTATTATTTTTCCAAAAATCCCCATAATTTATCTTTTCCATCCATCCCTTTTCAGTCAAAGATGATTCCTTTCTAAGACTATCCCATCATTCCACATTCAACGGTCCCTCATATTTTTGATCTGAGCACTGGGTCAAAAATTAGAAAACCCCACACACATGTTTACTGAACGTATGTTAAAAAAAGTTCAAAAATCAGTTCCGGGCTCACCGGGACTCAGAATCACATGTCATCAAAGTGTACAGTCTTGAAATAATTCTATATCATTAAAGAAATTTACACAGATATTCCGAGACATTAAAATATCCCCAACATAAGGCTTTACATCACTGAAATATAAAACAATGGAAAATCAAACATTTGGGTGTACTATGAATGAATCTGAGCCTCCCACTCCCAGGTCCTATCCTAAAGCTTCTCATGCTTCCACTGAACATAAACAATAGAAATCAACCATCCATGAAGGACCCACTCATATCTATCCACTATCTTTACTGGGAACTCAAAAAACATCGCCCCGTTATCAATATCCAGCACACCCCAATCTATGACATGTGATGGATTAGGCACATATCTCCTCAGTTACAACACATGAAATAATCATGTGCCTGGTGCATCTGTGAGGGAAGATATAGGAGGTGTCCACCTTGCCAACTCTGATTAGGATCTGAAAAGGTCTGATAAACCTCAAAGATATCTTGCCGCTCTGGCCAAATCCTTATAATCCCCATTAGGTTAAGATCCAAAGGAAAACAAGGTCTCTCTCCTCCAACTCCCAGGGTCTTTAACTCCTGTCGGTATATGAATTATGCCTACTCTACGTAGTGATCATCTGATCCTGGATGACCTACACCTTCTCAGTGGTAGCCCGTACCAACTCTTGATCCATGACTGCTGACTCTCTTGGGTTTTTCTAGTATAGAGGTGATCTGTATGGTTCCCGTACAAGGCCTCAAACAGTTCCATGCCAATGTTGGAGTGATAGTTATTGTTGTATGAAAACAACACCAGGTGTAAGCGGTCCTCCCAACTGCAACTAAAATCTTGGACACCAGCACGAAGCATGTCCTTTAAGGTCTGAATGGTCTACTCCGTTTCACCAACAGTCGGGCTCTGAAAAGCTGTGCTCAAGCACAAATGAGTTCGGAATGCCTCATACAACCCCTTGAACAACTGGGATGTAAAGCATGCATCAGATTCCAAGAAATTAATCAAATGAAAAATGTGAATTCACACTATCTCCTAGACATAGAGGCATCTCATTCCCTTTACCAAATCACTAATCCATGATGGGTACAAAGTGAGACGACTTAGTGAGTCGGTCAATGATCTCCCCAATAAAATATTGGCCCTTATATGTTCATGGTAACCATTTAATGAATTCCATGAATATACCATCCCACTTCCACTATGATACCTTAGGTGGTTGTTTCATGCCTGGAGAGACCTGATGCTCAGCCTTCACTTGCTGACATGTGGGGCATCAAGAAACAATCTCTGCCATTGTTTTCTTCATCCCTAGCCACTAGTACTGACATTGGAGGCCCTGGAACATCTAATCCACACCATGATGTGCCTCCAAATGGGAAGTATGGAACTCCCTCAACCCCTCATCCCACAACATCCCTGGTACTATGGTACGTCATCTGAAAAGGATGGTGTGATCCCCATCTATCGGAAATACATTAGGAGAATTTCATGAGGATATCTGAGCATGTCAAGTCTCAAAGTCAATTTCCACAAGTTGTGCCTCCCTAACTCACTGTAATAGTGTGGTAGTGATGGTCATAGACTGGAGATAAGTTCTTCAATCACTATCTATTAAGGATATTTGTATCACGGCTAGCTGCTCGGTCTCCTAATTTAGCAGCTGAAAAGCAGAACTACTACTAAGCACGTCATCCACCACAGTCCCCTTCCCAAGAGTACAGACTATCTCAAAGACATAGTTTTGTAAGAACTCCATCCATCATCATTGTCTCAATTTCAGGTCCTTCTATGAGAAGATATACCTAAGACTCTCATTGTTGGAGTAGAAGGTAACTCGTTCACCCATCAAGTAGCGTCGCCACATCTTCAAAGAAAAGACCACATAGTTCTTCTCATGATGCCTCAACTGTCATGAGATGTAGGTGATTGAAGCCTAGTTCTACATCAGAACACAACCCAATCCAATCTCTGATGCATCAATATGTACCTGATAGTCTATTCCATCCTCTAGAAACCTCATTATGGGAGCGTTGGTCATGGTATGCCTCATTTGCTGGAAGCTCTACTAGAATTTCCCTATTCACATGAAGTGGTTTCCCTTCTTCATCAATGATATCATAGGTTCTTATAATTTATAGAATACAGAATAAAATTTATGGTAGTATCTGGACAATCCCAAGAAACTCTGCACATCAGTCAGGATTCTGGGTGGCTCCAATGATAGAACTGAATCTACCTTCATCAGATCCACTGCAACTCCAGCCTTCGAGATGGTGTGTCCTTGAAAGTGGACCTCACAAATAAATAACATTAACATATAGATCTTATCATAAATCTGGTTCTCTCAGAGTGCATCTAGGACTATCCATAGGTGTGTAGCGTGCTCCTCCAATGATGTTGGGTACCCCAAGATGTGATCAATGAAGAATACCATGAAAAAATCAAGGTATGGTTGGAAGACCCTTTTCATGAGTCTCATGAACACTTCTGGGGCATTGGTCACACTGGAAGGAATCACCAATAACTCATAGTCATCATACAAGAACCTAAAATATTTCTTCGGTTCGTCCTCATCCCGTATCCGAAGATGATGATAGCTTGATCTGAGGATGATCTTCAAGAACCACCTAGATACCCTCAGTTGATCGAAGAGGTCATCAATCCATGGAAGAAGATACTTATTCTTCATAGTCACCTGGATCAGGCACCAAAATTTCACACATAGCCTCATGCTCTTTTATGCATTCGTGGAAAACAATACCAAGGTTATCCATAGAGAAACACTAGGTCATACAAAACCCTTCCTCTTAAAGTCCTCCAGTTGTACCCTAAGTTCCCAGTTCTCTATAGGGGCTATCCTATATGAGGTTGTAAATATTGGTGTCATCACTGTGTACAATTCAATGTAGAAGTCTACCTCTCTACGGTGAGGTAGTACTGATACATCTTCTGGAAAGACATAATCATACTCATCCACCACTACACGAAAAAGTTAGACTCCTATCATCCATCCCACTCAGGGTGAGTCTAGCCAACAAGTGATTTATTGGTTGCATCATACTCCGAGAAAGTCCATCCTATGCTGAAAAATCTTACCTTATTTCCAGTGAAGAAAAACATGGTCCCATCCTCATGGACACACCACACATTGTGCCTAAAAAATTTGATCTGAGCATGGACTGTGGATAAACATTCCATACCCAAGATGACGTCTTAAGGCCTCAATGTTGCTATAAGGAGTTCCCATCCAATGCTCAAGCCTCATAGAGTAAGATCTTACTGTCATCCCCAGTGTGTAATGGTCGAATCCTCTCCCATAGGAGTCTGAAATCATATGGTTTGAGCTAAAGACTCCAAAAAAATCTCTTATCCTCGAAGGAGGTCCATGGAAATGAATTAGTGAATTGAACATGTGTCTATAAGAACTGAATTAAAGGTGGAGTAGACACAGATAGTACCTCTAATAATATGTGGAGAGCCGTGGTTGTAGACCTCCATCGCCTAAAGCTAGCCTCTCCCTTGAACACCTTCTCCCGAAGATCATGGTGTACCTCCTTGCTCAAACCTCTGTTGGTGACTCGGTGGTCCCTCGACTGCCTTCTAGTCATTCGTGATGGGTGACAGACAGTCAAGAGCCACATTCCCCTGTTCACCATAAGAGTAATGAACTCTATCCCTCAAATAACCTCCTCTACATCGTGATCTCTAAACCTTCGGCCATTCATCCTGGGGTTGTCCTTCAGATGGTCTAGACCATTTGGGACTCTAAACCATCTACCTACTGCCTACTACATATGACTTATCCACCTGTCATTCGGTGGTGGCTCTCAACGTCATGCCTGCTGGGTTAGGAAGATCTCCACCAGTAGGGCTCTCTCTAGCACTCCATCATGTGTCAGGATGCTGAGATAAATAATTGATTCTCTAATCTCCCAATGTTTCCCATACATAAAGTTTTGGGCCCTAAATAAATGGTCCCATACCATGTTAGTGGAGTAGAGAGAGGGGTTGGTAAACCTCACCGAGTACTGGTCCACATTCAGGCATCCCTATTATAGTTGCATTAACTATTGTATACGCACTGAGCATAGTTCCACTGGTATGAACTTTGACCTAGAGAGGCTCTAAAATTTTGAACAGACAAGGGTTTCCTCTTCGTGTGTCTGGAGTTTCAAGCTCCACCATCTCCATATTATGCCCTAGAAAGATTCTAGCAGTTAGGACTCCCATCTGACCTATAGGTGTCTCTACCAGGAGAAAAACCCGAGTAACTGCCTCCAGCCAATACTTAGCTGCCTGAGGATATGTCATTCCTTGAAACCTCAAAGGCCTCTATCTATGGAACTCATGCATTTCCCTCAGTCAACCTTCACTATTGGTTGGTGGGGATGGTAATAAATTCTCCCCTCCAGTTTTTGGTGCTGCTGGTACACCACGGAAGGTGTTGTCACTACAAGTGGTCCCAACACTGACACCTCATTGCTCGGTGGTCCATCATTAAGATATCTCACTAAAATATTGGATGTCTGACCTCACAGAGGCATGTTGTAGAGAAACAGATGTTCCATGGTCAATAAGTTATACCTGATGAGCTTCCCCAAAATATATCAAGAGAAAAACATTTCCAAAACACATGTAACTAGTGTTTTAGTGTATCGAGCCAAAAATAAGAATTACGCGACATGGTGTATTGATACGTCAGCCACCGAACAAACACTAGGCTCCCTGAACTGATAGCCAAACTCAGGACACTTGAAACTATTGACCCCACTTAAAATTAATACTCGTAGTTGTTTGGAAATAACCGGACACCCTTTGATACCACTTTCTCATGACCCATCCCTCAAGGCCCATGCTGTGACTACCCCAAGACCATGTTCTATAGGACAGAGGTTGGTGAATAGCACTGGAAATTAATATCCCAAAAGGGATGGAATTTCCTTTATACTCGTACACACAAAGATAGGGAAGACCACATAGAGCAAACCACAATAGAAAGCAAGTTGTACAACCACCACAAAGTATCAGTATTGAGAGTAAAGTGTGTAAATTGAATGTAATGGGTATATAATGCAATCCAACCAGAAAGCGAAGTATTGAAATAGATGTACAAGTTTGAGAGGTCATTTGCCGAGGATCCTACATGAATGGCTGTTATAGATCTCTGTAGGATGTCACTTTAGAACACCATGTATATCGATCACCTCCGATAACCATCTAGTCCTGGTTCCCTAATGTCATAGTCAATGTTTTCTATCGTATTCACAAGGCACAACTAGTGTAGGTGATGATCGTGATGGGGTGAGTATAAAAATACTCATTAGGGACCCCAATACCCCCGAAGGCCTCTCAGTAATCCACGAAGAAAAACACGACATAGAAAATACCACAGAGGTAATACCACCAAGAAAGATCTCAAACACATTCACAAAGTAAAAGATGCATCTCACTCTAGGTATAACTATAGTACATAGTTAAAGATTATTAGTCATAAATAAAACTCATCTTATTATGTTGAGAGGCTATGTTATTGATAAACACAGGGTCGCTAGGTGTTGACCCACACAGGATCGACTGGTGATAACCCACACATGATTGCTAGGTGATGACCTCCGTAAGATCACTAGGTGCCAGCCCACACATGATAGCTAGGTGCTGACCTACAAAGGATCACTTGGTAATGACCCACATAGGATCATTATTCATTTTTCATGTCACATCCAACCCCTGGATTTCCGCACTTAGCATGCTTGATTTCAATAGGATCTTATCCTCAAGCCATTGGACATACCTCAACCTTCATGAAGTACCACATATATTAACCCCAAAGGAATTTATCATCAAAAGGGTCCCAACACAATCGACGGTGTGTCAAACAGACACCATGTATGTACGATATGGGAAATTTTTTAAAAACAGCCCAGTTGGATTCGAGTCTAATGCAATCCGTCCAAACGCCAACATCCTCCAAAACTCTTGTAGAGTATCTCAAAAGACCTCCCCATTTAAAGTGTCCCAACACCAATGATGGAATGTAAATTAGACTCTTAGTTTGAGAGATACAGTCGTTTTAGTGAAACAGGGACCAGTGGGGTCCAGGTCCGGTTCAACCTGACCTGGTCCGGCCTGGGCCTGGATCGTTGGGATGCATGTTCGGCCCGATCAGATAGCAGGGGTCTGGACCGGTAGGGAGGAACCTTCCCGGTAGCATCGGTCTGACCCGATATCACGGGTCCGGCCCAGTAGCGCGGGTTCGGCCCCATGGCGTGGGTCTGGCCAGTAGGTTCGCCTCATCCACCAGAGACATACCGACCTTTGGATTGGCTGGGATGCAGTTAGGAGCCATATCTAGATCTTTTGTTGTGATGGTCGAGCGACTACAGTCCGTAGCCCGCTGCGAGCCGCTTCCTCCACGTCAACAGCAGACTAAGTCCAAGGGTTGACTCGGTCAACATGGTGCCAGAGTAGCACCGCGGTCGAGTGACCACAACCTCCATCATTTTACTGCATGTCCTAGATCTATTATTTTATCCCTGCGGTGCTGCGGCATGCCACCTACCTCCACCTGCAGCTACCGCCACGGGCCGGTGGTTTCTTCTGTGGGCCACCAGAGTTGCTTTGGTGCTTTGTTTCTCAATTTGTATGCATCTATAGAATCGTTAGGTAGTCACCTTCACTATGATGGCCTTAAAATTTCTCTTCCACCATTTTATGAAATCATCCATGAAGAACACACATGTTCTTGGGCTTGGGTTATGTTCGTATCGGCCCACGCTCTCTGTGTTAAAATTTAAAAAACATAGAGAGGTTCATGGATTTTAATTCAACTAACACAAGTGATAATATTATCATGGATAGAGGAATCTAAAAAGAAGTCACCCTCCCTCAAGAATGCATAGTCTGTAGATTAACCTATTCATGGGTTAATCCACGTTCGTCGTTTGGAATAAGTAAAGGGAAATTTAAATGGTTCAAATCCCTACCTCTATTGACTTTCCTTGCCACAACGTTCCATCCTAGAGGGTTCATGGGGGTCTATTTTGTTCGTCTCTTTCAAGATTCATCCTTCAAGGTACCTCGAAGTCGATGACATTCCGCCAGCATTCTTCATTCTTCAATGGAGTGAAATCTCAGTGTTGGTTCCTTAGATATTTTCCCACCGTTTAATTTCACATTCTAAAATGCATTTGTTTAATAAAATCCAACATGTAGCAGTATTTCTGTTACTCTATGACGATGAATTGTTACACTGTTTTATTTATGAAACAGTGCAGTGGTTACACTTACACAATGAGCCATTAAATGGATTCCTTATTTGCACATCGTCATTTCCTTGTCACCGCAATGCAGTGTCACCGTCCGCTACTCAATGGTTTGAAATAAAAATATAATAACATTTTAATGTTATTTTATTATTTATCAAAAAAGTCCAAAATATTAACTTATCTATCTCACCATTACTGGTTGATGTTATGTCATTTCTAGGTGAATCCAAGAATTCTGAGTTCAACGGTGCCATTAGATTTTTGATCCAAACATTGGTTGAAAAGTTAGAAAATCTCACCCGCACGTTTACTAAATGTAACTTAAAAAAGTTCAAAATTATGTTCCGAGATCACTGGGCCTTAGAGTCATGTGTTTTTAAAGCATTTTGTCTCAAAATAATTCCATATAATTAAAAAAATTAAATGTAAATTACAAGAAATTACAGTATCAATTCTTTTTTTATTAGGGTTTTTTATATTTCAGCATTTTTTGGATTGGAGATGCACCAGTACGTACATACATATAGCCAATGCATCCCATGTTAGTGATATGACTGCTCAGTCATAATCACCAGTTATTGGCCGATTGGAGGTAGTCGTGTAGATTCATGGCTCGGGACCCACTGGTATAAGTCGTGACAAAGTGGTATAAGAGGTGTTCTATTCTACCATAGGACCAAGATTCTATGATATTGGTTTGAGGAAATAATTTTATGTGTTTTTAGTTCGAATTTCATGTGAGAGACTCTAGTTTCAATGTAGGTGGTTATACATCCATACATTGGGACTCTAATAACCTACTTGTTTATTTGGTACAAGAGAACACTGGTTAAAGTAGAAATAGTGGTACATGCGTCATATGGGATTGGGTTATGTTTCCATGTCCTACTTGAGTCCACTCTTCCTATATAATAATTAAAAATTTTACATCTATTTTTCTTACTAGAATCCCCCGAGATGGATACTAGATTGGATTTAGCAGTAATGATGCTTCAATATAGGGACCATTACCCCAGATGTCACTTCCTGGTGGTGCACCGTCTATACCACCACTTGTGGAGTAGCACATGGTACCCACAGTACCAGTAGATGAGGATAATGTGCAGAGAATTATTCAAGAGTTTTTGAGATAGAGGACCCATAGGTTATGAGGTGATCCCAACACTCAGGTGGCTAATTACTAGCTTCAGGTTGTGACATGAATTTTCTATCTAGTTAGGAAACTAGTAGATAAGATGGTAGTCATGGAGGTGAGCCTTATATATGGATAAGTAGGGTGATGGTGGAGTTTGGCTATCCAGACACCGAACGTGGTGACTCATTCATGGAAAGCGTTCAAGAATATCTTTAGAGAGTATTTCACACCATTTACATGAAGATCTATGCATATACATGATCTTGTTAATCTCAAACATCGTTGAATGACCGTGACTGATTATTCATCAAGGATCACAACCATTATAGGTAATCAATGGATATGGATAATGATATGTACATCATGAAATAGAACCTTAAGCGAGGATTGCATAGAGACATCTGAGCTAGAGACATCCCTATATGAATTCTTATGTATGATAGGGTTCTTGAGTGATCTATGGTGGTCAAAAGATTCTTGGTTGAGCGTCTACAACCAGTAGTAGTCAGTAGTGGACGAGCAAGTGCAGAGACCTCGACAGTAGGGACCCAATGATAGTATTAGGGATTCAACCATGGGAGACGTTTTAGGAGGATATCATATGATAGAGGATCTACAGTTCAAGGATCACATGGTGGGTCTAGTAAACTGAGGGAGAGATAGTTTTATTCATGGTATAGTAGGGGATATGTCGCTCGAGATTTTTTGACCTGTTGTGCTGTTGATAGGGAGACACTAGATGGACCACCAATGTAGAGATAGTGATAAGAGCAGGAAGATCCGTAGGATGGTGGATGTGGTATAAAATTAGGGAGATTAGTAATCGGAGGTGGGAATTTAAACTTGTTACCACTACCACCCCGAGGTGGTCCACGAATGGCTTAGGGAGTTAGAGGATATGGGTGGGGAAATCGGCACGCGGTCGAGGAATATGACCCATGGGCTCCCATAATGAGTCTAGGTACGTTATGTGTCTTTTCTACGTTATATGTAGTACGAATAGACATAGGTTCTTGTCATTCCTTTCTCACCACATATCTTACATCAAACCTAGATATTCTGGTTGAACCATTGACTCTACCCTTATGCTAGGATATACCTACTATATAAGAATCCGTGATCAAAAATCTTTATCAATTATGTGACCTGACCCTTGGAGGTGAGATTTTTATTGGTAACCTCTTGGTGGAATCGTTTAGGCCTTATGTAGGAATTTTTGGTATGGATTTGTTATCTACATTCCATGGCCAAATTGGTTCTTTTAGGTGAAGGGTGTTATGTGTCCACAATGATAGAATGTGATTTTTCATTATTGTCCAAAGGGAAGCCCTGGAAGCACAGGATGGAATAATGCATAGGATGGTGTAGCCAATTATCATCAATTGTCTAGACTTACCCTCATTGTAGCAGTGGAAATGAGTTTCCAATTCCCATTTGTTGTCATAGATTACAAGCATTTCTTCCCTAACTATATTATAGAATTACCACCCCCTCGAGAGATAGACTTCTACATCGAATTTCCCACTGGGATGACACTGATATCATTACCAGCATATTGGATGGATCTCATATGGCTTCACAAGCTGAGGGTACAGTTGGAAGACTTGTAGAGGAAGGGCTTCATGAGACCCTGTGTTTTCCCCTAGGTGGCCCTAGTTCTTTTCCAAAAAGGATGACAAGAGATTGAAGATTTTTATGGATGAATGGAACTAGATGTAGGTTTCCATGAAGAACAAGTATCCACATCTAAGGATCATTTACCTCTTCGATTATTTGATAGGGGAATGATGGTTCTCAATGGTTCACCTTCGTTCAAGCTATCATGAGTTATGAGTATGAGGGGAGGATATAATGAATATGTATATCATATTCCATTATGGTCACTATGATTACTGGGTGATGCCCTTTGGCATGAATAAGACCCTAGAAGTGTTCATGGGACTCATGAACCAGATCTTTCAGCCTTACTTAGACAAGTTAATGGTAGTCTTCATTAACGATATCATTGTGTAATCAGTGTCCAAGGGGGAGAACACAAGAAACCTAAGGATGGTTCCAGATGTACTCTGAGATAACTAGACTTATGGGAAAATATAAAAGTTATAGTTCAGGATTAAGAAAGTAATATTTTTGGGACTTGTTATCTCAGTTGATGGAGGGGAAGTGGGCCTATAAAAGGTTCATGTAATGATAGCATGGGATCCACCTAGAGCATGAAAAAGGTGAGTAGCTTCCTTGGGCTACCAGGCTATTACCAAAGATTCACACATGATTTCTCTAGGGTCTCAAAACCGATGATAGCATTGAATTGAAAGGGGGATAATTTTCTATGAATAGAGAACTGCTATTAGGGTTTTCAGTAGTTGAGACTATGTTTTAATAGTATACTATCTTTGATATTTTTAGAGGAGGGTGTTGAGTACGTAATGTTATGAGATGCATTGGGTACCTAATATAGTTGTGTCTTGATGGAGAGGAAATCCTTAATTGCCTATGTTTCACACTAGTTAATGCCACATGAGAAGAACTATGTGACCCCTGATATTGAGTTAGGAATTTTAGTCTTTACATAGAATATGTAGTGAAACTAATTGATGGGCGAGTGGTTTATTTTCTACTCTGATTACAAGTGTCTCGAGTATATCTTATCTTATAAGGATATGAACTTGAGGAAGAGGTGATGTCTAGAGTTTCTCCAAGAGTATTACTTTGAGAATATTTAAACTTAGTGGAAGGAGAATGCGGGGGAAGATTCTATTAGTAATAAATGTAGTTCATAGTTACTGAATAATGTTTCGGCGAATTTGTCCTCATTAATGTTATCCATTGTGGATGGAGATAGAGAATCTTACCTCTAGTAGATGATTTTCACCCCTCGAATCTTATAGTATGTTAGGGTGTCATAGCATATGGATACTGATCGTGAGACCATAGATGCTTAGATGTCTATATGACATGCACCTGATGGATATTCACAAGGTGGGGAGAATATCGTCTTTTTTAGAGGATGCACAGTTGTACCATTGGCATTGTAGAAGTTTGATAAGTCCCCTATGGCCGAAAATCTCGAATTAGTGAAGATATAAAAGGACCCATGACATTAGTTTTGGTGTATAGGGATGATGAAGGAAGTGGCAGAGTTCATTTCTTGATGCCTTATGTATGAGGAGGTGAAGGGTGAGGACTAGGTTCCTGCACGTGAAGTTCGACTCCTTGAGGTACCATAATGGATGTGGGATGGGATATCGATGGAATTCGTGATAGTTTTACCATTTACGTCTAGGGTACAAGATTCCATTTGGGTGATCATTGGATGACTCTCAAATTCCACACATATCATTATATCTGAGAGAATATTTCAGTTGAGATATTGGGATTGCTATACATGTTATATATATTTCAATTACATGTAGTACGATCAACGATAGTTTCTGATCACAATTATCATTTTTCATCCCAGTTGTGGAAGGGATTATATGAGTTATTTGGGACTCAGCTATGCTTTAGCATGACATATTAACCCCTGAAAAATGACAGGATATAGTGGACCATCCCATTCCTAGAGGACATGCTACATGAATTCATGTTGGACTTTGGATGTAGTTGGGAGGATCACCTACCTCTAGTGGAGTTCATATACAAAAACATCTATCATTCCACCATTTTTATGGCACCATTCGATGATTTGTATAGGAGACCATTCTGTTCAACCATTTTCTATACTGACCTAGGACAGTTAGCAATCATGGGCCTGGAATTGGTGCGATCTACCACCGAGAAGCTTCTGATCATCTAGGAGTGGATGAAGACTTCATAGGGCTATCAAAAATAATAATATGATAGGAAACTATGGATTTTGAGTTCTATAAAGGGGTCCTTTTGTTCCTTCATGTTTCAAATCAACGGGGATTGTAGAGATTTAGTAGGGGCAACAAGATATCTCTAGGGTTTATTAACCCTTTTCAAATGCTATGTATAGTTGGAGAGGAGGTGAACCGCTTGAATCTACCCCTACAGTTGGACCAAGTACATGATATATTCCATGTGTCTTATATTAAGAAGTACGTGCATGATATATCACATGTCATTGACTAGGGTGAGATGGAAATTGATGATAGAGAGACATTCTCCAAGTACCTATTGGAGATTGAGGATCTACAGGAGAGGATCCTTCCAAGGCATGTGATAACCTATGTTCATGTCTGGTGAAAGAACATGAATCTCCATGAGAGAACATGGGATCGATAGGATCACATTGGAGCATAATACCTACATTTTCTATAAAGACATTGTTTCAGTATTTTTTGGGATGTAAATCCCTAAGGTGGGGAGAATTTAGTGTCCCAAATTTTCGATGTATTATGTTTAAATATTATATTGAACTAATTTGGGACTAGGAACTAAGAATGTGTGTGATTATAAGTCCAAATGTTCTTGAAATAATGGTATAAAATATAATAAATAGCATGTTCACATAGTTTTCATAAAAAATTGGAATAACATCTATGTAGGTGATTGGATCTAAAATCTGATGGCACCATTGCATTTATGGAATTGAATTCACCTATGTGAGGACTAACATCGGCCTATGCAGGTCATCTATGAAATATAATTTTCAGAGTTTTAATAAATAAAATAAAATAAAGATTTATTTTAAATTAATGATTCGTAGTGACATAGTGATATTTCATTTAAAATAAGCCTTTAGTTAGGGATCCAGGTTTAGGAATATGACACCGGATTTTCATAGAGGCTCTAGAGAGAACGTGGAGAACTTTCTTGTTGGAAAACGATGAGGAGAGTGCGTATCAAAGATTGATGAATGCTATTTTTGATGGATCTCACCAATAGTGGGTAGTGATGATCAATACTCTTTAGAAAATAATACAATCCTTATATAAGGTGTGTTATTTTCATTTTTCCTTGTTTTCGAATTCAACGTTGTACATCGGCTAACTGACGAACCTGTTTATATGTGGTTCATTGTTAATGAGGGATGTTCTTAAATAATAGAATTATTATCATGGATTGATTGTTTAGAAAATTTCTTTTGTTTTCATGCTTATTCTTATGTAATGGATCAAGGATAGATTGAATAATGACTATGGTTTTTTCCTTGTATTTTTCTTTTCCTTTTCTCCCCAATATTCTTCATGTTCTTCGTGTTCTTCGTGAATTGTGAATGATTGATCATAATACCTCGGTTTAACGGTGCAATGACCCAAAATTAAAGATCTGACATCATGTTCATGTCCTTGATCATTTCCCAGAAGGTTAGTGGGTATCGTTTCCTTCGAATAAGAGTATAATCCCTTCAACATGACATTATTGATTGACTCATTAGAATTCATTCTGAGAGGCCCGGAGCAAGATCATTGATTAATTATTCATGCCCTTGGTAGAGTCCTTGGTACTGACATGAAATACATCATATGGCATCGATTCTCTAATTAAAAAGTTTATCCAGATGGAGTAGTTTGTATTACCCCATGGCCATATCTATGATCCTCATCTGTTTTATTTTATCTCTCATCATATATATCAGCTTTATCTCTCTCATGACGATTCCCAAGGAACAAAACATCTTAGACAAATGTCATCGATGCTATCAGACTATGGGGTGTGTTCTCCCAAGTGAGTGTTACATGGAATCATTGAGATGAATCCCTAGTTCTAGTATATGGTAGTTGTGAAATACCTCTAAAATGCATGTCTTAATTTGAGTATATCTAGATATTATTTTTATATGTGTTATAAACATAGATTTTGTAGAGTTGAGTGTATCTATCTCTTTGTTTATTACATTGTGGTTTTGGGGTGTCCAATTGAGTATTGTTATAATCACCCCGACATGGGATTTACCTGCACATGTCATGTCTTGGGCAGATGAGAGACCATTTGACGAAGTCTAGGGTAGACCAAGACCAGACAAATCTTTTTGAGTTCACGTAGGTTGAGGGGTTCCGATGGATTTGATAAGCTGTCTCACTACATGTTTTTTTATAGGTTAGACTAAGTAGTTTACAAAATATTTCTATTGGTGGGATTATATTTTGTCCAAGATTATATTACTTTACATTACTTCATGATGTACTCTTTGGGTTGGGATAATGGTATATATGATTTGTTTTCTTAGTTTTTTCTAAATTTCATTATTTGTGGGCTTGGAGATGTGTGCTTGTGTACCGGTACATAATAAATTCCTCCAATGTTAGTGATATGACTACTTAATGCTAGTCAACATCCAATAGCCTATTTGAGGTAGGCTTGGAGAGTCGCAGTATGGGATCCACTAGGATAGGTCATGACATAAAATTTGTATATTATCATCCAACTGGGAAGTAAGGTTGATTGATTCTTTATTGGCATAAAACCAAACCACCAAAATGCATTAACCACATGGGACACAAATAGAAATTAATTATAAACATTATATTCTCTAAATGGGTAGATAAAGATGAGTATTACCCTCAATATTAGGGATTTAATAATAAGAGAAAAAATAAATTCAAAGTAAATTCTAAAAAAATAGAGAAATAAGAATATGAAACTTTATTTTTGCTCGATTTATGAAAGGTAACATGAAGGAAATTATATTATGGGGACCGATAAATGTTTAAAGTGTGGAAAGAATTGTTATTTGGGACATTAATGGAAATGTAATTAGGTAAAATTTATCTAGTTATTAAAATGAATGCAGCACCCACACTCAAGTGTTTTAAAAGAAAGAAGAATGAGAATTATGTTATGAAATGCCAAAATCAAAAGGTTAATTATTATTGAGTTCAATAACCAATTAATCCTATAAATAATGAAAAATATCATGTGATAAATAATTTTATGAGGGTTATGATAAATACATGGAGAAATTTACACTTATTATCCAATATAAAACCAAGAATATCAATAAAACTATTTATCACATCACCTTTTTCATGGAGGTTGTAAAATAATCAAAATTATTATCAATATTTGAATTTAATTAATCATCTGGTGGATTCATTTAAGTGTCTTCCTTTCTCACAAAAATAGTTTCGTTTGTCCCACATGGAAGCTCTAACTCCCATTTTATTAATCTGTTGGACTCAAATCTCACAATATAATCTTTATACACCATCAATTTTCATCATCCTCATTGTTTTTCATAGAGAATAGATATTCTCATCTTTCAAGTAAGCCTAGAACATTTTTATTTCTCTTTGTTTAGTCGTTACATGACATAGAATCTTTAAATGTGATTTTTTTTGATATGGTGGACTCCAATTTCACATTACCCCCTTTATACACCTTTTTGTTTCATCAGACTCATCATTTAATTTTTGAGTATAGATCTCATTACCTCAAGCTAGGATTCATTAAAGTTTAAATATCTTTTAGAATGTATATTACTTTCATTAATTTTATATATAAAAATTTTTGTAAAGGAATAAAATGTGGAACATGAATTTACCTATAGATTCATCTTAAAAGTGTCAAAATATATCTTTTTTGTTTAGTTATAAAATATTTTCTTCATTATCACTAATAATGTTCAGGATTCTTGGTCATTTTAAATCAAACCCACAATCATGTAAAGAATGTAATTGTATAATCCTTTATGAATCTACACACCCATCATGGAATTTTTTTATGGATTTACTTCAACAAGAATTAACTGTAACTAACTGATTATTATTCTTTCTTATATTTTATACTGATAATTTATTATCAGTAACTCAAATATAAATAATCTATTAGTTTATTATGAGAAATAATTAATAATATTCATTCAAGAATTAAATAATTTATCACTGTATCTAATGGAAACTCTAGAAATTTTTTTGATACTAGAAAACAATAACCATTACATCCTGTCAAATCAATAAACATGGAAAAAGGCTATTATGTTATTACCTATACTATCACATGAATCAACATTATTTAACTACTGGTGGAATACTACTACTTTTCTAATGTTTCTGAACATACATGGTTACATTTTTTGTATACTAATATGGGTCACAAAAAAATTATATAATACCTAAATGAAAAATAGAAGTATAAGATAGAATAATTAATATCGATGAATTTTAAAATTCTTCATGATTATATATCAGTGTAATGTATTTTATCTTCTAGTAAACATTCCTGACACATGCAAAACAAATTACCTCATGTTTCATGTTATCCCTATTTAGCTTTGGTCTCATAGAAATATAATATAGGATACCCATTTACATAATAATAGTGAGGGTTTTTAAACCTAAATTTCTATTTTTTATTCACAACAAAAAATTTACTAAAATTTCCTATATTTTTCAACATGGAGAACCTTTACCAAAGATATTAATGCTATTTCTCCATAAAATTTGTCATTTGATCATAAATAAAATAGGTTTAACTAGATGATAATGATGAAATAATGGGATTGGTTGAAATATCACATGTCATATTTCAATTTACACAACATAAATGTAATATTTACATTTTAATTTTTATATCTAATCATAAAATTTATAAAACCATTTTTTCAAAGTATAATCATTCAATTCCATATCTATATTATATGTATTGTTTTGTGGATATTTTTTTATATATTTTTGTAAATTCATATGTTTATATTATTTTTATTTTTACTTTATTAATTTTAGAAATGAATCTATATTTTAATTTCATCTGTATGAATGTGTTTTCTCATCAAAATTTTCAATTTTCCATATAATACTTCCCCTTTGTGTTTTCTATATTTATCAATGTAATTTTTATTATAAATATTTTATAAATTAATCCATTTGTAATAAATGTGATTAAATTTTTTAACTATAATATATTCATAGTTTTCATTGTAAATTTCAGTTATGTCAAAACTATTTAATATTTTTAAATCCTTACTTTATATATATTCTAATTAAACCACGAAATTATTTTTTGTTTTAGACTATGATCAAATATTTGGATATATTTTTTAATTAAATTTATATATAATGTGTTCTATATGGTATTTTAAGATTATGATTGTTTTGTCATTCATGTTATAGAAATATGTAATAGTATCTATTATTTTATGGATGAATGTAACATATCCCTCAAAAATATTGGGAAAATATTAAGGTAATTAACACACTATTTACTTTAATGTTTATAGATAGGAAATTTTTACTTTCATTACATTAAAAACAAATCATTTTTTTTCAATGACAAATTTATTTTAATTTTATGATGAATAAAATAAAAAAAATATAAGAGTGATATTTTTAGAAAATTATTTTATTCAATGTTAATATTTTATTCTAAAATGTGTGAATATTCACAAATATTTTTCTAAAAATTATTTATAGTTACTGTTAATGTAATAAATTTATTCTCAATGAGTGTCTTAACATCGACCTCCATATTTTATTACATGAAACTAATATTTACAATAATTTTATAGTTAATCTGCTATCTTCAACAACTTCATTCTATTCAATAATTATCCTACATTATTATTCAATTATTGGTACTTTAAATTCAATGAAATATTCACTAAATACTTATAGATATTTAGTCCCTCTTATAACGATTTCATTTATTTTATATTTTCTAGTAAAACATACTTTTACACTCTAATAATATAAATATATTTCATTTATTTATTACTTTAATTTGTAATATCATCCCAAATAACATTAAATTTTATCTCTAATATGTTATAATCATTTTTATTGAAAACCATTGAAAAAATTTATTTATTAATAATACCACAATAATATCTTCTTAATTATCATTCAAATAATATATTATTTCCCCATTTAATTCACTTTGATCATGACTATTTTTTTTGATAATATTTTTTTGGATATAATAATTAGTTGATGTTGGATTACTACACTTCAAATAAGTGAAAAATATGATGAAGGTGTTAATGCATTTTTTGGAATTTTCTAAATTTAATGTTCCAAAAAATGTCATGTTTTTTATCCATGTCCTATATGTTTATGTATGAAGATGTTGAAAAGATGATAGATCAATGATCATTTAGTTTTTCACGATTTTAATCTGAGTTGTAACCCTTGGATATGACATAGTAAAACTAGGTATATTTTAGGATATATTGGTGATGATACTTTTCATGATGAAAAACATGATCAAATTTAGAAAATGATTCATGATATTGAAGTAGAAGATATTGATAAATTACCAATAATTGAGAACCTATATAATGATTCTAAAAAAAATTATATTGGGGTTGTATAGAATTTACATTTTTATCAATGGTGTTACGATTTATTAATATGAATGTGAAACATAGATGGAGTGATAAGAGTTCTATATAGTTTTTAAAATTGTTGAACAACATTATTCGTAATGAAAATTATCTTCCTGAATCGAATTGTAATGTGATGAAAATATTACGACTGATGGTATTAGTGAATAATAAAATACATGACTTCCTGATTGACTGTGTTCTATATAAGAGGGAATAAAAATATCTGTTAGGATTTCCTAAATGTGGGAAATAATTATATAAAGGTGGAGGTAAATTCATAGTATTATTTACCACTTATAGATACCCCAACCTAGGAATTTTGGTATCTTCTTATATATTCCATGTTGGACACGTTTATTTGAAAATTCACATGATACAAAATGGTTAATATGGAATTCGGATTACCAGATACATGATGGAAACTCACTAAATCTACTAATTTTCTATAATAGAAGAAAATTTATCACTAGTTTCTTACATTAGTAAATGAAGTTATAAATCTCAATCATGGAATATGCATGGATGGAATGGAAACATATCTAAGTCTTATTACAAAACGTAGTTCATGTACTATATTTATAATTATTTAAAACATATCTATTTAGTTTTGTATGAAGAAAACATATTTGATGTTCGGTTTAATAATATCTTTACCAAAAAATCTTGGAAATGATATTGATGTTTTCTTATCACCATTAATTTATGATTTATATCTTTTATAAGATAAATATATTAAGGTTCATGATTATCATAAAATTAAATATTTTAAACTACATGTAATGATTTCATTCACAAAAAATGAATTCCCCGCATATGGAAAATTTCCATGGATACAATGTTAAGGGGAATAAGATTACAAAATTTGTTAATAGCATAGTTCATATTATCAATTCATCGTAGGAGAAAAATATTATACATATTTAATTGAATGTTTTTTTCTATGTATCACACATATCGAGGATTACAAAAGTCATTCATCGTCATACCAGAATTAGATAATTATCTGAAACATTTTCCCATTAATCTGTATTTAGAGAGGGTGAAAATAATTTATATGACATTCATAAAGAAATAGAAATTTGGAGTTATCTCCCACACCAAATTTAATTTGAACATTCATGGCCTCCCAATTTTTCATACATTATCCAATAGGGAGAAAATTATCTTTTGTCAGCATCTCCATGATATTAATGTGTCAGAGGTTTACTCTTTAATTATAAAAATTTGGTGTCTGTAATGTATTTTAAGTTTCCATGTATGAAATCCCATGATTTTCAATTCATGATTCAACATTTTTTTATAGATTCATTGCGTTGAATATTTCGCACATGTGTCGAAATGACTATCATGAAGGTGTGTAATTTTTTCTATTAAATCTTTATTAAGGTGATCGATCTAAATGTTTTGAAAAATTTGGGGAAATAATCAGTTTATATAATTTAATAAATGTAAATTTATATTTATACATATTGTTTTTTATATTGTGGAACATTAAATGGTTCATTTGGTGAAAAAATAAAGCTTTACGTACTTTTTTTGTGTTTGTTGGATATATCCTTTTGAAAGTTATGTAAATATATTGAAAGGATATATTAAAAATTCATATCAAATAGAAGCCTCCATTTTTAAGAAGTATACTTCTTAGGAGGTTTCATTGTTTTTTACAAGCTTCTTATCTGTAGTGGAGCACATTAGTTTTCCAAGATCTCTCATTTAATGAGTCAATTATGGGGGAAAGGGGATATATGGATTGAATGTAAAATCATTAATAGGTGAATTAATAAAGCTGGTATATTAAACATCATGATTCACATTTATGATTCTTATACATATATATCATTTAATATTAATGTTTTTAAACAATGTTATCCAAATAATAAAGATATATGGATTTTGAATTAGCCTAAAAATTATTTTTACATGGTTTAAAGAGACCATTTTTGGTAGATCAGATGCATCAAAAACATTGGGATAGTAATGGGTGAACTAACTTTAAATTCGATACCATGTTCTGGGTATGAAATAATGGCATTATATTTCATATGAATGATCATGATAATAGATGTGCAGTTCAATATAGTAGTTGATTGGTTTTGTAGAAGTGATTCGTTTTTCGAGTTCCAAAAACAAAAACCCAAACTCTGTATCAAGTGTATATTATTGAGTCATTGAAATTTTTTTAGATTTTTATTAAATTAAATTTTAAGTTGAATTGTTTATCTAAAAACGAGTTTTTAGTAAAAAAATTTACAAACACGGTGAATTTGGAATGACACTACTTAATATCAATAGATTGAAATACACAGCTGATTCTTTTTTCAAATAAACACATGATTTTTTTTTATATTTCATTTATCAATCTCATATGATTTTGTCTATAGTTTTACAAGGGGAAACAATATATTTTTTATGGTAAAATGGATGACGATTTTTAATTATATGAGATCCTGACTTTCATGTAAGGATTAAAAGATAATATTAGTGATCATGTTGTAGAAATAATTTTTACATAAATAATGATCATGCAGAAGGAATTTGAGAAAACAATCCTTTAATACACTTCCAAAATTATAGGTAACGTTTTTTATTTCTAGTTTACCTTTTTTATAATTCATAAAATGATTGATATTTTAATTTTATTTTATTTACTAATTAATATATTGTGACTAATAAGTAAAATTAGCTGTTTATATTAGTTTAATGTTTTTAATTTTACCTCATTAACCTTTTTTTAACTTATTTATTACATGATTTTGTTGAAAAAAATTACTTTAAATCTTATATGTTAAATTAAAATTGAAATATTTAAAAAAATAGTATATTCAAAAAATGATCTTTTTGATGTAAAAATAATTTATCATGGTGAAACATTTTTCTTATTACACACCATTTTTGGATTTCATTACATTATTTTACATCATTTCATTACACATTAGTGTTGTAATAATTTTACTTAACTTCCCTAACAAATATAAATAAAAATTTGATTAGTTCAGTTCACATTAAGTTGGATCATTTTTTATAAAATCAAATGATATTTTTTTGGTGGAAAAAATGTGTTTTATGTTGAATAATTTTCATAATATTCACACCATTTTAGGAATTGTTTTATTAATTTATGTCATTTCATCTCACACTAAAGTTTATATAATTTTAGTTAATAATAATAAATATGATTAAAAATGTATTTAGTTTAGATTAATTTTTGTTTTTTAAATTTTCATTTTTTATTTACACTTGTATGTAATTTTTGGTTTTTTATATTTTTGTAAAACAATTTGTTGCCTTGATTGGTAGGATATTTATAGATCAATCATCGGATCAACCACATAATTCTAGAGTGAATCATCCACATACCGATTGGGGGGAATGTTCACATTCTCTTATTAATGGGCATCCTCATCATTCATTACAAGAGATGTATACTTTGATAAGGGAAAAAAGTGTTTGATGGTTTCTAAATGGGGAAGCACACATTTACTAAAATTACCAGTTTTCGGTAGTAAATTCCAAGGGATACCGGTTGAATTTGATGATAATGATATTTTATGTTATCAAAATTCATAACATTTCAAGACTTCTATAGAACTACTTGCTAAGAGATAAGTTAGTACTTTGATTGAGTATTGTTGAAGTGCAGACAAACAGAAAATATCTCAATTGTGGGAGACTATTTTGGTAAACTCATATGTTAATATTTAACTTATCGTGAAATTTCGAAATTAAATTATGTTTTACCCTATCTGATTAGATGATATATAATATACTTGATACTGGAGGAGTCATGAAATTTTTTATCATTGGATATTAGGATATGGAGGAGATTTTAAATATACCCTCACATCATATTTCATTTTTGGGCATAGACAACATCTTAATCCATTTGGTATAAATCCATTTTAGATAAATCTATATAGGGAAAATTTGTATAATGTAGATCATGAGAAGTGTTTTTGGTAATTGAAATGTTACCTTTTATAATATTTTTCATAAATTTATGTTTATATTAATGACTTATTGGTAATTAATTTACGCTATGAGAGGATCTATCCTCAAAAGATCCAATATAGAAACATATACCCTCATACATAATAACAAGGAAGGTATAATTTATTGGAAGATCATATGATTGTTGAAAAATTTCAACAACTAAGAGTTAAGTCTTCAAGTTCTGTAGTGGTATCCCTCCCTCTCACATAATATATGAGAAGTGGAACATGGCTCAGAATGAGAAAAAAGAACAATATGTTATGGAAGAGTATAGGTTCGTAACTAATAAAATTATAAGATGTTTTTAGTTTTTTTAAGTTAAATAAATTCCTGGTATATTTTTATTCATTATGTATTTTTTTGAATATTGTATAGAAGATTCTATAAATGAGCATAGAACATAATTTATCTTCATATTTGATGGAATGAAGGATATTTCAGCTATATAATTGGGAAAGCCTGAAGACATGGGTTGTGTGTTTAGATACACTGCTGGTGAATCGAAAACAAAAATTACTCATTATGATGCTTCTTCAATGGACGATTATTTAAAAAAAATAGAAACTTTGAAGGATGAAGTTTAGGATATTTGTGTGATATTGGAGGAAAATATCATAGTTTTGGTACAATCAATGTTTGCAAACAAGAAAAGATGGTTTTAGACTACTATTCTCACTCCACCACCACTACCAGCATATCCAAATCCATCTTATCATACTCAAACACCCCTTCTAGTATAAACCCCTCTTTATCAAACTCCTACACCCCCAACTATATATACTCCTAGGTGTTTTTATTTATATATTGATGATCCCCAATATCATATTGTTTCATATTGGATGATATATTATACTAGAGATACCATTCATCATCAACTGATAAATATAAAGCATCATAGGGTCACAATACAATATATTATAGATATGTCAACAAGAATACCATTATCTAAAGATGAGGTGATTATAGTTGTACAAAGCATTAGAAAATTGTTTACTTTAGAAATCTTTACTTGTTCAAAACATTACCATAGAAGTATGTGTACATTATCTCTTTTATTAGATTTCTCTATTAAATTGGTTTAAATATTTTAAATTTTATATATTTATCTATTTTTAAATGGAACAAATTAAAGCTAAATAAATACTGCATAAAAAAAAAAAATACATATTGTTATGAAATTAAATAAAACTTTTACTATACTTAATAGATTTTTAGTATATTCAAATTTGACATTGGATTTTTATGATATTCCAACAGAATCTTGAATTTTTTGTCATGAAATAATTGGGTGGATTTTGAGAAAAGATACCATGGATCTTGTAACTGGAGATGAGTTGGTCATTAACACGATGTGAGATTTTTTCTTATAAGTCGAGACATAAATGTTTCTGTAAATTTTTTTATTGAAAATTTATACATATGTTTGTATTGTATTAGGTATATTTATACAAATTTTTAGGACAATGAAAAGAAAGTGGCGTATGGATTTATGAACCCATAATATATTTCTCCTATAGTGATGGAAATGACTAATTCATAATGGATGGTTTATATTGATTAATGGTATCAAAAGAATGAAATTATTGAGTGATGAATGTTTCCTTATGTTCAATAGTATGAAACGTACATCTAAAATGTGTTATATATCTCTTAAAATAACAACCACTAAAATTTAATTTTATTGTATACAACTGGACATTAGATGTTTGGTTTTTTTCTAAGGGTGATGAAACATTAGTAGTTATATTTTATACATGTGGAAGTGAAAGAAACTTTTATAAATGTATTGAACACATAACATTGAATATTTTAATAATTTTCCATTTTATAATTTCATTAAAATTTATTTTAGTGATATTATATTAGAAATTTGCATTGAGTTTCTTTGGAGAGACCTTAAGAGATAAGATAATCAATATCATATATATAAAAATGGTAAATGTTCATTTAAATTATTAAATTTTGTATATATTACTAAAATATATAATTTTCAATTGACAAATTATTTTAAATATACATTTTATAAACATGGGGTAATGGAATTTCGGTAATATGTACTAAAATTTATGTATAAAATGATTTCAATAGGGACAGTTAAGATGTCCTAAAAGGTTATATTTATTTATAAAATTTTCCTTAATATTGCATCAATTTTATTCAGAATACATGTTAAATGTTTTTTTTAATTTATATATTTTTGGAGGACCCTCAACCTTATACCATACAAGAGAATAATCATTTATAAATTGAATGGGAAAATCATTTAATAGGTTTGATTTTATTTTTTTCATTTATATTTTATATTTTATAATTTAAAGGGTTAAATTTTATGTTTTTGTGCTACTATTTTGGTTTGTGTTAGTGATTTTTTAATTGGTGTTCGGAAACTATGTTTTGGGGAGATGAAGAATTAGTACAAATTTATTAAAAATGTATTATTTTTAAGTTATTTATTAAATAAGAGACATGAAAAATGATTGATATTGTTTTGTAATGTATGCATTTATACAAAATGACTTGGAAAAAGGATATTTCACATTATTTCTCCAATAACCAACAAAAATAACCCTGTTAGTAATGATTTTTCACATTAATTATTGAAAAAACGATGTGAAAAATAAATTCTTATAATATTTTCACTTTGGTTCATTGAAAGGCAATGGGAAAAAATAGACAAAAAACTCATTACAATGTCAATTTTCATTCACCAACGTTAAAAAAATAATTACTATGTATCCTTAAAAATTTCACATACTAACCAATATTGAAATGATAAAATAATAAAGTTTAAAAGTATTTTCTTCAATTGTGCACTAATGTATTATTGGATTCTGTATTTTACAACTCTTTTATATATAATAAATTTTCTAAGGCTATCATGTTACCACATAAAAAATATGATGTTGACTATATAGTAACAACCACTAATGGTATAATTATCATATCACAAGTCTATTTTTTCTCTTTAGTTGATTTTTATAGGATTATGTTTCCTAAAAATATTTTCATTTATCCTATATAGATATTCGATATTATTTTGGGCATAGATTGTTTTTATTTATATAAATCTGATTATACTTTTTAAGGAAGGAATGTTAAATTTACTATTATGAACTAACATATAATTTCCAATATTTATATGAAAAAATAAACTTTTAATGTAACTTTCTTCCATTTTATGGTTCATGACCTATTCAAAATAAGAGTTTTTCTAATATGGATTCTGAGAAAATCAAAACCAATTTTTTTTATTTTTCATGGGATTTTGTTGAGGTTTTTAAGAAGAGTTTACAAGTATTCTTTTGAAACATGATGTTTAGTTTTCAATAAACCTCATAACTTTGGTAAAACTACATACAACAACCCCCAATATAATGTACCATATTCCATTGTAAGAATTGATAGAGAAACTCACGGATAATCATGAATTGGGATTCATTCTGCCAAGTGTTTTACTGTGCGGGTGTGCTTGTTCTATTTGATAAGAAGAAATATAGTTAAATCATATTCTTCATTAATTATCAAAAATTAACAATATAAATATCAAGTATAAGTATCTTGTACCCAATATTAATGAAATGTTTGATCAACTATGTGGAGTTTAATAATTTTCCAAGATTGATCTTCATTTTGGATATCATCAATTAAGAGATAAAAATTAGGATATACCCGAGAAATAATTTCAAACCAGGTATATAAACAATGAATTTATAGTGATGTTATTTGTTTTTAAGAATTATCATTATATCTTTATGGGTTCATTGAATATAGTCTTTATAAATTACCTTGATCAACTTTGGTAGAATTTTCTGACGATATTCTTATTTATTCAGTAACAAAGTAAGATCGTGAAGATAACTTAAGAATTGTGATGAAGACCATATAGAAGGATAATATTTTTGAAAAATTAACCAAGCCATAATTTTGGTTTAAAAATGTTCCATTCCCAAATCATATAATCAAAAGTGATGGTATTTTAGTAGACTATACAAAGATAGACGTTATTGACCATTTTCCCAAACCAACCACTATGATTGGGATCTATAGATTTATTTTTTTTCTTGATATTATTTGTACATTGTGGATAATTTTTCAAGGAAAACAAATCTACTCACCAAATTATCTTAAAAGGGACCCACGTGCATCTAGGTGGATGAATGTGAGAAACTATTTAATAAACATAAGAGTAGGCTAGTCTGTGCACATATTCTTATACTAACCTATAGTTTTGAATTGTTTTTAATCTATAGAAATGCTATATAAACTATATTGAGATTCATCATCATGTCAAATAATAAGGTTATATCTTATGACTAATGAAAAATGGTGGTTTGTGGGAAAAATAATCTAACTCATAATGTGATGTTAGGTACTGTAATGTTTTTTTAAATATATAGAGGTATTATATCTATCTATAGAGTTGTAAAATATATAGTAATAAAAACATTTAAACCATATTTTCACTCAAATAGATTTTAACATGCACCAAAGAATATGGTTAGAACTGATTAATGATTATGGCTTCTGAATACATTACCACCATGGGAAAGAGAATAAGGAGGTAAATACTCTGAGTCAAAAGGATAATCCTAGCTTTTCTAGGATGAAGATAAAAAAGATTTAATATTTTTGTATTATTATAGGATGTATCATGAAATCTTGAAGGTAGGGGAGAAAACGTATATCTATCAAATGAGTTTTCAACCATTTATCCAAGTGAAGATTAAAGAGGTGAAAAATAAAGATTTATAACTATTTAAAATGGTGATAAATGTTTAAGAGTTCAATCCTGATTTTTATGGAATAAGAAGTTTTAATAACCCTATATTTGGTTTTATATTTTATGAGGATGATTGAAGAATCTCATAGTTCTTCATTCACTCTTCATCCTGGATGTACGAGGATGTATAATGATTTCAAAGAGCATTTCTGGTGGGATAGAATGAAGAGATATATTTCATAGTATGTTTAATGATGATTGGTATGTAATATAATTATATTTAAGAGTAAAAATTAAAACTATATATTAACCACATTAAACATACCAGAATGGAAATAGGAAAACATCCCCATGGATTTTTCATTATACTCCCCAAAACTTCTAAAGGGGAAAATTATATATGTGCTGTAGTTTATCACATAATAATGTCAACACACTTAATTTCCATTTGATAATATATATATCTTGATAAAAATTCTTAGTTATAAAATAAGAAAGAGGTAATGTTACATGGCGTACCATTATAAATTGAATATGATCAGAATTTGAGGTTTACCTCAGTGTTTTATAGAAGTTTACAAGATACTCTAGATACATAGTTAACATTCAGCACAAATTATCTTCTTCATACTAATATTCAGTCTGAGAGGATGTTTAAAACACTAGAAGTTCCATTGAGAGATTTCTCAGTGTATTTCAATGGTTTTTGGGATCAAGAGGTCCCTATGGTGAAATTTTATCCTGAAAAAAGATTTCACTCCAGTATTTAGATGGATATCTATGAATACCTCTATGGTAGAAAGTAAATAAATTCAAAATTTTGTAATAATGTTTGAAAAATTATTCTATTTGTACTTGATCGTGCTTATGAAATTGTATATAATGTTAGATATATTCAACAACACATAAGTGAATCTTATTAAAAATATAATTATATTGTGAATCATTAGAAAGATATAGAGATTAATGTTGGTGACATGATATTATTATAAATATCTATAGAGAAGAGGGTGATGATATTTGGAAAGCAGGGAAAGCTATGATATAGTTATATTAGTCTATTTTAAATTATTGATCATATTGGGAAGGTATATTATTGATAGGATCATCCATTAAATCTCTCCTGAGTTCATAATGTCTTCCATATATCTCTCCTAAAGAAGTACACCCACGATACATCATAGGTAATAAACAAATATGTGGTAGAATTAAAGAAATATCTTTCTTATGAATTATATCCAATATGGCTTCTGGATCTTAGAGAAAAAGATTAATGAAACTGGACCACTCACCAACTTAATTTTTTTTGGAAAAACTGATAATTTAAGGAAGCTATGAGGGAACTTGAGAATGTGATGTGGTAGAAGTATCCTAATCAATTTATATCAAGGTGAAAATATTCTAGTGA
The DNA here is from genome assembly GCA_963277665.1 of Viscum album. Classification (NCBI taxonomy): domain Eukaryota; kingdom Viridiplantae; phylum Streptophyta; class Magnoliopsida; order Santalales; family Viscaceae; genus Viscum; species Viscum album. The sequence goes on along the minus strand of OY728143.1, from coordinate 859,249,131 downwards.
AAAATTAATTTTAATTTGGGAAGAATGTAACACTGTGATATTTTTAGGAAATATTTCTCTTTAAATAATATTAATTCATCGATATCATATGTTACACGCAAATGTGAGTTTAGACAAACTGCCTAATATTGTTAAAATATTATGTGTCCCTTGTCATCAAGTTGTTGTATTGGAGGGTATGAATAATAATAAATAAATTATGAAAAATATATTATCAACACATTTATAAAATGAATTCATTAGTTATCAAATGATTGTAATTAAAAATTTAAATTATTTGAAAATAAAAGTGGTGTATTATCTATAAATTTATTTTTATGTGTGAAATTTATTTTATATCAATAAAATAAATTAATCCTTATTATAGTGTAATTTTATTTAAATTTATATATTATTTACTGTATAAAATGCCTTAAATATTAAACAAATATTTTTTATGGAAAATTATATGAATAAATCCATTTTTATTCATAAGAATGTATTTTTATACAATGCCATTTTTCGAATTTCATGAAATTAATTTAATATTATTTTATAAAGATTAAAGTTATTCATATAGGTAAAATTTATTTCATATTTGTAATATGGAAGTGAAAATTTGGTAAATAAGCGTCTTTTATTTTTGTTCAATATGAATAGTAACTGTGGTAAAATTTATCACCTCAGTAAAGAGAAATTAGGGCTAATAAAGATTAAAAATAATTGATAAGATCATACATTTTAATCATAATTCTCATTGTATGAAGTTAATTTGACCTTAATAACCTTATGTTATAATATTATTATTTTAATGGAGAATCTCCACTAAAAATTTATAACATATTATGTAAATCAATGAAAGATACAAAATGTCTCTCTCTTAGTTTTAATTATTCTTCATGTGTTCACATAGAGAAAAAAAATTTATGATTGAAAATTAAAAGTAATTTTGTGAATAATAAAATTATATCTGTGATGGTAATTTATTCCAAATTTTTAGGTATTATATAATTACATTGAATTCTTACACAATGCCAAAAAAAATATTTAATCCATTAATAAAAAAATAAAATAAATTATTTCATAAAATATTAAAAGTCATATAATTTAAGTAATTTATACAATTACATGAATTTTCTAGATTGATATTTCAAATTATAATTCTTTTAAAATGGTATATTTTGATCCAACACTTTTACTTATAAATTTTTATTCAAATTAAATGAATAAAATAAAAAATTATAGTAATGATATTTTATCAAAACAATGTTTTATTAAATTATTAAAAAATAATAAAAATATTTAAATAATATGAGGTGATTATTCTATGGATTAAAAAGTAATTAATGGCCAATTATGGTACAATATAAATCTAATAATTAAAAATTACAAACTTTAATATTCAAAATGTTTTTACCACAGTTAAAATTAAAAGTGTTCAAATAAGGGTTATTCAAAATGATACGGTTTAAAATGACACCAAAACATGTCAAATTATATCGATTGATGGGATTACAACCCTATCGTACTATATCTTCTCAAACCTATCAATTTTGATACATTTTTCTTGAGAATGAATTTATTATAGTTTACCCTTTTGATAAATTCTGAAAGTACCCCTCGCCTCAATTATAAAATAGGACCTCCTTCCTCACTTATTTAGACCACATTGATCCTATTGAATTAAGAAAAATCTAATAAAATATCTTATTAACATTACTACCAATATTATATAGGTTTTTTATTCCATAAAGTCCAAACCTAGTGGCCTTTGGATGATATCTAATTGAATCATTTTGAAGAGAAGGTAATCACCTCAACCGATCACTTTATTTTATACACCTCTTTCCATCTAATAAATTCATGGTATTTATCATAAAATCACTTCAAAATATTTATATTTTTCAAATAAGGGAATATCTATCAGTAAAATTACATTTTCTATTGGTAAAAAATTTTACCAACAAATATGTCTTTATGACTAAAATGTCGGTAGAATCGTTGTCGCTAAATGATATTGCGACATATAAAACAGTTTTGTTAAAATTATAACAATACAAACAGATAATATATATGTATGTACAAGTGTTTAGAAATCAATTCATATGAAAAATATATCTATGGGTAATAATATCACCAATAAATAATATCTATTTATAAATTACATCAAATAAAACTATATTAATTATTATCACTAATAAAATTTTCACATTATATTTATTAATTTATCATATATAATAAACTGATATTAATTATTAAACAAGGAATATTTTCACACATCTAATATTTGAAAAAGCTAAATTAATTTAATAATGAAATCTAATAAAAATTATTATATACATGGTTGAAATTTCTTGATGCATAAAAAGAACATAAAACACCAAAACCAGGGATCCATGATTTCCCATACCCCACCCACCCCACATGGAAAAATACTATGTTAAAATACTTCAATATGCATATTAACTACTATCCTTCCCCTTCAAAACATTTTCCACCTTTTTAAAATAATGGTCTCCTATGGCCTAATTCCAAAGATCTAACATCACCCCACAAATAGGCTAATGGAAGAAACAAATCTAGTCAATAGCGACCATACTAAGGAATTTCAAGTCGATGCTGTCCCACCATTTAGCTCCAAAATCAACACCACAACACAACAAGAAAACTCCAAAAATTGGTGTAAACTATCTATATGAATTGAAAACAAGAAATTAATCAATGAAAATATAAAAAATTATCTGCATAGATTGAGCAGTTTTTGCCATACTTACCACTAATTTTAAAAAACAACCCACTAAAAAGAACCTGAAAGGATCCCTTGAGTAGCACTAGTAATGACACAACTTTTAATATACCTGATCGGAGCTCTTTGCTCTGCCTAATGTGAACCAGATAGAAAATCCACATGCAATAAAAGAGCATAGTCACAAATCAGTACAAAATATTTCCTTGAATAGAAACCAAAATAGAAATAATATAAGTATAAAAAATGATCTATATAGAATGAACATTTTTTACCCTACTAACCTCTAACTTAACAAAAATAAAATAAATATAACCTAAAATACTATTGATTAACACTAGAAATGAAACCACTTAAAAAATCTTTCAACAAAAGTGTCCTTATACACATTGGAGAAACATTTTATTGGTATTGAAATGGATAACCTAAATAATCAGATGTAATGATAAGTGATTTACATAAATAAAACAATGTTCTTTTCCATATTACGGTAATAAATGCATGATTTTATTCTTCTATGTATAAATGAAATAATAATGTCCATAGTTTTATTTCATTGGTATAAATGGTGAAATCATTTGGGCATGAATTGGTTAACTATGATTTCTTAATATTTTTTTTTCATCTCCCCACTGTTAAAGATATTTATCAACTACATTAAATATCCCTAGAGAAATTTTAAACAATCATGATAATCTATACATAATTGACAAAAAATCCCAACAATCACTTACATGTAAGCATGGAATTTTATTATTGGGGTATGCCATCAATTTTGATACTCATTGATTATAAATACTTAAATTAAATTATGGTACAATATACCAAAGATCCATAGGCATCCCATCCAGGATAAACACCAAAAGAAATACCCTATTAATCGATGATCAAAGAAACTAACAAAACCCTCAACATCATAAAATAAGAATTAACATGAAAGAATTAGTATGATCGGTCCAAGATGGTCAAAAACATCACATATTCAAAGATCATTTGAAAAACAGAACAAAATTGTATTGGAAATATCATACTTTTAGATGAAATAATCTAGGGGGCCCCAAATATCCCTCTCTTACTCACAACTGGTTCATGAAAAATATCACCGTAGATAAACTCCTTGAATCATAATGATTCATGGATAACGAAAAATCAAAAAACTGAACACCACCCAACTACCAAAAGCATAAGAGTGACACAATAAAAAAACAGCCATCAAATCTAAGTGATATTAAATCCCCAAAACACAATCATCTATGTTTTTTTATCATGGAGGGAATGATTACAAGAAAATACATCTAAGATGAGTATACCAACTATAATGGGGATAGAGAAAAAAAATACCTTGTATCACATCTAAGAAGAATAGTTGATTCCTCATACTGGTCGACCAGAACAAGCCTTTGAAACCACTGAGATCCTAGATTCCTACCCTACATGCCCAAATAAGAAGTCATGAATATTGAATGAAAAGTCTTGATAGAGCCAAAGAGAGAAACTCTTCCATGATCATGGATATGGAGGCATGATTATTGAATGATAAACCACCAATATCTATGATAAACATGTTGAAGCACGCCGGTGGATGAACCCTTACACACATAGAGAGAAAGGATGATCAATTTCATAAAAATATAATATAACATATAATATTATAAAATGTTAAAATAATATATGAAATATTATAAAATTTATTAACATAGATAAGTATAATGAGATATAATAATTAATTTCATATAAAATAAATATAATATCTTCAATGAAATAAACCATGTCATCTTTAGTAGCAATGAGGAACCTCAAGTCACTATTATTCCACAAAATTCAGCTCAATGATCTATACTGCACACAACCAAAAATCATACCCAAAATGAGGGAAAAATATTAGCCTGAAATGAATCCAAAGAAACTATAAGAAAAAAAAATTGATCTGCATAGAATGAGAATTTTTCATTCGTCAGACCTATTGATGTATCAACAAATCAAGTCAACTCCAGTACTTGTAAGGAACCTCAAGTCTCTAAAATATCATATCATTGAGCTCCATGATCTACACTACATACAACCAAAGATCACACCCACCAATTATTATATAATATATATACGAATTGAAATCAAAATACAAATAAATGATAATATAAAAAAATGATATGCATAGAATAGGCATTCTTCATTCATCATCTCTATTAATATCTCAACAAAGTAGCTCATCTTTGTTCCATAAGGTTTTAATATGCTTAATCTATGAGATTCTTTCATATGTTCAAAATGGGTTGTTAACCCCAAATTCATACACTTCCCTTAAAAAAAATCAATATTTCTAATGATAATCTATATTAAAACTACATTGGACTAGAAAAAAATAAAATGACTATTTATTAACAAAAAATGCATTTATTTTCATAGAAAACAAAAATAAATCTTTATTTCCATGTTGTTATGATGCTAGACTATCAAAAAATATTTTATAAATTTTCCAATAAAAATGTTAGAATCTTCAAGGAAAACTAGAAATTTTAACATGAAATAAAAGATAATCAAATGAAACAATCTAGAGCTTCAACCCATGTGACAATACATTTTATTTCATATGGAGAGGCTCTAGAAAATTATGTAATTAGTATCCCAGAGTCTCCCAAGAAAACAATAACATGAAATATTATTTAATCTGAATTTTTCTAAAACCCTAACTTAAAATAAATTCAATCCCAACAATATATACACATGATTTTATATACTGAAAACATCAAATGATGTCCATAATTTATAAGAGGGCCAAACATGGGCTGATTGTATAAGATATGGGTTTATTTCTATTCCCCTACCCACCCCTAATCTTTATAGTTGAAAAGGGAAACATCAATCAAACATTAGTGGAAGAGGGCATGAGAATCGACTCTATGGGTGCGGGGTATGATGAATAGGGAGTGTGAGCGTAGGTGGGGATCACTATTGTGTGGGTGGTGAGGGATGATGATTAGGATACCATCACACTAGAGGTGGGGATGAAGACTGGGAGGCCCTTAAGTGGGCGGTGGGGATGAATACAGGGATTCCATAATGCAGGTGGTGGGGATGAAGACCTAGAGGCCAATGATTGGGTGGTGAGGATCAGGATGCCATCACACGGGTGGTGAGGGATGAGGATTGGGTGGCCATCTTAGGAGAGGTGAGGATTAGGATACCACCATGAGGGTGGTGAGGGACAAAGATCGAGGGGCTATCTAGCGGGTGGTGGTGACAAATATTAGGAATCACGTGGGCAATGAGTACGGTACCGAGAGGCCATCACGCTAGGGGAGGTGAATATATTTGACTTTTTCATTAATTTTTCTTTTTTAAATGATTGATTCAAATATGGTTATATTTGATATAATTGTAATATAATTTTCTTATTAAAAAATTACTAATAAAAAATTATTGTTAAATGATTTGTTTGAGTGAATACTATACTTATATGTTGAAAATAAAATGTTGGAAATAATAATTAATAAAAATAGATTCAATTGATGGAAACAATATAACGGGTTTAATATGATAATGTGAAAAATTTAATTATTAGTAAAATATATGTTAGTATTAAACTATTATTAACAACATATATATGTTTCGGTAAAAAAAATCTTGGTACTTGAATTTAATAACAACAAAACAAAATATCTATTGGAATTACCCATTTATACAAACTAATATATTATTTGTCAGTAAATTTATGTTGGTAAAAGTCAATTTAATTATAATTAATAATAAATTAATTATCATAAATATTATGAAATTATAATATTTTTATTGAAACAACATTATAATCCCTCTTCCCTATAAAATGAGATGTAAAATTATCGATCGTGCATATGTACGACATATCTTATCCACATTGAAATGTAATTAATTTTCCATCACCATATTTTATGGATGATTATTGCGATGGTTTTAATTTTAATATATTATATTTATGAAATAATTAAACTTATAAAAATGTAATATCTCACCTACCTTCTTACCATATAATCATTTGGGAGACGGTAACATCGCTCCTGCATAATTGTGGACTACCACCACCACGAAGAGACATGATTATATTTATATTTTAATTTTACTTAAATTGTAATAAGGATTAATTTCATAAAATTATATGATAAATTTTATATAATAGTGAATCTATAAAGGATAATCATTTTTGAGATTTCTTTCATTCCATCCATTTGAAAATGAAAACAACGTCCATGCATACGTATGACCTTGAATATCTATGAATGGTGTAATTAAAATTTCAATATATAACATTTATAGATGAATATTAATATGTATATATTGAATATATATTATATTTATTTCATGATTAGTATTCTAGTGGTGATGAAACAAAGATAAATGTTCAAGGAATAAAACTACTAAATAGAAAAATCATGATAAAGAAAATAGTTAACACCTGAAACATAGGATTTTAATAAAGAATTATTGTTAAAAGGGGCTATTGAGATATTTTATTAGGATCATATAAGATATTGTAAGTATGAAAATGATAATGGCGTAGGATTTAAAAATAAATAAATTTACTATATATGATGTTATAGTGATTTCAAAGAAAGTTGAACTTTAGAGTTAGAGTTTTCTGTCACAATTTAATTGTTTGTCGATCTAAATTATGAATATGCCTCCAATGATGAAATATTATAATATAACTCTCAATAAAAAATTTAATAGTATCATAATATACTAATTTCTTGAAGATAAACTTTTTTCCTTTCATTTCATTTTCCTTATGTACTCAATATACTGAAAATATATTTTTATGGAAAATCAATATCATTTCTCTCTTTGATAGAAAATCCATTTTCATTCATATTAATGTTTTTTAAATTGTTTTAAATAAAAATTTTAATATTAATCTATAATTAATTAAATTTCTTTTTTACAATTTTTTTCTTATAAAATTGTTTGCAATAAATATTTTTTTTATTTTCCAAAAAAGTTATATTATGAATTTTCTAATAACAGTATAGAAGAAATTTTATTTTTAACTTATATAGAATGTATGATATTTTTTTAGCCTCAAGTCTATTTTTTTATTTGAAGACTAATTTATAATTTTAGAAGTAAGTTTTCAAATAAAAATTATTACTTATATTTTTAGCATTTTATAAAATAATTTATTTCAAAAAATGGAATGATTATTTTTCTCAATAATGTTTTAATGATATTTTAATAATTTATCTTTTCATCAAAGTCAGAATCCCTTGATTTAACTTTTTATTTTTTTAGAATATGATCCATGTATACCATAATAATTATTTTTTATGGTGGTTTATTGTTATGATAACAAATTTTTTATGAAACCCATTTCTTTTTCACGAGTTATGATGTAATGAAATGATGAAATGTTTATGAAATCCATTTATTTTCTATGGGTTTTTCAATGATGAAATGTATATGAAACCCATTTATTGTCATGGGTCTTGATATGATGATAGATTTATGATATTTTGGTACACATACGTATGATTTTCATTATGTGATATATGGGGCCTAAATCACCCTCTAATGAATAAGGTAAAGTTAGATATCTCAGGAGATAAAAAGGATATGAATGGGGAGTGAACACAGTTCAATAAGGGACTTTATCAACTATGATATTATTAGAAGTGAACCTTGAATACTATAATGGTTTAGGGAGTTAACCTATTAAACTATGATATATTTTTAATGATACTTGATTACTAATTAAATTAGATTATTTTCTTAATTTAATTCCCTAACCCAATGTCTTATTCCAATGTTTCGATTTCATGGATAATGTTTTATGAGTCCATTATGACTCATGTCTTAGGAAATGCCAGTATTTTTTATGACACTATTTTATGATATATGATATATAGGGTATATTTTTTAAAAAGCTAAGATCATGTAATCAAACTTTTTGTATTTTATTATTTTTATCTGATAATTGTTTTCTCTTTTTTTACCCTTATTGAGCATTAAATCGTTCCCTTTCATTTGTTTCCATTCCAAGATTATAATTAAAGGTTTAATATTTGATCTATCTAAGAAGGGTGATAATTATGAATATATAATAGGAATATGATGTAGAACTATTATTAAATAGTTATTTATGTTTTAATGTTTCCATTGATACTTGAACAATAAGAGTCTGGTGTGGTTTTTTTGTTATGTATATAATATTTATATATTTTTATTTGATATCTATGTATAAAAATTATGAGTTGTTAGAAATCATTTTTATGGGCTCCACATACGGTAAAATAGTATTTTTATCACAATAAAGTAAACATCCTCTAAATTTTATTATAACTAACTGAAATTCTATAGTAAGACCGTCATCTAATAAAAAACATCATAAGAATCCGCTTCTGAACTCTCCTCCTTCTAGAACTCCATCTAGAAATGCTGAGGGTAAACAGATCCCTATTATTACATCAATGAACTGAGGATCTTCTAAAACCAATACATCCACTTTAATAACTCTGAGGAACTATATTATGATTCACACAATCTCAACATGTGAGAGGCAGTGAATGAAAAAATATTTCCCTTTGTGGTGCATATAATATGTATGTATGCAAGAATGAAATTTTCTTTTCTGTATGATAAAATTTAAAAGGTAGAATATGAATATTATCTTATAATAATAACATTAATTAGAATGATAATGATAACTTCATTATATGATAATGAGAAAATATATTATAAAAGTAAATAGAGATAATAAAAGGGACTATAGATTGATTAATAATGGCTTTAAGAACCTGTGCATTCCCTTGGATGACTTCTGGAAAAGGATATATAGGAATATATCTTATGAACAAAGTATTATAGTTAGGGAATAGGGTTATAGTTGAAGTAAAATTAGTATATTTTTAATCATATTTATAATTTTTAAATTTTCCTTGGAAGAGTAGTAGAAGGCCCCTTTTACAAGTAAAAGGAATGTCATATATATGTATGTATATATATATTCTTAATATAAAAAGAACTCATGTTTCAAATTGAACATTTATTCAAATGAGGAAAATAATATATAAGAGTAAATATTGGTCTGTACATACCACAATTGCCAATTTGGAGAGATGTTCAGAACATGTTTTTTCTTTTACCCTTAGTTAGGACCTTTTTAACTTAATTTTCCTTTACTATGGTAACTCAATTATTATCCTTGGTAACTGATTTTTATGACTAAAACTAAATATACCATTTAGATAATTTTGATATTATAATTTTAAATTTTAAGGAATTATCAATATATTAAATTTCTAAAATTTTTAAAAATTAATTTAAAAATTATATTGTATATGACATTTAAATACATTTTTATAGAAAAAATTAATTTATTTATAAAACGTAAAATATATATTTATAAATTAAAATTAATATTTTTAAATTAATAGTTTTAATTAAAAATTTTATATTTGGTTAATAAAATTGTTTCATATATCTTATGATATCCTTATTCCCAAATTATGTCATAAAAGTCATAGTATTTGTAAAAACAATCACAAACCAGCTATGGAACCCTGGTAACCTGATAACCGAGTCAGCCCTCACATCGACCAAAGGGCATTCATAATCTCCATATGTTATTGACTACCACCTAACATCATAAAACATGCAATTTGGAACAAAACTTTTACAAAACATAGTGGAATAAACCCAAACAAGTCAATGTGGATACAAAAGAAACTCCACTAACAGTAAAGTACTAGAAGCCAATAAGGCATGAAACCCCAAAGTACTACAACCCATATACCAGAAAAGGGAAACAAATAGAATGTACCTAAGGACACAACTCACCATGTCCAAGGTTCTACAGCTGTATCCACCTCTAAAAGATCATTTCCTCCTGCTTGAACCTGAATGGAGATAAAAATTCTAATAGGGTCTCACCATAGATTCTACAAAAATTATAATAATAGATTCACCAAAAGAATGATTTAAATTTTAAATTAAACAGTTTTTTCTTTTCAAATAATATTTAATAAAATAATTTTTATACATTTCAAATAATGGAAACATATATTAAGAAAAGACTTTTCATGTGAAGTAATACATATAAAATAATGTCTTAAATAAAACATTTATATAATTTTTTTTATAAAAATCCTGAAGGCAAGTAAAGTAGTTCAACAACATTGGAACATATATATATCTCAAATATAAAACAAGAGAGCAACATGGCCATCACCCAAATTTGTATGAAATTTATAGTCTATAAGAATGTGAACTCTCTATGAGAACACAGCAATATGTGAATACACATGTCCCTTTGACACTGGACAAATTTGACTCATCACTATCTCATCGGGTATTTGACCTACACAATTTATGTTTTAAAACATTGTATAATCATATAGTGTGTCCAAATAACTCACAAACTACCCAAGGATTGTATGTTCTCTTATAATAAATGATAGAAAATTTATTTTTTGTCTTCTTAAAATACAAATAAATCCCATTACCCCATTTCAAATTCCAATTTTCCATTTAAAACCAAATCAGGCTTAAATAAAAAAATATTCCCCTTTAATAAGATAAAACCACTAGGATTATATAAAAACTATTTATGCCATTTTCACATGTTTGAAATCAATTCAAAATCAGTTCCATTAATTTCAAAATTTGTTTCTATAATTAAATTAATCAATTTAATTGAAATATTTACAATCAAATTTACAATTTAATTTAAACAATTTAAAGAAACCAATTTCCAAAAATTCTCCCAAATTCAATGGAATTAGATGTTTTTAAAATTTTCATGTCAAAACCATTTTAAATCTCCTGATTCACTAGAATTTGGTTATATTAAATCAGTTGAATTAATGTTTGAGAAATTTATTTTACATAACAAATTGAAATAAATAAAAAAATTCTTGGATTAATCAATTTGGCCAAATGGGACGAAACCACCTACCTTTTTCTAAAAAACCAACACTCGCAACAGAACTTATCAATGATAAGAAATATGTAGAATACCTCGAAACACAACGTAAAAATGAGATCCAATAGTATAGATCTTAGATCCATAAATTTCAAGATAATAGGAGGAGAAAGAGTGAAATTTGAAGAACGAGAAGAATGATTACCTAGGAATCCCCACTTCATGTGCAATGATGATAGAACACCGAATAAAGGAACCCATAAGTTTTGGAGGTATCAAAGATCACATAGGGAAGGCATTGGGATGAGAGAAATGAAACTGGAGATAAAGAAAAAAAAGATCTCAGTTGTGCTGTGTATTTAAAAACTACACTCAGCGTATTACAGGACTTGTAATCCCACTACCCTTCGTGAAATAGTTATGTTTAACAACCGCACAAAAATGTGTCTCTTTAAAATAAAAAATAGTTCATTAAATGACTCACGATGAATAATGGATCATCACGACATGTATCCATTCATGGTGTGAAACTTCTCATGACATGAAACTTCTTATGGTATGAAACTAGAAACTATTTCACATCGTGTAATCTATTTACATAGAGTGTAACCCTTTGGATGCCTATAATAAATTATAGTTAAACATGAGAGTGCAATAAAATATCTTACTTCACAATTATAGGTATTTCCCAATTCATTATAATCCCTACTGAGTAAAAAAAGTAAAACCATGGAATGTTTTAAGATGTTATTGTATGATCGATGACGAGATGTTATAATCTCCCCACCATAAAAACATTCTATTCCTATACTACCTATGAAAAAGCTTCTATTCTAAAAAGATAAGGCCACTGCTCTATCATCATTTCCTCACATTCCCACATATCTTGATTATTGTGAACAATCTTCCATAACACATGAACCAAAGGTATCGTCCTCCAATGATGTTTATTGGTATCAGAATCAACTATCTTGAGTGGATTCTTAGTCAAAGATAAATTAGGTTCTATCTCAGGATCATTCCAGCTAAAAACAATTAATGGATCAGAGAGGTACATTCTCAACTGAGATACATGGATTCCATTATCTATTGATATCATCTTTGGTGGAAGTGATAAATGTTATGAAACTCCTCCACCGTCTCAAAAACCATGAATAGTTCTATAAAATGAGGAGCATGCATCCCTTTCATCACAAGCCACTGATGACCCAACTATGGTGAAACATTCAAGGACACATGGTCACCAAGAGAGAAATATAAATTTCAACGACGATGATCAGAATAAGACTTATATTGGATCTATTCGGTCAAAATTCTATAAAGAATTCACTGAATATTTATTGTCATATCTTGCACCAAACTTGGTCCTACCAAGGAGCTTTCACCAATATTCGACTAACACAATAGAGATCTACAAGGCTGGATATACAAGGCCTCAACAAGATCCATTCTAATCATGGACAGGTAACTATTGTGAGAATAAAACTCAACCATCCCTAATTGATCATCCAAAACCACACTAAAGTTTATAAGACAGGTGCAAAGCATATCCTCTTGAATATGTATATCTCTTTTTATCTGGCCATCTGACTATGGATGGTAGGCCATCCTCCAACTGAACTGAGATACCAGTGCATCTTGAAGGCCTTTCCAAATGAAATGATAAACTAAGGATCCCTATCAGAGACTATAGTATTTGGAACTCCATGAAAACAAATAATATTTCACATAGAGATTTCCTAACTCCCCCAACTTTCGTTGCATCATGAATGAGTATGAAGTGATCCAACTTGGTCAGTCTATCGATCTCAACCAATATCACATTATTATTTCCCTAGGTAAAAGTAAACTTAACCACAATGTCTATAGAGATTTCCTCCAACTACCATGTCTGGGAAATAAGTATCTAAAGTAAAAATGAAGGTTTATAATTCTCAGACTTAACCTAATGGAATATTTAATAGTGGGAAAAGAACATGGTAATTATTCATCTCATTCCTAGCCATAGAAATTACCAGTGCATGTCACAAAATATCTTAGTGGTTTTTAGGTGTACCCCCCTCTTCTATATTTTAAAACCCCCCATAATACAATTTCATATAGATAATCGTACAAATAAGTGATCCTGATAGCATAAAACACCCACTATGGGGAACGACCACTAGGAAACTATCTCCTTCACTATATAGAGAGTCTCAAATGATACATAATTCATCATATATATCATTATCCAGATTAATAATTTTGATAAAAGAGGATTTCAATTAAACATTGTCTAAATAAATGTCATCCCCTTTCTTGTGAACTCTGATATGCAGTTGTAAAAAGAGAGTCATCAAATTCCACTCCTCTGAAGATTCTTTCACTGCCTGGGTTGGATGTTACTTTATCAATGCATCTGTAACAACATTAACTTTCACCAGGGTGTATGAAATTTCAATGTTGAAATATTACAGGTAGTCCAACCAACACCATAGGAATTGATTAAAATAATTCTAATAGAAGATATAACATAATATTTTGAGGTATGAATACAAAGTAAACATTTCTCCCAAAATTAAGTGATTGCAACTGTTAAGTTCATTACTCACATCTACAAGTTCAATGCCATGGGTAGAATAATTCTTCTCATGTGTCCTATTTTAATTATATCTCTATGAAACTACATGATCGACCTGTATAAGAACACAACCCAAAGCCTAAACTCGATGCTTTACAAAATACCACCTAGCCATGCCCATTTTATAGAAGAGTGAAATACATCATAGTTTTCAATAGAAATTTTAGATTCACAAAAGAACTATGAATGTTTTCATCCCTAAAAAACATTACCCCCTTCTAAGTTAGATAATTCATCAGAGAAGTCAAATTTCCGATGTCCTTTACAAACCAAAGATAAGATCTGGATAAGCCAAGAAAGCACTGAATCTTGAGGATATTTCATAGTAGATCCCATGTCATAACATCATTCACCTTATAAGGATGAATTGATATAACCTATTCAAAAACCACATATCCTAATAATTTCACTTCTGGAATATAGAAATCACACTTTGAATGCAAGGTATAAAGGTAGTGATTTCTTAACAGACTCAGAACTATTCTCAGATGATGTTATGATCCTCCTCAACTTAGAGTGAATGAAGATGTCATCCATAAAGACAACCAAAAATGGAATCTAGATACTCATGAAAAATCCTATTCATCAATGACATGAAAAATACATGAGAATCTTTTAGACCAAAGTGTATAACATGGTACTCATAGTGGTCACTCCTACTCCAAAAGGTGGTTTTCTAAATGTTAAATGCTTTCATCCATAATTTATGGTAACTAGACTGAAGGTCAAATTTGGGAAACCACTTCAACCATATCATATGTTCAAAAAAATCATCAAATTATGGTAGTAGATATTTTTTCTTCTATGTAACTCTATTGAACTTTAGATAATCCATATATAAGTGAAGATAACCATCAGCTCTCTTCGAAAAGAGAACTGGCGCCACCAAAGGTGACACACTAGGGAATATAAAATGTTTTTAATGAATATCATCAAAATGGGACTTTAGCTATTTCATTTCTACTAGATCCATGCAATAAGATGGAATAAAAACCTTTTGAGTACCAGGAATTATGTAAATGAAAAATCGACCTCCCTTATTGGTGAAAATACGAATAAATTAAAATCAAGCACATTGGGAAAGTCAACATGAATTAGAGGGAGATCACCACTAAAATATTTCCAATCCAGATCAAAAGATAACACTGATATTGCATTCCCCTATTCCAGATAAGAAATTATGCCTCTGCTTTAACTTGAGTCCTATTCTCCTAAAAGGAAAAGAGACACACCACCACGTGTAGTAAGGTAGACCCGCTTAAGGTAACAATCAATTTGGGATTTATTGAAAATTATCCAACAAATATTGAAAGTAAAATCAATATGATTCACCTAGATGACCATATTACATCAAGTAATGTTGAAATATTTAAAATATAGTACAAAATGGGACTATAGAGACCCCACTATTTCATTATTCCAAGGGGTGTAGTAATATCCCTTTCATAAGATAAAATAGCCATAAAAAGATTTATTATATTTACAATATGGGGGTAAATAAATGAATGAGGTGCATCAATATCAAATAGAGAAGTCACCAATGATAAATCTATAGTAATGGTACCTCTCATAGTTGTTGTACACATGTCCGCTTCCTATGGGGAATCTTCCACTACATGATGTAGCTTCGTTCTGGATGTATGTGGCGAAGACCCTTTTCCAAATGAAGAAACTAATTTCCCCTTATTTGTTTGAGGATACGATATTCCTATTCCACTACATAGAGTAGAAAGGAAATTGAAGAATCTATGTATGTTTCTTGAACATCTGCAAATAATGTAGTTCCAAGGTGACTTAGTGAAAAACCCCTTATAATGTCTTGGATTTCCACACCACTAGAAAATCAAAGAACTAACTCCATGTTATGTAGGATATTGAGAATGAACCTACAGTCATGAAATTCCATGAGAATCATCATGATTCAACTATCCCTTGAAACAATTGATACTACCACTAGAAGAAAAAGGAACAAACAACAAACCTGATTTAACAACCAGTTTCATCTCAAACATCATCGTTTTATCCAACACATTATCATAATTTGGTTGCTTTAGAAAAAAAATGAGAGAATATTTCTGATTGAATATTGAACTTTGACCATCGATCCTTCATCTCTTCATTACATAAAATCTTAGGTTAAACCGCATGACTTCTTTAAAGGGATTCGAATAGTGAGTTACGATTCTTTTGGCCTTCTCATGCTTGAAATACTCCACATCCATGACCAACACCATTGAACCAGGATAAAACTGGTCAATGAAAAGAGACTTAAAGTCATTCATCTATATAAACTTATTTTTCTTTTCCATAAACCTCAAATCCCACAAACTATTGATTGGTCCTTAAATCGAGAAGGTTTCACACTTCACTTTGATTTTATCGGGTATCTACAATAACACAAAGAAACATTCTATCTTACCCAACTGTTCCACAACATGTTGGGGATAAGGGGAGCCTTTTATAACTGGTGGCTTCTAGAAAAGGTACTCTTGAGAATTATTTTGTAGAACATCCCCCAGGGGATCCATATTGGAATCGTAAATAGGCACAAGAGGCGGTGACGTTCCTAGATCTAGGACAATGTACATAATAACCTCAATTAAATTTGTGTCCACTAGAGGATTTTCTCAATGCGGTTCAGTAATATCATCCTCTTGGATCTGGTTCACACATATTCTAGGAGGCATGATTATAAACAATGTATTCATACAATAAAAAAGAAATAAAATCCATACTCAAACTGAACAATAAGGGAAACAATATCTCAACTGATTGAACAAACATGATTTGGATTTCACTCTATCCAAATAGAAATAGGTAAAATACTATAACTAATCCAAAAGGTGTCTTTCCCTAACCACACTTGGTTAATAATGGTTTATTATAGTGAGAGATATATAGATACCCAATCGAAACTTCCTCCTAATTCCTGATGTGATTTCAATAATGCATACTAACTTCAAGACAAAATATCAACAGCCTACTCTGATAACACTTTGTCACGAATGAGCTAGGGTACCCTTATAACAAGATAACTGAACCGACCCTGATATAGCCTAAAGGTAATTATCAATCCCCATGTGTTGTTAAATAGTACTTGACATCATAAAACATGAAAGTGGGAATGATTTTTTCACAAAACATTGTGGAATAATTATAAGAAAGTAAGTATGCATACAAAATAAACTCCACTGGGAGTAGTGTAGGATAAGTCAACAAGGAATTAAATCCCATAGTACCAAAACCTAGGTACAAAAAACTGAAGAAAACCCAATTTCCCTAAGGAAACACCTCACCATGACCAAGGTTTCACAGCTGGGTCCACCTCTAAAAGATCCTTTCCCCCTACTCAAACCTGGAAGGATATAATCTATGAACACCTAAAGACAGTTATAGTGTGTGAGCTAAAAATCTATGTAGGGTCTCACCATAGATTCAATAATATATTACAATAATGGATTAAACAAAGAATTATTTCAATTTTAAATTAAATATATTTGGCATTTTATAGCACATTTTAACAAATCATGTTATATAATTCCAATGATGGAAAATTAATTAAATGAAAGACTTTACCTGTGATGAAATATTTCTGAAACAATGGATTAAATAAAAAATTTATATGAATATTTTATAAAAATACTAATGTTATGTAATGCAGTTCCAGATCATTAGCACATATTTATATCTCAAATATAAAAATGTGAGAAACAATTTCGTATGACAAATAGTTATGAATCTTATATTCTATATGACACAGTACACTCTAAGTGATCATGAAAATATGTTTATACACACACCCCTTTGACACTATCCAAAGGATACTCATCAAAATACCATCAAGGATGTGACATACTACATTTATCTTTTAAAACATTGTATAATTGCAGAGTGTGTCCAAATAAATCAAAAACTACCTAAGGAATGCATGTGATCTTACAATCAGTGATAGGAAATTTATTTTAAGACTACATAATATAAAATTAAATAACATTCCCCTTTTTAAATTTACAATTTTCTATTTAAATCGAAAATGCATTTTAATAAAAAATCATACCTCTTTAACATGATAAAACCACATGGATTTTATAATAACATTTTAAGATATTTACACACGTTATAAATCTATTTAAGATTAGTTCCATAAATTTTAAAATTCATTTCCACAATTAAAATAAATAGTTTAATTGAAATATCATCCACATAATATAAAATTTATATAAATCAATTTAAATCAACAAAATTTTATAAACACTCCCCAGTTAAATAGAACTAGGGGTTTTCCCAATTTTCATGCCCAAGACCATTTCAGACCACCCAATTCACTGGAATTGGGTTTTATCAAATCAATTGAAAAAATGTTAGAAAAATTGATTATAAATAAATAATTGAAATAAATTCAATAATTATAGGTTTAATCTGGTTTTCAAAATGGGACAAAACCACATAACTTTTTCTAAAATCACAATACTCATAACAGAACTAATCAATGAGAATAATGGTGTAGAAGAACTCGAAACCCAACCTAGAAATGTGATCCAATAGTACAGATAATCGATCCTTCAATTTCACAATGATCCATTGAAATACCAATGGTGGATAACAAGATAAACACAAATAATGAGGATTAGGATTACCTAGAAAAATAAATTTCAAGAATAACGATGGTTGAATGACAAACGAAGCACCCCAGAAATGTTGGAGGGCTCTAAGATCACCTTTAGAAGGCTTTGGGCTGAGAGAAATGAAACTGAAGTGGAGGGAAGAAATATTTAAGAAATTATACCCACCTAAAAACATATGTTGTGGTATTAAATAGTCTGTCATACCACTACTCGTCATGGTATTACACGATGTGTAATCCCACAACACATCATTAAATACAGTAGTTTCTTAACCACTAAAAACAAGTTGCATTAAAATGAAAAATTGTTCATTAAATGTGTCATGGTGTGTAAAGTATAATAATGACATGAAATATATCAGTGTTTGAATATTTTCATGACATGAAACTTTTCAAATTATGCACTTAACAACTATTACATGTCAGGTAACCTTTTTATACATCATATAATCCTCTGGCAGTCTACAGAAAAGGCCGATTAAAGGTAAGTGTCCAAAAATATCTATCTTCTCCAATATAGGTATCCTACCAATTAATTATTTACCCTAACAAGTCATCAAAAAAGGAAAAACATGCAAAATTTTTGACGTACCTGTCAGATCTGTAATGGGATGTTACCAAAATATGGTTTTTCACTATTCACATGAAAATACATAATATTTAAAAAATACCAAAAAATCATCCTAAGAAAATATTTTTATTCTAAATCCAAAATCAAATATCACTTTTCCAAATTCATCATAAAAAATATATGAATAAATTTTTTAAATAGAAACATAAAATATATTCAAAATTAGTTTTATATAAAAACAACTTTTAGAATATTCCCTATTCTTATTCTTAATTCCTATTATTCTAATTATGGATAATATATTATTTATATCAATGATATATTTTTTCATAATTGTGTATTTAGTTTTATTGAAATAAAATTTCATATCATATAAATATCCAATTGTGAAAAAATAAAATTTGGAGCATAAAATGATATTATTAGTTGTTTAATTATTCAAGTGGAATTGCATCAGTGGATTTGTAATAAAACTCAATTTTTTTGGTTATATATATATATTTTATATAATGGTTACAATAAATTATACACATAAATTCAAAGTCAACTTTACGATGATCATATTTATATCAAAAAAGTGTTTCGCAGTTCATTTTGTTTTAATGATGCGTGTGAAAAATACTATTTAACAAAATGTTTATATTAAGAAGTAATATTCAATAAAATTGTTGGTTGTTTTAGGATCTTACATTGAAAAGGAATAATCTATTTTTTAATATGATTCACATATTATAATTTTATCAATTTTATATTTCTTGATATAATGTCTTTCACTTAGGGAAGAAGTTTATAATGATTATATATTTAACGACTAGTGGGCCCATTTTTTTCTTTTAATAGGATTAATATTTTGAATATTTAAAATAAATTTTAAATTGTTTTTGGTAAAAAATTATTCAATTAGAAGAGGTGGTGATGGTTGTTCCATTACAAGTATTATTATTGATCCACTTTTAAGAATTTTTCTTATATGTCTACAATTAATTATGAAATTTATATTACATCACTATAATAAAATAAAGAATAATAATTATTTGGTTTATAGATATCTAGTTATAACCAACCACAAAATAGTTTATTTTTTTAGAAAAAATATTGGTTAAAAGGTTTTTTCTAAGAACATTTATCATCATCCCTCTTCTCTACCTTAGATATTTGATCCACCACAAAACCATATTCGGATAGAGGGGTTGAAAATAGTGGCCCTTGGATTTAGGTGTAGACCATGATGTTAGAGATGAAATGGAGGTAGTGTAACATCCTATGGATCTATATTTTCTTTCCTAAAAAGAAATGGAGGATGGTTTATGGTAGAGTATCCCCCCGTTATTTAATTGGTTATGGAATACTATATTTAATTTTTAAATCTTAGGGTGGTATTTTTCCCATTGATGTAATGGATTCGAACATATTAAATGATCTATAATTACCATGTGAAACCGTTTTAGTGTTACTTTAGGGGATATATTGATGAATTCATCTCGGTCACAAGGTTGGGTCTTATAGATTTGATCTATTTCATAATTTCAATGGACATAATTGTAAATTTACATGGTGTCGGGGTGACCGAGGACCATCCATAAAAGTTTTTTCATAGTTTTAATGGATATAATAAAGAAAATGGATTTTTTATCTATCCCACTTCAAAAAAACAACAATAATATGAACAAACACATCATATATTTATTCTGGCCACCATTACACCACATGAATCTCCAAGGGGCTAGAAGATGAACGGGATTTTAAAATAATAATAATAAAATTTATAATTTTTTCATGGTTATCATCTAGGGGAAATAATTATTCCATTTTTATTCATGCAAGACATAATGGTTGGGCCATTAAATATATTTTTTATTATTTATTTATTTTGGTTATAGTGTTTTTTAATTATAATATATATATATATATATATATATATATATTTGTGAGGGATTAACTTCTAAAAAATCATGCGAGTAATATTGTGTTTCTTTTTTCAATTATAACCTAATAGTGTGATACTTTATGTCATTTGGATCTCCTATGGTAGTGTTTTAGTTAGAAAAAAATGGAATATTCATTTCCATTAAGTTACTGTGATGTCGAATTCAATAAAAATTATTCATAGAGAGCACCCCATATGACCCATGAAATAAAATTAGACAATGATTAATCCCTAAGATTTATGATTTATTAAATATAATGCTTGTGTTAGAATTTACAGGGATATATAAAATCCTAAATAAATTCTATAAAAACACTAAAACTACATTTAGACTATAATCTATCAATATATTTACAATTAATAATAAAATTAATAAAAAATTTGACCTTTGAAATTAATGATCAATCCTATTTAAGATTATCACAAGAGGGTGATTGAGGTCATTGAGATGAAACCATATAGTTTCTATCTCTTAGTGTATCTATATGTTTAAGGAATAATGTCTTACACTATGTCGTGGTGCACGTAAGTCTTGATCACAACATTTTTAAACCACTATGTCGTGGTTAGGCTTTTAGTGCACCTTTCTTACAAAAACCCACTTTCACAAAAACCCTAAATACATTGAACACTCTCAAATAATTTTACATAATATGAAACAACTCCAGAAGTCATTAACAAAACACCTTCTCAGTTTCTTCCCTAACTCCCTTTTTAAAATGTATTATTCATTTTTATTACATGTTATAACATATGTAACAACAAATGAATATTAATCTCTAACATATTCTAAAATATTTTGCCCCTTGGATTGAGTTTTATTTTTTTCAAAAACAAATTAATGTGTTAAAAAATTTAAATATGTGATGTTGAGATGCTTTTATATTAAGTTAAAATGAAGTAATTGATTATTCTTGGAGGATTACTATTGATACAACCTCAATATTTTAATTGTGATTGTTCTGCATTTATTTGATAATTTTTATAGTGTTGGATAAGATCTTAACTTGGGTTAAATATTTAAAAATTTTATTTCAGGTGGTAGATGTCGATCTAGATATGATGAGGTTCTACATGAAGATAACCCTGGAATCATACTAGTTACCTAAAGGTTGCACTAAAAAATAGGAGATGAATAAAGGTCATACCCAGTCTGCAAAGAGGTAAATATAAAAAATTAGGAGTTAGGTATAGGTAACAGCTTGTTGCGTAAAAGAAATCCTAGAAAAAGAAAACTCATTTTAGGGATATATGGACACACTATAATGGTGAAAATTTTCTTGTGTCAGGGTAATTAAGTATTTCAATGAGTTACATAACAGTTGTCCAGATATATATAAGGGTGATCATATGTTTGGGGTTCCACCAATAGATTTTGAGATTAATACCTAACATATGACCCTATTGTAATCATAATACATTGAGTAATATTATTAAATTTTCTTACATTACATGATCATGTTAATTAAAATTCATATAAAAGAAGAAGATGAAAATTATTTGATTTACATAATTGTAAATTTTTATTAAAAGAGATAAATAATCCAAAGGATTTTTTGTGAAATATTCATCAATTAATAAAGAATGACAATGGAGGTTGTGATTCTTGCTGATATAAAAGAAAATAAATAATTCAACACAGTACAAACATAAAGAAAAAAATTGGAAGATTAAGGATTCCACACTGTCATTAAATTCATGGTAACTATAAAATGAAAATATAATGATGACTATGCCATTATAAAATTTGACTAGGAATTTCGGTCACCACGAAGAGCACATGAGTTGGGTGTTCTAATACATAAGATGTAATGTGAAGACTACGAACACTAAAATATAATAGTGAGTATTTTCTATAATAGGATTTCTTATGAAAAATAGTGTCACAATTAAGAAATGGTTAACTCCTTGTCTGAAGATATGATAATTAGAGAGAATACATGTTATGGGATTCAATATGGAGAAAAAAAATTCTTGGTTACTTCTATGTGACTGTTTTGAGAATCCCTCAATGCTAAAAGTTGACTAAGGTCTAGAACATGGATAACTATGTTATAGGCTATATTGTGTTACTACAAGATTCATGTTGGTGTGAAACAAACATAAATACAAGTGAGATTTGTAGATAAGATGAAGATTTGTAATTTAAATTTCATATAAAAGAATAAATATCAAGTCTTATCAATATTTGAATGGATTATTTTATTAAGTATTTCAATGATTTTTTAAATATAGAAGAACATGCCGATTATGTCAGATATTTTTCATAAATTGAATATAATGAATATTTTCAAATAAAATCAAACTAGTATTTTATATGAGTATTTAAATGAATTGTATGAAAAAATATGATAATAAAAAGAGTGAGACCCTTTCAGGCTGTTATTATGCTAAAGGGGAATGCATTTTGAAAGAAGAATTATGAGTGCCATAATACTACACAATATCAAATTAGAAAGATTGAGAGTTAGGAGATATGATATATCTATGTAGAATTAGACTTCATTACCAAGTACTCAAAATGATAATAAGAATAAAATCACGTTATGAAATAGATATGTAACAAGTTCTATATAAACATACTGAAGAAATCATGGGTGAAAAAGTCCTAAGGAACTATAATTGTGTAGACATTCAGATTCATTTTCTCTTGGGGGATGGTCATATCAAGTTTTATAGAAGAAACATGGATGTTATGGTGGACATTATGATTATGGATAATGGAAGTTGTGGTGATTGTGTAGTATTACCGATCACATAAATGGTAAAATCTAACTAGGGGTATAACAAATTATATGGATAAGGAGCATATTTAAATCTATACTGATCACACTGAAGTTGTCTTTGGTGTAACTTTTTATACAGTAATGTTTAAATTTTATATTCTGGTGTATAACCAATCACTAAAAGGAGTGGGTTCTTAAGGAAAAAAACATGTAAATCATTGTGTGCCTCTAGCTTTTTTATCTATCACATATGAGGTGAGGTAGATAGTTTATATTTAGTGGATTTCGATCCTTAAATATTTCAATATCTTGAATTAGGAATTAATAAAAGTACATCATATTTCACACCATCCCCCATTTAGTTTTAAATCGATCCACAATACCTATAATGATGTCTTCCAAAACACATTTATGGTATCTCTCTATTTTTTATAAACATTTCCCCCATTAAAATGAGTATAAAATGTGATCATATGGTAATTTTTAGCACTATATTCAATTATGAATTTCTAATCCCATAAATGTAAACAATTATATTCCTCCAGTAAAGAATCAATGCTACTCAAGCTATATATTTATCTAACATGATCTCTATCAAACACATGCATACTTATGCCTATCATTACAAGACCTAATTTATATAAGGTGGTATGTTCAGATAATCCTTATTTTTTAATATATCATGTGATTGTGGGATTTGGAAAATTTCAATCCCATGCAGACATTTCATAAATTCTCAAATATTTAATTATATACGGATCTAATCAGTGAATAAATCACATTCCATTCCTCGAAGTAGATGGTCACCTCAAATCCCACTCATCCTTAAAGATTGTTACATTAAACATTACATATATCAATATTTCCATATAATTCCTCAATTAATATCAATTGGGATTCCAAATGTTCTACTCATCATGTGGGAGGAAAAATATCATCTCAGTTAATCCTCAACTGATAGAATGATAAACAAATACCCTACCACACATTGGATAGAAAATCCTCATTTTTTGTGTGATAACGGCCCAAAGTATTATGATTTTTATGATAATTATCATTCTTAACATGCGTACGATGACACAATATAAAACATGGATCCCTAGTATACTAAAGACATAGAGTATGACATTTCAAGTTTTATACTTCGTTCATCATACATTATAAAAAACACATTTTGTTACTCATGATCATATTTTATATCTCTATGGGAAATCATAAAAATATTAACCATAATATTACATCAAAACCTACAACAATACATAAAGATTTCTAGCCAGAGATATCTAAAAGTCACACTTTGAGAGGTTAGTTATTAGTTAACTACATGCAATATAAGCAGCCAATAGTAAAATATAAATTGTGGGCTTCCGTTTAGTTTAAAAAATACAATTTATATTTCAAATTTCTTTTAATATACCAAAAAACATACATAATCATCAATATACTCATCACCTATGTGATAAACCACAATATCGAACTTATTTTTTATACAAATTTAAGGTTCCTTTGAAACTAATTATATCACAATGAAATTCCCACAAAACCTTTATGTCAACATTTTCAAAAAACATGACATGAAACTCTTTTATTGTGTAAAATTTATAAATTTTATTTTCTTTGAATAAAAATTAGAATAATAAATCATGTTCCTTGTTATAAGACCCCAGTTCTTCTTATGAGGTATTGTTTCTTTGATTTTTTTTTCATTTTTTTATGAGAAAAAAAGGAAAACTGGAAAAATGTTACATTTTAGTAGAACACACCATATACTACTATGTTCATGATATGTAATCTGGCCATGTAGGATAGGGATACACAATGTGTGCTTCTGTTGGCTAAGAATAGAATAAAATGTCACTACAAGCCGTGTAATCCCTAGTACACACCGAGTAGTCAGGTCGGCAAGGTCGGTGAAGGACATGTAAAGTAATTCGGAAAATTAATGAACAATAAATTGATATACACACTATGTATATGGATTTACACACCGTGTATTACTAAAATTTGTCTTAAAATGACCATTAGCCGTGTTTTGACTTTTTTTGGACAGAACAACCACTGTGTGAAAAACCGAAAGCCACAAGAGATGATTCTAATCATTGGATTCCTCTCAGAAAAATATTTATTATCATTGTGCTTATATTGATGATTTCTGTTTTTAAAAATGTTTTTTAATATTGAATGATTTACCTCTTTTCTTAGATCTATGTCGTTCAAGTCCGATTCATGGGATGACTTCAAATTATATCAGTCATACAACATCGAGGTCGGTGTTCTTGTGCCTTTTGTTTAAATTTGAGTAGATAAATGTTAAAAAATGTTATGAGGCCATATATGGATATTGTTTTTCCTTATAAAAGAATCTAGTTGATGCCTAATGATGCTTAGGTAATTGATTGTATGAAATTGAAGCATGTGGTTACTAAATATTTTCCCTTTTGGGGTTTGATTATATTTTGTTATTTGAAATTCCCACACAAGTTATTATGTTTAATTCCATGTTATAATTTAATTCACTTGTGTAGTTTTTTGAAATGAAATTGTAAAAGATTAAAATAAGTAATTATCCATGGGCAAGCCATAGTCTTGCATAAAAGTCAAGCTCGGGATCATGTGACTAATTACACCTAGATTACCTTGGGTGAACCATTTTTTCAGTTAAAAGGAAATGGATGGACTCAAGAGGATAATTAATTAAAGGTTATGTGCGAGCCACAGTTTTGGTGGTTGGCCTCATGAATTATTCTATGTAAATGCTGAGATAATATTTGATACATTGAGGGATACTTAGAATGGGCTCTATTGGTGACATAACAAATGATTAAATGAAAAAAATGAAGATATTATTAAATGAAAATAGTTATGTAATGAGTTGGATGTATTGGGTATGAGGAGTTGGCCGTCCTAGGCATACATCAACAACATTGTTCATAGAACATGTTAAATGAAATGGGATAAAATATGATGTGTGTTCCAAGATAAATAACAAGATTGTATTCAGTCTTCGTTTATTTATCTAGATGATATTTTGAAACATTTGTTGTGTTTCCTTCTATTTTAGAGATTTGAAGGCCTAGGAAGAATCACTTGAGAGTTTCAGTTAAATTCAACTGAACTGCTAAAGAACATAAAAAAATAAATGGATAATTTACTTGAGTACTTCATAGTTGATGTTTTCTTTTACTGTTATTGCATATATTCACTGACTGTTAGGCATAAATGATTGGTGTTTTCCTACTAGGATTAGTCTCACTCCCTATTTGGGTCATGCTTTTATGACTAAACAGTTTATATGATTATAGAAGTAGACAAGGTCATGTTCTCTTAAACATGTACTGGATTTCTGCTTTGGAGTAGGAGTGAAAGGGACCGAGTTGAGGCTTGAAACACTTTTGAGTTTTATTTCTATTTTTCACTTGTATTTTATTCGTATCTGATTGCATTGTATATAGTTTTTGGCTGCTTTACTAGAACATATAAAATACTGCAATATCATTTGTAATGTTTGAGACTTGGATATTTATCTATCAGACTTCTGTTGTTTTGTTTTAGTTATATGTTGTTTACTACTTCTTCTATTTGTTAATATTTATTATAATGTGTTACACTCTGCCAATGAGGGCATAACTTCCCCACTAACACACACAGGGCCATTGCTGCTAGTCGGCAGCCTGTCAAATTTGAAGAAATGCGCTTGAGGCCATGTGGCCAATCGGTCTGGCTATCGGTTAGTGGTAAGCCGGGTTGGTACATTAAAAAGTGGTATCACATGGTTTCTTACTTCTTTGATTTACTATTTGGAGCCAATTGGCGTGATAGGAAGGAAAAAAGGGATTTGGAAATAAACTGTTCCCGGGAGTAGCTAACCCGTGCATATGTAAAAGCTGAGTTACCTCGAATGAATTATGATTTTCGGTGTTTACAGTTGTAGGGATTTTACCATTGGGTGACACACTTGATTTATACAATTATTATTGATACAATTGTGGGTTCTATTTTAGTTGAAACTCGATGATATGAGGGCATTCCATCTCATTCATCATATAGGAAATTGGTAGAATTACATTCCAGGCATTATTCCATTCCATTTAGAATGAATTAGTTATCACATGCTGTTGTGATATATTATGTGATATCTACGACCAATTTTGTAATAGGTATCTTGGTACGTGCTAGGGTTTGGATTGAATGGATGCCAAACGTTAGTTCCTGATGTGTCATGCCCCCCTTGGACCAAAATTTGGTAGATCATGACCCATATTTGTATCTACAAATATAATATTATATGTTCGGCATTTGTGCTAAAATTTGATATGTGGGGAGTATGGGACCTCACATATTGGAGTTTGGCATTCTACTGGATGATTTTTATAGAACATGGGTATTTTGGGAAATCTAGAGTTTCTATCTAGAAAAACCCAGTATACATGGTACGTAAGCTATCGTAACACGCCATGTGTTCATCTTGTTCTGGGAAGAATTTTTTCTAAATTTTTAGATGAACACGCCATGTACCATGTATTCACGTCGTGTAATCATTGATCGTCTATCCTTCTGTGTGAGGAGGGAACATGGGTTGTCAAGCTTGGAGTAGGACACACCGTGTAATCTGAGTACACACTGTGTATAAGTCGATAGTGTATCCAGAAGTGTAACTAACGACACTGGTTGATGAAAAATTAGTTGTGCACACAATATCTAGGTTGAACATGTCGTTTAGTCTTACACCAGAAAGTACCTAGGTAAGAAGAAAATCTAACTACACATTGTGTCTCTTAGGAAACACATTGTGTACATGGGGTTATATATGTCCATGTTGGGAAGAAGTGCACTCCCATGTAGAGTTTAGGGAGAATATGATGTTTAAGAAATAATACATGTCATGTACTGTTATTTTAAAAAACATGATTGTTTTTTCTTCTATGACTCACTTGGCACTTCTAATTTGTAGTTTTAACTTAATTAAACTTGTCCTGAGGTGTGTGTGTCAAAACTTATAGAGTAATTCCACCACAACAACCTCAAGCAGTGCACTAGGAGAGTAGTGGTAAATATACATTGGAGGTGGTAGGCCATGTGCTACCGATGGATCTTCCAGTTTTGCATTCCGTGACACCATCCATTAGACCAGATGTAGGTGCAGACGCATAGTTTCGAGAAGTTTTTTTGAGGTTCATACAGACCTTCCAGGGAGCACTACAGGCTGCCACTTATATGGAAGAGCTGACACATATATTTCAGCAGCAGCATCTACCTACTTTTTCTGGTGATGGGGAGCCATAGGCTATAGAAGAATGGATAGAATAAATGAGGACTATCTTTGAGGACCTTGATATACCTCCTAAGTGGAGGGTCATGTATGAAACTAATATGCAATCTGATTCCACCATAAGGTGGTGGGATGTTTTCACAAAGACAGAGTGCCATCGGGACATGGTATGGGGAGACATCCAGACAGTATTCTATGACTACTTATTTTTTGAGACCCTTTGGTCTGATCGAGCCTTGGAGTTCATGAATCTGGAGAGGGGTACAATGTCAGTGATGGACTATTCTACCCGTTTTACAGAGCTTTAGCGATTCACACCATTTTGATGGGTGACAAGGCGTTGAGAGCTAGGCGCTTCATGGATGGTCGTCGATACAACAATGAATATCAGATAAATGTTTTTAGGTTTCCTTATGTATATTCCATTATGAATTAGGTGTTTATTATAGAGAAAACCCTAAGGGAACCTGGGGGTGTGAGCAAGGGTGGTTTGGCACCGAGATCTAGCACTATCTCGACTAGAAGCAAGAAGAATCATATGGTTTTTTCTTGGGGGAATATGAGCACTACAGATATATCTTTTGATATCTAGCTGAGGTGCTATCAGTGTGTTAGAGGTGGAAATATGATGCCCCAGTGCCCAAAGGACTTAGTTTAGTGGTGAGATTGTAGAAAAATGGGCCATCTACAGTGCTTCTGTAGAATGTTTCCACCAGTGGCTAGTGAGAGAGGTTCTATACAGACTCCACGTGCAAGAGTAGGGTCAGCATCTTCTCACCAGTCTAGAAACTAGAATACATTGGGGCATGCAGGCCAAGGCTGTGGCCTTGGCCTTGGTAACCAAACTTTTGGGTCTTAACAGAAGTAGGGCGGGCCAACTTAGGGTATTCAAGCTGTTTCATAGGGCCATGGTATATGTCAGACATATTTAGTGAAATAGACCCAACAGGAGCATGAACTCAGACCGTCATCTTTCATAGTTACTATTCTAGTTGACTTTGTTTTATATTCTATACTTTCTGATACTGCTGCAAAAAAATAGTATTATAACTATGCTCATAGTGGAGATCCTTGGGCTATATATGTATACCTCGGAGAACGTTATAATGCTAGACACCCCACTAGGGATCACAACGGTCAGTGTGAAATAGTTCAATGAGAGACCCCTTAATATTGGAGGGTGTCACTTTCTATGGAACCTCTATGTCTTAGTGATGACGAGCTTTGATGTGAAACTCAGAATGGATTGGCTGGTATCCTATTAGGCTTTCATTTACTGGTATCTTCTTAGGGTGAGTTTTACAACACCATAGGGTGGGTCCTTTATATACAATGGTGAATGGGATGTCCAAGCATGTCGAGATGGACCCAAGAATCGTGGGTTGGGCGGCATGACAACCCAGATTGTGGGTTTATATCTGGATGATCGTGGAACATGTCTGGAAGATTTTCCTCAAGTGGTTGATTGTTTCAGGGACATCTTCCCAAATGACTTATCAAGCTTACCTCTGATTATAGAGCCGGAGTACACTATTGATCTAGTTCCAAGAGTTGCATTGGTATCCATTCCACCTTACAGGATGTCTACAATGGAGTTGCAAGACCTCAAGAGGTAGTTGGAAGATCTAGAAGCTAAGGGTTTTATATGAAACAGTACTTATCCTTGGGGTTTACCAGTCCTTCTCATGGAAAAGGTGGACAATACCCTTCGGTTATTCATGGTCTATTGAAAAATTAACTAGTTGATGAATAAAATCTATACCCATTACCACCAATAGATGAACTATTTGATCAAATTCAAGGATATTTAGTGTTCATTAAGATTGAAATGAGGTCAGGGTATCACCAGGTACGTTTTTCACTTCAAGACATACCTTGAACAACCTTTCATAGTAGGTACAGTCTCTATGAGTAATTGGTTATGCCATTTGGTCTCACAAACTTTCCAACAGTTTTCATAGAACTGACGAATCTAGTTTTCCATCCTTACCTATATTTCATTGGGGTGGTTTTTATGGATGATATACTGGTGCATTCTAACAATAGACATGAACATTCCAAACAACTTGAGATCATTTTGAATACACCGAGGGAGAATCATTTATAAGCTAAGCTATAAAATTGACACTTCTTGATGGATCAGATTCACTTTCTAGGTCAAGTCGTCCTAGAGACTGGAGTATCAGTGTACTCGGAGAAAGTAATAACTGTAGTTACCCGGGATCATCCCAAGAACATTTTTGAGGTTTGGAGTTTCTTATGGATAGCTGGTTACTATAGGCACTTTACATAGGACTTCTCACTCTTAGCAGTGCTGATGAAGGGATTGACTAAGAAATGTGTAATGTTTGAGTGGTCATATTATTATGATGCATTCTTTCAGGAGTTGAAGTGATGTTTGAATTCGACCTCGATACAAACATTTCCTGAGCCATGAAAGAGTTACACTATATACTATGATTCATTAGGTATTGGGCCTAGAGAATTGCTTATGTATGGTGATTGAGTAGTTTTGTACGGGTCTCTACAATTGATGCCACATGTGAGAAATTATCTGACACACAATCTCGAGTTGGATGTAGTTGTTCATGCTTCGCACTATAGGATACATTATTTATTGGGGGAGAATTTTGTGGTATAAACATACCTGAGAAGTCTCAAATACATCTTCACTCAATGTTATTTTAATCCTAGATAGTGACAGTGGGTGGAATACCTTCAGTCATTTGACTTTGAGCTGGTGTATAAGCCTGTGAAAGGTAATGCAGTGGCTGAAACATTGAGTAGGAGGACTCTGAAAAAAATAGTACAGGAGGATAGTGGTGGGTAGAAAATAATAACATTCTTCTCTAAGATGAATTTACATGTGCATAACAGTCAGGGACTAACTTATCCTTCATCTTTGGCGGATACCTCTACCCTACTGGATAGATTGAGGATGAGGCAGCTAGTAGATTCCAATGAACTAGTTCTATGGGAGAGTGTGGAAAGTGAGGATACTCCACCTTGATAGACTATAGTCAAGGATGAAGTTTTGTGTGTGCACAGAAATGTGTGGGTTCCATGGAATACACGCGAGGAGCTGATGTAGGAGTTTAATGATTCAGCTTGGGCAGTACATCCCAGAGTCATCAAGATGTACCGTGACTTGTGTCGTTAGTACTGGTGGCCAGGTATAAAAAGAGAATTAGCTAGTTTGGTTATGAGGTGTTCCACCTGTTAGTATGTGAATGTGGAACATCAGTAGCTAGATATAAATTTAGAGAAGCTATGCATTCTGGAGTGGAAATGGGATGATGTCTGATGTATTTCATGATGGGGTTACCAAGGTCGCCTAGAGGCAACAATACTGTGGGTGTTATATTTGAAAGGCTTACAAAGGTCGCTCACTTCTTGCTGATCATTGATACCTTCAGTGTTGATGAGATGGGACGGTTTTACATTTGAGAGATAGCATACTTGCACGGGGTTCTTCACTATATTATTTCAAACAGGGATGACCGGTTTACTTCCCATATCTGGAAAGGGCTATAGAGGGCACTGGGTACACTGGTGCTTCTGAGCAGAGCATACCACCCTCATACATATGGAAAATCAGAGATCTTGATTTAGGTGCTGGAGGATATACTGCGGGAATGCATCCTAGATTTTGGGGGGTTTTTAGGAGAAGCATATACCCCTGGTTGAGTTCACGGATAATAATAGCTTCCATAATACTATTCAAATGGTGCCATATGAGGCTTTGTATGGTAGGCCATGTCGAAAACCCCTGTGTTGTCTGTAGGCAAGAGCGGCAGCTATGTTGGGACCTCTCATTTTACAGGAGACTACTGAGTAGGTTCACTTGATTTAGACATGGATGGATACTGCGCAATCTCATCAAAAATCATATGTTGATCGCTGTAGATGACCCTTTGTGTTTGAGGTCGGGGATTGTGTTTTTCTACATGTCCCACCGAGATTGGGACACAAGAGGATCATGATAGAGGGTAGGCTTTCACTGAGATATGTTGGACCATTTGTAATTCTTGAATGAGTCAGGTTAGTTTCCTATTAGTTATAGTTACTTCAGAGGAACCGAGCAATGCATGACGTTTTCCAAAAATCTTAGTTGCGCCTCTATCACTCATACTCATCTCTCGTTTTTCAGCATGGGGAGGTTGAGCTAGAGCTTGATTAATCCTTTTAGGAGCATCCAATTCATATAGTTGACAGGGGAACAAATGTTCTTTGAGGCCTATCAGTTCCTCTTGAACTAGTTTTATGGCAGCACGACTGAGTACAAGATGAGTGTTGGGAGATGGAGGCTGACGTACATGCCCAGTGGCTGGAATTATTCTCAGATATTCGTTCACCATCCTTGTAAGGGGGATTAGGTGATAAATTTATTTAAGGGGGAGGTGTGTAAGACTTTGTTTCTTATTATGAGGTAATGATTCTTCAATTTTCTTTTTCTTTTAGTTTTTTTGAGGAAACAATGAAAACTAAAAAAAGTTATGTTTTATTAGAACACACTGTGTACTCCAATGTACACACTGAGTAATCTGGACGTGTAAGATGGGGATACACGGTATGTGCTTCAGATGGACTAGAAGAGAAGAAAAGTCCACTACACACCATGTACTCCCTTGAACATGTCGTGTATCCTTGTTGACAAGGTCGGTGCATGACATGTAATGTAAGTCAGCGAATAGATGAACAATAGAAATATATAAAAACCGTGTATATAGATTTACAAGTCGTGTACTACTAAAATTCAGATTTAAATGTGTTGTAGCCGTATTTTCTCCTTTTATTGATGGAACAATCACCAGGTGATGATCAAGGAGCCACATGAGTTGATTCTTCTCCCATTTCGTTGTCTGGAACCCGATTTATTTGTTGTTTGTATCATTGGATTCCACTCGGTAAGATCATTATTCTCCTTAGGCCATTCTTGATGATTTTTTTTCATGATAACATTATTCAAGGATGAATTATTTACTTCTTTTCATAGATCTATTCCATTATAAGACAATTCAAGGGCCGACGTCCGATTATATCAGCTATACGACATCGAGGTAGGTGATCTTGTGCCTTTCATTAAAATTCAAGTTGATTATATGTTCCAAAATGATATGAGACCATTTTTGGGTATTGTATTTCCTTATAAATGAAACCTATTAATGCCTAATGATGCTTAGGTAATTTATTGTATGAAATTGAAGCATGTGGTTGATTAATATTTTGTTTTAGGGACACCCCATCGATGTGTCCCCCCTATTAGCCATTTGGAAAGAACGCTTTTGAGGCATGTGACTATTTTCTCTTTTTGGGGTTGATTATAAATTGTTATCTGAAATTCCCATCTGAGTTGTTACGTTTAAAGACATGTGAAAGATTAATTCACATGTGATGTTTTTGAAATGAAAAGATAAAAGATTAAAATAGGTAATTTTCCATGGGTGGTTCATATTCTCGGTTAAAAGACAAGGTCAATCTCATGTGACTAATTACACATTGATTACCATGGGTGAACCATTATTTTGGTTAAAAGGTCATGGACATAATAAAGAGGATAATTAATTAAAGATAATGAGCGAGACATAGTTTTGGTGGTCGGGTACACGACGTCTTCTCTATAAATGTAGAGTGAATCTTTGATCTGTTGAGGGATACCTAGAATTGGATATATTATCATTTGATAAAATGATTAAATGACGAAATGATGATATGCTTAAATGAAAAATAGTTATGTCACGAGTTGATGGAAACGTTGGTACAATGAGTTAACAGGCCTAGCCTGGACATCAAGACCTTTATTTATAGAACTTGTTAAATAAAATGGGATGACTTATGACTGATCTTAAAATCCAACATAAAATCTTGGAATCAATTTTAATTTATTTTTCTAGTTCATCTTTTGAGACATTTGTTGATTTTTTTTCTATATTAGGGATCATGAGGGTATAGTCAAATCTCGAGATAGTTTCACTTAAACTCAACTGAACTGTTAATGATCATCAAAAAAATAATGGATAGTTTACTTGAGTAATTTATAGTTTCTATTTTCATTAAGTGCTATTTCATATATTCATTGACTATTAGGCATAGATCGTTGGTGGTTTCCTAATAGGATTAGTCTCACACCCTCTTTGGGTCATGATTTTGGTCATAAAGTGATAATATGACTGTAGGTGTAGAAAAGTGCAAGCACCCTTATATAGGTACTCGATTGCTACTTAGGAGAAGGAGAGAAAGGGACCAAGTCAAGGCTTACAATGCTTCTATGTTTTATTTCTGTTAATCACTTATATTGTATTTTTATTTATTTAGAGTGTATCCTTTTTGGATACATTCATAAAACATATAACTTGTTGCAATATCATTTATATGGTTTGAGACTTGGATATTTATCTATCGAACATCAACTTTTTTTAGTTGCATGATGGTTACAGCTTCTGCTATTTATTAATATTTATTCCATTATGTTACACTCTACCAATTAGGGCATAGTTTCTTCACTAACACACCCAAGGCCCTTTTTACCTATTGGTAGCCTCTGGAGTTCAGGGAAATGCGCTTGAGGATAAGTGTCCAACCGGTCAGGCAATCGGTTAGTGGTAGGCCGATTCAGAATGCTACACTAGTGTTCAAATCCCTCAAAATAGTTTTCAATATCCTCAACTTCACAACATTATATGTTATGATGTCAATATATATTTTTTAATTATAATTATTTTAATGTTCATCGTTTTCAAACTGAATAATTTCAATTATAATATATCATTTGATAAGTAATATAACTTATCACATTATTCAATAGGGAAAAAAATCCTAAACTCTTTTAGGATAAAAAGTGACATCAACATTGTTATAGTAACAACATTTATCTATTTACACATCTATTTACCATTATTCCCTAAATAATTTTATGTTATTATGTGACATAAACTTTAAATTAGGATGGTTTAACAATTTATTTGTCAAAAATTAAGCATCTGTAATCCCAAATATACTCCCACCAACCTCTTAAAAACTATATTCTCTTCGGAATATAATGATAAGATACAAAAACATATTTGTGTTCAGGTATTGAAATTTAATTACTCTTAGTCATAAAATTTTAAAAATAAATTATTAAGTTCCTTATCTCACATAGTATTCCATATGTTTGGGGAATAATTTTGAATATAAATTTTTTATTCTTTCAAACATTCCATTAATGGGTGGTGTGAACAATTCACATCATATTTTAAAAAATGGAGAAATAACCTTTTATCCGGGAAAATGTCATTTTACCCATGTATTATTTATAAGCGTATTATATAATTTAGTGAATCATAAACCATGTGTATCATCTCATTTTATTTATAATTTTTCTAAATAAATAACATCTCTTATTATATAACAATATTAATTCTTTATTTAGATCCATATAAGAATATTGTATTTATTTATAGTTAATTATTTTATATATATAAAAATTTCTTTATCATTTTGATAAAAACAAAAATATCCCTCAATTATTAATTCCGTTTTGAAAATTTTTATATTTAGAATAATTATAAAATATATTTTTTGAATTATATAGCCTTAAAAATTAAATAATGGATTTCTATAAAACTAATACCTTATTTTAAATTTCCCAAGTACTTATCAAACTCCTTTCAGGTGTCATAAATTATTAAATTATTTTGTAACATGTTTTTTCCTTGCAAACCTCTCATTTAGGTTTGATAATATTTTAATGTATATTCGACAAAAAATTATTGGACTTTTCAACAAAAATATTCTTCATCCAATTTTAACATATAATTATTCATACTACCAATACATCATTAGAACCTCTATATCTCATGATAAATTTATCTATCCTTAATAGATTAATAAAACAAGTTAAAAATTTATTGTAATCATACATATTGTTTAATCATTTCCTATATTTATAAAAAATGGTTAACATAGATAGAAAAAACATTTAAGGAATCCTTTATTGTCTCTAATTCATTTACATGCCTAATTATATTGAGTACATTAGTAGATCATAAAGTTCATTTGGTCATTTATAATTTAGTTATTTTAAATCATCATAAGAACCCATCAATTATTCTTGTATATATTTAGAATAAATTACAAAAAAACCACAATATTTTTTTAACTTAATATTAGATTGGTCTAACATATAGAATTTTAATTCTTACTTATTAATGATTATTATGTTTCTATACCAGTCTAAGAAGTTGAATAAATTAACATATTTTTCATGAAATATTTATTTCTAATTCATAACTGATGATTTTTATTCTGTTATATCAAAAAAAAATTATGAGACAAATATAAATTTTTCTATTTTTTAATATAAAGTTTTATTAAATATTCTCACATTAAAAAGATGGCTCCATTTAAAATATATCATATCTATTTGTAGGATAATATCAATTTTTTAAAATCAATGTTTCCAATTTAGTTTTCATATCACAACTTAACTATTTAGTAAGTTGATCATGATCGTCCTTTTATATTTTAATCTTGAATAGTTAAGAAGGAAACTAATTTCATAATCCATTATATGGATAAAATCATCACTATTCATATTGTATCCTTCTTGTGTTTTTCCCCGGAAATCCTAATCCAAATAAAATTCCAAAAATATGGAACCAAACTCTTAGGTTTTCCTCATTACTTTCTTTCATCTTTTTAGATCATCCATGGGCACCCAAAATTTTCATGAAACTAACCAGTTGGATTATTTATTTCTTGATAAATATTCATTTTTTGATAGAATATAACCATCAATATTTTATTTTAAGAGGATTTAATATTACCATCTTACCAAACATATTCTCTTTACATGCATTTTTTCATCAAAATATTTAATTTATAATCTTTATTTTATAATCCAAATAAATGTGTTCAATCAATATGGATTGGTACCTTTTTACATTACTCATTGATTATATTAATACAATATATAAAAATCCAAATCTATATGCAAATATCTAGATGAATCCCATTCATGAGGTATATGAAAACCATTCATGTAATTTCTATGAATCATATGAAATAAAAAATATCCATGGGAGTACGTTTATATAAATAGGTAGTTAGCATAAAAGTATGTAGAAAGGGAATAACACTTCAATTCGGTTAGTAGTCTGACCCAAAGTCCCACTAACTAACTTTATTTATTCAATAGAGACCTAAATTACATCATAATTATAACACATAATATTTAAAACTATATCCAAGCTCTTTTTTCATGTTCATATCCAAATACAAGAAAAATTCAAAGTATATGAAAACTAAATCAATTATCATACCTAGCATGTACCAACTTAAATACATATATGATAATTTAATAATGCAGTTTAAGAACATTTAATCTAAATCATACATTTAAATTCATAAAATAAAACTTATATTCATGAATAATAATTAAATTAATAAGATAAATAAATGAAAAATTCATAAATTAAACACGAGATAAACTTTTATGAAATTTTATAAAAAAATATTAAACAATTTATTTATTTTTGGGAAAGGATAAACATGAAAATTTTAATTTTATCCAAATTTAACTTTTTCTATTTTGATTTAAATTGATTTAAAATGAACTCCTTCACACTTAAAATATGTGACATGTTATGAAAAACATTTATTATCAAATAACAAAAAATTAGAATTTATGTATGTTTTTAAAAAATAAGATATATCAATGTTTTTTTGAACCATTGATCATATAACAATCTAAAAAAACTTTTACCTTGGAATAAATTACATCCAAATAAAGAAAAAACATAAATATTTGACATTGAAATTTATGAAATATACATAAATAAATATAAATAAATTTATATTTTAACTAAAATAAATTTATAAACACTTTTAAAATTATTATGCATTGTAATTAAACATTATAAATGATCAAATCTATGAAAATATTTTTGATTTAGTTTAAATCCACACTTAGATTGAGCATGGGCTTAGAGATCCCATACTGGTGAATTTTTTTTATTTGAAAACAAATTATTTTCAATAAAATCAAACACAAAATTATTTATTCCACAACATAGTTAAATATATTTTTTCATTTAAAATGATATGTTTGTGATAATTTTGGTATTTATTATGGGTTGACCAAAGAAATTTGAGAAGAAATTTAGGGATGTCACCCATTTTACAAAATACCTTTTGAGGATATTTGGATAGAACATCATAAGTCAAAAATGAATTATCTATATCCATTATATAATGGGGATTCCTAGGATAGAGCTCAACCGAACTATATTCTTAATGAAACCATAGTAAAGATCATCACTATATAATGCTCTATTTTTCCTGGATTTTAGGAAACACATGTAACAATATTTTTGCACTAACTATTCCATGGTCTCAATGATTTCAAGAAAAAATCACCCATTTCTTATTGAATAATATTTGGTAATTCAAAATAAATAATTAAAACTTTTCTTTTTTTAGCCACCAAGCTTAGGTATCTGTAAAACCCATATTATAGTTTTCTTCATCCATTCATAATTTAAACCAAACTATGATAGAATACAAATAAAAACACTATTATTTTTCAAAGGGATGTCTAAAATAATAAATATTTTAGATTAAAAAATCATAAGCACTAATAATCCTAGAATCTTTCTATACATTTAGAATGAATAATAAAAAAAAATAAAAACATATACCATTTTCACCGACAATAT
This sequence comes from Viscum album, assembly GCA_963277665.1. NCBI lineage: Eukaryota > Viridiplantae > Streptophyta > Magnoliopsida > Santalales > Viscaceae > Viscum > Viscum album. Next base: position 859,209,085 of record OY728143.1, on the reverse strand, counting down.
GACCTGTCTAATATTATCGAACAAGATGGATCATTATAACTGAAGTGAAACCATAGTGTTTCTCTTTCATAGGGAACCCAAAAATCATGGGAATAACTCTATTCTTAGGTGGGAGCTCAGGAATATTTATAATATACAAGATACATAAGATTAAATAATGTTGAGAACAAGGAGCTATAAATTTTCATTATTTTAATGAGTTTTAAACAACATTTCATCTCAATTAAATTCCTCCCATTTGCACGAGATCTTACTAATGTATATAAGACAACATGAATTTGATACATATTTACAATATTGAATGAAACATTTCTTAAATTCTCTATACATTTCAATAATTTGAAACATATAATTTAACCTATAATTGGTAGTTTAGCATTTAAAAATTAGGAAAGAAATTATAACTCCACAAATTCATCATTACAAGATGAATAACCAATCAAGAATGATATCTTGAAGTGTATTATGAAGGATAAATAAAGTCTTTTCTTTCTATAGTAAGACCCACAAGCAGAACCACTATAAAATTACGTATCACACAATGGTGTGGTTCACAAAAGGCTGTAAAATGACATATTATAATGTGGGATGTTTGAATAGTGTGTAGATTCATGATAGGTAGGGATTATCTAGTATCATTTTATGTAAACTTGGTAAGATTTTAACAACATCAGGTCAATGTGTTTTTCTATTAATAAGTATGATTAATTATCAAGGACAAAAATAGAGGGAGTCTTATCTTCTTATATGTTTATATTAATGGAACATTTCATTATTGATCATTTTAATAACTTCAAAGGGGAATTTTCAGGTACTTTATGATTAAGGATAGTGATGTTGGAAATGAGATGAATTTATATTCCAATATTAGAATATTTTGATGATTATAATGATATTGATAAATCATCATATAGAGTGTTATATAAATGGGTTGTTTTTCTTCATTAAATATTTTTAATTTTTTAATATATAGTTATATAGTAGATGACAAAATATATATTTTTCATTGAACAACATTTTCATCATGAAAGGTTTCTCTATGTCTTGGATTTTGGACATACAAAAACATGTGTGCTCAGATATCCAACTAATATATCATTTACTCTTGTTCGTGTGGGTACTCTATATTATGAATATGGATTAGTATATATTTGATAAATACAAAAATAGATTGGTCATGGGTATTTATAATAATATATGGTTTTGGTTATCTCTTTGGTCTATAATATAATTATCGAGGCATGATTCACCAATTGGTAGTGTTTTTCACACTCTAAAAAAGATTTTCCCAATTTTATTCACAGGATATCTACCTTTCATTATTATATTGAAAAGTTTACATAATCATTGAAATGAATAATAATTATTCATATATAATTGATTAGTTCCATTAGGCCTTATTATATTTCATGTATATTTAAAATCTAAGTTACCTAAGCTATGCTTTTTTTGGTTATCCTATTATGAGTTTATGCTAATTATTTTCAACTGATTACTTATAGTCATTTTTTATGAGTTAAAATTTTATATGATGAATTGTGAGACATTGAGGATGATATATTATATTATTTATATTTGGACCTCTGTTACCCTTTAGATGTTGTGAGAAGTTAAATTGATATTATATACTATGATTTCATGTGATTTGATTATTATTGATGCAAAACTTTGGATTTTTTGCTTCTTTGTACTTGGAATTTTTTGATGGGGTTTTATATGGCCCTTATTATAGGTACTTGTTTAGTCACATTTTCTTTTTTTTATAGATATATAACTTTTTAGAAGAGTATATATCATTTTTAAATCAGGTGGTGCTTAACTATAGTGGTCGACCATGTTATGGGAAGTAGATTTGTCTTGGAAGAGGAATAAACATCTGAGGTGTTTACATTGGGTTCGAATATTCTAGTAGGCTAGTTTAATTTCCATTTTTTATATTGAAATTATTATTTTATGATATTGAAAATATTTTTTATATCTTATCATTGTTTGGAATGTTATATATATTCATTTATGAATAGTTTATATTCATGTCCGCACTATATAGTATTATCATTTTTCCTTGGGGGTAAAATATTTTAGATATTTATATTTAATTCACCCCATATATTTGTGAATCCCCTTTTTCGATTTTCTCAAATCACTACATTATTATAATTAGTCATACATAGGTGAATTTGTCCTTTTTAATGACCTAGGTATGATCCTAGAGGTATTAGGTCTTGTTATAGTGGATTTAGATTTGGTTTCTCATAATTATAGTGTATGGGTATAAATGTTTTTATGTTATTGGTTTGGGAGGCAATGGATGTTATGGTAATGGGATTTGAGTTTAGTCTATCATACTAGCATCTGATAATTTCTTAATCTAGTAATCTAGTCATTTATTTATAGTCTTGATTTCATGGAGAATAATTTATAGTTCCCAACTGAATTGTTACATGAATCATATATTGGTGGGATCCTGATTGGTATAAATACATTCTTATGATAGGGGAGTTGTTCAGGATTGGATAATTGGGAAATTACAACCATATATTCTAAAAATTATACTTACATACGATAAAATTGACTGATATTTTTTAATTCTAATGAATTTGATAAATCATCAAGTTAAAATTCTCTATATATTCATGAATTCCCAATGTCCAAGTTTTCTCTCAAAAAAATTCTACCCTTGTTGTTCATGATAATAATGAGAAATTCAATTTTTCATTTGGATTGCTATAACCTACTCTTAATTCTAGACACATGACTAATCTAATGTTTTATATGGTGATAAAACAAGTTGATGAGATATATTATATGCTTCAATCCCTATTTTTATTCATGTATAGGGGAGATAATAATACCAGGGGGTAAATCCTTGACTAAATGATAATTATAGAATATCTTCCCCCAATGTGGAAAAATATATCTCTAATTCTTTTCATGATTCTCTTATTACATTATTTTCATAGAGGATATGAGATATTTTTATTTTTTCTATTAGTATAGTAGAGGTGACTTAATGAATTAAATGATTTATTTTCAAGATTATTATTTTCAAAAATTTATGGTGGTCAAATTTCAAGGATTTATTATTTTCAATAGTGCTTCCACATTTCTATTGTATATGAATGACTAATAATATTAAGGAATCTTAACTATAGTAAAATAACATATATAGTGTGATAGTTTCTAGTATAGAAACCTCATATAAAGGAATACATGTAGTGAATCAAGAGATGACTAAAAATTAGAGACAAGGATAGAGAATTTTTATATATTGTATAAGTTATGTTCCTGTATAATTAGTTTTACCTTGATTTATTTCAAATGATCTTCCATAGTAAGTAAAATATTATATTAAAATTGGAATCACATTCTACATTCATGTTTAAAATTAATTAAATGAAAATAAAGATACTAGTGGAGATCATGGAAAATGATTTGTGGTTGAAGACCCATTTTATGGTTGATTGGTTGATAATGAATTTATATTTTTATTATGTTGAATTTATTTAATAAATAAATTATGTTACATAAATATTATCATCAGGAACAATGATTATATTAATTTATAATGATGATCTGAAATTGGAGGGTAATTAATTTCAAGATTTCATTCATTTTAGTTATACTAAGAGTCTCTTGTATGTGATTTGTCTTGGGATATTTAATAAAATATTTTTTTTGACTAATTTAATTCTAGATATTCTATTTTTGATATGGTTATATGTGTTCCCAGTTATCTATTAAATAATATGGAAGGTTTTATTAAAGAATACATAGGTGTAGGGAGGTTCAACAATGAGTTAGAGAAATAATATTTGTGATTTGGAATTCATCTTGTCATCATGCTGGTATTATGAGTCCTCGTTATCCTATGAAGTCTAAGTAATGAAATTATAAAGTGATTATGAGCCATACCTTGGATATATTTTAGTTAAATTGATTGGTATAGTTTTACTTTTCGTAATAGGTATCAACATTTTTTGTTGGTTTGTGATGTTTTCTAGTTGATAAGTGATCAATTTTCATAGTTTGATCATTTACAGATTATTCATGAGTAGAGTTATATTGAAACATATCTGATGATTATATATAGTTGATGTCATATTTTATAATGGTTCAGTTTTTTGTTTATTTTTTATTGAGAAACATTATTATACTCCTAGTCACAATGAGAAAATTTGTTATAGTGGGTGACCAAAATATGTTTGATTGAGGCTATCGACATTCAAGGTAGTGGAACGATTTCATAGACTATTTCAGTGATTAAAATTATATAATGGTCCTTCATATTGAATTTAGTTTGAAATTAGTATAACATGGAGGAGGATATCTATTTTAGATTTATGAATCTTTATTAGTAGTGTGAACACTTCACAATGTTGTTTAGATGTATTCATGTCCAGGTCTTTAATCAATAGACAATCCATTACTTATTAATATTATTGAAAATAATTGAATACATGATGACTTTTATGAGTTGAAGCCTAAGGATTTAATTTATTGGAAATCACATTACATTTGATTAAGTGATCCAGTTGTGGATATTGATTGTGGTAATACATCGATAGTTATTGGTATCATACTTTTTATAATATAATGGTTAGTCAAACAAGTATGATTTTCCTCACGTGATATCCTTGAAAAATGGGCGAGTTTTAATAGATTAAGTGAGTTTTAAAAACATGTACATGGTCTTCCATATTATTATTATTGATTTTTTCTAATTGTTTAAATGAATATATTTTATTCTTGGGAAATTGAAATGACTCAAAATATTTTTGAGGATGACTTAATTTTTTTATGTAATTTGATATCAAAATTCATTATCTGGAATTTTTTTCTTATCATTATTGAAATTGGATTTAACATATTTAATAACATATGAATATAATTTATAGTAAATTCATAAAATTAATATTCCATGAATATAATCCCCTATTAGAAAAAACTTGTAAATACCATAATGATTGAGTGTAAACACCTAAGAGGGGGTGGGGGTGAATTAAGTATTTAATTTTTACCAAAATAAAAATATTATAAAATACATTAGCATTATTTATTTATGATCCTTTATTTTAGTTAATATATTTTTATCATTTTATTTGTTACCAAGTAATCATCATATACATGAAATACATTAAATAAAGTAATGATTATATGTGGTATTTTTACGTTTTTCATCTCCAAGAGTTAATCTTTATCATGATATGTCATTAAAACTAATCACATATTCTTCACTATAACCAATATATGACTAAAATTATTTTATATTCTCATTCCTTCACAATTTATCATTATAAATATAAATATCATCATCTCAGTAAACTTCACAAAATCATCTTCCCATGGAAATCATAAATTCACACAATTCTCTGAAAGCATGCCCAAATTACCACTAGTTCAATAGATTCACCCCATGTTTATGTAACTGTTTCCATATGTTCCTTTATAAAGCTAATCTCTGATCAATATAGGGATGTCAATATATCCTCATATTATATCTCCTTCCATTCAATATAGGATCTTTGAATTTTACCAGATCTCTACTTGAATAACATGAAACAGGGTTCATGTTTCAGCTAAAATTGATATCTATTTAGCCAAAACATTCCACCGATATTCCAAAAAACAAGACTAAGATGTTATGATATTTATAAATCCAAAAACACCTCAATCCCTAATAGGCTTGGAACAATGATCAAAATAACAATAGCTCCATTGGGCTATCTTCATCCATTTCATTCTTATTCTTCTCATGATTATAAGACAATGACTATCAAATGATACACTTCTCCATTAATATTAGATTCCTAAATGATATTTCATTAAATATAGTATCATTAACAAATTCCTCTTCTTGTCCTTTGATATTTCAAATTTCTTTCCGATCTCTCATATCTCAGTTCACAGGATCTGAACACAATATTTTACTCTCATATTTTTTTGATATAGGTCAAAGAAAATAATTTTTTCCATGTTTAGTATATATGCTTTATCAAAATAAAATTGGTTTCCCAAAAATTTATGTCATTTTTCATTAATTTATTATATATAATATTTTACCGTGATCTCCAATTTCATTCTTTGGAACGTTCATTTCAGCACGTCCCCACCTTCTCACGATTATTCATTTTTACACAATCATATACATCTTTTTTGAAAATGTAAATTCCATTTCTTTTTATCTACTTATCATTTTATTTTCCCACATATGAAGACTACTCTTATAGATACTCTAGAAATTATTTTTTTCTAATACACATTTTATCATATTCATAATAAATACATAAAAATAATTAATCATTTCTATATTAATATCCCACAATATTCATATTCATTTATTGTCTCATTAATCATGGCTTGAGGACATTAATTAATTTCATCACATTCTTGAAGATAGTCTAAACATTATGTTAGTTTCCCAATAATTAATCTCATTCTTCTTTATATTGAATCACATATCACTATTATATTTACACTAATCAAATCCATCTCATGTATCAGAACATTTAATTTCAAGATTTGTTTAATCAATAATTTACATGTTTAAGGATAATTAATATCTCTTAAATGTATCCGATTTTGATTATATATTTTTCATAAATCTATCCCAAGTAATAAAAATATTGTGATTTTTTAAATAAAGATAAATTATAAATTCCCTATCTTATTTAATTCAAATTATGATCATAATTTGTGACTTTCATTTATTCTCATATGAAATTAATGAATAGATAGAAGAATGATCACCCGTCATCAAATGTTTCTTTGACATTTATCAGAAAAAGTTTTAAAAATATACTAAAATATATTTTGGATACTTTTTTCCTGAATGTACAAAAATAGCATAATATGATCATATTCATCAAAAAATTAAAATTATTGAATATTAGAATCATTATCTGAATAAAATGATCCTCATTATGTCATGTTTATATCTTATATTTAGGATGTTAGGTTATATGTTTTCATACTTATAAATATGACCCTTATAGTTCTCATTATTATAACACATCTGAATTCATGATTACAAGATTTTCCTTATGTAATATTTTTCTTATGGGATCTATTCATCATTAGTGTTGAGATGTTGGCGAAACTGGATGATCCGCATAACACTTATCATTGAAACATCATATTTCTTATATGGGCCTCCTTTCATAGAGTTTACAATTCTTATGTTGGACTTGATCCTTATAGGCGTATAATCCTTATGGAGATGAATCATCTATAATAACCAATCATCTTCCATCTTAAAAAAATCTAAAAGTTAAACAATCAATTTGGATTTATATCAAATGACTATAAAGAAACTTGAAAATATTTGAGGCCAATTCAAATTTATTTCGAACAACATTATAAATATTTTAAAAAATTCTACACACATATAACCCATTTATAAGGAAAACGTTAATGTATTAAATCCATTTGTTTTAATATACCATAATGCACATTTAAATTCATCTGAAAACATTATAATGTAACCATTTATTTTTTAACATGGAATACAACACACTTTATGATTAAAAATATTTTAATGGTTTCACTAATTTTTAGAACATCAATATTCTTATTTAATCAAACATCATAGTCCTTTAATAATGGATTTCTATGATATCCAATATCCAAAATCTAGTAACTCCACTAGCCTCCATCTCAACTAGATTCACTCAGCCTTCATTATCATGTTGTAAACAGTGTTCTCAGAATAATCAACACATTCCTTTAACATGAGTATTATCTCTACAATCATATGTTATTAAAGTATTATTTCTAAAGTAGTAGAAAAATATGATATTACCCATTAGGTATGGGAATATATTTCATATTATTGATTTTAGGGATCCTAACTCCATCACCATTTACTCTATGATCATTTAAAAAATTCATATTGACATGATCATTGAAAATGAATACATGAACACAAAAGAGGTCACATCAATACCTACCTTTATGTATTATTATCAATACTTTGAACTTAAAATATAATAGATTCATGTTATTATTCCATTAGATTTTTAATTTATTCCTCACCCTTTAAGAAAATAAATAAAAATAAATAAAATGAATTGTGTTCCCCCCATTCATACCATAGATGCATTATAAGGTCTTCCTAGGGAACACATACACTCCCCTTACACTTACAAATTTATGTACCTTCCTCTCCCCTTGTATTATACCAATTCCAAGAAACTAATGGATTTACATGAGAGAAGGGTAGAACTATAAGTTCCAAATCAACAAGAAAAAGTTATGTCAAATATTTTTCTATAAGAGATACCTCAATATACAAAAAAAATAATTTCACAAATAATCAAATCTGTATAGAGGCATTGTTCATTGTAGTACTAAATCTAAAATTCTGTTCAATAGGTATATCTAAATAGATTTTTAATAATTTTTATAAACATTTAAACAATTCTTAAAAGCATAAAAAATATTCAAGTGGGTGATTTTTTTACTTTTTTATATTTATATAGTCAATACCCTTTGATAATATATACATTATAAACATAATTATGACTAGGGGAGTGAAAATCATTCATTAAATTTCAGTAATTGATGAAGATATCATGAATTAAAATTTATATATAAACAATAAATATCTTGAAACATTATTTAATTTTTTAGCTAACCCTTAGGGTATTCTCGCAAAACATAACTATGTTTGATTCATTCTTAAACACTTATACTGCACACACTTTTAATACAAGAAGACGTCTAATACTGATTGGATTAAGTTAATAATCGTTATTCTAGGAGATATCCTCAAAAAAAAAATTATATCTTATTAATTATGGATGATCTTACATGTTGTAAGGACATTTCAACATTCATGATATCTTTTCGTTAATAACATTTAATATCCACTTCAAGTCACACAATCAATTTGATATCAGAATAAGGTGGAATTCTATAAGCACTTCTAGTGTTTAAATATGGATGAGACTTTGCAGACCAGAAATATTCTTCCTGATAGATCTAAATTATATTCTATTCATATTTATTCATTCCTTATTAATTATCTAAACAAATTCACTTTCAGGATGTATGGTTTTATATTCTTTTAAAAGTTTCTTCATAGTAGGAATTGGATTTATCTCTTCAAAAACTAGAGCACTCTCATTATTTTCATGATGATCCTTTTTAACCATTTACAACTCATCTAGACTTATAACAAAACATTATTTATCCACATGTAATTCTTTATAGGTGTATACTTTTTCTTTATAGTGTTAGTTTTATCAAATTGAATAAAAGGTTCTTCAACTTTTTGAATTTTTAGTAATTTTTAAATTGGAATCCATGTCATACATCTGAGAGCTCTATAAAAAATACCTTTCCACCTTCTCCACACATCTTTAATATTCTATGAGTTTAATTTATTAGAAAAAAATTCAAAATATAAATTAAATATGTCTTTCCCCAAACAGATATTCTTTTGACTTTCTATGAGTGAGACCCTTTTGATTTTACGTTTTTCCTCTTATTCAAAAAATTAATAGATATATTCAATGAACCATTGAATGGAATATCTTAAAATGATATGAATATATCTTCCCCATTGGTTTGGTATCCTAATCTATTTTCTTCTTGGGTGAGTAATTCTTAGCTTCCTTTTTTTTGTTCCTTGTGGTAGATTTTTTTCTTTCTTTATCACCAGGTTTTGTAACCAAAGTGACTTCAACTTTTCATCAGTGTATGAGTTTTTAAAAGTTAGTAAAAATTATCACTCTCTATAACAATGGATATTTATGTTGTTAGCTTATAGAAATATTCTCAACAATTTAATCTTATTCTATTTGGAACTTCCTTCTTATTCTGGGATGTTTTATCTTATTCACCTGTTTATTCTTATCATTTGATCCCCCCTTGATTCTATCCAATTATCACTTCCATATTATTCCAATAGTCTGTGGATATATTCTAAAACCTTTTATGACTCAAACATCTTCTAATAAACCACATTATTTATCTAGTTTATATAATCTATCATGATTTTAAAAAGTTATGTCTTTGGATAGATTTTATATCTTTAAGGGATTAGTTTGTGGACCTACACTTTAAACACCTTCTACCATCTACAGTAACAACCACAAATTTTATCAGAGGAATATAGCTTTTTCTAATTGTGTTATATTTAATAATTTACTATAAAACATATACATGATATAATGAAACCTAGATAAAATTATTATATTAATTTGAAAATTATTTTTAGAGAATAAAAATGGACCTAAGAGTTGAAAATATTATGATGGGATAAAAAGTTAAAAATAATGTAACTATAATATAAATTTTTTGATATGATCAACCCATTGAATAACTACACTCATTAACTTCATTGTTGAAATGAAGGATAATATTAATAATGAAATATTCACATTAAAATTGAATATATATATATATATATATATGTGTATGAGAGAAAATAGAAGTTAATGAATAATTAATAAAATATGAGGTATTTATCAAATGTAGGTATACCATATGATTATTACAAATCTGACTCTTGGAATTGTAAAATTTTCATAGGAATAGTAATAAAACCAGTAAGAATAGTAAACTTACCGTTTGAATAGTAAAATCACCTATGTAAATGTAAAATAATATTTAGGTATCTTATAGAAAGAAAATATATCTTATTTATGTATGATACATGTAAAGAAATGTTTTAAAAATGATAAATTATGTATTTTTATTTTTGAAGAACATAAATGTTTCAATTTAAATTTAATAAATTATATATTTAATTAATATAAATTTTATTATCATAAAATGAACTTATAAATTAGTATTAAATTTTACTATAATGAATAAATAATTGTATAATACCTTAAGTAAATGTTCAAAGGCTTAGAAACTAGATAATAATAATGAAATTGATATTTTTTTAAATAAATATGAATTTTGAAAAGTAAATCGATAATATTTATAAATTTATTTTAAAAAAATGGATTTAATTTTTGTAATATAACCTCTGAATAATGGTTTGGGTGAATTTTTTAATTTTTTAAAAATAGTTTAAATTTTGGAGAATGGTGTAATATAGTAAAATACGACATTTAACATTGTAGGGTAATTTTTTTTTGAGACATCATTGATGTAAGAACCCACTAGTCAAAACTCATTTGAATCATTTAATATATATATTCAAAATAATAACTACTATTAATTGTATTGAGAAAGAATAATAATGTAATTAATATAATATTGAAAATCTCTTCTCTCCTCCCATTATAAATTTCACCCCTCACCAACCCTAGTCCTAACTCATCCTAACCAAAAATCATTCCAAATTTATACCAAACAACTCTTAATCACTCCCCAACATCCTAAGTAACATTTTTCATCAAAAAAAACAAATAAAAAATTACATATGGAGTTTCTCAAAGAGACGACATTCAAGAGTTAAAATTCAAAAAAAATTTCTTTTAAAATTTCATTAATATTCAAACTTCTACTTGCCTCTATAATAGGAAAATAAACAAATAATATAGTATTATATTTAGACATTAATTATATCTTGTTAATATAATATCCATATTTTATCATTCATTACTTTTTTTAAAAAATGAAAATATTATTTATAATATTGTTGGCTCACCACCTCCATAAACAAAAAACATTGTTTTTTATTCACCACCTTCAAGGACTATTATAAAAATATTATTATTTTTATATATTTTTATAATAAGTATTTTATGACTTACTTCATGTTTATTATAGTTTTGATAATCATTTATTTAAATAAAATGATCTACGATTGTGAGGTTCAGTAAATCCATGTAAATGAATTAACTGAATAACATAGAGATTTTTTCTGGAAGAAGCATCCCAATGTTCGAAAACAAAAGGATAGCCAGGATCATTTCAATTTTTTTAAGTATATGAATTAAATTTCATTTCACGTTAACATTACTATTCAAATTTTATAATAACATCAATAAATTAATTTCACATTATGTAATTAATGAATATAGTTTTATTATCTATGATATTAACTGTAAGTATTAAACACATCCATACATATGGTAACTGATTCCTCTGAATCAACTTTTCATTAGGATTTGATTTTTCTCTCCATAACACACATCATATCTCTATTTAATGATATAGAATGATTTAAAAATCTATATATATGGATCTCACATATATAATTAACTTATGATCCCTTCTTTTAGAGGGTAATACATTCATATTGTTCATTTATCAAATTCATTATTTATGAAATATCCATTGATTATGATATGAGGCAAGATTATGAAGCACATTTCTTTTCGTGAGTAACTCTTATTTTTTCATTATGATTAATTTAGTTTCCTTTAACAAATAATCATTCACGTGTTATGATGGGTGAACCAATATAGTTCCCCCAATCATTAGGTATTTTTTGTCTCATGAGATGTTATGAATGACATTAGGTAGTGAACCTAATCCATGATGAGACTCTATCCAAAATGTGATGTTGTCTTGGAATTTATCCTCCACTTATGATTATATCATGTTTTATATTTCTTCCACTTTATTATGTTTCCATAAAATTATGATATAATGTTTTTAATGTTATGCTTCAATTTGATTTCTCATGATCATTCAATTTTTTGAAATCATATTATCATATTTAACTCACATGTTATGTATCATTATCATATTTTTTTTCCTTATTGGTATTTATAACTATCCCATTTATTTTATGTATTCCCCATGTTTTCATATGAATTTCTTAGAGTATTAAATAATTTAAGATCTCATAATGAAGACTAATATATATAATTATTATTTTAGTTTCTTATTGTATTTTTTGGTATCTAGTCTTCCAAAGACACTAGGCCTTTCAATTATTAGGTTGTATTTAATGAATAATATATATAAATATATATAATTAACATTTAATAATATGTGTAAAATTCTTGGGATTATATAGTTGGTATCAGAGGATGGTCAATTTAATTTTTTTATTAGGACTATAATACATTTGGGATAACTCTATTGATACATCAACTTATAGGATAATATGTTTGAATTTTGGAAGTATAGACGGAGTGGTTTCAATGAAATCACAACCATGTATATACACTAAAAGTTGATGTGTATCTATAATAGATGTACCCATGAGTAATTAACCTAATATGGGTACATTGGAATTTGACTTGATCATAACCTAATGCATGACAAATAGGCCTTGTTGCACTACTATTTCTGACACTCTCAGAGGATATACATGGGAAATTCATAAACTATTTATGAGCCACTATGAAATATCTTAATAAATTACATGGTTAAATAATTTAATAGGTAAATTATGAGGGATATCCAAGATTGAAAACCTGAAGACTCATATTTTAGGATTTATATGTAATTTAAAAATTATTCCTTATAAGTTCATATTTCCATATATCTATGATATTTAGTATAATGAATTCTTAACTTTATTTTAATTTTAGTTAATGGAATGAAATAGGGGTACATTTCCAAAAGACTAATGTGATGATTAATTTGATGATTTACCTTATTATATTCCTACCCATATGGGAGTTGATTTAGGGAATCTTGTGATTATTCCAAATGAGTTATCATGAATTAAAATTAATAAATAGAACATAGTTGAGTTTCCAAACACTTCAAAGAACATAATTATGGAGTCTCATATGAGTTATTGTGAAAAATATAACAATGTACATAATATTTTATTCCATACATGTCAAAAATAATGGATTATTAACTATGGGAAATGTCTTAAAGGAATTGAATGGTTCTTTATTTTTGGAAAATGAGGGAATAAATCATCTAATCGATAAAAAAAATTAATAATATGAATAAAAAGATAGATTAAAATATAGTTAAACCTAATGTACCATTAAGGGTAAAATGTCATAGATATTAGAGAATTTTTCATTATCCAAGGAAACTCCCTAATCCAAGGTCTAATATATTTGATAAATACCCACAATATCCAAAGAAAGGGAACTAGGAAGATATAACACTATGAATATTGTCAATATAGATTTTGAAAATAAAGGCACAATTATCCACCACTATGTAGTTGTGTATTTTTTTCTATTTATTCCAATAGAGTATATATAGGATGATTTCTAAGAGCATTGGGTCACCACCACAAATGATTTAATTTCAATTTGGGAAAAAATATATGATAATTATATTACATGTTTAATTTTATATGAATTTAATTATTATCAATCTTATTTTTCTTCTTATGTTGGTTTTCAGTATATATTTTTAATGGGTTGGACGTATTAATATTAAGACAATATCAAATGTTGTGAGAATTAGATCACACTTTACACCCCATGACATCATCTAATTCTAAATAGGTGTAAGGAGGAGGATGAATCACCTTTGGAATCATTATATGAAGTATGGATATTATTATCTAATTTGGAAAATATATATCCCAAATAATTGATAAAATGGAGAAAACCATGCTAAAATACATTCCCATTTTGAAGGATTGAAATAATGTATTTTCTGAAGAGATTCATAGTCTTCCTCCTAACCGAGAGGTTTGGGTCTCAATTTAACTTGCACCTAGATCTCTTCTCATATCAAATACTCCTTATAGAATAGTTATAATTGAGTTGGAAGAATAGAATAAGTAGTTATAATATAATATTTAAATGGGATTTTTATAGATGAATTATTCACCACGTGTTGTCTCATTCCTCTTCATCAATAATAAGTATGGGTTAATTTCCCTCTAATTTGATTAATATAAGCTAAGAATCACTATATATATTAATTATCCACTTCTAAAGGTAGATGAATTTATTCATCTACCCTATTAGACCAAATATTTTTCCTCCTATGACCTTTAGTGAGGATATCATTAATTAATGGTGAAAAAGGAAGATATTCTCTATACAGACTATTGAATGAGTTTTGGACACTGAATCTATAGTGATGTCCTTCAAACTCACTAATGTTATAGGAATATTTATGGACATAATGAAAATATTCATTAGATATTACATCCAAAAAATTTCACTAGTTTTTATAGATTATATTCAAATATAATATAAATTCAAAGAGAATCATGTTGACTATTTGAATACTATAACAAATATGTTTCTAAAGTAGAATACATATGAAAATTATTGTAAAATTGAGTTCTATATAGGAAAAGTATAATTTTTGGGGATTGATATCATCAGTAAATAGGAATCTATAGAACCTTTTAAGAAAAAAGAAAAAACATATATAATGGGAATATAATATTTCCCTAGACTAACTGACTATTATATATGATTTGTGAGAAACTTAACAAAATTTTAATAACACACTAAAGAATTTTAATTGGAAAGGAGTAATGGTTTTTGGATTTAGGTGTGTGAAGTGTTCTTTATATTGTTTAAAAAAAGGTTTATCATAGTAACAATACCCACACTTCCATTAAGTGGTGATATTTTTTTGGTATACAATGATTCTTCAATGGTGGCCTTAGGATGTGCATTGATTCCAAATGATAAAGTGATAAATGAGGACACAAGGAAGTTTAATATTCATGAGAATAACTATCAAACCCGTGATCTAGAGTTGGTTGTAGTGATCTTTGCACTAAAAATATGGTGTCATTATCTTTATGGGGAGAAGTGTGAAATATATATGGATTGTAAGAACCTCAAATATATATTAATATTGAAGGATATTGATATTCATTATAGAATATAGTTAGAGATGATCAAGGACTGTGATTGCTCAATCCACTACCACCCTAATAAAGAATTAAATGTGTCATATTCTAGAAGTTTAAGGGATACTGCAACATTACCAACAGTAAAAATAGATAAGTATCCAATATTCATATTCATTGAAAGGATGGACATGGGTATCATAAAGGGATGAACACCATCACTCCTTTCTTAATTTATTTAGAAACCATACATTCTTAAGAAAATAATGTATGCTTATAAGATGATATAGAGATACAGAAAAAGGTTGAAGATATATGAATGTGGAATCGTCAAAGTTTAAAATTGATGCATAAAGAGTTACTTGATTTAGTCCATGACTATATGTACAATTAAAGTTATAAAAAAAACGCAGCGGTTGAGTTATTACTATAGCTTGACCTTCTCCATCCACCTATGGAGAATGAAGATGTGTTGAGAACTTGGAGAGAAAAATTGGTGAGACAGTAAGATGAAGGAGTTCATAAAATACACATGAATGTTCTTGGTATATCTACAAGTTAAGTATGAAAGGATAATGTATAAAAGGATTAGGTGACCATTACCCATAATTATGTAGAAGTGTCAACACATAACCATGGTCTTTTTAGCGGTATTTTGAATACCTCAAGTAGAAATAAAGCTATATCAGTTTTTATGGATGACCTGACAAAGGCTTCTCACTTCATTACAATTCCATAGGACATTACAATCATCCAACATGCAAGGATATAAAAAAAAGAAGTGGTCAGGTTTCATGGAACACCACAATCGATTTAATATAACTAAGATCCAAGATTTATCAATATGATTTTAACTATTCCCCAACATTATATAAACACTTTGTTTAACATCAGTATGTATTATCACCCCAAACCTGATGGCCAATCTCATTACAATATCCAGATTCATGAGGATATGTTGACAACATGCTCGATGGACTTGAAAAAGGGTTGGGATCAACTTCATCCACTAGTTTAGTTCTCCTGAAATAATTTCTTCCACTTAATAATAAAAATGGATCCATAAGAATCCCTTTTATTAGAATAAATATAGAATAATTGAATTATTTGATGATGTTGAGGAGTGCAAGCTACTGGGATATGAAATTTTCAAGGAAATGGTAGATATGTTAATGACCATTCAGTATAGCATCAGGGCTACTCAAAGTCAATAGAAGATCCATTCTCAGAATCATCAATGAGACTTAATGATTGATGTCATAGATAAATATTTCCTCCCCAAATCTCAATGGAATCAATTTGTGAGATTTGGGGTGAGGGGAATTATTAGTTCTAGGTTCATCAACCTCTTTGATATTCTAGATGGCATCAGAGCTATGAGAAATTGATTAGAACTCCCAGAATTCATTTCTCAGGTATATGATATATTCCACATATCTCACTTGAGGAAGTAAATAATATATCCATCACATGTACAAAATTATGGGTGATACATTGGGAATGTTATCTCTCTTATGATGAGTAATTGGTGAATATATTAAATTATAGAGATAATGGTCCATGAAACAAGACATATAACCTTGTCAATGTACTAGGGTGAATTCATAAGTACTAGGTGGAAACATGGGAACCAATGGAAGAAATTAAGAAGAAGTACCCTCTCCTTTTTCACATTAGTATTTAAAATTAAATTTTGAGTGTTATCTTTTTTAAGGGGGGAAGAATTTGAAGACCCATAATTTTATCAAAAGAACTAACCTTTTTATAATTTTTTCACATTTATTATCTTAGAGTACAGAACATGCACCACACGATGAAACAAAAAAATTATTATATTAATTTAAATAATACATATTTAAAAAAATTCCCTATATGAATTGAAAATATTACAATGGGCCAAAAATGAAATATAAGTTAACTAAAATAAAGAAATTTGTATATGTTGGATTCACATGAATAACTGCACTCCTAAAAAATAATGTTGAAATAATGTTGATTTTTATTTATGAAATATTAATATTAAAATGTGAAATATATATAACATAGAGAGAAAATATAAGTTAACGAAGAATAAAGGAAATATGATGCCTTTGTAGAATAGAGGGATCCCAAATGACTATTACAAATATGATTGTTTTAATAGTAACCTAACTATTGGAATTGTAAAGTGATTGTTAAGAAAAATAATATTTAGATATATTAAAAAATGATAATATATCATATTTTTACCCTGATAAAAGTAGATATATGTTTTAGAGATGATAAATTAAGTGTTTTTTGTAAAACATACATGTTTTAATTGACTATTTATAATAGATATAATTATTTAAAAAAATTATTTTCCTAAAATAAATTTATAAATTAATATTAGGTTGTATTATATGGTTAATATAATTTTTTGGGATGTTATGTGGTTTTTCAAAGGGTTATAAAACTGATCATAATTATAAAATTAATATTTATCAAATAAATTAATATTTTATATAAAAAATTAAATTTATTATATTTTGAAAATTATTTTCAGACAATATATTTGATTTTTGAAATTTAAAAATTGTATAAATGGTTACTGTGATATTTTGATATTTTTACAAAATAGTTTTTTTTTGTTGAAAAGTGAAATACAATAAAACAATGTATTTAACTTTATATGATAAATACCTAAATTTTTTAGTTCTAGATACTGTAATAAATCAAATAAAATTGAACATGAATGTATATTTACTATATATATTAAACAAAATAAATAATACATATATTGTTGATCCAAAATAATAAAATAATGAATATACTATTGAAAACACCCCCTCATTCCCTTATAAATACCACCCCTCATCACCCCTTCTCCTTACACCTCATAATCCTAGATGATTTCTGAAAATATAAAAAAATTCTTATAAAAAATCTCCCCAAATCCCTAGAAGGATTTTCTTCAAAAACATCCAATATAAAATTTCATTAATGATATTCTCAAGGAGAAGACATTTAAAAGGTAAAATTCTAAAACTGACTCTTTTAAAATTATTTTCTTCTTCTACCTTCCCCTTTCCTCCATAATAAAATTTGATAAAATTAATCTAGTATATAAATATAATATAATTTTATTCTCTTTATAAAATATCCATATTCCACCCAACATTTGTTTCAAAAAGGATATTTTTTTTCTAATATGGCTGATTCACAACCTCCAAAAACACAATATATTTTTTTCACCACTAAAAAAAGAGGTTATAAAAATTTTATTATGGTAAAATGTAATTATAATAAGTTTTTTTATCACTTATTTTATGTTAATTAATTTTTTTAATATTAATTTAGTTAAATAAAACTAATTTCATTTGGTATGGTCAGTGAATCCAAAAAATTGAAGTAACTAATTAAAATTAATGATTTTACTAAAAGAATTGTTCATACATGAGAACCTAAAAGGATACTTGGGAACAATTCATATTATAAGAATATATTAATACAATTTTATTTTACTATTGTATTTTTAGTTCCATATTACATGAAAATTTATAATTATCCCCAAGTGATAGCACCATGTAATCTTGAAATGAATACTATTAGAAAAACCTAATTAATTATTTTATCTCATTGAAATGATTATAAATTAACACAATACAATTATACAATTAAACATCAATGTAAATATTTATTAATTAAGTAATCTATTATTATAATTAAGTTATCCAACATACTATGTGAATGTGTAGCACAGATCTCCACATAAAGTAAGGGATGTCTCTGAAACACCCTTTTTCATGGAGTTATTTTCTTTCTCTCTCTAACCCACTTTATCACAATATTTATTTTTATGGAAGGATTCTAAATTATATGTAAATATATATTCCTCTCATTTTTATACCAATCTTATTCTATCTTCCTTTAAATGTTAATACATTTTTTATGTTCATTTCTCAATTGTATTATTCACAAAATCTCCTTTCATTATGATATGATGTAAGATTATGAAACCCATTTTATATTATGTGTAGATATTATGCTTGTTATCTATGATTAATTTACTTATATGTAAAAAATAACCTTGTAAATATTATGATGGGTTCACCTAGAAATCACTAAAATACATTAGGTAATGATTTTGTCTCAGGAGACACTATTAGTGGGATTGAGAAATGAACATAATCCATTATGGGACATTATCCCACATGTGATGTTGTCTTGTAGTAATAATTGATTTATTATTATGTCATGTTTCATTATTCTTCCACTTTTCTAAATTTTTATGATTTCATGATAACATGATCTTAATGTTATAATTCTTTGTGATTACTGACATCCTTCTACACTATGATATCATGATATACTGTTTCACTCACATGTTATGCAACATTATCACATTTATTCCCTTAATGGAATATATATATCACCCATTTTTTATACATTCCCAAGGTTTTTCTATAGATTTTTTGGTACTCGAACGGATTTAAGAACACTTTATAGACAATAAAATGAATATTTTTTTATTTTAGTTTCATATTGTTTTTTATATACCTAGTATCTCAACAACACTAGTTATTTCGATAATGTGGATGTATTTAATGGATATTTATTTTAAGAACGTGCAATTTTTTGTCGAAAAGTATTGGCTCCCTATATCTACCCACAGAACATCAGTATACTATCCCAACTTTTTAGAAATTGAAATTTGTAAAAAATTTGTCTTTTTCCTAAACTATTTTTGAAAAAAGGATTTGTTTGCATTGATTTTTCAGTATATTGGTATATATTATTTTCTGAGTGTGACATATTGGGTTCTCCACATGTTTTTAATATCTATTTATAACAAACATGAGTTAATTTTAAATGAATAAACTCCCCTAAAATATATGTGGTAGAACTCATTACTTCAGCAGCATGGGAAGTTCCAGATTATGTTACTTATATGTTATTCAACATCCAACTATAGACTCTTCATATTGAGAGAATATTTTTTTTATTTGAAAGATTTAATCCTACCATCCAAAAAATATTTCACCTTATGTATTATATCTTTATACATTGTACTTATCTCTTATTGAGAAGTAGAAAGATTATTTACCTTCTATTCAATTATTTTAAGATGGGAATCCTTGAAATTAATGGAGACACTCTATATATTTTACAATTCATAAATAACTTATGTAACTACGTATTTAAACACACCATAATCACAAAATAATTCATGTATTTTATAGCATGACAGTATCTTCCATTACAAATTGAGACAGTTTTATCCATCTCTCTTACTAGTTTTTTGAGGGTGTTACATATGAAATCCTTTTTAAAAATTATATTCCATATCTTCAAAGTACTTATAAAACTATGAATATTCTTCATGTGTATTATTAATAAAACCAATTGTGTAAGATACTACTTAAATAGTATTGTTCTTCAAATAATATCTAAGATATTAGTATAAGTATTCTAATATATTGAAGTATTGTGCTCATTATATTCATCATAACATGAACTTGATTCATTACACATATTCAACAGTACAGTAGAAAAGTTTACATCATTAATTTGGTGGATGTTACTCTATACTATTTGAACATTTTTTGGATTCCTTGACACATTATTTTTCTTATTTTGTAATTTATTTGATGAAACAACCATTCCAGATTCAATGGAAAATATAGTAAAAATTCATGACCTAATATTCTTATCCAAAATAAAATTCAACAATTTGATAAAAAATTTCCAAGTAAAGATAAATCCATCCAGAGGAAACCTTTATTTTATACCTAAAAAATTAATATATGGATTGTTAGTAGTCACCTTAGATGTGGGGAATCATGTGTTGTCTAAATTTTAAGAAGATCAAAATCATCATTAAAACATTATCCCCTTTGGTTATGATGTTTTTTCTCATTTAACACAGATATATAATTTTAGGTTTTTCCAAGTAATCATCAACCATGTGTAATATAGGTAGGAAAGTAAATATGGATTATAGTGTTATTAAAATATTTGTCTCTCACACCTACTTCATGTTATGATTGAATATTTTCCCCAATAAAGGTTTTTCACTATAATTTATCTCCAAAAACACTTAGTTGGTTCTTCCCACACCTACATGGTATCACATTGTGAATTCAAATGCCAAAATACCACAATAATGTGAATAATTAGATTCCAACTAAAATCTCAGATTCCTATTGTACGATGTATATATACCAATATTCTGACCATTTATAGGGTTTCAAACCATGTGTTTGTAATTTCTATATTCTATTCACTTTTTACGAATATCGATATTCATAAAAATGACGTGACTATATCCTTAGAATAGATCTCATTGCTCTTAAGAGATTTTCTTCAAATTCTAGTAGATCTTCACATGGATAACATGTAACTTGGTCCCTATTTTATATATTTTAAAAACCTCATCAATAATACAGGTTATTATGACTTTTCCTACACAATAATGACCAATTTTTATCTTCATGAATATAGAAAATCATCAATATCTGAAGGATCATCATAAATATTAGAATAGTATAATTAAAATCAGTTTCCTATTAGCTAATTATTTAATCTTATTTTCAATATTCCACAATTATAATGGTTGAATTATTTTATTATTACTTTAAGTTCAATACCAAGATGATCATCTCTTTAAAATATTATCATTATATTTTTATTCGATCTCTCTACCGAGAGATTAATGTTATTCTCTGGTATGGGATCTTGGTTCACACAATTACAACACATTGTATTTTTTTATCTTTTTTCTTTTTATACAACGGTATGGAATTTTTTATGTATTTAAAATATATATAATGTAAAATAAAAATTATTTACATGAATGTTTTATATTTTTCATCAATTTCTTATACATGGGATTATCTCAAGATCTCTAATTCTATTCTCTTTCATTTCTACATGGGTGTATCCCCATGTTCACTTGATCATATATTTTTCCTCAATTTGTTGGCTTCGATAAAATGATAATATATTCGTTTATTTTTGTCTTCATCACATTTTCTTTTCCCATAGACATACCTGATTATTCCATATACTCCTAGAATGATTTACATTCTTATAATATTCATTATATTAATAAAAATCCATAAAATCAATATTTATCATCACTATATTAAAATCACATAGCATTTAAATTAATTTCATGACTCATTATTCACTACTTAATAGATTCAGTGAATATTAATACAAACTTCATGATGGCCTTTACATTTAATTTAAAACCCATCAATTCAAACTATGTCTTCTTCAACATATTAGATCTCACCATGATATTTATAACATTGAAGTTCAGATTGAGTATCTCCAAATTTAATTTCAATATTCGATTAATATTAAAATTGTCATTTTTTGATAAATTTATTTCTTGTAAATGAATCAATCATTGATCTTATCTTTCTCATAAAACTATCTTTAATTGAAACACTACTGTGATGTTTTTCTAAAATGAAGAGTATTTTATGCAGTATATGATTTTAATTATCAATTTTTATCACAACAAATGATGTTTAAATATTATTATCTTATTTTCTTGAACAGATATAAAAATGAACCCCCTTCATCTTATTCTTCATTGACCATACCGAGACCGGGATTGAAACGTTTCACAATATGGATTTATGATACATTGAACATGAATGTATATCCTTATCATTATCTAGTTTTATTTATTATAGAATTAAATTTCTATAAACACATAATCTTATTGATAAAATGATCTTTATAATATCTTGCTTATGGATTATCATTAAAGGTATTTATTTATGGAAGATTATACTTACAAATTTAACTATTATTGTGATTATTCTTATGAAACAGCAAAATTCATTTTTACAGGATCATCCTTATAGAATCACATCCTTATAGAGTCAACTCATCCGTATAGTTATAAACCATATAACATTACATATTTATTACATAACTCACCCTTATTATCATGAAAAAACCTAGGTCGACCCTAAACTGGTCACCTAAGATGGCTCACAGCAATGTCGGAGTCCATTCCCGATCTGCTCAGGCTAGAAAATGGTGTCAAGCATCAAAATGTAAATTAAAGGATTGATTTCAGCCAAAACAAAATCCAAGATCAAAGATATAAAGAAAACAAACTAAAAGCGTAGTGATTCTAAAAAATAGAATCGTAATAAACAAACAACCGAACTAGATAAGAAGTACAATGGAAAGGAATCGAAATTGGAAACAAGACACCGCTACCAAGATCTTTATGTGACATGTTTGCCTCCTATAACCACTAAATTGAACATGGTCCAACACGGAGTAGCTGAACTTAGAAAATCAGAATAGAAACTAGGCTTGCATCTGAAATGATATAATAGGAGTGAGCATCAGGATTCTTTATAGGATTATTGAAAGTGAACAAATGAATCCAATAACATTTCCTAAAACAATATATTAACACAGGTTTTAAATAAAAATATAAAATAGGGTTTTGACATTTTTAAACAAGCAACATGATTTTCACATTTGAAAATCCAACACACACTATGTATCATTTCAAAAACCATATAACATTTTATAAACAAAACCCATGACAAGTGATACCCAATCTAGGATTGAATAAAATAGGTTAATTGTGCAATATTGAAATAAAATTATACAGAAAAATGAAAACAATAAATGAAAATAATTAATTAGCCATGGGTGATCCTAAAAACCCTTAGAACACCCCCTAAATGTTCCAATTTTGGAACCACTTTCTGACATATAGTGGAGCCCCATAGTCTATTACCAACTGGATACTCCAAACAACCTCACTAGTGGCACAACCCATTGGGCCTAACAAAAAATCTTCTGGGAGACCAAACTGTCTAATCAGGTTTGGTTAGAAATGGTCACTTGATCCTATAGAAGATTCCCATGAACCAATGGTGATAGTAATACTGTGTAAGTAAGAGGCCCTCATCTACGTGACTCACCTTACATTCCATCACTGCACTTGCCTACCCAAACACAGACACCGTATATGATAACTCCTAAAGGGATATCCCACCAATAAAGGTTTCTAATATATATATATATATATATATAAACATGTATAGGTTATATCATCCAAGGTGACAACTGGTCTGTCACATCACAGGAACTTTTAAGCCATTTCACAAAACAATTTAAATTTCCTACCAGGCTCACAAATTTTCCAAAACTCAATCCTTTCTAAAAATAAACACATATATCACCTCTAAGTTTTAAGTTCCAAATGAGCCTTTATCTCAACACACCCCACATCCATTTAAGAAATTCATTTAAAAACCCACATTTTGGGGAAATCATACAACTAGTAAAACTTTCCAATCACCCCCTTAAGTCAAGAATTTACAAAAAACACACACCCAAAAGGCAAACAGAATTTCCCAAAAGATTAAATTTAAACTATTTTTAGAAACCACATAAAGAAACCAACATCATTTAGGAAACAAGAAACTTCTTCACAAATATACCATTTGTTTTGAATCCAATCCCAAACACACATTCAAACACTTTTTAGCCATGATTCGCATTTAAAAAATCATTTAAAAAATAATTAAATCATTTGGTAAAAATTTTCAAAAGAAAAAACAATGGCTTTCATCATGATTTCACAAAATCCACATCTAAATTCTATTTTAAAATCCATTTCAAAACCAAACCCTTTTAAAACATCACTCACACCTTTCAAAACTCAACCCACACCACTCACACAACCAAATGCACTTTTTCACAATTAAAGAAACCATTTTCCTAATTAAACAACCAAATATAAAAAATTACCCAATATTTTAAAGAATTAATGCATTGCTTAAAACAATAAAACATAATCAACCTTCTTTTTATGACTGTATGCACATCAACACCACACCAAAACATGGTTTTCACCCCCTGTATAGTTGGATGCATTAATTGCATAGTTCATAAAACACTAGTAAGTGATACACTTTGGTTTTTTATCAAATAATGCACTTCATATCACATTAATTGCAACAAAAATAATTCAATAAATATTAAAATTCCTTGAAAAGTGATTTCTCACCCTAAAATATAATTACAAAACATGATAACAAATTAAAGGGGTAAAATGGTTTATCAAATAATATTTATATATGGAATCACCTACATATAATCAAATAATTATTCCAAAACTATTTTTAAAAATATTAACTAATAAAATAACACTATTATAAATTATCTTTGAGATTTATAGAACTACAAATGTTATTTTTAAAAAATATTTAAAACACAATAGTGAGATAGGTTTTGTGGGAAAAGAAATGTTTAGAAAACGCTTACCTCAAATCATGTGTGGATGCATCGAAATATACAAGGGATGGACTAAAAATTACCCACGAACCAATGAAACACCCTAATCAATGAGAAAATGGAACAAAACACAATATGGGGCATTAGGGTTTAGTCTAATTGATGAAAAAAACCCAAAAATAGAAAAAAAAATGAAAAACCAGAGGAGGGGAGGTTGCGAGTAGGTGGCGTGTGCCTGCAAGGGTTTGAGCCCGAGAAGGTTCCTAGAATAGGGGGCTTTCACCGATTTGATGGAGTATGTGCACCGGTATGGTGTATCTTAGGGAAGGAGGTTGGTGTAAGAACGAGCACCAATCTGGGCTGGTTGAGGTTGGGTGTGCAATGCCTCGTACGGTAGAAGGAGTGGGGGAGGAGGTCAGGTCGATAGGGATGCACCGAAGCAAGGGAGGAGGGAAGCGAGGGGGGGGGGGAAGGAATCCCAATTAGGGTTTGATGAAAAACAAATATATAATTACAACTAAATAATATAAATATAAAACAAAATAAAAACAAACTAAAAAAATTAATATTAATAATAATGATATAATTAAAATAATTTTATTTTTCATAAAATACATATAAGAACATTATTATTATTAATTATTTTTAATTTAAATAGTCATTCTGACATTATTTTATATCCATGAATAATAACATTACTAACAATTTTAATAATAATAATATTATTTATAAAATCATCATTGTTGTTATAAAAACATCCTCATACTTTTTATTTATTTCTCATTTTATTTTATTTCTCATTTTGACTTCATTGTATTTATTTATCTAAATTTTTGGGTTGCTGTGTGGTTTTCCTATGGCTAGACACACATTTGAGAAAAATGATCTCAAACTGAGCCACCCGATGTTTCCTACTACATGGTCAAGTTTCACCCCCATTGCATTGTTTTATAAACCATGCACACTTTAAGGGACTTACATCGAACCAAATATGCATCCACGTAGGCACCACACAGTTACAACTAACCTCGTGGTATGACTTCTAAAATGGAAAAAATCATCCAAAACCTGAAATAATAATTAAAGAGATTAAAAATAATAAATCAACCTGTTCAAGGTGTGACAATTCTCTCCACCACAAACACTTGTTCCCACATAATGTCACTAAGACGATGGTTAACAAAAACCCATATCGATGCCCAAAAAGAAATTAGGAAAACTGTGAATACCAAGATAGAATTACTCTTCACATGTCACAATGGACCTATTCAAAAGAAAACAGACACCCAACATTTAGTGGAGAACACGATGTGTTTCACCCCACCATAAAGACTCAACTTTCCCTGAGGGTTTGAAACCCAACAACACCCCCACCTTCAGAGGGGGAAATGTAGGAACTCCCAAATCGAACATGTTGAATTTCACCACATGTGCAGAACAACACCTGAGAGACTTAAATGGAAATCTTTTCATAAAATGAACCAATAACCTATTGATGGGAAATTAACTCAACACCTCCATCACCGAGTGAATAAAATCTTCATCGCAAGAAAAGACTATGTAATTTTTATCCCAATCTCAACCCTCTTTCTCAATGATAACTAAAAAAATCCACCACTATAATATATATAATTACAGAACCAACTATAACATTGAGACACAGAGCCAGAGGACTCCCCTACAAAACTCAAATAGACAGGAGGATAACCCACATAGAGGCACCCAAAATAAACAAGGGCCTAGAAACACTGCCCATTAGTTTCATGAAACCAAATATCCCCCTAACTAACATAACTAATATAAAACTCTAAATAAAAATTTGTTTGTTTATTTAGTGGCCCACACCCTTCAAAGAATCTGAACAATTTTGAAACCACACTAAGAGATGATAAGGTCACTTGGTTTTTGGTGTAATAACCTCATCACACCACCACAACAATGATGAGCATATGACAAAAATGAAAATGGAACAGAGAAACTGTGGATATTTTTATCCTAAATATGAAAAAATCATAAAGACCAAGGATCCACACATCCTAGGAAGCTCTGAACAATGTGTGAGCTTCACCCTGAGACCTGTGGCTGGGGCCCTGATGGCTGAAGCATCTCTTGCCTCACAGTCAGGATTTTTAATACACTAGTCCCCAACTCCTTCTTCCTCCCGATGATTCAAATAACCACAATGGTGATATGTTTTCAATTGGATACAACATGAGGGAATATAATGCCCAAACTTTCCATATTGGTCGCACACAAGTGAATGGTCCAACTCGGAGTTGGCACCGATGAGTAAGATTCTTCAAAAACAAGTTCCTCTTGAACACCCCGCTCACCAGATGGGAAAACCTCGTGGAAAACTGACTACCCTTTAACCACACCCCAAATATTAATGATAATGAGGCACCCTACATCTTGTAGTCCCATACCAGACCCCAATTAAATCCGAGACAAAACAGACTCTAACAAACTCAGGAGTTCACAACCACCCGAATACATTCTATTATCCTATCAAACCACTCCACTACCTCAACCATAACATACATGCCTTGAAGGACAAGAAACTCCCAAGAGGAAACTGAAATATGGAATGAGTCAATAGCAACATTAGCCACCTTTCTGGGAGGCATACTCCGAACAAAATGAAAAAAACAATGGAAATCGGTATCAAGAAAAAATCCAATCAAAGAAATATCGCAAGCCAAGGGAAACAAGATCATAATCCAAACATATATAAACACATGTGAAAATTTCTTTTCAAAAAAACCAATTTCGTTTAAATTTTAAAAATCACCTTTGGAACCTAACAAACCATCACATGTGTGTTTATAAAATCTTGCTTACATAATCCACTGACATGTTCCCCCACACACTCTCTGTACATACCCACACACATGTGATCCTCTATAAGGATTTACAAGGGTTAAAAGTTTCTTTTCCACATCAAATCCATGAACATACCAAATTTTCCAAATGAAAACACTTTTTTTTAAAAACCCATTTCACCAATTCCAATTTTTTTTTGAAAGAAACCATTTTTCATTAAAAGAATTCTTTGAATTTTAACAGACACTGATGTAACCCAAAATCAAAACAAAACACATCCGAAAACAGAATATCAAAATGTAGAACAAGTGTCTATGCATAACTTGGAAACATGGTGGTTATTTATGCCCCAAGTAAGGAATAACACTAAGAGGACATTGAACAGGGTAATTGGACTCCACATGGTTCACCACCCCACATGAGGCTATAAAATATCCTGATTCACCTCTATTGTCATCCCTAAATTCAAATCAATCTAAGACTAGAGAGTCAAAAATCATGGACTACCCATCGCGACTCAAGGATGAGTGTGAGAAAGTGTTCATGATGCTCTTCCTGCACCTACCTCCCGAGTCCCAAAAATCCCAATATCCTTCTACCAGACAACCCAAGTATAAATGGCCTACCATAATAGCATTTTTTCACAAACCATACCAGTTCAACCATGAACCAGTCACATGAGATGGCTCATGGAAAGTCCTGAAAGGAATTCCTGACCCCCTCGAACTTGAAACTAGTGTCGTGCTTCAAAATGTAAACTAAAGGGACTAATTTCAGCCCCACCGAAAACTAGTATCAAAGATATAAATGGATCAAACTAAAAACGTAGCAAAACAGAACAACTAAATCACAAAAAAATATCTGAACCAGATACAATGTACAACTGAATTGAAACTAAACTGGAAACAATAAACTTCTACCAAGATATCCATGTGACATCTTGGACACCTAAAACCACTAAACTGAACTTTATCTAACCGGGATCATCTGAACCTAGAAAATCATAATAGAAACTCATCCTCCATATGAAAAGATACAATAGGCATGAGCTTCGATATGCTCAGAAGAAATGTTGAAAGTGAAAAATTGAATCCAATTTCTCATGTCCCAAAACAATTCATTAACACATGTATGAAATAAAAATATAAAAGTAGGGTTTTCGAATATTAAAACTATCAAAATTATTTTTTAATTTGAAAATCCAACACAATTTACATTTTATTTAAAAAACCATCTACCATTTTATAAACCGAACCCACGACATGAGTTACCAAATCTGGCTCAAATTAAACAAGTAAACAGTGCAATATGGAAAAAAACTAGTAACACACAAAGTAAAAAAGAAATTAAATAATTAAGTAACCATGGGTGATCCAAAAAATTCCTAGAAGACCCCTAGACATACTCATTTCGGAAACACCTGTCAGCGTATGTTGAAGCCCCATAGTATATAACTAACAAGATTTTCTAAACAGCCTCACTAGTGGCACAACCCTCCTGGCCTAACAAAAAATTTAGGGGGTACCAAATTGTCTAATAGGGGTTGGTTAGGAATCATCATTGATCATAGAAAAGACTCCCCAAAAACCATTGTGGTAGTAATTCTGCATAATTAAGAGGCCCTCACACGTGCGACACACCTTAAACGATGTCACTGCACCTGCCAACCAAAAACATGGACACCCTATAGGATATACAATAAAGGGATATCCCTCATATATAGGATCCTACTAGATATATATATATATATATATATATATATAAACATTTATATGTCATATCATCCGAGGAGCCAACTGGGCCGTTACATCACTTGAACTTCTAAACCAACTCACAAAACACCTTATGTTTCCAACTGGACTCACACATTTTCCACAACTCAATATTTTATAAAAATTGACATAAACATCACCTTTATGTTAGAAGTTCCAAACAAGCCTTTAGATTAACATACCCCAAATTTGTTTACCAAAAACATTTCCAAAACCCCATTTTGGAAAAAGCATACAACTAGTAAAACAGACCAAATAACCACTTAAGTCAAGAATTTAACAAGAACACACCAAACATCCAAACGACATTTCCCAAAAGATTCAATTTTAAAACATTTTTAAAAATCTCATAAATAACTGAACATCATTTATAAAATGAGAACTATCATCACAAAGTTACCATTAATTTTCAAAGTAAACCCAAACACAAATTGAAGAACTTTATATCCAGGATTCTTTTTTCAAACATCATTGAATAAATCATTTACACATTTGGTAAAACAATTCAAGGGAAAAAAACTGCTTGCATCATGATATCACCAACTCCACATGTGAATTCCATTTTAGAATCCATTGCATAACTAACCCCTTGGAAAAATACTCACACACCATTCAAAACATAACCCACATCACTCATACAACCAAATGCACTTTTTCAAAATTAATGAAACCATTTTCATAATTAAAAAAACCGCTATAAAATATTACTCAATAGTTTAAAGATTTAACACATGGCTTAAAACACTAAAACATACCCAACCATATTTTTATGACTAAATCTCATCGATACCACACCAAAACACTATATTTACTCCATGTACAATTGAATACTTTAACTTCAAAGTTCATAAAACACTAGTAAGTGACACGCTATGGGTTTTTATTAAACAATTTCTTTTATATCACATGGCATGCTATAGAAATAATTAAACACATATTAAACACCTTTGGAAAGTGGGTTATCCCCAAAAAACATAATTACAGAACATACTAAAAAAATAAAAAGGAATAATGGAAAATCAAATATTATTTACATACAGAATATCCTACACATAATCAATGACTTATTCCAAAATTATTTTTAACAATTTTAACTAACAAAAAAACACTACAATAAAATTTCTATGATAGTTATGGAGATGAGAATGATATTTTTTAATTTTTTAAAAAAAACACAAGTGTCACAAGTTGTGTGAGAAATGATAAATTCAGAAAACACCCACCTCAAATCAAGTGATGATGCAACGAGGCCTTCAACGGAAGGGCTAACAACACCTCACAGACCAATCTCACACCCTAATCAATGAGATTTAAAAATTAAGCACAATCTAAGGGGATAGGGTTTAGGAAAATCTAAGAAAACCCCCGAAAAGAGAATAAAGTGAACAAATCGGAGAATGGGTGGTCGTGCGTAGGGGGCACTCACCAGAAAGGGGGTTTGGTCAGAGAAGGTGGTCGGACTGTGGGACATGTGCAAGTGAGCTAGAGGAGGAACGATGGTTTGGTGCAATGGTTTGAGGATGGAGGTCACTGTAGGGTAGAACATTGGTCCAGTAAGGGTGAGGTTGGGTGCACAGTGCCCCACACAAGAGAAGGATAGGGGGAGTAGGTCAGGCCATCGGGGTGGCACCAGAGAAAGGGAAGAGGATGAAAAGGGGATGGTTAGTCTGTGCCAGGTAGAGAAGAGATGGGTGGGGTTGAGAATAGGTTGACATGCAGGGGGAATGGGGTATAACGCAGGGGGGGTGCGTTGATGGAAACACAATTAGGTTCAGAAGAAAAGAAAAAAATGCAATAATAAATAAATAAAATAAAAGAAAAAAATGAAAAACAAAATATAACAATTAATACTAATTATAACACTATAGTAAAAATAATAATATTATTCATAAAATACATATATGAACATTATTATTAATATTGGGAATTATTTTCAATTTAAGGACTCATTCTTGCTTTATTTTATTTCTATGAATAATAACATTACAAATTTTTTTAATAATAATAATATTATTAATTATATCTTCATTGTTATTATAAAAACATCCTTTTAATTTTTATTATGTTTTTATCATTTTATTTTATTTTTCAATTCATCTTCATTGAATTTATTTATTTACAATTATCTGCAAACACATGATTCGCCTGCAGATAGATGTGCAGTTGTGTGAACCACTCTCAAACCGAGCCATCCAACACTTCCCACTACAATGTCAAGATGCATGCCCACTATAAGCTTTTAAGAACCTTGCGTGAGTCATGTACCTTTACTCGGACCAATTGGGCATCTGCGTAGGCATCATGCAATTACTCTTACCGATATAGGATGACCACACGAATGGTAAAAAGTCATTACAAACATGAAATAATAATAAAAGAAACTAAATATAATAAATAATCATGGTTAGGGTGTGACATTGGCTTCTTCCAAATTTTTACATGATAATTAATTATTATAGGCGATGATGTTTATTCAAGATATCAACCTTATGGACAGATCATCCTTATCTAGATGATCTTTAGAAATTCATTCTTAGGGTTATTTCCTTTTCATGAATTTAACAACTAGTCCATTTCGTAAGATTTACATCAAAATAATTCATAGGGGTTTTGAAATATCCTAGGCCAATTAAAAAAATATTAAAATAACATTACGAATTTGTGAAACATTCTACAGAGCTTCACCACCATTTCCAAGGGAATATTCAAACAAATTACACCTATTTGAGTTCTTTAATGTTTCACACCACTCTTATAACTTTATCCTTAAACTGTAACCCCCCAACCACATTCCCATTAACACATAATATTACTAATTACAGTATTAAAAAAACAATATTGTTTCTCCATATATCATCACATTAATCTCTTCATTTGTGACAAATTTGGATCATTTAAGCATAGATTTATGAGTTTTATAAAAGTCAGCTTTATTAAAATCATGAACTCACCATCTCGACCCACTTTACCCAGTGTTCAATAACATGTTATAGATAGTTTTTTAACAAAAAACAATTTCCTTTTATATGGGGATAAAACTTTAATAATTTAATTTTAAGTTATTCTACCTAAAGAATAAGCTAGCGCTTTCTTCACCCATTACACATGATCAGCTTCTTTATGTTCTTTATTGGATGGATACTAAATATATCACTAATTAAACCATGCTCATTAGAAACATACATATTGAAATGATTTAGTGAAAAAAAATCGCATACAAAAGGGCACTTCAAACTAAAAAATATTTCAATTGGAATGTTTGAAATAAATTATAGAAACATAGTATTTCTTAAGATAATGAGATTCACTTAGAGTTAATGCTTGATATTTTGGTAACATGATCCCATAGTGAGTATATTTTTCTTATATATATGTTGATCCCATCCTCAAATTATATTTTTTTATCATAGTTTAAGATGAATTTGAATTCTAAAAATAGATATTATAGTGATCCTCCTCTAGGTAACATTATTGAACCTATTCCAATTTGATAATGCATGTTTATCATTTTCTATGATATTTATATATATTTTTAATGAATTAAATAATAATAATAATAATCATCACCATCATAATCATCATAATAATACAATTGTAAATATAAATTATTTAAATAATGAGGGGCTAAAAATCAACCAAAGATACATTCATATGAAATGGAACCCAAGTCAATTTTCCTACATACCCCCAAAACCCAATGTATTAGACTATATCAAAATGGACCAAATTTATTTCTATATATCGTGGATTTATTTTAAAAATATAATAAATTTTTCCTTAGGTTTCATTTATTTTTTTAATGTTTTTTCTAATGTCCTACTGAGTCCCATGTTCATGCCCATCCCACTTGATTTATTCCCCCACTTAATATAACCAGCTCACTAACTTTTTAAAACATCCACCTCACTATTATAGAGACACCAATCTTCTATTCTAGACCAGATAGTTTTCCTCCCACCATAAAAATTTTTTTTACCAGGCCATATAAAATAACATGTCCCATATGTGGTTGTATATGGAATAATTACACCATACAAACCCCACAATTTCATATTGGTCTGTTTAGAATCTGTCCAAGGTGAAGTGTTCTCTAGAATCACATCCCAAATCCATAATCCATGTGAATACCCAACACAATGATTGAATTTAAACTTATAAAACTATCCTATTTTCATTCCCTTTAATTTTGGAATAAGGTCATTATCAATTTTAAATTCCATGGTTTAACATGAAAAGAAGACATGTTCCCACCATTACAAATTTGATTTGTCCAATAAATTGCCTAAAAGATATAGAAAATTAGTTTTTTAAAACAAAAAATGGAGTTTCAAACTTGTTTTATTATACCTAAAATAAGAATCACCTTCCAATGAGATGATAAAATACTTTTAATAATCATATTAATATTTTTTTATGTAATTGGTATTTTATCTATATTGACGATCGATCTATATAAGTGTATGGAAAAAGATGAATTTTAATCATAGTTTTAGAAAACAACTATGGAAATATAAAGGAAGTGGAAGAACCTTTTTGGGAGATAGAGAGGTTTCTTGGTGTGAAATTCAAACCTAATTATAGTAAGAGATGCCTCAACTACTAGACCATTTATAGAATATAATATTTTTTTAAATCATGAACAACATATAACTTTAGGATTTAATAAAAAAAAGTGACAAGGTGATTTTGTATATCAAGTGAAACTATCATAGTGAATGTTAATGGGATATAGTTTTGGAGGATTTATAAACTCTAAGAATGGTCCCAATCAGTACCCAATTTTAATAGATGGTCCAATCAATAATCTTGAGAGTGAAAGTCTTAGCTATGCAAGGTTGAGTCTGTTTTCAATGGAAGGATTGAAGTAATAATTTCAGGAAATATATACCACTATAAATACTTTTTATGAATATTCAAACACTAACTATGAATTGATACACATAACCCCCTCCCCATCACATAGAGAGTTGAGGGTTTTCTACATGGCTTTTATTTTCCAAAAATTTAAATTTTTATGGAGTTTTTACATGTCTCTATTTGAAAATATTGAGTGGTCTATTTACAATTTTTTAATAGACATTAAAAAGGTGAAGTTATTAAATACATTAGAGATCACTTGGTTTTTTTGGTATTATAATTATTTTTCATCATCTTTGAAAATTTATAGGGCTCATAAAATCATTAGAAGAATTATATGTTCAATTTATTGAGTAAAACATCATATTTTTTTTTTATGTTATTATAGATTCTATGTAATTCCTAGACCCTAGGTACCCAGAGTTGGTGCATTATTAAATAATGTTGGCTTGATCAGAAGAGACCATGTCTCAATTACTCATTAGTTTAGTAGCCTTAGAGGTACTAGATATAAACATATGTTTTAAATTAAATTTTTAAATAGAATATATACAACATTGTGTCTCCTTTGAATACACTCATATCCATTAGCCTATTCCTCCAGGTCAATCATAATATACTTCTACACATCCTCAAAAAAATAAAACATAAGAAAGGGGTTAGCACAGATGCTCAGTGAGGATAACAATATAACAAAAACAATCATAAGATTACACAAACAATTAAGGCAATGTAAAAGACTAAAACAAAATCCTTTTAATCATAAAATTCAGCATAATATAGAAAATATAAATTAAATAATTCCATTTACATAATCCCATTGATATTATACTAGTCGAATAATCAGACATAATATCAATAGAAAAATTCATAATGATTGAATTCATATTGTTGGACATCGAAATCTCATAGTCAATTCCTCTTACCAAGACTACAAATAATAATTTTGTCAATTAATTCTGCCGAGACTCTAGTTTGTCTCATGAGATCTACAGATGCATCGATGGGTTATAGTGGGCCCCTCCTATCAAATACAATTTCCTATTCATTAAGGGTAAAACATAATATAAACATTCATATTAAAACTATCTTATGAAATGTAAATACTTTTACCACAAACCATGAATGGTATAAAAATAGAACATCCACTTTCAAACATAAGACATTCAATACAATATAAAAGATTGTATTATAATAAATCTACCCCAATTAAGAATAAAATACAATAAAGGATATTACTATAGGTGAAAATAATCTGTAAAATAGTTTGAGAGAAATATCCCCCTTTTCATGAAAACATTTTGAAAGTCACACTATTTATTAAAGATGCCATTTAAAAGAGTCTTTTGAATCAAAGTGTCCTATAACAAATTGAAAATTTTTAATGGAATTATAATTTTAAAATATCCATGTCTATATAAATAAATCCTTTAAACCATTTTTAAAACATATACCTGAATAATAATTATTTAGAAGAATAAATTTTTAAAACATTTAAAATGATATTTTATTTAAAGAGGTCATAACAAAATGAAAGATGCTTGAATAAAAAGGATCATAATAGAAATAGAGTAATGATTACCATGATCAAGTTCATATCAATGACTTGGAAATTTATTAGTGGAGTGATTATGTGTATAAAAATTATATCCACACAAAGGGGAGTGGAAATTAAATCATAAATAAATAAATAGTGTTTCCACACATAATCTTTGTGTAAAATAATGAATGAAGTATGCGTAAAACCCAATGAGTGGAAATTGAAATATGAAATTCACTTACAGATTTGGTAACATATGAATCATACACCCCATGAAAAAAGGATCATATAAATTAATATTTAAATACACATAAATTGAAGTATATTTCCCAAAAAATACAATCATGGGAAATACATATGCCATACAAAAGGAAATAGTGGCAAATATAGTGTGAACCTCACGAGAATAAAAAGTGAGAAGAAAACACCTTACATTGTACTTTTCCTTAGATGAATGTTTGTTAACCTCTTGTATAATGGTGAAATAATTTTTATTAAATTATACAAGAACCACATACCTATAGATTATATCATAAATAATCTTCTAAAATTTCATTTTTAATGATATTTCAATAGTATCATTATTTTGGGTGTTAACTGAATAAATTTCCTTTATATTATATTTTTTATGTAATTCAGGTTTGTTATTGATAGGATGTATTTGATTGATATCCAGAATCATATTAAATTCATAAAAATTATTATTAAACACCAAACAAAAAATTATTCTTTAATGGTTACGATCGGGAATGAAATCTCATCACGTCGTGGAGATGGTAAGCCATACGTACACACGAGCGACGCTATAACTCTATTAGTGGGTAAATCATATATATTGGGATGTTATATTATATATATAGAATAATTTACATTTTATATTTATTATTTACCTTAGTTATACTAATTATTATACCTATACAATTAATTAATTGTTGAATAACAAACTACACCGCGACGTGGAGATGGTAAGCCGTACGTGCGAACATATGGTGACTTTGTCATTCATAGCATGCATTGAATAATTAATATGGTTGTAAAATATTTTTAATAACATATTATTATGCAGAAGGTACAAAATTTATTTATTTTAGTATGTAAACAACAATGAAAGACGAAGTGAAAGAAGAAAATACTTTGAAAGTGGTGATGAAGTAATTACCTCTTCTTCGGGTTCTTACTTTTGATTTGAACAAAAGGGATCCCAGATTTGGATTTATAATCATAGAAAGGACTCTATGTTGAACTAAGGGTATTTTTAAGGATATTTGAGCTGGTTTTTGCCGAGCCAAAGGGCTTTGGAGTTGTGAAATTAAGAGAGGGGAAGTAACCTTTTATAAAAGAGGTGGGGTTCTCTTTTGGAAAAGTGTTAAATATTATATTTTTATAAAATAATTATCAGTTTAAAATGGATCAAAATAGATTTATTTTGAAGATAAGGTGTGTATTAGACAAAAACTTCTCAACCCAAAGGTTTTAGATAGGTTTTGGTCACAATATTACCCTTATCTTTTATATTTAACTCTTAGTTAAATAGTTATCTTTTACCATGTCTTCTTGTATTATTATAATACATGGTTAATAAACATTATATAAATTTACAAGAGAAACTAAATTGATTCATTAATTACATATATATGATTATTTAAGTCCTTTGTCTGAGCCTTATATTTTTAGGACAATTATATAATTTATTAAAATAGTATTTGTTATAAAAACTCATTTATGCCAATTTTGAATCAATTATGTATTTGGTTTTTGTGAAATTCATAACAATATTTTTTCTTAAAAAAATATATTTATTAACTATAACCTATCATATTAACCTATAAATTTTTTTGATGGCATGAAAAATTCAATTAATTTTATTTTCATATTTATAACATCAATTATTTTAGTCTTTCATAAATAATGTAGTTACTGCATCATCATTGTGTCCTAAATATATTTAATTATATAGTGTCTAAAGTTTATAAATAAAATACCATGATGTCAGAAATATTTTTATCTTTATAATTAATATTTATATTCTAATTTTTCTTATGTATAACCCTATATTAAAAATACTTTAGTTAATACAATTTGAATTTAACACTTTTAACTGTTCTTTATATAAAATATAATAAATGTCCCAATCTAATATATGTGGATAAAAAAGGATCATATTTTTTCATTAAGTTGATTGTGGTCTAAATACACTTATCCCATATAATTATGACATGTGCTAGGGTAATTATAATATCATTTTTACCTTTAATTACCATATTTAATTTTAACCAAGGCAAATAAAATTGAAAAGTTAGTATTCACTGAAAATTATTTTCATCTTATTGAACCAAATTTTGCATATGGATGTCAACCGTGTCCCTCTTACTTTTAAAATTCAATTCACAGAAGCTGTAAAATTATGTTTTATAAAAATTTTCAAATTTGCCTAAATGGTGCGTGAAAGATGGAAAAATGTTCAATAAAATTTTATATATCTAATCTTATTATAAAATGAATTCAATGAAATACAATGGAATAATATAGGTATTATGTATCTATTTTGACTTTAAAATAAATTTAAATTAAAAATAACTATTAAAATAAAACGTCAGCTTTAAACAATAATGACATGTTTTTCAGTATTCATCAAAAATTGAATATTTTTAGAAAAATACCAAAAATGCACCCAAAGTTAATTTTGATATTCCAAATTCAAAACTTATGTCTATTATACGAAATTAAAAACATAGAAGCTGTATTATTAATTTAAAAAATATTATCGTTGTCATAACCATAAACAAGTTTTTGAGAAATAAAACTATAAAAAGATTGATATGTGTTTACGGCCAATTTAAATGTAAAATTAATTTAAATGACCAAAATATTATTAAATTAAAAATATATAATCTAAATGTACTTCAAAACCATTTTAATGTATAATTCAACACTAAAATTTATATTAATGTATTTTTTTTCAATTTCAATTTAGTACTTTTCACTATTCATCAAAATATGAAAGTTATCAGAAATGCATTTAAAATTTATCCAAACTAAATGTTTAGGTCCCATTTCTAAAGAAGATATTTATTTTATAAAATTGAATATATAAAAGTGTCAAATATTGGATTTAAAAAAGGGTTCACCAATAAAAGGCAGAAAAATTTTATTTATTTAAAAATACTTCTTTTATCTGAAAAATTGATTTCGTTCTTATATTATGTATAGGAAACCCATAATACTGATTTTAAAATTATATAGAGTTTATAAAAATCTAAATTTAGTTAATACTATTCATAACCACTTTTTTAGTGGTTAGTTTGGGAAGTTGTGGTGTTCTTGAACTTAGTGTTTCATTTATCGCAAGCTATTGAATTGTATTAATGAAAATAACTTAATATGAAATCATGGGGTGTTAAATTATTTCCAATTTTGGAAATTTCATTCTCACCATTTCAAAATTGGGCATGGGAACTTCATTGAAAGTCCTAAATTGGAAAAATAGTTAATAAAACTATCACATTAAAAGAATGAAAGTGAAGTACAAAGGTCACCCAAGATAAACCATGCTAGGATTGCATGTAAGAAAACATGGATATGGAAGATAAACTATGTGTCAAGTTCTCATTAAGAGTAATTGAAAACATCACAAAAATAATGTTAACAACAATAACACCACAAACTTTTTATGGGTTAAATGGTCCCTAAATTCCTAGTAAGAAAAGTAAACGGACAATGTTTTTGGTTTTAACTTCCATATCATAATGTCGAAAATTTATTTATGATATTTACTAATAACATAAATAAAAATACTTACTTTTAATTTATAGTTTCATAAATTAATAAATTTCTACCACTAACTCATGTTTTCTCCAATTTATGAGTATTCAAGATGACATGGTCACACCTGAAGAACTGGAATCAAATTCTAGAGAATCACATAATCCAAAAAGGAAGACATATATATTTCCCTTTCCATTCGAAATTAACGAAAAACAAAATGTTTAGTACAAGATTAGATGATCCCCAAAATGAATTATCCTTTATTGAAAGAAATGGTAATCTTAATTTACAAGATAAAAAAACAATACCCATAGTTCAATAAAGACCAATCAATAAACAATTGTACTTATAATCCATCAATATAATACAAGATAATATTGAAAACAAAACTTATGAAGAATTTAATCACATAGTATTTCATAGTAAATCTTAACAAATATATCCTAATAACATCAACTACTCTTAAAGTCTTATACTAAAGTGTAATTAACCAAATCACATATTCTCTAGGATAGGTTAATCATTTACATTAATAACCTGAATCTCTACAAAAACATAGATTCTTAAAAAATAAAAATCCACCATTACACATCAAATGAAATCCCATACTATTCGATTTTCCTTAAGCATATAGTGTTCCTAATAGAGAGAACGTCTTCCAAAATAACATTTATCACTTAATAACCAAATCATTTTCCTACACAAAGGATATCAATTTGATAAAAATTAATATCCCAAATAAAATCATTATTGATCAATAATATCATTTAACTAAAATTAATTAGTCACACTAACAATAGACTTCACGTAGTCTAGTGGTAGGCGATAAAACCCAGTCTCACTTTAGTTGTGGGTTCGATCCTCGCTGCATTGTCTGACGCAATGGGTTGTCTCATGGTCTGCATGTTTTCCATTTTTAAAAACTATATTTTATAATATTAACAGAATGAGATAAAATCATCAAAATAACCATAACATAGTTTAACAACAAATGATATTTCATACCTTACATTTTTATCCCAAAAATTAATAACCTATAATTGGATTAAATTCAAGGATCATATAAACCAAAATAGTTTATTATAACTATTTCCAAAAAATAAAAGATAATTCTTCTTCCAATAGAATTTTCACATAAAAAACTGAAGGGTTGAACATAGAAGAGAATATGCCATAAAAAAGGGCATTAATACTTTTAAACATTTCTCCATCCATTTATTTCCATATAGGATCTTCCATGACATAGTGGTTATCCTATAGAATAGGTCATTGATTCGGGTAATTACCAGGTCCCCTACATTTAAGACAAATGAATTTAAATGGATTCTTAGAATCATTTTATTTTCCTCCATTGTACTCTTTATTTTTCCTCAACAATTATTTACTTTATGTCATTATTTCCCACACATAAAGCATTTCTTTGTTCCATTGAGACACTTTCCTAGGTGTCTCCTTCCACATTTCCTACATGATGAAAATTAGTATTTCTTTTCTTTACGGTCTCCACTACTGGAGGTCTTATCATTCTTTAAATTACTCTTCTTTGTTGAGTTAGGGAGTTGGTTAATGTATATGTTTTTTATCATATTTTTGAAATTATTCTTCAACATGAACCCGATTTATTTTATTCCTAACAA
Source organism: Viscum album (assembly GCA_963277665.1). Lineage (NCBI taxonomy): Eukaryota > Viridiplantae > Streptophyta > Magnoliopsida > Santalales > Viscaceae > Viscum > Viscum album. The sequence goes on along the minus strand of OY728143.1, from coordinate 859,166,797 downwards.
TATTCCATTTAGTTGCTCATTTCCACCATTATTCCCACCTTGTACATCATGTTCAATGTTTCTATGACATTCATGTAATCCATACATTGACTATAACCATAAATCAAAATGAGTGTAAATATATTCATAAAAAATTTATATAATATCATGAAACTTTATTCTAAATCGAAATCACCTTAGGATTAAACAAGGTTATTTATTCTCATATTATTTTAAAATCATTCAAATCAGTTTGTAATGAAAATGTGAATTATCTTAAGCATATCCCCTGGAAGTGTCATAACAAAGAGTGCAGCAAGGCTTTTTGTCGTGCACCAGTTCCTATTCGAGTCTAGCGAAAATCGATGTTTTAGGGTCTCACCCCTAGATACATCCATGCTAGAGTTGTCTCTACCTGCTCGTATCTAGGAAAAGATGTTTTGAATGGAAAATTCCCAAAAATCCTTAAATTAGCAAAATTCTAGGAATTTTTTCTATACTAATCCTCAATGTATATCTTTGGGCAATGTTCTCTAATCAGATTTTTTCTAAATATTGTTTCTATGGTTAATACTAAACTTCCTCTGATACTATCTATAACGCCCCAACCCTTGTTACCTTGAGTTAGTGAATTATTATATAACATTGGCATGATCACAAGGCATCAAGTCTCAAAAGACCGATTATTTTAGTAGCCTTGGATGTACTAGATACATACAACTATTTTATATTAGATTATGAAATGAAAAAACTACCACATTTTGTCTCATTTGAACACACTCAAATCCCTTAGCCTATTCTCGTAGGTTAATCATAAAATAGATCTTCACATCTTGGAAAAAATAAAACATAAGAAAGGGGTGAGCTAAGATGCTCAGTGAGGATAATAATAGAGTGGAAACTATCATAAGAAAACATAAAAATTTAAGGAAATGTATATAACTAAAACAAAATCTTTTAAACATAAACTTTAGTATAATATGGAAAAGATAAAACAAATAATTCTATTAACTTATTCACTTTTAAATTATACTAGTCGAATAATAATAGGTAATATTAATGGAAAATTTAATAACGATGGAATGCATAATGTCAGAAATCATAACCACAAAGTCAAGGCCTCATGCCAAGACTAAGAATAATTATTTAATCAAGGCCTTGTGCCAAGACACTAGTTGGTCTCATGAGACCTACCGATTCATAGAGGGATTATAGCGTGCCCATCCATTAACTTACTATGTCCAATGCATTCCTCATATAAATTTTTGAAACATAATCTAAACATTTGTATTAAAACTAGCATACGAAATGTCAATACTTTAACAATAAATCATGAATAGTATAAAAATAACACATCCACAGAAAAAACTAATTCATTACAATATGGAAGATTTTATTATAATAAATCAACCTCAATTGAGAATAAAATAAAATAAAGGTGTTTACATAGATGAAAATAATCAGTAAAACTATTTGAGATAAATATACCCCTTTTCTGGAAATCATTTTGAAAGTATCACTATGTATCGAAGAAGTCATTTAAGTGATACTTTTGAATAAAAGTGTCTCAAACCACTTTGAAACTTTTGAAAAGAATTTTAATTTTAATACATCAAAGTCCATATAAATAAATCCTTAAAACAATTTTAAAAACATGGACATTGATGAGAAATATTTAGAAGAATAAAATTTTAAAACATTTTAATTGATATTTTGGTTTAAGAGTTCCTAACAAAATGAAAGATGCTTGAATAAAAATAATTGAGTAATAAAATCAATAAAAACATTGTAATATCATGAGAATAAATTTATTCATGATATAATATTTCAAAGGATAATATATGTACAATATAAAAGTTAATTGGCCCATAACAACAAACAAGTCTCAATGGAATGTAAATTGAGAGGAAATCCTTTATAAAGACTGTATCCTTAGATTAAGGATAAACAAATTAAATAATGATGTGTGGAAAATATAAATACACTAAATATTATTATATATTCTGTGTAAATAAATCACAGTACATTCAAACATATTCTTGTAAAAACAAAACGAATGACTTGGATGTTAAACTCAATGAATTGAAATTGATTTAAGATTACCCTTATAAAGTTAATATCAATCACTTGATAATAAATAAGTTGAGTAATTATATGTATCAAAATAATATACACAAAAATGGTGGTGTAAATTACTATATAAATAAAAAAATTGTGTTTCCACACATAATCTTGGGGTAAAATAATCGATGAAGTATGCGTAAACCCAAATGAGTGGAAATTGAAATATGAAATTCTCCTACCAAATTGGTAACATAAAAAACATACACACCATGAAAGAAGTATAATACAATTAATATTTAAATAACCATAAGTTAATGTGTATTACACAAATAATACAATCATATGGAGTACACACGACACACAAAAGGCAATAATGGAAAATATAGCATGAATCTCACGGGAATGAAAAGTCAGATGAAAAGCCCTTACCTTGTTATTTTCCTTAGTAGAAGTTACATTAAACATATGTATAATGGTGAAAGCATTGTTATTAAATTATAAAATGACCACATATAGAAATATGATATCATATAAGATCTTGTAATATTTCACTGTTAATGATATTTCAATAGTATCATTGTTTTGGGTGTTAACTGATTCGTTTTCCTTTAAATGTTGTGTTACATAAGTGATGTTTTTCTGGATAGTATGTATTTGATTCATATATATAATGATATTAAGTTATTTAACATTATTTTTAATCATCAAATGAAAATTCTTCTTAAATGGTTACAATGGGGAACAAAATCTCATCCCGTCGTGGAGACGGTAAGTCGTACGTACGCACGAGTGACTATATAATTATATTAGTGGTGAAATAATATATAATTAGATGTTATAAAATATGTAAAGAATAATTAAAATTTTATATTTATTAGTTACATCAGTTATACTCATTATTATACACATCTAAATAATGATGTGTGGAATAACAAACAACCCCATAACTTGGATTCTGTAAGTCGTATAAACACACATATGGTGACATTGTCATTCATATAATGTATAGAATAATGAATATGAATGTACCATATTTTTAATAACATATCAATTTGTGTAAGGTACTAGAGTTATTATTTTAGTATTGAAACAACAAAGAAAGAGGAAGTGGAAGAAGAACAGAACTTTGAAAGATGTGATGAAGTAATTACCTCTTCTTCGGGTTCTTCCATTTTATTTGAAAAAAAGGATTCATTAGGTTGGTATTATGATCAAAGTAAGGCCTATAGTTTGAAGTGAGGGTAGTTTATCAGGATATTGAATCTAGTTTGTTTCAAGCCAAAAGGATTTGGAGGTGTGAAATTTAGAGAAGGGGAAGTACTCTTTTATAAGAGAGGTGAGGGTCTCTTTCAAAAAAGATTGAAATATTACTTTATTATAAACTAATTTTAGGTTTCAAATATCTCAAAAAAGATTATTTCGAGGATAAGGTATAAATTGGTCTTAAACCATTCAACCGACAAGTTTTAGACAAGTATAGTTTACTATATTACCCTTATCTTTTAGATTTTACTCTTAGTTAAAGAGTTTCACTTTTCCCATGTCTTCTTATATTATTATAATACATGGTTAAAAAACATACCATAAATTGACAACCTAACCTCAAGTGGTTCATTAATGACATATATATCATTATATAACTCCATTGTCTATCCGTTAGATTTTTAGGACTATTATATAATTTATTAAAATAATATTTGTTTTATAAACTTATTTATATCAATTTCGACAATATTAATTATTTGGTTTTTGTGAAAATCAAAAAAATCGTATTTATTTGAAAGAAATACATTTAATCAACTATAATATGTCATATTTACCTATAAAATTTGTGGATGGCATAAACAATTCAATTTAAATTTATTTTAATTTTTATAACATTAATTATTGTAGTCTTTCATTAATAAGTTGTTACCACATCATTATTGTATCATTATAAAAATGTAATTATTTTATGTCTAAAAATTATAAATAAAATACCATGATGTATGGAATGTTTTTAAATTTCTAATAAATATTTATAGTGTAATTGTTCTTATGTATAACCCTATATTAAATATGTTTTAGTTTATAAAATTTGAATTTAACACTTTAACTCGTCTTTAAATAAAATATAATAAATTTCTTAAACTAATATAAGTAGATAAAAAAGATAATATTTTTGTACTAAGGTTTATTTTGGTGGAAATACACTTATCCAATAGAAATAGGACATGTGTTAGGGTAATTATAATATCATTTGAACCTTTAATTACACTATTTAATTTTAATTGTGGTAAATAAAATTCAACATTTACTATTCACCAAAAAATAATTTCATCATATTGAAAAACATTTTACTTACTGATAACAACCTTGTATCATAGATTATTAAAATTCAATTCACAGAAGCAGTAAAATTATGTTTTATGAACATTCGCAAATGTGCCTAGAAGGTGAATTAAAGACGGTAAAAGGTTCAACAAAATTTTATATGTCTAATAATATTATAAAATTATATACATGAATTAAATTGGAATAATATAGGTATTATGTATCTATTTTGACTTTAAAATGAATTTAAATTTAAAATAATAATTTAAATAAAACGTCGCCTTTAAACAATAACGCAATGTTTTTCACTATTCATCAAAAATTGAATGTTTTTAGAAAAATACATAAAATTCACCCAAAGCTAATTTTGATATTACAAATTCAAAAATGAAGTCTATTTTATTAAATTTAAAACATATATGTTTTATTATTTAATTTAAAAAAATATTTCTGTTCACAAAACTAGAATGTCGGTTATTGAGAAATAAAAAATATCAAAATATTGACATGTGTTTTGTCTAATTTAAATGTAAAATTACATCCATTGATCAAAATTGGATTAAATGATAAAAATATAATCTAATTATACTTAAAAACCATTAGAAATTTTAATTTAACAATATAAATTTTTATAATTTAAAAAATATCAATTAAATATTTTTATTTTTGACTATTTATAAAAATATAAAAGTTATCAAAAAAGCATAAAAAATGTATCTGAACTAAATTTTTATGTCCCCCTTATAAATAAAAATTTTATTTTTTCAAATTGAACATATAAAAGTGTCAAATATTGGATTTAAAAAAGGGCTCACCATTAAAAGGTGGTAAAATTACATTATCGGAAAAATAATTCTTTTATCTGAAAAATTGAATTTGTTCGTATATAATGTCTAAAAAATACATAATAGGGATGTTATAATTATATGGAATATATAGTATTCAAAATTTGGTTAATATAATTCATAACTTCTTTATGAGTGGCTAGTTTGGTTAGTCGTTGTGCGCTCGAACTCGGTGTTATGTGTAGCGCAAGATATTGAATTACATTAATGAAAATAACATACAATGAAATCATGGGGTTTTATGTTATAAGTTTGTATTTTCAAGAAAAATAATATTTTGGATAGGGATCTGTGTGGGGGGAAACTAATGATGGTCTTGTCGTTAATCATTTATAAGGATACCCCATTGGGAAATAAGAATTAATGCAAGAATGTGAAAAATCTATAATATTGATGACTCAAATGGATCAAATGTTTCAATGATGGACTGATAAATAGTGATGCATAATGAGATATAGCCAGTTCATGGAGTTGAGTGAGGTTTTTTGAGATCTTCCCAGTTCAACATTATGGTCTGCTTTGATGATGCATAAATTATTCTACAATCTTACTTTTTAAATACTACCTCTAAGTTGTGTCTATAGTGTAAGATTTCATGTTAAATAACTATTAATCATCTACATTAATGTGGATGTATAAGTAACTTGAAAACTACACAAGTTCAATATTTCATTTTTTATTATAGATATTTAATATAATTGATATCCCTAGAGTTAGTCTTATCCCCTAAGAAAATATTTCTGATGGATTGTTTCCATGATGATCATGGTGATGAATTATTGGTAAAATAAATATGAAATTACTTGATATAAATTAGATTTTTTTAGAGGACGATTGTTTTTTTGATTATATTGAAGAATAGGGATTATTAAAATGATGTAAACACATTATGTTGGGGTTGTTTTAAGATGGGTTTATATGTTATCTTCTTCATAAGTTTATATTATATTAGTGATAACAATGCTATTAAAAACAAAATGAATATTCTTCTATGTGTGGCCCTAACACTGAAAGAGAATTAGTGTGGATAAGAGTTATGACTCATTTTAATATATAGGGTAATTTATCCACTAGATTGATATTTTAATAAATGGGTAATTGGTCCTCTAAATTAGGAATATTGTATGGTATCCTCTAATTTATCCAGTCATTTATGGGGAATATTATTCTCATATGATAAATGGGATCTGTTATCCTCTAGATTTAAACTATCATTAATGGGTCCTAGTTCGCCATTTATAGGTTCAGCTAATCCCAATCCAACTTTGGGGATCTAAGCCAACTTCTTAAAATCAGATTCCAACATCCAACCATCAAAATAATACCACTGGTTGTTACAACCTGTGTAATAGAGCACCACAAACCTTTTTGATCGAATGTTTCCCTACGACCTCAGTATCTATAATGGGGAAGTCCAAGGACCCTAATCACTACCCCATGCCTCCCCCATATTTCAGCTCCCTCTTAGTTTTCCTCCAAAGCCTTCCCTTATATTAAATAGACACCCAAACAATAAAATGAGATGAAAACACCATATAAACACAAGGACAAAAGTGAATAGATGGTTTGGACAATATGTCAAACAACCACGGAAGAAACACTACATCCCCATTCATCAAAACATCCATTCTCTTATGTTACATGAAAAATCCCACACCTTACCTAATCTCAAGGATGATAACCACCAATTCCTTCCCATGATATGTACCTATTATTATTGATCTCACCATTAATTCACACATTTGAGGTCATGTGGCCCCTTTATTTGATCTATATTCTGTTGCTTCCTTATACAATATTTAGTATCATCTAATGTGAATAGTGACCATAAACCTTCAACTGTATGACCTCTAGAAAGAAATGGGATGAATAAATAAAATATCATCTGATGTATGATTCATTTTAGGCATAGTTAATATGTGTAACAACCCCACTTCATAGAATGGAGCATAGGTTCATTAGGTTCCCACCACCATCATACTACTACACTCTTTTAATGATTCTAACAACAATTTCCCTATAACATTGCTTCTTCGACTCTCAACAGCAGGTGAATAGTGCATGTCACCAATACAATCCACACCGATGAATTACATGAAGTATTTATTTTTCTTCTAATAAATGAGTAAATACTTCCATATATCATCAATTATAACTTATCATAAGACATAACATTCAAAAATTACATCACTAACATTGAAACTCAATTGGAGATCTAGAAGTTACCCATTCCATATCAATCAATTATTCCTAAAAAAACAACCATTTTGGGATTCATCCTAATAATGCACAATCTACCAATAACACAAAGACTCCACTATGATACCGGTACCACGAAGCTATTTTTGTCTCAATCCCATTTATTGAAAATTATTCATTCTCTATTATCCAATGAGAGAATTTATTGTCCCAAAAATTTATCTCTCAAGTGTTCATGAACTCTTTATATATATAATTATAAAGAATAATATGTAGAGTTTCATGGTGTTGATATCCGATCACACGTCCAAAAAATATTTATCACATAAAATGTTGGATCGAATATATGTATATGTATGTCTATTAGATGGAACAATACAAGAGGGGGGGGGGGGTGAATTGTAGGTTTAAAAACCTTTGAGTTTTAGCAACAAAGAGATTAGTTTAAATGATCTTAAACTAATACAAATACAAACACCCACAATTGTATTGAATATAAAAGGTATGATGTATTGTAATACTAATGTAATGTAAAACAATTGTATTCAAGGTGAACACAATGATCAGAGTAATATAAAGATGAATGATTCTACCTTAAAGCGTATAGAATCAATCAATACAAAATGTAATAGAATGATTGTAATTGAAACAATTACAATTGAATATGTAAAGAAGAAATGAAACAATACAAATCCCTTTCTAATACAAGTAACAACGGAAAAGTAAAAGTATTACAATTCTTTTAACCTAAAAAGAAGGGTTATCCTTTCACCTAGGATAAAAGGTATGTCTCACCAACACCTTGGTGAGCCCTCGATACGATGATCGGCACGTCTGTCTGCCTATCCCTCGCAGCCCTCGATACGATGATCGGCACGTCTGTCTGCCTATCCCTGGCAGCCCTCGATTTTGTAGGTAATCAGCACCTCTGTCTTTCAATTACTTGAAAGCCCTCGATACGATGATCGGACGCACAAGACAGATGAGAGAAGTCACAGTGTCTCTCTCTAGAATCTTGGTGGTTCACAGAATCTCTTCATTCGTTCTCTTCATTCATCGTTGTTCTCTCAACTTCAAATGACCTCCTATTTATAGGCCTCGAGTTCCAACGATCATATTGTCTCCAACGGTCATATTGAAATAGAAAGCACGACATCGTTTTGATTAGTTTGTAACTAACTCAATGACATCGTTTTGTTAAGACAAGAGATATATAGAAAAGTAAAACATGAGTATGATTCATATGCAATGAGTGTTTTTGACTAAGTACCAAAACAAATAATGAATATCTGAATAGCAGAGTCAGTACGATACGATTGACAGAGTCAGTACGATACGATTGACAGAGTCAGTATGATACGATTGACAGAGTCAGTATGATACGATTGACAGAGTCAGTATGGTACAATTGAAATTGTACGATACGATAAACATGATAAGAGACAATTTGTAATTTACAAACATATGATAGAATACATTTGTGATTTCCAAAACATGATATAGAAGTCAAAATAAGACTTTTGACTTAACAATCTCCCCCTTTTTGGAAAGCACAACACACAAAGTAAATGTAACAAGAAATACTTATCTCCCCCTGAGTTATTGAAAACTTTTCTAAATAAGAAAGTGAATACAACTAACTCCCCCTTAGGTATGGACTTTCCTAAGGATTGTATTCGTAGATTTTCCTTAAGAGCCTTGTAAAGAATTATCCCCCTTTTTAAAACATTCTACCCTTTTGAAAAACATTCCCCCCCTTTGTGATTTACAAAAAGAAAGGAGTAATCTTGAATTGTCTGAAAGAGTTAGTAAAGAAATACAAGACAATGGATAAAAGAAAAGGATCATAAGAGTCATTACAAAACAAAGACAAGTTCCAAAAGAAAACAAATACAACAATCATTTGTTTTCTCTTTCCTTATACTTCTTTATTAGCTCATGAAGAACAGCTTTCATCTTCTTGATCTCCTTCTTGTCTTCAGAAATTTATTCTCCCTGAGTTTTGAGAATCTCTTGTTGGTCCGCAAAAATCTGATCTTGATTTCTGATAGTCTCCTCCTGGACTCTGATTACTTCTTCAAGGGTATCAATTCTGTTTTGCAGATTCTTGTTATCCTTGGACAACACAGAATTTTGATTCTTCAGCAAGACCATTTCATCCTTGAAAGATGAAACCTTCGAGAATTCAGATTGAAAAACATTCATTCTTTCTTGCAAATATTTCACTGAAGGAACATCGGCTCTTTGAGAAGACAAAAGGTTCATCCTTTCAACCGTTTATCTGTCAAGCTTGTTGAAAGAAATTGCAAGCTCATTTGATAACCTTCTTATATCTTCAATAGTAAGTTCATGATCATTGATTGAGCTCTCTGTTTTGTACGACCACTTGGTCATTTTATTGCATGCATTCTTATGAGCAACCGAGCTTTCTAAAAGAACTTTCAAATCGACTTCTACTGACAAAACGTTCTTCCTTAATTATTTCACAGAGCCAAACTTCTTCTTTTGATTGTCAGTAATAAAATCAATCTTCCCTTCCAGCCTCGGGAAATAAGGAATAGTCTTCTCAACCCTTCTCAAAACATGAACAATGTAATCACTTTTCTTGAGAGAGATTGTATGCTCTAAATCAGTATCTTCATCGTATGATGCTAGTTCATATGATCTGCTTGAGTCAACAACTGTCTGTTTTCCTTTTGCTTTTTCTTTCTGCTTTCTTTCTTCTTCCACTTTGTCACTAATGACAACAACTTTATCAGAGTGAGAGGATTGAGTACCTTGATTTTCTTGAGATGATATTCTATCCGGATATCGTGCCTGATCGGCATGAGGAGTTTGTTGAACACCTTCACACAGCTTTTGAACCGATTCCTCTCTACTCTTCTTTGAACTTTGAAGAAATTCTAAAAGAAAGTCTCCTTCTTCTTCTTCCACTTCTTCTATCTCTTCCATCACTTGTTTTTGTTTTTCTTTCTCAGGGAGACTCTGTACGATGGGATCTTGATGCACTTATTCTGTTAGTTGGGCACTAGCATCCTCAACTGCATTCAAGACATTAGAGACATCAAAGTCCTGAGCCTTTCTTTTCAAAAGAACCTTCTTCTTCTTTTCAGCCTGAAGGGTTTCTTCTACCCTTACTCTTTCTGCAAAAGCCTCAGCAGGGTCAAGACCAAACTTCGGATCACCTTATTTTCTTTGTTCCTTATCCTTTCTCCATTGTGCTACAACTTCCTTACTGTACCTTGGTTTCTTCTTCTACTTTGAACTGGTTTGCGGATCAGACATTTCAGTAACACCGGTAGATTGAATGTCTTTGGCTGGCATGGGTGCCGATTGATTCTGAGCCAATTCATCTTCTACATCTCTGACAAAAGGTTTTGAATTCGGATCAAAACAAACATTCAGATTTTTCATCGTACTCTTACTAATCCATGAGGGCTTCAAATCCATGGGGTTTCCCTTCAAAGGAATGTTACAGAACTTCATACTTTTAAGAATGAACTTCGTAAGGATAGCTGGATACATAATCATCTGGGACTTAATCCCTCCTGTCTTGACATTCTTAATGGTTTCAAAAACATATCCCATGAGATTTACTTTTTTCATATTCACAAGATAGTCAAGCATAAAGATATCAGAAACTTTCATAGTTTCTCTATCCCCTTTCCTTGGGATAAGAAAACCTTGCATCCATAAAGTTACAAAACGATTGTCTGGAGAAAGATGAGACACTTTTCTATTTTCTTCATTAATAACAAACAAAGAATTTTCAGCACTTTCTCTATTAAACGTACCAACTTCCTCTGGTAGTTTGTGCGATGGACAGAAAGAATCCCCTTCTACAGAAACATTCAGAAAATGTGCCGCTTGTTTCCCAGACATAGACAATTTTCTATCGTACACAACAAAGTTTATATTCATGTCTTTGTCGAAAGAAACGGTTTTGTAAAACTGACAAACTTCATCAAAAAGAACCGGATCTTGAGAATCAGGCTTTTCAACACACAGATGTTCCCATCCTTGAAAAAAAATGATCCTCCTGATTGTAGAATCGTACGCATCGAAAAAATCTCGAGATACTAACCTTTCTCTGTTAAAGTTTTTTTCTGTAAAAGTCTTTGAAGACATTTCGACAGGAGTATTAGTAGATGATTGAGACACAAAGGTTCTGTCGATGCGAAGATCATACGATGATTTATAGCTGGTGGTGCAAAGCTTCTCCCGAAATCCTGAAAAACCAATGTGGGTTTGGGGAGGGGAGGGGGGCTATTTATAGGCGATAAAGAGGTGACCATTGATCTTCTACGGTCAAAAAAGGGTGACCATTGATATTCTATGGTCAAGATTAGAGAAAACCAGATCAATGGTTAGGATTAAAACAAAGAAAAAAAATTTAAAAAAAATGGGAAAAAAACCTATCGGAGAACATAAGGTAATTGTTGGTTTTGATAGAAATCAAAAGAAAATACAATCGTAAGAAGAAAAAAAATCATCATGCCGATAGAAAACAATGTCATTACTATGAACTGACCGTACGATAGAAAACAATATTGTTACCGTGAACTGACAGTACGATGGAAAACAATCTCAATACCATCATCGGTTGATTCAATCCCATGATTGATTGATACGATGGAAAAGAATTTCAATACGATCATCGGTCGATTCAATACCAATATTGATTGATACGATGGAAAATAATTTCAATACCATCATCGGTCGATTCAATACTATTGATACGATGGAAAAGAAATTCAAAACCATCATCGGTCGATTCAATACTATTGATTGATTGGTACGATGGAAAAGAATTTGATTACCATCATCGGTCGATTCAATACCAAGATTGATTGGTACGATGGAAAAGAATTTGATTACCATCATCGGTCGATAGTAAATGATACTATAAAACAGTCAATACGATAAACATGAAAAATGAACGAAATGATAAAACTGTCAATACGATAAACAGGAAAAAAACGAAACGATAAAACTGTCAATACGATAAACAGGAAAAAAAATCCATAGAGTAAATAGTTAAAGAACATAAGATAAAAAGAACCATAAAGATAGAAAGAAATGTCCTCCCCCTTTCTACGAGGAGTTTCTTACTATTAGGAGAGATGTAAAACAGGAAGTAGATATGAATGATTATTTTAATGTAATCATTCATAGCTTCTGTTTTATATATTCAAATCTATCGGAAGGTAAAGGTTTTGTAAAAATGACAGCAAGTTGTTCTTGCGTTCCGATGAATTGTAAAATAATATCTCCTTTTTGTGTGTGATCCCTAAGAAATTGATGCCTAACATCTATGTGTTTTTCACGTGAGTGATGTGCTGGGTTTTTACTAAGAGCTATGGCACTTGTATTATCACAAAGAATTTGAGTTTTGGAGAAACTCAAACCATAGTCAGTGAGTGTGTGCTCCATCCACAATACATGAGCACATCAACTTACAGCTGCTACATATTCTGCTTCAGTAGTGGAGAGTGCTACTGAGTGTTGTTTCTTGTAGGACCAAGAAACCAAAGAATCTCCTAAGAAATGACATGTTCCAGATGTACTTTTTCTATCCATTCTACAACCACCAAAGTCAGCATCTGAATTTTTTTTTAAAAGAAAATCATTTCCAGAAGAGTAGAAAAGACCTAAATCCATAGTGTCTTTTAAATACCAAAATATTCTCTTTACGGATTTTATGTGAGACTCTTTTGGATTAGATTGATATCTTGCACATAAGCATACATAAAACATCAAGTTGGGTTGACTAGCTGTCAAGTATAGCAAACTCCCTATCATACCTCTAAAATTTGTTTGATCTACTGGTTTCCCAGTTTCATCAAGATCAAGAGTATTTGAGGTACCAATTGGGGTGCTAATACTTTTCGTTTTGTCAAATCCATACTTTTTGAGTAAATCCTTAATATACTTATGTTGAGATATATAAGTTCCTTCTGGTTTTTGAGAAATTTGAAAACCTAGAAAGAATGTTAACTCACCCATCATACTCATTTCAGACTCATATTTCATTAATTTTGCAAAAGAATCATTTAAAGATTTCTGAGTTGATCCAAATATGATGTCATCAACATAGATTTGGACAATCAAAACATTTTTGTTTTCCATTTTGATAAAAAGAGTTGGATCTGCTGTACCTTTTGTATAATTGTTTTATAAAAGAAATCATGTAAGTCTATCATACGATGCTCTAGGGGCTTGTTTGAGACCATATAGAGCCTTGGTAAGTTTGAAAACATGATCAGGATGTTTTGGGTCTTGAAAACCAGGAGGTTGTTCTACAAAAACTTCTTCTTTAACAAAACCATTTAGAAAAGCACATTTGACATCCATTTGAAATAGTTTGAAATTGAAATATGCTGCGAAGGCTAATAGAATACGAATAGATTCAAGTCTAGCTATAGGGGCATATGTTTCTTCATAGTCTATTCCCTCTTGTTGATTATAGCCTTTAGCAACAAGTCTTGCTTTATTTCATACAATGATTCCATTTTCATCAAACTTGTTTCTAAAAACCCATTTTACACCAATCACAGTTGTTTCTTTAGGTCTTTCAACTAAAGTCCAGACTTGATTCCTTTAAAATTCATTTAGTTCATCTTGCATTGATTTGATCCAATCATCATCACTTAAGGCCTCACTTGGACTTTTAGGTTCAAATTGGGAAAAAAAGCAAGATGTTCTATTTCATTTCTTAAGGAATTTATGGTCCTTACAGGTTGATTTATATCACCAATGATGTTATCACTGGGATGATTCCTAAGAAACAATTGATTTGGGTTTTGTAAAACCTGTTCATCAATATATGGTAGAAAATATTCTGTGGTAAATGTTTCAGGAACACTTTCTTGAACATTTTCCTTATCAGAATGCTCTTCTAATAAAGGTTGATAAACATTTTTAGAAAACACATCTGAGGATGTAGGATTGGGTTGGTTGAAAACAAAAGGATCAGTTTCATCGAATTTTACATGTACTGTTTCGTCAACAGTACAAGTGTTTTTATTGAAAACTCTATAAGCCATAGAGGTTGTAGAATAGCCTAGAAAGATTCCTTCATCAGATTTTGGTGCAAATTTGTGTAGATTATCTTTTGTATTCAGAATGAATACTTTGCATCCAAAAACTTTGAAGTATGAAACTTTAGGTTTTTGGCCAGTCCATAACTCATAAGGGGTTTTATTAAGAAATAGTCTAGTTAAAACAAGATTTATAGTATAACAGGCAGTACTAACAGCTTCAGCCCAAAAGTGCTTAGCAATTGAGTATTCACTCAACATGGTTTGAGTCATTTCCTGAAGAATACGATTTCTTCTTTCAACAACACCATTTTGCTGAGTAGTTCTTGGAGTTGAGAAATTGTGAGTAATACCTTTCTTACTACAAAAAGTTTCAAAATCTGAGTTTTGAAATTCACCACCATGATCACTATGAATAGTTATCAATGGTAGGTTTTTCTCATTTTTAACTTGGGCTCTAAAAGTTTTGAAATAGGAAAAGGCTTCACATTTCTTTGTGAGAAAATAGACCCATGTAAATCTAGTAAAGTCATCAACTAAAACAAATACATAGTATTTGCCTCCAATGCTTCCAGATTGTGAAGGACCAAACAGATCCATATGAACAAGCTGTAATGCATTAGAAGTTGAGACTTCATTAAGTGATTTAAAGCTAGTTTTATGTTGCTTGCCAAATTGACAAGGATCCCAGACTTTTGAAGAATCATATCTAAGATCCGGTAGCCCTTTTACAAGTCCTTTATTTGAGAGTTTACTTAGGTTTCTCATATTACAGTGTCCTAGTCTCCTATTCCATAGCCACGATTGGTCTTCTATTACACTTAAACAAGGTAAGTTTTGGTTCCTAAGGTCTTCTAAGTTAATAGTGTAAACATTCTCTTGCCTATGGGCAGATAGAATGAACTCATCCTTGGAATTGTAAACTAGACACTTATCATTTCTAAAATTCACAAGATAACCTTCATCACATAATTGACTTATGCTGATGAGATTATTCCAAAGACCTTTAACAAAAAAAACATTTGAAATAAGAACTTTTCAAAGAAAAACAACATTACCTACACCAACAATCCTTCCTTGGGCATTATCTTCGAAGGTAACTTTTCCACCTTTTGTTTTGATAACCTTTTCAAAGAGATTTTTGTTTCCAGTCATATGTCGAGAACAACCACTATCCATGTACCAAATGTTCTTATTGGCACACTTCTTGTTTTCCTGAAAAAGAAACAATTAGATTTTTGGAATCCAAACTTGTTTGGATCCAGAAGGGTTAGATAAAATAATTTTAGGAATCCACATTTGTTTTGCTAATTGAGCTTTATGAAATCCTAAAGATTTAGTTTTGTTAGGAGAACAATCTCTTCTCCAGTGTCCACCACATTGACACTTAGAACAGAAAATGGTTTTTTGAGGAACAAAATAGTTATTGCTAAGAACAGGTTTGGAATAAGTATAACCAAGACCAGAACGATTCCTCAAAGGTCTAATTTGAGAATGCATCCTATCAAAGTTTTCTTTTCCATGAGTAAAGTTTGACAAACATTTTTTCAAAGATAAAATCTCTGACTTTAGTTTTAAAACCAAATTCTTATTTTCCAAAACATTTGAATTTGAACTAGAGTTAGACTATAAAATATTTTTCTTTGAAATTACAGTTTCAAGATCCTTAGAAAGTTTATCCTTATCAGATTTAACTTTCTCAAGGGTTTTTAAAATGCTTTCAAAATCAGAAGTTTTCACAACAAGATCTTTAGAAAGATCTGAGATTTCTTTAGTCAAGATTGAAATTCTAGAATTTGCCTTTTCAAATCTCTTTTTAAGTTTAGAATTTTCATTTTCAAGTAACTTAGCAAATCTAGAGACCTCTTCAAAAGAAGGTAATGTATCATCCTCTGATGATGAAGATTCATCATTTGAAGATTCATAATATCTATTATCAGTACAATTTGCATTCAAAGAGACATTTGTAATAGCTTCAGCATTATGTACCTTAGCCATGAGACAATGATCTTCAATTGGTAATCTGGCTAAGAGTCAAATATTTCTCTATCCTAATGTCTCATATTATGAAGAATCATCCGAGGAATCACTACCACTTGCACTCCACGTATCATTTGCTTTCAAGACTTTCTTTGTCTTATAAAACCATTTCTTGTTTCTTTCAGAGTGTTTCTCTTTTCTATCTTTCCTCTTCAGTAAAGGACAATCAGGCCTTATATGTCCTTCTATCTTCCATTCATAACAAGTTACCTTTGAATCTTTCCTATCTTTCTTTTTGAATCTATATTGAAAATCTTTCTTTCCCCAGATCTTGTTCATCCTTCGAGCAAGATTGGATAACTCAATTTCCAAAAGATTACAATCACTTGAATCAGATATAACAACTTTCTTGGATTTAGACCTTGTAAGCCTTTCAGGTGTTTTAGCTTTAGATGCAAAAGCTACACTTCCATTCCCATTCTTCGTATTATTGAAATCAACATCTCTCTTCATTCTTGTCTCATGCTGTAGAAGAGTTCCAAAGAGTTCATCAAGAGTAATCTGGGAGACTTTTCTATTTTCACCAATAGCTGTCCTTTTTGTATCCCATTCATTTGGAATAATATCTATAATCTTGTAAACAAGAGCTTCATCATCAAGACCTTTTTCTACCATATATTGTAAGCTGTTAACAATTTTCATAAACCTTTGTTGCACTTTACATACTGGCTCTCCATAAGGAAAAACAAATCCATGATACTCTGCTCGAAGCATTGCTCTCCTTGTTTCTATAACCTTGGATGTACCAAAATGAGTAACTTCTAATTTCTTCCAAATACAGTTGGCTGCTTCACATGGAGATATCTGAATATATATATTTCTGGTCATAGAGCATAATAAAGTATTGCATACCTTGTAATTCAGTTGATATTCTTGCTTCTCTTGGTTGGTGAAAGTGCTAACTTCTTTGTCAGGAATTTTGTAACCCCCAGTAAGCATAATAAAATTGTCTACACCAGTATTGATAACAAAAGTCTTCATACAATCTCTACAATACTCATAATCATTCCCATCAAATATTGGTGGTCTAGAAGGATTCAAATTATCTATTGATCTGATATTCATTCCTGCCATCTAATACAACAAAAACAACTTTTCCACTCCACACGTTACTGTAGTAAGTATTCAAGATAGTAATAAGAAATAAAGCTAGTAATAAAAACCAGTGGAAAACCTCCTCTGATACCAATTTTTGGATCGAATATATGTATATGTATGTCTATTAGATGGAACAATACAAGATGGGGGGGGGGTGAATTGTAGGTTTAAAACCTTTGAGTTTTAGCAACAAAGAGATTAGTTTAAATGATCTTAAACTAATACAAATACAAACACCCACAATTGTATTGAATATAAAAGGTATGATGTATTGTAATACTAATGTAATGTAAAACAATTGTATTCAAGGTGAACATAATGATCAGAGTAATATAAAGATGAATGATTCTACCTTAAAGCGTATAGAATCAATCGATACAAAATGTAATAGAAAGATTGTAATTGAATCAATTACAATTGAATATGTAAAGAAGAAAGGAAACAATACAAATCCTTTTCTAATACAAGTAACAGTGGAAATGTAAAAGTATTACAATTATTTTAACCCAAAGAGAAGGGTTATCCTTTCACCTAGGATAAAAGGTTTGTCTCACCAACACCTTGGTGAGCCCTCGATACGATGATCGGCACGTCTGTCTGCCTATCCCTGGTAGCCCTCGATACGATTATCGGCACGTCTGTCTGCCTATCCCTGGCAGCCCTCGATTTTGTAGGTAATCGGCACCTCTATTTTTCAATTACTTGAAAGCCCTCGGTACGATGATCGGATGCACAAGGCAGATGGGAGAAGTCACAGTGTCTATCTCTAGAATCTTGGTGGTTCACAGAATCTCTTCATTCGTTCTCTTCATTCATCGTTGTTCTCTCAGCTTCAAATGACCTCCTATTTATAGGCCTCGAGTTCCAACGGTCATATTGTCTCCAACGGTCATATTGAAACAGAAAGCACGACATCGTTTTGATTAGTTTGTAACTAACTCAACGACATCGTTTTGTTAAGACAAGAGATATATAGAAAAGTAAAACATGAGTATGATTCATATGCAATGAGTGTTTTTGACTAAGTACCAAAACAAATAATGAATATCTGAATAGCAGAGTCAGTACGATACGATTGACAGAGTCAGTACGATACGATTGACAGAGTCAGTATGATACGATTGACAGAGTCAGTACGATACGATTGACAAAGTCAGTATAGTACGATTGACATTGTACGATACGATAAACTTGATAAAAGACAATTTGTAATGTACAAACATATGATAGAATACATTTGTGATTTCCAAAGAATGATATAGAAGTCAAAAGAAGACTTTTGACTTAAAAATATCCCCCTTTTTGGAAAGCACAACACACAAAGTAAATGTAACAAGAAATACTTATCTCCCCCTGAGTTATTGAAAACTCTTCTGAATAAGAAATTGAATACAACTAACTCCCCCTTAGGTATGGACTTTCCTAAGGATTGTATTCGTAGATTTTCATTAAGAGCATTGTAAAGAATTCTCCCCCTTTGTAAAACATTCTCCCCTTTTGTAAAACATTCCCCCCCTTGTGATTTACAAAAGGAAAGGAGTAATCTTGAATTGTCTGAAAGAGTTAGTAAAGCAATACAAGACAATGGATAAAAGAAAAGGATCATAAGAGTCATTACAAAACAAAGACAAGTTCCAAAAGAAAAAAATACAACAATCATTTGTTTTCTCTTTCCTTCTCCTACTTTATAAGCTCGTGAAGAACAGATTTCATCTTCTTGATCTCCTTCTTGTCTTCAGAAATTGATTCTCCCTGAGTTTTTAGAATCTATTGTTGGTCCGCAAAAATCTGATCTTGATTTCTGATAGTCTCCTCCTGGACTCTGATTACTTATACAAGGGTATCAATTCTGTTTTGCAGATTCTTGTTATCTTTGGACAACACAGAATTTTGATTCTTCAGCAAGACCATTTCATCCTTGAAAGATGAAACCTTCGAGAATTCAGATTGAAAAACATTCATTCTTTCTTGCAAATCTTTCACTGAAGGAACATCGGCTCTTTGAGAAGACACAAGGTTCATCCTTTCAACTGTTTATCTGTCAAGCTTGTTGAAAGCAATTGCAAGATCATTTGATAACCTTCTTATATCTTCAATAGCAATTTCATGGTCATTGATTGAGCTCTCTGTTTTGTACGACCACTTGGTCATTTTATTGCATGCCTTCTTATGAGAAACTGAGCTTTCTGAAATAACTTTCAAATCGGCTTCTACTGACAAAACTTTCTTCCTTAATTCTTTCACAGATCCAAACTTCTTCTTTTTATTGTTAGTAATAAAATCAATCTTCCCTTCCAGCCTCGGGAAATAGGGAATAGTCTTCTCAACCCTTCTCAAAACATGAACAATGTAATCAATTTTCTTGAGAGATATTGTATGCTCTGAATCAGTATCTTCATCATATGATTCTAGTTCATATGATCTTCATGAGTCAACAACTGGCTATTTTCCTTTTGCTTTTTCTTTCTGATTTCTTTCTTCTTCCACTTTGTCACTAATGACAACAACTTTATCAGAGTGAGAGGATTGAGTACCTTTCTTTTCTTGAGATGATATTCTATCCGGATATCGTGCCTGATCGGCATGAGGAGTTTGTTGAACACCTTCACTCAGCTTTTGAACTGATTCCTCTCTACTCTTCTTTGAACTTTGAAGAAATTCTAAAAGAAAGTCTTCTTCTTCTTCTTGCACTTATTCTATCTCTTCCATCACTTTTTTTTGTTTTTCATTCTCAGGGAGACTCTGTACGACGGGATCTTGATGAAATTCTTCTGTTAGTTGGGCACTAGCATCCTCAACCTCTTTCAAGACTTTAGAGACATCAAAGTCCTGAGCCTTTCTTTTCAAAAGAACCTTCTTCTTCTTTTCAGCCTGAAGGGTTTCTTCTACCATTACCCTTTCTTCAAAAGCCTCAGCAGGGTCAAGACCAAACTTCGGATCACCTTCTTTTCTTTGTTCCTTATCCTTTCTCCATTGTGCTACAACTTCCTTACTGTACCTTGGTTTCTTCTTCGACTTTGAACTGGTTTGCGGATCAGACTTTTGAGTAACACCGGTAGATTGAATGTCTTTGGCTAGAATGGGTGCCGATTGATTCTGAGCCAATTCAGCTTCTACATCTCTGACAAAAAGTTTTGAATGTGGATCAAAACAAACATTCAGCTTTTTCATCGTACTCTTACTAATCCATGCGGGATTCAAATCCATGGGGTTTCCTTTCAAAGGAATGTTACAGAACTTCATACTTTCAAGAATGAACTTCGTAAGGATAGCTGGATACATAATCATCTGGGACTTATTCCTTCCTGTCTTGAAATTCTTAATGGTTTCAAAAACATATCCCATGAGATTTACTTTTCTCATATTCACAAGATAGTCAAGCATAAAGATATCAGAAACTTTCAGAGTTTCTCTATCCCCTTTCCTTGGGATAAGAAAACCTTGCATCCATAAAGTTACAAAACGATTGTTCGGAGAAAGATGAGACACTTTTCTCTTTTCTTCATTAATAACAAACAACGAATTTTCAGCACTTTCTCTATTAAACGTACCAACTTCCTCTGGTAGTTTTTGCGATGGACAGAAAGAATCCCCTTCTACAGAAACATTCAGAAAATGTGCCGCTTGTTTCCCAGACATAGACAATTTTCTATCGTACACAGCAAAGTTTATATTCATGTCTTTTTCTAAAGAAACGGTTTTATAAAACTGACAAACTTCATCAAAAAGAACTGGATCTTGAGAATCAGGCTTTTCAACACACAGATGTTCCCATCCTTGAAACAAAATGATCCTCCTGATTGTAGAATCGTACGTATCGAAAAAATCTCGAGATACTAACCTTTCTCTGTTAAAGTCTTTTTCTGTAAAAGTCTTTGAAGACATTTCTGCGGGAGTATTAGCAGAGGATTGAGACATAAAGGTTCTGCCGATGAGAAGATCGTACGATGATTTATAGCTGGTGGAGCAGAGCTTCTCCTGAAATCCTGAAAAACCAATGTGGGTTTGGGGAGGGGAGGGGGGCTATTTATAGGCGATAAAGAGGTGACCGTTGATCTTATACGGTCAAAAAAGGGTGACCATTGATCTTCTACGGTCAAGATTAGAGAAAACCAGATCAATGGTTAGGATTAAAACAAAGAATTTTTTTTTTAAAAAAAATGGAAAAAAACCTATCGGAGAACATAAGGTAATTGTTGGTTTTGATAGAAATCAAAAGAAAATACAATCGTAAGAAGAAAAAAAATCATCATGCCGATAGAAAACAATGTCATTACTATGAACTGACCGTACGATAGAAAACAATCTTGTTACCATGAACTGACAGTACGATGGAAAACAATCTCAATACCATCATCGGTTGATTCAATCCCATGATTGATTGATACGATGGAAAAGAATTTCAATACCATCATCGGTCGATTCAATACCAATATTGATTGATACGATGGAAAAGAAATTCAATACCATCATCGGTCGATTCAATACTATTGATTGATTGGTACGATGGAAAAGAATTTTATTACCATCATCGGTCGATTCAATACCAAGATTGATTGGTACGATGGAAAAGAATTTGATTACCATCATCGGTCGATAGTAAATGATACTATAAAACTGTCAATACGATAAACAGGAAAAATGAACGAAACGATAAAACTGTCAATACGATAAACAGGAAAAAAATGAAACGATAAAACTGTCAATACGATAAACAGAAAAAAAATCCAAAGAGTAAATAGTTAAAGAACATAAGATAAAAAGAACTATAAAGATAGAAAGAAATGTCCTCCCCCTTTCTACGAGGAGTTTCTTACTATTAGGAGAGATGTAAAACAGGAAGTAGATATGAATGATTATTTTAATGTAATCATTCCTAGATTCTGTTTTATATATTCAAATCTATCGGAAGGTAAAGGTTTTGTAAAAATGACAGCAAGTTGTTCTTGCGTTCCGATGAATTGTAAAATAATATCTCCTTTTTGTGTGTGATCCCTAAGAAATTGATGCCTATCATCTATGTGTTTTTCATGTGAGTGATGTGCTGGGTTTTTACTAAGAGCTATGGCACTTGTATTATCACAAAGAATTTGAGTTTTGGAGAAACTCAAACCATAGTCAGTGAGTGTGTGCTCCATCCACAATACATGAGCACAACAACTTCCAACTGCTACATATTCTGATTCAGTAGTGGAGAGTGCTACTGAGTGTTGTTTCTTGTAGGACCAAGAAACCAAAGAATCTCCAAAGAAATGACATGTTCCAGATGTACTTTTTCTATCCATTCTACAACCACCAAAGTCAGCATCTGAGAAACTTTTTAAAACAAAATCATTTCCAAAAGAGTAGAAAATACCTAAATCCATAGTGTCTTTTAAATACCAAAATATTCTCTTTACGGATTTTAAGTGAGACTCTTTTGGATTAGATTGATATCTTGCACATAAGAATACAGAAAACATCAAGTCGGGTTGACTAGCTGTCAAGTATAGCAAACTCCCTATCATACCTTTAAAATTTGTTTGATCTACTGGTTTCCCAGTTTCACCAAGATCAAGAGTATTTGAGGTACCAATTGGGGTGCTAATACTTTTCGTTTTGTCAAATCCATACTTTTTGAGTAAATCTTTAATATAATTATATTGAGATATATAATTTCCTTCTAGTTTTTGAGAAATTTTAAAACCTAGAAAGAATGTTAAATCACCCATCATACTCATTTCAGACTCAGATTTCATTAATTTTGCAAAAGAATCATTTAAAGATTTATGAGTTGATCCAAATATGATGTCATCAACATAGATTTGGACAATCAAAACATTTTTGTTTTCCATTTTGATAAAAAGAGTTGTATCTGCTATACCTTTCGTATAATTGTTTTGTAAAATAAATCATGTAAGTCTATCATACGATTCTCTAGGGGCTTGTTTCAGACCATATAGAGACTTGGTAAGTTTGAAAACATGATCAGGATGTTTTGGGTCTTGAAAACCAGGAGGTTGTTCTACAAATACTTCTTCTTGAACAAAACCATTTAGAAAAGCACATTTGACATCCATTTGAAATAGTTTGAAATTGAAATATGCTACGAAGGCTAATAGAATACGAATAGATTCAATTCTAGATACATGAGCATATGTTTCTTCATAGACTATTCCCTCTTGTTGATTTTAGCCTTTAGAAACATGTCTTGCTTTATTTCATACAATGATTCCATTTTCATCACACTTGTTTCTGAAAACCCATTTTACACCAATCACAGTTGTTTCTTTAGGTCTTTCAACTAAAGTCCAGACTTGATTCCTTTCAAATTCATTTAGTTCATCTTTCATTGCTTTGATCCAATCATCATCACTTAAGGCCTCACTTGGAATTTTAGGTTCATATTGGGAAAGAAAAGCAAGATGTTCTGTTTCATTTCTTAAGGAATTTCTGGTCCTTACAGGTTGATTTATATCACCAATGATGTTATCACTGGGATGATTCCTAAGAAACAATTGATTTGGGTTTTGTAAAACATGTTCATCAATATATGGTAGAAAATATTCTGTGGTAAATGTTTCAGGAATACTTTCTTGAACATTTTCCTTATCAGAATGCTCTTCTAATAAAGGTTGATAAACATTTTTAGAAAACACATCCGAGGATGTAGGATTGGGTTCGTTGAAAACAAAAGGATCAGTTTCATCGAATTTTACATGTACTGTTTACTCAACAGTACAAGTGTTTTTATTGAAAACTCTATAAGCCTGAGAGGTTCTAGAATAGCCTAGAAAGATTCCTTCATCAGATTTTGGTGCAAATTTGTATAGATTATCTTTTGTTTTCAGAATGAATATTTTGCATCCAAAAACATTGAAGTAAGAAAATTTAGGTTTTCGGCCAGTCCATAACTCATAAGGGGTTTTATTAAGAAATGGTCTAGTTAAAACACGATTTATAGTATAACAGGTAGTACTAACAGATTCAGCCCAAAAGTGCTTAGAAATTGAGTATTCACTCAACATGGATCGAGTCATTTCCGGAAGAATACGATTTATTCTTTAAACAACACCATTTTGCTGAGGAGTTCTTGGAGTTGAGAAATTGTGAGTAATACCTTTCTTACTACATAAAGTTTCAAAATATGAGTTTTGAAATTCACCACCATGATCACTATGAATATTTATCAATGGTAGGTTTTTCTTATTTTTAACATGGGCTCTAAAAGTTTTGAAATAGGAAAAGGCTTCAGATTTCTTTGTGAGAAAATAGACCCATGTAAATCTAGTAAAGGCATAAACTAAAACAAATACATAGTATTTTCCTCCAATGCTTCCAGATTGTGAAGGACCAAACAGATCCATATGCACAAGCGGTAATGCATTAGAAGTTGAGACTTCATTAATTGATTTAAAGCTAGTTTTATGTTGCTTTTCCAAATTGACAAGGATCACAGACTTTTGAAGAATCATATCTAAGATCCGGTAGCCCTTTTACAAGTCCTTTCATTGAGAGTTTACTTAGGTTTCTCATATTACAGTGTCCTAGTCTCCTATGCCATAGCCACGATTGGTCTTCTATTACACTTAAACAAGGTAAGTTTTGGTTCCTAAGGTCTTCTAAGTTAATAGTGTAAACATTCTCTTGCCTATGGGTAGATAGAATGAACTCATCCTTGGAATTGTGAACTAGACACTTATCATTTCTAAAATTCACAAGATAACCTTCATCACATAATTGACTTATGCTGATGAGATTGTGCCTAAGACCTTTAACAAACAAAACATTTGAAATAAGAACTTTTCCAAGAAAAACAATATTACCTATACCAACAATCTTTCCTTGGGCATTATCTCCGAAGGAAACTTTTACACCTTTTGTTTTGATAACCTTTTCAAAGAGATTTTTGTTTCCAGTCATATGTCGAGAACAACCACTATCAATGTACCAAATGTTATTATTGGTACACTTCTTGTTTTCCTGAAAAAGAAACAATTAGATTTTTGGAATCCAAACTTGTTTGGATCCAGAAGGGTTAGATAAAAGAATTTTAGGAATCCACATTTGTTTTGCAAAATGAGCTTTATGAAATCCTAAAGATTGAGTTTTGTTAAGAGAACAATCTCTTCTCCAGTGTCCACCACATTGACACTTAGAACAGAAAATGGTTTTTTGAGGAACAAAATAGTTATTGCTAAAAACAGGTTTGGAATAAGTATAACCAAGACCAGAACGATTCCTCAAAGGTCTAATTTGAGAATACATCCTATCAAAGTTTTCTTTTCCATGAGTAAAGTTTGACAAACACTTTTTCAAAGATAAAATCTCTGACTTTAGTTTTAAAACCAAATTCTTATTTTCCAAAACATTTGAATTTGAACTAGAGTTAGACTCTAAAATATTTTTCTTTGAAATTACTGTTTCAAGATCCTTAGAAAGTTTATCCTTATCAGATTTAACTTTCTCAAGGGTTTTTAAAATGCTTTCAAATCAGAAGTTTTCACAACAAGATCTTTAGAAAGATCTGAGACTTCTTTAGTCAAGATTGAAATTCTATAATTTGCCTTTTCAAATCTCTTTTTAAGTTTCGAATTTTCATTTTCAAGTAACTTAGCAAATCTAGAGACCTCTTCAAAAGAAGGTAATGTATCGTCCTCTGATGATAAGGATTCATCATTTGAAGACTCATAATATCTATTATCAGTACAATTTTCATTCAAAGAGACATTTGTAATAGCTTCAGCATTATGTACCTTAGCCATGAGACAATGATCCTCAATTGGTAATCTGGGTAAGAGTCCAACATTTCTCTGTCCTGATGTCTCATATTCTGAAGAATCATCCAAGGAATCACTACCACTTGCACTCCATGTATCATTTTCTTTCAAGACTTTCTTTGTCTTATAAAACCTTTTCTTGTTTCTTTCAGAGTGTTTCTCTTTTCTATCTTTCCTCTTCAGTAAAGGACAATCAGGCCTTATATGTCCTGCTTTCTTGCATTCATAACAAGTTACCTCTGAATCTTTTCTATCTTTCTTTTTGAATCTATATTGAAAATATTTCTTTCCCATGATCTTGTTCATCCTTCGATCAAGATTGGCTAACTCAATTTCCAAGAGATTAAAATCACTTGAATCAGATATAACAACTTTCTTGAATTTAGACCTTGTAAGCCTTTCAGGTGTTTTAGCTTTAGATGCAAAAGCTACACTTCCATTCCCATTCTTCTTATTATTGAAATCAACATCTCTCTTCATTCTTGTCTCATGCTGTATAAGAGTTCCAAAGAGTTCATCAAGAGTAATCTGGGAGACTTTTCTATTTTCATCAATAGCTGTCCTTTTGACTCCCATTCATTTGGCATAATATCTATAATCTTGTCAACAAGAGCTTCATCATCAAGACCTTTTTCTCCCATAGATTGTAAGCTGTTGAAAATTGTCATAAACCTTTGTTGCACTTTACATACTGGCTCTCCATAAGGAAAAACAAATCCATGATACTCTGCTCGAAGCATTGCTCTACTTGTTTCTATAACCTTGGATGTACCAAAATGAGTAACTTCTAATTTCTTCCAAATACAGTTGGTTGCTTCACATGAAGATATCTGACTATATATATTCCTGGTCATAGATCATAATAAAGTATTGCATACCTTGTAATTCAGTTGATATTCTTGCTTCTCTTGGTTGGTGAAAGTGCTAACTTCTTTGTCAGGAATTTTGTAACCCCCAGTAAGCATAATAAAATTCTCTACACCAGTATTGATAACAAAAGTGTTCATACGATCTCTCCAATACTCATAATCATTCCCATCAAAGATTGGTGGTCTAGAAGGATTCAAATTATCTATTGATCCGATATTCATTCCTACCATCTAATACAACAAAAACAACTTTTCCACTCCACACGTTACTGTAGTAAGTATTCAAGATAGTAATAAGAAATAAAGCTAGTAATACAAACCAGTGGAAAACCTCCTCTGATACCAATTGTTGGATCGAATATATGTATATGTATGTCTATTAGATGGAACAATACAAGAGGGGGGGGGGTGAATTGTAGGTTTAAAAACCTTTGAGTTTTATCAACAAAGAGATTAGTTTAAATGATCTTAAACTAATACAAATACAAACACCCACAATTGTATTGAATATAAAAGGTATGATTTATTGTAATACTAATGTAATGTAAAACAATTGTATTCAAGGTGAACATAATGATCAGAGTAATATAAAGATGAATGATTCTACCTTAAAGCGTATAGAATCAATCAATACAAAATGTAATAGAATGATTGTAATTGAAACAATTATAATTGAATATGTAAAGAAGAAAGGAAACAATACAAATCCCTTTCTAATACAAGTAACAGCGGAAATGTAAAAGTATTACAATTCTTTTAACCCAAAGAGAAGGGTTATCCTTTCACCTAGGATAAAAGGTCTGTCTCACCAACACCTTGGTGAGCCCTCGATACGATGATCGGCACATCTGTCTGCCTATCCCTGGCAGCCCTCGATACGATTATTGGCACGTCTGTCTTCCTATCCCTGGAAGCCCTCGATTTTGTAGGTAATCGGCACCTCTGTCTTTCAATTACTTGAAAGCCCTCGATACGATGATCGGACGCACAAGGCAGATGGGAGAAGTCACAGTATCTCTCTCTAGAATCTTGGTGGTTCACAGAATCTCTTCATTCGTTCTCTTCATTCATCGTTGTTCTCTCAGCTTCAAATGACCTCCTATTTATAGGCCTCGAGTTCCAATGGTCATATTGTCTCCAACGGTCATATTGAAATAGAAAGCACGACATCGTTTTGATTAGTTTGTAACTAACTCAACGACATCGTTTTGTTAAGACAAGAGATATATAGAAAAGTAAAACATGAGTATGATTCATATGCAATGAGTGTTTTTGACTAAGTACCAAAACAAATAATGAATATCTGAATAGCAGAGTCAGTACGATACGATTGACAGAGTCAATACGATACGATTGACAGAGTCAGTATGATACGATTGACAGAGTCAGTACGATACGATTGACAGAGTCAGTATGGTACGATTGACATTGTACGATATGATAAACATGATAAAAGACAATTTGTAATTTACAAACATATGATAGAATACATTTGTGATTTCCAAAACATGATATAGAAGTCAAAAGAAGACTTTTGACTTAACAATCTCCCCCTTTTTGGAAAGCACAACACACAAAGTAAATGTAACAAGAAATACTTATCTCCCCCTGAGTTATTGAAAACTCTTCTGAATAAGAAATTGAATACAACTAACTCCCCCTTAGGTATGGACTTTCCTAAGGATTGTATTCGTAGATTTTCCTTAAGAGCATTGTAAAGAATTCTCCCCCTTTGTAAAACATTCTTCCCTTTTGTAAAACATCCCCCCCCCCTTTTGATTTACAAAAAGAAAGGAGTAATCTTGAATTGTCTGAAAGAGTTAGTAAAGCAATACAAGACAATGGATAAAAGAAAAGGATCATAAGAGTCATTACAAAACAAAGACATGTTCCAAAAGAAAACAAATACAACAATCATTTGTTTTCTCTTTCCTTCTCCTTCTTTATAAGCTCATGAAGAACAGATTTCATCTTCTTGATCTCCTTCTTGTCTTCAGAAATTGATTCTCTCTGAGTTTTGAGAATCTCTTGTTGGTCCAAAAAAATCTGATCTTGATTTCTGATAGTCTCCTCCTGGACTCTGATTACTTCTTCAAGGGTATCAATTCTGTTTTGCAGATTCTTGTTATCTTTGGACAACACAGAATTTTGATTCTTCCGCAAGACCATTTCATCCTTGAAAGATGAAACCTTCGAGAATTCATATTGAAAAACATTCATTCTTTCTTTCAAATCTTTCACTAAAGGAACATCGGCTCTTTGAGAAGACAAAAGGTTCATCCTTTCAACCGTTTATCTGTCAAACTTGTTGAAAGCAATTGCAAGCTCATTTGATAACCTTCTTATATCTTCAATAGCAATTTCATGATCATTGATTGAGCTCTCTGTTTTGTACGACCACTTGTTCATTTTATTGCATGCCTTCTTATGAGCAACCGAGCTTTCTAAAAGAACTTTCAAATCGGCTTCTACTGACAAAACTTTCTTCCTTAATTCTTTCACAGAGCCAAACTTCTTCTTTTGATTGTTAGTAATAAAACCAATCTTCCCTTCCAGCCTCGGGAAATAGGGAATAGTCTTCTCAACCCTTCTCAAAACATGAACAATGTAATCACTTTTCTTGAGAGAGATTGTATGCTCTTCATCAGTATCTTCATCGTATGATTCTAGTTCATACGTTCTGCTTGAGTCAACAACTGGCTGTTTTCCTTTTGCTTTTTCTTTCTGCTTTCTTTCTTCTTCCACTTTGTCACTAATGACAACAACTTTATCAGAGTGAGAGGATTGAGTACCTTGCTTTTCTTGAGATGATATTCTATCCAGATATCATGCCTGATCATCATGAGGAGTTTGTTGAACACCTTCACTCAGCTTTTGAACCGATTCCTCTCTACTCTTCTTTTAACTTTGAAGAAATTCTAAAAGAAAGTCTCCTTCTTCTTCTTCCACTTCTTCTATCTCTTCCATCACTTGTTTTTGTTTTTCTTTATCAGGGAGACTCTGTACGATGGGATCTTGATGCACTTCTTCTGTTAGTTGGGAACTAGCATCCTCAACCGCTTTCAATACTTTAGAGACATCAAAGTCCTGAGCCTTTCTTTTCAAAAGAACCTTCTTCTTCTTTTTAGCCTGAAGGGTTTCTTCTAACCTTACTCTTTCTGAAAAATCCTCAGAAGGGTCAAGACCAAACTTTGGATCACATTCTTTTCTTTGTTCCTTATCCTTTCTCCATTGTTCTACAACTTCCTTACTGTACCTTGGTTTCTTCTTCGACTTTGAACTGGTTTGCGGATCAGACTTTTGAGGAACACCGATAGATTGAATGTCTTTGGCTGGCATGGGTGCCGATTGATTCTGAGCCAATTCAGCTTCTACATCTCTGACAAAAAGTTTTGAATTCGGATCAAAACAAACATTCACCTTTTTCATCGTACTCTTACTAATCCATGAGGGCTTCAAATCCACGGGGTTTCCTTTCAAAGGAATGTTACAGAACTTCATACTTTCAAGAATGAACTTCGTAAGGATAGCTGGATACATAATCATCTGGGACTTAATCCCTCCTGTCTTGACATTCTTAATGGTTTCAAAAACATATCCCATGAGATTTACTTTTCTCATATTCACAAGATAGTCAAGCATAAAGATATCAGAAACTTTCAGAGTTTCTCTATCCCCTTTCCTTGGGATAAGAAAACCTTGCATCCATAAAGTTACAAAACGATTGTCCGGAGAAAGATGAGACACATTTCTCTTTTCTTCATTAATAACAAACAAAGAATTTTCAGCACTTTCTCTATTAAACGTACCAACTTCCTCTGGTAGATTGTGCGATGGACAGAAAGAATCCCCTTCTACAGAAACATTCAGAAAATGTGCCGCTTTTTTCCCAGACATAGACAATTTTCTATCGTACACAGCAAAGTTTATATTCATGTCTTTGTCGAAAGAAACGGTTTTGTAAAACTGAAAAACTTCATCAAAAATAACCGGATCTTGAGAATCAGGCTTTTCAACACACAGATGTTCCCATCCTTGAAACAAAATGATCATCCTGATTGTAGAATCGTACGTATCGAAAAAATCTTGACATACTAACCTTTCTCTGTTAAAGTCTTTTTCTGTAAAAGTCTTTGAAGACATTTCGGCGGGAGTATTAGCAGAGGATTGAGACATAAAGGTTCT
The DNA here is from genome assembly GCA_963277665.1 of Viscum album. Lineage (NCBI taxonomy): Eukaryota > Viridiplantae > Streptophyta > Magnoliopsida > Santalales > Viscaceae > Viscum > Viscum album. The sequence continues at coordinate 859,135,406 of OY728143.1, read as the reverse complement.
GCCGATGAGAAGATCGTACGATGATTTATAGCTGGTGGAGCAGAGCTTCTCCTGAAATCCTGAAAAACCAATGTGAGTTTGGGGAGGGGAGGGGGGATATTTATAGGCGATAAAGAGGTGACCGTTGATCTTCTACGGTCAAAAAAGGGTGACCATTGATCTTCTACGACCAAGATTAGAGAAAACCAGATCAATGGTTAGGATTAAAACAAAGAATTTTTTTTAAAAAAAAATGGAAAAAAAACCTATCGGAGAACATAAGGTAATTGTTGGTTTTGATAGAAATCAAAAGAAAATACAATCGTAAGAAGAAAAAAATCATCATGCCGATAGAAAACAATGTCATTACTATTAACTGACCGTACGATAGAAAACAATCTTGTTACCATGAACTGACAGTACGATGGAAAACAATCTCAATACCATCATCGGTTGATTCAATCCCATGATTGATTGATACGATGGAAAAGAATTTCAATACCATCATCAGTCGATTCAATACCAATATTAATTGATACGGTGGAAAAGGATTTCAATACCATCATCGGTCGATTCAATACTATTGATACGATGGAAAAGAAATTCAATACCATCATCGGTCGATTCAATACTATTGATTGATTGGTACGATGGAAAAGAATTTGATTACCATCATCGGTCGATTCAATACCAAGATTGATTGGTACGATGGAAAAGAGTTTGATTACCATCATCGGTCGATAGTAAATGATACTATAAAACTGTCAACACGATAAACAGGAAAAATGAACGAAACGATAAAACTGTCAATACGATAAACATGAAAAAAACGAAACGATAAAACTGTCAATACGATTTAAAGAAAAAAAAATCCAAAGAGTAAATAGTTAAAGAACATAAGATAAAAAGAACCATAAAGATAGAAAGAAATATCCTCCCCCTTTCTATGAGGAGTTTCTTACTATTAGGAGAGATGTAAAACAGGAAGTAGATATGAATGATTATTTTAATGTAATCATTCCTAGCTTCTGTTTTATATATTCAAATCTATCGGAAGGTAACAATTTTGTAAAAATGTCAGCAAGTTGTTCTTGCGTTCCGATGAATTGTAAAATAATATCTCCTTTTTGTGTGTGATCCCTAAGAAATTGAGGCCTAACATCTATGTGTTTTTCACGTGAGTGATGTGCTGGGTTTTTACTAAGAGCTATGGAACTTGTATTATCACAAAGAATTTTGATTTTTGGAGAAACTCAAACCATAGTCAGTGAGTGTGTGCTCCATCCACAATACATGAGCACAACAACTTCCAGCTGCTACATATTCTACTTCAGTAGTGGAGAGTGCTACTGAGTGTTGTTTCTTGTAGGACCAAGAAACCAAAGAATATCCTAAGAAATGACATGTTCCAGATGTACTTTTTCTATCCATTCTACAACCACCAAAGTCAGCATCTGAAAAACTTTTTAAAACAAAATCATTTCCAGAAGAGTAGAAAAGACCTAAATCCATAGTGTCTTTTAAATACCAAAAGATTCTCTTTACGGATTTTAAGTGAGACTCTTTTGGATTAGATTTATATCTTGCACATAAGCATACAGAAAACATCAAGTCGGGTTGACTAGCTGTCAAGTATAGAAAACTCCCTATCATACCTCTAAAATTTGTTTGATCTACTGGTTTCCCAGTTTCATCAAGATCAAGAGTATTTGAGGTACCAATTGGGGTGCTAATACTTTTAGTTTTGTCAAATCCATACTTTTTGAGTAAATATTTAATATACTTATGTTGAGATATATAAGTTCCTTCTGGTTTTTGAGAAATTTGAAAACCTAGAAAGAATGTTAACTCACCCATCATACTCATTTCAGACTCAGATTTCATTAATTTTGCAAAAGAATCATTTAAAGATTTCTGAGTTGATCCAAATATGATGTCATCAACATAGATTTGGACAATCAAAACATTTTTGTTTTCCATTTTGATAAAAAGAGTTGGATCTGATGTACCTTTTGTATAATTGTTTTGTAAAAGAAATCCTGTAAGTCTATCATACAATGCTCTAGGGGCTTGTTTCAGACCATATAGAGCCTTGGTAAGTTTGAAAACATGATCAGGATGTTTTGGGTCTTGAAAACCAAGGTTGTTCTACAAAAACTTCTTCTTGATCAAAACCATTTAGAAAATCACATTTGACATCCATTTGAAATAGTTTGAAATTGAAATATGCTGCGAAGGATAATAGAATACGAATAGATTCAATTCTAGCTACAAGAGCATATGTTTCTTCATAGTATATTCCCTCTTGTTGATTATAGCCTTTAGCAACAAGTCTTGCTTTATTTCATACAATGATTCCATTTTCATCACACTTGTTTCTGAAAAACCATTTTACACCAATCACAGTTGTTTCTTTAGGTCTTTCAACTAAAGTCCAGACTTGATTCCTTTCAAATTCATTTAGTTCATCTATCATTGCTTTGATCCAATCATCATCACTTAAGGCCTCACTTGGACTAATAGGTTCAAATTGGGAAAGAAAAGCAAGATGTTCTATTTCATTTCTTAAGGAATTTATGGTCCCTACAGGTTGATTTATATCACCAATGATGTTATCACTGGGATGATTCCTAAGAAACAATTGATTTGGGTTTTGTAAAACCTGTTCATCAATATTTGGTAGAAAATATTCTGTGGTAAATGATTCAAGAATACTTTCTTGAACATTTTCCTTATCAGAATGCTCTTCTAATAAAGGTTGATAAACATTTTTAGAAAACACATCCGAGGATGTAGGATTGGGTTGGTTGAAAACAAAAGGATCAGTTTCATCGAATTTTACATGTATTGTTTCCTCAACAGTACAAGTGTTTTTATTGAAAACTCTATAAGCCTTAGAGGTTGTAGAATAGCCTAGAAAGATTCCTTCATCAGATTTTGGTTCAAATTTGTATAGATTATCTTTTGTATTCATAATGAATACTTTGCATCCAAAAACATTGAAGTATGAAACTTTAGGTTTTCGGCCAGTCCATAACTCATAAGGGGTTTTATTAAGAAATGGTCTAGTTAAAACATGATTTATAGTATAACAGGCAGTACTAACAGCTTCAGCCCAAAAGTGCTTAGCAATTGAGTATTCACTCAACATGGTTCGAGTCATTTCCCGAAGAATACGATTTCTTCTTTCAACAACACCATTTTGCTGAGGAGTTCTTTGAGTTGAGAAATTGTGAGTAATACCTTTCTTACTACAAAAAGTTTCAAAATCTGAGTTTTGAAATTCACCACCATGATCACTATGAATAGTAATAAATGGTAGGTTTTTCTCATTTTTAACTTGGGCTCTAAATGTTTTGAAATATGAAAAGGCTTCAGATTTATTTGTGAGAAAATAGACCCATGTAAATCTAGTAAAGTCATCAACTAAGACAAATACATAGTATTTGCCTCCAATGCTTCCAGATTGTGAAGGACCAAACAGATCCATATGCACAAGCTGTAATGCATTAGAAGTTGAGACTTCATTAATTGATTTAAAGCTAGTTTTATGTTACTTGCCAAATTGACAAGGATCACAGACTTTTGAAGAATCATATCTAAGATCTGGTAGCCCTTTTACAATTCCTTTCTTTGAGAGTTTACTTAGGATTCTCATATTACAGTGTCCTAGTCTCCTATGCCATAGCCACGATTGGTCTTCTATTACACTTAAACAAGGTAAGTTTTGGTTCCTAAGGTCATCTAAGTTAATAGTGTAAACATTCTCTTGCCTATGGGCAGATAGAATGAACTCATCCTTGGAATTGTGAACTAGACACTTATCATTTCTAAAATTCACAAGATAACCTTCATCACATAATTGACTTATGCTGATGAGGTTTTGCCTAAGACCTTTAACAAACAAAACATTTGAAATAAGAACTTTTCCAAGAAAAACAATATTACCTATACCAACAATCTTTCCTTGGGCATTATCTCCGAAGGTAAGTTTTCCACCTTTTGTTTTGATAACCTTTTCAAAGAGATTTTTGTTTCCAGTCATATGTCGAGAACAACCACTATCCATGTACCAAATGTTCTTATTGGTACACTTCTTGTTTTCCTAAAAAAGAAACAATTAGATTTTTGGAATCCAAACTTGTTTGGATCTAGAAGGGTTAGATAAAAGAATTTTAGGAATCCACATTTGTTTTGAAAAATGAGATTTATGAAATCCTAAAGATTGAGTTTTGTTAAGAGAACAATCTCTTCTCCAGTGTCCACCACATTGACACTTATAATAGAAAATGGTTTTTTGAGGAAAAAAATAGTTATTGCTAAAAACAGGATTGGAATAAGTATAACCAAGACCAGAACGATTCCTCAAAGGTCTAATTTGAGAATACATCCTATCAAAGTTTTCTTTTCCATGAGTAAAGTTTGAAAAAAACTTTTTCAAAGATAAAATCTCTGACTTTAGTTTTAAAACCAAATTCTTATTTTCCAAAACATTTGAATTTGAACTAGAGTTAGGCTCTAAAATATTTTTCTTTGAAATTACAGTTTCAAGATCCTTAGAAAGTTTATCCTTATCAGATTTAACTTTCTCAAGGGTTTTTAAAATGCTTTCAAAATCAGAAGTTTTCACAACAAGATCTTTAGAAAGATCTGAGACTTCTTTAGTCAAGATTGAAATTCTAGAATTTTCCTTTTAAATCTCTTTTTAAGTTTAGAATTTTCATTTTCAAGTAACTTAGCAAATCTAGAGACCTCTTCAAAAGAAGGTAATGTATCATCCTCTGATGATGAGGATTCATCATTTGAAGTTTCATAATATCTATTATCAGTACAATTTTCATTCAAAGAGACATTTGTAATAGCTTCAACATTATGTACCTTAGCCATGAGACAATGATATTCAATTGGTAATCTAGCTAAGAGTCCAATATTTCTCTGTCCTGATATCTCATATTCTGAAGAATCATCCGAGGAATCACTACCACTTGCACTCCACGTATCATTTGCTTTCAAGACTTTCTTTGTCCTATAAAACCTTTTCTTGTTTCTTTCAGAGTGTTTCTATTTTCTATCTTTCCTCTTCAGTAAAGGACAATCAGGCCTTATATGTCCTGCTTTCTTGCATTCATAACAAGTTACCTCTGAATCTTTCCTATATTTCTTTTTGAATCTATATTGAAAATCTTTCTTTCCCACGATCTTGTTCATCCTTCGAGCAAGATTGGCTAACTCAATTTTCAAAAGATTACAATCACTTGAATCACATATAACAACTTTCTTGGATTTAGACCTTGTAAGCCTTTCAGGTGTTTTAGCTTTAGATGCAAAAGCTACACTTCCATTCCCATTCTTCTTATTATTGAAATCAACATCTCTCTTCATTCTTGTCTCATGCTGTAGAAGAGTTCCAAAGAGTTCATCAAGAGTAATCTGGGAGACTTTTCTATTTTCATCAATAGCTGTCCTTTTTGACTCCCATTCATTTGGCATAATATCTATAATCTTGTCAACAATAGCTTCATCATCAAGACCTTTTTATCCCATAGATTGTAAGATGTTGACAATTGTCATAAAACTTTGTTGCACTTTACATACTGGCTCTCCATAAGGAAAAAAAAATCCATGATACTCTGCTCGAAGCATTTCTCTCCTTGTTTCTATAACCTTGGATGTACCAAAATGAGTAACTTCTAATTTCTTCCAAATACAGTTGGCTGCTTCACATGAAGATATCTGACTATATATATTCCTGGTCAGAGAGCATAATAAAGTATTGCATACCTTGTAATTCAGTTGATATTCTTTCTTCTCTTGGTTGGTGAAAGTGCTAACTTCTTTGTCAGGAATTTTGTAACACCCAGTAAGCATAATAAAATTGTCTACACCAGTATTGATAAAAAAAGTTTTCATACGATCTATACAATACTCATAATCATTCCCATCAAAGATTGGTGGTCTAGAAGGATTCAAATTATCTATTGATCCGATATTCATTCCTGTCATCTAATACAACAAAAACAACTTTTCCACTCCACACGTTACTGTAGTAAGTATTCAAGATAGTAATAAGAAATAAAGCTAGTAATACAAACCAGTGGATAACCTCCTCTGATACCAATTTTTGGATCGAATATATGTATATGTATGTCTATTATATGGAACAATACAAGAGGGGGGTGAATTGTAGGTTTAAAAACCTTTGAGTTTTAGCCACAAAGAGATTAGTTTAAATGATCTTAAACTAATACAAATACAAACACACACAATTGTATTGAATATAAAAGGTATGATGTATTGTAATACTAATGTAATGTAAAACAATTTTATTCAAGGTGAACATAATGATCAGAGTAATATAAAGATGAATGATTCTACCTTAAAGCGTATAGAATCAATCAATACAAAATGTAATAGAATGATTGTAATTGAAACAATTACAATTGAATATGTAAAGAAGAAAGGAAACAATACAAATCCCTTTCTAATAAAAGTAACAGCGGAAATGTAAAAGTATTACAATTCTTTTAACCCAAAGAGAAGGGTTATCCTTTCACCTAGGATAAAAGGTCTGTCTCACCAACACCTTGGTGAGCCCTCGATACGATGATCGGCACGTCTGTCTGCCTATCCCTGGCAGCCCTCGATACGATTATCAACACGTCTGTCTGCCTATCCCTGGAAGCCCTCGATTTTGTAGGTAATCGGCACCTCTGTCTTTCAATTACTTGAAATCCCTCGATACGATGATCGGACGCACAAGGCAGATGGGAGAAGACACAGTGTCTCTCTCTAGAATCTTGGTGGTTCACAGAATCTCTTCATTCGTTCTCTTCATTCATCGTTGTTATCACAGCTTCAAATGACCTCCTATTTATAGGCCTCGAGTTCCAACGGTCATATTGTCTCCAACAGTCGTATTGAAACAGAAAGCACGACATCGTTTTGATTAGTTTGTAACTAGCTCAACGACATCGTTTTGTTAAAACAAGAGATATATAGAAAAGTAAAACATGAGTATGATTCATATGCAATGAGTGTTTTTGACTAAGTACCAAAACAAATAATGAATATCTGAATAGCAGAGTCAGTACGATATGATTGACATAGTCAGTACGATATGATTGACAGAGTCAGTATGATATGATTGACAGAGTCAGTACGATACGATTGACAGAGTCAGTATGGTACGATTGACATTGTACGATACGATAAACATGATAAAAGACAATTTGTAATTTTCAAACATATGATAGAATACATTTGTGATTTCCAAAACATGATATAGAAGTCAAAAGAATACTTTTGATTTAACATAAAAAACAACAAATATGCCACATGATAATTTGTTTCATAAGTAACATCCAATAATCTTCCATTCAATGTTTCTTCTCATTATTTCTTCAATATTAGAGTATATTTTTTATAATAATAACTTGTAGTGTATGTATGGATGTCCTCAATGAAATATCCAATCAATATGGTCCCTCTGATAAATTTTTTATTATTATACATCTAGACAATAATCTAATCTAAATGCCTCCACTGAATTCCTCCAATGAAAATAAAAAATTGTTGTGTTTGAATCATGTTAAAGCCCTACCAAATAATTATGTAATGTACTATGATAAATTCCATTATCCTGGGTGGACATATTCATATAAACACTCTATCATCATGCTTCTTTGACTTCAAATAGTTTTTAGTACAACATTCTATAGTGATACTGGTGCAAATGAAATCCATATAAATATTAAACATAGAAATATTTTGATATCCTGAGGTGATGATCTCCCATTAAAACCATTATTTAGTGTATTCAAGTTCTATGTGCTCATTTTTTCCCACTAAATATAGTCATTATTCTAATCCTTTGTTGATCCCATTCTCTTATAGATGAACTTATTCAACCCTGATGATTTTTGGAAAATCCTTTAACGTAGTTGGATGCCTGGAGAATTTTCATCGCCACCATTTTCAAGTGAAGCCATGTCCTGGACATGGGTTGTCTATATTTTAGAATTAACATGGAAGTATTTTGGTAATAATTTATTGATGAAAGATCAAAATCATCATGATATCATAGTTTGAGTACCTCTAGAAGATACTTCCCAAAAAAATGATGAATCATCCATGCTATATGTATCATACAATCTTACAAATATCTTATAACACTATTTCTTAAACACTCAACTTGAAACTCTATCTAGTATAATTTTGATGAAAAGTACCTTCCATGGGTCCTACACCAAATTATAGATGAATGAAATCCACTAAGTGACACCCTTATAGTGCTCTAGTTCAAACTACTCAATCGACTGAAAAACACAGTGATCATATCTTCTGGAACACTTTTTTCCCCATTATCTTTCATCCACCAAAACAATATCTAGTCCACATCACCCATAATGGATATTCATGATCTAGGATCAGAGTAAATATTTAATATATTCATGAAGGAATAAATCCTACACTTTTCATGATTTTTTTAATGAGGCTGATTTAACTAAAGTGTATCCTGTGAGATCACCCAAACATGGAAAGTACCATCGCTCCATTCTCACTTTTCTGAACTCAAAAAAATATTATTCTAAACTCCATCTTATGGATGTATTATTCTCTATCATTCCTCTATATTTACAAAATATACTCTTCTAAAGATAGAATCCTTTTTCAAACTTATCAATAACCATGAATCACAAAATGTTAATACCACACCCAAAAAACCTTCTTTTTCTTCACTTATTAATCATCAGAGTCATTATCAGAATGAGATAGGACCATAAAAAATATATTATGATTCTAGCTTTAATAGAATAATTTTATTATTTAGACTACAAAAAATTAAACCTTATATATCTTTGATATAAATCAATGGAAACCCCATATTCAATTATCCTAACATAAATTGTTTTAGTGATCACTTCAGAGCTATAATAGACACCAACTTCTTCTGTGGGATTTTTTGAATGATTTATATGATGATCCTTTCAGAAATATAACTTAAAAAACCATATTTCCTACTAAAATATATATATATGTCTTAAAATACATGTTATATAGCTCACTAATCAAAATTTCATTGAGTAGATCTTCCATATACTAATAAATAGGTTCCTTTTGACCATATTGTCAAAGCCACATTCTAGAAACATGTGTTATATCACATGACTACAACCATTATGAACAATATGTTTTCTTTTCATCATGGTGTTCTAGTCTTATAACACATCTATTTTGGATGAATAACCATATAATGAAACTTTCAAACCCTCTAAGAGAACCAATACTAGCATCCAAAAATATCTATAACCTCCACTATCAAGTCATCAAATTGGGCCTTCCACTCCAAACATAATCATAAAAACACATTCAAATTCCTCTAAATATGGACATATAATAGGCATGTTCGATCCATTGTGGTCTTAAATAATCTACCCAAATTTATAAATTCCACCTTTATGAATGGACCAGACCCCTATAACAATAAATTTTGAAGGACATATGACATCCAAACATCAATACTAGTACCACTACTTTTTACACCGAAAAACAACCTTAGAAACACATCTAATATTATACCAGTGTAACCATGTAGTCTTATATCCAATATCTTTGTGTCACATCAATAATAAAACACAAATTTAGAGTAAATATTGTGAATGTAACTTTTGATATCTTATAAGTACCAATGGTATTATCACAATCATTCAAGTAAAACCTTTTAAGTCCATGATATAGTTATCACTATATTTTCAAATACCATGCTCTCATACTAATTTTTGGGAATAAAATCCAATTTTTGAGAACCAAATGTTATACTATGACCATTTGAAGTATACCACCATTTTCTATAACATATGTAATATACTAAAAGATACTTCAGTGATTTAATGATTCCCTGCTAGCTAAATATCCTAAAAAATAAAGTCCAGGAACCCCATCCACCATAGTAAATCATCCCTCATATGGATTTGGATCTATCGTATTATGAATTATATTCATTCCCCTCTAAAAAATAGAAAAGTAAATAATAATGTGACCTAATAAGACCATGAAATTATAAAGGCAAAGGGGATTATGTGGTTTGGGAAACATTTCCTACTTCAATGGATGAAATGATGATTCTCTATTCAATAGAAAAAAATATCCATCCATGTTATAATGATAATAAAACACCCTACCATGTCTCATGAATAATAACCTCCAACACTGTCCTTTGAAATGTCTTTTAAACTAGTGCTTTCATCATAAAGAATCGTGAATTTCAAGATGTGATGCCACCCTAAATTGAATCTTCCATTGTTTCTCCATAGAGTTTTCTATATCCTATCATCCATATGACAACGAAAATCCTTTGAAACATTGTCCTTTGTCTCTTAGGGTTATGACTAAAACTTCTATCTTCAGATGCATAATGTGTTTTCAGAATTCATAAAATGTTTTATTGGAAAATTTTAGAAATAAGGGAATAAGTGGTCATCATGTTAACCCTACCATCTTACTATTTCATTTGTCTGTGAATTGATGATTACAACCTTCATTTCCATATAGAATAATCTTCCTCTACCCTCAAAAATCGGTGAACAATTAATTTCACCATTACGATCAATATTGATGGATTCTATAGAACATTTCCTTGAATATTGAACCACGCAGAAAGCCTTTCACCTACCATCCCATGATATTTCTCATAATCCTTAAATTCCACAAATCCCATCATCTACTCCATAACTCATTGTTTTATCCATAAGCTTCAAATTTAGTATTAATAGATTCTTCCTTTAAACATGACTGACCACAAAGTGCTTATATCTAAATGATGAATCTTTTACCCACTACACTCAGACTTATATATTCCACTGTAACTACTTATATATTTTATTCTCAACACCACTCATTTAATAGTTAATATTTAGGTGTTCTTGTTGAATGAGTATACAACCCTAAACCCAGACATCTGATAGACAAGTTGCACCACCTCTATCATGTTTCCAAATCTTAACTTCAAGAGACTTAAATTTTTTTTAATGACCCACTCTTGACAAACATTATATTTAAATTAATTTTGCAGGATACATAAAACATAATACAAATAAATACCTAAATATCGTACTACTCTAGTGCATTTGGAAACATGGAAACATGAACAGTGGTATATAAGTGAGCTATATGATCTCCCACTATGTTCTTATTGACTAGAACCATTCTTAGAAACATCATGATTAATACATATCCTCGTAACGTGGGGAAGGAAATGTGAAATGGGATGATCTTAGATGATCGATAAGGGTATGAAAGGTAGACATGGAAGTATAAATAGGAGCATAATAGTTTTATAATGCGATTAAAAAATTTGAATAACATACCCTACATACCAATGATCATAAAAGTGAATCATGGAATAAATAATGACAGTTCAAAAGACATGAATCAGATGTAAATAAAGAACATAATCCATGAAAGAATAATTTATGAATAAAACATATAATTGTGTAAAACATATAACATTATAATATGATTTCCATAGTATCCATGGACGCACATCCAATACCACCTTTATAGTGTGTGTTCACTCTCCATACCATCTTGGTGGTCATGGTTTACTCACATTGACATCTTAGTAGCATGATTCCACTCCTTATACCCTCTCAGAATTCACAGTTCACATCCATGGCCATCTTATTAGTTAAGGTTCAATCCCAGTACCATCTTACTATATCTCATGAGATATAAATATTTTCCCAATTCATTTAATAGAGATAAAATTCACACCCATATCATTAGGAAATCATACACACATATTGAAAAAATAATAAATAATCATATCATAACCAATGAAATGAATAGGTATCATAAACATGTAATCATATCATAACCTATGTAAAAAGAGACATGTTTAATAATCATTTCATAAAAAGCATAACCCCTTGAATGAAATACAGATTTTATAAATATATAAACTGTGGAAGGGGAAAATGTTTCATAAAGACCATGAGATATAAAATAAACCATTCAGATAAATAATATTAATGGAATGTTTAGACAATTTCCTACAATGGAATTATTAACATTAATGGATTTTATCATAGATGGAAAATCAATTTAAAAGTACGTTTAAAAACATATCTTGAGAAAAATGTCATTCTTTATAGAGAAATGATTTCTAAAACCTAAAAGTATTTGAAAAATATTTTCATTGAAAATAATCTGGAAATGTTAATACAGTATCTTGAAAAAAAAACCATCTTCCATGAAACTTATAAAAAATCTTGAAAACCATTTTAATGCCATTTTCCTTGAGAACTTATAAAAAATATTAAAACCCATTTAAACATAAATCATATTAAAGAATGATCGGAGATGCAACAAGTGAATTCCAAAAAATTTAATTATAATAATTGTAGAATACATTCTTAATTAGTATATTCAACATGAAAAATAAAAGAGTGGTGAAATTTTCATATATCTTATAGATATAAAAAGTGAGATAAAATACACTTACATTTTATCTCGATTCCCTTAATACTCAAACAAGATTTATGTATAATAAATTTAAGTTTATTATAAATATTTTAAAAAATAATCTTCATAAATATGATAACATGTATGTTTTGATTATGAATTAATATTACCTTCTTATTAACGATTTCATGTTTAGGTTACGCTATGGCTAATATTCTCTTTGTTTTTCATTTGTGTCTTAATTTGTTATATCATTGGTCATTATACCTATATCATGATTTATAGAATATAAAACATGATATAAATATATGTTTTACGCATTATATTTTTTATAATAATCTATATAAAATATAAGTATGAAATGGAATAAACTATTCGGGGAGACAGTTAGTCGAACGTATGCATTAACTCTATTTCAATTTCATTGTTGTCTGGGAAGAAAGAGTGTAAATGAAATAATAGTATATATATGTATATATATAGTTATTATAGTATCATTATTATATCATATATATAATATATGTTCACTAAACACATCCTTGATACATTCCATGCTGTTTTTCAACAAATCACATCGCTTTTAGGGGTGGTAGCCCATATTTACTCAAGTGAAAATATCATATTTAGACGAGATGGAAAGAATAATGATTTGTGTTGTAAAATAATTATAGAAGATTAAAGACATTATAAATATCATAAATGTGATAAAAAAATTATTTTCCATCATAATTTCATCCACAAGAGATGGTAAATTATGAATGAACAATCATCATTTAGTGAGGTGGAAGTTCTTCATACACATAAATAATATGTTTTTTACCCATTAGATGGAAGGGTGTGTATGTGTAAATAGTAGTATTTATATAAAAAAAATTAAGTATATTGAGGATACTGGTGTTTTGGTATAATAATAGAATAAGCATAGGGGAGGGGATATAGAATGAAAATAAGATAAAGGGGATAGAGGGAGGATGTTAACTCTTCTTTGGGTAACAACTTTTGGTTTTCACTAAAGGTCTTCCTAGGATTTCATTCTACTTAAATGGTGGAATAAAAGAGGAATGGATGAGTTTTGGGGATATATTTGAAATGATCATGGATAGATGTAAGTTTCATGATAGGTGTGTGTAATTGGGAGGAGATGAGTCCTTTTATAGTGGAGGTGGAGTGACACTCCAGTAATAATTTAGAAGAGGGAAACCCAAACAATGTTTTTTATTTAAAGTTGAAAAAATAATGGTAAAAAGTTTATAAAATGGGGGATACAGTATAAATGTGGACATAAAATAGATTTTTTAAAATTTTATTGGTTTTTTTTCTTCTTAAGGTTCTGGTTTAGTACCATATTAACCTTAATTTAACATTAATTGTTGTAATTTTTTTATTAACCTTCAATAATTGTTTTCTTCTAAAAAGAATATTTCACCTTATTAGAAATTATAAATTATGATTATTAAAAATATTAATTCCATTTAAAAAAAATTACAAACACAATGTTGTAGAAATTAATTTAAATATAATCCCACAGACCGGATGATAATGCAGGTTTTAAATGTTAAAAGGTTAAAAATTTTGTGATGTTTTTATAAGAAATTCCAATGTAAAATAGATTAAAATAAACAAAATTTGAATGATTTATTAAAAATTATTCTAATTAATATTTAAAACATTCTTAATATATAAATTATTTATATAAATAAATTAGATAAAAAAGTAGTTATGTGTTACATTTTATTATTTTACACTATTCATTAAAAAATGTAACTTCACAGAAAAATAACAAAAAAAGCACACTAACCTAATTTTTATTTATATATTTAAAAATGAAGTTTATTTTGACATATAAAATTTATAAAAGTTTCAAAATATAGATTTAATATAGGTTCTCCATCAAAACACGGTAAAAGTACCTAAACAAAAATATAGATTTTTATGTGTAAAAATGGGTGGGTTCTTATGTTATTCCTATTGAATTTATTAGATTAATATAAAAAACATGTGATTGAATATAATACATTAATATATATATATATATATATTACATTATTATATCTCACTAATTTAAATTATTTTAATATATACGATTAATACTACTTTGTGAGCATAAAAAAAGTTTTCTATAAAAATATTCCATATATATTTGATAGGTTCATTATAACTAAATAATTATTTTTTATTTCTATAAACCATTGGTTATAATAAATTAGTTAGTAATATTCATACAATATTAGTTCATGGCTTCATTAATACTTAATATATAGTATTTTAATATTACTTTTGTTTGGTAAAACGTGGTGTTGTGTTTAGTGTACACCAAATCGATTTTGTGTGAAAAGAATGTATTAATTAGGGAATTGAGAAACATAAATGAGAATTAATTCATTAATATATTGGTCCATAAAGACAGAAGATGTTATAATTTGGATCATCCAATACTTGATCATAAAAGAGTTTTCTTTCTAAAGCATAATAATTTTTTCCCTTGATAGGAAATGCGCATTACACCGTGGAATAGTTATCAAGATTATTGTACTACTTTTTTTAAATATGATTAATTTTTCTCATAGATAAGGATATGTTATATATTTTCATTTTAATCTATAAACATTGATGATCCTTAGTTTTAGGGGAGTTATTTTTATAGTGAACGTGGTTATAGTTTCTTAACATTAGATAAATTTCTGAAGTATGACATATAGTCATTTGGGAAGAGTTAAAATCATATACAACATATTATGAGTATTTTAAAATGATAAAATATTATAATTATTGTTTAAACTTCCTTTACATATAGAAAATGTTTTCAAAAAAATGCTCTAAATCAAAACCATTATGTGAATCCATTATCCACATCATCGATTGTGCTGATGTAAATCACTTTATAGTGAATGTATCTATGGTAATATTTTAATGTTTGAGGAATGTTTTAGAGTCGAGTGAGAATCTATAAAGACTATATAATGTGTTATATTCTCAGATTAATTATTGTATTCATATAATATTTGAAAATTTATTAGAAAATTATTTTTGTTTCTCTAATTCTCTATTTATATTTAGTTCAAGGTTATTGAAGGCTATAAAGAACTTTGAATCCTACCTAATCCCTAGGATATTAATAAAACTGAGGTTTTTTTAAGAAAAATTAATATTTTTATTTCATAAAGGGAATATTTATTCAAATCACATAGAATAGACTGGACTCATCATATTCAATCAATGTAGAGGCATGATCATTTTTTATCATCAATTATTTTTTTAAATTATACATTAAGGGTAGTGAAAGCTTCTTAAAACATATAGTAAAGTTAAAAATAAGAACATAATAGGGTAGATAGTCCTTCATAAGAATTATATTTATGGACTTTTAAATGTAGTATTATAATTCCTACCCCAAATTCAAAGTGATTAACTATGTACAAATATATTCTTGAGTAACTAAATAATAATCCTTCTCTAGTAATTTTTCTTGGTTTTTTAGAATTTTTTCGCAACTCTATAATAAACCACCCTTAGAGATACTCATAAAACATATCATAATGATTCTTAATATCAAAATCTTAATAAATATACACATTTCTTGTAAAAGGTTCTAGTTTGAAGGCCCCTTACATAATTACCATCAAATCATGATAAACAACCAAGACTTATTGATCTACATGGTTAAGGATTATTAACTCCAACATCATTATTTTTAGAGGTGTGTTATTTATTTATATTATATTAAATAAAAATGATGGATTTGATCTTATATTAAGTGAGTTTAATTAGTATGTTTTCACTATGTAGGTATAATATTTATCCCCACCAAATATTATTAATGTTATCAAATAAACATATATATAATATTGATTGATGATCAAGAAAATAAAGATTCTAGACAAATGAGTTTTCTAGAAGAAAACTTTGTATATATAAAACTATCATATTTCAAGGAAATTAATCAAAATATACAATGGTTTATCATCTATATCATAGAATATTTAAATTTTTTAAAAAATTTCATGGATTAAGAAAATAATTTGAAAAAATTACATTTCAAGGAAACACCATAAAAATATATTATCTATATCAGGATTTTAGCTAACAAATATCATGGTTCATTTGGGAATAATATTTATTAATGAAAATTATGATATGGAATAATAAAACAACCTATTTTTTAATAAATTATTAATTTTAAGGGATTTTACTAATGTGCTTTTAAAACACAATATTTTTTTTTGAAGATGTGATCTGGGTTTAATGTGAATTTACATGGTATATTAATTTATAAAGTGTTACAAATTTTAAATTAAATCTAAATACAAGGAAAATTATATTTTCTATAAAATTGTTATAAATAGTAATTTGAGTTATCCATATTAAAATGACTTAGGAAGAAAATTTATTTAATCAAAAATAGATTTCTATTATTTAAAGAAATTTCAAATATATATTATTAATCTAATTTAAATTTATTATAGTATTAATATGTAGTTTTATAATATTAATGAGCATAAATATTTTATATTTCACATGGAATAATATATTTTAATATATATTAGTTCATATAAATTTCATGTAAATTATGAAATAGAATGTATCTTTATTTATAATATAAATGTTGTATTTTTCTATTTATGTGTTATTGGATGTCCACAAAATATGGTGAAATTATAAAATTTTTAGAAATTATTTGTTTACAAAATATTTATATATTTTTACATCTTATCTATGTAAATAATTTTTTATATATTTAGTTAAATAATACTTGTTTTTATTCATTTAAATAATGTTTTTATTCTATGAATAAATGTATACTTTTTTAACATGTTTTAATAGATTCTTAAAAAATGATAGTATATACATATAAAGAGATTCATGCTATATAAAAATATGATTTTTGTCACATCATTGAAAGTGTTTCATATAATTTATACATTAATGAAATTAGATATGTGTAGATGTAATAAACAATTAATTTAGTTAGGAAACCCAAATCATGAGTTGTGTAAGGTGTTATAAATTAATATTTTTTAAGAATACTAATTTGGTTGAAGTTAAAGGACATAGAAACTAAATAATTAAATGCAAGAATACTTGTTTGGTCAATTCATATGGTGGATTAGAGAAAGGACTTGTTCACTCATCTATCCAAGATTCATATATGATATAATTGACCTGATGACCTAACTAACTAGCTCTTTAATTATAAAAATGTTTGAATGAATCAATGATTAATGATGTATGTATTTTTACCTCAAATATTTGTTATGAAAATTATAAAAGAGGTCAAAATTTTACATTGAAAAACTTTTAATAAATTTCATTACTAAATGATTATAAATAATTTACCCTTGGATTTAGATAAAATTATATTATGTTTTTTTCAATATAAATTTACTCAACATGTACTAGATAATAATTAATTAGTTTCCATTGAACATGAAAATGAGATATTTTTCAAGTTGTAAAAGGAAATATGAAAACTAACCATGCATAAATTTTGAATAATGATTGATGAATGTTCTCCTTCCCTTCAAGAACTTATTTATAGAGATTAAAAATGTATCCCATATATCATGTACATATAGATATAATATTCATGTCAAAAATATTTAATGAAGTTGGAAGTACTATATACAATTTATGGGTACTGATTTTGGAAAAATCTAGTCGATGGGGAGATTAAATTTTACATCGTGATCGAAGGAAATTCTAGTTGTTGCTGGATAATATAAACTTGAGTTATTTTTCATGGGATTTGATGATTTAAATTATTAATATTAGTTTAATGGAAGTTTATAATGGGTAATATATTGGTTGAAATATTGATGAATATGTGATCATTGAATAATCATTTATGATTATTGAATATTCGATAAAAGTCTTTATAAAAAAGATAAATGAGTTTAAAATTAATTCAATAATTCCAAAAATTAAGTAAATATATTATATGGATTTTGGAAATGACTGAGAAGGCATTGAGTCACTTTGAATAATTCATTAATTCATTTAAAGAAGTCTATAGTTTAGATTTTGGGTTGGAAAAAAGATAATGTCCAGGAGTTTATGACTTTTTTAATTATTGTATGAAATTACCCAACTGAAATATTTTAGTGTATAAACTTAATGGAGATCACATTACTCCATTGAGCTTCAGGAATCTATCATATGACTTCATTAAATTACTTTGCGTTGTAAGACATTGATTGTATGACTTTAGGCAGATCTTCCAAGCTTCACATTGATTTCATCACAACTATATATATTCAAAAGTCTAATGAATGAAAAATGGTATGAATCTAGATTTTAAAACTGATAATTATTGGTCTTTGTGAGAACATATAATAGTAGATTCTGTATGACTTCAATTTTATAACAAATTAACAAGATCAGGGAATGTCAATTAAAAATCAGAGAAAATGCGACTTCTATAAAGCCATAAAGGTTTAGAGTTGGATATTATATCTTTTTAAATTCATATAACATTTTCTCATATGAATTATAGTTTCAATGGATCTTACTAATTTAGAATTAGATATATTTCAGTAAATTTTATACTTAAAATTCATGTTTCCATATATAAGATTTTGAAAATGAAATGATATTTTTAAATGATACAAGAATTGTTCAACCATGGTAAAAACAACATGGATATATATAAATAAATACTCTTTGCATTAGAAAGTGATATTTAAGGATTTTATAAGGATGATAAATTTCTGGATTAGTTCTACATTATTTTAAGTAGTTGAGAAAAAAATTATAATTTTCATGAATAAAGAAATCATTATTGTGTTAAAGCTGAAGATGTTTATTGGAATATTAGAAATTTATGATGTGACGTTCTATAAAAAATGGAATATAGTGATTAAAATCTATAAATTGTTTTTATATCCAAACATAGTAGAATGACATTTTTCATGAGTATATATCATGATGAAAAGAAATATTCAACACCGTAAGCTACAATTGATCGTTATTTTTTATACAGCCTGCAAAGAAAGATGAAAGTGTGGATTTTTAATGGAGTGTCTCAAGGAAAATGATTACCCAAGTAAACTGTTGAATAAAAATAAACATTATGCAATAATTTTAGGTATAGTAATAAATGGTAATTTTTCAATATCAATTTTTTTGAAATAGAAGATCATGGGAACCTAAAATTATGCATTTTTTATTTTTTATTTTTTATTCTAACTAAAGAGATATCAAATTATGTCATTTAAGTATATTTAAAATTAAATTATATGTTTTATATATCCACATATACACATTATAAAATTAGGAAAGAATGAAAATAATTCACAAATTTTATTTTTCAGGTGTTTTGAGTTAACTGATAGAATTGAATATATCAAAGAAGAAGTAAGAAAAGAAGAAATACAATTTAGAATAAAAGATTTATACCAATGATGAATCTTGAGAAGGATCTAGTACCTACTATTATATAAAAGGTATAAGATTGTGAACCTTTGTTGCAGTTTCACACAAATATAGTTTCAAATATTAAGATAATGTAGTAATAGTAGAGTGTAAAAACCATACTTATAGTTAGATAAAATGAGGAAGAAGAGATAAGGATTAGTGCATGATTCTGATCTGTAGAGGGATGTGATAGATTAGTATTCTTGATCTATTATAATTGATAAGGTCAATAATAATATTCTAGAGTTTATTTGAATCTATACAAAAATTACCAGAGAAAGAGTTGTAACATGTATTCTTAAATATCAACATTAGGTCGGACAAATAATGTGGAGGAAGTGGGCACCTTATTTTGATGTAGTGACATACTATGAATCAGTACAAACATACATAATGAGGAAATAAGTTTGGAAAAATAGTTTGGGATACCATATTTATGATATTTTAAGGGATACATCATTAGTTTAACAGTGTAATATGGTGTTCATGGGTACGAGTAAAAATTTCCTATAACACCACTTGTGATTATAATAATTTTTTGGGGAAGAATTTGTGATTTTGACATACTAATCATCATAATGTGTGGGATTCCTAGGGTGTATAAAACCATAAAAAACATGTTCCACTTATATATATATATATATATATATATATTATAATGGTGTTTTATAGGTTAAACCAGACAAGATACAATATTCATAACATGAAAGAAAGGATAAAATTTCAAAAGGATTTTCATGGTTGTTGAAATTTTTAAAAATGTGTAAAATTTAAAAACGTGTAATTCACCTTCACTCTTAGTTGTTTCTACGTAGATACACTATGAATTATAATTGGTATTTGGGTGAGGTTACCTTTGATTTGAATAATTTTATATATTTAAACTTGAATAAGATTTAATTTTTTTAAAGAATCACCTCAGAAAGTGATTATGGTTCTCATTATTATGTCACATTAAGGTGTTTATATACATATTTTCATACACCAATAGACATTATAGTGAAAATTAATAACTGGAAATAGATAATGATTTTGTGGAAAAATCATTGGCATAGATGAAAAGTTGCTACAACACCCTCACAAGTATTATAAAAGTCAAAGAATAAATAGGCTTACTTTATAATAAAATATTATTTCATACTGATTAGAAATTGAAAAGATCCATATGTAGAAATAATCTTTTATTTGAATGGATATAAAGGAAGAGATTTATATTATTAAAAAAAATCATAATGTCTAATTGGATGTCAAATTAATCCAATTAAAATCATATAAAATTGGGAGAAAGAGGATGAAAATTATTTTCAATAGGCCAATATAAAACATGAGCATCAGTTGAAGAAGTTGAACAATGATTGCGAAACAAGGGTAAAATCACTTGAATACCAGTAATATATTCTTATCATAATGTTTCATGATTTATATGTAAAGATAGGAAATCTATAAATCATCCTAGATGGAACTTTATAGCCTATTCAGAAAACTATTACTTCCAAATAGAAATTAAAAGTGAGTCTTTCATCAAACAATACCCAAAATGGTGGATTAATTATAATGAGAATTAATTGTTAATATTAAACCTAAAACACATTAAAAAATGTATCTCATAACTCATCTAAATTACCTTGTACTATATATATTTAAGTCTCTAGTGAATATTTCTATACATAAAATATTAATATTGATAGAAAAAAATTATAAAAAACCCACCAGCATGTGAAGTGTCTATATGAGTAAATATATTATAAAAATCTCCCATATATAATCATAAATAGTGATTTATAAGGGTAAAAAAATTTTGGTATGTATTTAATAAAATATGGATATTTTTCACCAGAAGAAAAAATATTGTTTCCTTTCTGATCATATTGGTGTTTCAAGAATCTTTTCTTACATAAATTCGTTAATATTCTAAAATATTGATATGAAATTTTTTTATAGGTATGAAGGCAATGAGAGTAGAGTTGAAATATAAAATAATCCTACCAGAGTGATGCAGAAAAATAGGAAAGGAGATATCAGTCCATGTATAAAAAATTTGAGTGATTTGGAAATTTTTATGAGTTGTACAACATTGGTGGTCACTTTTATAATGAATACCGGTAACACCAAATAAAGTATCATTCATATACTAATGAATGGAAATCATGAAAATTGTCTAAGAAATAGGTAATGTTGGAATGTTTTCGTGGCTCATGATGTAAATCTTCAAAAAAAAAAAACTACCTAACCAAATGCTACAAAAAAGATAGTGAAGAAAGATGAAAAGGATGTCAGAGTTGACACAAAAAGATGTTTATATAGTATAAAAAGTGTACATATCATAGTATATTTAAAAATGACTATTAATTTCAAAGTTAAAGTGATATTACTAAATTAAAAAATTGAATTCATCCAAAAGAAATAAATAAATTGGAATAATGTTTTCCACTCCATGTGAAGAGAATGAGAAGCTATATAGAAAGGGTATCTCAAAGGTTCTCAAATAGGAGTGTGGAAGGTTAAAATTGGTGGGACCCATTGTTGTTAGATATATGAATATCCCTCCCAGACAAATGATTAATGAAGGGAAAGAAAAATTGAATTTTAGTGCTAAACTGATTGGTGTTAGAATGGAATACACACTAAAAGAAAAGGATGATCACACGACAACATATTTTTAATCCGAAGGTCTCACTTGTTAAAAGGGGTTAAGAAATTATAGAAATTGTAATAGAAGAACATATTTCTAGTTTTTTTCGTGAAAAAATCATATCCAAGAAAAATAAAATTTGAAATCTAGGATAATATAATGATTTAAAAATGTGAACTGATTTGGAAACACTATGAGTAAGAAAACAAGATGAGATATAGGAATTTTGGTCCTTTAAATAATGCAGCAACTGATTTCCGGAATTTTTCTTTGCGTGATTTCATAAATAGAATATGTGGTTAATGATGCATCATATTTCCATATTTATCTAGTTGTGATCAAATTATTGGAATCAATGTTGAAGATATTTGAAGAGTATTTTCACACAGGGAGATAGAAAAATGGGTAATGCTACTAAGAATATATTTATTTTTTATTAATCATTAATTTGGGATAATCTTTTCAATATCTATAATATTGGTACATTATTTTCATTCTACCATCACTACTTTAACTTTTATAAATTATGTTGATCGTGGGGTGATTATCTACTCACATTGGGAATATATTCACTATAAATTAAATTATCTGATGTGTGTGTTCATGTGAGGTGATTTTTTTAAAATAATTAAAATATGTTTAGATATAATATAATAAAGGAAATTCATATGTGGTATCATATTGAAGTTAGTGTATAGACAATGTTATATTTTAAACATTTCACTAGTATTTTTTGTAAGGTTTTTCCCATGTAGACTTATATTTAACGGTTTAATTGAACCTTTATATGTTAAATATTATGCCACAATTCTCTTACAGAATTGATGGAGATTTTAGAAATAGAATAAATAAATGGGATAAAAGGAGTTTCATAACATTTAAATAATTAGTTAGAGATGAGAAGAATCTTTACAATATTAAAGAAAATTTTAATATTCTTTGAATTATTTTCAATTAGGGGGACAAATGTGGCATTAAATCTAGATGGAAAATTTAGAATTGATAAAAATACAAAGGGAGACATTGATATTCCCTTTTATTTAAAAAAATTTTGTTTTATGTTTTATAAAAATATAGTAAACCAATTCATTCTAGATAAGATTAAGTGTCTTCCATAGAACACGAAAATGAGATCTAACTGATGTTGGAAATTGAATATATAAGGATTCCCATTAAAACATGAGTAACGAAGACTGATATTGTTTTTCCCATTTAGAACGTATATGGATTTATTTAAAGGAAAAACAATACCTATGATGATTCAATAGTAGATATTTATGTATTTTTCATGTACTCATGTTTGAAGTACAATCTATATTAGTTGAAAAGTTATTTTAGAAGAAGCCTGTATGTGGGTGGATTAAAGTATCATTCTTAACAGAAGGAAATAATAGATAATTATAAAAAAACCATCCTTGAGATATTTATCATTAATGATACTAATGTATGTGATTTATATATCATTAACAATTATTTATAAAGTCTGAAATGTAGGAGGTGGTGTTCGGGAAGCAATAACCTTAAAATAATCCATTATGAGTATTTAATATGACACAAAAATCATTACATTCAAGACAAATGAGTTTAAAATTATTTCATAAAATAATAAAATTGAATGTATTTATTCAGAGGCATTTTTAAATGATTGAAAATGGATAGAGACACTTTGAATAACCCCTCATTTCATTTTGAAAAGTTTTCAATTTTGGGAAAGAGCTGGATGAATGAAATAAATTATATAGAATTAAAATTTCCCTATATATTTTATTAATTTTCCAAATCATATAAAATATGTATATGATTTTAATAAATGTATTTACTTCTGATCATATGACTTCATAAATCTTTAACCTTTTATAACTTTAATTCTTTATATGACTTTGTGTCATAATACTTCCATCATACAGCTTATTGAAGATTGTCATACTGCAACACATGACTTCACTAAAACTATTAGAATTACAATGAATTAATAATATAATAGCATATGAATATAGATTTTGAATTTGATATGGATAAAATATTTATAGATCATATGAAATTGGTATTTTTATTATAGGTAATTCTTATTAAATTATGCGTGCATCACTTCAAATTCATTATTAAAATTTCTATATAAAACCCATAACATTTCTGAGTTGGACTGTATGCATTTTGGGACTTCATAAGTCTCTAAATTTATAATAAATATTGTCTTTATGGATCATATTCCTTTATAAATAGATAAATTTAATGAAATTACACACTAGAAATTTCAGTATTCTGATTTAAGAATTTGATGCGGAAATGAAATTTTGGATGATGAAAAACCTATTTAATCATGACGAAAATATCATTTATATTTTTAAATCCATGATCCATGTTTGGGACTATAATATTAATTTTTATAATAATGAATATCATTTTTGGGAATATTTTTTATAAATTCATAAGATCTAAAAGAATTTATTCATTTTTGAAAAATAATGCAGACATATTTGAGTTAAATATCAAGATGTGAATGAGAGATTATATATATTATAAAGAAATATATATGATAAAGATGAAATATGTGTTGAGATACAAAATATTTTAAACATATCCAATCATGGAGGTTGTATTGTTTTCATTTATATCTCTCACACTACAAAGATGGTTCCAATCTCAAATCATCTATTAATATGTAATTTTTATACAGCCTAGGAAGAAGATGTAAGTGAAAAATTTTGTGGAGTGTATTCAGTAAGAATAATACTTGATCCTATTATAGAATAAAAATAATATTTATCTTGCCTTGAGTGGTGTAATAATTAAGGGTATTTTTAATATACTTTGTTTTGAAAATTGAGATCATGGTAACCTAAAATTAGGTACTCTATAATAAAAAATTTTCGATGTAAGGTTAAACATTCTAAAATAATTTCATTTATCAATATTAAAAATGAAAGGATATATTTAATGTATCCACACATGCACATTAAAAAAATGAAATAATGAAAATAAGTTGTTATATTTTCTTCTAGTTTGGTTATGTGAGTTTTCTATGAAAACTGAAGCTATCAAAGTACAATGGTAAGAGTAACTTTTATTAAATTATTTCTCTCATGGATGAAATATTATGATGAGTTATTTCAGGCTATAACTCATAATTTAGATGAATTTTAACTTGATATTAATATATAAACAAATATGGTTTCAAAGATAAATTATTAGTTTAGTGTGTCAGGCTTTTAACTTTTCAAATACATTCGAGGATGGAAAAAAATGAGATGTTCAAAAATATGAGGTTGAGAGAGATGTATTGATTTTTTATAGTAGATTTTAGTTTAGAGAAGTTTATCATTAAGAAGGATATAAATCTATTTCATGATGAACTACATGGATATAAATTTATTATCAGAGACAATGTTGTAACATGTGCTTTTGAAGATATACATTTAGTAAATGACTTTAAGGTGATTAAACTACTCTATCCATTCGATAAAATGAAATTCTATACATCAGTACTAATTGAATTCAAGAATAAATATATTTTTAATGAAATAGTATGATGCTATATTGATGTGTCATTGTGGGATACATCATTTATTTACTAGAGTAATATTATAAACCCAAACCTTTGAAATAAGGTGTGAGTTGTTTAGGATAAAAACATCCCATAACTACTCTATCATTTATAATAATATTTTAGTGGAGAATCCAATGTTTAGAACACCAAGAAAGGTAAGGAGTATACTTCTTAAGAGGTTCCTAAACTTGTAAAAACAAATTTAATAATTTAATAATTTATCAATATTGTATATCAGTGTTTTATAAGATAAATAATATAAATATCCAATAGTGTTATATAACATAAGAGGATCAATGTCAAAAAAGTTTTAATGGTTGAATGAAATATTTTAAATAATGTAAAATCAGATAAAAACTTATTCTCCCCACATATTAAATGTATCTATATATTTCAACTAAGTCATAAAATAATTCATGATGCTTTTATATAAAAAACCGTTAGTTATAGATAATGATAAATAATAATCATAAAAATTTAAATGTAGATCTACTATAAAAGATATAAACATAATGGTTAAAACAATTTACGAAAGTGTAGGAACATGAAGAGTTATCTTTCAGGAAGAAATAATATATCTGTAAGAAAAAAAACTTTGTAACAAATAACTTAATAGCAAAGAATATGAATGATTCAATTTATGTCTCCCCTCCTATGCATCTATCCAACAAAACAATGTTACAAAAGAAACATAATAAGATAGTTACATTCAATATGATATATATCCTAAAAATAGAAATGTGAATAAAAATCATGGAATGATATATATGAGGATTAAATGAAATTTCATATAAGTAAACTGACTAAAAGAATACCATCCTCTACACATGTTTTCAATATAACTTCTTATTCAATAAATTAGAGATAATTGAGTTAAATTTAAGGGTATATGTGCCTATTGAATTCAATTTAAAATATATTTTTTAAATTATTGTGATAATTTTGGTATAATTTTGATTTGAATGTGTAACATCCCAGGTAAATAATGATTATGAATTTTTTATATTTATTAATTTTTGAATTAAATATTAATTTTACTTTTAAAGGGTTGCTATGTTCGATAGCATACCTGATACGCAAAAACGGGTTTCTATGAAATATTACGTTGCACACTAATAATATATTATTATTTTAAACAGTAGTTAACTCCTAGCCATTGTAATGGCGTGAATGAATGAAAATAACTACAATATGATTATACATGATTGTTAAATATATTTACATTTATCCAATAAAAGTTAGAGGCTTAAAATTTGAATGAATCTAATTTTATGCATAATTTACATTAAAAGACCGATTTATCGCCTTTTAATGGAGAACCCATTTTAAATTTAGTTTTGGTCACTTTAATACATTATATGTCACCAAATAAAATCATTATTTAGAATGGGGACATTAAAATTTACTTTGTGTAAATATTTGGAATTTTTTTGATAATGTTCATTTTTTTATGAATAGTGAAAAATATTGTATTTTAATTCAAAAGTGCCTTTAAATATAATTTATTTATATGGTTTGATTATCTCTTTAATTGGTTTTAAAGTGAAAATAAAATATATTTTTACCATTTAATCCAATGTTGTTCACTGGAATTAATTTCACTTTGAAATTGGACATAAACAAGTTTCAATCTTTTGATAGTTATTGTTTCTTAAAAACACGCTATTTGTTTTGATAACGAGAATTAATTTTAAAAATAATTAATGCCACTTCTATATTTTGAATTTGAAAAAATAGAAATATTTTTTGAATTCAGAATATCAAATATATCTTTGATTTAATTTTTGGTATTTTTCTGAAAAACATCATTTTTTGATAAATAGTGAAACCACTTAGTGGTAGTTAAAAAAATGATTTTTTCATTTAAATGAAATTTTAACACTTATATGAATGGAATTTCGAAAATCCCACATAAATTGTTGTTATAAAGAAGTAAATGTGGTTCAATAAGATGAAAATATTTTTTGGTCAATAGTAACTTTTGACTTTTATTTACCACGGTTAAAGGTAAATAAGGTAATTCAAGGTAAAAACAATATTTTAATAATTCCAAATTACCTTAAAACTTCTCCAAACCTTATTGGTTGAGTCATTTACGAACATGGTCATGTTTGGGTCGATTTTGGGACCCCATTGAGCCACTTGGGAGTGATAATGACAATTTAGATTAATTAACTTAACGTAAAGGCAAAACTGACAAAAGCAAATATATTTTAGTAAATTAATTTTTATATGTTGTTATAGAGGTCATATTTTCTACAATAAATATTATTTAGAAATATAAATATATTTCCTAAATTATAGAATTTTTTATAATTTTTTAGACATCAAATAATTTAAATTATTTATGACACAATAATGATGCAGTGTTTACCTAATTAATAAATCATTTAAATAAATAAGATTATAATGATTAAAATATTATCCAAAACCTGTAAAATACCTATTGGATTATTCCATTTCGACCTTGAGTCATTTTATCATTGACTATAATTACTTTTTGTCCTTTAGAAACCGAATATCAATATATAATAAAATAATGTTTTCACTTTCCTAAAGAGCCCCTCCTCTCCCTTATAAAAGGATACCACTTCTAACCAATTCTACACACCTCTCAAGCCTTTTAGATCTTCTAAAAACTGCCCTTTTAATCTCCTTAAACCACTATACTCCTCCTAGACTCCTTAAATTAGGAAGAAGGCACTTCAAGAAGTCCTTTGGTTCAAACCAAAGGAAGTTACCCAAATTAAAGGTAACAGTTTCTCTTAATTTGTTTTCTTTTTATTTTACTTCTCCAACCGCTAAACTATTTTATTAATTTCTTTTATAACAAAACCAGTATCCTAAATATACTATTATGTTGTTATGATATGGATTCAAACTATACTTACACACACCTCCATCTAATGGATGAAAAACATAATGTTTATTTGGATGGCAAACTAACACCTCACAAAACGATGATTGTTCAAATATCTCCAACCACCTCTCATGGTTTCCATTGTGATGGAAATATATTTATATATGATATATATGATATTTATTTTTTCTTAATTCTTCTATATTTTCCATTTATAGGATGCCTTTATGGTTTCCATAGTGGGTAAATACGATAATCTCATTTGAGGAAGCGCGGACTACCGCCCCCTCAAAGTGATGTGACTAGTTAATGCCCTATGTGGGATGGATAAATGATAGAGTTAATTATATTATATATGATATTATACTGTAATTATAATATAACTATGTATCATTATGTTTTAATTCCCTTAAAATAATAAACAGAAATGAAAGTAGTGTTCACCCGTACGTACGACTTACCTTCTCCATGAACGGTTCATTTCATTTCATTCCTCTAAATGTTATGTACTATTATAAATACAAGTATATACTGGATATATATGATATATATGATATATAAATCATGAATATCATTCTGGATATAATGAAACTTTTACCACATAAACAACATGTAATTAGAATAAGTCTATTTTTGACTCAAGTACCAAATATCGACAAAATGAACATTATTAACTTAAATGATTACATAATGTTTATAACAAGGTAATAAGTGATATAAAAGGAATAATATACTTGAAAAAGGTTCTTATGAAAGTATAAATTAACTTTAGTTTATTATTTCAGGATATTAAAGGACAATCGAGTCAAGTCGGACATGAGGTAAGGAATTTTCTTATCTCATTTTTAATTCCGTGAGATTTCCATTGTCCACCACTTATTCATTTCATGTGTTGAATTGTGTACTTAAATTTGATATATATTATCCTGATTCTCATTATATTCATGGTATTTTGTGATTCATTTTATGGTTATTAACTTTTGTTCATACGACTCGGTTGATTACAACTTGGTAAAGGGTTTCATCTCACTTTTTATTCCCGTGAGATTCGTGCTATATTTTCCATTATTTCATGTTGTGTGGTGTATGTACTGAAAATGATTGTACTATTTCTATAATATACTTTCATTTATGAGTATTTACATCTTTATTTTATGATCCTTCTTTCATGTGGCATATGTTTTGTAAGTTACCAAATCAGTAAGGGAATCTTTCACCCTCCCCTTTTTAAAAGACTTCTTTTTTTATGTATTTTAATTTACATATTATTATGTTGGGATATGTTATTCTATATCCTTATTGATGTAAAATTTATTTACATGTGATGAGATACCCTTTTTATCTCATCAACTCATTTTTCTAATTTTAAAGTGACGTCGTTAGGCTGTCCAATTTTTGCAAGGGAACTTCTTAACCCAATTTCAATTCATTGGGTTCAAATTGTACTTCTTGAATATGTGTGAATGACCTATGATTGTTTTACACATAATATATACTTATATTGGATGTATTTATATTTTTCACACATAATTATGTGATTGATTTATCCTTAATTTAAGGATACCATCTTTATAAGGGATTTCATCTCAATTTACATTTCCATTGAGACTTCATTGTTGTTATGAACCAATTCACTCTTATATGGTGTATATATTGTAATTTGACATATTATATCATGAATTACTTTATACTCATGTTATTATATAGTTATGATTAAATTTTATTCCTCAATTATTTGTATTTAAGTGTCTATATTTTTGTTAAAAAAACTCTTTAACTAAAATATCGTTTTAAATGTTTTAAAGATTTATTCTTATAAATTTTTCCCATTATTTTCCATGTTTTCAAAATGGGTTTTAGAATTTATTTATATGGACATTAATGTTTCCAAATTATAATTCATGTAAAACCTTCCAAGTGGTATGGGACACAATAATTCAAAAATTTATTTTTAAATGGTTTTGAAAATGATTTAATAAAACATTGTTTATTTCAATATCTTGATTTGATATACTGGAATGTGGAAATGTTATATTTACATTATAAATGTGTTATGGTTTTTGGGCATTGTTTACGTATACGGGTGGTTCCGTGATAGGCCTCGGGTGGGTGAGCCTGAGATAGCTCTCCAATGCATTGGGTAACATGACAGAGGTGAATATGATGTTTCTCCTAAGAGATTTAGGGAATATACCCTAATGAGTATTCCAAGTGTAACTCCCTATGTAGCTGTGATAACTACAATGTAAGTTTGATATGGATGCCATGATTATTCTTTATGATTTATGATTTTTTTGAGTTATTCATAAATCTTATGATTTCATAATGTATGTTATGATTGAAAATTATGGTTTCATGGATTTGTATTTATTGTTGGGATAATGTTTTCCTTCCTTATTTTATAACACTTAGAGAAATTTTTATGCTCATCCCAAGTTTTTGAAATGTTTTCCACATGAATTAAATATTAATAGGTTCATGGATGGGATCAAGTAAGAGTCATGCCCTTTAAAACATGGAACTTTACATGTGTCTTTCTAAGAGTTTTTATTTTATGAAAAAATGGATACTGAGTAGTAGTGTCTACTTGTAATATTCAGGTTTTTATGTAATAGTTATGGCCTAATTCTCTAAAACTCTAAACCTAAAAAGACCCTTAATGTGAATTATTCATTTAATTAATGATTATGAAGTGTTTAAGGACGGGTCCTTAAAGTTGGTATCAGAGGTCGGCTTAGATAACTTTAGAGGTTTGGGAATTATTTAAGCATAAGTGACATTACCATAATTGTTAGGATTTCAGAAAGAGTCATAGTTTTTTTAGACAAAGTAAATGAGTTTAAGATAACATGAATAAGTATATCTTAGTGTTTACTCTCCTCATAAGATACTATATGATGATTTTACTGATATACTTACACTAACTTTTTGGTTTTAGTAAATGACTAGATCTAGTAGGCACCAAAGTAACAGTGGATGTGAAAAAACTGTGACGGTTTTCTGAATGAGCAACTGAATGATATGGGTGCTGCAAGGAGAACACTTGTGGTTATTCTCAACCAACTATATGGAGTCATGATTGACCACCTAAACCTTAGTGATCATTATAAGGAATCATATATGTGAGAAACATATCCCTATAGAAGTTCAGGTAATAATCATAAAGGTATGTGTGTTCAAAAACCTATGTGTCAATGATGTGGAAAGAAACACCTAGGAAAATGTTTTAAAGGGACAGAAATATGATATAGATTTTGAAATGAAGGTTATAAAGCAAGAACCATCCATGGAAAAAGGAAACATCTAGTTGACTCTAGGAAAGGGAAAGAAGTCCTTTCCTAGGGATCAATTGAGTGTTTTAAATGTGGTGTGCATGGTCATTATGAAAACACATGTCCTACAGAGATGTTTTGGGAATGTGATCCCCAGGATCATACAAATATTCATTTACCAACACCTAATGCCATTCCGATTGAGGATGAAGAAACTAACAATGACCAATAAAAGGTATGGATTATTTCTTAACATATGTTTTCCTATTATTGAAATCTTAGGATATGATTCTTGATTTTGTTTGTAGGAAAGAATTATTTCAGAATAAGTTGTAAAGGAATGGTTAATGGATCATGAATAATGTTGAATTAGTAAGAAGTCAACATATATAGGATTCAAAAGTTTTGGTAGAATTTAGGATGGTAAAATGCTTTAAAGTATTAAGGATCTTCTGATGATGGGATTAAATTAGAAGACTTTTTATAGTATGTGTAACCATGATGTTTGATATATGAAAATTCTATTCAAGGAATAATTGTATTCTCTTTTGTGGATATAGTTATAAAGAACCATTTGGGTTTATATGATCCTTGAATTTGAGGCAATTATCGGTTAATACATTTTGGGATGCAAAACGAAAGTTATTAGATAACCTTTATTGTTATAATATGTTGTGGTTATTTTTGATGAATTTATCTCTTTTTGGGAATATTATAAAATTATGTAGTTTTTGAAAAGGGACAACATGCAAACCGTGTGACAACCCATCGTGTAGGACAAAGCTCTGGGAATTGAACCCACAACCAAAGTGCGACTGGTATTTATCACCTACCACTGGACTACGTGAAGTCCCTGGTTATTATCACTAATTATTTTTAGTTATATGATCTTATGAATCAGGAATATGTTGATTTTGGGTTATCTATGGAAATGATTAACCTGTCATGGAGGATATGAGATTAGGTTAATTACTTTTCATAATGAGACATTAAGAGTAACTGATGTTATTTGGAGATAAATGTAAAGATTTACCTTGGAAGACTATGTGATTAAATCCTTCCGAGATTTGGGTTTCAATCTTTGTTTGGATTACTTTGAAGAATTTTAAGGATAACTGTTTATTTAATGGTATTTCTTAAACCATGGGTTATTTTTGAAGAATTTTGGAGATTAAGAGTAGTATTTCTTTTTATAAAGTTTTATCCTTTTGGTGATTGTATGATATTGTACTAAAAAATTTAGTTTTTGTTGATGTCTAAATACAATGGAAATAGATAGTTCTCTTTTTGTGGATTATGTGATTCTATAGAAGAATATTCTTGTGCTTTGGATGTGACCAAGTCTTTTTGAATTCTCATCGTTTAGAGAAATGATTAGTTTTGGTAGAAACTTATTAAATGATGAAACTCTACTTGAAGGTAAGTATAATTCCTTATGTTTTTATTCTATGTAGAAGATGAATTCCTCAAAATTATGAAAAGGAACGGAAAAAAATGTTGTTGGTTTACGTTTCCTAGTAGGTAATCAAAGACCCTTTACACACATCATAAGGTTGTGATTTTCTCATGGTTAACTTGCTATTAATCATGTTTCCAATCACTCCCCATCAGAACATGATGATTTTTTCTCCTACATATCCATGTTTTCATGGAAACATAGAATGGGTTAACTCGGGCGACCATTGTACATCTCTTTCTTTCTTTTAAAGTGATAGTTTTACTGACACTTTTTTTTGATATGAGACTTTCAATAAAGTTTTGGAGCCCAAATTTTAAAATTACGAGGACGCAATTCCCAAAAGGGGGGAAGGATTTAACATCCCAGGTAAATAAATAATATGAATTTTTTATATTTATTAATTTTTTAATTAAATATTAATTTTACATAAAAAGGGTTGTTATGTTTGATAGCGTACCCGATATGCAACAAGAGGTTTCTTTGAAATATTACGTTGCACACTAATAATATATTATAATTTTAAACGGTAGTTAAATCCTAGCCATTGTATTTCCGTGAATGAACTAAACTAACTACAATATGATTATACATGTTTGTTAAATGTATTTAAATTTATCCAATAAAAGTTAGAGGCTTAAAATATGAATGAATCTAATTTTAAGCATAATTTACATTAAAAGGCCGATTTATCACCTTTTAATAGCGAACCATTTTTAAATCATGTTTTGGTCACTTTAATACATTCTATATGAACAAATAAAATTCTTCTTTAGAATGGGGACATCAAAATTTACTTTGTGTAAATATTTGGAATTTTTCTGATAAAGATCATTTTTAATGAATAGTTAAAAATATTATATTTTAATTCAAAAGTGCCTTTTAATATAATTTATTTATATGGCTAGATTATCTTTTTAATTTGTTATAAAATGAAATTAAAATATATTTTTACCATTTAATCCAATTTTGGTCATTGGAATTAATTACACTTTGAAATTGGACATAAACAAGTATCAATCTTTTGATAGTTATGGTTTCTTAAAAACATGCTATTTTTTTGATAGCGGGAATTAATTTTAAAATTAATTAATTCCACTTCTATGTTTTGAATATTGATAAATATAAATCATTTTTTAATTTGGAATATCAAATATAGATTAGGCTGAATTTTTGGTATTTTTCTTAAAAACATCAATTTTTGATGAATAGTGAAACCACTTAGTGGTAGTTAAAAAAACTGACTTTGTCATTTAAATGAAATTTTACCACTTCTGTGAATTGAATTTAAAAAATACAACATACATGGTTGTTATCAAGAAATAAAATTTGGTTCAATAAGACGAAAATAATTTTTGGTGAATAGTAACTTTTGACTTTTATTTACCATAGTTAATGGTAAATAAGGTATTTCATGGTAAAAAGAATATTATAATAATTCAAAATTACCATAACACTTGTCCAAACTATATTGGTTGATTCATTTATGACCATGGGAATCTTTGGGTCAATTTTAGGAACCCATTTAGCCACTTGGGAGTGATAATGATAATTTAGATTAATTAACTTAAAGTAAAGGCAAAAATGACAAAAGCAAATATATTTTAGTAAATTAATATTTATATGGTGTTATATAAGTCATATTTTTTACTATAAATATTATTTATAAATAAAAAAATATTTCCTACATGATATTTTTTTTTTATAATTATTTAGACATCAAATAATTTAAATTATTTATGACACAATAATCATGCAGTGTTTACCTCAATAATAAATCATTTAAATAAATAAGATTATAATGATTAAACTATTATACGAAACCTGTCCAATTCATATTGGATTATTTTATTTCAACCTTGATTTATCGTATCTTCGACTATAATGATTTTTGGACGATTAGAAGCTGAATATCAATATATAATAAAATAATGTTTTCACACTTTCCTAAAGAGGCCTTCCTCTCCCTTATAAAAGGAGAAAACTTCAAAACAATTACACACACCTCTCAAGCCTTTTGGCTCGTCCAAACTCTGCCCAATTAATCTCCCTACATCCCTCTTCTCCTCCTAGAATCTTTAACTTATGTAGAAGGCACTTCAAGAAGTCCTTTCGTTAAAAGCAAAGGGAGTTACCCAAATTAATGGTAACGACTTCTCTTAATTTGTTTTCTCTTATTTTAATTCTCCAACCCCTAAACTCTTTTATTCCTTTCTTTTGTAACAACAACAGTATCCTCAATATACTAGTATGTTGTTATGAGATGGATTCGAACTACACTTACACACACCTCCATCTAATGGATGAAGAACACAATGTTTCTGTGGATGGAAAACTAGCGCCTCATGAAACAATGATTGTTCAAATATCTCCAACCGCCTCTCATGGTGGCCATTATGATGGAAATGTATTTATATATGATATATATTATTTTTATGTTTTCTTTATGCTTCTATATTTTCTATTTATAGCACTCCTTTATGGTTTCCATAGTGGGTAAATACGATAATCTCATTTGAGGAAGTGCAGACAAACGCCCCCTCAAAGTGATGTGACTCATTAATTCATAATTTTGGATGTATAAAGGATAGAGTACATGTTATTATATACGATATTATAATTGAATTATAATATACCTATGTATATTTTTTTTAATTCCATTAGAATAATAAATTGAAATGAAAGTAGCGTTCATGCGTACGTACGACTTACCGTCTCCATGAACGATGCATTTCATTTCTTACCTATAAATGTTATGTACTATTATAAATACATGTATATAATAGATATATATATATGATATATATGATATCTAAATCATTAATATCATTCTGGATATAATGAACCTTTGACGACATGAACAAGATGTAATTATAAGAAGTCCATTTTTGACACAAGTACCAAATATCGACAAAACAAACATTATTAACTAAAATGATTACATAATGTTTATAACATGTTAATAAGGGATATAAAAGGAATAATAAACTTGAAAAAGGTTAG
This sequence comes from Viscum album, assembly GCA_963277665.1. Taxonomy (NCBI): domain Eukaryota; kingdom Viridiplantae; phylum Streptophyta; class Magnoliopsida; order Santalales; family Viscaceae; genus Viscum; species Viscum album. Next base: position 859,098,785 of record OY728143.1, on the reverse strand, counting down.
TAAGCAAGTATAAATTAACTTTAGTTTATTATTCAGGATATTAAAGGACGATCGAGTCAAGTAGGACATGAGGTAAGGGATTTTCATATCTCATTTTTAATTCTGTGAGATTTCCATTGTTCCACACTTATTCATTTCATGTGGTGTATTATGTACTGTAATATGATACATATTATCATTATTCTCATTATATTCATGGTATTTTGTGATTAATTTGGTGTTTATTAACTTTTGGTCATACGACTCAGTTGATTTCAACATGGTAAAGGGTTTCGTCTCACTTTTTATTCCCGTGAGATTCATGCTATATTTTCCACTGTTTCCTTTTGTATGGTGTGTGTAATGCCCATGATTGTACTATTTGTGTAATATAATTTAATTTATGAGTATTTACATCTTTATTATATGATACTTCTTTCATGTGGCATATGTTTTGTAAGTTACCAAATCAGTAAGGGAATCTTTCACCCTCCCCTTTTTAAAAGACTTCTTTTTGTTATGTCTTTTAATTTACATATTATTATGTTGGGATATGTTATTATATATACTTATTGATGTAAATTTTATGTCCAAGTGATGAGATACCATTTTATCACATCAACGCATTTTATGAATTTTAATGTGACGTCGTTAGGCTGTCGAATTTTTGCAAGGGAACATCTTAACCCAATTTGAGTTCTTTGGGTTCAACTTGTACTTCCTGAATATGTTATCCTGTGAATATGTGTGAATGTCCTATGATAGTTTTACACTTAATATCCCCTTATATTGGGTGTATTTATATTTTTCACAGATAATTATTGGATTTATTTCTCCTTAATTTAACGATACTATATTTATAAGGGATTTCATCTCAATTTACATTTCCATTGAGAATTCATTGTTGTTATACCCCAATTCACTCTTATATGGTGTATATACTGTACTTTGACATATTATATCATGATTCCTTTTATTATCATGATATTATAAAGTTCTGATTAAATGTTATTCTCCAATTATTTGTATTCAAGTGTCTCTCTTTTTGTTAAAAAAATATTTAACAAAAATATCGGTTTAAATGTTTTAAATATTTATTCATCTAAATATTTCTCATTAATGTCCATGTTTTCAAAATGGGTTTTAGGATTTATTTATATTGAAATTAATGTTTTCAAATTATAATTCATTTAAAAGCTTCAAATTGTTATGGGACACTTTGATTCAAAAATCGCTTTGTAAATGGTTTTGAAAATTATTTGATAAAACATTGTTTATTTCAATATCTTGATTTGATATATTGGAATATGGAAATATTATCTGTATTTTATACATGTGTTATGGTAATTGGTAATTTTTTACGCATACAGGTGGTTCCGTGATAAACCTAGGGCGGGTGGGCCCGAGATAAATCTCCAATGCATTGGGTAATGTGACAGAGGTGAACATGATGTTTCTCCTAAGTGATTTAGGGAATATACCGTGATGGGTATTCCATGTGTAACTCCCAATATAGTTGTGATAGCTACAACGTAAGTTTTATATGGATGCCATAAGTAACCTTTATGATTTATGATTTGTGTGTGTTATTCATAAATCATATGATTTCATAAGGTATGTTATGATTGAAAAGTATGGTTTCATGGATTTGTATTTATTGTTGGGATAATGTTTTCCTTCCTTATTTTATAACCCTTACTGAGCTTTTTATGCTCATCCCCAGATTTTGAAATGTTTTCCACATGAATTAAATATGAATAGTTTCAAGGATGGGATCAAGGAAAAGTCATGCTGTCTAAAACATGGAAGTAGACATGTATCTTTTTAAGAGTTTTTATTTTATAAAAAAAACTGGATACTGAGTAGTAGTGTCTAATTGTAATATTCACGTGTTTATGTAATAATTATTGGCCAATTCTCTAAAACTATAAATCTGAAAAGATCCCCAATTTGAATTATTCATTTAATTAAAGATTATAAATTGTTTAAGGCCATGTCCTTATAGAATGAGTTCAATAAAAAATTTCTCAATATCCTTAATATATAGAGGAAAGTTGAGAAAGGAATTCATAAAACCATATTTCTTGAGGTGTTTTCCTTTTTTTTTATTTTTACACTAGTGTATGTTATTTTCATTGTTAATGTGTCTTGGTTGTTTTTATGAGTAGTTAGAGAGGAACTGGGATAATTATTGGGGATCGAGACCTAACAAAATTAAAAACATGATTTATATCCTGGTGAGTATAGTTAGATAATGGTTAGTAATAACCATTCCTCTAAACCATGGTGATGGAAAATAAAAACACTCTTATTTTAAAACATGTTGATGGATCTAGAAAATAATAAAATTTTTAAAAATATCAAGGCATTTCACACTATGGGAACATGGTTTATCTAACAGTAGGGACTAATCATGGGAAACATGGTGTGTTGGAAATTGAAAACTACAAGGTCCACACATTTTTTGGAAAACCATCTTTAAAAACCATAATACATGCTTAAATTAATAAAATTTAAAAAGTAATGGTTATATCCTTGATGAACTAGAACACTAATATCCCTCATTTTCACTCCCTATTAGACCAACCCTGGAGCGTGTTACCCTCTATTCTTCTGCTGTTACATGGTTGTGCAATCTCTTTTTATTCATATCCTATTTGAGTGTATTTCCTTGATATAATAATCTAGTGGTCTGAAAAACCAATAATTTCTATTTTTTATATTTTATTTAACTTTCTAGTTTTTTCCTGCCATTATTCACTATTTCCAAGGATTTATTCATTTTTAGATTTTTTTTAACTCAAATAAATGTATGATATTTTAGGACTACAAATATATGAGGATAGTATACGTGGTCTAAAATCTATTCCCTCAAAGTCAAATCATTACATTGGTGTGTTTGATGTGTTGTGTTAATCAAATATTGGTCACATGACTTGAAATATAATAAAATGTTATATAGACCTAAATAATGAGATCAATCCTTAACATGGTCCATTGGTAGTATGTTTCTGATAAGATAATAATATTATAAACCCTTTAAGTGTAATAAACCAAGATTTTATAATATAATTTCATTTATTTATTTAACAATTGTGTGAAGATACTGTTCCACACCAAACAATAAACTAAAACAATCTTGGAAATAATAGAAAAAAAAATAGCACAAGAATTAAATATATAGATGATACAAATATTTCAATCATTTATAAATGAATAAAAAGGGCTAGAAATACTCAATTTCTTCGAAAATGATTTTTCATAAAATTGATTTTAATTTATATAATTAATTTTCATATAAAATATATGTTTAAAAATTCTAGAAAATTAATTTTTTTTTATTATCTTTATTTTTTGATTCATCATGTCAATATTTGGTTCATATGAATTCTTAGGCTTTTTCTGAAATTGTTTATTTTAATGTGAAGAGTGAAAATACAGATTTTTACAAATCTATAAATATCATGACATTTTCATGAAAAAAGATAGACCTAGAAGATTATAAAACCATTCAATTGATATAATATTTTTTTAGGAGTAAAAATATATATTTTTATATATCCTTATAAATTTATTAAACCTATTATTACAATTTTATGAACAAAAGTAATTTTTTCTGCTAAAAGAAACTATTTTTGATATTTTATTTATATAGGTATTATTTTGGTTAAATTATTTTTTATTGATATTAAATTAATAAAAATTTTAACTTTTTTAATTAAAATTGAATGATGAAATCTAAATTCATTGTTTATTTTATCCTACACACAAATTGAACCCATAGAAATATGATTTCTTAAAAAATGGGTCTCTACACGTTACATGCGCCAATGATAAAATTGATATTGATTACACATGAAAATTTAATATTATAAAATGGATTTAATATTCTGAAGAATTAGTTATAAATTATATAATAAGGTCCGTTTTATAATTAGTCATTAAAATTGAATCACGTAGGTAAAAATTAGTTAACACGATTGAATGTGAAATTGAAAGAGTGAAAATTATAAGAATAAATGACTTATAACCCAGTTTAAAACATGTTTGGAAATGAGTTTTTGAGCTATTATGAACCTTATTAAATTGAAAACAAAATTATTTTACATTTTTGAGTCCACTTAACTTGTTGAACATGTTCTCTATCTATATTAACTTTAAAATTTTACAATAATTCCATTCTCACCAATTATAAATGAGGCCTCTCACAATCCCTTCAATACCACTCAAATAATTATTTTCACACCTAAAACATTTCCAATTTTCCTTAATTTGTATTATTATTCATTTTACATGATTCTATCGTAAAACAATATCATCTTAAGAACCCTATTTTATAGGAGTACACTACGTAAAATTAATATATTTCAACTTGAGTAATCATTTTTCTTAACTTCATTTTTCTTTTTGTCATACATTTTCAACTATAATATTATAATTAATATATAATGAAATCAGTATTATTTTTATAATTAATTTTATTATTCTATGTATCTATTAACAATCTTTTCCCTTTTCCATAAATAAAAACAAAACCCTCTTTTCTTCATTTTGAAGACTATTGCCTCCGCAGAGTGATGACTTCCATTTTTTATCTCAACTTTAATTTACTTATTAAAAAATTGAAATCAATGAATAAATTTAAAAATTATAATATAATTATGATAATTAATATAAAAATTATAATCTACCTTAATTCAAAATCATTCTTCACAAAATTAAAAAATAAATCACGTGTTTTATGGACTACTGTTATGATCATGTAAGATATCATCTATTTCAAAGCATCATTCATATATTTTTTAAATTATCATAAAATATAATTCCAAAAATTAAATTTATATAAAAAATATAAAACTATTCATTAATTATGGTATGTCTATGTCTAGTTCAGTCTGATCATCTACTTAAACAATGATATAAAATATAATAAACAATAAAAATGGGAAATTAATTATAACGATGTGTTAAATAAATAATTATATAAAAAAATTATTATAGAATAGAAATATAAATATTAAAACCATTAATTAATATAACATCGTTCGTTTGTTAAAATTCACCAAAATATGCTCTTCATAGAGTTTATCTCAAGAATCCTAAAAACCCATAGAATTACATTATATATTAATAAATAATTATATTGATTCATTTCATGTAACTTTAATGGTCTAATAATGATGGATGTTTTAAGATGAATGAGTATTCGAAACATTATTATGAAACATATTCAAAAAGACCATGATTACTCAGGCTCGATATTGAATGTAGATAAGTACTAATTAATATACATATATAGAATTATTATATTTGAGGAGTATAAATTGTTATAGTTTTTAATAATGTTATAAATTAGGTTACTAAGAGAGTAATTTTTTTACAAGTGATTCATGTTATTTATTGGATTCCCATAATTAAGGTAAAGGTTTCTTATCTCAAATTTCCACTGGATTGACACTTATTTATTATTATACACAATGTTCTTATTAGAATAGTGTATCCAATGGCCCATTAATATTTATTTTTAAAAATACTATCATTTTTCATGGTGTAAAAATATTGATTTGAAATCATTTATTTTAATAATATTTTACTTTAATAATTCTAAGGTTTTATGGGTTTCCTTGTCTAAAATTTAATTTCATGTGACATTTTTGATATTACACACCGTTAAATTCATTTTGACAGTGTATTCACTACCCTATTTCTTTCTAGTATGAAATATATTCCATTTTATGAGATTTCAAAGTCCATTTTTTATATTTTTCTCAAGGTCCTTTGATTCTTATGTTACCCAGACCATGAGGGTTGTGTCACTATCTCATTTCCAAATTAAGTTTTCATTTAAGATATATTCGAAATTTGTAATGTTTAAACTTTTATATCTAAGAATAAAAACTTTTATTTATAATATGATCATAATTGTGGGTTTACTTACCTTATCCCTCCATCACATTCCCCTTGGGATAATTACTTACCCATTATGTCTAAATATACCATGCCTTTACTTTTTAGTTAGGTACTTCACTTCTTCCACATCCATATTCATTGTTTTAGTTTTTTTAATGTCATTATAAATGGATTAATTGTTTTTTATATATATTTTATAATACTTTTCATTCTTTATATTTTGTAGGTAATTTTTTAAAATTTTATATATGTGTTATTTTCCTCAATGTGTGAAAAGAATCCCTTTTTAAAATTTCATGTATAAACATATAATTACATCACTTTTGTCATTTTATATGAAACTTTATCTCTAAATTTTAATAGTTTCTAGTTGAAATTATTTTTATCCTTGTCATAAAATATATTTATTTTTAAATGATTTAAATATATCAAGGATATTTTTTAATCATGAAAGTGATTTTTCTAAAAATCTGAAAAAATGATTTTCATATAACTAATTGTCTTTTGAAATATCTTTATCTTAATAATTGAATTTTTTTTTTCTAATTTACCATCAAAATTACTTATCTATATATCTTATGAGATGTTGTTTTATATCTACGATGTGATACATCACTGTATTTTTCTTAACTAAATATCCACCACAAACAAATTTAATTTTTATTTAATTTGATTTTCTTTCTAAATACCATGTTTTCAATTTATTTTATTGAATGGTTTTCACCATGATAATATACATTAATTTATTAGGTAATATTAGTGACTAAACAATACCCATTTTATCTATATAATTTATATTACAAACACCTCTTTATGTTTATTTAAGGTTATTTACCTGGGAATTTACTAAATATAATTGGATGCCCTTTTTTGTGCGTATATCATTTTATGGATAGAATTCTATATGTTTTTGAGAATTTCATGAATCTCATTTTTATTTAAAATGGTTCTTTATGATGTGATGTATGAATGTTGTTTTCTTTCATTGGGATCCTGATAATGTGTTGAATGAATCCCAAATTATTTTCATTACATGGGTTTTGTTATGATATGATGAGTGATTAATTTATTATAGAAAATTCATGTATGGATGAATGATGGGTGGGAAAATCTATCACCCTTTTATATGTTGGTTCAAATTTTTCATCTCGTAATGAAGTATTTTTTAGTACATTTTATTATTTCATAAGTGTGGGAAATGATAATGTATCTAATGAAATTACCATTCCCTATAGTAATGTATGTATCATATTTGAAAGATATTATCTATTATAATCTTATGATCTCAGAGATTGGACTACTAAGTTAATGTTATTTATACTAGTGTGTTTTCCACATTTCTAAGGTATCCTCATTTAAATATCTCATGGATCATGTTTAATGACTGCTATATTCACATTCTTTTGATTTAGGATTTTTTAAATTATTATTTGAATTGTGATCTTCTCTTTGTTGGGTATTACTTTCTTATGAATCGTTATTATTCCTCTATAATAATATTATTCTAACTTATGATATTTTATTTTTATCACCAATGATTATCCTTACTATGAATTTTAGGACATTCTTTTACTATGTTTTTATTATCCATGTTATTATGATTAGTTTAACCAATGAGAAGTCAAGAAGGAAGACTAGTTTGTATTGATTATGGAAATATGTTCACAAGTTTTTTAGTATAAGTTAACTATATAAGTTTTTATAAAGTACACTAAACACAAATGTTCTCTGAAAATTGTAAAATTATTGTGAAATGTGATATTAATATACAATTTTTTAATGTTTAGCTTTAACAATATTAGTTTTTTCAATGTTAATTTTCAAATGTATATTTTTAGAAACAAACATGGAATATGGGGATGGGGAACATTATCTAGTGTGTGTGACCATGGACATAAAGTTGGGAAAATTAAATATGATATCCTAGGGGTGACTTGGACTTAAAAGGTGACCTTGTGTACGTGATCAGGGATGCATATGATCTTCTATAAGATCCTATAACCATATTTAATTATGATACTGAATATAATTGAATAAATGGATTGTGTGAGTGAATTAATTGTTTAAATGAATTATGGAACATGCTTTGTTATTCCTTCGGAAACCCCCTTGGAATTAGACTGATGACCCGCAATATAGAATACCTTAGGAAACCCCCATTAAATTCAGGTTGGGGAGACATGGATTTGAATTCCATAGGAAAACCCCACTAGGATTTATGTTGACGAACATAGTTTGTAATTACTTATGATCAATCCCATATAGATTCTAATCGAAATCTCCCCTTTTATGATTCCTCATAGGAAATCCCCATCGGAATAATTTTATAATATTTGGGATGCTATAGAAAGAGACATTTGGTTAAGGTTGAAGATGGTATAGTCCGTCTTGTGAATTACCAGAAAACCTAAGGATATAATATGTTTTTATTAATTTATATATGGATTTCAATTTATCGTGTTCATTAGTATACATGTGGTACGCTCTATATACTCAAAATAAAAATGATTTTAGACATCGTTAGTGGTGTCCTCCAAATTCTTACTCACTATGTGATCAAGCTTCCAGTTAATTCTCAATAAGACATCTTGCAAGCGTGATATGAAAAAAGAAATTTCCTATTATTAATTATTTAGTATTGAATCTTGGAAAGATCATGGGTGATTGTGACCAATCTAGGACTTGTGACCATTTTTAACAAAGTTCTTAGTTTTAAAATTTCTTTTTGTGGGATAAAAATATATATGGAATTAAACTTTTCTTTGAATTATCAACATATTTATATATCATTATAATATATAATATGTGGTTATTATTGTTTGGGTATTTTAATGATTTATAATTAACACATTATTTTTTTATCTACATATGATTATATTTTATTCTATCGCTACTGCATGCTAATATGAGGGTATTGTATCCCCATCATATAAAAATAAACCCATATTACTAGTTAGAAACCTCTAGAATATGAATATAAGTTCCTGAGGAAAATAATATCTCTCTAGTCTAGTCATAGTAGAGTAGCCCATGGTTTGTGATTTAGAAAGTTATATCAGAGTTTAATATCCTGTTACATTCTTTTAGGCCCATTATTTCCTTTTATTTTTGTTTTCAGTTTCATTTGGGATCATTTCTGGGTATATTGGAGTTTTAGAGAAAAACGATGGTCCTCATTAGTGATCATCATTGTGGTTTATGAGAAATGGTGTGGAGAGTCCCAAATATTAAGTGGTTTGAGTGTCTATGGAATAGGGTTCTAAAAGATATATTTGGTTTGCTCTTCTATTTTAGAACCCTATTCCATAGACATTCCATATAGTGTAGGGAGTTTGTGTCATGGATCCCTCGGGAGTAATTCAAGCTTCCTATTCCATTTTGGGGGAATCTATAGCATGGCCTATGTTTTCACAAGCATAAATATACCAAACCATTTTAAATTAAAACATCCCTCCTCTGGATCCTGATTGAATGTTTTAATTTGCAGGGCTCCCAATTGGTGATTTTGACTCATACAACCACTTCTCTTGGAGGATTGAAGTATTGGTGGTTGTTTTCGATCTGATTCGAACAAGTGATTCTCCCCTTCTGTGGGTTTTTAATATCATCTTTTATCCTCTTTATATACTAATATATAATTATATTAAGGATGGATATAATATTAATTTTGATTAATCCCAATTATATGTTTCTTTTCTTGATCTCTTATGGATCCGTTCTCAATGGTGTTCTAATTGTAGGAATTTATTTGATTTAATAATTAAATATAGGTGGTCCCATAAGGATTTTACATACAATACAAACCCTAAATTTCATGGTTTATTTTAAATGATTTAAAATCCCATATTCGAGATGATTTGATGTTTGATTAAAATGTCATGAAAATTGTCCAAAAACCCACTTTCAATGAAATTGAAATTGTAGGGTATATTTTTTTAACAAAATTGAGTATTTATTTGAAAATTTATATGATTAAATTATTTATTTATAATTGTTGTGAAAATTGGATTAATATCACATTTTATTTTGATGGGCATGAATTTGATGAAAACCTATGATTTTGTTTTGAAGTAAAAAAGGGATATTGAAAACTAAATTTTTTTAAATTGATTAATGAATAATGGAATGTTTTAAAATGATTGATTTTTAAATGATTTATTAATTGATTGATTGATTAAAGAACATGTGACCCTAGGTAATTAGTGCTAATTAGGGAAAACACATAGGGACTCTAACTCCCACGCAATGGATAGACGATGAAAACACTAACTAAACATATTTTAGTATGATTTCTTATAATGGGATCCCCTAATAGGGTCCAGTTTTATTTCCCATGATGGGAACCCCTAAGGTTGTGTTTATTCAATTGTGAACTACTCTCTTTATCCTTTATGATAAATGAGAAATATGGGGATCATATGGCACGAAAATAACATACCTTAGAGATTATGACCATAGTTATTTCTTTTCCTTGACCTGATTATAAATGTTATGGATTGTATAAAAAATTATTCATGCCTAATATTTTATATAATTTTTATATATAATGTTATTACATATTCTAATTATAATTTATCTAATATATTTTTATTTGTAATCATGTTTTTATGAAAATATATAAATTCTTTCTCATGTCGTATTTTGTTTGAATCCACATAATGAGTAATTCAATTTTTATTGAATTAATTTTAGAACAATAGCTGATAAATTAATGCTATGCATAGCTTATATCCAACATTATACTTCAGAAATATTTAGATTATCATTTTCCATGTTCTCTTGGGGGGAAATAACCTCTTGGAGGGGGATGATGTACATAACTCTTGAGACATGGATTGATTTAAGAGATTAGGGGAGACGTTATCCACCTATTACATAGGAAATATTTTAGATTTTATATTTGAATATGTTGTGTCACATGATGATTTACCAATTTGGGTTTGTTTTACCTACATGATTTTGTAACATTTTCTTTATTGAGTGATGATTAATATAACATGTATCTTTTCTATTCTGTAGTTTTATGGAAGAAAATGACCCCTTGTGATTATCATATGATTCCAGGTGTTGTTCAAAAACTCAGGGGTATTGAAAATGACCATTATACTATGTCAGAGTAAGACTAGGTACCATTATACAAGGGTATTCATGATGGTTTATAAAAAAATTGTATCAGATGGAAAATATGAACATATTTTGTTGATGTTAGTATGTGATTTGGGTTGTCCTAGTAGATTGGTAGTATAATTTTTAGAACATATGATGAAATTAAGAGTGATTTATTGATAATTTTTCATTCTAAGGATCTTTAAGTAACCATAGGTTTTTGGGAAAAGAAACATTACAGAATTTTTTGTCTAATTGTAGTTATTCCCTCATTGATATGAATGATTTTATATTCCTAAGACTCTTGATTTGGATTTTGATCTATGTATCATTGATAATTATTTAATTATTGATTTCAATATTTTGTAGAATCATACCTATGATAAGATTATTGAATATTCTATAAAAGGATGATTCAATTGAACCGTAGAGAGATAATCATCTAGTGGTCCAGAATCCTCTTGGGATTGTGGTGTTTTCTATCGAAGTTCTAAAACATCTACCTGTTATGTTTCCCGTTATGACTCCAGTAGTTGAACCACAAAGGCATGAATCTATGAAACATTCTTTTGATTTCCTTCACTGGAAATTACTATATTTTCAACCCTCAAATGATCCTCTATAGGATAAGTATTTTTTGAGAAAGTTAGGTCTATCATTTTATTTCTCGAAAATTAATAATTCAATCAATGTAAAATTTTCTACCTTGAAGCTCGAGGGACCTAGAAGGAGATTGTGGGATTAGATAGTGATGGAAAAGAATCAGGAGGTACCAGAGTGTAAATACATTATATTAATTTTTCTGGATTATTCCTATATAGAATCGATTATCCTTTCAAAATCCATTATGTTTATTAGAATTAAATTGGGTTATAATACCATGACATGGTATGAGACCATTTTTTCTATGATTTTTCAATTTTCTACAAATGTGGTGAAATATGAGAAATTAAAATCCAAAGTATTTCATTTGGGTATTAATTATTGAAGCTTATATCAAGTATTTATATTGAATCTAACATCATATTATGACATAATGCATAGGGCATTGAGGGTTGAGCATCATCTGGCTGGTAAATCTAGGTTAACAAGAGTTCATTTTCATCTTAGTTTTAATTCTGCGAGTTTATTTAAAGGAATGGTGAATTGTGACGAGTCTCGGTGTGGTTATATATAGCTGAAATCATCTGAACCTCCATTAAATCCTAGAAGAGTCCCTTTGAATTTCTACTAGTGTGGAAAGTTTACGCATTCAAAATAGTTTTATACTAAGGCACCTAAGATTTTATGTTCAAGTGGATGCTCGTGTCTCTTTTCGAAGTTATGTCAAATCTTTTTTATTCTGTACAATCTAATGGGATCATCAGTTCCAAAAAAGTACTATAGTGAAAAAAGATGCTTCAAGAACTATGGCGTTCCAATCACAGTAATTAAAAATGTAGCTTCTCTACAAAATTTTAGTGTCTCCATTAGAAGATGATTTGGATACTACAATAGTGAGAGATACAATTGATATAGCTTTATATTTAGTGACTGCATTATTTGATACTTTTGTGTATTTCTTGTTTATATCCACTCATATTCGGTACCTTCTAAACCTTTTTATGTATATTTTGTATTATATAATGGAAATTACTATTTATTTTCAGGAAAATAGATAATGGTTCACAAATTCCTTAATTTTAATTTCTCTATATATCATAGAGTAATTACAAGGACCCAGCCTTAATCATTTCATAATCTTGAAATAAATGAATAATTAACATTGAGAATATTTTCAGGTTTATATTTTAGAGAATTAGGCCATAACTATTAAATTACATCTCAAAAATTACAAGGTAAACACTTCTACTCAATTTCCATTTTTTCATAAAATAAAAACTCTTGAAAAAAGAGTCATGTCTTGTCCCATGTTTTAGATAGCATGACTTTTCCTTGATCCCATCCTTGACCCTATTCATCTTTATGTCCTGTGAAAAACATTTCAAAACCTAGGATGGGCATCAAAAGCTCAGTAAGGGTTATAAAAAAAGAAAGAAAACATTAGTTCATCATTTTATACATAACATAAGCTATTTGACATACCTCCAAAAATCATAATATTTATGAATAACACATAGAAAAAATAAATCATAATGGTAACATGTGGAATCCATATCATACTTACATTGTAGGTATCACAGCTACATAGTGAGTTACATTTGGAATACCCATTACAGTATATTCCCTAAATCATTTATGAGAAACATTCATGTTTACCTAAATCATGTTACCTAATGCATTGGAGATCTATCTCGGGCTCACCCACCCTAGGTTTATCATGGAATCACCTGTATACGTAACAATGCCCAAGAACCATAAATTATTCATAACACATAAAACAAACATAAAGGAAAGATAACATTTCCACATTTCAATCACAATATATCATTAAAATATATTGAAATAATCAATCTATTATCAAAACTATTTTCAATACCAATATACATAAATAAGAGTAAATGGTAATTACTTTCCTTTTAAAACATTACTATTTATTAAGGAAGCCAAAGATCAAATAATACTCGCGGCGGCGGAAGAGTCATTGTCACCGCGTACGTTAATATAAACATTATTTTTTGTCATATAGTAAAATTATTTGTAGAAAAATATTCCCTTTGAATGAAATGAAAATTAATACGAGTGTATACAACATATAAATGAAAGCCGTGTATTAAAACAAAATATGCCTCAATGGAAGAAGATTGAGATGATATCCCTTACCTCATGTCAGACTTGACCCGTTCGTTCATTTATCTCTTGAATAATAAACTAAAATTAAATTATATTTTTTTAAGATCCTTTTTCATTTTATTATTACTTAAATATCACTTATTTCTATGATATAAACATTATGTAATCATTTAAAATAATATCAATCATTTTGTTGATATTTGGTACATGAGTCCAAAATGGACTTTTTATAATTACATGTTGTTTATGTGGTCAAAATTTTATTATATACAGAATTATATTCATGATTTATATATCATATATATAATATATATCCAATGTATATATATATTTATAATAGTACATAACATTTGGAGTTAAGAAATGAAATGCATCGTTCATGGAGACGGTAAGTCGTACATACGCATGAACGCTACTTTAATTTCTATATCTTATTTTAATGGAATTAAAACATAATGATACATAGGTATATTATAATTCTAGTATAATATCATATATAATATCATTAACTATATCCTTGATACATCCCACATATGGCATTAATGAGCCATATCACTTTGAGGGGGCGGTAGTCCGCACTTCCTCAAATGAAATTATTGCATTTACCCCTAATGGAAACCCTAAAGGTATTCTATAAATGAAAAATAAAGAAGCCTAAAGAAGAAATAAACACAATATATAGATCACATATAAATATAGTTTCATCTTAATGTACACCATGAGAGTCACTAGGAGATAATTGAACAATCATCATTTCGTGAGGTGTTAGTTTTCCATCCACCAAAACAATATGTTCTTTACCCATTAGATGGAGGTTTGTGTATGTTTAGTTTGAATAATTCTCATAAAAAATCCTAGTATATTGAAGATACTTTTTTATAAAAGAAACTAATAAAAAGTTTTTATGGGGTAGGAGAATGAAAATAAAACATAAGAACTTAAGAGAATATTTTAACTTTAAATTGGGTAACTCCCTTTGGTTTGAACCAAAAAAACATCATGAAGTGCCTTCTGCCTAAGTTTGGGCTTCTAGGTGGAAGATAGGGATCATGAGATAATATTTGGGTAGGGGTTAGAAGATCCAAGGGGCTTGATAGGTGAGAGTAATAGGTTAGAGGTTAGGGATTTTTATAAATGGGAGGAGGGGATCTTTAGGAAGGTGTGAAAATATTATTTTATAATATAATTATGTTCGCTTTCTAAATATCCAAAACTTATTAACGTCTAAGATAATATGACTCATGGTAGAAATAAAATCATCCAATAAAAATTGGATAGGTTTTGGATATTATTTTAATCTTTGTAATATTATTTATTTAAATGATTTAATAATGAGGTAAACACAACATTATTATTGTGTCCTAAATAATTTTATTTATTTTCTGTCTGAAAATAATAAAACAAATACCATGATATAGGAAATCTTTTTATATTTCCAATGAATATTTATATTCTAAAATATAACTTATATAACACCTTGTAAAAATTAATTTAGTAAAAGATATTTGTTTATGTCATTTTTGTCTTTACTTTAAATTAATTTATATAAACAGTCATTATCACTCTTAATTGGATCCATGGGATCCCAAAATAGACCCAAGAATGCCCACGGTCATCCATGACTCATATAATATGGTTAGGACAAATTTTAAGGTAATTTTTTATTGTTATGATATTCCTTTTACCTTGAATTACCCTATTTACCTTTAAGCGCGGTAAATAAATGTTAAAAGTTTCTATTCACCAAAAACTAATGTCATCTTATTGAACAACATTATACTTACTAATAACAAACATTTATATCATATTTTTGAAATTCAATTCACAGAAGCTATAAAATTTCAATTAAATGAAAAAGTCAGTTTTTAACCACTACTTAGTGGTTTTACTATTCATCAAAAATTGATGTTATTCAGAAAATGACCAAAAATTCAGCCTAAGATATATTTGATATTATGAATTAGAAAATAATGTCTATATTACCATATTAAAAACATATAAGTTTGATTAATTAATTTAAAATTAATTTTCATTGTCTAAACAAAAAGTGTGTTTTTAAGAAATAATAATTATCAAAAGATTGACACTTGTTTATGTCAAATTACATAGTGAAATTAATTTCAATGACAAAAATTGTATTAAATGGTAAAAATATAATATAATTAAATTTTAAAACCAATTATAAAAATAATCTAACCATATTAATAAATTTTGATAAAAGGCAGTTTTGAATTAAAATACAATATTTTTCACTATTTATCAAAAAATAAATTTTATCAGAAAATAACAAAAATATACCCAGAGTAAATTTTGATTTCCCGATTCTGAAGAATATTTTACTTAGACCAAAATAACATATAAATGTGACCCAAACTAGATTTAAAGAGTGTTCACTATTAAAATTTGGGAAATCAACCTTCTAAAGTAAATCATCCCCAACATTAGATTCATTCACATTTTAAGCCTCTAACTTTTATTGGATAAATGTAAAAACATTTAACAAATATTTATAATCATATTTTAGTTAGTTCTACTCATTTATTCAAATATAATGGATATGAATTAACATTGATTTAAAATAATAATTTTATATTATTTTTGTGCAACGTAAGATTTCAAAGAAACCCATTGTTGCATTTCGGGTACGCCATAAAACATATCATCCCCTTTAATGTAAAATTAATATTTAATTCAAAAAATATTAATAAATATGGAAAATTTCTTATTCTTTATTTACCTGGGGTAATATATCCTTCCCCCTTTTAGAAATTACGCCCTCGCAATTTTATTCACTTATCAAATAAATGGGGGTATTTATCCTTCATAGCATTTTCAGATTCCCACATTGCCTCTTCAACCATATGGTTTTCCCCTAAAATTTTACATGGTGAATCAACTTATTCTGCAACACTTTCTCTCTATAGTCAAGAATCTGTACCGGTTGTTCCTTATAAGAGAGATTATCTTCCAACTGAACTACCTATGGACTTAAGATATGATATTGATCTGGCATATAATTTCTCAACATTGAAACATGAAAAACATTCTATACCTGGGATAAATGTGGAGGTAAATCAAATCTATAAGAAACTAATCCAACTTTATCCATGATTTCATAAGGTCCAATGAACCTTGGACTAAACTTTCATTTATTACCAAAATTCATCACACTCTTCCATGGGGATACTATTAGAAAGACATGATCACTTACCTCAAAAGAAAGAATCTTCCTCCAGTTATCCATATATGTTTTCGTCCTACTGTGATCTATTCCCAGGTTCTTTTGAATCAACTAAACATTTTCATCCATCTTTTCTTCCAATTCTGGTCCTATCAGCTTCATTTCACCTACTTCATCCCAAAAAGCTGGAGTTTGACACCGGTTCCCATATAATACCTCAAATGAAGCCATCTGTATACTAGAATTAAAAATATTATTATAAAAAAATTAAACCAAAGAAATATGTTGGTCCCAACTTCCCTGGTAATTTAGTGAATAAGCTTGTAGAATATCCTCCATGGACTGAATAGTTCATTCTGACAGCCCATCGGATTGTGGATGAAAAGCTATAAAAACATTTCATTTAGTACCCAACGACTTCTGTAGGCCTCTCCAAAAATTAGAAGTAAAACTGGGATCACTATTAGATACAATGGAGAGGGGAACTCCATGCAACCTGGATATCTATTTAACATACAATCGAGAAAGTTGATCTAGAGACAAAGTATCTCAAATCTAAAGACAATGATCTAATTTATTCAATCTATCAATAATAATCGAGATGTCTTCAGTAATCCCATAATGAAGTCCATGTATATATATTCCCATTTCCACTCTAGCACCCGTAAAGACAAAAGAATCACTTTTGGTAACTGACGCTCTGCTTTAACATGACGACAATTCAAACACTTCAGAGTAAAATCAGCAATATCTCTTTTCATTCCATCCCACTATAAATACTTTGGATTATCTATGTACATCTTAGTACTTCTAGGATGAAATGAAAATGGAGAACTATGAGCTTCACATAATAACTCATTCTGCAACTGTGAATCAAAAGGCACACTTAATATCATTCCAAAACTCAAAACCCAATCATTATCAATGTTAAATTCTGAAAACATACCCTTCTAAACCAACTCTACATTTTTCTACAACTCACTATCTTCCTTCTGTGCTGGCTTTATTCTGTCTGATAGTGATGATTTTACTGACACCTGAAACAAAACAGAAGAATTTTCAGCACCAACAACTACTATGCCAAAGATCATTAAATCAAAAACCATAGGATCTTATTCCAAATGTCTATTGGTTAATGAATCATTACTTTTTTGACTCAAACCATCAGCCACTTTATTTGCCTTTACCGGATTGTAAAGGATCATGCAAATATAATCCTTGATTAATTCCAACCATCACCTCTGTCTCATGTTCAATTATTTCTGAGTGAATATATAATATAATCTTCTATGGTCAGCATATATTTCACATTTTTCTACATTCAAATGATGCCACACAATTTTTAAAGAAAAAAAACAACAACTAATTCTAAATCATGTGTAGGGTAATTTAACTCATGAGGTTTCAAACACTGTGAAGCGTAAGTAATTACCTGACCATTCTGCATAAGGAAACAACCAAGTCCATTCAACGAAGCATCACTGTAAATAACAGACTCACCATTTCTAGAAGGTAGTGCCAAAACTAGTGCATTCACTAATCTTCTTTTCAATTTTTGAAAACAATCATCACATTCTTTTTTCCAAATGAACTTAACACCTTTTCGAGTTTACTTAGTCATTGGACTAGTTAACCGTGAAAAATTCTCAACATACCTCCATTTATAACATTACAAACCTGGAAAGCTAGAAATCTCAATTATATTTTTGGGTCTTGGGCATTCTTTAACAAATTTTGTTTTAAGAGGATCAATAGTTAATCCATTTTTTAAGCAATGTGACCAAGGAAGGAAATTTTCTATAACCAAAACTCACATTTGTTGAATTTCCCAAATAGTTTATTTTCTTTTAAGGTTTTAAAGACAACCCTTAAATTACTTTCATACTCCTCATTACTTATAGAATACACCAAAATATTATCAATGAACATAAACACAAACTTATCAATGAACTCCTGGAAAATTCTATTAATAAAATCCATGAATATAGTAGGTGTATTAGTTAGACCAAAAGAAATGACTAAAAATTCATAATGGAAATATCTAGTATGAAATGTGGTATTAGAAATGTCTACTTCCTTTACCTTCAACTGATGGTACCCCGACCTCAAGTCAATCTTTGAAAAATACTGAGCTCACTGGAGCTGATCAAACAAATCATCGATATGAGGCAAAGGATACTAGTTCTTAATAGTGATGTTATTCAATGCTCTATAATCAATACAAAGTCCCATTAAACCATATTTCTTTTTAACAAACAAGACATGAGAACCCCATGGTGATGTGATAAGTGGAATGAAACCTTTATCTAATAACTCCTGTAATTTCTTCTTTAACTCTAAAAGTTCAAATTGAGACATTCGATAAGGGGGTTTTGAAATTGGCTTAGCATCCGGAACTAAGTCCAGAGTAAATTAAACTTCCCGATTAGGTATAAACAAGGAAACTCATCAGGAAAAACCTCAAGGTACACATTTACCACCGGCACATCATTAATCTGAATAGTTCCTTTGATTTCAACAATATGTGCAAGGTTACATTCACTTCCATCTTTTACTAGTTTCTTAGATTTTTGATTTGTTATCAAATTTAAGGGTTCATTACAATAAACAAACTGAAAATATTTCTAAAAATAAACCCCTTTAGCTCTGTAGTAAATCTCAGCATGATAAAAATAAATCCAATCAATACCCAAAATAACATCAAACTCTACTAGAGGCAAAATAATAAGGTTTGCAGGTCGATTTTTTCCGCACATAAGGAAATGAAGGTTTTTATAATTTTTATTGTCTCAACATATCCTCAAGGTGTTTTTACCATAAGTTTAGGATTCATATCTTGATATATAATTCCAAATTTACTTGAAAAATTATCAGAAATGAATGAATGTGTAGACCTTGAATCAAAAAACAAATTGGCATAATATGAACAAACAAATAGTGTACTTGATACAACTTCAATTGATGGCCCATCATCTGCTGAAGTAGTTGCAGAGGACTTCACCACCCCTTTTTTCTTGTTCTATGGCTTCTTTCCCTCAGGTGAGTTCTTCATTGGACACACATTTATATAGTGACCAATTTTATTGCACTTCAAACATTTTGCTGATTGTGAATCAAATTTTTTCTTACAATTACCCTGTTCTTTCTCAGTTCAATTATGAAGTTTATGTCACATTTTACCACATCAGTAGCACTTACCAGAATTCAAAAAGAATTCCCCAGAATGATTTTGACAACAATTTTCACAAACTATAAACTTAGGTTTCTTACAATCAGACTTTTTTTTGAAGATTTCATCCCTTTCATCTTCCACCATTACCTCTTATTCAATTGTTTTTCAAAGAACACCTGATCATCGTCAAAATCCATTTCCACCTTCTCTTCACCTTGACCAACTTTTTCATAACTTTTTAACTCACAAGAAGCTAAATCCCTTTGATACTTTGGCTTTAATCCTTAGTAAAAATGATTGATTTTAATATCAAGATCTTGTATGAAATTTGGAGCATACCTTTCCATTAGAGTGAATTTTTCTACATAAGCAGCCACTGGGTCATCCTCCTACCTCAATTCTAGGAATTGTTCTACCATCTTAAGAGGATTCCCCTTAGGAAAATATTTCTCAAGAAACATATCTTAAAATTCATCCCAATCTAGAGCATCAATATTCTCACTATCCCTGATATTTTTCACCATTGACCACCACTGATCAGCTTCACCTTTAAAATGGAAAACATAAAGACAAAACTTTTGATGTTCTGAACACTGCATGACATAAATAATTTTCTCCAATGATTTAATCCACCCTTCATCTAGCACAAGGTTAGATGATCCTCTGAATGATGGGGGGTGTTAGTTCCTGAAATGATCCACTGCTAACATGTTTTTGTATGGTTGATGTTGATGATCTCATGCATGGACACCACCACCATTTACAACCTGATTCAATTGTTCCATCACTACATAAAAAATATTCAGTTCTGATTTTGACCATCTCAGGTGTCCAATTTAGAAGGTTTCCTTATTCTTTATGTCATCCCAGCATAGCTACCCTGTTTCCTCTATGGAAAACCATTCTGAACATAGAGATATCTTAGGCTATGCAACATGGTAATTTGTAAATTCTATATCATTTCAATATTAACATAAATTAATTTATTGATATTAATTTAACAATACCCTAACTCCTAATGTTATCTAAACCAACCTATGATACCAACTATTTGGACATGGCCTTAAGAATTACATAATATGGAATTAATTGAACAATCCAGATTGAGGATATTTTCAGGTTTATAGTTTTAAAAAAATTAGGCCATAACTCTTACATTACATCTCAAAAATTACAAGGCAGACACTTCTACTCAGTTTCCATTATTTTATAAAATAAAATCTTTTGAAAAAAGAGTCATATCTAGTCTCATGTTTTAGATAGAATGACTTTTCCTTGATCCCATCCTTGACCCTATTCATCTTTAGGTCCTATAAAAAACATTTCAAAACATGGGATGATCTTAAAAAGCACAGAAAGGGTTATAAAACAAAGAAAGAAAACAATAGTTCATCATTGTATACATAACATAAGTTCTTTAACATACCCCATAAAATCATGTGATTTATGAATAACACATAGAAAACATAAATCATAAAGGTAAATTATGGCATCCAGATCATACTTACATTGTAGCTTTCATAACTAGGTAGGGAGTTCCATTTGGAATAACCATCATAGTATATTACCTAAATCTCTTAGGATAAACATTAATGTTTACCTCATTCATGTTATCCAATGAATTGGAGAGATATATTGGGCTTACCCTCCCTAGTTTTATCCCGGAACCACCCGTATGCGTAACAATGCCTAAGAACCATAACATATGTATAACACATAAAACAAACCTAAAAGAAAGATAACATTTACACATTTCAATCACAATATATCATTTAAATATATTGAAATAATAAATCTATTATCAAAACCAGTTTCGATACTAATATACGTAAGAATGAGTGAATGGTATTTACATTCATTTTAAAAACATTACGTCTTGTTAAGGAAGCCAAAGATCAAAAAATACTTGCGGCGGTGGAAAGGTCATTTTCACCGCATACGTTAAAAGAAAAATTATTTTGTCTCATTTAGTGAAAAAATTTGTAGAAAAATATTAACTTTGAATGAAATAAATTTCAAAGGACTTTATATGGTGTATAAAATAATGTCATGTTTTAAAACAAAATATGCCATAATAAAAGGAGATTGAGACGAAGTCCCTTAACTCGTGTCCGACTTGACACGTTCGTTCTTTAATCTTCTGAATAATAAACTAAAGTTAATTCCTAATTGATTAAGATCCTTTTCCAAGAATATTATTCCTTTTTTATAACTTATTATCATGTTATAAACATTATGTAATCATTGAAATTAATAACGGTTGTTTTGTTAATATTTGGTACTTGAGTAAAAAATGGACATCTTATAATTACAAGTGTTTGACGTGGTCAAAAGTTCATTATATCTAGAATCATATTCATGATTTAGATATCATTTATATCATACATATCTAGTATATACATGTATTTATAATATAATTAACATTTGGTGGAAAGAAATGAAATGCACCATTCAATGAGACGGTAAGCCGTACATACGCATGAACGCTACTTTCATTTCTTTTTATTATTTTAATGGAATTAAAAAATAATGATACATCTGTATATTATAATTATAGTATAATATCATATACAATATCATTAACTCCATCCTTTATATGTCTCAGATATGGCATTAACGAGTCATATCACTTTGAGGGGGCGGTAGTCTGCACTTTTCAAATTAAATTATCGTGTTTACCAATAATGGAAACCATAATGGTATGATATGAATGAAAAATACAGAAGCATAAAGAAAACATAAAAATATTATATATATCATATATAAATATAGTTCCATCTTAATGGCCATCATGAGAGGCGGTAGGGGATAATTGAAAAATCATCGTTTCGTGATTCGTTAGTTTTCCATCCATAGAAATAGTATGTTCTTTAACCATTAGATAGAGGTCTTTGTAAGTGTAGTTTGAATACATCTCAAAAAACATCCTAGTATATTGAGTATACTAGTTTTCTTATAAAATAAAAGAATAAATATAGTTTAGGGGGTTGGATATGGAAAATAAAACAAAAAAAAACTTAAGGGAAGATGTTGCCTTTAAAGCGGGTAACTCCAATTGGTTTGAACCAAAAGGACTTCATGAAGTGCCTTCTACCTAAGATAAGGCATTTGGGTGGAATAGAGGGATCTTTAGATCTTATTTGGGATGGGTTTGGACGATCCATGGGGATTGAGATGTGTGAGTAATGGGTTAATGTGAGGGATTTTTATAAGTGGGAGGAGGGGCTCTTTAAGAAAGTGTGAAAATATTATTTTATTATATAATTATTTTCGGTTTATAAAGAACCAAAACATATTGAAGTCGAAGATAATATGACTCATGGTCGAAATAAAATTATCCAATAATAATTGGACAGGTTTTGGATATTATTTGAATCTTTATAATATTATTTATTTGAATCATTTATTAATAAGGTAAATACGGCATCATTATTGTGTCATAAATATTTTTAACTATTTGATGACTAAAAATTATAAAAAAATACCATGATGTAGGAAATAATTTTATCTTTCAAATTAATATTTATATTTGAAACTATAACTTATATAACCACATGTAAAAATTAATTTACAAAAAGATATTTGGTTATGTCATTTTTGTCTCTACTTTTAATTAATTAATATAAAGTGTCATTATCACTATTAAGTGGCTCCATGGGGTCCCCAAATAGATCCAAGGATTCCCATGGTCGTAAATGACTCATCCAATAGGGTTATGACATGTTTTTGGGTAATTTTGTATTATTATGATTTCTTTTACCTTGAATTACCCTATTTACCTGTAACCGCGGTAAATAAAAGTCAAAAGTTACTATTCACCAAAAATTATTTTCATCTTATAGAACCAAATTTTACATACTAATAAAAAAAATGTATGTGTTATTTTCATAATTCAATTCACAGAAGCAATTAAATATCATTTAAATGAAAAAGTCAGTTTCTATCTACTACTTAGTGGTTTCACTATTAATCAAAATTGATGTTTTTCAGAAAACTACCAAAAAATGTGTGTTGGCTATATTGGATATTCCGAATTCAAAAATTATTTCTATATTACCAAAATCAAAACATAGAATTTGGATTAATTAATTTAAAATTAATTCCCAATGTAAAAACCAAAAGCGTGTTTTTAAGAAATAATAACTATCAAAAGATTGACACATGTTTATGTCTAATTTCAATGTGAAATCAATTATAATGACCAACATTTGATTAAATGGTAAAAATATAATCTAATTACACATTAAAAACAGTTAAAAAGATAATCTAACCATATAAATATATTAGATTAAAAGTTAGCTTTGAATTAAAATACAATATTTTTCATTATTCATCAAAAATGAATTTTTTCTGAAAAATACCAAAAATTTACCCAAAGTAAATTTCGATGTCGAGATTCTGAAGAAGATTTTTTTTGGTCGAAATGAATATATAAAAGTGGCCAAAACAATATTTAAAGAGGGTTCTCCATCGAAAGGCTGTAAATCATCCTTTTTATCTAAATAATGCTTAAAATTAGATTCATTCACAATTTAAGCTTCTTATTTTTATTGGATAAATGTTAAAACATTTGAAAAACATTTATAATCATATTATAGTTAGTTCTGTTCATTCCTTCCAATACAACTACTAGGCATTAACAACCATTTAAAATAGTAATATTATATTATTATTTTGTGACTTAAGATTTCAAAGAAACCCACTATTGCGTATTGGGAACGCCATCAAACATAACGTACTCTTTAAATTAAAATTAATATTTAATTAAAAAATATTAATAAATATGGAAAATGTCCTATTATTTATTTACTTGGGATGTTAGATTAGTCTATCTTGTAATTTTATGGCTAAAGATATGAAAACTCTTAAAGTCATTTTATAAATGGATTGGATGATTGATCAGATGTCCTGGAATTATCTCTTATGTTTAACGGGTCTTATTTACTATTCTATATGTAGTGTCATTTTTTCTTGGGAGAATGGAACTTGAGGCCCATTATGGCCAGATCTTCTTTTCCAATTTTGGGAAGGGTAATATCAGTGTTTGATTTTGACATGGAGTGTGAATTTTCTAGTGAAGATCTACCTCCAATTGTTTTCATGATTCCAAACATGATTCTGTCCAACATTTTAGGCTCCCCACTGGGGATGGAATTGGAATTCTATTTGTATATAAAATATGGTACTTAGATAATATCAATTCCCACTTATTATATGGCACCAATTTAACTAAAATATTTAATGTTCCATTTAGATGACATGTTGGAAAAAGACTCTATATGCTTGAGGGTGCCACCTTGAATGGTTCATGTTCTCTTTGTAGAGAAATATAATAAAACAATTTTTATATATATTGATTATAGAATTATAAATTGAGTTAGGGTTAAGAACAAGTATCTATTTAATTAGATAGATGGTTTTTTTGATGAGCCAAAATGGACTAAGTGGTTATCAAAGATTGATTACCAGTATAGTTATCACCAGTTAAGAATTAATGAATTTTACATATAGAATACCACCTTGATGAGTAGTTATTTTCATTATTATTACTTTGATATTCCATTTGTTATAACAAATTTCGCTATAGTTTTTGTGGTACAGAGGAATATTATATTCCCTGAGTACCTTGAATCTCCCATGGTTATTTGTGTGGATGACAGTTTGGTTTACTCTATGTCATAGGAAGACCATATTCATAATTTGATAGTCGTTCAGAATATTTTGATAAATCACCAACTTTACATGAATATATTGAAATATAATTTTAGTATTCAAGAAGTGAAGTTCTTGGTATACATGGTCTCAGATTGTAGGGTTTAAGTTTATGTTGAGAAGTTCAAATTTGCGATGACATGGGATCAATAACATAAATATTTAAATATTCTAAGATTCCAAGGCATGTTTTTCTATTACTATAGGTTCATAAAATATTTCTTGATGTTGTATTATCTAATGATTGCAATCACACATAAAAGGGTGAAGTTATTTAGAGAATAAGCCTTTTAGAGTTATTTTTTTCAGTTGAAATGTTTTTGGAATTTGGAAATAGTGATGAATCCTCCATATGCTGGTCAATACTATATAGAATTTTGTGAAAAATCAGGTTCATTATTGGGTTATGTCCTTATGCAAGATGATCATATGATAGTGTATGGTTATAGATATTTTTGGACACTCAAAAATAATTATCTGACACATGATCATGAAATTGTAGTTGTGATTATTTCTCTTAAGAATTGGTAAAATTTCCTTTTAATAGAAAGGTTTGCCATTTATTCTACCCCCAATATCTTGATTTATATATTCAATCAAAAATCTTTAATCCATTTTCCAATGCATTTAATTGAGTACCTAAAGTCATTTTATTTCAACATTACCTGTAACCTTGGTAAGGAGAATATCATTTCTGATGATTTATGAAGCAAACATCTGACTCAGTACATTGAAGAATCATTAGAAGAGTGGAATTTGGTATCTCCCTTTTATTAATTTCATTTGGTAGTCCAAGAGTTTGTGTTTGATATTTTATTGGAATGTGTTTAGTTAACCGCCTCTCATATCAAGATTATCCTTTAGTTTAATCAAATAGATGATTAATTTTCTGGTATTTTGGACTCTATCAATGGTGGGTAGACCATTTGTGGGTGGTAGATTCCTTTTTATAGCATCAAATATTTCCAAAAATGATTCATTTTATCTTTTCTTATGGGAAATACATTTATGGGGGACTACAATAGATCTCAATGAATTATGAAACTGCGATTCAAAAAGACATTTTATAATATTTGGTGACGATCATGTGGACCATGTATGCGATGAGAATAACGGATCATTCAATAAAAAAAATACCACACCATCATTGTATAATATTTATTAAAAAACATAAAAAATGACACTCGGACTGTATAGGTTTAGTGTCTATAGAAACTGGGAAACATAAACAAATGGTTCATAAGTCATATATGTTGTCTCCCTCATATTCCTTCATAACTAGAGTCCTTTTTGAAATATCTTACTTAATACTAATCATCACAACATGTAGAAAATAAACTTAAGAATGGGTGAACTCAGATTCTCAATAAGCATAAGAAAGGGAGATATCAATCATATTATAATCATAAGACATGTGAACATAACATTTCAAAATATTATCATGTATATAAATGTTCATGACACCATGTTATATGAAAAATAATAAAAGTAGACAATTAATCAATGAACATAGTAAAAAAAAATACATGGAATTTTTAGCATACACATAAACATAGAAAATAATTTCATATTTGTCACGTAAAAGTTTTGAGACCATCATAACCGAAATGTTTGTTACTGAAATGAGTTCACTCCTCAATCTGGCCTTGTATTACTGAACTGAGGTCATTTCCCATTTCATCCATGATTATATCATGAGATATAAATCTTTTCCAAATTCATTGGATGGAGATATATGTCTCACCCATCTCATAATAAAGTCATTATTATGTGTTCCACAAAAAAATAAATAATTCAACATAGCATAACCCATGGTATGAAATGGGTTTTTAAACATCATTCCATCACAATCCATATACAACAAATAGATTTCATAAATATAATTCTATTATATTCACAATGAAACCATATTATTAATAAGGATAGAAACCTAAACCAATTTAAATAATGTCATATTATGTGAAAACTAATTTTGATAAATCACTTGAAATTAATTCTTGAAAAAAATATATTTTCTTTATTAAAAATATATTATTTTCTCAAAATGACAAATAATTTTAAAACAAAAAAATTTAATTGAAAATAAACATGAACAATTTTAAAGTAAAGATCATTGTAATATGGAGTAGTGGAAGCATGAAAAATCCATTCATTCACAATAATTTAAAAGACAACAATCTTATCATACTTTTTTCAGATAGTCAAAAAGTACCTCATATCGAAAGTGACTAATGATTCCTTTCATATCATTTTGTAAAAATTCACAAATAGAAACAGTAGTATTTAATCAATAGATTGATGATATAAATATTATTTTATAATATATATGTATTAAAAATTGACATTGGGTGATTAGTATACCCCATTAAATACTTAAGTGTAAACAATCTCAAATGATAATGACATTGCAAAATTATCCCTTACCTTTCATGTGATTTTATTTTTTTTGTATCTAAACCTTCTATATAAAGATTTAAATAACATCATTGACATATTATGGAATCATATTAATTTTTATTTAATCATATATTATCATATTATCATCCCTTTTCTAATAACATTTCGTTATTACACGCTATTTGAGTATTGACTGCTTCATTTTATTATGCATGTTTTGTCAAATAAGTTCTTATTCCTATTCATAAGCTATATCTATATAATTTATAGATTAATATTTTTTTAACATACATCATATTTATTGATTTAATTCATTTCTAAAATCATTTTTCAATGAAGATCATGTAAACATAATCGCATTATATCGTGGAGATGGTATGTTGTACTCATACGTATGTGATGATATCATTCCCATAATTATTGAATGGTATTGAAGTAGATGGTGAATAATATTTCATAATAAATATCCTTTTTTAATAATCATATATAGTTATCATTTCCATCATTATACTTATCCATGAATGGTGGTTATAAAAAACAGATTACACCACTGCATGGAGACGAAAAGTTGTATGTACGCAAGCGTGGTGATTTCATTTTCTATAGCATGGATAAAATATTGAATATGTTTGTCCTATAACAATATCTTGTCATTATATAATTGATACTTGATTCATTACTTTATAATTAAAACACTCATGAAGAGGAAGTAGAGGAAGAAAGATGTTTGAAGGAATCAGTATAGGAGATTACTTCTTCTTCGACATGCTCCCTCCAAATCTCATCTTAATGCCCTAGAGTTGGTCTTCAAAGAAAAACATAACCTATAAAATTCTACTAGAAAATTAGATAATTTAAAAAGGATTGTTTATAGAAAATATTTAGAGGTCAATTATTTTTTATGAAATAAGGGAGGAGGTTCCCTTTTATAATTGCGGTGATGGGTACTTTTGGAAACTCCAAAAATATATATTAATTTATAGTAAAATAATACCACTTCTAAAAACCTAAAAAAGGCACCAATTTAAAATAAGAGCGGATATAGGGTTGTATTATAATCAAATATATAGTTTAGACGGGTTTTTCTATAAATTTATACCATATCATTCTAATTAACACCTAGTCATTCTATTTAATTTTTAACTAGGGTAACAAATATTTAAATATGAAAAGGGTGAAATATTTAATTATTTGATGTCACATTTAATATAAATAAATATTTTAGAACATTTTATAACAAATCATAATTATTAGATATTTTTTTATGAATTTAAAAAGAAATTATTTTGATAAACAATCAGTAGTGTCAATTTTGACACTATTCAATTCCTTGATTTTTAAAAATATTAAGATAAAAATTCTACTTCATACAAACTATATTATTAAATTTATAATAGGTCAAAGTCAACTATAAAATTAATTTTATATATTTATTAACCCAAATAATATTTATTATAATATTTTTAAAAATATTTATTTTATTTTTCCATTAAAAAAATAATTACTACAATATATTGTGTAATTATTTAATATGATTATTTACTAGATAAAAATTAAAAATATATTACTATGACAAAGATAAATCCTCTAGATTTTATAAAAATACTTATAATTGAAAATATCTTTCAAAAAATCCCTGATTAAAAAATTTATATTAATTAAAACATTAATGTGACAACATTAACATCACATTAAAGAAAATATTTTAAGTTTCATAATCATTCCCATATGGCTCCAAATGGTCAATAACTCGACCATTGGATGATTATGGTTGAGATATAGTTGAATAATAAGATTTAGTGAAGTTATTGGGACTTCTAATGGTTATTATTATTTTAATAGTCATTATTTTTTTTGATTTCACATCAATTAAATAATTTCTCCATAAACAACATTTAATTATTTCATATAATTTTTAGTTCCAAAAAATTACAAATAAATTATCATAAAAAAGGTAAAAATTTTATATTTATAATTAGTTTCTTATAGTCAAATTTATATTTTTCATATCTTTATATTAAAAATGATATAGTTATCAAAATTTGAGTAAGACATATTTCACTTTTCATCAAATAAAAAAAATAAATCTCATAATCTAATGCAAGTGGATTCCAATAGATACCATTTTGACGCAATGATGATTTTTCAAGAAATATACTCATCTAGTGATTTTAATAAAAGTGTTAAATTAATTTTATAATTTTATTCTTAACCTCAATTACCCAATATTCCATTTTACCAAATTATCAAAAAGTACCGAAGTTACTATTAATAATGTAAAAAATAAAATAATGTTATTTACATAATTAAGAACAACTGAATCTAGATATGTAATTAATTTTTATATTTCATAATATATATGTTTTGGAAATTAATTTAAAATTAATCTAGATGTTGTAATGAGAGAATGAGTTTAAAAGTTAAAACATTGCAAAAGATTGAAATTTTTTTACTCTGAATTAAATGTAAAATTAATACCAATGTTATAAATTATATTAATTGATAAAAAAATATTCTATATATAATTTAAAACCATCCAATGATATAATGTAAGCATATATATTATTTTGATGAAAAACATTCTTTCAATTAAAATTTATTGTATTTTTACTATTCATCAAAACATGAATGTTATCAGAAAATTAAAAAAAAATATTCCAAATTAATTTTTTTATCCTTATTCCAAATAAAATGTTTATGTTGTCATGTAAATTTTTTTAAAGTGTCCAAATATTAATTTAAATTGAGTTCTCCATTAAAAGGCCGAAAATTACTGTTTTGAAAATTATAGGTTCTTATTCATTAAATAGGGTTTAGTCATGCCCAGTGGCAAAAAATATCTATTGGATTAATATAAAAAATATTTTATTAATTATATTACATGTATATTTCAATAATTTAATTTAATAATATTACGTCATTCAACTGATTAATAAAAATTAAAAATATATAATTGATTTATATTTTTAATAAATAATTGGTAGCTAATGAATTTACAATATATATTCATTAGTTTTTTATATTTATTCATATTAGCCCTATATCTAGGTTATAATAGTCATTTTATACTATGGGTGTATAACAATTCATTTATACACCTGATTGTGTTCCATGCAATCTAATGAAGAATTCAAAAATATTTAAAAAAATATTTCACAAAAACATATGAGTGTCACATTCTAACCCCATTAAACTGAATTTAAAACTCATAATTAATCATATTGATGAAAAATAATAGGATAACACTACCAAATAACATCCTAAAGTTCCCACATAGCTTCCTCAAATTGGAGGTTCCCCCACAAAATATTGACCAAGCCAGTGGGCTATTTCATTGAATATTTTCACTAAGATCTAAAATCACTATCGATTATTATTCATAGGAATGATCTTACTCCAACGTTATGAATTATTATTTTAATACAGGTGAATCATCAGTTATATATTTTCTCCTGAGTGATAAATGGAACACGTCATGAACATGTGAGAGATTATGTGGATGTTATAGTTGGTAAGCTACCTTCTTAATATGTTCCAAAATTTCAAAAGGACTAATATACCCTGGGCTCAACTTTGCCTTACTTTAAAATATAATTACTCTATTCTAGGGATATATTTATAAAAATATTGTGTCACCTATTTCATACTCTAGGTATTTTCCTCGGTTTTCATCATATCTTTTTTGTCGACTCAGAGCTGTTCTTACATGTTGTTGAATTAATCTGTCGTTTTCTTCCATTTCATCAATAAATCATGTCCAAATAGCTTTATTTCAACAACATCATCCCATGAAG
The DNA here is from genome assembly GCA_963277665.1 of Viscum album. Classification (NCBI taxonomy): domain Eukaryota; kingdom Viridiplantae; phylum Streptophyta; class Magnoliopsida; order Santalales; family Viscaceae; genus Viscum; species Viscum album. Next base: position 859,066,801 of record OY728143.1, on the reverse strand, counting down.
TCTAATTTCTGCACATATTTCCATAGAGGGATTTATTAGGAGAAATATGAGCACTCGATTGAATGGTATTATTGTATGAAAATTCCACCAAATGTAGGTGTTGATCCCAACCACCTTTGAAATCCATAAAGAAAGTTATCAAAATATCTACTAGAGTTAGAATTGTCCTATCAGAATTACTATCTTTCTGTGGATTATATGTAGTACGGAAACATAACTCTATAGCAATATCCTACTGAAGACATCACCTAAAATACGAGGTAAACCTCATATCCTGATCAGATATAATGGATAGTGGTAATCCATGCAATCTTACCTCTTCTTATACGTATATCCTGAAAATATAATCAAGAGGGAAATCCTCTCAAATAATAACGAAGTGTGCTAACATCAAAAGGTGGTAAAATATATTCCATATAGCATTATGGACTTTAAATGTTTTGTGAATTCTGATTGAAAATTACATTGTAATGTTTTCCAATATTCCATTCTGGTATGGGCAATGGTTGTAACATCCCTATAGACTTCTATCACTCAGACTTAACTTACTAACAAATGAAGCACCAATATACATATTCAGCAACATCACTTTTTATACTATCCCACCGCAAAGAAACTTTCAGGTACCTATAAATCATTTTACTTTCATGATGAATAGATAATGAAGAACTATGAGCCTCATCCATAGTCTTTGATTTTGGTATGGGAGGAATAAAAACTCGATTTATGAAGCTTATTTATTGATAGAATTAAAGGTTAAATTCCAGAATGTTTATCACCTTCATTTGTAACTCTATATCTTCATTCTTCACATCCTTAATCTTCACTTTTATAGATGGTTGAGAATTAATTTTAGAATGATAAGATTTATCCCTTTCCTTTTAAATTTCATGATCCATCCTTCACAAGTTCATAAATATTGGATCTTTTGTGATCCTCATCATGGATAGGCTAGTGTGGTCCATTCAACTCAAATCAACTTCCACATTGTTTTGTTTCCAAGTTTCATAATGTATTAAGAATTATTAATCATTAGTCAACTCCAACCATCTTCTTTAGTGCATATTTTTCTCCTTTTTGGTGAAAATATACTCTAATTTTTTTTTTATCTTTATAAATATCACACCTCTCACCATAAAGATAATTTATACATATGTTTAATTAAAATATTACAACATCTAACTCCAAATCATTATTTGTGTAATTTTTCTCATGGATTTTAAATTTTCATTAGGCATAAGCTATCACCATATCATTATTCAAGAGAAAACCACCCATCCCCTTCTTGGATGAATCACTGTAGATCACAAACCTTTCTCAATTACATGGTAGTGTGAGCATAGGTGAACTAGCTAACCTTATTTATAGCTCTTTGAAATTATCTTTACATTCCTCCTACCACACAAAAAAAACTATTTTTTCAAGAAAACTTAGTGATTAGTTTAATTTTTCTTGAAAAATCGTTAACAAAATTTTGATAATATCTATCCAAACCAAGAAAACATTGAATCTCAGTAAAAATTGTTGGTCTCAGAAAACATTAGATAACATATGTTATTTCTAGATCAATATATACCCCTTCTCTTGAAATTATGTGACATAAAAATGAAACATTTTGCTGCAAAAATTCACACTTCTTATATTCTGATTAAAGATTCTCCTTTATGACATTATTCAGTAAAATTATCAAGTAATCTTTTTGACCTTCATTTATCTTTGAATAGATAAGAATAAAATATATAAAGGCTACCACAAACTGATCAAGATAGTCTCTGAAGACTCTATTCATTATATCCATGAATATAATAGGGTAACTGGTTAGAAAAAAAGGCATCGCTTTAAATTCATAATGTCCATAGATTGTAAATAATGTCATATTTGGTATATCTTCTTTCTTAAACCTTAATTGATGATATACTAAATAAATAGCAATTCGATAAAGGTATTTAGCTCTATATAGTTGGTCAAATATGTCATCAATTTAGGGAAGAGGATATTTTTTCTTGAGAGTGATCATGTTATGTTCTTGATAATCAATGCAGAGTCTCATTGATCAGTCTTTCTTTTTAAAAAATAGGAAAGATTATCCCCAATGTGAAATAATATATCATATGAATTAATTACGAAAATTCCCTTGGAATTGTTTCTTTAATTCTTTCAACTCAATAGGGACCATTTTATATGGTGTCTTTGCAATAGGCACGGTACCCAGTATGGGTTCTATTAAAAACTCAATCTCATAATTTGGTGGAAGACCTAGAAATTCGTCTAGAAAGACATCATAAAACTGATGTATAATATGTGTAATCTTAATGGTGACTTTCTCCACATCCATTTGAAATAGATAACCTTCATTTATAGGAATCAAGACACCTAATATGGAATACATTTTCACTGGAAGGTCATATTCACCCTTTCATCGATAGATGATCATAGATTGATCTGAAATATGAAATATGACTTCACATCCTTGGACATTGATATGATATCTATATAGAGAATTTAAATCCATGTTGATAATGAAATTATATACCACCATAGTAAGGAACAAAATATTTACAGTATTCACATTCTACAAGCATCAACTATAGAATAATTATAATCTTTTAATGTGACTATTATGCCATTAAGGGTTCTCATAGATAAATAAACATATATTTTTAGAGGTATTACATTGATACCCTTATAAAATTATTTATAAATTAAAGAGTGGATGGATACAGAATCAAATATAACATATACTACTATATAGTGGATGATAAGTGTACCCTTCACCATTTCATTATCATACTCCGCATTTCTAATAGGGATCTCACGTTCCATGCCTTTGTCTCTAGCCTTAAAAGATTTATGAGGTCAACAAAAATCATCATACCTAGGATTAGGGAACTAATCAGCATAATGAAACATCCTTGAACTTGTATAATTGAAGTGTATGAGGTGTATTCTGTGTATCCTTTTCTTCATTTTGATCAGTAGACATCTCTCTCACAACACTTTGGCATTCAAATTCCTCTTGACCTTCTTTTCCAAAATTAAAACATTTTATAGTCCCTTTAAAATAATTTCCCCATGTTTCTTTCAAAACTATGAGCATAAGGAAAAAATCATTTTCTTTCTAGGGAGATCATTATATTTTTCCTTAAATACCATTTTCTCTTCTTATCAATCCCTTAGGGAAGATGGGTTACTCAAATATCGATGCCATCTGTGAGAGAAAATCAAACTATTTCCTTAGATATTTTGAATTCCTTTATGTATAATTCCCATTAAGAGACTTGGTTTTAAGCCACTAAAGAATCAATCATTTTACTCTCAGGTTGGATAATAATTCTGGAAGCATTCTATGAAAGTATTGTAAAATTTTCTCCGTAGGAACAAATGAATTCATCATTATTTTTCTTTCTATTAAGGAAATATTTCTCTATCATTTTGTGATGAATATAATGATATTACTCATTAAAAAATGTTCCTCAAATAATCCCACTCTATGGATTAAATTTCATCTCTTTGCCTTGTATTCTTGATAAGGTTCCACAATTGATCAGCCTCACATACTAATTAATACACCTCTAAGATGAACTTATCATGTTCTGAACATTGGTGAACTGAAAATATAATCTTAGTGGTACTAATCCACTATTCTTCCACTAATGAGTCAAAAGACCCACTAGTGGAAAGTGTATACTGCATCGTAAAGGACTCAATAGAATTTCATTCCATTCTATTCTAATTTGGATATCCTACCTGATTCACAACTATAGAATGTTTTGTGAGTATAACTACATGATTTCTCATTATAGATCCAATAACATTTTGTTTCTCAGGAATAAAATCATTTCATTTTCATTCATATTCAGAATTTACATGGTTCCTTCAGGTTCCATCCATAGTTCAAAACCAAGAAGCTTAGTGTGCGAAACACTGATCATAAAGATAAAACCACATAATCAAGAATAAAATCTCAATTTAGGATACTTTTGGATTTATCCTCAGTTAATCATGATCAATTATAAAACACTAATTTTGTAATATATACTTCGACATATACTTAGGGCTCTTACTAATGTTTTCTCAACCTAGTTTCCAAAGGATAACTATACCTTTTCTCTAATACAAACTATAATGTCCCATTATATAAAAACATAGATATTACTTCAAAATTGAATAATATTTATTAAAAAACATGAAAATAGCATATAGAATTTGTTTATTTAAAAACTGGGAAATATAAACAACTGGTTCATAAGTCATCTACACAGTCTCTCATTTATTCCTTCATAACTAGACCCCTTTTCGACATATCTTGCATAATACTCTTATTCCAAACCTAGGGAAATGAAAAATAATAAATGGTGATATCTAATGCTATGTAAGGTTAATCAAGGGAGATATCAATCATATCATAATCATTAGACATAATAAGATAACATTTGAAAATCTTGTACTGCTTATATAAGATTATGATATCATGTCATAAGACAAATCATAAAAGTTTATAAAGTATCATTGAACATAGTTATAACATATGACATGGAATTATTTTCATACTAATAATCATATAATATAATTTCAAATTAGTCAAATCCAATTGCAAATACCATCATTGTGAACAAAGTTCGTCACTAAACCGAGTCCACTCCTCATTCCTGCCCTATATTACTAAATTGAGGTCATATCTCATTCTATCCATGTCTATATCATGATATAAAAATATTTCCCCAATGAATTGAAGGTAGATATATTTTATAACCAATCATAATGAAATCATTCACACCTTTTCCCAAAAAACATAAATCATTCAACATAGCATAACCCGAGAAATAAAATGGGTTTCTTAAACATCATACCATAATAATCTATATAAAAAATGAGATTTCATAAATAGAAATCCATTACAAACAAAATAAAACCATTTTGATAATAGGTATTTAATAATAAATTTATTTATTTAATTTCATGTTATATAGAAAACAATTTTTATAAAAAATTTGAAAATATTTCTTGAGGAAAATATGCTTGCTTCTTCGAGAAAAATTCTTTTGTCAAAATGAGATGAAATTTTAAAAGAAAATAATTTATTTAAAAATAGGCACGAAATATGGTAAATTAATATTCCTGGAAATAAATTGTTAAGAAAACATAAAAATCCTTTCATTTCATATAAGTTAAAATTTAATTTTTTACTCATAATTTATCAGAAAGTCAAAAAGTACCTCATATCAAAAGTGACTAAAGATTCCATTCATACCATTTTATATAGATTCACCAATGGGTAAAATTGAATTTTAAAAATAATATAAGGATATAATTAATATTTTATTATATATATATATATAAAACCTGGACATGGATGACAAATATACCCTAGTAAATACTTGTGTATAAATAATCTCAAATAATAATGAGATAACAATATTTTCCCTTACATTAGGTCTGATTATATATGTATTTATCTGAAAATAATATAGAATTATTTAAATAATGTCATTGAATTATTCCAAACTGATTTCCATTTTTATGATATCATATACGATCATATTATCTTCTATTTTTAAATAAAATTTCATTATTACTCGTTATTCAGTTTTTAAATACTTCATTTTCTTATACAGGTTTTTTTAGATAAGATCTTGTTCAAATTATCAGGTTATAGTTAAATCATTTATAAAATAATATTATTATAATATATATCATATTTATTCATTTAATTCATTTATATAATCATTATTTAATTAATATCAGGTAGAATGAATCACATAACATTGTGTAGATGGTAGGTTGTACGTACTTATTAGAGACAAAATCATTCGCATAATTGTTGAATGGTTTTGAAGTGGAGGGTGTATAAAATTTCAGAATAAATATAATGTTATAATACTAATATATTTTTTTATTTAATTTATTATACCCATCCGAGTATGGTGGTGGTGAAAACAATATTACACCCTGGTGTGGCGATGGTAAGCCGTACGTACGCACACATGGTGATTTTGTTTTTTAGGATGGATAGAAGGTGGATTATGGTTGTTCAATAATAATAACATATCAGTATATAACTGATACTAGATTTATATCTTTATAATTAATCAACTCATGAATAGAAAGTATAAGAAGAAATAATTTTGAAAGAATCGGTAGAAGATATTACCACTTCTTCAACATGCAGTCTCTAAATCTTCTATTAATGCACTAGAGTTGGTATTTAAAGAAGACTAGAACCTCTAGATTATTAATATAAGAAATTATAATGTAAAATCATATGGTATATCTGAGCATGAACTCTTAATGTGTATTTAATAAATGAGGGAGGAGGTGCCATTTTATAATTGAGGTGAGGAGCACATCCAGAAACCCCAAAATAAATTTTAATTTATAATAAAACTAAAACACATAAAAAACTTCAAATTTTCTAAAATTTCACAGATGAGATGAGATAATGTTTTAATATCAAAAAAGATAAATTTTACATAGGTTTCTAGTCAATTTAATCCCTATCATTTTAGTTAAAACATATTTATTCTATTTATTTTTTAACACGGGTTACAAGTATTTCAATATTAAAAGAGAGCCATTTTTACTTATTTGATGTCAATTAGACCCTAAATAAATAAATTATAAAATTTTATAACATATAATAATTATTATCTATTTTTTAGAATAGTTTTAAGAATGTTAAATATTTTAATAAACATTATTTTGATAAAATATCAATTGTATCAATTTTGACACTATTCAATTCATTTATTTTTTGAAATATTAAGATAACAACGTAACATTGAATCACCTATTTTATTATATTAATTATAGGTAAAAGTAATCTATAGAATTAATTGGACATATTATTTGGGAAATAGTCTATTTATTTTAATATTGATAAAAATATTTATTTGAGTATTGTTTAATTATTTAATATGATTATTTATTAAATAAAAATAAAAAATAAAATATTATGAAAAACATAAATTCTCAATAATTTAGAATAATACATATAATTGTATATACCTTCCCTAAAATCATTTATTAAAATTTTTATATTAATTAAAACATGAATGTGATATCTTTAAAATCACTTTAAATAAAATATTATAAGTGTCATAATCATTCACATGTGGCTCAAAAAGGTCAATAACTCGGCATTTAGAAGATTATGGTCGAGATACACATGACCAATAATATTTTTTCAAGTTTTTCGGTATTTTAATGCATTTTATCATCTTGATAATAATTATTTTATTGATTTCACATTAATTAAATAACTTGTACATCATAAAAGAATAAGATTTTAAGGTAATTATTTTTTTCCTAAAAATAGCAAACAAATTACCATGATAATGAAAAATATTTTATATTTTTAATGATTATTTATAATCAAATTTATCTTCTATATAACCTTATATTAAAAATAATATATTTTTTAAAATTTGAGTATGACATATTTAACTTTTTTAAAATAAAATAAATTATGTGTCCTAATATCATTACAATGGATTCTAATAGATACCATTTTGATAGAATGATTATTTAGGTCAAAAATACTCAACCAATTACATTATTAAATATGTTATTTTAATTTTGTAAAATTATTTTTACCCTTAATTACCCAATTTACCCTTTTACTGAATTAATAAAAATTACAAGACTTACTATTCATAGTGCCCAAAAATAAAATGAAAATATTTAAATAATTTTCACCTATTGATTCCAAATATCGAATCCATTTTTCAAAATTACATACAAATAATTTGTACTAATTAATTTAAAATTAATCCCATTATCGGAATGAGAGAACATGTTTTAAAATGTAAAACATTGCAAAATATAGAAATATTCTTACATTTTAATTAAATGTAAAATTAATTCCAATGACATACATTATGTTAAATGATATAAATATTCTATATTTATACTTTAAAAAACCATTCAATAATATAATTTAACCATATAAATTATTTCAATGAACAAAGTGGTTTTTAATTACAAAATAGTGTGTTTTACTACTCATCAAAAAATTAATTTTATTTGAAAATTGTCAAAACTTAATCCAAAGTAAATTTTTATATCCATATTCCAAATAAAATGATTATGTTTTCGAAATGAAAATTATTAATGTCTCCAAATATTAATTTAAGAAGTGTTCTCCATTAAAAAGAAGGAAAATACCCTTTTAATAATATAGGGTTTTTTACATCAAATGGGGTTTATTCATTCCCAATGAGAAAAATATCTATTTCATGAATATACAAAAAATCTTATTATGAATATAACATATATAATTATTTAATTTCATTTACTAATAGTAATTCACTCAATTTATTCATAAAAATACAATTATAGAATTGATTTATTTTTTTATAAATAATTGGTATCTAATGAATTCACCATACATTTTCATTACTTACATTTATTTATGAAAACCTAATTGCTAGGTTATAATGGTTATTTTATAATATGGGTGTCTCATGGTCTGTTTAAACTCATGATTGTGTGCAATGTAATCTATTGAAGAATTAAAATAATATAATAAAAATATTTCCCTACAATCATCGAAGAGTTACAATGATACATTGAATACATTGTTTATTATTGTCATACCATCCAAAATATAAATATAAGACATGAGAGACCATTAGTTTTTCATCATCCACTTCTAGTGTTGACTTTGAAGTGGTCTGATATCTCTTGGGTCTTTGTGGTTGGGTTTCCACATAACTCTCAGGGAAACAATTCATTATCTCTAGTGATCGATTTTAAAACCAAATCAGATCGTTTTATACTTATTAAACATATAAACAATGTTGAATTCTTGTTATGTATTTTTGTATATGAGATTAAATGATTTCAGGGAGTTCAAGATTCTAATATTTCTGATCTGGATCCCCATTTTACTTATCACTTTTGGAGAGGCCTCTGGGAGGCACTAGGATACAATTATATTTGATTGTGTCCTATCATCCTCACACTAATGGTATAAAATAATGAATTAAACAAATCCTCGACTACATTATTAATTATGATTTTATTGTCTTTGGATGTGCTTGGGATGTTCATTTAGGTTAGGTTGATTTCACCTATAAAAATAATCACAAGAATGAAATTAGAATGGTTACTTCTGAGTTCTTATATAGTAAATCTTGTATATATCTATTTTGTCTTTCATTGATTGGAGATAGTTACCTTATTCAATTGAGTTTGGTCCAAGTGATGATGGAGAAGATTGATTTTATTTGTCATAGATTAGTGAAGACATATAGCCGGTAAAAATCCTATATTGAATATCATCAAAGATCAGTATATTTTTCAGTGATTGAGAAGGGAATTGAGAGTTTCATCTTTTTTGGTTCACTAACACTTGGGATATAGGGAAATATTTCATCAGGGCATCTGGATCCTTTTAATATGGATGAAGATGTGGGAATAATGTCCCACCATTTGGAACATCCATAATAGTTGGCATTGATCCACAAAGTGTTTCATACATCATAACTCTTGAAATATAATTTTGATCCTTATCATGTCCTAATCTGCGATATTATTGGGGTTTAACCAAATTTATATAAGACTGAGAATCCAGTCAGAGCCTTGGATTCTGATACAAAGGTTCTTTGTCGGAATATGATAACTTTAATTTATGTTCTGTGGAATAATGATTCAAATCCACATATGAAATTAGAGTGTGGGGAACTTATAAGGGATAATTTTCCTCATCTAACTAATATGGAATCTTCTTCATAGGTATTCATGGGAAATAACATTTTTATAGTGCTATGGTTTTAACATTCCATTACATTATTTCATGCAATTTTTTTACCTTTTTCCCTTTACTTCTGGTGTGATTCCTAGTCCTCTGGATTTTTGGAGAAAAATGAATGTTTTTAGTAGGGCGTTGTTTCATGGTGTAGGGGATGTAGCATGGAGAGTCCAAGATGCAACATAGATGTGGCTACAAGGGGTTTGAGGGTTGGATTTGGTGGCTTCTCCCATTATAGACACCATTATAGCATAAGGAGATGGCTGGTCTATGGAACCCTGGAGAGGATATCTGGGTGCCTCTTACATTTTGAGGTAGCTATGAAATGTATTGTGTTTTTATGGACATAAATTTATTGGTCCATTATAAATTCCAACTTCCCACCTCTTATTCCTCCCCAAACTTTTAGGGATTTTATGTCTTTTGGGTGGTGATTTGGACTCCTCCAGCCCATCTCTTGTAGCATGAAGCACCAAAAATTCCATTCAATATCCTTTTGTTAAATTAGTCTCATGTAGTTTTTTCCCTATAATTACCTCTTATCATATTTTATAATTATGGATCATCATGTAATTGATGGATCTATTCTTTATTTTTATGTATCATGATTCTAAGATTATTTTCATGATCTCCTTCACCTAAATTCTTATTATTTTTCATGTTGTGGGTGTCAATTTGATCATGATTAGTGGTATCTTTTTCCTAAACCATTCCCCTAAAATTAAAACCCTATTTAACTTTATTTATTTGAAATGAGTTTTTTAAATGATTTAAAAAACTTTATATAAGATTATTTGATATTTGATTTAAAAAAAAGAAAATTTTGAAAAAAACCCAATCTTAATGAATTTTAAAATATAAGGTAGATATTTTAAAATATTTTTTCTTGATTTTAAAAATTATTTATTGAAATGACTGATTGAAGATTCTTGAGAAAATTGGATTGAATTGAAAAAATGGCTTCAAAGTTCTTGAATTTGATGAAAACCTATAATTTGGTCTTGAAATAAAAAATGAATATTGAAATTGAAATTTAGGAAATTAAACTGTGAAATATAGTTTTTATAAATGATTGTTTTGAACATGATTGAATTATCGATTAATTGGATAACATGTGATCCTAAGTAGTTAGTGGAAATTGGGAAAAAAATTCTTGGACTCTAACTCCTTATCAATGAACTAATAATGAAAATACTAACTAAACCAATTTCAACATGATTTAATATAATGGGATCTATTAATGGGTAACACTTTCATTATTTCTGATAGGATCCTCTAAGGGGATGTTGATTCAACTGTGCAAAAAAATCTCGAGTTGTGATGATAAATGACATGCATGGGGAACCTATACCTTGAGACTAATGTACTCAATCCTTATGAACATGGTGATTTGTTTTGTTTGAACTCATTTTATCTATCATTTATAATAAAACTATATCATTAATTCCAAATCTATTTTATAAATTTTTTATATAATTTTTTTTTTGGAATTTTTATTTATCATCCTTATTTTGAGTTGAAATAACATTTTAATGAAAAAAATATAAATTTAATTCCATTAATTGTTTTATATAAATTAAAATAATAAATATTAATTTTCATGGAAGTGATTATAGAACACGTGGTGAGGGCCTAATGGGATTTATATCTCACAAACTACCTTCTCCTTCATGAAATTGTAGATAATATTATACCAGGTTCTAGTAAATGGAAAACAGCTCTTGGAGGTGGTGCATATACTTAATTCTCAGGACCTAGATTTATATAGGTATGTGAAGGTGGTGTTATATTGATGATACATGGGATATGTTTGAGATTTTACCATGGAAGATGTTTTTTCAATTTATGATGTATTTTTTTATTTTTATTTTACCTATTTGATTGTAGAACATTCTCTTTGGGGATTATTGAGCTTAATGACTTGAATCTTTTTCCATCCCCTGTTTTATGAAAAAAAAAATCACTCACTTGTAATCATTTTATGATTCCAATTAGTACTCTCCAAAATATGTAGATTCCGAATGATCTTCGGGATATATCAATGCTAAAACAAGTGTCAGTGTACCAAGGTATTTGTGTTGGTCCTTGATACTACTCGATTCTATTCATCCTGAATATTTTGGGTAAGGTAGTTTGAAGGATGAAAATTTTACTATCTTAGTGTATAACACATGCATAAAATTATCTAACTCATGTATAAGATAACATCTAATTTACTAGGTATGAGACAGTTGTTCTAACTTTCCTCTTTTACTATGGAACCATTTCCACTTGGGCAACACACATGATTTTCTATTTTTCACTTACTAATGTTTTATTTATTCATTAAATATTAAAGAGAGCATGCATTTATTAATCAAACCAAGAATATAGTATTCACATCTCTTTTTCCTGATCCCCAATGATTGGTTCTAGGGAATATTTATTAGTGTTGATTATTTAATGTTTTAGTTATAGTTTACATGATTTTACCCATATAAAATTATGAAGGAATATTACATAAACTAAATTCTAAATGTTCTATATAGTATTACATAATATCTTATCTATATTATTATTTATGATAAGTAAAATAAAATTCAAATTAAACAATTAATGTCTCCCATATAATAATTGTAATTGTAATTCCACTAAAATATGCCTCAATTGTTAAAATTATGGTTAAAGAGAAAATAGAGAAGTGTTATTAAATCGATCGCATCTATATGTAGTGAAACCTATATGTATATGTATTTTACCCAATTTAAGGGTAGATGGGACTTGTGATGTTAACAGATTAGAATATTTCCATGGAATGAGTTATAGAATGTAGTGTGGTGTTAAACATATTATTACCTTCCTTAAACGAAGATATCAAGATCTATTGTAGTAACATATTCTTTGGAAATTGCTTGGAATTATAGATAAATTCTTTTATAATGGCATTTGGTCATGCCCTGTGAGGGTGGAGATTATCATTCCTAGGATTTTGTTAGGACAAATCCACCAATTCCATTGGGTTTATATATAGATGATCAACTCTAGAAAATATTACTATGATTGTTTTAGGTGATAGAGAGAAAGGACCAGATAGTAGTGCCTATAATTTCTGGGTGAACTAGAGAGTTTAATTTAAAAAAAAATTCCTTGGGAGGGTGGTCCCTAAGAAACTGAGTTCTATATTGAGTCTATCTAGAATGATTTTTTAACATTTAAATAAATTTATGGAAAATAGAGTGTAATTTTAGGATTATGTTCTTCATGGGTCAGTGAAATGGTGCTAGGTAGTTCTATTCTATGTGGACTAATACATTTTATTGACATGGAAGTACATTGATACATGTTTATTTATCTATATATTTTTGAAGACTATGAGAACTAATATGTCTAGTTAGTTCATCTATCATATGAAAGGAAATATATGGTCTATGAAATATTAATATCATTTCATTGATTTATAGTTTTTCTCTGATGATATAAGGGGAAGAGGTATCCTAAGACTGATGTTTTGAGTATGATATGCGATATATGATTCGTGTTCAGGTGAACATTTTTCATCATTCATATTTTTCCAAGTTAGAATACTGGACACTTATTACTGATATAAAACTGAGGTTACACGAAGGCTCATGGAAGGTAGTCTCTTTTGGGAAGATAACTGGCATGTATTTAGGTAGTTGAAAGTAAAAATTCACTAGTTCGTGCTTGAGTAGTGTAAAAAAGTTTGTAGGGATGAATATTTTCTTTTTCTCTATGGGATGAAATTATAGAGTGGTTATAATACCATGATACATTGAAACATAACTTTTAAAATTACGATAATCCATCATTAAAGTACAAAGCATGTGGACGAATGAAGAACATATAAAAAATATAAGGAGATCTTGATGGATTCTTGGTGATAGGGGATCTTGTCATGTATAGGGCTCTAGGGCTGGATCAGAATTGTCATGGTAGGCAAGTTGTCAGAGTTCCTTCATTAATTTGGATTGCGGTGGTAGGACTAGTTCATATGTTCCCAAGGAGATGTTTTAGTAATGTAGTGAAGCTCAGGGAAATCATGTGGGGGCTTAGGGGAAAGGTAAAAGAAACCTACTTGTGATAAAGTCTATCACTATTTATTTTGATGTGGGACCATCTATAGTTTGATGTATGAAAATAGTGTCCTCTACATTATCCTAGGTATTATTTGATATTGGGATTCACATAATTTTATATCTAATTAGTTTTTTGATGTCCTAGAGCAGACCATAGTGTATCTGTATGGTGTGAATTATTTTGAAATTCCCATTGGGTTGTGAATAGATGTAATTTTTTATTTTATAGAATATGACCTCAATATTGGTTGTTATTGATTCCTATGTGGTCACTTTGTGTTTTAAATGACTAGTTTATATCTGACTCTTAGGATGGATGGATTAGTTATTGATAAATCATACATCAACTATGATCAATAAATGGTGTAATTCACACCCTCAAGGGTGGTGGTAATGTACATGTTATAGAATAGGATATTCGGGAAATTCATTCATGACCAGATTATATGAATTTTGGTTAGATTTCAACACTATTTTTTTTTAGAATTCTGTTTGATGATTGGTACATGAAGTAGGATGTCATTCAAACTATTATCGTGTAGCTTCATGAATATTAGTTTATCACTGACATCAAGAATAGTGAAGAGATTGTAAATATTCTATAAAACAGAATGGATCATGTGAATTTTTTATATCTTAAGACTTAGTTAGTGTATTTAGATATCAATTTATTTTTATTGGTGAGTATATCGCCAGAGATTGTCTGCTCCATTTCACCAAAAAGGAGGATTATTCCATGAGATTATGGGAATAAAATAGGATGTTGAACCAGAAAAAAGTTAAAAATTGTTATTTTATTCATATTAATAACATAATTTATTACATTATTGGTGAATAAGTATAATTTTGGATTGATTTGAGATCACTTTTCCATCATTTGATGGTGGGAAATTTAGATAAACATCACACTTTCTTCCAGAGAAGGTATGATCTAAACGAGTATCTAGTGATGTTGTTCAACTTGAAGAACATTCCATTAGTATTTATAACCTTGATAAAACATGATTTCAATCTATATTTATACACATTCATGGACATATTCATTAAAAAATTTCTTATTTACTTATTGTTATGAGTTAATCATGAAAAACTACTAAATATATTGTTTATCACACTTAGGTAGAATCTAATTTACACCATGCACTCCAAGAGACATTTTTTCCTTGACTAGGTTCACTTTTTAATCCCCGTTGTTTCTGATACTGGTGTATCTCTCAAAAAAAATTAATCCTAAAAAATATTCTTAATAATGTTCCAAGAATATTCACTATAAATAATTCTTTCTTATATTTTCTATTTTTTATGAAATATTTATCTAGGACTTCTCCCATTTGACAAGATTGATGACGGGACTAAAAAATTATCTATTGTTATTGTGTTCAGACTCTTGGGGAAATTCCATTCTTGAATTAATCTTCAGGTTGCCGATGGTGCAAATATTGACCTTACCCGATCTTGGTAAGTGGGGAACAAATTATTTTGTTGCATTAGGGGATATAATAATAGAATATTTCATACTGGATGGTTTTATAGTCATGTATGGGTCTAGAAACCTGATGCCACACAAGAAGAATTACCCAACATAAGTCCTGGAGTTGGCAGTAACAATGCCTTTGTTATGGTTTAGGTGGTATTATTTATTTTGGGAGAACTTTTCAATGTATAAAGAATACAAGATCATAGAATATAATTTCTCTCAACGAGACCTGAACCATTGCAATAAATGTGGATTTATTATTTTCATAAATTTCATATTGAGATGGATTACACCCCTGGAAGGTGAAATATATTATCTGATGTTTTTTTGTCGTATGATGAAAATTTAGGTGGACCACGTGTTGAAAAAAAGTGGTATTTTATTTCCCTCTTTTCCAAAATTTAATCGGATGTTTTGGAGTACCCTGGTTTCTCAATCCGTATATCCATGTCCATTGTACATAAATTTTCAGTATAATGAAGAGAAGTTACCTATTAGATCCTTAGTGTTTAGCACTGATGGAAAATAATTATGTTGGGGATCTACTACTGTACTAGACCATTAATGGAAATGAGATACTCCATTTTCGTGGTCATGTCTTGGTTCCCACTAACAGTTATGAAGAGATGATATGGAATCCACATGTGTCAATGTTAGTGGTACACCCTTCTCTAACAAATATGTATTGTGAAATGACCTGACACTATTTGTAGATAAAAATTAATAATTATTTCATTAGTTTGGTTGTATAGTTCTCTTCCCATAAGTATATGATGGTTGATTACTAATGGGACATTTTACTTCTATAGTTGTTTCCCTTTCCTCATTAAAAATGGGATCACATAACTTGGGAAATTATGATGGGGTTTCTGAGGTCACCCGGATGATCTGATGTAGTTTGGTAGACTATGGATTAGATAATGAAGTTGGATCATTTTCTACCAATCTAAGAGACATTCCTAATGAACAATATATATATAATATATGTTTTTGAGGTTATATTTTAATATGGAATACCTCAGAGTATTTTATTTGAAAATGATTCCAATTTCAAATCATGATTTTGGAAAGGTTATAGAAATCACTTGGTATGTTGTCATGTCCAAGTATATCACCCAAAAATCAATTGATAGTCCAAGTGGACTATTCAAAATATGCACAATATACTAAGGTAACATGAATTTAATTTTCTTGGTTCCTTAGCAGAACACATTACTTTATTGGATTTTTCCTATAATAACCATTATCATGAATCTATATAGATAGAGACTGTTGAGTATTTTTGAGTAATCCATATCTTTTACCTGTGTTTTGGATAGAGTTCGGTGAGGATATGATGTTAAAATTGAGTTTCATACAGGAAACCTCATAATACAGCCAGTTGATCCAGAAAATTATGGAGACCTCTCACTGTAAGAAGTGATCATATATAGATTGTCAATGTAAACATATTTAGTTTATAGTTTATGAATATGTTTTATGATCAGTTTCACTAAGGGTATAACATCATCATATTTATAGGTAAGGAACACTAGTTACTAAGTATGTGGGTTTATTCAAGATAGTGGATAGTGTCAACCTAGTAGAATATAGATTTTATCATCAAGAGTGATTCAGTGTGATGCATGTTGTGTATCACATGTTACATATTTTTCTTTATTATACTATTTTTTCTTATTTAATTAACATTGATAATGTTGAGATCATGATTTTTACATCCTTGGGGGAGTGTCCTAAATGACACAAAAATATAGTTCCTTTTGTGCATGTATAGTTTCAGCATGGATGTGTCCTAGAGGAGACTTAGTATAGGAATTTTGAATGTTTGTTTAGTGGCTAAAGTTGTTTTTGAATGAGGACTAGTGATGTTCTAAAGGGTATGTGGAGGATGAATTGTTATATGATAGAGAGGTTGTAAAAAACCAATTATTTTTTTGGTGAATTACTTGTTTATTTTTGATCTAGTATTTTTAATTTTTATTGTTAATGTGACATGGATGAGTTTTTGGGGATTAAATGAGTTTTATAATGAATTTAAAATGATGGAGGCTCAATAATATGAAAAATGGGAGTAGCATTCTAGGGTGAATGGTTTTCATACAATGAGTGATAATTGTGAATCACAAACATGCATATGAAAAATTTAGATTTATGGTATGTTAAACAGTGTAGAGGGCTTTAAAAACCCATGAAAATCATATTGAAAATTTAAATATGTATTTCAAATTGATGGTTCATGTGTTTTCTAATCATTCAAATTATATTGTGTTGGATTGTGAGGACTACATGGTCAGTGCACATTTTGGTTTACTATGTGAGAAATAATTTGGTGGGTTTAATATCTTAAATTTTAAGAATTTACAGTTACAACATTGATAAATTAAAACACTAAAACACATGTTTTCCTTCCCTTGTTTAACCATCACCATTTCACATGCCACTCTATTTTTCCTACTCTCCTTGGTTATGATTTCACCTTTTATTATTGGTTGTTCAATATTTTTTCTCCCCTATGTCATG
The DNA here is from genome assembly GCA_963277665.1 of Viscum album. Lineage (NCBI taxonomy): Eukaryota > Viridiplantae > Streptophyta > Magnoliopsida > Santalales > Viscaceae > Viscum > Viscum album. Next base: position 859,048,977 of record OY728143.1, on the reverse strand, counting down.
ATTATAGGATGGGTAACATCTCATGTCCATCATTTCATCATTTTTTTATTGAATATTGGTGTCATGTTGTTATTCCCTATTTCTACGGATTTAATAGGTTATTTAATTTCGATGGATTCAAGATAAAATAAATGGATGATATTTTATGTGTATACATATATAAGTATTTGGAAAGTGTTCTTAAATAATTTTATTTAATTTCAAGCCATTTTATGGGTGTGGGTGATGTTTGGTCGTACCAAAATACATCATGATCAAACTAAAATATAATAAAATAGTATTTATACCTAAATAATGGGATAGAACCTCTTTATGGACAATGATTATTTTAATAGTGAGTAGAATATAACATAAACATACCTTGATGTGTGTGTGACCTTTAATGTAAATTTGGGAAATTTAAAGAGGTAAACCTCACGGTTCATTATACTTCAAAGTATTCCTTATTCGTGTGAACTAGGATACCTAAGACTTTATCTAGGATCTTGGGACCATATTTTTTTTATAAGAATTAATATAATTAAAATAATGAAATATGTGATTTAATTTCTCGTGTTAATGAATTATGAAACATTGGTTTGGGGATACCCCCTTGGATTTTATTGAAGAAACATGGTTTTTAATTTCTTGGGGAAACCCCACTTTGATTTGGATTAATGACATATGGTTTGGAATAACATTGCATCATCCCACCATAGATTCAAATTAATTACACTTGTTTATGAATTCTATGCTTAAACCCTCCTTGGATTAATTTTTCCCACTACTTTAATCTCTGAATAGAAAATTAAGGCTAAGGGCAAAGAATTTATGATTGATCTCTAATGTCACTTGGAAACTGGAGGATTGATGGTGATTTAATTCAATTATGTGTTGGGTTTACATTATTGGAAATAATAATATGTAGTATATAGTCAATCTAAAGAGGATTTTAGATTATTTTGGTGTTTTCCAACTAAGTTGTACCCAAAATATTCATGTACCATTGGTTGGTGCCTAAGTACAATTCATGATTATTGGAAAATTCAAGGGAAACATCCCATTCGATAATGCTTGAGTTGGGTAGATATGATGGAACATGAGAGAATAGGACTGAACAAGGACTTTGTAAAAAAATTAACTAGATCCCTGTTTTGGTTTTTTTATTTTTTAGGATGTTGATGTACTTGAACTATTACTAGTATTTGATGATTTCACATGTTTAAGAACATTTGGATATATCATGGGTTTTGATTATTTTGAAACATGTTTCATAATTTTTTACCTATTTATTATTGATGTATATATTGTTGTTCTTATTTATGATGATATCACACTATGATATGAGGATATAGTCTACTATTTCTTATTTTGTGGTGGCATAATTGTCTTAGAGGTAGCAAAAAACACATTGTTCATTAAGAGGAGTATGGTTAGATTCTTAAAAACCCTATCGTTAGAGAATTTCCCGTTTTTCGGGCCACAGTCTTATTTTCAAGTCTCCTAGTAGTAACTATGTGGGAAAATTTTGGAACAAACCACCAGTGATGAATGATTTATGGGTTGAACCTTCACTAATCATGATGTCACCCTATGGGATTCTCTTCAATTTCATCTGGAGATGACTCTTTCATAGTTGGGACTCTCTCTATAATGACATCTTTATGGGGATGGTGTTTTATGTGTTGGTTTTTTGAAAATCCGACACGTTGGAATTCCCTTTATGAAAGAAATTTATAGTCTACTCGTCATACAACTATAGACCCTCACAGTTAGCTTATAGACTCTAGTGTATGCGATGGTATGCCTATTATAATAACCTGACCATAAACCTTACATAATATTGAATTAAATGAATAATTCACATTGAGGATCTTTTCAGGTATAGAGTTTTAGAGAATTATGATATAACTATTACATCTCAAAAGATTACAAAGTAGACAATTCTACCCAGGATCAATTTTTTCATAAAATAAAAACTCTTAAAAAAATATTCATGTCAAGTTCCATATTTAAGACACCATAACTTTTCCTTGATCCCATCCATGACCCTATTCCAAATTATGTCATGTGAAAAACATTTCAAAAACACGGGTTGACCATAAAAAGCTCAGTAAGGGATACACAATGAAGGAAAGCTGTTAGTTTTTCAAAACGACAAGTATACCATGAATACTTTAACATAAGCAATACTTTTCGCCTTTATGAATTAGTAAATACTCTTCACTGAATAAAATATCATTACTTACCCTTTTGTAACCAAAATATTACTATAAAACTCATTTGAAGAACAAATAACATATAAAGGTAACTTGGGGCATAAACATACTTAAATGGAATAACCATACGGTGTACTTCCACACATATCACTAAATGGAATAGCTATAAGGCCGTCTTACATTCCCAATGCATTGGAGGTTATAACGTAACCACCCATCCTGGTTTTCACGGCACCACCCGTCATATGGTTTATCACGTAACCACCCATAAAATGTCCAAGTATCATCATATCACATAAAATATTGAAAATATAAACATTTCACTAATAACATTTAATTTCAATTCACAAGAAGTAATTTCAAGATATTGAAATAATCAATCCATTTTCATAAACCATTTAAAAATAGATTATTGAATCAAAGTGTCCCATACCACTTTGAAGCTTTTTAATAGAATTATAATTTAAAAAAATTAATGTCCATATAAATAAATACTGAAAACCATTTTTAAAAAATGGACTTAAAAGATAAATATTTATCATAATAAATCTTTAAAACATTTAAAATGATACTTTAGTTGAAGAGTTTTTAAAAAAATGAGAGACTCTTGAATACAAATAATTGAGGAATAACATTTAATCAGAACTTTATAATATCATGAGAATAAAGGTATTCGTGATATAATTTGTCAAAGGATAGTATATACACCATATAAGAGTGAATTGGTTCATAACAACAATGAAGTCTCAATGGTAATGTAAATTGAGATGAAATGCTTTATAAATATGGTATCCTTAAATTAAGGATAAATCAATCACATAATTATGTGTGAAAAATATAAATACACCCAATATAAGTGGATATTAAGTGTAAAAAAATCATATGAAAATCACACAAATTCATAGGATTACATATTCAAGAAGTACAAGTTTAAACCAAAGAATCGAAATTGGGTTAAGAAGTGTCCTTGTAAAAACATTCGACAGCCTAATGATGTCACTTTAAAAATTAGAAAATGAGTTGATGAGAAAAAAATGGTATATCATAACTTGTAAATAAATTTTACATCAATAATGATATAGAAGAACATATCCCAACATAATAACATGTAAATTAAAAGACATACCAAAAAGAAGTCTTTTAGAAAGAGGAGGGTGAAAGGTTCCCTTACCGATTTGGTAACTTACCAAACATAATACACATGAAAGAAGGATCATAAAATGAAGATGTAAATACTCATAAATGAAATTATATTACACAAAATTAAAATCATGGTAAGTACATATACCACGCAAAAAGAAATAGTGGAAAATATCGCATGAATATCACGGGAATAAAAGTGAGATGAAACCCTTTACCTTGTTTTAATAAAATGAGTTATTTGATCAAAAGTTAATAATAATCAAAGGAATCACAAAATATCATGAATATAAAGATAATCATGATAATATATATCAAACAGTAGTACATAATACACCACATGCAATAAATAAGTGATGAATAATGGAAATCTCACAGAATTAAAAGTGAGATAAGAAATCTCCTTACCTCGTTGTACGACTTGACCCGTTCATCCATTATTCTCCTGAATAATAAACTAATGTTAATTTATACTTGATTAAGAACCTTTTTTAATGTTTATTATTCCTTTTATATTACTTATTACCATGTTATAAACATTATGTAATCATTTAAGTTAATAATAGTCATTTTGTCGATATTTGGTACTTGAGTTAAAAAAATGAACACTATATAATTACAAGTTGTTAATGTGGTAAGATATCCTTTATCTTCATAAAGATATTAATGATTTAGATATCATATATATCATATATATCCATTATATACATGTATTTTTCATAGCACATAACATTTATAGATAAGAAATGAAATGCACCGTTCAAGGAGACGGTAAGTCGTACGTACGCATGAACTCTACTTCCATTTCTATTTCTTATTTTTATGGAATTAAAAACATAATTATACATAGATATATTATAATTCCAGTATAATATCATATAAAATTTTATTAAATCCATCCTTCATACGTCCCACATAAGGAATTTAACAAGTCATATCACTTTGAGGGGGCGGTAGTCCGCACTTCCTCTAATGAGATTATCATATTTACCCACTATGGAAACCATAAATTATTTATATAAATAGAAATATACATAAGAATAAATAAAAAAACATAATATATATCATATATAAATATAGTTCCATCAAAATGACCACCATGAGAGGGGGTGGGAGATATTTGAACAATCATCGTTTCGTGAGGCGTTAGTTTTCCATCCACAAAAACATTATGTTCTTCACCCATTAGATGGAGGTATGTGTAAGTGTAGTTCGAATAAATCTCATAACAACATCATAGTATATTATGGATACTGGTGATGTTACAGAAGAAAGCAATAAAAAGAGATTAGGGGTTGGAGAATTAAAAAAAAAAGAATACGATTTAAGAGAAACTGTTACCTTTAATTTTGGTAACACCCTTTGGTTTGAACCAAAGGACTTCTTGAAGTGACTTCTGCTTAAGGTAAGGCTTCTAGGAGGAGGAGATGGATGTAGGGAGATTAATTGGGCAGATTTTGGACAATCAAAAAGTCTTGATAGGTGTGTGTAATTGGTTAGAAGTGGTCTCCATTTATAAGGGAATGGAGGGGCTCTTTAGGAACGTGTGATAATTTTTTTTTTATATAATGATATTTGGTTTCTAAGGGCCCAAAAATCATTAAAGGTGATGATAAGATGATTCATAGTATAAATAATATCATTCAATAGGAATTGGAAATGTTTTGGATGTTATTTTAATATTTATAATCTTATTTATTTAAATCTTTTATTAATGAGGTAAATACTTCATCATTATTGTGTCATAAATAACTTAATTTATGTGATGTCTAAAAAAAATACCATGATGTAGGAAATATTTTTATCTTTACAATGAATATTTATAGTAAAAAATATAATTTATATGACACCATATAAATATTATTTTACTAAAAGAATTTTGTTTGTCTCATTTTTTCCTTTACATTAAATTAATTAATCTAAAGTGTCATTATATTTCATTAGTGGCTCCATGAGGTCCCAAAATATACCCAAAGATGCCCATTGTCGGACATTACTCATCCAATACGGTTAGGACAAGTGTTAAGGTAATTTTGAATTATTATAATATTCTTTTAACCTTGAATTACCCTATTTACCTTTAACCATGGTAAATAAAAGTCAAAAGTTACTATTCACCAAAAATTATTTTCATATTATGGTACCAAATTTTACTTATTTATAACATCCATGTATTCCAGATTTTGGAAATTCAATTCACGGAAGAGGTAAAATTTCAATAAATGAAAAATTCAGTTTTTAATCTACTACTAAGTGGTTTCACTATTCATAAAAAATTGACGATTTTCAGAAAAATACCCAAAATTCAGCATAAGCTATATTTGATATTCTGATTTCAAAAATAATTTCTATTTTACCAAATTAGAATCATATAAGTGGAATTAATTAATTTTAAAATTAATTCCCGTTATCAAAACAAATAGCGTGTTTTTAAGAAACAACAACTATCAAATGATTGATACTTGTTTATGTCAAATTTCAAAGGGAAATTAATTCCAATGACCAACATTGGACTAAATGGCAAAAATATATTCCAATTAAACTTTTAAACCAATTAAAAAGATAATCTATCCATATAAATAAAATAGATTAAAAGGGACTTTTGAATTAAAATACAATATTTTTTATATTCATTAAAAAATGAACTGTATCAGAAAAAATCCAAAAAACTACCCAAAGTAAAATTTGATGTCCCCATTATAAAGAAGGATTTTTTTGGTCATTTATAATTTATTAAAGTAAACATAACTATATTTTCATAGGGTTCTCCATTTAAAGGCAGAAAATCGACCTTTTAATGTAAATTATGCTTAAAATTAGATTCATTAACATTTTAAGCCTCTAAATTTTATTGGATAAATGTAAATAAATTTAAAAAACATGTAAAATCATATTTTAGTTAGTATTATTCATTTACACCAATAAAATGGCTTGGAGTTAACTAGCATTTAAAATAATAATAATATATTATTAGTGTGCAACGTAAGATTTCCAAGAAACCCGTTGTTGCGTATCAGGTACGCTATCGATCATAGCAACCCCTTTAAAGTAAAATTAATATTTAATTAAAAAATATAAATAAATATAAAAATTTCATATTCCTCATTTATCCAGGATGTAACATCCTTCCCCCCTTTTGGGAATTGCGTCCTCACAATTTTAAAATTCAGCTCGGGAACTTCATTGAAAGCCCCACATCGAAAAAAGAGTCAATAAAACTATCACTTTTAAATAAAGGAAGAGAAGTACAAATGCTAACTGAGACAATTGAAACTAGGATTCCATGAAAACCTGGATATGGAGGAGAAAACAAGCCATCATATTTTGATGGAGAGTGATAGAAAACATGTTTAGGAGAAAGTTAACCACCAGAAAATCACAAACTTGTGATGGGTTAAACCGTCTTTGATTCCCCAGTAAGAAAAGTTAACAGACACGGTTTCTATTTTTAGTTACTTTTTGTTGAGAAATTTATTTATAAGCTTAACTAAAACCATAAGGAAATATACTTACTTGTCAAGTAGACATTCATTTTTACTATATTTATGACATAAAATCATATTTTCTCCAAACGATGAGTATTCAGGATGACTTTTTTTCACATTAAGAGTGATATAATCAACTTCGAGTGAATAAAATAATCCACAAAAGATGAACTATATATTTCCCATTTCTTTATACCTTATCCAAATCCAAAATGGTTAGCACTAGATCATGTAATCCCCAAAAAGGATAATCTTTTACAAAAATAAAAACTACTCTTAATCTCCAAAATTTGTCAAACAGAATTCAATGTTCAACAAAGACCATTAAATAAATAGCCATCCATAAAATTCTTCAAAGTAATCCAAACTAATATTGAAACCCAAATCTCAAAAGGATCTAATCACATAGACTTCCAAGATAAATCTTAACATTTATCTCTAAATAATATTAGTTTCCCCAGTGGTAGGCGATAAATACCAGTCACACTTTGGTTGTGGGTTTGATTCTCGCGACATTGTCTGACGTGATGGGTTGACACACAGTCCGCATGTTGTTCTTTTTTCAAAAATCATATATTATTATAATATTCCCAAAAAGAGATAAATTTATCAAAAATAACCATAACATATTATAACCATGATGGTTTTCTAATAACTTTTATTTTGTATCCCAAAACTGTATTAACCTATAATTTCCTCAAATTCAAGGATCATATAAAAACAAATTGTTATTTATAACTATATCCACAAATGAAATTTAATTGTTCCTTGAATAAAATTTTCATATATCAAACCTCAGGGTTACACATACTATAAAAATTCTTCTAATGCAATTCCCATAATCAAAAGAGCCTTAATACTTTTATACATTTCACCATCCTAAAATCTACTATAACTCTTGAATCTATAATATGTTTACTTCTTACTCATTCAACATTATTCATGATCCATTAACCATTCCTTTTCAACTTATTTTAAAATAATTCTTTCCTACAAACAGAATCATGAATCATATCATGAGATTCAATAATGTCAAAACATTTGTTAAGAAATAATCCACACCTTTCATTAGTTACTGTTAGTTTCTTCATCCTCAATCGGAATGGAATTAGGTATTTGTAAACAAATATTTTTAAGATCCAGGTGATCCCATTCCAGAAACTTCTTCGTAGGAAATGTGTTTGTATAATGACCATGCAGACCACATCTAAAACATTCAATTGATCCCTCAGAAATAACTTCTTTCCCTTTCCTAAAGTCAACTAGATGCTTCTTTTTTCCATGGAAGGTTATTTCTTTATGACCTTCATTTCCACATCTATAGCATCTTACATTCCCTTTGAAACATATTCCTGGGTGTTTTTTCCACATTCGTGACACATATGTTTTTGAACATACATACCTTTAGGATTATTACCTGATCTTCCATGGGGATTTATTTCTCGCAAATATGATGCATTATAAAAAATAGCAAGGTTCAAGTGGTCAATCATTACTCCAGATAGTTGGTTGAGAATTACCACAAGAGTTACCATTACAGCTCCCATTTCATTCAATTCCTCATTTAGAAAACAGTCATAGTTTTCTTCACATCCATTGTTACTTTGATGCCTACTAGATCAAAACATTGACTAAAAGAAAAAAGCTAATTGTGTGTATATCAGTAAAATAATCATATAATATCATATGAGGAGTGTAAATACTAAGATATAATTATTAATGTTATCTTAAACTCATTCACTTTATCTAAAAAAACTATGGATCCTTCTGATATCCTAACAATTCAATTATTCTTAAAGAATACCATAACCTCTAAAGTTATCTAAACAGACTTCTGATACCAACTATAAGGACCCGGCCATAAAACTTAAATAATATTGAATTAAATGAATAATTCACATTGACGATATTTTAAGGTTTAGAGTTTTAGAGAATTAGGATGTAACTATTACATCTCAAAAGATTATAAAGTAGACAGTTCTACCCACTATCCATTTTTGTCACAAAATAAAAACTCTTGAAAAAAAGAGTCATGTCTAGTTCCTTATTTAAGACAGCATGACTTTTCCTTGATCCCATCCTTGACTCTATTCCACATTATGTCCTATGAATTTTTTTTCAAAAACATGGTTTTTGCATAAAATGCTTAGTAAGGGATTCACAAATACGGAAAACTGTTAGTTTTTCAAAACAACAAGTAAACCATGAATACATTAACATAAGTAATAATTTTCACCTTTATGAATTAGTAAATACTCTTCATTTAATAAAAGTTCACTACATACCCTTTTGTAACAAAAATATTACAATAAAACTCATATGAAGAACACATATCATACAAAGGTAACTTGGGACATAAACAAACTTAAATGGAATAACAATACGGTCGACTTCCACACATATCACTAAATGGAATAGCCATATGGCCGACTTCCATACCCAATGCATTGGAGGTTATAACGCAACCAACCATCTTGGTTTTCATGAAACCACCCATCATATGGTTTATCATGTAACCACTGGTAAAATTTCCAAGTACCATCATAGCACATAAAACATTGAATATATAAAAATTTCACTACTAACATTTAATTTCAAATCACAAGAAGTAATTTCAAGATACTGAAATAATCAATCCATTTTCATAAAACATTTAAAAATCTATTTTGGAATAAAAGTGTCCCATACCACTTTGAATATTTTAATTGAATTATAATTTCAAAAAATTAATGTCCATATAAATAAATAATGAAAACCATATTTTAAACATGGACCTAAAAGATAATGATTTATAATAATAAATATTTATAACATTTAAAATGATATTTTAGTTAAGGAGTTTTTAAAAAAATGTGAGACTCTTGAATGAAGATGTAAATACTCATAAATGAAATTATATTACACAAAATTACAATCTAGTGAAGTACATACACCACACAAAAGCAAATAGTTGCAAATATAGCATTAATCTCACGGGAATAAAAGTGAGATGAAACCCTTTACCTCATTGTAATAAAATGAGTCATTTAATCAGAAGTTAATAAAAATCAAATGAATCATAGAATACCATGAATATAAAGAAAATAATGATAAAATATATCAAACAATAGTACATAAAAAACCATATGCAATAAAGAAATGAAGAACAATGGAAATTTCATGGAATTAAAAGTGAGATAAAAAATCTCCTTACCTCGTTGTTCGAATTGACCCGTTCGTTCTTTAATCTCATGAATAATAAACTAATGTTATTTTATACTTTATTAAGAACTTTTTTAATGTTTATTATTCCTTTTATATTCCTTATTACCATTTTATAAATATCATGTAATCATTTAACTTAATAATGGTCGTTTTGTCGATATTTGGTACTTGAGTAAAAAAATGAACACCTTATAATTACAAGTTGTTCATGTGGTAAGATATCCATTATCTTCAGAAAGATATTAATGATTTATATATCATATATATCATACATATCCAGTATATTTATTTTTTTATAACAGTACATAACATTTTGAGGTAAGAAATGAAATGCACCGTTCATGGAGACAGTAAGCCATACGTACTCATGAACACTACTTCCATTTCTATTTATTATTTTAATAGAATTAAAAACATAATGATACATAGTTATATTATAATTACAGTATAATATCATATAAAATATTATTAACTTTATCCTTTATACACCCCACATAATGAATTTAATGAGTCATATCACTTTGAGTGGGTGGTAATCCGCACATCGTCTAATGAGATTACCATATTTACCCACTATGAAAACCATAAACTCTTTATATAGATGGAAAAATAAAGAAGCATAAAGAAAACATAAACATAATATATATCATATATGAATACAGTTCCATTATAATGGCTACCATGAGAGGCGGTTGGAGATATTTGAACAATCATTGTTTCGTGAGGCGTTTGTTTCCCATCCACAGAAACATTATGTTCTTCACTCATTAGATGGTGGTGTGTGTAAGTGTAGTTAGAATCCTTATCATCAATACATGATAGTATATTGAGAAATCTGGTGTTGTTATAGAATAATTAAATAAAAATATTTTAGTGGTTGGAGAATTAAAATAAAAGAAAACAATTAAAGAGAAACTGTTACTTTTAATTTGGGTAACTCCATTTGGTTTGAACCAAAGGACTTAGTGAAGTGTCTTATGCCTAAGGTAAGGCTTATATGAGGAGTATAGGGATGTAGGGAGCTTAATTTTTCGGAGGATGGATGATCCAAAAGGCTTGAGAGGTGTTTCGAATTGGTTAGAAGTGGTCTCCTTTTATAAGGGAGAGGAGGGTCTCTTTAACAAGTGTGATAATATTATTTTATTATATAATGATATTCGGTTTCTAAAACTCCAAAAATCATTGAAGTAGAAGATAAGATGACTCATAGACTAAATAATATCATCCAATAGTAATTGGATAGGTTTTGGATGTTATTTTAATATTTATAATCATATTTATTTAATTATTTTATTAATGACATAAATACTACATCATTATTGTGTCATAAATAATTGAATTTATTTGATGTCTAAAAAAACCATGATGTATGAAATCTTTTTAGGTTTCCAATTAATATTTATAGGCGAAAATATAATTTATATAACACCATATAAATATTAATTTACTAAAAGAATTTGGTTTATGTCATTTTTTCCTTTACATTAATTTAATTAATAAAAAGTGTCATTATCTTTCATAAGTGGCTCCACGAGGTCCCAAAATATACCCAAAGATTCCCATGGTCGTCCATTACTAATAAAATAAAGTTATAACAAGTTTTAAGTTAATTTTGAGTTATTATAATATTCTTGTAACTTTGAATTACCATATTTACCTTTAACCGTTGTAAATAAATGTCAAAAGTTACTATTCACCAAAAATTATATAATCTTATTGAACCACATTTTACATCTTGATAAAAACCATGTATGTCAGATTTTTGAAATTCAATTCACAGCAGTGGTAAATTTTCATTAAATGAAAAAGTTAGTTTTTTTAACTACTACTATGTGGTTTCATTATTCATCAAAAATTGAAGTTTTTAAGAAAAATACCAAAAATTCATCCAAAGATATATTTGATATTCGGAATTCAAAAATGATGTCTATTTACCAAATTATAAACATATAAGTGGAATTTATTAATTTTAAAATTAATTCTCATTATCAAAACAAATTGTGTGTTTTTAAGTAACAATAACTATCAAAAGATAGATACTTGTTTATGTAAAATTTTAGTGTGAAAATAATTCCAATTACCAGAATTGTATTAAATGGTAAACATATATTCTAATTAAACTTTAAATCCAAATAAAAATATAATCCAACCATATAAATAAATTAGATTAAAAGGGACTTTTTAATTAAAATACATTATTCATCACTATTCAATAAAAATAAAGTTTATCAGAAAAATTCCAAAAAATTACCCAAAGTAAAATTTTATGTCCCCATTATATAGAATGATTTTATTTAGTAAATAAGAATTTATTAATGTGACCAAAACCATATTTAAATAGGGTTCTCCATTGAAAGTCATAAAATCAACCTTTTAATGTAAATTATGCTTAAAATTAGATTCATTCACATTTTAAGCCTCTAACATTTATTAGATAAATGTAAATAAATTTAACAAACATGTATAATCATATTTTAGTTAGTTTTTTTCATTCACACCGATACAAAGGCTAGGAGTAAACTACCATTTAAAATAATAATATTATATTATTAGTGTGCAACGTAAGATTTCAAAAAAACCCATTTTTGCATATCGGGTACGCTATCGAACATAGCAGCCCCATTAAAGTAAAATTAATATTTAATTAAAAAATATTAATAAATACTAAAATGTCATATTTTTTATTTATCTGGGATGTTACACCTATGGTCCCTAGGGGATTTCTTATTTGAACACTATTGAGTGGCTCGTAGTTGGGGCATTAGAGCATGTGAGGTATTGGATCTATTTATGTCATGATTTTAAATATTGGATAAATATTAAGTCATATTAATTTGATTGGAGGGTCTAATAGTTATCTATGGTCGTTAAAACCTAATGGATGTTTCAAGATGAAATGGAAAAGTTTCCATTGTGGTATTTCTAAAAACATGTGAGGTGATTTAATAAAATACATGATTGGGTGTTATAAAAGTTTTTGAGAGTCCATACTAGGTACTAACGTTATCAAAATTAATTATTTTATTTTAAATATTATACGTAAGCATCTAAATATTTTTTAGGAACACTATGTATATTTTTTCATTAAAATCAAAAAAAATAAAAAAAAAATAATGGAATAAACAATATTGTCTTGGAAAATTCACTAAAAACAAAGTAGGTCATATCCACCGAGGTTGTAATTATTCTGGTGATACACTAATGGGTTGCTACAAAAAATATGAATATTTTTTGGATCTGTTAAAAGATAAATTAAATATTTTTAAATGACATTTAAAATCTTCCAATTCTCTCTCATATGGTTATATTTTAAAAAAATTGATTCCACAATATATGAGATGATGATTTTGGAACATATATATTTTTATTGAACCAATTTTATAACATGTTTTAAATACAGATTATGATTAATATATATTATCTAAAATAAAAGGGTTTATTCAAATTAGTTGTTAAAATATTTTTCAAATAGTTCCCAGCACACACAAAATGAAATATATTAAAGAATACTTTAGTATAAGAAACTAAAAATTAGACTATAATATAGTACATTGATTTAATATTTATTTGTTGAAAATAATCAAAATAAATAAATAAATGTTTCCCTATCAGATAAAAGATCATTAATGAAACATATATCTTGGATAGGATACAATTTATAAGAATATAGTGGGAGAATGTTTAAACCTATATAATTTCTACGTATAATAAATAAATCATTATATGTTATTGATTTTAAGTTAAATACATATAATATCTAAAAAAAGGATATTTTGTAATAATATACCTTAATATAAATTTTGATGTGTAAGTTTTTTACCAAATAATAATGACAAATATTAATATAAAGGTTTCAAGTTATTAATAATAGAAATATTAGATAGAGTTATGAGTATATAACTTAATATAAGTTATTAACATAATAGCATTGGATATATTTATGACCACGCTTGTCTCCATTACACATTAATTCAAGATTTATTACGAAATATTGAAAATTATAAAAACCATAAGTTTGAGAAGTCCAATGTTTTTAGGTAATTCATTATGTTACATAAAAACATAATATTTGGGGTATATCACCATTATTTAAAACATCCTTAAATGATTATAATATATCACTATACATAAAACTACTTAGGATAACCATGGGACATACATAAGAAAGAGGTGAGCAGTAAATCCTAGTAAGGAAAAAACATGGAATAATATGAATAAAGGATTAAAAGTTAAGCAGTAAAAAATTAAATGGGAAACAAAAAAAGGTTATAATCCTAATCATGAACAAAAATGGATAATATAGCATGATAACATAATAGAAATATGGGAAAGTGGTAACAACTTTAAACATGAAATCATAATTATAAGTCACGGCTAACCACCATAACATCATAAAATGATGAAAAAAGTGTCATGATGGATTAGGATCACTTCATAATCACTTTCATGAACTCTCATGAAACTAAAATATTAACTAATTAATTGGATGGCATAATAATTCTAGGTGTACTGATCGCTTTCACAGCATGTACATGCATAACTATGCCACAAATACAATTCAATAAATGATCATATTTTAGGAAATTTAATTCCATGAAATAGAAATGTAGAAAAAAATACTTGAAAATATAAAATAAATCAAGTATATTTATGTCTTTGTGAATAACCAGGAGATGAAATAGAGATGGTATTCTCATTACAAATGTATGGTGTGGAAAAATAGCAGTAAAAATTGTGTTGCATAACAAGAATAATTAAAATTCATAAAATCATTTAATGATAAATAATAGTCCTATAATTATTTTAAAATAAAATAAACAGTAATGGGGTTGTAAAAAATTATATATCAACATTAGAGTTTGGAAATAAAATGCATAAGATAAAGAAGAATCAGGAATAAAGATGACATGGAAATGATCCCATTCAAAATTTTGGAATAACAATGACCTGAGTAAATAATATAATTATATGGGTTAATGATATTTGATTATTAATAAATAAATTTAGAAGTAGAAGGAGATTTTTAATTTCATGAAAAAATATCCAAATTATATTTAAAATGTTAAATAAAAGGGAGGTGCTTGAATTGAAAAGAAGAGAAAGGGGTCCCTTATCTTGAGATGGTAACTCCAAAAGACTTGAAAGAACTTTTTGATTGATTAGGGGAACTTTTTGGAGACTATATACCTTGGAAGGAAGAGTAAAGGCCTAATACAAGGTTTTTTTGGGACTCGTAAAGGGAGATTGCATGGGTTTCTATAGTAAAAGAGAGAGGAGTTCTTTTTATTTCTCAATCATTGGTTTTGCACGCTATATAATAAAGTAGTCCAAACCATAAAAAATATAATAATTTTCCAAAGGTTTCTTCCAAATAGGATTATTTTTCATTATTTTATAATTCTAATTTCAAAAAATATTCAAATATTACCCTTGGTGATCAATAAGTGAGTCAAAGTCTTAAAGAAATGATTTTAAAACCTTAAAATACTATATAGGTTTTTGAGGATTCATAAAAGATATGTAAAAATAAAAAAATGACCAAAATATTTTAAATTTAATGGGGAAGAATACATTTTGTCATCTATACCCTTAATAATATTTATTTTATTTATCTTGGGTAATTATAATGTCATAATACACATAATATATTTATATTATTTTTAATTTTTTACTAAAAAATTAAAATGTATCAGAAATCTATGAAAAATTTATAGTCTATTAATTTCAATGCTCAGATTTAAAAAGTCATTTATTTAATCTATATAATTTTATAAATTTTGGTATTTTCAATTTTAAAATAATAATTGACCTTTATTTAGAAATGTTTGGTAATTTTGACAACAACTTTTTTCAAACCCCTGTAAAAATTATTTTTGAATTCATAAAATAATATTATCAACTATACTGAAAAATATTATTTAATAATAAAATTTCATTAAAATATTATTTACTTAAAGAATCCATTAATTCATCAAAACTAATGTCTTAATATAAATTAAATGTTATCCAAAAATATAATTTGGGTTGTATTGAATCAAAATCAAAATCATTTATAAAGAAATACTAATAATAAGTAAATATAACCATTAATCTATTAAAAATAGAACATAAATATCCTTTTACTATGATTTGGATGCATTTACCATTCAAAAGCAGGAAAATAACCTAATGGTAAGGTGCATGATGGTGACGTTTTCATGGGGTGGTTTGGAACACATGGTTAGGTTTGTGATCTGAATGATATTCAACATATAATATATATATAAGGACCCAAACTTAAAATATTAAATAATATTGAATTAAATGAATAATTCACCGTGAGGAACTTTTTTAGGTTTTTACTTTTAGAGAATTAGGACATAACTATTACATCTCAAAAGATTACAAGTTAGATACTTCTACATAGTTTCCATTTTTTTCATAAAATAAAAACTCTTGAAAAAAAGTGTCATGTCTACTTCCATGTTTTGGAGAACATGTCTTTTCCTTGATCCCATCCTTAACCCTATTCATCTTTAAGTCCTGTGAAGACATTTCAAAACATGGGATGAGCATAAAAATCTTAGTAAGGGTTATAAAACAAAGAATGAAAACATTTGTTCATAAATAAATTCAAAACATGAAATATTTTACTTACCTCATGAAACCATAAGATTTATGAAAGTCACATAGAAATCATAAATCATAAAGGTAACTTGTGGCATCCATATCATACTTACATTGTAGCTATCACAGCTACATAGGGAGTTACATTGGAATACCCATCACAGTATATTCACTAAATCTCTTAGCAGAAGCATTCACGCTTACCACCATCAAGTTACCCAATGCATTGGAGGGCTATCTCGGGCTCACCTACCCTAGGTTTATCACGGAACCACTCATATATGTAAATAATGCCCAAGAACCATAACATGATCATAACACATAACATAAGAATAAAGGAAAGATAACGTTTCCACATTGCGATAACAAAATATCATTTCAAGATATTTAAATAATAAATCCATTATCAATATCATTTTCAATACCAAAATATGTAAAAACTATATATGGTATTTATTTTTCCTTTTAAAAGTATTCCGTCTTGTTAAGGAAGACAAAGATCAAATAATACTTGCGGCGACGGAAAGGTCGTTGTCACTGCTTGCGTAAAAAAACATTCCTTTTTTTAATTTATTAAAATACATAATATAGAAAGATTCCCTTTGAATGAAAATAATAGTTAAAGTTGTTTATATAGCATATTAAAGAAAATCGTGTATTAAAATACAATATGCCTAAATGAAAGGAGATTGAGATGAAGTCTCTTACCTCATGTCCGACTTGACTCGATCATTCTTTAATGTGTTGAATATTATACTAAAGTTAATTTCTACTTGCTTAATAACCTTTTTCATGTTTATTATTCCTTTTATATCCCTTATCACCATGTTATAAATATTATGCAATCATTTAAGTTAATAATGTTCATTTTGTCGATATTTGGTACTTGAGTCAAAAATTGACTTCTTATAATTACATGTTGTTCATGTAGTCAAAGGTTCATTATATCAAGAATGATATTCATGATTTGGTTATCATATATATCATATATATCCATCGTATACATTTATTTAAAATAGTACATAACATTTAGAGGTAAGAAATGAAATGCACTGTTCATGGAGACGATAAGTTGTATGTACGCATGAACGTTACTTTGATTTCTATTTCTTATTTAAATGGAATTAAAACATAATGATACATAGTTATATTATAATTCCAATATAATATCATATATAATATTATTAAGTTCATCCTTTATACATCCCACATAAGGCATTAATGAATCACATCACTTTGAGGGGGCGGTAGTCCGCACTTCCTCAAATGGGATTATCGTATTCACCCACTATGGAAACCATAAAGGCATGCTATAAATGGGAAGTACAGAAACATAAGGAAATAATAAACATAATATATATCATATATAAATATATTGCCATCATAATGGCCATCATGAGAGGCGGTAAGATGTAATTGAACAATTATCGTTTCGTGAGGCCTTAGTTTTCCATCCATAGAAACATTATGTTCTTAATCCATTAGACGATGGTGTCTGTAAGTGTAGTTAGAATCCTTATCATAAAAAAATCTTAGTATATTTACTATACTGGTGTTGTTACAAAATAAATGTATAAAAAGAGTTTAGGGGTTGGAGAAGTAAAATAAAAGAAAACATTTTAAGAGAAACTGTTACCTTTAATTTGGGTAACTCACTTTGGTTTGAACCAAAGGAATTATTTAAGTTCCTTCTTCATAAGGTAAGGCTTTTAGGAGAAGGAGATGGATTTAGGGAGATTAATTGGGCATATTTTGGAAGAGAAAAATGGCTTGAGAGGTGTGTGTAATTGGTTAGAAATGGTCTCCTTTTATAAGGGGGAGGAGGGGCTCTTTAAGAAAGTGTGAAAATATTATTTTAAAATATAACTATATTAGGTTTCTAATGGTCAAAAAATCATTATAGTTGAAGATAAAATAACTCATGGTCGAAAGAAAATCATCCAATCAGAATTGGACATGTGTTGGATAATATTGTAATCATTATAATCTTATTTATTTAAATCATTTGTTAATGAGGTAAATATTGCATCATTATTGTGTCATGAATAATTTAATTTATTCGATGTCTAAAAATTATAAAAAAATTCTATAATGTATGAAATCATTTTATCTTTCCAATTAATATTTATAGGCAATATGATAATTTATATAACCCCTTCTAAAAATTAATTTACGAAAAGCTATTTGCTTTTGTCAGATTCTCCTTTACTTTAAGTTAATTAATCAAAATTGTCATTACCACTACCAAGTGGCTCCATGGGGTCCCAAAATCGACCCAAAGATATCCATGGTCGTAAATGACTCAAAAAATAAGTTTTGGACATGTTTTAAGGTAATTTTGAATTATTATAATATTCTTTTAACCTTGAATTACCCTATTTACCTTTAACCGCCGTAAATAAGAGTCAAAAGTTACTATTCACCAAAAATTATTTTCATCTTATTGAACCACATTTTACTTCTTGATAACAACCATGAATGTCAGATTTTCGAAATTAATTTCACAAAAGTGGAAAATTTCATTTAAATGAAAAAGTCAGTTTTTAACTACTACTAAGTGGTTTCACTATTCATCTAAAATTAATGTTTTTTAGAAAAAATACCAAAAATTCAGCCTAAGAATTATTTGATATTATGCATTAAAAATGGATGTCTATTTTTCCAAAATTCTAAACATATAAGTGTAATTAATTAATTTAAAAAATAATTCTCATTGTTAAAACAAATAGCGTGTTTTTAAGAAACAATAACTATCAAAAGATTGAAACTTGTTTATGTGCAATTTCAAAGTTAAATTAATTATAATGACCAACATTGGATTAGATTGTAAAAATATATTTTAATTTCACTTTAAAACCAACTAAAAAGATAATCTAACCATATAAATAAATAAGATTAAAAGGTAATTTTGAGTTAAAAACAAATATTTTTCACTATCCATAAAAAATGTACTTTATCAGAAAAATACCAAAAAATTACCCAAAGTAAAATTTGATGTCCCCATTCTAAAGAAGGATTTTATTTGGTCAATTGGAATGTATTAAAGTGACCAAAACTATATTTAAATAGGATTCACCATTAAAAGGTGATAAATCGGCCTTTTAATGTAAATTATGCTTAAAATTATATTCATTCACACTTTAAGCCTCTAACCTTTATTGGATAAATGTAAATATATTTAAAAAACATATATAATCATATTGTAGTTAGTATTTGTTCATTCCATCCAATACAAAGCCTAGGATTTAACTTCTATTTAAAATAATAATATTATATTATTATTGTGCAACGTATGATTCCAACGAAACCCATTGTTGCGTATCAGGTGCGCTATCGAATATAGAAAACCCTTTAAAGTAAAATTAATATTTAATTAAAAAATATTATTAAATATGAAATATGTATTATTCTTCATTTACCTGGGATGTTACGTCCTTCCCCCCTTTTGGGAATTGCTTCCTCACAATTTTTATTCACTTATCCAAATAAGTGGGGGTATTTATCCCTTATAGCATTTTCAGATTCCCACATTACCTCTTCAACCATATGGTTTTTCCAAAAAACCTTTACCTGGTGAATTACCTTATTCCCCTACACTTTCTCTCTATGGTCAGGAATTTGGACTGGTTGTTCTTCATATGAGAGATTCTCTTCCAACTGAACTACCTCTGGGCTCAATACATGTGATGGATCTGGTATATACTTTCTCAACATCGATACATGAAAAACATTGTGTACCTGGGATAAACTTGGAGGTAAATCCACTCTATACGAAACTGATCCAACTTTCTCTAGAATTTCATATGGTTCAATGAACCTCGGACACAACTTTCCCTTCTTACGAAAATGCATCCCACTTTTCCATAGAGAAAATTTGAGAAAGACATGATCACCTACCTCAAATGAAAGATCCTTCCTCTGGTTATCTGCACAACTTTTTTGTCTACTTTGAGCTATTCTCATGTGCTTCTAAATCAACTGAACTTTCTCTGCCATCCCTTCTACCAATTATGGTCCCATCAGATTCCATTCACACACTTCATCCCAAAAAGATAGAGTTTGACAACGCTTTCCATATAATGCCTCAAATGAATCCATCTGTATACTGGAATGAAATCTGTTATTATAAGAAAATTCAACCAAAGAAAGATGTTGGTCCCAACTTCCCTGGTAATCAATCAAGCAAGCACGTAATATATCCTTCATGGTCATAATTGTTTGTTCTGATTTCCCATCTTATTGAGGATGAAAAACTGTACTAAAATTTAATTCAGTACCCTATGACTTCTGAAGTCCTTTCTAAAAGTTAGAAGTGAACCTGGGATCACGATCAGATACAATGGAGAGGGGAACTCCATGCAACCAGACTATCTCTTTAATATACAACCGAACAAGTTGATCTAGAGACAAAGTACCTATAATAGGAAGGAAATGAGCATATTTAGTCAATCATTCAACTATAACCCAGATTTCATTATTACCTCGATATGTCCTTGGTAATCCCACAACAAAGTCCATGGATATATTTTCCCATTTCCACTCTGGCACCAGTAGAGGATGAAGCATCCCTTTCAGTAACTTCTGCTCTCCTTTAACCTACCTCGACCTCTTATTCTGTGGTTTTTCAAAGAATACCTCATCATCATCAAGCTCCATTTCCACCTTCTCCACACAACGAACAAGTTTTTCATAACTTTTGAACTCACGAGAACCTAAAGCCCTTCGATACATTGTCTTTAATCCTGAGTAAAAACAATTGATTTTACTATCAAGATCTCATATGAAATTTGAAACATACCTTGCCAGTCGAGTGAAAATCTTCTTCATAAGCAGCCACTAAGTCATCCTCCTGCCTCAATTCCAGGAATTGTTTTTCCATTCTAAGACGAACCAAATTAGGAAAATATTTCTCATGAAACATACCATTGAATTCATCCCAATCAAGAGCATTAATATCCTCACTATCCCTGATATTTTTCACCATCGACCACCACTGATCAGCTTCACCTTCAAAATGGTAAACTGTAATACTATGTTTTTGATGTTCTGAACAACCCATGACATCGAAAATATTTTCCAGTGCTTTCATCCACCCTTTCGCTAGTACAGGGTCAGATGATTTTCTGAATGATGGGGGATGTTGCCTCATGAAATGCTTCACTACTGACATGTTCCTCTGTGGTTGATATGGCTTATCTCGTACATGGATAGCACCACCATTTATAGCCTGATTCAACTATTCCATTACTGTAATGAACTATTTAGTTCCGATTCCGACCATCTCAGGTTGCTGGTTTGGAAGGCTGTCTTCTTCCTGATGTCGTCCCGACACAGCTTCCCTATTTCCTCTTTGGAAAACCATTCTGAATAGAAAAATTTCTTAGGAGAAGCAACATGTTAATCTGGAAATGCTATATGATTTCAATATTAACATAAATTACATTACAGATATTACATTAACAATAACCTAACACCTAAAGTTATCTAAATAGACCTATTGTAGAGACCCGAAGCTTATCGTACATGGACATTACATTACTTTTGCGGAATACTTAGTACATAACAAAAACACACACACAAGGATCTTAATAGTTTAGTGTCTTTGGAAACTCGGAACGTAATCTTCTAATCGTGGTGAAAGATCTTCAATATCTCCCATAAAGATCTTCCATTTTTTTACCTAAAACCTTTCTTTATATCCTGGGGAAAAGAAAACATAAAAGGGTGAGCTCAAATTCTCAGCAAGGCAAATAAAGGAACTAAAAATCATATCATATCTTTTTGAAAATCATAACCTGCAAAAGAGATCATAATATCTTAACATGGAATAAATCATTGAAGTGAGAATGAGATCCCCATAATCATAACATAAAACTTGAAACTTTGTGGCATACACACATAATCATAGAGAATCATTTCTTGATAGTCAAGACTCATTTCCAAGACTATATTAGTGGACAAAGTCCCTTTCTGAATCGAGTAACCCTCGTTTCAGTCCTGTTTCACTGAACCGGTATAACCTACCATTCCAGCCATGTCTATCTCATGAGATATAAAATCTTTACCCAATGCATTGGAGGGAGATATAGGTCCCACCCATCTTATAATGAATCCTTTCTTATGTGTGCCACATAATCATAATTCATACATCATCGCGTAACCCATGTAATAAAAATGGGATTCTTAAACAACATGACATCATAAAAATATTCATATAACATAAAGGAATTCATAAACATAATTCCATCACAACATAGTCAAATCAATGTAATAATAGGGACAAAAACAGAACCCTTTTATTATCTTAGATGGAAAATAATTTTGATAAAATACTTGAACTCCATTCTTGAGGAAAATATCCTTTCTACTTCAAAAACACTTTACCTTTATTAACATGTCATACAATTTTAAACTAAAAGAAGTTGATTAAAAATAAACTTGAATACTTGTAAAGGAAACTTCTTGGAAATAATTTTTTAGAAATCCATTCATGCCGTATAAGTTAAAAAAACATTCTTCTTGTACTTTTGTCGGAAAAGTCAAAAAAGTACCTCGTACGAAAAACGACAAAAGATTCCTTTCATACATATTACTAAAAACTCACCGAAGGGTAAAAATGTATTTAAACAATTTTAGGTGGATGGAAATAATATTACATATTGATGAAACATGGATGTGGATGATAAAATACACCCCAGTAAATACTTACGAATAAACAATCTCGGATAAAAATGAGATTGTGATATTTCCCTTACCTTATGTCCGATTTGCTTCGTAAGTGTCTGAACCTCCTGTATAATGATTTAAATCATGTTATTGACTTATTCCAGAATCATATTCATTGTT
This sequence comes from Viscum album, assembly GCA_963277665.1. NCBI lineage: Eukaryota > Viridiplantae > Streptophyta > Magnoliopsida > Santalales > Viscaceae > Viscum > Viscum album. Next base: position 859,025,498 of record OY728143.1, on the reverse strand, counting down.
ATTATATCATATATGGTCCACTTATGACTTTATATTACCCGTTCTTTTGTAAATTCATGTTAAAGTAGTGTTTTGGGTAAAATCGTCTCATTTGTCGTTTGTGTTTTTAACTTGTAATTATTCATATGATTACTTAGATCATGATTACTTAATTCCAGAATATAAAACATGATTTATATATATATATTCAGAATATACATATATAATAAATTAGTAAATGGAATGAAATACACCGTTCATGGAGACGGTAGTCCGTACGTACGCATGAACGCTGTTTTCGTTTCCTTATTGAATTGAATGGAATTAAGTAGATGACATACATATAGATATAAAAAATTACAGTATCATTATTAGGTAATATATTTCATTAGTACTTATTATATATACTTTATAATCATTCATTAATGGTTAATCATTGAGAATGAATCTCATCGCGTCGTGGAGACGGTAGTCCGTACGTACGCACGAGCGATGATATCGTTCCCATGGTCGTGGAATTGCGTTGAAGTTTATTTATACTATTTCAGTATCAATATCACTTTATAATAATCATATATAGTTACTCATTAAACCATTATACCCATCCAATTAAGGTGGTGGCGGAAAATAGATTACACCACGGCGTGGAGACGGTATTCTGTACGTACGCATGCGCGGTGATTTCCTTTTTCCGCAGGATAGATAGAAGGTTAATTAGAGTTGTTTCATATTTATAATAACATATCATTATGTAAGTAATACTGATTTTATTACTTTATCATGAAAGAACTAAAGAAGAAGAAGTTGAAGAAGAAAGAAATTGAAAAGATCGGTAATGGTTATTACCTCTTCTTTGAAACGCCTCTTTGAATCCATCACTTAGGGAACTAAGATTGGTCTTTGAAGAAGACCAGGACCTCTAGGATTATTCTAGGGAAGTGGAGAAGGGAAAATGGTAGGGGTTGGCCGAGCTTGAGTGCTCAAATTTGTGTGAGGAGGAGGGGGAGGAGGTGCCCTTTTATAAGGGAGGAGAGGGGCACCTTAGGAATATCTCAAAATATTATTTTATATTAAAGTCAAAATCGGTTTATAATGGTTCCAAAGGGTCTTATTTCGAAGATAAAGTGGGGATGGGTCGAAATCCTATCATCCAATAGGATTTAGACAAGTTTAGGGTATTATGTTATCCTTATCAATTAGATTTAACTCTAAGTTAAATAATTTAACTTTTACAGTGTCTTTTTGTTTTCTTTCACTATATGGTTAATACACTTACTATAACATGCCAAACGAACCCCAAATTGTTTATTATTAATATATATATTCTTATCTAAGTCATTTGGCCGATCCTTAGATTTTTAGGAAAAAAATAACAATTAATAATATAATATTTGATTTAAAAAACTATTTTGTGTCAATTTTGACACTATTTGATATATGATTTTTGTGAAAGTCATAACAGAATTATATGTTCGAACCAAGTTGATTAAATCAACATTAATATATCATAGTAACCTAGAAAATTAGTGGAATTCATAAAAAGTCTCAAATTACATTTATTTTGGTGTTTATAACATCAATTATGTCAATATTTCATTAATAAGATAATTACTCCGTCATCATTGTGTCATAAATAAATTAAATTATTTAATGTCTAAAAATTACAAATAAAATACAATTATTTAGGAAATCTTTTTAGATTTCTAATGAATATTTATAGTCTAATTTATCTTATGTATAACCCCATATTAAAAATGATTTACTTATTAAACTTTGATTTTAACTATTTTAACCCTTCTTTAAATAAATTAATAATAAATGTCCTAATCTAATCCAAGTGGGCCTAAATGGTCATATTTTATTCATAAGGTTGTTTTTGGTCGAATTACACTTATCCAATAGAATTAGGACATGTGTTAGGGTAATAGTAATATCATATTTACCCTTAGTTACCCTATTTACTATTAACCGCGGTAAAAAAAGTAAAAAGTTACTATTCACCAAAAAATTATTTTTATCTCATTGAACCACATTTTACTTACTGATATCAACCGTGTCTGTCGGATTTTCGAAATTCCATTCACAGAAGCAGTAAAATTAAGTTTTATGCAAAATTCAGTTTTTAACCTACCACTTAGTGGTTTCACTATTCATCAAAAATTGAAAGTTTTCAGAAAAATACCAAAATTTCACCCTAGGCTAATTTCGATATTCTGAGTCCAAAAATGAAGTCCATTTTGAAAAATAAAATTTCTAAAATTTTAAAAGGTGGTTATTACTGTTCATAACGGCTAGTTATAATAATATTTTAATAGCATATTGTTGTTTAGTGAAACTCGGTATTGCGTACTACACACGCTATCGAGGAAGGTTGCGATTGTGTGTAATGCAAGGCAAGTCAAGGATGCGTGTTGTGAAAGCTCCTTTTTGTGTTGCGTACAACACAAGACATTAGTGAAATTAAAAAGAATATTTTTCATAAAATCTTGGGCTGTTACATTCTACCCCCCTTAAAATGAATTTCGCCCTCGAAATTCGTCGGGGTTATAAATAGTTTACTATTCGAAAGTTTCTATAATAGAAACCCACATCGTAAAAAGGAATACCAAAACTTTTCTTTAAAAACTAAAGTATGAAATGTAACGATTACCCAAATAAACTAATCACTGGGTTTCCACATAGGTGAAAATATGGATATGGAAGAAAAATCTAACCATCATGTTCTGATGGAGAGTGGTAGAGAACATGGCTATGGAAAATCCAACAATCACAAATCCATAAATTTGTGACGATATAAGGTACCATCCAATTCATCAGGTATAAGATCACTAGGACAACATTTTTGGTTTTCAAGATCATTTCCCTAAAGTTGAAAATTTGAATTAGAATAAATACTTTCTTTATTTTGGTACAATCTCACTGTTGTTCATACCTTGAACAATTTCCACTTCATCTCTTAAATAAATGAAGTTGAATTTGTTATTCGTGAAGTGTTAGCAGATCATGTGATAGAATAACGGGTCATTCCATCTGTCTCAAACAAAAGGTTAGCAAAAGTTATTAAATATACATAAGTCATTCTATAGTGAGATTAATCATATATGTTTCCTAAAATGGACTTATACTTCATATATCATACTGCTTAATATAATAAAACTAGTTTCTACTAAACAGGGACTTCTTGTAGGCCAGTGGTAGGCGATAAAGGCCAGTCGCACTTCGGTTGTGGGTTCGATTCCCACAGCCTTGTCCGAAGCGATGGGCTGTCGCCCGTCCTGCAGGTTGTCCTTTTTCTAAGACTACATTACTATAACATCTCATCAATAATATCGAAAAAAAACTTCTATCCTTAAACAATACTCACTTATGTCCAACATAATCCATTTCAATCTTTAGGCTTATCCATAATACTGCAGTCCACTCTCATAACATAGTGAAAACGATTACCAGAGATTTAATACCATCGTTGATCCCCATGTATCATAAGATATGTTTTGTTGGTCACATTCCAAACATTCAAAGTCCTTAATCATGTATTCTTTTGAATACCCATTGAACCTTAGTGAAAACATGAATGCAGTTAAAAGTTAACACTTTCCACATACCAAAATCCTCAAAATTCTATATTCTCAAAACATGATATCACTCAGTCCTTATATCAATCATGAGCTCATGAATACTATTAAACATTTCATTTTCTCGTTTTCCATTCATTATGCGCATATCATCTTATTTCCAAAATATATCAATCACTTTGAATACCACATCAATAAATATTGCAATACTCAATGATACAACATTATTTTGAAATCCCATTACATAAACACTTAATCATTCCACCACATCGTTGTCATATTCAACATTGCCAATAGTGATCGCATGTGACTTCCCTCTGTCCTTTGCCTTCAGTGGTTGCTCATGTTGATCATCACTAACCCTTGGATTAGGGCATTTATTAGCATAATGCCCCATTTCCTTGCACTTGAAGCATTGAAGTGTTGGTGGTGTGTTCTCTACAGTGTTTGATTTATTCACATCATTAGAAACCCTTTTTCCATTACTTCGACACTCAACTGCTCGATGACCTTATTTTCCACACTTAAAACATTTTCTAGTCCCTTTAAGACAATCTCCACCATGCTTCTTTCCACACATTGTGCATAAGGAAACATTCATCTTCTTTTCACCATTATTCTGAGATTTCTCCTTGAAATCCATCTTTCGTTTTTTGTCAAAACCATGAGATGGATATGTAACACCAACTTCCATTTCTACCTTGATAGCACAACACACAATTTCTTCATAGCTACTGAAGTCTCTTATAGCTAATTCCCTTCGAAGACTTGGATTTAAGCCACTGAAAAATCTATCAACTTTACTTTCAGGTTGGATGATAATGCCAGATGCATACCTTGCAAGTCTTGTAAAATTCGCTTCGTATATACCAACAGATTCATCATCCTTTTGCTTTAGTTCAAGAAACTCCTTCTCCATCTTTGTTCGAAGAATACGAGGGAAGTACTTATTGAAAAATATGTTCTTGAACTCGTCCCATTCCATGGACTCAATTTCATCTCTTTGCCTTGTATTCTTGATAAGATTCCACCATTGATCAGCTTCACCTTCCAAACGATATATTGCTAAGATGACTTTATCATGTTCAGAACATTGAAGAACTGAAAATATCTTTTCAGTGGTACTGATCCATTGTTCAGCGACAAGTGGATCAGAAGACCCACTGAAAGAAGGTGGACGTTGCCTCATGAAGGACTCAATAGAATATTGTTCCCTTCTCGGCTCATTTGGAAGTCCAGAATGATTCATAGCTTGTGTAAGTATAGCAATAAGATTTTGCACTCCATCTCCCATAACATTTGTTTTTTCAGGAGGACAATCATTGCATTGTCCATTGCATTGATCAACACGGTTCCTTCGGGTTCCAGCCATCGTCTAAAACCCAAAAAGAATAGTGTGAGAGGCAAAAATCATGCTAGGGAAAACAACATAATAAAGGGGGAGTACCTTCAATATCTAACATCTTAGGTTTAATTCTATGATCGTTAGCGTAATTCTAGTACTATAACCTATACGTATACTTAACCTTAGGGACATCCCTAGACATACCTTAGAAATATCTCTAGGGATCTCACTAACGTTTTCGCATCCTAGTTTCCAAAGGTTGACTAAACCTTTCCTCTGATACCAACTGTAGAGACCCGAAGCTTATCGTACATGGACATTACATTACTTTTGCGGAATACTTAGTACATAACAAAAACACACACACAAGGATCGTAATAGTTTAGTGTCTTTGGAAACTTGGAACGTAATCTTCTAATCGTGGTGAAAGATCTTCAATATCTCCCATAAAGATCTTCCCTTTTTTTTACCTAAAACCTTTCTTTATATCCTGGGGAAAAGAAAACATAAAAGGGTGAGATCAAATGCTCAGAAAGGCAAATTAAGGAACTAAAAATAATATCATATCTTTTTGAAAATCATAACCTGCAAAAGAGATCATAATATCTTAACATGGAATAAATCATAGAAGTGAGAATGAGATCCCCATAATCATAACATAAAACTTGAAACTTTGTGGCATACACACATAATCATAGAGAATCGTTTCTTGTTAGTCAAGACTCATTGCCAAGACTATCTTAGTGGACAAAGTCCCTTTCTGGATCGAGTAACCCTCGTTTCAGTCCTGTTTCACTGAACCGTTATAACCTACCATTCCAGCCATGTCTATCTCATGAGATATAAAATCTTTACCCAATGCATTGGAGGGAGATATAGGTCCCACCCATCTTATAATTAATCCTTTCTTATGTGTGCCACATAATCATAATTCATACATCATCGCATAACCCATGTAATAAAAATGAGATTCTTAAACAACATGACATCATAAAACCATTCATATAACATAAAGGAATTCATAAAAATAATTCCATCACAACATAGTCAAATCAATGTAATAATAGGGACAAAAACAGAACCCTTTTATTATCTTAGATGGAAAATAATTTTGATAAAATACTTGAACTCCATTCTTGAGGAAAATATCCATTCTACTTCAAAAACACTTTACCTTTCTTAACATGTCATACAATTTTAAACTAAAAGAAGTTGATTAAAAATAAACTTGAATACTTGTAAAGGAAACTTCTTGGAAATAATTTTTTAGAAATCCATTCATGCCGTATAAGTTAAAAAAAACATTCTTCTCGTACTTTTGTCGGAAAAGTCAAAAAAAGTACCTCGTATGAAAAACGACAAAAGATTCCTTTCATACATATTACTAAAAACTCACCGAAGGGTAAAAATGTATTTAAACAATTTTAGGTGGATGGAAATAATATTACATATTGATGAAACATGGATGTGGATGATAAAATACACCCCAGTAAATACTTACGAATAAACAATCTCGGATAAAAATGAGATTGTGATATTTCCCTTACCTTAGGTCCGATTTGCTTCGTAAGTGTCTGAAACTCCTGTATAATGATTTAAATCATGTTATTGACTTATTCCAGAATCATATTCATTGTTATTATATCATATATGGTCCACTTATGACTTTATATTACCCGTTCTTTTGTAAATTCATGTTAAAGTAGCGTTTTGGGTAAAATCGTCTCATTTGTCGTTTGTGTTTTTAACTTGTAATTATTCATATGATTACTTAGATCATGATTACTTAATTCCAGAATATAAAACATGATTTATATATATATATTCAGAATATACATATATAATAAATTAGTAAATGGAAAGAAATACACCGTTCATGGAGACGGTAGTCCGTACGTACGCATGAACGCTGTTTTCGTTTCCTTATTGAATTGAATGGAATTAAGTAGATGACATACATATAAATATAAATAATTACAGTATCATTATTAGGTAATATATTTCATTAGTACTTATTATATATACTTTATAATCATTCATTAATGGTTAATCTTTGAGAATGAATCTCATCGCGTCGTGGAGACGGTAGTCCGTACGTACGCACGAGCGATGATATCGTTCTCATGGTCGTGGAATTGCGTTGAAGTGTATTTATACTATTTCAGTATCAATATAACTTTATAATAATCATATATAGTTACTCATTAAACCATTATACCCATCCAATTAAGGTGGTGGCGGAAAATAGATTACACCACGGCGTGGAGACGGTATTCTGTACGTACGCACACGCGGTGATTTCCTTTTTCCGCAGGATGGATAGAAGGATAATTAGAGTTGTTTAATATTTATAATAACATATCGGTATGTAAGTAATACTGATGTTATTACTTTATCATGAAACAACTAAAGAAGAAGAAGTTGAAGAAGAAAGAAATTGAAAAGATCGGTAATGGTTATTACCTCTTCTTTGAAACGCCTCTTTGAATCCTTCACTTAGGGAACTAAGATTGGTCTTTGAAGAAGACCAAGACCTCTAGGATTATTCTAGGGAAGTGGAGAAGGGAAAATGGCAGGTGTTGGCCGAGCATGAGTGCTCAAATTGGTGTGAGGAGGAGGGGTAGGAGGTGCCCTTTTATAAGGGAGGAGAGGGGGAGCTTAGGAATATCTCAAAATATTATTTTATATTAAAGTCAAAATCGGTTTATAATGGTTCCAAAGGGTCTTATTTCGAAGCTAAAGTGGGGATGGGTCGAATCCTATCAACCAATAGGATTTAGACAAGTTTAGGGTATTATTTTATCCTTATCAATTAGATTTAACTCTAAGTTAAATAATTTAACTTTTACCGTGTCTTTTTGTTTTCTTTCACTATATGGTTAATACACTTACTATAACATGCCAAACGAACCCAAAATTGTTTATTATTAATATATATATTCTTATCTAAGTCATTTGTCCGAACCTTAGATTTTTAGGAATAAAATAACAATTAATAATATAATTTTTGATTTAAAAAACTCTTTTGTGTCAATTTTGACACTATTTGATATATGATTTTTGTGAAAGTCATAACAGAATTATATGTTCGAACAAAGTTGATTAAATCAACATTAATATATCATAGTAACCTAGAAAATTAGTGGAATTCATAAAAAGGCTCAAATTACATTTATTTTGGTGTTTATAACATCAATTATGTCAATATTTCATTAATAAGATAATTACTGCATCATCATTGTGTCATAAATAAATTAAATTATTTAATGTCTAAAAATTACAAATAAAATACCATTATGTAGGAAATCTTTTTAGATTTCTAATGAATATTTATAGTCGAATTTATATTATGTATAACCCCATATTAAAAATGATTTACTTATTAAACTTTGATTTTAACTATTTTAACCCTTCTTTAAATAAATTAATAATAAATGTCCTAATCTAATCCAAGTGGGCCTAAATGGTCATATTTTATTCATAAGGTTGTTTTTGGTCGAATTAAACTTATCCAATAGAATTAGGACATGTGTTAGGGTAATAGTAATATCATATTTACCCTTAGTTACCCTATTTACTATTAACCGCGGTAAAAAAAGTAAAAAGTTACTATTCACCAAAAAATTATTTTTATCTCATTGAACCACATTTTACTTACTGATATCAACCGTGTCTGTCGGATTTTCGAAATTCCATTCACAGAAGCGGTAAAATTAAGTTTTATGCAAAATTCAGTTTTTAACCTACCACTTAGTGGTTTCACTATTCATCAAAAATTGAAAGTTTTCTGAAAAATACCAAAATTTCACCCTAGGCTAATTTCGATATTCTGAGTCCAAAAATGAAGTCCATTTTGAAAAATAAAATTTCTAAAATTTTAAAAGGTGGTTATTACTGTTCATAACGGCTAGTTATAATAATATTTTAATAGCATATTGTTGTTTAGTGAAACTCGGTATTGCGTACTACACACGCTATCGAGGAAGGTTGCGATTGTGTGTAATGCAAGGCAAGTCAAGGATGCGTGTTTTGCAAGCTCCTTTTTTTGTTGCGTACAACACAAGACATTAGTGAAATTAAAAAAAATATTTTTCATAAAATCTTGGGCTGTTACACCTATGATACCAACTATAAGGACCCTAACATAAAACATTACATAATGTTGAATTAAACGAATAATTCACATTGAGGATATTTTTAGGATTAGAGTTTTAGAGAATTATGACATAACTATTACATCTCAAAAGATTACAAGGTAGACACATCTACACAGTTTCCATATTTTTTTAATAAAATAAAAAAACTTGAAAAAAAGATTCATGTCTAGATCCATGTTTTAGACAGCCTGACTTTTCCTTGATCCCATCCTTGACCCTATTCATCTTTAAGTCCTATGAAAAAAATTCAAAACCTTGGATGAGAATAAAAAGCTCATTAAGGGTTATAAAACAGAGAATGAAAACATTTGGTCATAAATACATACAAAACAGGAAATCTTTTACTTACCTCATGAAATCATAAGATTTATGAAAGACACATAGAAATCATAAATCATAAAGGTAACTTGTGGCATCCATATCATACTAAAATTGCAGCTATCATAGACACATAGGGAGTTACTTTGGAAAACCCATCACAATATATTCCCTAAATCTCTTAGGAGAAACATTCACATTTACCTCCTTCACATTACCCAATGCATTGGAGAGCTGCCTTTGGCTCACCCACCCTAGGTTTATCACAGAACCACCCGTATATGTAAACTATTCCCAAGAACCATAACATGATCGTAACACATATAATAAGTATAAAGGAAAGATAACATTTCCACATTGCAATAACAAAATATAATTTCAAGATATTGAAATAATAAATCCAATCTCAAAATCATTTTCGATACCAAAATACATAAAAAGTGTATATGGTATTTATTTTTCCTTTTAAAAACATTCTGGCTTGTTAAGGAATCCAAAGATCAAATAATACTTGTGGTGATGGAAAGGTCATCGCCACCGCTTACGTTAAAAAACATTCCTTTTTTTAGTAAAATGCTTTTTAGAAAAAGATTCCCTTTTAATGAAAAGAAAAGTCAAATGTTTTTATATAGAATATAAAAGAAAATGGTTTATTAAAATACAATATGCCTCAATGAATAGAGATTGAGACGAAGTCCCTTACCTCGTGTCTGACTTGACTCAGTCGTTCTTTAATCTCCTAAATAATAAACTAAAGTTAACTTCTACTTGATTAAGAACCTTTTTTAAGTTTATTATTCCTTTTATATCAATTATCACCATGTTATAAACATTATTAAATCATTTAAGTTAACAACGTTCATTTTGTTGATATTTGGTACTTGAGTCAAAAATGGACTTCTTATAATTACATGTTGTTCTTGTGGTCAAAGGTTCATTATATCCAGAATTATATTCATGATTTCGGTATCATATATATCATATATATCCAGAATATAAATGTATTTATAATAGTACATAACATTTAGAGGTAAGAAATTAAATGCACCCTTCATGGATACGGTAAGCCGTACGTACGCATGAACGCTATTTTCATTTCTATTTCTTATTTTAATGGAATTAAAACATAATGATAAAAAGGTATCTTATAATTCCAGTATATAATATCATATATAATATTATTAACTTCATCCTTTATACATCCCACATAAGGCATTAACGAATCACATCACTTTGAGGGGGCGATGTTCTGCACTTCCTCGAATGAGATTACCGTATTTACCCACTATGGAAGTCATAAAGGCATGATATAAATGGCAAGTAAAAAATCATAAGGAAATCATAAACATAATATATATCATATATAAATACAGTTCGATCATAATGGCCACCATTAGAGGTGGTAAGATATAATTGAACAATCATCTTTTCGTGAGGCCTTAGTTTTCCATCCACAGAAACATTATGTTCTTCATCCATTAGATGGAGGTGTGCGTATGTGTAGTTATAATTATTCTCATAAAAATATCCTAGTATATTTAGGATACATTTATTGTTACAAAATAAATGAATAAAAAGAGTTTTGTGGTTGGATAAGTAAAATAAAAGAAAACAATTTAAGAGAAACTATTACCTTTAACTTGGGTAACTCCCTTTGGTTTGAACCAAAGGACTTCGTGAAGTTCTTTCTACCTAAGTTAAGTCTTCTAGGAGGAGTAGAGTTATGTAGGGATATTTATTGGGTGGAGTTTGGATGTGAAAAATGTCTTGAGAGGTGTGTGTAATTGGTTAGAAATGGTCTCATTTTATTAGGGGGAGGAGGGGCTTTTTAGGAAAGTGTGAAAATATTATTTTATAATATTACTATATTCGGATTCTAAAGGCCCAAAAATCATTATAGTTGAAGATAAGATGACTCATGGTCAAAATAAAATCATCCAGTCATAATTGGACATGTTTTGGATAATATTGTAATCATTATAATCTTATTTATTTAAATCATTTATTAATGAGGTAAATACTACATCATTATTGTGTCATGAATAATTTAATTTATTCGATGTCTAAAAATTATAAAAAATATACAATCATGTAGGAAATATTTTTATCTTTAAAATTAATATTTATAGGAAAACAGATAATTTATATAACCCCTTCTAAATATTTATTTACTAAAAGATATTTTCTTTTGTCATATTTTCCTTTACTTTAAGTAAATTAATCTAAATTGTAATTTTCACTCCCATGTGGCTAAATGGGGTCCCAAAATCGACCCAAAGATGCCCATGGTCGTAAATGACACAAAAAATTAGTTTTGGATAAGAGTTAAGGTAATTTTTAATTATTATAATATTCTTCTAACTTTGATTTACCCTATTTACCTTTAACCGCCGTAAATAAAAGTCAAAAGTTACTATTCACCAAAAATTATTTTCATCATATTGAACCAAATTTTACTTCTTGATAACAAGCATAAATGTCGGATTTTCGAAATTCAATTCAGAGAATTGGTAAAATTTTATTTAAATGAAAAAGTTAGTTTTTTAACTACTACTAAGTGGTTTCACTATTCATCTAAAATTGATGTTTTTTTAGAAAAATACCAAAAATTCCGGCTAAACATTATTTGATATTCGGAATTCAAAATTGATGTCTATTTTTACAAATTAAAAACATAGAAGTGGCATTAATTAATTTAATAATTAATTCCCGTTGTTCAAACAAATAGCGTGTTTTTAAGAAATAATAACTATCAAAAGATTGATACTAGTTTATGTCAAATTTCAATGTGAAATTAATTCCAATGAACAACATTGGATTAAATGGTAAAAATATATTTTAATTTCAATTTAAAACCAACTAAAAGGTACTATAACCATATAAATAAATTAGATTAAAAGGTACTTTTGAGTTAAAATGCAATATTTTTCACTATTTATAAAAAAAGAACTTTATCGGAAAAATACCAAAAAATTACCCAGAGACAAATTTGATGTCCCCATTATAAAGAAGGATTTTATTTGGTCACTTATAATCTATTAAAGTGACCAAAACTATATTTAAAGAGGTTTCTACATTAAAAGGTGGTAAATCATCCTTTTAATGTAAATTATGCTTAAAATTATATTCATTCACATTTTAAGCCTCTAACTTTTATTGGATAAATGTAAATACATTTAACAAAAATGTATAATCATATTGTAGTTAGCTATTGTTCATTACCTCCAATACAATGGATATGAGTTAACTTCCATTTAAAATAATAATATTATATTATTAGTTCCTAACGTAAGATTCCAAAGAAACTCGTTGTTGCCTATCGGGTACGCTATCGATTATAGAAACCCCTTTAAAGTAAAATTAATATTTAATTCACAAATATTAATTAAATATGAAATATATCTTATTCTTCGTTTACCTGGGATGTTATAATATAATTGATTCACTCATGCTTTATTTTCGGGACCTCATCTTTATCTAGGTTACGGCAAAATCCTGATGATACTATCTACCTTGGAATCTATGATAAATTTGGTTCATCATATATGGCATAATTGGTTGAGGCCATAACATTCTTTATTCTTTTCAATTAGATTTGTCAAAACCCTATATTTTTAATAATCATATGAACACTATTCAATGGATATATTATAAATGGTTACGATTCTTAATGGAATTTTAAATGTGATATGTTTTGATCAAACTAAAAAAGTTCATGTTTTAAATAACCATAATACATAAGAGACAATTTTATTCAACCACAAAGTGAATTTGATTTATAAATGTTAAGGTTGTTATAATCTTCTTGTAATGATGTTTGAATTATATGTTAAAATATTAGAATATATGGATTATGAATGATAAATTCACCATTACTGATATGTTACTTCTTCATAAATGTTAATTCATTAAAGGAGTTTAATTGTAGTATTTAATCATATGGCTAGATAAATTTGTGGATGGAATTACATAGTTATATAATGAGTTTGAAAAACCCATAAAATGTAATAAATTTAACCTCTCTATTTTGGTTTATCATATGTTAAATGATTTTTCTGATTCTTATGAATGGTTTTTTTAGTATATTATTAATGAAGTCTAAAAATATATGAACGTATAATGTTATGAAAAAGTTATTTCCTTATTATAATTCATTAACATTAGTTACATATATTATATGATGTAAATTGAAATTTAATCTCTCAATTTTTGACATTGAGATATCCTTAATAGATGGTCATTATAAGGATTTATATTTTGTGATAACATGTGAAAATAATCATGGGTTGGGTTTTATATAAAGATTTTAAATTCAATATTTAAGATCAAAATGAGTTTTATAATCTAGATGACCAAGCATATATGTTACATGGAGTGTTATACAGTATCACTTTGATATACATGGGGTGTGTTTTTCATACCCATTACATGGAGTTTATAATATTACTAGAATAATATAATTTATACAATGAAACCTTTAATATATCAAAATTTAGGTTATGTTGGGTGTGTTGGTAACAATGTCACTGATTGACTTTAACTAATAATCTATTTTTCCTATCGTATAGTAAGTATAAAATTTGGGCCCCTCATTGAGATATATAGAGTATGTTTAGAGTCGTAACTAGATAAATGATATGTGATTTGATTATCCATTTAGATGGGGGTATGTGATGTTTCAATTAATCAAGGAGACTAAAGTGTTATTTATTCATCTATCTGGTAAATATATATTTGTAGAATTGGGAATATATGAGTTGGATATATATTATTGAAATAATATGTGTATCATAGTCATTAGATATCTTTGAAAAAGAGAGTTATATGATTTTCTCTGGTTAATTGGATACATTTTGTATACACATGTACAATGATAAATGCGTTTATAGATATAATTTCAAATATCAATATAATATGAGTATTGTTGTTTCTTTTCTAGAGTAAAACCCATTCATACAATTATTTTTTAGAGAATAAATAGTTTTTTATTATAAAAATGATTTTAGGGTTATACCAAGAATTTGTTTGAATGAGGATATATTTTTTACAAGGTTTTTGTTTATAATTTTGAGATCAATATAGCTTCAATATACAATGTTTTTAAAGATATTCATAAGTAGTTTTGGATGTGGTTTCAAAATGTATTACATTTTGTGTGATGTAAGGTGAAAATACTATAAATATATATGGTTTAGTGAATGATAGATATAAATATGAGTATTAACTAATTCAAAACCATGAAATATAGGTATTAGCCATATAGTGGTTTGTGTTAATGTAAATCGTGACCTTATGAAAGTCACTACATCAGGGTTTTGTGCATGGTAGTGAATTTAATATTTTATAATGCATTCCAACTGATGTTTATAATAGTTTATTTCATAAATTATACCATATATCATTTTTGAAATCATTAAATGATGTTTCATAGAGTTTGAATATCCATGATTAATATTTTAATGTAAAGAAATTGATGGTAGGATTGTGTCACACATTACAAGGAGTTGTAACAATTGAAAACAATTATAAAAAAAAATTATAGCTGATGTTATAAAATATTTTTTTTAGTCTTAAGAATGTATCTAGGGGATATATGAGTTTATTTAATCTAAGAGATATCATTGGATTAAAATACTATTCAACATTGTGAATGTAACTCTAAGTTATAATTTTATTTTTCTCTTTCTCTATAACATGATATTTTAGTAGTATATGGGGAATATAATATCCTAAAAAATTAAGAGATTTAATAAAACACATGGATGCATTTAGGGGAATATTCATATGATACATCTTATAGATCTCTATCAAGATCATGTAAAATATTTTTGATATATTTTCTTCAAAAAAAGATGTATATTATTCATTTATGGTATGTTTAATTAAAATGAATGGTTCGATATTATGAAATGTGGGGTTTAATTGCCTATTTTAAAAACTTTTAGATAATAGTTTTTCACACCAATACCCACTATAAGTGTGTTGTTAAGTCAAAAATTTATATTATTATTTCGTATTCTTTGATAATTATACATGAACGAGCTCAACTTTATCATTTTGTGACACTCGAGTTTTTCTTATAGTGGTAATGATACACCTTTTTGAGTTTTTATTTAATTAATATTCATTAATTTATTTATTTCATTTGGTAAATTTTGACTTAATAGAATGTTATAAGAGATGTAGATGGATTAATTGTTGAAAGGATTTTGGTGTTGGTGTTGGGTGGGCATTGGGTACCTAGTTGTTGTGTTTCTAATAACTAGTAGTATCTGTTAAGGTTTCACGTCACTTATAATCAATGTAATATGTACAAATAGTCCTTTAACTAGGTACTAAGTAGACTAAAAGCTGGTTTTTTTAATATTGTGTAAATTGGTGATTTCATATAAAAAAAATTTACTCATTAAAGAACTTCTGTTGAGATTTTACCTTAATTTTACATTTTATATATTCTTCTAAAACTATCCATTCATTCATCTCCATGTACAATTTATTTCCCATTCTAATATTGAATTTTATCACTATAATGTTACCATAAGAACTTTTCTTTAAATAGGTTAAGGTTTCATCTTTCCCTTTACCCACTAATTATTTAAGTTTTTCATAGTGGTGGATTAAGTCACTAATTTTCTCTAGTTTTAGTTTCTTTAAATCTACATTACTTTTTTTCTTATTTCAAAATATTATAGAGGATAATAATTGGTTTCATATGGTAATTCAAATCATTAATATCTATATTTATAGTTTTAATTTAATTAAACAAGTAAAATTTCTAGAAATACTTAATATTATGTTTATATAATCCTTTAAGTAGAGGTATTGTATGTTATTTTATCTTATAGATTATGGTTGATTGGGTTATATAGTAAGTGGTCTCATATATCCCACTTAACTATTGCAATGTATGATTTGTAGTTTTATGAGACGGAGTGAGATGTGGCCTAAAATAAATTTTAAAAAAAAATATGGAAAAAAATTTAAAGTTGTTCATGAGTATTTTTTTCTTCCATTTGTCTCTCATGTTTATGCGATCAAACTTTATTTTTCATGTTTTTTCCATTTTTGAGTAATGTTGGTATATAGACAATGCGATGGGTAATAGTCTAATGGGTAGCATATGTATATTTGGGTTTTTAATGGGTAATAATTATATTATTTATATTTTCAATTATTTTTAAATATACATGAAATAATATTAAAAACAATTAATGTTTTAAAAAAGACATTTTTTAATAAAAACATGTTTATTATTATATTTAAATTTCATTTAAAACACAATTTATAAATATTGAAAAAAATTGAAAAAATTAACATCAATTTTTTTAAAAAATATCAATATTATCATAGTACATATTTTAAAAAAATTTAAACAAATATTGATTTGAATGGAAATAGTGAAGAATAATGTTTTTACAAGTCACAAAAAGCTTAGGACATTTTTAGTATATAAGTATCAATTTTAAATTCATGAAACCATTTTATAATACCAAATATGTATTTTATAATTGTATTTATTGTTTTGAAAGTGTGGTTTTTAATTTTAAACCCCATATTTCCTATTTTAAAACTTAAGTTAAATTTTTTAAAACCAATTATTTGTAATACATTATGAATTAAGTATTTCAAATTCATTTTTTATAACATTAATAAATTTAATAAAATGAAACTAATTTAAAATTTTTAATATGTAGGTCTCACTTATGTTATAATGAATATTTTATTTTTGAGTATAAAGGATAAGTTATCTTATAAAAAAACTAGTTACCACTATATAAGCTAAAATGTTAAAAGTTAAAAAATAATATAAGAATAAAAGACCAAAATCATGTTTATGACATGTATGGGAATGTGTGATTGATTACATTATCAATCTTAAAACTTCTTTTATCCATTATTATTTTATTTTTGGTTCATTTTATTTTATATTGACTTCCCATTATTTAGGTTTTTTTATATTTAAAAAATTTCATCCTTTTTCACTTATAAAAGGGGTTACCCTATCCTTATATCCCCATACCCAAAAATCAACTTATATAAGACCAAAATATTCTCAACACCATCATAATAACTATTTTCCACCTCAAAGATTATTTGGTATTCTAAAATGACCTACCATGAAATGTTTAACCCCCTCTACAAAGGAGATAACTCAATAAGGTAAGTATAGATTTCTAACCACTTGTTCCTACTTTTTCCCCATATATACATTAATAATTTATAAAAATAATTTTCAACATATAATAATTATGATATCAATATAATTATTATAATCATATTTTTTATAACAATTGTACAAGCATTAACCTCCCTCCCCATTTCCATAAAGATAAATGAAAGCATAAATCGTGTGTTGTGTCGACTGCCTCCATGGCACAAAGTGTTTAGTTTTAGTTAAATTTCATGTCTGGAGATGATTATTAATTTAATAAATAATTATAATATTAATAACATATGTTAAACTTTTAAATTAGAAAACACACATTTTATTTCTCCCATTCAATAGAAAATGAAATCGCTGACCATACGTATGTCTGGACAATCACCTCCAGAGTATAATTGATTCCCATTTTATTTTCATCACATTATTACATTGATGGTCATGATAAATATTTTGTGGGATAAATATAATATTTATGGCATAATTTAGTTTTTTTTGAAAAATTAAAGAAACTATTACTGACATAACCAATAAAGTACTTTTGTTATTTCAATCACTTAATACAAGCATAATAAGAGGAAAATTTGTAATTAAAAATATGAAATATTTAAATATCAATTACTTATTATCATAAATCATTACTAATTATTATATATCAGACTAATAACCAAAAAGTTTTATCATTATTCTAATAGTGTAATTATATTTCATCTAAATCACATCATAATGATCAATAATCTTGGCATGCTCACGTCTAGTTTTTTTTGACCACTTACTTGAACAACGCTTTAAAATGGTTTACTTGATAATTATTAAAACATTATAATTAATAAAATATGATATATGTATATAAATAAATATTTTTTTGATCTATAAAAGATAAAAAATTATTTTACTGATGAATTGGGAAAAAACACGTTGTATGATAAAAATAATTGGAAAATAATCATTTTTGATTTCATATTATTGGATAAAGACTAAAGTAATTATGAAAGAGAATATTAAAATTTCAAAATAAAAAAATTTAATCTATTATAGTAAATAAACAGAACTTGGAATGATGAACTTTCTTAATTATAAGATTAAATATATGGTTACTATTCTAATAAGTTTTACTAATAAATTTTTTATTTTTTATAGGAGTTTAGAGTATATTTGATTTAGAGGGGAAACTATGTAAGGTTTTATTTGACTTATTTTCTACTCCAAGGGATGTGTTTTGATAATGTTTTCAATAATTTATATTATATCATATAATAGATTATAAATTTATTTCCCATATGAAAATATCTAAAATTTAATGATATTTAAATTCGTATTTCATGATCTTCTACACAAGATCCATTGATTATTACATTACCAAATCTGTGAGATTTTCATTAACTCAATTTTTGATTCATTAGATCATAGTATTTATTTATTAAATTTAACATTAAATCTTACATTGATCCTACCATTCAACTTTTCTATATAGTATTCCCCATTTTTCTCTTTTGAATTTATATCTCATCATAAATAACCACTTCTTTGATAAAAAAATCCACAATAAAAGTGTATTATTTGTGAGAATAATACCCATTTATACCATTGAATCATTTAATCCTTTTACATAACTTAATCCATAAACAATATCAACTATATTTATTTTGGAGAGATAATATGGATTATTTTCTATTATTATCATAATTATCTTTTCCCCTTTTTAAAATAAACTATTAGTACTCATTTTATGATGTAGGTTTCCAAACAATGGTATTTAAAAGTATTTAAAAGGATTTTATATCCTTTCAAAAGAAAATGTTTAACATAAAAACTCCCCCATTAATATTTATTTTAATGTAATTTATTTACTTTTAAAAGTTAATTATCAATGTTTCCTTCTCAAAAGTAAATTTTGTAAATGTTTTCACGTAACCTTTTTTGAAAATAACTTTTGAGATTTTCTCGTGGATTCAAATTTTGATGATAATGTTGAAATTTTTTCCAAATAATTTATGTTTCATTATATATTTTTATTATATATTAATTTCCCACTATGCATAGTTTATATAATAAATTTATTTTCTTCAGGTATTATAAAGAATATTAGTTACAATTATTTAACAAGATCAAGAATATTTATAATTTACAATGTTGTTTTTCTTAAAATATTTAATGTTTTTTATCTTAGTCATTAAAATTTGATATGTCTTATTCTTGATTGATAGAATTATTTAAATGATATACACCATTTTATTTATTTTTATGGATTACAAACTTTTTCTATTATCTCGTACATGAACCATTGTCACCTTTGTCTAACCCAATAATTGATGTTTTACAAAAATAATTATTCCAATGTCGTCCCTCTATGAATACCCTATTTTTTTAGTATTTTTATTATATGTTGTATTGTTTAATTATATATAGTGATTTATTGGTAACATTATTTTCTTTACCATACACCCTTTATATATATGGTGTAAATACCATAATTTTTATTATCTTTATTGAATACTATTTACCTATTAATTTAATTTATGTCATTGGATTCCCATTTTTTACATGGGGATTTCATGTTATTATATTGATGGGGTTGTGAATGTTTTTATTATTTTATTCCATTATAAAATAATATTAACCCATTTTATTTATATGTGTTATTTATGATGTTTTAAAAGAAACATATTATTTTTAAATGGGTTCTTTATGAGATATAACATGTTTTATTTTTATGAAATAGGTTTCTATGGATGATGATAGTTGAGGTCCTATTTCACCCTCCAAATCGTTGGTTAAGAGTTTATATATCTTGTGTTAGGTTTTCATGAGTATATTTTATTTACTCGTAACCATTTCCACTAATGGTGTGTATCATGAATGTAATGATCGCTATACTAATATATATTCCATATTTGAAAGATGTTTTATTGTTTCATCTTTATTATCCTGAAAATTTTATGATCTTATGGTTCTTTTTTTGTTGACTAATTTTTTTGAAACATTCAATTATTTATGTCATGCATTATCCCATTATTTTGACATAATATTTTTGTGTTATTATTTTCTTATGTATCTTGATTATACCCATATCCTGAACATATGCTCACATCTGATATTAATTTATTACCTCTTATGTTTATCTTTTTTGGGTATTTGATATCACACCTTATTGGGTTTATATTTTCCCATGATATGAATATAATAATAGTACAAAATTTCTATAAGAATATATTTTTTAAGAACTAGAGGGAGATTTTTAATACTGTTTATTCATTACTTATTTCCATAAATGGTTAAAAATGTCCTTTTGTAGAAAAATACACGATTTTTGTTAGTTTATGTAATTCCCTAAATCTATAAAACTCTAAAACTAATTGTACATGGTAATATATTGTAATTAAATACATTTTTTAAAAGTATAATTACCATAAGATTATGTTTGGGCTATCAATGTTGTTATGATATTAGGTTCTAGATAATTTTAGAGATGATGATGTTATTTTAGGATAATATATGTGTTGATAAGTTAATATTGATAATAATTTAGAATGAATAGATAACTATTTTGATTTTTTAGGTAATATTGAATGTTTTTTGGATTATGATAAGATAAATTTAGTGAAAATACAATGGATATGTCTATGTATATGAAAACATCCAAAATAATTATTAATGTATCAAATTTAGGGTTCTACTATAAATAACATCCTTTTCTAGAAACTACATATTGATACAAGCTCTAACACAAATTTACCATTGCGTATTAACCCTATAAAGGATGAGTAGTAACTGAAACATTTACTGGTGTACAACAAAAATTCCTAACTACATTCTTGGTTTGACACTCTCATGGGATATTCATTGGTTAATCAAATTTAATATTCAAACAATTATTAAGGATATATTTCGTAATTACATTAAGGTATTATATTAAGATGTTTGATAGAACAAAACTTTATGTGACCAAGGTAGAACCAATAGGGTTTTAGGATTTAGAAATTATCCAAAAGATGAAATAAAAGTAATATAGGTTGAAATAAAGGTGTCGTTTGGGAATATATTTTAGGATTGAGCTTCCAAATTCATAAATTCTGATTCTTTAGGATACTATACTTACTATTTTAGTTTTAGTTTTTGGATTAAATAGGATAATGAGGATGTTTTTGAGAAAGGTATGTATCACAAAATCACTATGTATTATAACATAATATGGTAGAATAGTTAAATGGTTGATAATCCTGTTATATTCTTATTATGATAGAATATGTTACTTTACTAGTATTACTTAATATAGTGGGGTTGATATCATAATAGAAATTAATTTGATAATAATATCTTTTTTTCCTTAGTGGGTGATATTTATCAATTGTATTTTGGTATATTATAAATTGTTTTAGTGTTATATGAAACATCAAGGAATTTATATTATGTACATCCAACTTAACGGGATTAAAACACATATTAAATTCAATAAATAACCATGGAAAGTGATTTTATGACAAGGTTATATTTTGGGGGAATCTATTAAAGATCACTTGGTTGGGGTATGTAGGATTAATATAATCTTGATGTTGAGGTCATAATGGGTTGATCTATTTTTAGAAAAATTGGTTATATAGTATTTTTAAGAACCCAGGTTTTGGTACGAAAGACTTTGGAATATTCTTGATGATATTCCACAGCAGCGCCTTCAGACGGTGAGCGATTCCGAGCCCCAGAGTGGCCAGAATTAAATTTTCAGTGCGTTCACACTGGAAATGCAAAATAAATGAGATAACTCCTAAACGGTGCTTCATATCAGAGATCCGAGTGTACGGATGGGTTCGGAATGGGGGTTTTACCCTAGGAACGACATAAAACTTGTCGGCGCGGGATGTTTGGACCCCTCGCTCGCTTTTGGAAGGTTATACGGATAAATTAGTTAATTAATTTATTCGTTTAATTTTGAAACGCAGGTATCTCTTAAACGGTGGCTCGTATTTGGAAACCGAGGGCACCATTGAGTTCGGAGCGTGCCGTTTACCCTAGGAGGGGTATAACTTTCGCAGGCGCGGCTCGTCTGTGAAAAATGCCGCCAGGGGCGTTTTTGTAATTTAGCGGCTTCAGACGTTAAATTTTTATAACAATCAAATAGAAGCTCGAAATCAAATTCCGAGACCACCATTGTGCTCGGGAGGTGGTGTTTACCCTAGGGGAGTTTTAATTTTGACCTTGCCAAAGGTTTCGGATGCGGGGAAAATTATGGGTTTAATTAATTAAATTTTTTTATTTTATTTAAACCCTCATCCCCTTCCCCTATCCCTTGTTCACACCCTGGCGTAGGCAGCCCCTCCTCTCCCTCTCCTCCTCCAGCTCTGGCGAAGCAACTCCGGCAAGGTGCGGCTCCGACGGATCGCGGCGAAGCTCCGGGCGAAGCCAAGCGAGGTAGGAGGTCTTTGTTTGCATTTTAATTTCTGAACCATCTTTCAACCTCAATTTTATGCGTCGATTTTTGTTCGATTTTCAAATCAAATCCCTTGAGCAAGTAGTATTTTTTATGAGCTATCCGACTCATATTTTGGTTTCGGTTTTGGATTTCTGAGGAACCCGCAATCATTCGCCGAAGATTGCGGGTTTGTGGAGCAGCTTCGGGTTGTTCCGGGCGGCGGCAGCCCAGGGTAGCGGCGGTTCGGCGGCTTCGTGCGCCGGTCCAGCGGTCCAGGCCGAACGGAGGTTGGCGGTGGCGCGGCGAGCAGGCGGCTGGCCGAGGCGGAGCGGCTGTAGGTGTCGGCGACGGCGAGCACGGAGGCGCTGGGTGAGCATGGGATGGCTTCAGCGGGTGAGACAGGCTGCGGCGCGGCGAGCCGGACAGTGGCGGGAGCTCGAGCTGCAGGCGGCCACGGCGCGGCTTCGGCCCATCGCCCTCAGCAGGGGAACCCGAGGCACCGCGCCTTGGGCGTGCGGCGTCGACAAGGACCCGCTGAACGCGGGTCCTGCGGGAGAAGAAGGAGTCCGGCCTTCTGGCTGGTCTGGTGGGAAGAACCGGACCCAAGGGGTCCGGTGCGATGAGGATGAGCCACGACCAGCAGGCCACGGTGGTCTGGACCGGGCCGGCGGTCTGGACCGGTCCGGACCGGCCCCTTTGGGCCCCTTGCATTTAGGGGGGCCATATCTTTCAAACGACGCGTCCCGTTGACGCGCCCTCTACGGCGATGAGTCCGTATCGATGAGGCGCTCTCTTTAAGTTGTGTTTCGGGAATTTTGGATTCTGTGTCCGTAGACGGGTGACCCAAGATCTTTAAGTTAATAATATTAATTTATTATTAAAGTTGCAATGGACGTGGCTCGCGAGCCAGATGTCGGTTTGACGCGCCGTCAGAGGCGCTGTGGCCCTGAGGCTGAGACGTCACTTCTAATGTGGTTCGGAACATTTGTAGGTTGGTTTCGTTGCTCTGCGGCACGAAACACAATTTGATTAATTAATTAATTAATTAATTATTCTTGCGTCGGACCTAACTCCCGTTTGGGATGTCCGATTGACGCACCATCAGTGGCAGCATGATCCCAGTCCTCGTGCGGACTTTTTGAGAAGCTTTCCAAAGTGTTCGGGTTGGAGACGAGGCGTGGGCCCCACGGGGCCTAGTCCACACGTATTACGGTGAAACGCTACTTTTTCACTCGACATCCGTTTGGGGGTGTTTGAGCAGTCGATTCTGGATGTTTCTCCGAGGCAATTGCGATGGTGCAGTTCGCCCGACCTTTTTTGGGGACGTGGTATGGGTCCCACCCGACCCGGCTACGGTGGATGGTACCCTTTTCACCGGGTGTCCGTTTTGGGCGATTGAGTACTCAATACCGTGTGTTTTTCTGATGGGATCACAGTGGCATGATTCGTTGGTCCAATTTCGGGATCTTGGGGTGGGCCCCACACGGGTTTGATCATGGTGAATAGTACCTTTTTCACCAGTTGACTGTTTCGGGCGAGTGAGTAGTCTAACTCGTGTGTTTTTCCGCAAGTATTACAACAGTGTGATCCGTTTGGCTATACGGAGCCTCTTGTGCAGTCTTGTTAAATGTGGAGCATGGAAGGTGCTCAAGTGGTGGTTCGCCCTACCTTGTTTGTAGCGAGCCCTTGGCGTGCGATCGCACACTTTAGGGAGAGTGATGTAAATGGTTCACGAGATGTGGCTGGCTGTGCCTGGGCCTTTGAGGTGGAGTTGTTACGTCACGCCCTCGCGTTGACGTTGGGTGCTGTGTGCACGATAGACCTTCGGCTGGAGACATGGTATACTCTGGGAGTATACGAGAGCCCTTGGAGGTACGTGTGGTTCGTACCTGAGACGTTCATGCACTTGGTCGGGGTTGACTTGGGGCCACACGTCGTGTGGGGCCCATGTGCGTGTCATGATCTGCTTTGCGTACATGGACCTCTCGCGGTGTAGAGGGTCCCTTTGTGCTCGTTTGTTTGGTTAGCATGGTGGAGTGTATTTCCCCTGGCTTTGT
This sequence comes from Viscum album, assembly GCA_963277665.1. Lineage (NCBI taxonomy): Eukaryota > Viridiplantae > Streptophyta > Magnoliopsida > Santalales > Viscaceae > Viscum > Viscum album. The sequence continues at coordinate 859,000,499 of OY728143.1, read as the reverse complement.
GCTCGTTTGTTTGACCCGCAGGGTTGAGTGGTCTCCCCCTGGTTTCCTTCCCGATGGATCGACCAGTAGCAGTGCTAGTGGCACCCCGTGATGGAACAGGCGCTGAACCCCTCGGGGTGAGTTGTGCTAGAGTTGGGTGGTTGCGCGATACCCACTCCGTGATTGGTTGACCAGTGTCGTACCCTCCAATGGATATGACCAGAGAAATTCTAAGTTTTACCCTCCAGCGGGGCTAGGTAGTGGGTTACTCATCGGCTTCTAGGGTTTACCCTCCAACGCATACTGGGCAGTGGGTCACCTGACACACTTAGGGTCTACCCTCCAGTAGGGCTGGGCAGTGGGTCGTCGTTCTTCTAGTTCCAGGTCTACCCTCCAGCCAGGCTGGGCAGTGGGTCGCCTGTCGACTTATTCCAGGTCTACCCTCCAGCGGGGCTGGGCAGTGGGTCACCTGATGATGTACTTTGGTTTACCCTCCAGTAGGGCTGGGCAGTGGGTCGCCTGATGATGTATTAGAGTTTACCCTCTAGCAGGGCTGGGCAGTGGGTCACCTGATATCCGATTATGGTTTACCCTCCAGCGGGGCTAGGCAGTGGGTCGACGGATGGCGTATTATGGTTTACCCTCTAGCAGGGCTGGGCAGTGGGTCACCCAGTATCTTATTATGGTCTACCCTCCAGCGGGGCTGGGCAGTGGGTCGCCGGATGATGTATTATGGTCTACCCTCCAGCATGGCTGGGCAGTGGGGACACCTGTTGCCATTCCAGGCTCAGTCCTTCTACTAGGCTAGCCTGTGGCTTTCCTCCATGATTACAAGAGCGGGACCCTTGGTTATACGGGTCAGTGTTGTGATGGGCTTTGACCTTGAGCAGACCTCTCGACTGTAGGGCAGTGACGAGGTGTGGTTTGACTTTCCCTAGAACTCACAAGTACGAGGGGAACTTTCCCCACCGATATGCGTTCTTGTGACGCGATCTAAAACCGTACGGGCGAGTCAGTGCCGCCCAATGTGGATAGTGTCGAGGTGCGGTGATTGAGCCTCTTGGATTGTGGTTCGGGGTAGACGTGTGGGATGTTGGGCATCGATGATGGGGTTACTTCTGGGACTGTTGGTGACTCATTTTCTCGGGCTGAGCTACGGGATGGAGATCCCCATATGACGTTGTTCGGGCTTCTTGACAGAGCATATAGATTTGTATATACCATGTTTCGAGTACCCACTCCTTGGGTTTTGGCTACTCTCCTTCAGGAAAGGCGAAGACGCGCGGGGTAAGCCACGTGATTTCCGCATCCAGCTTCTCGTGGTAGGACAAGTCTTCTATCTTTCTCTTGATGGGTTTAGTTGTTACTCTTTACTGCACCCTTGGTTGTACTCCTTTCTATTCCTTGTACGCTCTACTGCTCACCCTTCAGTACCTCCATTGTTGCTCCCTCGAGCCTTCGGGGTATCCTACTGAGTATTTTTATACTCACCCCTGCTTGGGCTTTGCCCGCACTTGGTGTCCCCTTGCAGACGACGGACAGCTGGAGCGTGACTTCTGTGGAGCGTAGGAGCTTGGGAGCTTAGACCGCGTGCGGTGGTCGTGGCCGGGTTCCAGGTGGGAGACCCATCTGCCATTTCCTTTTTTTACCTATTGACGGGTTGTGGCACTTTTTGGTTGGGTGCGTTTTTTGCCCCTTTTCATTTTTAGTTACTTTCAGCTTGTACCATGTACTGGTTAGAGGTGGATGCACATCTATGGTTTATATATAGTAGTTTTTCTTTTTACTCTGCTTGTTCTTTCTTTTACTCTGCACTTTTGCATTGAGTTTTCTGCGTGTGTCTGTACAGGTACTTAGGCAAAGGCCTCCCCGAGTTATTGTGCCTTTGGCGCTGGTCGCCAACCCCTGGCCTATGGAGGCGGTCCTGGGGTAGTTGCGGCTCGAGCCCGGGTAGGGTCGGGTCGTGACAAAGTGGTATCAAAGGTGGTTCGTTCCTTGGGGCGTTGTGCGGACGTCCCTAAAAGAGGAATTGGTTGGGATATAGGGAAATAGTGTTAACGTGTCTCGATAGCGGATCTCAGGCCAGGGAGTCCAGTGATGGTGCGGCGGCCGACGTATCCATTCACCAGGACCTTGATAACCCGCTTGTCGACTCGGCATGCTGAGACACTTGTTGCAGGGAGAATTTGTTTGTGCATCACATAGGGCTGAGTCTTGACTGTCCTTCTTGAGTCAGATCCCCATCGTTATTGTTGTTGGAATATACATATATGCTCATATGACTGCGACACTCCTTGATAATATTGAGGATGTCTCCACGAAGACATCCAGCCAGGATACCAGCTTTGGTTCGTGACGAAGACCCTGTGAGATACGAGGCCACAGTCCAGGACCCATCATGCGAGCCTCTTTTCTCTAGGTGGGCCGGTAGCAGCACCCCCACCTGTTGAGAAGCAGACAGTTTCAGCAGAGCAGGCTGATCTTGAGCGCAGGTTGAGCGCGCTCTGTGAGTTCCAGCAGCAGATACTGCTGAGGTTCAGTGGTGAGCCAGACCCTCAGGCAGTAGAGGTTTGGCTCGAGGCAGTGGTTCGCCTCTTCAGGCTTGTGCAGGCGCCGACAGATCAGAGAGTGGCTTTGACATCCAACCTTTTTCTTGGATCAACTTGGCGTTGGTGGAGTCTGGTGACTCGGTTCCTTGATGAGCCGTCACATTCGTGGGGCGACTCTTAGTTGTTGTTTCGTGAGTAGTTTTGCCCCTCCTGCTTGCGCTCCATTAAGATTCAGGAGCTCCTGCAGTTTCAACAGGGAGGGATGACGGTGGCTGAGTACGCGGCTAGTTTTGTAGACCGTGCACACTTTTACCCAGACTTGGTCCGTAACGATGGCATCCGAGCATGGAAGTTTGAGCAGGGGCTCCGCCGAGAGATTCGTGCTGTCATAGTACCCTTGGGCATTTCCACATATGCCGGGGTGCTAGAGCAGACACTGGTGACAGAGGACTTCCTGTCGCATTCTAGCATTGGTGGTGGTAGCAGGCACGTTGGAGCCAAGACGTCTTCCTCAGCTAGTGGGCATCGGCAAGCAGGATCTCGATGCAGGTGGCCTTCCCACTGCCGGTTTCGGAGACGTGGTCATATACCACTATGGCGAAAAGGCGCAGGGCCTCAGTCGAGGATGCCCTTCCGTGAGTGGATCTCGGGCCATGGTCTTACACCACAGTGGCGCCGGAGGGCACCAGGGCAGCCCAGAGAGCGCCGGTGCTATGCTTGTGACGGGCGAGGTCACTTGGCACGAGACTGCCCGACCCGAGTTGCTGAGAGTTTCGGGCAGGCAGCAGGTGCACCACCACGACAGAGGCAGCGCCGTGATCGGAGTAGTACTAAGAGAGGTGGTGCTGGCAGAGGAGCGGGATGAGCTGGAGGTGGGGGATGACATTACGAGATCTCCCCATCACCACTAGGCAGTCCACATCAGGCTCCGGGAGCTGACGGTTGGGACCACGGGTAGCCGCGAGCTTTGGATGTCTACGATCCTGTGGAGCATGGGATGGTGAGAGGTACCCCTTGCGACTCTTCTACTTTTTGCAGTAGAATTGATGGGCTCTGCGTGTGAAAGGCTTTTCTCCCTGCTCCTTATTTGAGGTGTTACCAGGGTGATGCAGGGCGTCGGGAGTAACCCAGTGTTGGTAAGGAAAAAGGCGGGGGACCTTTTCCTTTAGTCAATGGTGTCGACTCCATCGCTCACTGAGCGTGTAAGAGAGCATCGACTGTGGAATCTCATATAACCAGATATCCTTGGGTGTTTCAATATATGGATATTCTGAAGGACGGAATCACCAGGCCTTGTTTCAGGTGTGGGAGGTGATTCCAGATGCGGCGTGCGATGTAGAGGTTTGACCCGGGAGGTGAGCTACCCCCGAGGGCCTTCGGGCCGTTTGAGACCGTGCAAAGGGATGGCGAGGTACCCTACCGCCTTGACCTAACCCCAAAGTCTAGACTGGGTGCACGACATCGGCAAGGGCCGACCTAGCATGAATAGATCAATCCTTTGGTCTGTGTGCGGTGATTCAGAGCTATGCGTGGGTTTCTTTTATGTACGAAAAATCCAGGTGTGGGCTTAGTACCCTGTGTTTCTCCCTAGTTTTAATTTTCAAGGAAGAAAAGATTGAAAAAGGGAATGATATAAGAACCCGGGTTTTTCTACGAAAGACTTTGTAATATTCTTGATGATATTCCAGAGCAGCGCCTTCAGACGGCGAGCGATTCCGAGCCTCGGAGTGGCCGGAATTAAATTTTCAGTGCGTTCACACTAGAAACGCAAAATAAATGAGATAACTCTTAAATGGTGATTCAGATCAGAGATCCGAGTGTACGGATGGGTGCGGAATGGGGGTTTTACCCTAGGAACGACATAACACTTGTCGGTGCGGGATGTTTGGAACCCTCGCTCACTTTCGGAAGGTTATACAGATAAATTAATTAATTAATTTATTTGTTTAAGGTTGAAACATAGGTATCTCTTAAACGGTGGATCAGATTTGGAAACCGAGGGCACCGTTGAGTTTGGAGCATGCCGTTTACTCTAGGAGGGGTATAACTTTCACGGGCACGGCCCGTCTGTGAAAAATTCCACCAGGGGCGTTTTTGTAATTTAGCGGCTTCAGACGTTAAATTTTTATAACGTTCAAACGGAAGCTCGGAATCAAATTCTGAGACCACCGTTGTGCTCGGAAGGTTGTTTTTACCCTAGGGGCGGTTTAATTTTGACCTTGCCAAAGGTTTCGGATGCGGGGAAAATCATGGGTTTAATTAATTAAAATTCTTTTAATTTATTTAAACCATCATCCCCTTCCCCTCTCCCTTGTTCACTCCTTGGCGCAGGCAACCCCTCCACTCCCTCTCCTCCACCAGCTCTGGCGAAGCAACTCCGGCAAGGCGCGGCTCCGACGGATCGCGACGAAGCTCCGGGCGAAGCCCAGCGAGGTAGGAGGTCTTTGTTTGCATTTTAATTCCAAAACCATTTTTCAACCTCAATTTTATGCGTCATTTTTTGTTCGATTGTCGAATCAAATCCCTTGAGCACGTAGTAGTATTTATGAGCTATTCGACGCATATTTTGGTTTCGGTTTTCGATTTCTGAGGAACCCACAATCATTCACCGAAGATTGCGGTTTTGTGGAGCAGTTTCGGGTTGTTCCGGGTGGCGGCAGCCCAGGGTAGCGGTGGTCCGGCGGCTTCGCACGCTGGTCCGGCGGTCCAGGCTGAACGGAAGTCGGCGGTGGCGCGGCGAGCAGGCGGCTGGCCGAGGCGGAGAGGCTGTAGGTGTCGGCGATGGTGAGCGCGGAGGCGCTGGGTGAGCATGGGACGGCTTCGGCGGGCGAGCCAGGTGGCGGCGGGGCGAGCCGGACGGCGGCGGGAGCTCGAGCGGCAGGCAGCCGCAGCGTGGCTTCGGCCCGTTGACCTCATCAGGGGAACCCGAGGCACCACGCCTCGGGCGTGTGGCGTGGACAAGAACCCGCTGAACGCAGGTCCTGCAGGAGAAGAAGGTGACCGGCCTTCTCGCCAGTCTGCTGGGAAGAACCGGACCCGAGGGGTCCGGTGCGATGAGGATGAGTCGTGGCCAGCGGGCCGCGGCTGTTTGGACTGGTCCGGCGGTCCGGACCGGCCCCTTTGGGCCCCTTCCATTTCGGGGGGCCATATCTTTCAAACGGCGCGTCCATTTGATGCGCCTTCTACGGCGATGAGTCTGTATCGACGAGGCGCTCTCTTTAAGTTGTGTTTCGAAACTTTTGGATTCTGTTTCCAATGATGGGTGACCCGATATCTTTAATTTAATAATATTAATTTATTATTAAAGTTGCAACGGACGTGGCTCGCGAGCCAGACGTCCGTTTGACGCGCCGTCAGAGGCGTTGTGGCCCTGAGGCTGAGACGGCACTTCCAATGTGGTTAGGAATCTTTGCGGGCTGGTTTCGTTGCTCTGCGGCACGAAACACAATGTGAATAATTAATTAATTATTTAATTAATTAATTATTCTTGAGTCGGACCTAACTCCCGTTTGGGATGTCCGATTGATGCACCGTCAGCGGCAGCATGATCCCAGTCCTCGTGCGGACTTTTTGAGAAGCTTTCCAAAGCGTTCGGGTTAGAGACGAGGTGCGGGCCCCACAGGGCCTAGTTCACACGTATTACGGTGAAAAACTACTTTTTCACCCGACATCCGTTTGGGGTGTTTGAGCAGTCGATTATGGATGTTTCTCTGAGGGGATTGCGATGGTGCAGTTCGCCCGACCTTTTTCGGGGATGTGGTGTGGGTCCCACCCGACCCGGCAACGGTGAATGGTACCCTTTTCACCAGGTGTCCGTTTTGGGCGATTGAGTACTCAATCCCGTGTGTTTTCCCGAGGGGATCGCAGTGGCATGATTCGTTGGTCTAATTTTAGGATCTTGGGGTGGGCCCCACACGGGTTTGATCATGGTGAATAGTACCTTTTTCACCGGTTGACTGTTTCGGGCGAGTGAGTAGTCTAACTCGCGTGTTTTTTCCGCAAGGATTACAACGGTGTGATCCGTTTGGATGTATGGATCCTCTTGTGTGATCTTGTTAAATTTGGAGCATGGAAGGTGCTCAAGTGGTGGTTCGCCCTACCTTGTTTGTAGAGGACCCTTGGCGTGCGATCGTGCACTCTTGGGAGAGTGACGTAAATGGTTCACGAGATGCGGCAGGTTGTGCTTGGGCCTTTGAGGTGGAGTTGTTACATCACGCCCTCGCGTTGACGTTGGGTTCCGTGTGCACGATAGCCCTTGGGCTGGAGACATGGTATACTCTGGGAGTATACTAGAGCCCTTGGAGGTACGTGTGGTTCGTACCTGAGACGTTCGTGCGCTTGGTCGGGGTTGACTTGGGGCCACACGTCGTGTGGGCCCCACGTGCGTGACATGATCTGTTTTTCATACTTGGACCTCTCGCGGCGTAGAGGGTACCTTTGTGCTAGTTTGTTTGGTTAGCAGGGTGGAGTATATTTCCCCTGGGTTCGTGCTCGTTTGTTTGACCAGCAGGGTTGAGTGGTCTCCCCCTGGTTTCATTCTCGATGGATCGGCCAGTAGCGGTGCTAGTGGCACCCCGTGATGGAACAGGCGCTGAACCCCTCGGGGTGAGTTGTGCTAGAGTTGGTTGGTTGCGTGATACCCAATCCGTGTTTGGTTGGCCAGTGTCGTACCCTCCAGTGGATATGGCCAGAGCAGTTCTGAGTTTTACCCTCCAGTGGGGATGGGTAGTGGGTTACTCATCGGCTTCTAGGGTCTACCCTCCATCGGAGACTGGGCAGTGGGTCACCCGACGCACTTAGGGTCTACCCTCCAGCAGGGCTGGGCAGTGGGTCACCCATCTTCTAGTTCCAGGTCTACCATCCATCCAGGCTAGGCAGTGGGTCGCCTGTTGACTTATTCCAGGTCTACCCTCCAGCGGGGCTGGGCAGTGGGTCACCTGATGATGTAATTTGGTTTACCCTCCAGCAGAGTTGGGCAGTGGGTCGCCTGAGGATGTATTAGGGTTTACCCTCCAGTAGGGCTAGGCAGTGGGTCACCCGATTTTCGATTATGGTTTACCCTCCAGCGGGGCTGGGCAGTGGGTCGCCTGACGATGTATTAAGGTCTACCCTCCAGCGGGGCTAGGCAGTGGGTCTCTGGATGACGTATTATGGTTTACCCTCCAGCAGGGCTGGGCAGTGGGTCACCCAGTATCTTATTATGGTCTACCCTCCAGCGGGGCTGGGCAGTGGGTTGCCGGATGATGTATTATGGTCTACCCTCCAGCATGGCTGGGCAGTGGGGACACCTATTGGCATTCCAGGCTCCGTCCTTCTACATAGCTAGCCTGTGGATTTCCTCCGTGATTACCGGAACGGGACCCTTGGTTATATGGGTCAGTGTTGTGATGGGCTTTGACCTTGAGCAGACCTCTCGACTACAGGGCAGTGACGAGGTGTGGTTTGACTTTCCCTAGAACTCACAAGTACGAGGGGCACTTTCCCCACCGAGACGCATTCTCGTGAAGCGATCTAAAACCGTGTGGGCGAGTCAGTGCCACCCAAAGTGGATAGTGTCGAGGTGCGGTGATTGAGCCCCTTGGCTTGTGGTTCGAGGTAGACGTGCGGGATGCTGGGCATCGATGATGGGGTTACTCCTGGGACTGTTGGCGACTCATTTTCTAGGCCTGAGCTACGGGACGGAGATCCCCTTACGACGTTGTTCGGGCTTCTCGACAGAGCATATGGATTTGTATATACCATGTTTCGAGTACCCACTCCTTGGGTTTTGGCTACTCTCCATTAGGAGAGGCGAAGACGCGCGGGGTATGCCACGTGCTTTCCGCGTCCAGCTTTTCGTGGTAGGATGAGTCTTCTATCTTTCTCTTGATGGGTTGAGATGTTACTCTTTACTGCACCCTTGGTTGTACTCCTCTCTATTACTTGTTCGCTCTACTGCTCACCCTTCGGTACCATCATTGTTGCTCCCTTGAGCCTTCGGGGTATCCTACTGAGTATTTTTATACTCACCCCTGCTTGGGCTTTGCCCGCACTTGGTGTGCTCTTGCAGACGACGGACAGGTGGAGCGTGACTTCAGTGGAGCATAGAAGCTTGGGATATTGGACCGCGTGCGGTGGTCGTGGCCGAGTTCCTGGTGGGAGACCCATCAGCTGTTTCCTTTTTGTTTACCTGTTGCCAGGTTGTGGCACTTTTTGGTTGGGTGCGTGTTTTGCCCCTTTTCTTTTTCAGTTACTTTCCGCTTGTACCTTGTACTGGTTAGAGGTCGATGCACATCTTTGGTTTATATATAGTAGTTGTTCTTTTTACTCTTCTTGTTCTTTCTTTTACTCTGAACTTTTGCATTGAGTTTGCTGTGTGTGTGTGTACAGGTACTTAGGCAAAGGCCTCCCTGAGTTATTGTGCCTTCGGCGTTGGTCGCCAGCCCCTGGCCTATGGAGGCGGGCTTGGGGTAGTTGCGGCTCGAGCCCGGGTAGGGTCGGGTCGTGACAGTATTGGAAATGATAATTGATTTCAAAAAAATGAATTCAAGATATTTTTTGGTATGTTTCTCTGATTTTTGGATTATAATATATATATTTAAAATATTAAGACCTTATAAACTAGTCGTTAATACCATTTTAGGATTAAAAATAGAATTAATTTTTGAAATGATATGATGCTTCACTATGTTTTTGTTTCTTGGAGACCAGGGCAGCTTTAGGGAAGGAATAATTTGAAGAATAAATGATTAGGGTATAAACAATCAATGTTTTCATATTAAAGATAATTATATTGATCTCTCTTAATTTAATATGGTATTCTTATATTGGAAGTTATATCTAGGATAATAAATATGTTCATAATATTCTCTCATAATTTCATAAGTCCGTAATAATTAAAAATTACATGTACACAATTTATTTAATGGGGGTAGAATGTAACACCCAGGGATTTTGATCCCTAAAATTAACACAAAATTCAATAGCTTTCATCACATTAAATAATTAATTAAAACAACACTAGACTAAAACTAAACCATAATAGATTAAAAGTATATACATTATTTAATTATTTGTATATAAAAGGTTAATAATAAATTAAAATAATTATTTATTATTATTCTCTGTAGTTAATGTTTTAAAAGGGATTCCTTTTGACGGACCAATATAAAAAGGGGTATAATATATTACCATAAAAAATATAATTTAAAAGTTCAATGTAGTATGTAATATTTATATTATTTTAATATTCAATTATTTGGAAATAAATATGAAATAATATTAAAAATAATTGTAGTTAAAAAGACCATTTCATTAATAAATGAAGTTTTGTTACTAAATAGTATTTTTATTTAAAAGATTCATTATAAATTTACAAAAATTAATTTTAAAATAAAATAATTTTTTGTTTAAAATTATCAAAATTTACATAAGAACAATTTTTGGATTTTTTTTGAAAAGATCATTTTTTGGTGAATAGTGAACTATATCATTTTTACAAATAACCTGAATTTTAGGAGATTATTAATATTTAAGTATGAATTGGAAATTCATGAAACCACTTTATAAGACTGTTTATTTATATTATAGTTTTATTTATAAATTCTAATTTTTTTTAAATTTAAAAAACCAAATTTTTTATTTTATAACTAACGTAACATTTTAATGAAAATTATTATTAATGCATAAAACATTTTGTTTTTAAATACATTTTTTAAAATTTTTAGAAATTTAATAAAATAAAAAAAATGAAACGTTCAATCTGATAGTCAAAATAATTTCCTAGGCGTAATTTTTTTGGACATAATGAATATGTTTCCTTATAAAAAAACTAGTCGGCGCGGTAAATAAAAAATCGTAAAAGATAAATCTAAGAGTAAAAGTCAACAAAATTGTTTTGAATTTTTTTGGGAATGTGTGGATGAGGGTCGAATCTATTATTTAACTTCTTGTATCTATTATTTTTAAATTTCATAGAAATTTCCCTTGATAGTGACTTCTCGTTATTGAAATTATTTGGGTACTTACAAAAATATCACTTATTTTCACTTATAAATAGGTCACTCCACTCCTCCCATAATATGACACAAACACCTCTTAGTTAAGCTCCAAATCTACACAAAAATCTCCTAAACACTGTTATATAGCCAAAATATGCTCTTATCCTCTCAAAATACAACCCTTTAAATGTTAAACCACCATCTTAGAGGAGATAACTGGGGTAATTTGGTAATTGTTTCGTACGGCTTCATCCCCATTTCATTTTTCCTTATGTAAATTTATTCCATATAAAATTTATTTTCATCATATAAAAATGATAACATAAGTATAATTATTATAATATTATGTTATTATAATTATTATAGAAATATTAACCACCCATTCCTTTTCTATGAAGAAAAATAATAATCTATATCATCTCTTGTATGAACTACAACCTCAATGATGCAACATAATTTTTTTCATCAACCAACATTTGTGGATAGTCTTAATTATGAATTAAATAAATAATTATTATATTTATAGCATATATTATATGATTAAATGATAAAAAAATATTATTTATTTCTTACGTTTTATTTATTACAACAGTTTAGGGGAGGGGTATATAAAGATACAAATAAATTCTAATAAACCTACAAGTACCTTAGGAGACATGAACCTAAGACATCACTCGAGTACACTAAAAATTATAACCAGTAGTCTCTATGCCTGGGGTCTACTTATAACAATCAATAGAAAATTAATCTTCCAAGAATGTATATGTGTAGACTACCTCCTCCATTTGATGATTGATTTAAAAAAATTCCTCACTTACTTATATGGATGATCTTGATAATGTGTTTAATGGATTAATATAATTATTATTTTATTATTAAATTTATTTTATGAAATACTGGAGACTATATTAACGATATTTACAAGAAATTATTATCTTTAATTTTATCATTCAAAATAATCATACTATGATGAAAAATCATTATTTCAAATTATATAATATATTCATATCAACTAAATTTTTTCAAGAAAATTTATAATTATAATTTATCACAATAATAAACAGTAAATTATATTATTATATTATTTTTGTTATTATATTGCAACTAAATCACTTCATAAACATCAATAATCAATGTACGTTAACGTTTGGGTCCGTTTGACCACCTACTTGAACAATGATAAGAAATTATATCATTGATGATTATAAAAATTTAATTACTGGTATAATGTTATATAAATAAGTAAATAACTATTTTTTATCTATAAAATATGCATAAATATTTAACTCACCAATTAAGAAAACACAAATTGTTGGTTAAAAATCACAAGAAAATGTTTGGGGTTGATTTTATCTTCTAGGATAATGAATAAAGATCTCATTAAAGAAAATATAATCTTAATAAATAATTATAATTTACTCACATGAGTAACTATGATAAAATTTTAATAATTAATTTTAGGACAAAAACTAATAACAAAACTGTTATTTTCAAACTAGTACAAAACAATCGAGATTAACCACATCCAACATAAAAATATATAAAAAATATAATTAATGTTGATAATGAATATATGATATTTATATAAAAGTTTATATATATTAACACTATAATTATATAGGTGATTAATATATTTATGTTTTTTGTAGTTGATATTAGAGTGGATTCGGCTAAGTGGTGAAAACAATTAATGGTTTCTTTGTCTCATTTTCAACACCATGTGACATGTTTTGATATTACTGACAATAATTTATTTTTTATTGCATAATAACATACAAATTTACATAACATAAAGAAGTATATTCCATTTCATTAGAGTAAATTGTTTATTTCAATATCTTCTTATCAATATCCATTGATTCTTAGGTTACTAATTCTTGTAGAATTTAATTGAAAAAATTTCTGATTCAGTGGGACATAGTCTTTCATAATTGAATATTCCTTCCATGATTTCATCTATCCAACCATTCCATATTTTATGTAATATTTAATTTATTTATTTTTTGTAATTACATCTTATCATCAATAAACACTTATTTGATGATATCTTTAACAAAATAAATATGTAACATCTGTAAGAATAACACTCATTAATACCAATAAAACAATTATTTAATGTCCATAATTTCCATCTAGTTAATATTATAATTTATTTATCTAGTAAAGATATCATGGTTTATATTATATTATTACCATCATTCTCTTTACCACATTTTAAAAGGATATTTTAATATTATTTTTATGATGTGGGTTTTCAAACAAAGGTATTTTTAATATTTAAATGGGATGCCCATCCATTCAAAAATAAAATTTTGATGCTCCACCCCACATTTATTTTGATAAAATTTATTTCCTTTCTAGGATTCATTATTGATGTTTCCTTTTTATAATATAATGTCTTTAGTGTTTTCAATTCACCGTTTTTAAAAATTATCTTTGAATGTGACCTGTAAATTATTCTTTTTACGACGATATTAATAATGTTGTATAATTCTAAATTTAAATTTCCTTCTATGTGTTTATTTAATATGAAACATACTCTATATAGTATTTAGAAAATTAATTTTTTTATCCTAGTTTAATATAAAAAAATCCATTTTTAATGAATTCAATATTTCAAGAATATTTCTTTTTCTGAATGTGTATTTTTGAAAAAACAATTAAAGTGATTTTCTTCTAATTAATTATCTTTATATTGAAGTTATTATTTATCAATGATATTATTCAAATGACACCATACAATTAAATTATTTGTATGTATTTTTATTCTTCTACTGAATCATGTAATTGATTTGTTACTTTCTTTTTCATTCCAAGTTATTGAACTCTTATGGACTAGATCTTCCTTCTGATGCATTATCTCTATATAAAACTTATTTTTTATTTCATTGATTGATTTTTTTTTCACCTAGATTCCATAAATTGACTTATTGGAAAAATTATTGACATTATTTTATAACATTTATCTATTCGGTGTTGATAATGTATTATTTATTATCATTATTTAAATATAATCACTAATAATTTTACTTTATGTCATCGGATACCAATTTTTTCTACGGGATTACCATGATATGATTATTGATATAATTATACATATTTTATATGATTCTATTTTAAAATTATATGAATCCCATTTTCATTCCATGGGTTCTTTTTTATTATTGTAATTGTACTAAAAATGTACATGAAGAAGATGCATGTAAAAATGCATATGATATATGATATATATATATATATTACATTTAATACAAGCACATGATGTATGTATTTTTCATTCATGTGATGTATAAATATTATATATATATATATATATATATATATATATATATATATCTGTGTGTGTGTTTGTGTGTCTATATGTGATATATATATATATTATTTTTCTCTCACCTTAAATTGTTTTCTTTTAATTCATGGAATTTATTGAAAATTATTTTATAAGATGAAATTTAAAGGAGGATATTTATACAAATAATAAATGCATAGAATCTATTCCTATATGTCATATGGATAAACAAGTCAGAAATTATGGGGAAGCATTTCTTACCAATATAATTAACAACCATGAGAAGAATGTGGTGTGAAATTTGTGTGAATCCAATACATAATTTCTATTCTTCTTGAAACAATGTTCCTATCACCTGAGAAGGTGTTATCACCCCATTAATTTCTTGGGTACCCTCACGATAAAATCATGCATCCATGGGTTGGTGTATCATTAAAGTGGTAGGGTTGTTTCATTCACTGTTCTTCATGATCTCGCTCCATAATTATCATCCAAATAAAAAAATCAACTAAAACTATCGAATAATATGTACTTTTTGGGGTATCATTTCAAGTGTATATTCTTAAAGAATGGCCTGTTGTGTTTTGGTTGACTTACACAATTTATGGAAACTATATGATAAAAACCCCATCTTTAGTATTAGAGATAGTTTCATCAAGATTTAAATGTTATTGAATAACTGGTTTTCACAAAAAAATGAATAATAGTGCTTTCATAAAATTTGAGAATTTTTAAGACACATATGTGAGCTACATAAAGGATAGTTTGATTTTCCCTTAATAATTTTGAACATGTAATTTCATACCCATATGTGAAAGGTTTGTGTAAGGTTATCCTAAGTATTTAATTTATTATAATTGGCTTCATAAAGGTAGTACCCTTATGAAGAAGTTATATATAACAGATAATATGATTTACACACATGTGATATCCTTACGAAATCCCACAAACATAGCATCAGGGAAAGGGTTACCTAATTATTACCTTTATGCAATGCAGTTTAATAAAGGTAGTACCTTGACATAAGAGGTTTACCTAATGGCCATTGGTGATTTAGCATTTCACGTAATGTCAGTTGCTGCTTATTGGTCTCTAATGTTTACCTTTACAAATCTTATGAAATATGGAGTGTGCCATTACGTAAAGGAGTTGTGTAATGTTAATACCTTTATTTGAGGGAGATATATAAATTTAATATATGTATTTCATTTAAAAATGGATAAAAACAACTATACGCTTATGCAGTACATCTATATAAAGCTAAAGGGAGGATTCACATATATAGAATAGGGGTTCAACATAAGTGTAAGAATAAAATATATTTCAATATTTTAATATAAAATGGTTTTATGGTTTTTAAAATGCTCATAAATCATAATAAATGTTTTTTAGAATTTTTTATATTTTATGGATTTTATAAAGAAATTCATTAATTATAAATTTATTATAATTAATTAAATAAATCATTAGGAAACATTCATCTCAAATATTACATGTTGATATTTTAAAATACCTTTTGGAAAATTAAATGTCATTCTTTATGACATATAAGTAAAATGATTATTTATAAATAATATGAAGTTGTTTATAAAGTGTTTATAAATTGAAGAATATAGTATATTTAAAATGTTTATATAAAAGGTATTAAATAATAAAATGTTTATAAATATGACAAAAAAATTATTAAAAAGAATAAGAAAATCTAATCAAGACCACATCTGGACGCCTTAGGCAGGTCTGAAATGATAGAGTCTAAGGGAATCCCCTTGGACAAAGATCTTATATTCAATAGGAAGAGAACCCAAACTATATTAAAAGATGAAGGAATCATCAGCACTTCCAACATGAGATAGGGTATCAGTGGTGAATTTTGCTTCCCTTCATGTATGTTGAATGTAAAGACTCGTAAATTTCAAGGAAATTTATTTCTTAATTTTATTTGGAATTTTACAAGAATGCAGTTTCTGACGGCACCTGATTCCGAGGCCCGGTGTGCCCGGAATCATTTTCCGAAGTTTGCCTCGGGTATGTTCAGTGAACGGACGAGCAGGTTTTTCTAACTTTTGAACCAGTGCCCGGAATGGAATTCTGAGGGAACCGATGAAATTGCAGCACCAGTATTTGCTTATAAACACCTCTTCTGGAGTTGCATTTTCTCAGGTGTGGTTTTTAAAATTTTCGGGCTTAAAGTTAAGAAATAAAATAATCGTACGACAAAATTGTTTTTATTCCACTTAAGCCAATTAGAAGCCACTTGAAGCCACTTAAAAGCGGCTTAAGATGAGTTGATCCGGATAGGATGCTATCCAAAAATATCCTACCCTCTTGGTAGGATATTTGTGAGGTGGGACCCGCTCGAGCCCCACCGTTTCATTTCCGCTAAGTAACGCACCCGCAAAAACCCATCTTTATGAAAGTCAACTGACGCGTTTTCTTAAATTCTTAACGCACCATTTAATTGGGGGGTTTTATTCGTTGAATTAAATGGGCAGTTTCTTTCGATTAATTAATTCTACGAATTAATGGGTCGTTACTTACCTCTTTTTCGTTTGTTGGCATAATAATAAAATAAGACCAACACAACATTTGGAGGATTGCACGTTGAGAGGCTTTGACAGAATTCTTGTGCCTTCATCCTCCTTCGCAAAGAACGTGAAGAACACGAAGAATGCGAAGAACGCGAAGAACGCGAAGAACGCCCTCACCCTCGGAGTTTGACGACGCTTCATCCGAGACATTCTTCCCCACACCGATCTCCGATCACCAACTGCTTGAGGTAAGAGATCTCGGGTTTCTTTTTAAACTTCCTTGTGGTTTATAACAACACATGGATTTAATTATTTATAATTAAATCTGTTGTTTCTTGGTCCTCGGAGTTCGTCGACGCAACACCGAATACAGCGATAATTCCCTCTTTCCGCGACGAACCCCTCCTTCTGCGACGATCAAATCCGCGAAGAACCCACGGGCGACGACTTGACGAGGTAGGGATTTTATTTGTAAATACCCTTTTTTATTCCTGTGGATTTTTCTTTAAAATTAAAAGATCCGGATTCATATGAACAATTTTATTTTATTAAAATTGTTGTTTTCACGTGTTGAATAATTCTCCCATTGTTTTAACTAACGCGGAGGGTGCAGGATAAAAGAACACGACCCGAAAAACCTCCTCCGTTCTTCGTGGTTGTCCGGATTTGGCTGGCGACGACAAAACATGACGCAAGGGCGTTTTGATGACCCCGCAGTGAAGAACAGAACCTGGGAGGAACAACGACGCAGACGGGAAGGAAACCAGACCACCGAAGCAACTCCGGTGGCCCGCGAAAGCTGCCGGCGGTGCCAGCAGCCGGACGCAGTGGCGCCCCGGCGCGCCGCCGGACAGGGCCGCCGTGGCTAAAGCCGAGGCGGCGGTGGCCAGTGGACCCGCGGCCGCGCGGGTCTGGCTCGCCAGCACGGGACGCGGCAGAAGCCAGGTCCGTTGATCCATCGCGGCCCAAAGCGGGGCCGCGACACCTCCAACCCGCGGGGACAGTTCCCCACAGCTTCTTCCGCCCTCGGCCTCTCGGCCGAGCCGAGCCTGGCCGCTCCGACCGGCCGGGCCGCGTCCTGGCCGGACCGGACCGGGTCCAGCCGGGTCGGCCCGGGCCCGGACCCCCCCGTCTTCGGACGATTTTCAGTCTTTTTCTCGTAACTTGAGCTACAGGCCTCTGAACGACGCGCCGTCAGCGGAAACACGATCCTTGGATCGAGGCGGTCGTTTCAGTATATCGCACTCAAGGTTTCGGATTACTTTGGGTTCGGCCGGGTTGGTTCGTACACGAAATCAACCGGGCCCTCGGAGTGGAAACGCTCATATCTTGAGCTCCGGATGTCCGATTGACGTGCCGTCAACTTTGTTGAATTCCTATAAGTGAGACAGATCTTTTGGCTCACTCCGCCCGACGTTTGGACGCAGGTGGAGTACGGTCGGGTTGGTTTTGCCTTAAAAACCAACCGGGCCCCTAGGATTAAAAAGCCAATAACTCTCAGACCGGACGTCCGATTGACGCGCCGTCTGCGACATTGAGTTCCTGTTGACGATACGGAACTTTTGGATACATCAATCTCATCCTTTGTGTCAGTTGATGTATCAGCCTCTCGGCTCGTAGAGCGGACCCTCCCGCACGAGCTTGCGGTGTGCGGGAACCCTAGTGCTGGCTGCGACTCCGACGAAGACTGTGCATAGATCCTCAGTGGACTCCGACGACGACCGTGCAGAGATCCTCAGTGGACTACGACGACGACTGTGCACAGATCCTCAGTGGACTGCGATGATGACTGTGCAGGGATCCTCAGTGGACTGCGACGACTATAGCACTCAGCGATCCTTTGTAGATCAGTGCTACAGGTCCTGTGTGGGCCCGATCCTATGTGGGTCCGATCCTGTGTGGGTCAGCGCTCAGCGGTTCTGTGTGAGCCAGCGCCTACAGGTCCTGTGTGGGCCCGATCCTGTGTGGGTCTTTGCGGGGGTTAGTACCTATCGTTCCTTTGTGGGTCCGACGACTTAGATGGATCAGTGATCATCTTTATCGTCATCCGAAGAAGTATACCTGTGTGAGCTGAATCTTGTGTTACTCTCCTTTGTGGATTGTGTTGAACTATCCTGTGTGTATTTACTATTTACTCTCCTTTGTGGACTGTGTTGTGCTATCCTGTGTGGGTATACATTTTTCTTTCCTCTGTGGACTGGGTTGTGCTTGTGCTCGGATGTTGGAGCCGAACGAGAATTGATGACTTAGGTATATGAATGGGAATATACCTAAGCAGTGTCGATTGTTACTTCGTGATTGTATCTTTCCTTTGTGGTTATCCTTTGTAGATTCTGGGAGACCTTCGGGGGTCTCATGGTCCCTACTTAGTAGCTTATACTCACCCCTGCATGGGCTATGCCCGCACTACGTTGTGTTGGTTGCAGACGACGGACAGCGCTGATCGTGGTGGTGGCTTGCGGAGCAGGATGGTACTTGGAGGTGGACCACTGGGCAGGACGTACACGGAGCAGTCAGGTGGACCGAGGAGCAGTGGAGGCTATCTGTACCCACCCATCAGGTGGGACTTCTAGAGGACGGCTCGGCGTTGTGGCTTTTCTTTTCAGTTGTTGTTTTCCCCTTACAGTTTTACTTTACAGTTGGGCTTGTATTTCCGGCCCCTTTACTTTCAGCACAGCTTGTTACAGTTTTTACTTAGTGTTTACTTTTCAGCTTGCTTACTCTGTGGTGCTTGTTTAATTTTCAAAGGAAATGCCTTCCCTTTTGTTGGGATTTACGCCTTGGTGCTAGTCACCAGCCCCTGGCCTATGGAAGGTAGGCTAGGGGTAGTCACGACACGGGCCCCGAGGACGGGTCGTGACAAATTGGTGTCAAAGGTGGTCGGTTCTACCACAGACTCTGATCTTTCTTATATGTGAAGCAATAATGTTTAGCGTATTGGGTGTTGTTATCACTCCAGGGAGTCCAGTGTTGGTGCGGCGGCCGACGTATCCGTACACCAGGACCCTGACTTTTGATTTCCGACTTAATGCACGAAAACATTGATTGCATGTGTGTTTCAAGTTTTCTTTGTGATTACTTGTGTCAGCTCACCAGGTATACTGTTCTGACCGTGGCACACTTGTTTCCTTTTCAGGATGGCCCCACAATGGCATCCAGCTAGGGTTCTGAGAGTATAGCGCGACGACAGCCCGCCGAGCGACGAGGCCTCGGTACAGGGCCCGTTGACAGCAGAGGCACCGACAGTACCTTTACCCGCCGAGCCCTCGATGCTTCCAGCACCGACCGCTGACGATTCACGTCATCTCGGAGCTCTTAACGAGTTCCAGCACCAGTGACCACCCAGGTTTTGTGGGGAGACAGACCCCCAGGCATCCGAGGACTGGCTGGAGGCGTCGTTCGAGTTTTTAGGTTAGTAAGGACACCAGCAGACCTCGTGGTGATCCTCGCGGCGAGCCTACTGCACGCAACAACAGGAAAATGGTGGAGCTTGATGCTCCGGGTGCACGATGCTACCTCTCTCATCTGTACAGACTTTTAGGGCCTCTTCCGCTCAGAGTTCGTCCCAGCCACCCTCCGTGCGGTGCGCATCCAGGAGCTTCTTCAGCTGCGGCAGGGTAGCTTGACGGTCGCCCAGTAATCGGCGAGATTCACCGATCTTTCTCGCTACTCGACTGACATGGTACGGGACCCCTTCTTCTGGGCCCGGACCTTCGAGTAGGGATTGAGACACGAGATCAGGGTATCTCCGATCTCCCTCAGCATCCCGACTCAGGCAGGAGTACTGGAGCGAGCCCTTCTGATCGAGAGCTTTCTGGCTGAGTCCACAGTAAGACCTACCGCAGGGCGGCAGGTAGCGGAGTCTTCGGAAGCAGGTAGCCGATGGATGACTCAGGGTTCCAGGAAGACCAGACCCTCTCGTAGACGACCTCAGGACACTGGCTCAGCAGTGCGGGGCACATAGCGCGGAGCCAGTCTTCTGAGAGGCAGGTAGTGTTACGAATGCGGCGGGCAAGGTCACATGGCTCGTGACTACCTGACCCGTCCGTACAAGGAGAAGCAGATGGTGGAGGGGCCACCTAGGCAGAGGCATAGGGTCGACCGTGGTTGTCCGTAGGGAGGAGACGGACGAGGCAGAGGAGTTGGACGAGCAGAAGGTGGTGGGCGACGCTTTGAGGCTCTTCCACCACCACCACCGGGAGGTCCGGCCCGACCACAGGGAGCTGGCGGGCAGAGACAGGCACAGCTCCAGGCAGTGGAGGCCTACGACCACGGCGCGCCAGAGATGATTCGAGGTACGATCTGTGTCTATTCCACCCTTGCTGCAGTTCTTATAGACACATAAGCGAGTCACTCTTTCATATCCACTGCCCTTGTTCGGAGCTCGGAGATTCCAACAGAGCCGTTGGCTCGATCCTTACAGCTAGAGACCCCTACGGGAGCAGAATCGATGATTAAGCACTGGTGCCGGCAGTGTGAGCTTACTCTAGGAGGCGAGAGATTCGGCTGGGATCTTCTTGTAGCAGCGTCGAGGCCTTATGACGTCATCTTGGGCATGGATTGGTTATTTATAGTCCATGCTCAGATTGACTGTTTTAGGCACAAGTTGTGATGTGTGCGCACCGACGGGAGAAGGTTCACCTTCACCGGCGAGAAGGGAGCCTTTGCAGCACAGGATGGACTCACACAGAGGAGAGGACAGCCCATCACTCATCAGTTGGCTAGCCTCATCCTTGGAGAAGTTGACGTGCGAAGTCCTAGTTTCCCTGCAGTGGTGGATCAGTACGCGGACGTCTTTCCCGATGAAGTTCCAGGGCTACCTCCTCACAGAGAGGTAGAATTTTATATTGATCTGTACCCTGGGATAGCCCCGATATCCACTCCAGCATATTGGATAGCCCCCATTGAGCTTTGAGAGATGAGGGTAGAGTTGGAGGACTTGCAGGGCAAGGGGTTCATCCTACCTAGTGTTTCACCCTGGGCTTCCCCGATGTTGTTCGCCAAGAAGGCGGACAGGTTCTTGCGACTGTGTGTCTACTATCGTCGCCTAAACTAGGTGATAGTAAGGAACAAGTATCCACTTACAAGGATTGATGACCTCTACAATCAGCTCAAGGGAGCACGGTGGTTCTCGAAAATAGACCTCAGGTCAGGCTATCATCAGCTCAGAGTTCGAGACGAGGACGTGCAGAAGATGACCTTCAGGTGTCGGTATGGCCACTATGAGTTCTTGGTTATGCCATTCGGCGTAACCAATGCTCCAGAAGTGTTCATGAGATTCATGAACATGATCTTCCAGCCATACCTCGATCGATTTGTCGTGGTCTTCATCGATGACATTTTGGTGTACTCGACCACGGAGGAGGAGCACGCCTACCACTTGCGGGTTGTACTAGACACACTCCGAGAGCACCAGCTTTATGGAAACCTCTCGAAGTGCCAGTTCTTGTTACATGAGGTCCACTTCTTGGGGCACATCATTTCTGAGGCGGGAGTTGCAGTGGATCCCGCGAAGATCGAGGCAGTGGTAGCTTGGGAGCCACCCAGGAGCGTGACAGAGGTGCGGAGTTTCTTGGGTCTAGACGGATACTATCAGAGATTTGTTCCGGACTTCTACAGAGTTTCAGCACCACTATCAGCTTTGACGGAGAAGTGGAAACCCTTTGTGTGGTCAGAAAGATGTCAGCGGAGCTTCTAGGAGCTGAGGCGAAGACTGACCAGCGCACCTATCTTGAGGTTGCCTGAGGAGGGAGTTGGTTACGTAGTCTACTGCGATGCATCAGGGACCGAACTCGGATGTGTCCTGATATAGGATCGGGCCGTGATTCCCTATGGATCACGTCAGTTGAGGCTGCATGAGCAGAACTATGCTACCCATGACCTGGAGTTAGCAGCAGTGGTCTTTGCTCTGAAGACATGGCAGCACTATCTGATGGGCGAGCGCTTTACTGTCTTCTCTGACCACCAGAGTCTCAGGTACATCTTCTCTCAGAAGGACCTGAACCTGAGACAGCGGCGATGGCTCGAGTTCCTCCAGGAATATGACTTGAGATAGTCTATACTCCTGGGAAGGGGAACGTAGTAGCCTAAGCCCTCAGCAGGAGGACGGGTATTCAGCTATTTGAGGAGGCGACAGAGCAGCTAGACGCCTTGCAGATATCCTTCGTGGATAGAGACAGAGCAGCCTTCCTTCAGTCTCTCATAGTCTCTCCTCCACTTCTACAGTAGGTCAGAGAGGCAAAGCGTGGGGACACTGACTGTGAGACGCGGCGTGCACAGAGATCCTCGGGACAGGCACCTGATGGTTTCTCCCTTGGAGCAGAGCACGAAGTCCTTTTCAGAGGATGTACCTTGGTACCAGTTTCTATACTGGAGGAGGTGCTGAGAGAGTTTCACACTTCTCCTTTGGTGGTACATCCTGGAGTGGCGAAGATGTACCAGGACCTCAGACGACAGCACTGGTGGCCGGGCATGAAGAAGGTCGTGGCAGAGTTCTTTTCTCGATGCCTCACCTGCCATGAGGTGAAGGCAGAGCATGAGGTACCAGCAGGCTTGGTACAACCCTTGGAGTTCCTGGAGTGGAATTGGGACGGAATATCTATGGACTTCGTGACTGGACTTCCATGCACATCCAGAGGTCACGACTCCATTTGGGTGATTGTTGACCGACTCACCAAGTCGGCACACTTCTTACCCATCAGAGAGTAGGGCTCAGTGGAGAGCTTGGGGCGTCTCTATGTTCAGGAGATTGTACTGCTTCACGGTGTGCCATCGTCTATCTTCTCCGATCGAGACGCTCACTTTACTTCCCGGCTTTGGAAGAGGTTGTAGGAGGCGTTCGGGATGTGGCTACGTCTGAGCACCGCCTTTAACCCTCAGACGGATGGTCAGATGGAGAGGACCATTCAGACTCTCGAGGACATGCTCCGCGCATGTTTCCTCGACTTTGGTCGTTGTTGGGAGGACCACTACCCTTGGTGGAGTTCGCGTACAACAACAGCTACCACTCCACTATCGGGATGACACCATATGAGGCGTTGTACGGCAGACCTTACAGATCTCCTTTGTGCTGGACAGACCCTGGGGAGTCAGCACTTGTGGGACTAGAGATGGTCCGGGCCACGATAGAGAAGGTCCAGGTCATCCAGGAGCGGATGAGGACAGCTCAGAGCCGGCCGATGTCATGTACTGACAGGAGGCGGAGGCCACTAGAGTTTGAGGATGGCGACCATGTCTTCTTGCGTGTCTCACCTCGACGTGGTTTGCGGAGATTTGGCTGAGGCAGCAAGTTGTCTCCACGCTTCATCAGACCCTTACAGGTCCTCAGCAGGATTGACGAGGTGGCTTATTTCCTATCTCTACCACCTCAGTTGCACCGGGTGCACGACGTCTTCCACGTATCTCAGCTGAGGAGATACGTGCACGACCCAACGCACATCATTGACCATGGGGAACTAGACACGGATGATGAGGCGACTTTTGCGGAGGTCCCAGTGGAGATTGAGGATCGACAGGAGCGGGTCCTATGTGGACGATCGATTCCTCTAGTGTGCATCAGATGGCAGCACGGGAACCTCCAAGAGAGCACTTGGGAGCGGGAAGCTCAGATGTGTGCTCAGTACCCACATTTGTTTCCCCAGTTTATGATGTATCTTTACGGGGACGTAAAGCCCTGAGGTGGGAGTAATGTAAAGACCCATAAATTTCAAGGAAATTTTTTTCTTAATTTTCTTTGGAATTTGACAAGAACGCAGTTTCTGACAACACCTGATTCCGAGGACCGGTGTGCCCAGAATCATTTTTTGAAGTTTGGCTCGGGTACGTTCAGTGAACGGACGAGTGGGTTTTTCTAACTTTTGAACCGGTGCCCGGAATCGAATTATGAGGGCACCGATGATATATAGTAGCGACAACAAGTCTATTGAGAAAGTTACACAACTTCTCCATCTTCTAAACCCAATTGTTCAAGGTGCCCAGATCATTAAACAAAGCCATCATTTGAACATGCTTGAGGGGGAGAGAAGGATGGTTACCCATCCTTTCATGGTACCTCACCTCCCATTATGTCAAGCATATGCAATGAAAAATGATACAGTGAGTCTCATCTATTATCTCTTTATATTCCGAACCTCGAAACCATTCCATAATGAAAGCCTGCATAGAGAAAGCCTCATAATAAGAAGTCGGTTGTTGGATCGTGGATGACCAAAGATAATCTTCCCAATCACTATCGATAAGTAGATGAAAGACATGCTCCATGTAAGGTTGTTCACAAAAAAAAGTTAGAAGAAATAGAAACACCCCTCTTTTGACTCGTCATTCAGGATGTCCTTCAATAGTGGGGTGTAACATGTAGCATCCATGAAGGTCATAATTGGAACAAGACAACATGAGAAAAAGAGATTCACACCTACCTAGTTGTGCTTCCATAAATTGAGATCCCCTCTCCCCACAATCTAATGGGTGGCCAAATGCAGAGTATCTAGATGGCTAAGTAGGCACTTAGCTGGGTTCGAGAACCTATGCCTTCATCAATCCCCAACCTCCAATCACACTCAATATTTTCCCCTAAAAAAATTGGATTATAAAGAATTACCTTTTATAGTTTTCCAATAAAGGGGAGATTACATAACCTACAGGGATTTGGCCACGTCCCAAAAACAATTTCTCCCTTCCTCAACCAGTTTCACCATTTTCTTCCATGTATCCCTATAACAACAACTCATATCATTTGAATCCCATAAAAATTGGTTCATGATGTTCTCCATTATAACAACCATCCCATTACAAGGATTTGTGGTTTCAAATAAATGCATTAGGATGGATTTTAAAACACAATTGATCACTGTGACACACCCTCCAAAAGAAAGAAACTTCTTCTTCCTTTTAGAAACCCTTCCCAATATTCGGTTAGTGATATCATCATATATGGATTTCATGATACACCCGTTAGAGTTGGGCGTCCCATAATAGATCATTAGCAACTACTTATTTTGGAGACCTAGGATGTCATGAATATTCATGCTTCTTTTACCTTGTCACTTATTAGAAAGAAACATTTTTCTCTTCCTTGAGTTATCCATTTGTCTGCTTAGATCCCCATATATGGAAAAAAACCTTCATGAGGTTATTAAGGGATCTCCTGATGCATTTTTAGAGGATACAAATATCGTTTTCAGACATATGTTGTGAAATAAAGATGTCCACAGTCTACAAGAATGGGAGAATCCTTCACTTAAACAAAAATTTATTAATGTTCCTGGAGAGGGAATCATGATCCAAATTGAAAATATTGGGAGACAAGGGATCTCCATATCTCACCACCACATAATTTTGATGGATATGATTCCCCTTCCCAAAAGGGATTTCGAGATCCATGTAGAAGAGTATCACATGAAACATATATGAAAAAAAAATTCATTAAAACCAAACTTCCTCATAACCGAGTTATGGAAATTCAATTCAATTTTATCGCCAGATTTTCCCATATCAATATGAATAATCAAATGGTAGCCAATAGACCTTCTGTTGAGATCACCAACCATTTATTTGGCAATGACAATCACCCAATGTATATTCTAGATCCCACAAAACCATGTGGTTCCTTATAAATGATTCAAGGAATAACTCTATGAGGCCTTTAAGTGAGGAGACTCGCAAGAATTTTGTAAGATACATCACATAAACTAATCAGTCTATAATGAATGAGGATAGACATATCCTTGATAGTCGAGATAATGACCACCCTAGATGAACAAGAACTTTTGTTAAGATCACTACCTCAAAAAAAATCTGGATCATCTTTATTCACATGAACACCCAAAAATACAAAGAAGTTATATAATAGAACCTCGGAAAACCATCTAGACACAGAGTACTATCCCAATCTATGCAGCGATCATATACCGAAATCTTGTGCCCATGAGGAATGACCTTCAAGAAGTCATTGTCTAATACATCCACTAGCATTGGGATACATCTCAAAAAATCTTCTTCTCCCTCATCCAATCCCAAAGAATTAACATGAATATATGCATCCCCATCCAAGAACTTTTCAAAGTGATCCAAACACAATCCCCCAACCACACTAACATCTACTTTATAGGTCCAATAATCAATATTTATATTAAGTCTCATGTTCTTAATTTCATTTAAATAAGACTAGAATAAAGCACTATTGTGATCACCCCCTTTCAACCATTTTATTCTAGATCTTTTTTGAGATACTTCTCTATATCCACCAACTTCTCAGCCAAAAAGGAGAGATTATCACATAGAATCAAGATACTCCATTAATCCCATCTATTCTGAAGCTCATCCTCTAGTATATCAATGTTTAAATGAATGGTTTCCACACTATTTTCCGTAGATGGATTGTTCAACATCTCAAAATGAATACCATTTTTCATAAACCTATGTCCTTTTGAGAGACCAACCCAAGCTCTCTAATCTGCTACTTTCTACCAAGATATATTCACCACATACATGAATCCATCAATGTGATTCCAGTTAGAATATTATAAGAAATGTTGAATTTCAGCATCCCATTTCAGTAACTCCATAGAAATTGGAGCATGATCAGATAGAAAGTGAGACAAGTGTGTGACAGTGGTCCCAGAGGAATAATAAAGAACCTTAAGGTTAGAAATATATCTATCCAAACTACTCCATATACTATTAGATCCCTTGAGGTTGTCACAACAAGTAAACTTTATACCATTGAAACCCTAATCCTTTAGACCCATACATGAGATAAAATTCTGGAAATCCAACATTCCATTAGAAGCAACACCTGAAACACCACGCATCTTAGAGAAGAAATCCATAGCATTTAAATCTCCAAAAATGAACCAAGGAAGACTTAGTGAGTCAAAATAATCCAATAACTCCCATAGAACTTGCCTTCCATGTAGATCAACAATGTCATCGAGAAAAGAAAAAAGGTTTTATTTCCTTTAAATGTGACCTTCACCGTGTTTCATTTAGACATAGCCTTGATCAAGTCAACCATCACATTTTATTTTTTAAAAATCAATATATGCCTATTATCAGGATAAGCATGCAAGAAATAACCAAATCTCATCTTCCTTATAAAGAACATCAACTTTATCGGAACCTTATTAGGCTCCAAAATGACTGCCATCGATGTTTGATACTTATGGGATTCATAATCCCATAAGGTACACATCGTAGGATCCCCAACCTTCACATATTCTAGATAATCTTGGAAAAAATTAAAAGGATGAATTATGGGACTCTCGACCAGAGGCACATGATCTTCAACATGAGAGTCTCTTACACAATTCCTTCGACATACAATAGGAATCTAGGCTAGAGAAACCCCTCATCATCACTACCTTCATAGGTAAGATGGTCTTTTATTTTAGTACACAAGCCAAGATTTATAATAGAGAGAACCTATTGGACAAGGGAGATGGGGTAGATCACACCTCAAACCCCTCCTAACGAAAGTAAACAAGCAATATATAGAGAATTGAAGCTTGACGTACATAGATATTACATTACTTTTGCGGAATACTTAATACATAACAAAAACAAACACACAAGGACTATAATAGTTTAGTGTCTTTGGAAACATGGAACGTAATCTTCTAATCGTGGTGAAAGATCTTCAACATCTCCCATTAAGATCTTCCACTTTTTGTTTACATACCTAAAACCTTTCTTTTAATTCCTGGGGGAAAATAAAACATAAAAATGATGAGCCCAAATTCACAGTAAGGGTAAGCATGGATAAAATAAAACATACCATATGCATTTGAACTTAAAAACATGAACATAATGTTTAAACATCAAAATCTTGAGCAATGACATAAAACATGGAAATTCATAAGGCATAGATCATAATGGAACATAAATCATTATAAAATAGCATGGGAATAAAGCATGTAATTGTGGCATCCATTAATCACGTGTAATTATTTCCATAGTACCCTAGGCATTGCTACGAAGACCATCTTAGTGGACAAAGTCCCTTTCTGAATCGAGTTCACTCCTCGTTCCAGTCCTGTAATACTGAACCGGATTAACTAACAGTTCTAGCCATATATATCTCATGAGATATAAATCTTTACCCAATGAATTGGAGGGAGATATAGGTCCCATCCATCACATATTGAAATAATTCTTTTATGTGCCACAATATAAACAGAAATCATAACCCAAGAATAAAATGGGTTTCATAAACACCATTCCATCATAACGTAATCCATACAAAAAAATTGGATATCATTTTATCATTAGAAAAGTGAAACCATGTAAATCATAGAGACATGATAATTGAAACATACACTTGTGAAATAATGTCATCTTAGATGAAAATGGTTTTGATAAAACACTTGAAATGAATTCTTGAGGAAAATATCCTATTTTCTTCAAAATCAGTTTTTTTTCACAAAATGTCATGCAATTTTAAAAGAAAAGGATTTTGTTGAAAATAGTCATGAAATATTTTGGAGGATTATTTATGTAAATAAGGCTTTATAAAACCATAAAAATCCTTTCATGTCGTATACATTAAAAAAACATTCTTCTTGTACTTTTGTCAGAAAAGTAAAAAAGTACCTTGTAAGGTAAATAAAAGAAAGATTCCTTCCATACCATGGGGTAAAAGTCAAAATGGGTAAAAAGGATTTTAAACATACATTAATACACTTTTATAAAACATGGATATGGATTATAACAATAACACTCGTAAATACTTACAAATAAGCAATCTCGGATAAAAACGAGATTTGCAAAATTATCCCTTACCTTAGGTCCGATATGCTTCGTATGGATCTAAACCTCCTATATAATGATTTAAATAATGTCATTTACTTATTAAATAATCATATTCATTGTTATAATATCATATATGTTTCACTTATGACTTTATATTACCCGTTCTTGTGTAAATTCCATGTTAAAGTAGCATTTTGGGTAAAATCATTTCATTTATCATATGTGTTTCGACTTGTCGTTCTTGATATTATTACTTATATCCTAATTTACATAATTCCAGAGTGTAAAACATAATTTATATATAATATATATTCATCATATACAAATATATTATAGATCTATAAAAAGGAAATACATCGTTCATGGAGACGGTAGGTCGTACGTACGCATGAACGCTGTTTTCGTTTCCTTATTGAATAGAATGAAATTAAATAGATGACATAAATACAAATATACATAAATCCAGTAGCATTATAATTTCATATATTTCATTATTATTCATTATATATACTTTATAATCATTCTTGAATGGTTAATCATGGAAAACGAATCTCATCGCGTTCGTGGAGACGGTTGTCCATACGTACGCACGAGCGATGATATCATTCCCATGATCATGTAATTGTATTAAAGTGTATGTATAAAATTACAGAATCAATATCACTTTAAAATAATCATATATATTCATTACTTTCCCCATTATACCCATCCAAGTAAGGTGGTGGTGGAAAATAGGTTACACCACGGCGTTGAGACGGTATTCCGTACGTACGCACGCGCGGTGATTTCATTTTCCGTAGGATGGATAGATGGTGAAATATGGTTGTTTCATACTTATAATAACATATAAGTATTTGAGTGATACTTATGTTGTTTCTTCATAATGAAACAACTAAAGAAGAAGAAGTGGAAGAAGAAATAAAGTTGAATGAATCGGTAACGGACATTACCTCTTCTTTGAAGCGCCTCATTGAGACCTCCTCTTAGGGCACTAAAATTGGTCTTTTAAGAGAACCAGGACCTCTAGGATGTTTCTATGGAATTTCAGAAAAGAATTTGGCAGGTTTTGGCCGAGCATTAAGGCTCAACGTGGTGTGAGGAAGAGAGGGAGGAGGTGCCCTTTTATATGGGAGGAGAGGGCGACCTTTGGAATAACTAAAAAATTTAATTTATTATAAAGTAATATTAAGTTTTTAAAATCTCCAAATTGAGTTATTTATAATCTAAGGTGGGTATGGGTCGAAGTACTATAATCCAATAGAATTTAGACATGTTTAGGTTTCTATTTTAACATTATCATTTAGATTTAACTTTAAGTTAAATAATTTTTCTTTTACCGTGTCTTCTTGTTTTCTTACACTATAAGATTAATAAACATAATATAACAAGAAAAACGAACCCCAAGTTGTTTATTGTTAATATATATAACCTTATCTAAGTCATGTGGCCGAACCATAGATTTTTAGGAATAAAATAACCATTTATAATATAATATTTGTTTTAAAAACTATTTTATTTCAATTTTGACACTATTTGGTAATTGATTTTTGTGAAAATCATAAAAGAATGACTAGTTCTAAAAAAGTTAACTAAATAAATACTAACATGTCATAATAACCTATAAAATTATTTCAATTCATAAAAAGTCTAAAATTACATTTATTTGGGTATTTATAACATCAATTATGTCAATATTTCATTAATAAGATATTTACTGCATCATCATTGTGTCATAAATAAATTAAATTATTTAATGTCTAAAAAATATAAATAAAACACCATTATGTAGGAAATAGTTTTATCTTTCTAATGAATATTTATAGTCGAATTTATCTTCTGCATAACCCTATATTAAAAATTGTTTAGTTATTAAACTTTGATTTTAACTATTTTAACCCTTCTTTAAATAAATTAATAATTAGTGTCCTAATCTAATCCAAGTGAGCCTAAATTGTCATATTTTATTCCTAAGGTTTTTTTTAGAATTAAACTTATCCAATAGAATTAGGAAATGTGTTAGGGTAATAATAATATCAATTTTACTCTTAATTACACTATTTACTTTTAATCGTGGTAAAAAAGTAAAAAGTTACTATTCACAAAAAAATTATTTTCATCTCATTTAACCATATTTTAGACATTTATATTAACTTTTTCTCTTGGATTTTCAAAATTCCACTCACAGAAGCGGTAAAATTAAGTTTCATGTGGATTTGCAAATTCTCCTAGGAGGTGGGTAAGTCGGTGAAAAGTTCAATAAAATTTTTATATATCTAAAATTATTATAAAATGACTCCAATGACTTAAATTAAACTTATATAGGTATTATTTATCAATTTTGACCTAAAATAAATTTAAATAAAACAAATATTTATTTAAATAAAAAGTCGGTTTTTGAATAGTAACCTAGTGTTTTCACTATTCATCAAAAATTGAAAGTTTTTAGAAAAATAACAAAAATTCACCCTAGGATAATTTCGATATTCTGAATCTAAAAATGAAGTTCATTTTTCAAGATAAAATTTATAAAATTTTAAAAAGTGGGTATTACTATTCATAACGGCTAGTTTATATAACATATCTTTGTTTAAAGAAACTCGGTATTGCGTACAACACACGCTATCGTGGAAGGTCGCACTTGTGTGTAATGAAAGACAAGTTTGGGATGCATGTTGTGAAATCTCCTTTTTGGGTAGCGTACAACACAATACTATAATGAAATTAAAAAAAATATATTTCATAAAATCTCGGGGTGTTACATTCTACCCCCCTTAAAATGAATTTCGCCCTCAAAATTCGTCGGGGTTATAAATGGTTTACTACTCGAAAGTTTCATTAATAGAAAGACACATCATAAAAAGGAATACCAAAACTTGGATTTAAAAACTAAAGTATGAAACGTAACAGTTACCCAAATTAACTAATCACTGGGTTTCCACATAGGAGAACATAGGTGAAAATATGGATATGGAAGAGAAATCTAACCGTCGTGTTATGATGGAGGGTTGTAAAGATCATGGATACGAAAAAGCCAACAATCACAAAGCCATAAATTTGTGATGATCTAGGGTACCATCGGATTCATCGGATAAAAGAGCACTAAGACAACATTTTTGGTTTTCAATATCATTTCCCTAAAGTTGAAAATTTTGAATTAGAAGAAATACTTGCTTGATTTTGGTACAATCTCACTATTGTTCATGCATTGAAATTTTTTCTCTTCATCTCATAAAGAAATGAAGTTGAATTTGTTATTCGTGAAGTGTTAACAGATCATGTGATAGAATGATGGGTCATTCCATCTATTTCAAACAAAAGGTTAGCAAAAGTTATCAAATATACATAAGTCCATCTATGGAGAGGTTAATCATATACGATTCCAAAAATGAACTTATACTTCATATATCATACTTCTTAATAAAATAAAACTAGTTTCTACTAACGAGGGACTTCCTGTAGGCTAGTGGTAGGCGATAAAGGCCAGTCGCACTTCGGTTGTGGGTACGATTCCCATAGCCTTGTCCGACGCGATGGGTTGTTGCCTGTCCTGAAGGTTGTCCTTTTTCTAAAACTAAATTACTCTAACATCCCATAAATAATATCGAAATAACTTACGTCCAACATAATCCATTCTAATTTTTAGGCTTATCTATAATACTTCGGTCCAAGCTCATAGTATAAAGAAAATTATTACTTGAAATGTCACATAACAATCACGTGAATGCCATCATTTATCCCCCATATATCATAAGATATATCTTGTTGTTCAAATTACAAACATGTGAATACCTTGATCATGTATTCTCTTGAATAATGAATACCAATTTAACATTAGTGAAAACATGAATGTTGTTAAAATTTAACACTTTCCACACATCAAAATCCCAAAAATTCTATATAATCAAACCATAATATCAGATAGTCCTTGTATCAGTCATGAGATCATGATTACTATCATATTATTATCTCCTTATCCCTTCATTATTCGCATTTCATCTGATTTATAAAAATATTTCAATCACCTTTTTATGGTAACCAGTACCATATAATTATTGAAAACCAATACATAGATATTCCAAAATTCCACAATACCATAAATGAGATTCCATGATACTATTTTGAAATCCCATTACATAAACACAACATCATTTTCATACTCAACATAACAAATAGTGATCACATGAGACTTCTTCCCTTTATCCTTTTCCTTAAGAGGTTGCTCACGTTGATCATCATTAACCTGTGGGTTAGGGAATTTATTAGCATAATTCCCCATTTCCTTGCACTTGAAGCATTGAAGTGTTGGTGGAGAGTTCTCTGTAGTCTTTTCTCTATTCACATCATTAGCAACCTTTTTCCTATTACTTCGACAATCAACTACTCGATGACCTTCTTTTCCACACATAAAACATTTTCTATTACCTTTTAGGAAATATCCACCATGCTACTATCCACACTTTGAGCATAAAGAAGCATTCATCTTCTTTTCACCATTGTTCGGAGATTTCTCCTTGAACACCATCTTTCGTTTCTTGTCAAAACCATGAGATGGATACGTCACACCAACTTCCAGTTCTACCTTGATAGCACAACACACAATTTCTTCATATCTACTGAAGTCTCTTATAGCTAATTCCCTTAGAAGACTTGGTTTTAAGCCACTGAAAAATCGATCAACTTTACTTTCAGGTTGGATGATAAATCCAGATGCGTACCTTGCATGTCTTGTAAAATTTTCTTTGAATATACCAACAAGTTCATCATAATTCTTCTTAAGCTCAATAAACTCCTTTTACATCTTTGTTCGAAGAATACGAGGGATGTACTTACTGAAAAACAGGTTCTTGAACTCGTCTCATTCCATGGACTCAATTTCATCTCTTTTACTCGTATTCTTGATAAGATTCCACCATTGATTAGCATCACCTTCCAAATGATATATGACTAAGATGAATTTATCATGCTCAGAACATTGTAGAACTGAAAATATCTTTTCACTAGTACTGATCCATTGTTCATACACTAAGGGATCAGAAGACCTGCTAAATGAAGGTGGACGCAGCCTCATGAAGGATTCAACGGAATGTTGCTCCTTTCTCTGCTCATTTTGAAATCTAGAATGATTCATAGCTTGTGTAAGTATAGAAATAAGATTGTGCACTCCATCTCCCATGACATTAGTTTGGTCAGGAGGAAAATCACTACATTTTCCATTACATTAATCAACACGGTTCCTTTGGGTTCTAGCCATCTTCTAAACCCAAAAAATAATAGTGTGAGAGGAAAATACCATGCTAGGGAAAACAACATAATAAAGGGGGAGTACCTTCAATATCTAACATCTTAGGTTTAATTCTAAGATCATTAGTGAAATTCTAGGACTATAACCTATACGTATACTTAACCTTAGGGACATCCCTAGACATACCTTAAAATTATCTCTAGGGATCTCACTAAAGTTTTCGCATCCTAGTTTCCAAAGGTTAACTAAACCTTTCCTCTGATACCAATTGTAGAGACCCGAAGCTTGATGCACATAGATATTACATTACTTTTGAGGAATAATTAAAACATAACAAAAAAAAAACACACAAGGACGGTAATAGTTTAGTGACTTTGGAAACTTGGAACATAATCTTCTAATCGTGGTGAAAGATCTTCAACATCTCCCATAAAGATCTTCCACTTTTTGTTTCCTTACCTAAAACCTTTCTTTTAATCCTGGGGGAAAATAAAACATAAAAAGGGTGAGATCAAATTCTCATTAAGGGTAATCATGGATAAAATAAAACAAACCATATACATTTGAACTTAAAAACATTAACATAATGTTTAAACATGAAAATCTTGAGCAACGACATAAAACATGGAAGTTCATAAGGAATAGATCATAATGGAACATAAATCATGATAAAATAGCTTGGGAATAAAACATGTAATTGTGGCATCCATTAAGCACATGTAATGATTTCCATAGTAGCCAAGGCATTGCTGCCAAGACCATCTTAGTGGACAAAGTCCCTTTCTGAATCGATTTCACTCCTCGTTCTAGTCCTGTAATATTTTACCGGATTAACTTACCGTTCCATCCATGTCTATATCATGATATATAAATCTTTACCCAATGAATTGGAGGTAGATATAGGTCCCACCCATCTCATATTGAAATCATTCTTTCATGTGACACAATATAAACATAAATCATAACCCACGAATAAAATGGGTTTCATAAACATCATTCCATCATAACGCAATCCATACAAAAAAATTGGATATCATTTCATCATTAGAAAAGTGAAACCATGTAAATCATAGATACATGATACTTGAAACATATACATGTGAAATAATGTCATCTTAGATGAAAACGGTTTTGATAAAACACTTGAAATGAATTCTTGAGGAAAATATCCTTTTTTATTCAAATTCATTTTATTTTCACAAAATGTCATGCAATTTTAAAAGAAAAGGATTTTCTTGAAAATAGTGATGAAATATTTTTGAGGATGCTTCATTAAAATAAGGATTTTTAAAACCAAAAAAATCCTTTCATGTCGTATACGTTAAAAAACATTCTTCTCGTACTTTTTTCGGAAAAGTCAAAAAGTACGTTGTAGGGTAAATAAAAGAAAGATTCCTTCCATACCATGGGGTAAAAGTGAAAATGGGTCAAAGGAATTTAAAAATACATGAATACACTTTTATAAAACATGGACATGGATGATAGCAATGACCCCAGTAAATACTTACGAATAAGAAATCTTGGATAAAAATGAGATTTACAAAATTATCCCTTACCTTTGGTCCGATATGCTTCGTATGGATCCGAACCTCGTGTATAATGATTTAAATAATGTCATTGAATTATTAAATAATCATATTTATTGTTATTATATCATATATGTTTCACTTATTACTTTATATTACCTGTTCTTTTTTAAATTCCATGTTAAAGTAGCGTTTTGGGTAAAATCATTTCATTTATCGTATGTGTTTCAACTTGTCGTTCTTGATATTATTACTTATATCTAGATTTAAATAATTCCAGAGTGTATAACATGATTTATATATAATATATATTCATAATATAAATATATATTATAGATCTATAAAAAGAAAGAAAATACACCGTTCATGGAGACGGTAGGCCGTACGTACGCATGAACGCTGTTTTCGTTTCCTTTTTGAATTGAATGAAATTAAATAGATGACATACATATATATATACATAAATACAGTAGAATTATTATGTCATATATTTCATTATTATTCATTATATATACTTTATAATCATTCTTGAATGGTTAATCATGGAAAACGAATCTCATCGCGTTCGTGGAGACGGTAGTCCGTACGTACGCATGAGCGCTGATATCATTCCCATGATCGTGGAATTTTATTAAAGTGTATATATAATATTATAGAATCAATATAACTTTACAATAATCATATATATTCATTAATTTCACCATCATACCCATCCAAGTAAGGTGGTGGTGGAAAATAGTTTACCCCACGGGGTGGAGATGGTATTCCGTACGTACGCACGCGCGGTGATTTCCTTTTCCGTAGGATGGATAGATGGTGAAATATGGTTGTTTCATAATTATAATAAAATATCATTATATGAGTGATACTGATGTTATTTTTTCATAATGAAACAACTAATGGACAATAAGTTGAAGAAGAAATAAAGTTGGAAGAATCGGTAACGGTCATTACCTCTTCTTTGAAGCGCCTCTTTGAAACCTCCTCTTAGGGCACTAAAATTGGTCTTTTAAGAAGACCAGGACCTCTATAATGTTTCTAGGGAAGTGGATAAAATAATTTTTCAGGGTTTGGCGGAGATTGAAGGCTCAAAGTGGTGTGAGGAAGAGAGGGAGTAGGTGCCCTTTTATAAGGGAGGAGAGGGGCACTTTTGGAATAACAAAAAATATTATTTTATTATAAAGTCATTTTCAGTTTTTAATAGCTCCAAATTGATTTATTTCGAAGATAAGGTGGATATGGGTCTAAATCCTCTAATACAATATAATTTAGAAATGTTTAGGTTTCTATTTTAACCTTATCATTTAGATATAACTTTAAGTTAAATAATTTTTCTTTTACCGTGTCTTCTTGTTTTCTTACACTATAAGGTTAATAAACTTACTATAACAAGCCAAACAAACCCCAAGTTTTTTATTATTAATATATATAACCTTATATATGTCATTTGGCCGAACATTAGATTTTTAGTAATAAAAAACAATTAATAATATAATATTTGTTTTAAAAACTATTTTATGTCAATTTTGACACTATTAGGTAATTGATTTTTGGAAAAATCATAACAGAATTATTAGTTCTAAAAAGGTTAAATAAATCATTACTAACATGTCCTATTAACCTAGAAAATTAGTTTAATTAATAAAAAGTCTCAAATTAAATTCATTTGGGTATTTATAACATCAATTATGTCAATATGTCATTAATAGGATAATTACTGCGTCATCATTGTGTCATAAATAAATTACATTATTTAATGTATAAAAATTATAAATAAAACACCATTATTTAGGAAATATTTTTATATTTCTAATGAATATTTATAGCCGAATTTATTTTATGTATAACCCTATATTAAAAATGATTTAGTTATTAAACATTGATTTTAACTATTTTAACCCCTCTTTAAATAAATTAATAATAAATGTCCTAATCTAATCCAAGTGGGACTAAATGGTCATATTTTATTCCTAAGGTTGTTTTTGATCGAATTACACTTATCAAATAGAATTAGGATATGTGTTAGGGTAATAATAATATCAATTTTACCCTTATTTATCCTATTTACATTTAACCGTGGTAAAAAAAAGTAATAAGTTACTATTCACCAAAAATCATTTTCATCTAATTGAACAACATTTTAGTCCTTGATATTAACCATGTATCTCAGATTTTCAAAATTCCACTCACAGAAGCGGTAAAATTAAGTTTTATGTGAATTTGCAAATTTCCTAGGAGGTGGGTAAAAGACGGTGAAAAGTTCAATAAAATCTTTATATATCTAAAATTATTATAAATCGACTCCAATGAATTAAATTGAACTTATATAGATATTATGTATCAATTTTGACCTAAAATAAATTTAAATAAAATAAATAATTATTTAAATAAAATGTCGGGTTTTGAATAGTAACCCAGTGTTTTCACTATTCATCAAAAATTGAAAGTTTTCAGAAAAATACCAAAAATTCACCCTAGGAAAATTTCGATATTCTGAATCCAAAAATGAAGTCCATTTTGAATGATAAAATTTATAAAATTTCAAAAAGTGGGTATTACTATTCATAACTGCTAGTTTATATAACATATCGTTTTATAGAGAAACTCGGTATTCCGTACGACACACACTATTGTGGAAGGTCGCGCTTGCGTGTAATGTAATCCAAGTCAGGGATGCGTGTTGTGCATGATCCTTTTGGTGTACCATACAACACAAGACATTAATGAAATTAAAAAGAATATTTTTCATAAAATCTCGGCGTGTTACACAATTGCCTCTATAGATAGCTTCAGAAAGAGAGCAATTCCCTCACCACCCCTTAACAGAGCCCCATTATCTGTTACATAACGTGAAAAAAATAAGAACACCAGAGGAGGTGGGAATGACCTTCTTCAACACCTTAAGAAAAATAAATGATGATATTTGATAATTGGGAGGAACATGTGCAAGCTCCCTATGCGGAGTCGACAGAAAATGAACAATTTCATCCAAGACCACTAAAAAGAATGAGTCTCCACCTCCAGAAAAGAAATCACAAGAGGAGGATACCAGACAACAATGTCAAAATATGTCATGAAAGGTGGGATGACACATGAGAAAAGGCAATCGGCAGGCATAACCCCTGCTTGCTCAGACATGTTAGAGGGAACATGAATACTCAAATTCAAATTTAATAGAATCATTGAAATGATGGCATCTGAGCCCACCTACACCACTTAGGAATCAGGCCTAAGGCTGGAAGTCACAGACGAAGAGGATGAAAAGTCACCCAAAACTATGGTTGCCACTGATGAAACAGATGTCTTATCACCAAGAGTTGTTGTCAAGGGAGAGACATTTGAATCCACCACCACCATTGCGGACGGTGACCTATGATTGGGCACCACCGCAGATATTGACTCCACATCACCATCAACCTTCGACACACCAAGATCACACAGATGTCGAGACTTCCTAGTCAGCATTCAACAGAAAGCCACCAAATTCCCTTTAATGCCACAAACGAATCATAACCATAGAGGTGACTCAAAACCCAACCATTATCACCATTTAAACCCATATAGAGAATGTATAAGAACATGATTCAGGATATTCTCCATAAGATTCATTACAAAACATATACAAGGATTCACCACATCTTAAAGACATTCCCTATTTATATTTGATGAGAGAAAGCATCTCTGGGAGTCACCCACTTCCTTCAAAATGGAAGGGTTCTACAACAAGAGAGGATGTCCTAGAATAATCAACTAGACAGCCTCCATGAAGGAGTCCCCAACAAAATGATCGTCTCATGACCAATAGGAGAGTGAGAAGTGTGAGGAGCCGCAACACCAATCCATTATATCACAATCATCCACAAAATCGTCCGTACAAAAAGGATGAATGAAAAATGATGACCTAGATAATTCTGAAAAAGTGAATGGTTGGAGAAAGCACTGAGAATCCACAAAATACATGAATAGACTAAGGGGAGCTTATCCCAATAGAACAATTCCATGAAGGAGATCCTATGAGAATCCACCGCTTCATGAAGCTCATTCTCTAGAAGCTCCACCATTGGAAAACCATCCACCTTATCTGAGACTCTGGGTGCCAACAGAGTTGATGGAATTGTAGGAATGGAATGATCTTTTGATGAGGAAGATCCACCCAGAACCTCTTCTTTGAAGGATTTCACCAAAGATGCACTATGCGCAATGTGGGGGGAACCAACCACTATTGGGGATCTAGCTCTAGAGGCAACACATTGGCCAAAAGAAATCACACCATATCTTCGACTCTTAAATAATTCAATATGATATAAATTCCATTTTATATAAATTATGAAGGGAATAATATTGAAAAGAATATTATATTTTTTTATTCAAGTAAAGATGAAAAATATTTATAATTTGAATTATTTATTAATTGTTTATAATGTCTCAGGTTTTGAGAAATAAATGAATTGTATATTTATTTGTTAAATTTACACGATATTCATGTTTAGAATATTTTTTATGAAATGAGAATGTTGTTTATTTCCATTTATATAAATAATCACTTATCAAATCGATCCATTCTAATAATACAAGGTTTGATATCAAAAAAATTATTTTTCAACTACCGTATCCTCAGTTTGTATTTTTAGTTATGAGAATGAGAATTTTTATTGGGAATATTTTGTGTAGATTTTGTGTTAGAGTATCTATGAAATTAATTTTATCTAGGTTAAATTATCCTTGTGTACAGGGACTTAGGATTAAACCACCTAATTTCTCAGAGGCTTTCTTTGGCTTGGAAAGAGAATGGGGTTAGCTATTTTTCACTCGAAGCTTACTCATATGGAGTGTTTCAATCTCATATAACTTTTATATGTTACAAGAAGCGTTTGAATACCTTATACATATGATGCATCTAAATATGTATCAATATATATGAATTAAATTTTTTAGAGATTAACCCATAATTTTTCATTGTGTAAAATTTACAGACTAATGTGGTTGGACACATTACTTTTGTGGATGGAATAGGGATTCAAAAACTAAATAATTAGAAACATGCTTTCACAAAAAGAGAATAAAATATGAGATTGTAATCATTACACATGATTTAATGGTTATGAATTTAATATTCATATGTTGTATATTAAATTGGTGATACTATAAAGGAAAATCCCTCAAACACAAAGTGAAAATTTCATTCCTAAGAAACACTTTTCAATATCCTGAATGTAAAAACAAAAATATTATCAATGTAATTTCCATTCGTAAAATTATTTCATATAGTATAAATCACACACATCACATACAGAAACCAATAATTTTTTCCCATAAATGAATAATTAAATAAATTGTATTTATAGATATTATTGAACCTATAACAATGGAATAAGAACCTTACTACTAGAATAGTAATATGACCATTAGAAATTCTAATATGTCGATTAGAATAGTAACCTCGCCTATGACAGTATAAATAAAATTTTATTATTTTATAAATGAATTTATGATATATTTATATCATTGAATAAGTAAATAAATTTTTTTAAAAAGATAAATTATGTGTTAGTATTTTTGAGAAATGTTAATGTTGATTTACAATTTCATAATTAGTATAATGATTTGAAGTTTTTTTTCATAAAATATTATCATAAGTTAATATTTTTTTGTACTATAATTGTAATATAATTTTATAAGACCTTAATTAATATTTCCAAGTGTCCTAAAATCAATTATAACATTAAAATAATTATATTTTGAATAAATGATGATTTTAATTTAATAATAAATTTATCATATTTAAAAAATTAATTACAAAAAATAGAGTCTATTTTTTAATTCTACATAACTAAAAATGGTTAGGGTGAATTTTTTCAATTTTTTTGAAATTGTTGAATTTTTGTGAATTGTGAAAAACATTAATTTATGTTATTTATCATAATAAGTCAAAAACATGAATAATTGAGTCATGAATGATTTAATAACCCATTTTTCTAAACTAGAATTCACTAGTTACTACACATAGTTACAAGAATCAACACTATTGGTAGTCATGATCTGAAATAATAAACTAATGAATAGAA
Organism: Viscum album; assembly: GCA_963277665.1. NCBI lineage: Eukaryota > Viridiplantae > Streptophyta > Magnoliopsida > Santalales > Viscaceae > Viscum > Viscum album. The sequence goes on along the minus strand of OY728143.1, from coordinate 858,958,598 downwards.
TAATAAAAAACGCCCCTCTCTTCCACTATAAATACCACCCATAACCACCCTTTATCCTCACACCTTCTAAGATTTGGTGCTCTATAATATTTAATCATATTTCTCTCTGAAGCTTCTTCCCAACATCAGGGTATTTTTGTCTCACCAAAAGACCAATTCCATGTTTCTTAAGGAGGTTCTCAAGGAGATGATATTCAAAAGTAAAATCCTCCATCATTATTTATTAAATTATATCAATCTTCTACCTTGTCCTCAACTACCCTATCCAAAACATCATAGTAACTCCAATGTAATATATATATATTTTAGTTTTATTGGGTTAATGTTATATGCATCTTCGTATCTACTCACTTCAATTTTTTATCTTGAAAACGTAAACACCATCTGTGATATGTCAATGTACCGCCATCAGGGGTGATTATTTTTTGTTTAAAATTACCACCTTCATGGATTTTCATAAATTCCCAACTCACCCTAGAGGGGCCCATGTCGTGACTACCCCAAGATAGCCTCTGATAGGCTAAGAGATGGCTACTAACACCGAGTAGGAATATCTCACAATGGGAGGCATTTTCCTAAGTACTTGTACACACACACACACATATTCAATCCCAAAATAATAGAATGAAAGAATACTATGTAAAAAATTCATGTATATAATACAATAATAACCATAGACTATGAAAGTTTCAAAATAAAAAAAAACAAGGCCAGAATACACACCCAATAAAATAACGTGTCTGTTAATGTGAATGCACATGTTCTTAAAACTCATCCGCAGAAAACCCTACCTAAATAGTAGGTTGAGGAAATATGCATGAATATATAGGAGCACAACTCATCTATCCAATCCCACAAAACACCACCTGGTCTAGGTCTACCTAGAACTCCTTCAAAGTGTTGATTGTCTGTACAAGATGCATGTGGGAAACAACTGTGTAGGTGTGAGTAAAACAATTCTCAATAAGAAACCCTGGAACCAAAGAGTAATAACCCTAAGAAATACATGAAATATAACTCAAATAAATTCATGAAGTATATGAAAAATATATACAAAAATTATAACATAAATACATACATATAGTATACCACAAATAAATTCACAAAGTATACTACAATGAAATACATGAAGTATATCATAAATGAATACATAGTCATCTCATATAGGTATTAGTCTAGAGAATGGAAATAAGGATTATCAAACATATTCCACATAAAACATAGTATCAATAAGACATAGATTCGTGGTAATATAAAGAGTCTCATTAAGACACCGAGTTTCGGTAAGACCTGGAATCTCAGTAATACAAGGAGTTTCTGTAAGACATGAAGTCTCGTTAAGACACGAAGTCTCAGTAAGTAACGCAACCCTGAAGTCATGTAGTCTTCAAGTTACATTATTTCAAGATCACAACCAGCCACATTATTCTCCTCATAGTGCACTTATTCTGGTGGAAACTACTCCTCAATCCAATAAGTCGTATTCAAACTTTAAAAAATACTCACCTATACTATCTCAAAAAGATCATCTCATCACAAGGATCCCTAAATTGAAAAGGGATCATCAAATAGTCACATGGTTTGAAATTTATGGATTTTTATATAAAGGATTCAGCTGGGTCTAGTCAGGGTGCAACCCAACCCAATGGACCAGGCCCAACCCACCGAATGACCTGACCTAGTTCGTCTGACCTGGCCTATCCTAGTATGGGTCGACCTAAACCATCCCTACTTAGCCATCCATCTCAACCCGATGGTCCTGTTGGCCCCTGTCCATTTGGTTGCAGGGCTGCTGGAGAATCCCGATGCTATTGTTTGGCCTGTGTTCTGGGCTCATTTGTTGTGCCACATACCATCTTCCCCGACTGCATGCCCCCTATTGACGTGGTGTTGCGTAGTGTTCCACGCATCCGACCCACCGTACCAGCAGCCCAGTGGCCTCGCAGCTGTAGGTTCCTCCAACGTGACACTGAGCAACATCCCCTGGTCAATACCGTAGCCTCCTACCATAGATTGGGACCACCAGCCATTCCAAATATGATGTGGCCTCCCAAATACCATGCTCCAAATATGACGGCCACCCCATTGGCGGGCTCACCCTCGCACTCCATCGGGACCGACCCATATGGGTCGTGTCCTGCCACCACTGTCAGCCACCCCACTGATTCCCCACTATCATTCCCTCAAGCTCCACCTTGAACGAATGGTTCCACACCTTTACCATCTCACATCTGTGGTGTCATGGGGGTGTCGAATCTTCATTCTTATATTGTTTCACCATGAAACAAAGGTTCACAAATCATCCACCCAATCAATATTGAAGAACCCAAAGAACAAGAACAATAAGGGGAAAAAGAGAATCAGAAAAGAAAATGAAAAATGAAACTAGGACATTGTTCATTTGGTTGTCGATTCTTCCTTGTTAGAGGGATCCTGAATAATGAAACAATCACATAGATCTAACCCCAATTTAATTCCAGAAAGATAACTCCCATACCACAATGGATCGAACTATAGATCTACATGTTCTTGGGTTGGTCCACGTTAGTCATTGAATTTAAGTATAGGGGACAAATCATAATTAAACCAAACCCTATATAGGGTTTGGATCAGTTGTTTGATGAAGGGTGAAGCTGTGTCATCGACATTCGTCGATCTTTTGATCTTTGATCCATGTCCCAATCTCTGATCCATCATCATTATCGATATAACATTATTCTCTTAGTCTGAGGGGAATTATAGGGATATGGAGATAACCCTATATTTCTGAAAAACCCCAATATAAAGAAAATATTTCCTAAGTCAAAATAAAATATTTTTATTAAATATTTTATTACAAATACATCCAAAAACTAATTTTCACAATTGAATCATGTTGGTCAATGTTAGGACTCACTTATTATAAAATCATTGATATAAATTCAATGGAACCCTATGATTCTTATTTGGAATCCCTTTTAGATGTTATTATTGTTTTAAAGAAATACTTCCCATGAGTTTTATTAAAAAATAAAAAATTTCATCAATTTTTCCCAGGAACACCAGGCCACAGAATCACACACCGTCTTAGTTTCTGGCCTCATAATTTTCAAAATTAATTTTAAAAAATAAATCCAGAGAAAATACAAGTCATTATATTCTCACACCCTTATGGATTTACATACTAGAAATATGAAATAAGGTATAATAAACAAATAGATTAGGGTACTAAGAATGAATATTAGCCTTCTCCTCCCAAGTGATCTCGTAGATATTCCCATGCTGCCACCAAATGTGAAACAGAGTAATCAACCACCCATGAAGGATCCTTTCCAATCAATCCTTGTCCTCCTCTGGGTACACCAATGATGTTTCCCCATCGTCAATGTCTATATTTCCCTAGTTGAGGAAGTGGGATTGATCATGCACATACCTACTTAACTGCGACAAGTGTAAGTCATCATGTACCTAATGCAACAATGGGGGTAGTTCTAGGTGTTACCCCACCACCACAACATTATGAATAACTAGATAAGGTCTGAAGAATCTTAGATATAACATGAATTACCATCCAAATATCTACAATCCCCATTGTGTTGTGACCCGAGTGAACACATGGTCTCTTTCCTCGAACACCAGAGGCTTCCATATCATATCGTCATTTGATTTCTTCTGGCTCAATGTAGTCCTCATCCACTCCAAGGTGATATCCATCCTCTCAATGGTATCACATTCCAACTATAGACTCATGATTGTTGACTCTCCTGGTTCAATCTAGCAAAGTAGTGAACTACATGGTCTCCAGTCTATGGACTCAAATGTTGTCACACCTATGGTAGAGTGGTAGATGTTGTTGTAAGAAAACTCCATAATTGGTAGGTAATCATCCTAAAAGTAGCCAAAGTATAAGATGCATGCACGTAGAATGTCCTTTAGAACCCGAATGGTCCTCTCAGTCTGGTCATCCATTTGTGGGTGTAATGTGGTGGTTAGGACTAACTAAGTCTCATGTTCCTCCTACAACCCCTCCCACAATTAGTATGTTAAAAGAATGTCATGATTTGAACTGATCATCAATGGTACTCCATGAAGATTAACTATCTCATTCACACAATAGAATCCCAAGAACTCTAGTAAACCCTACTCCCAGAATGGTAGGAATTGGGCTGACTTGGTGAGTCGATCAACAATCACCCATATGGTATCATGTTTCCAAGATACATGTGGCAAACCCATAACGAAGTACATTGATATTCCATCCCATTTTCACTCTAGAACCCCATTTGGTTGGGCCATTCCTACTTGAACCTAGTACTCAACAATCAATTCCTGATAATAAAGTCCTTGAGAAACAAACTCTACCACCACCTTCTTTATTACTGGCCACTAGAACTAACATTGGAGGTCCTTTTACATCTTCTCCACACCTGGTTTTATAAAAAATGTGGATGTGTGGAACTCCCTCAGAACCTCCTTCTCCAATTCCCCTGGTATAAATGTGAGCCCTCTAAAAATAATGGTGTCCTCACCATATATAGAATATCCTTCAAGTACAGGCCCTGTGGACAGCTGAGCATGTTGGGTCTCATATTCGGTATCCCCTAGTTGTGCCTCCCTGACTTACTGTAGGAGTGGAGGGGTGTCAACCAAAAAATAGAGGTAATATTCTCCATCTATATAAACAAAGGATAACTAAAATGAGTCAAACTACTCAGTTTCCTCACTCAACAACTGCAAGTTGAATCTCTTACTGAGAGCATGTTTCGCTATTTTCCCCTTCCCAAGAGTACAAATAATCTCGAATTCATAATCGTGGCGAAACTCTATCCATCACCATTTTCTCAAGTTTAGATCCTTTTGAGAGATGATATAAATGGGAATGTTATGGTAAGATTATACGGTAAACCACTCAACCATCTAGTAGTGTCTCCCCATATTCGATGCGAAGACTATCGCTTCGAGATCAAGATTATGGGTCACATAATTCTTCTCATACTATCTCAACTAGAGTGAACATTAGGAAATAACTGCTTTCCGCTACATCAACACACATCCACACCTGATACCTGATGCATCGAAGAACACTACATACCAACTCCCTCCTCCGGTATTCTCATGATGGGAGCATTTATCAACCTCTTCCTCAGTTCTTGAATGAACTGATTTCACTTATCATTCCACACAATGGGACTCCCCTTCAATGATAAATCAATTAAGGGTACCTCTACTATAAAAAATTTGGTTACAAAACTCAGAGAGTACCCAACGAAGCCTATGAAGCTCCACACCTTAGTAACACTCTTTTATGGCGCGCAGCCAAGCACCAATTCAATATTCACAAAAGACACTGAAACTATAGCCTCTAAAGGATGTGTCCTAGAATATGTGCCTCCCAAATCTAGAACTAAAACTTAGAGAGATCCTCTTTAATCTATTTCTATTAGAGAATATCTAATACCGTCCTTAAATTTATCACATTCTTGTCATCAGTTGATATGTACACTAGGATGTCATCAATGAAGTCCACCATGAACCGATTTACTTAAGGGTTCAAGATACTATTCATGAGTCACATGAATACTGTTGGGGAATTAATCCTGCCCAACTACATAATTATGTAATCATAGTATTCGTACATAAATGAAAATGATATCTTCATTACATCTTCATCCCGTACATGATATTGGTGATCTCCAGATCTGAGGTCAGTCTTCTAGAACCACCTCCCTCACATCAGCTAATCAAAGAAGTAGTTGATCCTCAGTAGTGGATACTTTTTCTTCACGATCACCAGATTTAGGTGACATAAGTCCACACATAACCTCAATATCTTGTCTACCTTCTTGGAAAACAAATCCAGGGTCACCCCGGGTGAAACACTTGGTCTCACGAAGCACTTATTTTTCATGTCCTCTAGTTGTACCATCAACTCACAAACCTCTACAAGAGGCATCTAATATGAAATTGTGGATATCAGTGTTTTCCAGGGGTACATGTCAATGTAGAAGTCTACCTACATATTGGGAGGTAACTCTGGGACATCCTCGGGAAGGACATCCCCATACTCCTCCACAACATTTAGAAACTGATGTCCCCTATCATCTAATACACCAAGGGCGATACTAGCCAATAGAAGAGTAATCAGATTCACCCTCCTATGTGTAAGTTCATACTATGTTTCATATGTTTTCTTTTCACCAAAAAAAATTATAACCCAGTCCCATCACCTTCGACACATTGCACTCTATGCCTAAAACAGTCAATATAATCTTAGACTCTAGATTAACAGTCTTTACCGAGAATGAAATCATAAGGCCTTGATGCCACTAACAAGAGATACCAACCAAATAAATCACCTCAAAGAATAATGTCACACTCTCATCACTAGTGTGTAATCATCAAATACCCTCTCATAAGAGTCTCTAAGCGTAAGAGGCAAGCCAAAGGTTCAACCGAAATCATAGAGTCTTGAACAAGGGTTGTGGAAAGAAAATAATGAATTGAACCTATATATATCAAAACTATAGCTAATGTGGAGAAACATAGATCATTCATGTAATCATATCTAGATAAATGGGGTCATACGTCTCCATTGATTTCAACTATCCTTGTCTCTATACACAAGCTACCTAATCCAATGGTTGACCACCTGGAGGTGGTGGTGGTAATACGTTGAACCTTCACCCACCTTCTGCTTACCTACATGTTCCTATGCCATATTCTCCACCCTTCAGACCAAATGGCTCATTCATCCTTCTATGCCTCAGTGGTCCTACGACCATCTACGAATCTTTTTTACAATGGGTCAGGCAATTTCGTGCTAGATGCCACTGACACCACATGAGTAACACAACTTTACCTTCAGCTGACCTGCTCTGCCGTTGGATCCCCGCACCACTGATCCTGTGTCCTAGGGGTTTTCCTTGGAGTTATTGATCTATTTGGGTCCCTATAACTACTTCCAGCTACCTACCGCCATGGAATCATCTACTGAGTTCCTACTAGTAGCTTGCACTACTAGCATCTTCACCTCCTGAAATATCTACACTAGAGGAGCTCTCTCTTGTACCCCATCATATGTAGGAATTCAAAGAGATATGAATGATTCCATGATCTCCTAGAATAATACCTTCTCAAAGTTCTGAGACCTGAATAACGGGTCTTGTACCATATTTTTGGAGTAGTGAGAAAGATCAGTAAACCCCGCTAAGTACTCCTCTACAGTCTGACTTCCCTGTTGTAGATGCAGGAGCTCTTGTATGTGCACCGAGCATAACATAGCTGGGAAGAAATCCTCTTTGAAGATTCACTAAAAGCATACCCAAGGGATAATAGCCTCATTATATTTCTAGGTCAATAAGCTCCACCATCACCCCGTTGATCCTTGAACCCGACTTGTAGCCAAGTCCACCATCTGGTAGAATTTTGGCCTTGTAAATAAGAAGACATGAGTAAATACCTCCAGCGAATTCCCATATACCTGAGTTCTAGCTCACCCATAAACTTGGTAGGTCGAAGCCTCTGGAACTAATGCAACACACTCAGTCTACATGAATCCTCACCTAGTTTCACTGGTAGTAACAACTACTCGATGAACGACTCAAAAATCGGAAAAACACATAGTGGTTCCAAATCTGGAACATTCCCTTATACTGACGCCTCATTGCAAGGCAGATCATCCTCATGATCATGAAAAGAAAATATTTGATGGTTGTCTACATGGAGGCATCCTAAAACAGATCATGATGGTCCATAGTTAATAGAGTATACCTACTGAGCTGACTTGTGAAGGACATGATAAAACCCAAATCTAATATGACGCATGCACCAGTAATTTTCCTTACAACTAGTGTTTTAATGTACATCGTGAAAAAGCAGGTGTCCAGAGTTTTGTTGTATGGACACGTCATCCACCGCCACACCAAAACATGGTTCCCTATAATGAAATCCGAACTTGAAGAACATAACATTGTTTCCCCAATCCAACCTCAAAAACTCACAGTCCTCAAGTAGAACTGGCCATTCTGGTACCACTATGTCACGAACCATCCCAGAGGGGCCAATACCGTGACTCTCCTAGTCCACATATGATATTCAAGGGGTTGGCTACTTCCATCGAGTAAGAGTATCGCATAATTAAAGGCTTTTATATAAGTACTTGTATGAACACACACACACACACACACATCTCCTTGCCAAAATGATGGAGTGGCCCGACTCCCTTAACTACCCCGGACTTCAGGGCGGTTTGTGCACCATACGCAGTTCACCCGGACTGCTTGCCTCCGCCCCGCTTGTGTTGTTTCAGTGTTGTGCCACATTCCACATGGCCAACCTGCCGCACTACTAGCCCCATGGGCTTGCCTCCATGGTTTCCTCTCATGTGACACTGATATGTGTCCCCCAGTCGATGTCATTGTTTCCTCTCCTGGAATGTGCTTTCCGACCATGCCAGCTCTGACGCGGCCTCCCACCTATCATTCTATCATTCTACTGACCACCCCAGAAGTGGCCTCGACCTCATGCTCTTCTTGGATCGACCTTTATATGTATCTTCTGATCACCACCATCAGTCCCACCACCGGTGGGCCGCTGTCTAGACCTCTTGCTGCACCTAGAGCGAAAAGCATCATGACTTCACCATCATGCCTCCTCAATGTCGTGTGGGTGTCAGATCATTGGTCTAATATTTTTGCACCACAAAATAAAGGTTTAACTTTCAACCTCTCATATGGTCATGAATAACATGAGGAATGTGAAAAAAGGGGTAAAAAGAGAAGCACAGAAGCACCCAATGGATGAATCTTGGCCTTTGTTCATGTTGGCCTCAATTTGTCATTGTTAGAAGAATCAAAAAGAATTAAGCAATCACAGAGATATAACCCCCATTTAATTCCCTTAATATAACTCTTACCCCACAAGTGGTCGAACTCCAGATCAATTTTTTTGGGTTGGTCAGCATTCTGAATAAAATTTATGAACACAGAACGAATCACAAAGAAACAATAACCTACCTGAGGTATGGATCGGTTTTTTGATTATGTCTAAATCATTGCCATTATTGTTCATTGATATTTCGATATTTGATCCATGTTTAGATATCTGATTTCTCTTCACCATTGAGAGAACGTCTTTCTTCTTGTCTCAGGGGAATTCTTGGGATATGGTGATAACCCATAATTCCTAAAAAATAAAATATAAATAAAATATTATTGGCATCAAAATAAAATATTTTTTATAATATTTTGTTATGAATACGTCTAAAAACAACATTCCAAAGTTGACCAGCACTGGCCAAAGTTAGTCATCACCTAGGGTAAACTCACTCTTCTAAACACAACGGTGCCCTCAGATTTCAAATATGGATGACTATTTACAAGTTATTCAATTTGTAATGAAACATCAGCTCCGTGTCTTATTAAAAAATAAACAATTTCATTTATATGTCAAGGGAACACTAGAACTCATAATCACATTCTGTCTTAGCACACATTGTTTGAATTTTCCCAACTAATTTATAAAAATAGAACCGAATTTTTTTTTAGTCATTACAAATTAATCCATTATTATGTTCAAATAACATTTTAATATCTATATTTTCTTTGTTTTCAAGTTATAGAACCAATATATATACAAAAAATTAAATAAAATGATACTTTTTTGTGATGGTCGAAAAAACCTACAAAATTAAGTAATCATTTCTTTCATTAATATTTTTATCAAATGAATCATCCTATTATCAGAAAACCAAATGATATATTGGAACTTTTAGAATTATGTAACGATATTAGAAACATTTCATTCCACATTTTATGTTTTTTATTACATTTTAAGAGAACTTCCATAATTATTTTCAAAGGAACCGACCTCAAAACCATGAAATGAATGGTCCTTGGACAACTAAATTAAACATTGTAACTCCTAGAAATGGCCACAAATCAAATTAATAAAATTATAATATTTCAATTAAATGTATTATAGGTTATGAATTATTTAATTAATGGATATAATTTTATTATCCAATACAATAAGTTGATGTGCCAAACACATTCATACATAAGCTAATGGATCTCTATAAACCTCCAAATTAACTTCGGGTAGCAATTTATATCTCCTTAAACCAATGTATTCATCCATTATTCTTATATAAATTAGGTAAATTTTTTGAATATGTTCCAAAATTATATATACAGATCCATTAATCCTTCTTCTATGGGGAAATACATATTTTATAAGGTTTTATACTAAATTCCTCTTGATAAGCAAGCCTAATTAAAAGAAACATTCTAATTTCCTACCCATTATCAACTAAACTCTATATTATATTTTAATACAATATTATTTTCATTAAATAACTCATTTCATTATGAAAAACTACCCTATATTGTTTCTTGTTTTTTACAAATAATTATTTTTTTTCTTTTTTAAAGGCTCTATAATAGTTCTCTTTAAACTGAACTAAAGTGGATTACTTATATTGTTTATTAAACCCTATTTTAGCGTGTTTCCACTTTATTTAGAAATAATTTATAAAGATCTATTCCTATATATCATTATGAATTTTCAAGTATAACCTAAATCCTTTTTTTTCTAGTACAACATTACGAAATAATCATTGATTATGCTATATGACATGGTTATGATACCCATTTCTTTCCATGGATAACCCCTACATTTGATACTTTATGTGGAAAAATTATGCATGAAAATATTATCATGGTTGAAACCATATTCAAATAAAATGAATTGGGTAATTTTTAGTCTGATTATAAATCGTGTATGAGATTAGGGAGTAAATCTAATTCATTATGAGACTTTGTCCACTATGTGATATAGTTCTGGAAGTCAGCCTTGACTCATGTTTTTGTTTTGTTTAATTTTTCTACCACATTCTTATGTTGTCATTATAAATTGAACCCATTCCATGTTTTTTATGATTACAAATTTTTACTCTTGTTCCATGCCTTTTTAGGTAATCAATTTATGACTTACAACTCATGTGTAATGATTTATTCATATGCTTATTACCATAATAGCATTTTTAGATAATACTTTTGTCTTTGTATTCAACATGTTATCCTATGAAGATGTAGGAGATAAGTGAATGATATAATATCATAATAGATTATTAATAAATGAATGTTTTATGTTTTTAATTTTTCTGTACCTAGTCTAACAGAGACACTTGACTTTACGATCCTTAGCTTGTGTTTGGTAGCTAGTTATGGTTAAAATAATTAAATCTCATGTGTAAAAGGATATGGAAGATATATTTGATATTAGATAATGTTCTAGTTACCTTTTTAGATTAGGGATATAAAACTGCAGTATGAACCGAAGGGAAAAATCGATCACCATGGATAACCTAGATTAAAACATAGGGAATCACATGTTAGGATATACTTTTCATTTATAAGCTTATCCTTATATTTTTAAATCTAACCTTTTATATTATTATTAACTATGTATTAAATACCCTTAATTTTATTTTATTTTTATTTGATAGTGTCAGTAAATAGAAGAACATTTTTCAAAAATAAATGTGATAGAAATGTGATGATTTCCCTAATGAAATTACAAATATGATAGGAATAGGAGCTCTGAACTACATGACAATATTTGATTAACTAGCTCATTTTATGAATAATAATATGAATCATTTTAAATTCCCTCCTTCTACTTGGAAAGATAATGTTGCGGTCTAATCATTTTTGTGACAAAGGGCTCAAATATTTAATGGATCTTTTGATCCCCTTATCAATGAAAAATGTATTGATTCAATTAAGATGATGTTACCTATCCTCCAATGCTCAGAAGAAGATAATGTTGTGCAAGAGGCCTAATTATTAGATGGGGAAGCTAATCAATGATGAAAAATAATCAAGAACACAATTTCAAAGGAGGAAATTGATTCGAAGAAATCTAAAGAATTCATGAAAATATTTTTCAATATATATTTTCCATGATATCCCTATCATAATTTGTAAAGTGAGTTTCTCGATCTATTGAAAAAGGAAGATGAGTATATCAAGTAATATAAGGAACTATTTAAAAACAATTTTATGATTAAACTCTAGCTTTGTCAGGAACACTGAAATCAATGTAAATCGCTTCTTTAGGGGACTAAAGACTAGTCTATGAAAAGCATTGGCGATTTGGGACTTTTATAGAACTAAGGAGATTGTCCTTTGTTTTCTAAAGGTTGAAATGGATATTGGAGTCTCTCATTGTTCTAATGGGAACTTATAAAAATAGTGTAAAATAGAGTTTAATATAGGAGGATCAACAGATAAATCATGTGTTAGAAAGAAAACCCAACATCCCTCATGACAAAAGTTGGGGAAGAAACATCAAGGGAACTATCTAAAGGGAACCATGATATGCTTCAAATGTGAAAAAGAGGGTAATTAAGATTATTATTGATGAGGGATATGAAGAGGCCCACAAATATAGATGAATGGAGGATGGTTAATATCAAAACTTTGTCTCAATTGATGTGTTTCAATTGTAGGGAACATGGAAACTATGATATCCATTAGCCTAATCCAAGTGTTGTAAGAGGCAACCAAGATGAAAAACCCCTAAAGAAGAAAGGAATGTAATGTGATATCCCAAATGCTAAGTTGGATCCTGAAAATGATGTTGTATAAGGTACACTAGTAATTCATTCAAGAATATAGAACATAATATTTTATTATCATTATATGCATTCATTCATATAATTCTTGTTTAGTATAACTATTAAAACATCACCTCCAAATATGGAGGTTGAGTTATCTGTGGGAACACCAAATGGGAAAAATTATTTCATCCAAAATATATAACTCTTCCTTAGTTAATGTTTGCGAACTAAAACTCCCAAAAAATATATTCATACTTCTCTACGTTGAGTTTGATTCTATACTGGGAATGGATGGAAAATATTTATAAAAAGTCAACATTAACTGTCGTGAAAGGGGGGATCAGTCTTCACTTATTGAGGAATCCTAAAATTCATTGCATGTGAAAGGATGAGGTTGATTCTCCTTCATAATTATGATCACAAATTTTTATATTACTTTACTTATGAAAAATCTTATCAAGAATAAATTATTTGATAAAAAGGTATATTTAATGCTTGAAGACTTTCCATTTGTTCGTGATTACATTGATGTGTACCCAGAATAATTTTCTAGTCGTTCTGCTGACCAAGTGTTCGAGTTCTCAATTTAACTTATTCCAAAAAATATGACGATCTCAAAGACTCCTTATAGAATTTCCACCATTGAGCTGGAGTAACTAATGACGAAGTTAATAGAGAATCAGGAAAAGGGTTTTATACACATAAGTGCTACACCCTAGGGTGTATCAGTCCACTTCATCATAAATAAGTATCAAACAATGTGTCTCTGCCTTGATTAACATGAGATTGAAAATATAATGATAAATAAAAATCAACCCATTCCATTGATAAATGAGTTATATAATCAACTATGTGGAGCCATGTATTTATCTAATGTTAGTATACATCCATTATATCCCTAATTAAAGATGAAGAAGGAAGATATTACCAAGACATCCTTTAAAACATGGTATAGACATTATGAATTCATAGTTATTCCCTTCAAAATAATTACTTCTATAACAATTTGTATGGATTAAAAGAATAGAGTCCTTAGATATTACCTTGAAAATTTTTTTGTAGTCTTTATAGATGATATTCTGATAGTCTCTAAGAGAAAGGAATAATATGAGGAGAATTTGAATATTGGGTTAATGATTTTTTGAATAGAGAAACTATATTTAATGGATAATACATGTGTTTTTTGGATGGAGGATGTATCATTCTTGGGGTATGTAATCACCAATAAAGGTATATTTGTATACCCCTTAAAAAAATAAAATTCTTAAGTGGAATAGGCAAAATGTATGATAGAGATCCACAGTTCCTTGGTCTAAGAGAGTATTACTGAAGCTTTTTGAGGAACTTATTTAGATTTTCAAACCCCATAACCATGATAACTCAGAAAGGAGTAATGTTTGTTTGTACCAGTGAATGTGAAGACCACTTCAAATAAATGAAAAGGAGGCTTATCACTACACCAGTACTTACACTTCTATCATGTGAAGAACTCTTTATGCTTTATAGTAATTATTTAAAGCAGTGATAAGTATTGGTAATGATTTAAAATGATAAAGTGATATCTTATTCTTCAAGGAAGTTAAAATTTCAGGAGAAAAACTATCTCACAAATGATATAAAGTTTATACCCATGATCTTCTCAATGAAAATCTAGCACCAATATCTCTCTAGGGAGAAGTTTTGAGATATATGAAAATCATAAGAGCCTCAAATATATATTCCTGAAGAAGGAAATTAACATCCACTAGTGAATATTGTTTGAGCTAATCTGTGATTATGACTAATCAATCCACTATCCTCATGGTAATAAATATAATGTGGTAGATAATCTAAATAGGAAAAACCCTAAAACAATATCAATGATGAGTGTTGAAAAGGATCCAATCTTATTAGAATTTTTTCACATCATCATTATTTTCAAAAATTACTTATAATTAATACATTATAGAGAAAATAATGTATGATAAAATAAATGATGTGGAAATTTAGAAAAAGGAGGAACTTAAAAGAAATGGGAAATCCCCAGAGTTAAAAATTGATGTGAAAGGAGTCGCTATATTTTGGTCACAACTAAGTGTACCATCCAATCAATAGATAAATAAAGATCTTCTAAATGACACACATAGCTCGACCTTATCCATACACCCAAGGAGTATGAAGATGTATTGAGATATTAGATTTCACTATTGGTGGGATAATATGATAAAGGAGATCAATAAATATACATCAAAGTTCCTATTTTATTAGAAATTTAAGGATGAAAGAAAAAAGTATAAGGGGATGGTGCAACCATTACTCATACTGACATGGAAATGAGAAGAAAAAAAACATGGTCTTTTTTATCAAACATCTGAACAAATATAGATGAAATAATGCAATAAGGGTTATTGTGGATCATCTTACAAAGAAAAATCACTTTACAAAAATTTTATAGGAATTATTACTTGATAATATTATACATTTTTACATAGTATAATTTTTAATTATACATGGAGTTCCATTGTTGATTATAAGTGATCAATATCCAAGATATACCTCTATGTTCTAAAAAAACACCAAAATTATCTAAACACTGAGTTGGGTATGGAAATGTATTATCATCCCCAAACTAATGGACAATTTAATGGATTATTCAGAGACATGATGACATTATGAGATCATGCTCAATAGGCCTTAATGGGGGATAGTAACAACATCTACCAACAATTAATATCTATTACAAAAAATAATATCCACTAAATAATCCAAATGGATCAATATTATGCTCTTTATTGGAAAAGATACTTAATTTCATCATGATGGGATGAAGTTAGTGAAAAATATTTTTTCAGACCAGAAATGCTCAAAGAAATGGTAGGAATGGTGAAATCCATTCAATAACAGATAAAGGAAGCTAAAATTTGATATAATATCTATGTTGATAATCATATATGAGAAATTGAGTATGAATTTGGTTACATTGTAACCCTCCAAATATCTCTATGGAAGGGATTTGTTAGATTTTGGAAGAAGGGAACGCTATGTCTCTTGTATATCATCCCCTTTGAGATTATAGATCACGTCATACTTGTGCCATTTTTAATATCACTTCCACTAGTCATGTCTCATGTACAAGATGCATTCCATATATACCCATTGAAACATTACACACTAGATACCTCACAAGTACTGAATTCAGATGTGGTGAATCAAGAAAATGATATCTCTTATGAAAAACACCTAGTGAAGATCTTAGACTGTAGAGATAAAGATATACATAAAATAAAGGCAACTCACGTGGTCAATGAAATATGTATGAACCATATAAATGAAGAGTCAATATGGGAATTAGGGGAATAAAATAAGTAAAATTACCCTCATATGTTTTCACTATAGTATGTAAAATGAAATTTTGAGAGTGAAATTTCATAAAAGGGGAAGAATTTAGGTAACGACCAAAAATTTTAGTAATGAAAATTCCCCTTGATCCAATTAAATGTGTAATTCGCTAAAATGGTTATATAAAATCTACACTTGGTTTTATTTTTTTTGGTTTTCAAAATACTATTAATAATTGTTACCTTTTCTAATATAGTATTTGAGTAGTGTTCAATTTATTTATATAAATATAGGTCTTTAACAAGTCCAATTTACATAGAAAAAGGAATCAATTGTGTCATCCAGTAGAATAGCTCTTTACGAAGACCATTTTTCAAAGCTCATAAAGGAGGTGGCATCACTAGGTTTCACTCTTGACCATGCATAAGCCTATCTTCGACACAGTATGCTCGAATGGAACTGCCTACAGGAGAAGTGGAATTTTATAGAGATTGCCAAATGAGAGATGTTATCCAAGCCACCCCAAGAGTCTATCACCGTCACAAATCATACCCTTAGGTCATATGTGGGAGTTATAAGGGGTTGTGTAACAGTACCTTAGTACTATAATTATGTGAATTATTTTTTTATATAATAATGAATATACATTCTTTTTATTATTGTTACTTTGTAAATAGTTTATAAAGCATAAATAGTATTTTTAGTTAATATTAAATTAAGAAATATATTTTGATTAATTAATCTATTTTTTAATTAAATAATATTTTAATAAATTAATATTACTAAATCAATTTTTATTAAATATAAATGATCGTATAATTTTTATGAATATGATTGTAATTTTTATTATGGTTTGAAAGTATTCTTTTTCAAAACCCTTGAATTTTCACTAAATGGTGGTTTTTATTTTAAAAGTAAAAATTCACATATTAGGGAAAAAAATTATCTAAAATGAATTTTAAATTTCTAATCATGACATCTAAATTATCCCATGGTGAATTTTTCATAATTTTTTGAGACAATTGAATTTTTGGTTAAAAATTAAATAACATTTAAATATATAATGTGTCTAATAACATCATACTGACATAATAGTGATTTAATAAAATACTATAAATGGTTTTTTCTGTAAATATATATTTTACCCTTTAAATTATGTGATTTTAGATTTGTTTGATTAATTTTATGAAGTCTTACTAGACCCTCTGTGGTTTATAATATATTTTCACCTTTTAAAATGATTTCATTGAGAGTGAGACTCTCCTCCACATAAAAAACCTAATTTTTTTTCATTATCTTTATAAAATATTGTTTTCCAATCCCTATGGACAAAACCATGGGAAAACCCCACTAGTTGGTTTGTGGTTTTGATTATTTTATTATGTAGTGTCCAAAACCTAAATAATAATGAATTCCCTCTCTTTTCCTATATAAACCCCCCCATATCAAACTTATCATCTCTAAAAACCATTGCATAACATCCAAACTCTTCTCCCCTTTCTCTAGTATCTTCCCAAGGCACATAAAGTCCCATATAATCCTCTCTCAATCCCCTCCCAAGCCTTTTGAATCACACATCCAAGTAAGGGATTTCATCTTTTCTCATTTTTTTCTAAATTTCATTATATTATTATACCCTTTTGTTTTAAATTAAAAATTTTAGGGTATAATTTACCACATCCCCCATACTTCCCCCATATTTTTGAATTATTAAAGACCTCTTTCCCTCTCATTAATGCCTCTCATGCACACCTATTACCATGCTGAAATTCTGTAAGAAATTTATCACTTCTGATTTACATTCATGAAATCCTTTTATATTGTGAATCTAAATAACATTAAATATGTACATGTATATATATGACCATATACTATCCATTTCATGTACTTATTATTATATACACCTTTCCCTCTCATCAAAATTTTTTATGAATTCTTAGGTCACGTCGTTATGCTACCGAAATTGCACTGCGACTTTCCAAGCCAAAGTCATTATGTAGTGAATACCATGCCCATTTCCATATCAAGGGTATTCACTTTTATAAACATTCACAAATTGTTTATATAGTTTCATGTATTAATTCCACATTCCTTTGTTGTGGAATAATTGTTGATGTTTAATGAATCAATGTTTTTTTATCTTTGTGGCACACTTATGCATGAAATGAATTGATTAAGAATAGTGTGCCCTAATAGCAAATTAATGCATTGGGTAAATTTTTGTATCATGATACTTCATGTGAAATGGTGTTTTACTCATGATAATTTAAGTTCAATGAGAGTATACTCATTCTCCATGTGCAATGACCTTGGATCATGCTAATATCATGTTAAATGTTTCTTCCACATTTCCATGTTATGATAATCATGCTATATCATGCCTTTATGTTCATGTTTCTATTTCGATCCATTGATATTCCTATTTCTTAACATGTACTATATTATCCATGTTATACCTTGTTTACTCCCATACTGAACAATACATCTCACGCATTTTATGCATGTCCTCCGGATATCCCATGAAATGATAAGTACAAAGGAATGTGTGTGGTCATGTTAATGATGTTTTCAATAAAGATGTCTATTTCTTGTTTTAAGTTGTTATGTAATGTTCCTAAAAACCAAAGATACTAGACCTCTCGATCTTACATGTTGTATCAAGTGTATATTTTATGTAATAAATTATGTTTATGTATCAAATAAAGAGTAGGGATGTTATAGTTGGAATCATAGGATAGGTTTAGTTATTTTTTGGATTAGGATTAGAAAACCATAGTGAAATTCTTAGGGATAAGACTGAGTGTGAAAACAACTTCCCTAATTTTTGGTGAGTATTGAGTAATTGGTTTATCAAGAAAAAACATCCATTTCTGGATATGAGTAGGTATAGGCGGCTCTATTTCTGATGTATGTAGGGGTAGTACCAGAAAACACCAATTTGAGATAGACTAAAACTTGAACATGTGCCAAACAATAGGCCTTACTACACTCTTGGTTACGAATCCCCCAGGAGATATGCTTTTTTAAATTAATTATCTTAGTATGAACCATTATAAAGGGAATAAAAATTATGCTAAGGATATGTGCTGGGAAATAGATCATGGATAACAGATATTAAAGATTATAAATTCATAAGTTAAGGAAATAAATGAAATTTATATGTTATCCCTTTTTTTACATTGGATTACCCTTTATGTGTTACCCCTAACTTTACTATTATTCCAGCCAATGGTCGATAATAGGAGAACTCGAGCTAACAACCGACATGAAGATCAATGTGATGACTATTATAATGAGATTCCCTGTACGATGGGAGTGGGAATCATAAACTATGTCATGATACTCTCTCATGTAACTCATTTTTTGAATAGAAACATGGTTCAAGAGGAATGTTCAACCCCCCCCCCCCCCCCCCCCGTAATAAGAAACAAGCTGAAATTGAGATCTTTATGAGACAACAGCCTCATACATTTAATGGATCATCTAATCCCTCAATTTATGAACAAATGGATCAACTCCATTAAGATGATCTTCTTTGTCCTTCAATGATCTGAACAAGATTAGGTACTTTTGGCTGCTTATCGGTTGGAGGGTGAAGCTTATAAATGGTGTAAATTGATAAAAAATACAAAGACTGAGGAGTAGATCTAGCTGTTGGAATAGAATGGTTTCCAGAAAAGGATTTTCGATAAATATTTTCCTCACACCCTCCTACTAAATATAGAAAGGAACATCCTTTCTATTAAGAAAACAAATGACGAATCCATCCAAGCGTACGAGGAAAACATAAAAAGGCTTGCACAATATGCCTATGACCTTTTCATTACTCCCAAATGCAAGATTTACTACGTATTTGGTTGTCTAAAACCTAGCCTATGGAAAGCCCTTGGGATATTTGACATCGAGATCTATGAGAAACTTTTAGGATGTTCCCACAAGGTTGAAATAAATATCGGCGAAACTCAGGGGTATCATGGGGATAAGGAATGTAAGGTGGACTTTAATTTTGGCAGTCTGATGGATAAATCCAATGGTGCTAAGAAACTCCAACACCCCACATTCCAATGGTGGGGATAGAAGCTCTCCAAAAATTGCCGGATGGGGATGAGGAAATTATTTAGGGGTGGAAGAGAAGGGCATATGGACATTAACTACAGATAAGAAAAACATAGGGCTGCGATAGAGGAGAGTAATGCTCAATTTGACCCTCAATTAAATGTGAATTTCTTCAACTACAAATAACCAATGAGCTTTGAAAACCATTCTTCTAAACCAATGTTTTTTATGGAAACTAACAACCTCTAAGGTATCATGGGAGAAATTTTTCCATCACTACCACCGATGTGAACCCCAATAAAAATGTGGCGACAAGTATGCTAGTTATTCATTCAAGAATAGCAAACATTATTTTTTATTCGGGTTTTACACATTATTTTATATCCCTAAATTTTAGTAGAATAATCCCAAAATTACTAAAAATCATGAGAGTAACTATTTTAGTGAGAATGGAAAAGGGGGAAATCATTATATCCTATGAATATAACTCCTCCCCTATCATAATTAGTGGATTGAATATCCTGGAAAACCACTTCGTAATCCCTATTGTGGAATTTAATGCAATTATTGGCATGGATGGTCTTTCCTTATATAGATCCAACATTTGTTTCCCTGAGAGGGAAATCACCCTCCATATAGAGAATTAACCTCCGATTCTGTACAAGTGTTAGAAAAAAATGAATCTTTTATAGCACCATCATCTCAAGCATGGATATTACTGCCCTATGAGCACACTTATTTTCCATAGATTATTGATTCTAAGGAAGAAACCATCCATGAAGACGTTCCTATAGTGATCCTGGTCTTCCTCCTAGAAGATATGTTGAATTTTCAATTGATCTTATACAAGGGGTGTTTCCATATCCAAGACTCCATATAGAATGTATGTTCTAGAGAATAAGGAGTTAAGGAAACAAAAACATGAGAATATGGATAAATGGTTTATATGACCATGTTCATCACCATGGGGTGCACCATGTCTCTTCAACCAGAAGAAGGATGGGTCAATGATCCACTGCATTGAATATCATGAGATAAAAAATATGATAAGGAACTAGAATCCTCTGCCATGAATCGATGACTTGATTAATCAGATACATGCAGCAAAATACTTCTCCAAGGAGGATATGAGGTCGAGATATTACCAGGTAAGGGTAAAGAATGTGGATATCCCCAATAATACATTTCATACAAGGTACGGGCACTATGAATTCATAGTAATACCTTTAGGAATCACTAATGCTCTGCAAATCATCAATGACATTAGGAATATAGTTTTTAGAGATTATCTCAAAAAATTTGTGGTAGTCATTATAGATAATATTATAATATACTCCAAAACCAAGGAGGATCATGAGCAGTATCTAAGCACTGTACTAGAGACCTTGCGAATGAATAAGCTATATGGAAACTATATCATGTGTAAGTTTTAGTTGATTAAATTATCATTCATAGGTCATACCATCATAAGTAATGGGACATCAGTGGATACATCCATGATAGAGGCAATTGATAGACGGCCAAGGCCAACATTAGGGATGGATATCCATAGCTTTCTAGGGTTAGATGGATATTATCTCTAATTTGTGAGAAAGTTCTCACAATTATCAAACCCTCTTACCAAGATAACTCATAAGGGAGTAATGTTTTCATGAAGTGATGAATACCAAGATAGATTTATGCAGTTTAAGCGGAGGCTTATCACTACAACTATACTCACACTACCCACAAGTGGAGACTGTTTTGTGGTATTTATTGATTCTTCAAAGGAGGGAACAGGCTATGTGTTGATGAAAAATAAAAAATTCTTTGCCTATGCTTCCAATAAATTGAATGTTCATGTGAAAAACTATCCAACACATAATCTAGTGTTGACTATAATAATATTTGATTTAATAATTTTCCGACATTACCTATTTGGGGAGAAGTGTGAAATATACATGATCACAAATGCCTCAAATATATTTTCACATAGAATGGTTTGAATATACACTAACGAAGATGACTATAGTTGATAAAAGACCATGACTTCTCGATCAATTACCACCCTAGGAATGTGAAAATGGTGGCAGATGCTTTAAGTATAAAGGACCCATCAATTCTATCATTGATGAGAATTAGAAATAATCCAATGTTCTTAGATTTGTTGAATATGGACATGGGAATCATAAAGAAGGGAACATAATCAATCCTTCCACAAATGGTTGTTAAACCCTCTATTTTGGAATGGTTAAATAATGCTAAAAAGGAATATATGGGAATTAAGACAAATTTGGAAACTATTAGAAAACGGATAACTTAGAGTTAAATGTTAATGAAAAAGGAATTTTGATATTTGGGACAAGACTACGGGTTCCATCATATCTTGAGTTAAAGAAATAACTTTTTGATGATGCAGATATTTCAAATTTCTCCATTCACCCACAAAACACAAAGATGAATCGAGATCTCTGAGAGCATTATTGGTCGAATAACATGAAGAAGTAAATCAATATGTATTCATCAATGTTCCTGGTATGTCACCAGGTGATGGCTGAGTAGAAAAAGTATAAGGGGAGGAAGAAACCATTACCCATACCAACATGGAAATGGGAGAACATCGCCATGTAAATTGTCATTATACATCCATTGACATCCAAAGGAAACAATGTTATCTAGGTTGTTGTGGATTGTCTTATAATTATTGCAAAATTCATTACAATTTTGGATGATTTTTCATTAGATCAACTTGCATGGATATACATCCTATAAGTTGTAAGGATTCATGGATTACCACTATCAATTGTATCTATTAAAGATCCAAGATTTACCTCTATGGTTTGGAAGAGTTATTAACATTATCAAAATACTAATCTTAACTTTAGTACAAATTATTATCCACAAACTGATGGCCAATTTGAGCGGACTATCCAAACCATTGAGTACATGTAGAGAGCTTGCTCAATGGACATCAAAGGAGGATGCAATCAACATCTTCATCTGGTTGAGTTCTCTTACAATAAAATTTTCCACTCTATCATACAAATGGATCCTTATGAAGCTATGTATGGGAAGAGATGTAGAAAAACGGAATGTTGAGATGAATTTGGGGAGAGAAAGCTCCCAGGTTCAGAAATGGTCAAAGAAATGATGGGGAAGGTTATGACCATCCCGCAACACATTAAAGCTACTCAGAGTCAAAAAAAGAGATATGATAATAATCGTCGACGAGACCTAGATTTTGATGTCAGAGACATGATATTCATCATCATATCACCGTGGAAGAGAGTTAATAGATTGGGGATGAAGGGAATTATTAGTCCAATGTACATTGGCCCTTATAAGATCCTTGATCACATTGGATTAGTGACTTATCAACTAACACTTCCATTGAACCTATCTTAAGTACATTATATATTCCATGTATCACTCTTGAAGAAGTACATACCTAGCCCATTGCATGTTCTCAATCTAGAGGTGGTACAATTAGAGAATGACCTCTCCTATAAATAGAATCTAGTGAAGATATTAGATCGTATGAACAAATTTCTATGAAATAAGACAATACCCATCTTCAAGGTGTTGTGGAGAAACCACAAGTTTGAAGCGGCAACGTTGGAATCAGAGGAAGTGATGAAGCAGAGTTACCAGCATCTATTTTAGTGTGGGAAAAATAAATTTTGAGGCCAAAATTTCTTAACGGGGTATGATTGTAATGACCCAACTTTTTTTATGAAAATTCCTCCTGCTTTAATTGAATGTCTTTTGATTTAAAATTGTTATATAAAATATGAACTACCTTGGTTTTATGCTTTTCGATTTCAAAATACAATTAAAAATGTAACCACTATTAATATAGATACTGAAGAGTGGTCAATTGATTAGTATATATATTGAGCTTTAAAAAATCCAATTTACATAGAGAAAGGAAATGATTGTCACATCTAGTAGAATTAATCCATAAGAAGCCCATTTTTTAGAGCTCAGAAAGGAGGTGGAATAACTGGGATTCACTATGAACTAAGCCCAACCTGAGCTTCAACACGTTAAGCTCGAACATAACTGCTTATGGGAGAAGTGAAATTTGATAGGGATTTGCACCTAAGCAATGTTATCCGAGGAACCCCATGACTCTATCACCATTTCCCCCATACCATTAGGTCATATAAGGGTGTTATAAGGGGTTATGTAACAATACACTTGCACTATGATTACGTGCATTATTTTTTATAGTATAAATAATATACATACTTTTTATTATTGTTACTTTGTAAATAGTTTTAAAGCACAAATAATATTTTAAGTTAATATTAAGTAGAAAAATCCATTTTTGATGAATTAGTGGATTTTTGGATTATATTATATTCAAATAAAATTTTATTAATAAATTTCATTTTATTATATATAAATGATCATATATTTTTTATGAATACAATTGTAATTTTTATTAGGGTTTGAAATCCATTTTTTTTTCAAAACCCATGTATTTTTTTATTAATATCAGTTTTTATATAAAACGTAAAAATTAAAATATTTATAAAATTATTAAATAAAATGAATATTATTTTTTTCATGATGTTTAAATAATCCAATGGTGAATTTTCTATAATTTTCTGAGATAGACAAATTTTTGGTTAAAAACTAAATACCATTTAAATATATGATTTGTTTAACGACATCATAATAACCCAATAGTGATGTAATAAAATAAAATAAATTTATTTTTCAGAAAATATATCTTTTAACCTTAAAATAATGAGATTTTATATTTGTTTGATAAATTTTATAATGTTTTATTAGACCCTCTAAGGCTTATAAAATATTTTAAACTTTTAAAATGGTTTTATTGAGAGTGTGACTCTCCTCCACATAAGAAAGCCTAATTTATTTATTATGATCAGACATTGACATTAATAAATAATTTTTTCAACTCCCCTTTTGAAAAAACCATGGGAAAAATCATGGGCTGGATTGGGTTTTTGATTAGTTTAATGTGTATCATCCAAAACCTATATAATAAATAATTCCATCACTTTTCTTGTATAAACCCACCCATGCTCCCACTTCTCTTCTCTCAAAACCCTTTGAGAACGTCCCTAATAAGATCACATATCACTAGTATCCTACCAAGGCTCCCAAATCCCCAAATAAGCCTCTCTTTATCACCTTCCATGCCTTTGGGATCAGACTTCCAAGTAAGGGATTTCTTCCCTTCTAATTTTTTCCAAATTTCTTTATATTTTAAAAAACATCAGTTTTCAATTAAAATGTTGGGTGTATGATTTCACTTTCCAAACATAATTCCCTCATTGTGTTTTAATGATGACTTAACTCTTTCTCTCTCATTAATTCCTCTCATGCACACCCATTACCATGCCGAAATTCTGTCAGGAATTTCTCTCTTCTCATTTACATAGAAACAATCCTTTTATATTATGAATCTAAATTCCATTACATAAATCGGGACTATATCAATATGACTACCTTACTATAAATTTTATGTATATATTATGAGATATACATTTCTCACTCATCAACCATTTTTATGAATTCTTATGTCACACAGTTATTGTAAAGACCCGCAAATTTCAAGGAAATTTTTTTCTTAATTTTCTTTGGAATTTTACAAGAGCGCAGCTTCAGACGGCACCTGATTCCGAGGCCCGGTGTGCCCGGAATCATTTTCCGAAGTTTGGCTCGGGTACGTTCAGTGAACGGACGAGCGGGTTTTTCTATCTTTTGAACCGGAGCCCGAAATCGAATTCTGAGGGCACCGATGAAATCACAGCGCCGGTATTCGCTTAGAAACGCCTCTTCCGGAGTTGCGTTTGCTCAGACGTGGTTTTTAAATTTTGGGGCTTTAAGTCAGAAATAAAATAAAATTTGTGCGACAACTTTATTTTATTTCACTTAAGCTGCTTGGAAGCCACTTGAACTGAGCTAAAGCAGATAGGGTGCTATTCGGAAATATCCTACCCTCTTGGTAGGATATTTGTGAGGTGGCGCCCGCACGAGCCCCGCCGTTTCTTTCGCTAAGTAACGCACCCGCGAAAACCCGTCAAAGTAACTGAAAAGTCAACCGATGCGTTTTCTTTAATTCTTAACAGACCATTTAATTGGGCGGTTTATTTCGTGAATTAAATGGGCTGTTTCATTCATTGAATTAATTCAACGAATTTAATGGGTCGTTACTTACGCGTTTGCGTTCGTTGGCAAATTAATAAAATAGACAACTTGTCTATTTTGGAGGATTGATATCGTTGTGCGAATCCTCTGAGCCTCCACTCACCCCGCGAAGAACGCGAAGAACGCGAAGAACGCGAAGAACGCGAAGAACGCCGGCGACCGGAATTCGACGACGCACACCGAGATCTGCGACGTCGACGAGCTTTACCCGCGACGTTCTTCGGCGACGCCTCTTCTTCCGCAGCCGATCCTCGTTCGGCAACTAAGGTAAGAACCGAATCGTTAATTCTCCCTTTTTAAATTCATGGCAACGGATTTAATTAATTAAATCAGTTTGTTCTTGATCCGGAGTTTGGCGACGCGACGCCGGATACCGCGACGACGCAACGATTCCCCCTTCTTCCGCGACGAGCGATTCAGCGACGACCTCTCGTCCGGCGATGACGAAAAGGTAGGGGTTTATTTCCTTGATGATTCATTCCCGTGTTCTTATTTTTTTTAAAATAAAGAACCGGCATGAATAATTTCAATTAAATAAAAATTGAAATGCCGTTTAAAAGAAAAGGAGTGAACAATTTTTATCTTTGATTAAAAATTGTTGTAGCCTTTCCTCCCGTTGATTATGACTAACGCGGAGGGTGCGGGTCTAACGAACAAGACCCGACAACCCTCCGCCAATCTCTTTTGTTGTGCGGATATGGCGGACGACGACGAACCGCGCGGCAGGGGCGATCCGTTGATCCCGCAGTGAAGATCGGCCCCCGGGAGGAGCATCGGCGCAGACGGGAGGCAAAACGGGCCACCGGAGCAACTCCGGCGGCCCGCGGAAGGTGGCGGCGCCGGCGACCGGAGGCGGCGGCGCCCGGCGCGCCGTCGGAGGAGTCCGCCGCGGCCGAGCCGTGGCGGCGGCGAACCGCCGGACCGCGTCCGCGGTCCGGCCATCCAGCACGCGGCCCGCGCGGGCCGCGTTTCTCCAAAGCCACGGGTTTGACCCGCGGCGGCTCACTCGGCCGCTCGGCCGAGGCCGAGCCGGCCGGTCCGGTCGGCCGGGCCGCGCCCAGGCCGGACCGGACCCGGCCTAGCCGGGTCGGGCCGGGTCGCCCCGGGCCCAGAACCCCCGTTTCGGGCCTTCTTCGGTCTTTTGCCCATATCTTGGGTCTGGGACCTCCGATTGACGAACCGTCAGCGGCTACGCGTTCCTTGGATCGATACGGTCGTTTCGGTATATTATACTCAAGGCTTCGGAAGACTTTGTGTTCGGCCGGGTTGGTTCGTACACGAAACCAACCGGGCCCTCGGAGCGGAAACGCTCATAACTTGAGCTACGGACGTCCGATCGACGTACCGTCAGCTGTGGTAGTTTCCTATAAGTGAGACGGAACTTTTGGCATACTCCGCCCGAGGATCGGATACAGGCGGAGTACGGTCGGGTTGGTTTTGCCCTAAAAACCAACCGGGCCCCTGGGACGAAAATGCCAATAACTCTCAGACCGGGCGTCCGATTGACGCGCCGTCTGTTGCGTTGAGATCCTGTTGTCGATACGGAACTTTTGGATACATCAACTTCGGACTACGTGTCAGTTGATGTATCAGCCTCTCGGCTCGTGGAGCGGACCCTCCTAAACGAGCTCGCTGTGTGCGGGAACCCTAGCGCTGGCTGTGACTTCGACGACAGAGCAGAGATCCTCCGTGGACTGCGACGACGGCAGAGCAGAGATCCTCCGTGGACTGCGACGACGGCAGAGCAGAGATCCTCAGTGGACTGCGACGACGGCAGAGCAGAGATCCTTCGTGGACTGCGGCGACGACTGTGCAGAGATCCTCAGTGGACTGCGTCGACTACTGCACTCAGCGATCCCACGTGGATCAGTGCTACAGGTTCTGTGTGAGCCCGATCCTATGTGGGTCCTTACTACCGGTTCTGTGTGAGCCACTGCCTACAGGTTCTGTGTGAGCCCGATCCTGTGTGGGTCTTTTGCGGGGGTTAGTACCTATCGATCCTTCGTGGGTCCGACGAGTTAGATGGATCAGTGATCATCTTGACATCATCTGGAAAAGTATACCTGGTTGAGCTGAATCTTATGTTACTCTCCTTTGTGGATTGTGTTGAACTATCCTATGTGGATTTACTGTTTACTCTCCTTGTGGATTTGAGTCTTGCTTTCCATTGTGGATTGAGTTGTTCTTGAGCTCGTGAGCAGAGCTAGAAGTGGGGACTTAGGTATATGTATGGGCATATACCTAAGTTGAGTCAGATGTTACTTCGTGATTGCACCTTTCTTTTGTGCTATATCCTTTGTGGATTTCGGGAGACCTTCGGGGGTCTCGGGGTCCTTACTGAGTAGCTTATACTCACCCCTGCACGGGCTATGCCCGCACCTTGTTGTGTTGGATGCAGATGACGGACAGCGCTGATCTCGGTTGGGGCGTGGAGCAGGACGGTACCTGGAGGTGGACCACTGGGCGGGACGTGCTCGGAGCGGACGTGGGACCCGAGGAGCCTGGAGGCTATCTGTACCCACTCTTCAGGTGGGATTGCCAGTGGACGACATGAGGCCGCCGTCTTTTCTTCAGTTGTTGTTCTTTACTTTTCAGTTGTACTTTCAGTTGGGCTTGTATTCCGGCCCCCTTTACTTTTCTGCACTTGTAGTTACTTTCCGCTTGCTGACTCTGTGGTGGTTGTTACTTATAAAGGCAATTCCTTCCCTGTTTACCGGGATTTTTACGCCTTGGTGCTAGTCGCCAGCCCCTGGCCTCTGGAAGGCGGGCTTGGGGTAGTCACGGCACGGGCCCCGAGGTCGGGTCGTGACAAATTGGTATCAGAGCGGTCGGTTCTACCGCAGACTCTGATCGTCTTTTCTTTCTATATGAAGCAATAGTGTTTAGTGTATTGAGTGTGGTTATCAGTTCAGGGAGACCAGTGTTGGTTCGGCGGCCGACGTATCCGTACACCAGGACCCTGACTCCTGATTTCCGACTTAATGCATGAAAACATTGATTGCGTGTGTGTTTCAAGTTTCTTTGTGATTACTTGTGTCAGCTCACCGGGTATACTGATCTGCTTCATGAAAATCTCAAGTTTTCCTTGTGATTACTTGTGCCAGCTCACCAGGTATACTGTTCTGACTGTGGTACTCTTGTTCTCCTTTTCAGGATGGCCCCGCGACGACAGCCAGCTAGGGTTCCGAGTGTAGGGCGCGACGGCAGCCCACTGAGCGACGAGGCCTCGGTGCAGGGCCCTTTGCCAGCAGTGGCACCGGCGGTAGCTTTACCCGCCGAGCCACCGATGCTACCAGTACCAGATGCTGACGATGCACGTCGCCTCAGGGAACTGCCTGAGTTTCAGAGCCAGCGACCGCCCAGGTTTCGCGGTTAGGCGGACCCCCAGGCCGCCGAGGACTGGCTAGAGGCGGTGGTACGAATCTTTAGGCTAGTGAGGACACCAGCGGATCTCATGGTGATTCTCGCGGCGAGCCTCCTGCAGGCGGCGGCAGGACGATGGTGGAGCTTGATGCTCCAGGTTCACGATGAGGCATCCTTGCTCTGGACGGACTTCGAGAGCCTCTTCCGCTCTGAGTTCATCCCGGCCACCCTCCGAGCGGTGCGCATCCAGGAGCTTCTCCAGCTGCGCCAGGGCAGCATGACGGTCGCTCAGTACGCGGCGAGGTTCACTGACCTATCTCGCTACTCGACCGACATGGTACGGGACCCCTTCTTCCGGGCCCGGACCTTCGAGCAGGGCTTGCGGCAGGAGATTTGAGCGTCACTGATCTCCCTCAGCATTCCGACCCAGGCGGGAGTGCTGGAGCGAGCCCTCCTGATCGAGAGCTTCCTGGCAGAGCCTTCTTCAGCGGCGAGACCTAGCGCAGGGCGGCAGGTAGCTGAGTCTTCGGCAGCAGGTAGCCGACGGATGACTCTCGGGTCCAGGCATACCAGACCCTCACGCAGACGGCCTCAGGACACCGGCTCAGCACTGCGGGGCACACAGCGGAGTGCCAGCCTTCCGAGAGGCAGGTTGTGCTACTCCTGCGGCGGGTAGGGTCACATGGCTCGTGACTGCCCGACTCGCCGACCAGAGGAGCAGCAGATGGTGGAGGGGCCACCCAGGCAGAAGAAGAGGGTCGACCGTGGCGGTCCGCAGGGAGGAGGCGGACGAGGCAGAGGAGCTGGCCGAGCAGCGGGTGGTGGGCGACGCTTCCAGGCTCTACCCCCACCACCACCAGGAGGGCCACCTCGACCACAGGGAGCTGGTGGGCAGGGCCAGGCCCAGCTCCAGGCAGTGGAGGCCTACGACCCCAACATGCCAGAGATGATTCGAGGTACGATCTGTGTCTATTCCACCCTTGCTGCAGTACTTATAGACACAGGAGCGAGTCACTCTTTCATAGCCTCTGCCCTTGTTCGGAGCTCGGAGATTCCGACTGAGCCGTTGGCTCGATCCTTACGTCTATAGACTCCTACGGGAGTAGACTCGACGATTACGCACTGGTGCCGGCAGTGTGAGCTTACTCTAGGAGGCGAGAGCTTCGGCTGGGATCTCCTTGTAGCGGCGTCGAGGCCTTACGACGTCATCTTGGGCATGGATTGGCTATCTACGGTTCATGCCCAGATCGACTGTTTTAGGCGCAAGGTGCGATGTGTTCGCACCGACGGGAGCAGGTTTACCTTCACCGGCGAGAAGGGAACCTTTGCAGCACAGGATGGACTTCCGCGGAGGAGAGTGCAGCCCATCTCTCATCAGTTGGCTAGCCTCATCCTAGGAGCAGTGGATGTGCGGAGTCCAGCTTTTCCTGCAGTGGTGGACCAGTACGTGGACGTCTTTCCCGACGACGTTCCAGGGCTACCTCCTCGTAGAGAGGTAGACTTTTACATCAACTTGTACCCCGGGACAGCCCCGATATCTACTCCAGCATATCGGATGGCCCCCTCCGAGCTTCGAGAGCTGCGGGTACAGTTGGAGGACTTGCAGAGAAAGGGGTTTATCCGACCCAGTGTTTCACCCTGGGCTTCCCCGATTTTGTTCGCCAAGAAGGCGGACAGGAGCTTGCGACTGTGTGTCGACTATCGTCGCCTGAACCAGGTGACAGTGAGAAACAAGTATCCGCTGCCACGGATTGATGACCTCTTCGATCAGCTCAAGGGAGCACGGTGGTTCTCGGAGATAGACCTCCGGTCAGGCTATCATCAGCTCAGAGTTCGATACGAGGACGTGCAGAAGACGGCCTTCAGGTGTCGGTATGGCCATTATGAGTTCTTGGATATGCCGTTCGGCGTAACCAATGCTCCAGCAGTGTTCATGAGCCTCATGAACAGGATCTTCCAGCCATACCTCGACCGATTTGTCGTGGTCTTCATTGACGACATTTTGGTATACTCGACGACTGAGGAGGAGCATGCCTACCACCTTCGAGTTGTGCTAGACACACTCTGAAAGCACCAGCTTTATGGCAAGCTCTCAAAGTGCCAGTTCTGGTTACGTGAGGTCCACTTCTTGGGTCACGTCATCTCTGAGGCGGGAGTTGCAGTGGATCCCGCGAAGATCGAGGCAGTGCTAGCTTGGGAGCCACCCAGGAGCGTGAAGGAGGTGCGGAGCTTCTTGGGCCTTTCCGGATACTATCAGAGATTCGTGCCAGACTTCTCCAGAGTTGCGGCACCACTCTCAGCGTTGACGAAGAAGGGGAAACCCTTCGTGTGGTCAGACAGATGTCAGTAGAGCTTCCAAGAGCTGAGGCAAAGGTTGACCAGCGCACCTATCTTGAGGTTGCCTGAGGAGGGAGTTGGGTACGTAGTTTACTGCGACGCATCAGGGACTGGACTCGGGTGCGTCTTGATGCAGGAGCGGGCCGTGATCGCCTACGGATCACGACAGTTGAGGCCGCATGAGCAGAACTACGCCACTCATGACCTGGAGTTAGCAGCAGTGGTCTTCGCTATGAAGATTTGGCGGCACTATCTGATGGGCGAGCGCTTCACAGTCTTTTCTGACCACCAGAGTCTCAGGTATATCTTCTCTCAGAAGGACCTGAACCTGATACAGCGGAGATGGCTTGAGTTCCTCCAGGACTATGACTTTGAGATAGTCTATACTCCTGGGAAGGGGAACGTGGTAGCCGATGCCCTCAGCAGGAGGACGGGCATTCAGCTACTTGAGGAGGCGATAGAGCAGCTAGCCTCCTTACAGATATCCTTCGTGGGTAGAGACGGAGCAGCCTTTCTTCAGTCTCTCACAGTCTCTCCTCCACTTCTACAGCGGGTCAGAGAGGCTCAGCGTGGGGACGCTGACTGTGAGACCCGGCGTGCACTGATATCCTCAGGTCAGGCGCCTGATGGTTTCTCCCTTGGAGCAGAGCACGACATCCTTTTTAGAGGACGTACCTTCGTACCAGTCGCCTTACGAGAGGAGGTGCTGAGAGAGTTTCACACTTCTCCCTTGGCAGTGCATCCCGGAGTGGCAAAGATGTACCAGGATCTCAGACGACAGCACTGGTGGCCGGGCATGAAGAAAGCTGTGGCTGAGTTCGTTTCACGATGCCTCACCTGCCAGCAGGTGAAGGCAGAGCATCAGGTACCAGCAGGCTTGGTACATCCCTTGGAGGTCCCGGAGTGGAAGTGGGATGGCATATCTATGGACTTCGTGACTGGACTTCCACGCACCTCCAGAGGTCACGACTCCATTTGGGTGATTGTTGACCGACTCACCAAGTCGGCACACTTCTTACCCATCAGAGAGCAGGGCTCAGTGGAGAGCTTGGGACGTCTTTACGTCCAGGAGATCGTACGGCTTCACGGTGTTCCATCTTCTATCGTCTCCGATCGAGATGCTCGTTTCACTTCCCGGCTTTGGAAGGGGTTGCAGGAGGCGTTCGGGACGCGGCTCCATCTGAGCACAGCCTTCCACCCTCAGACGGATGGTCAGACGGAGAGGACCATACAGACACTCGAGGACATGCTCCGTGCATGTGTTCTCGACTTTGGTCGCAGCTGGGAGGACCACCTACCCTTGGTGGAGTTCTCGTACAACAACAGCTACCACTCCACCATCGGGATGGCACCATACGAGGCGTTGTACGGCAGACCCTGCAGATCACCGTTGTGCTGGACAGACCCTGGGGAGTCAGCACTCGTGGGACCAGAGATGGTCCGAGCCACGACAGAGAAGGTCCAGATCATCCAGGAGAGGATGAGGACAGCTCAGAGCCGGCAGAAGTCATATGCTGACAGGAGGCGGAGGCCACTAGAGTTCGAGGATGGCGACCACGTCTTTTTGCGTGTCTCACCTCGACGTGGTTTACGGAGATTTGGCCGAGGCGGCAAGTTGTCTCCACGCTTCATCGGGCCTTTCCAGGTCCTCAGCAGGATAGGAGAGGTGACTTATCGCCTGGCTCTACCACCTCAGTTGCACCGGGTGCACGACGTCTTTCACGTGTCTCAGCTGAGGAGATACGTGCACGACCCGACGCACATCATCGACTTTGGGGAGCTGGACGTGGATGATGGGGCGACTTTTGCGGAGGTCCCCGTGGAGATCGAGGATCGACAAGAGCGGGTCCTACGTGGGCGGTCGATTCCTCTTGTACGCGTCAGATGGCAGCACGGGAACCTCCAGGAGAGCACTTGGGAGCGGGAGGCTCAGATACGTGCTCAGTACCCCCATTTGTTCCCCTAGTTTTTGATGTATCTTTACGGGGACGTAAAGCCCTGAGGTGGGAGTAATGTAAAGACCCGCAAATTTCAAGGAAATTTTTTTCTTAATTTTCTTTGGAATTTTACAAGAGCGCAGCTTCAGACGGCACCTGATTCCGAGGCCCGGTGTGCCCGGAATCATTTTCCGAAGTTTGGCTCGGGTACGTTCAGTGAACGGACGAGCGGGTTTTTCTATCTTTTGAACCGGAGCCCGAAATCGAATTCTGAGGTCACCGATGAAATCACAGCGCCGGTATTCGCTTAGAAACGCCTCTTCCGGAGTTGCGTTTGCTCAGACGTGGTTTTTAAATTTTGGGGCTTTAAGTCAGAAATAAAATAAAATTTGTGCGACAACTTTATTTTATTTCACTTAAGCTGCTTGGAAGCCACTTGAACTGAGCTAAAGCGGATAGGGTGCTATTCGGAAATATCCTACCCTCTTGGTAGGATATTTGTGAGGTGGCGCCCGCACGAGCCCCGCCGTTTCTTTCGCTAAGTAACGCACCCGCGAAAACCCGTCAAAGTAACTGAAAAGTCAACCGATGCGTTTTCTTTAATTCTTAACAGACCATTTAATTGGGCGGTTTATTTCGTGAATTAAATGGGCTGTTTCATTCATTGAATTAATTCAACGAATTTAATGGGTCGTTACTTACGCGTTTGCGTTCGTTGGCAAATTAATAAAATAGACAACTTGTCTATTTTGGAGGATTGATATCGTTGTGCGAATCCTCTGAGCCTCCACTCACCCCGCGAAGAACACGAAGAACGCGAAGAACGCGAAGAACGCGAAGAACGCCGGCGACCGGAATTCGACGACGCACACCGAGATCTGCGACGTCGACGAGCTTTACCTGCGACGTTCTTCGGCGACGCCTCTTCTTCCGCAGCCGATCCTCGTTCGGCAACTAAGGTAAGAACCGAATCGTTAATTCTCCCTTTTTAAATTCATGGCAACGGATTTAATTAATTAAATCCGTTTGTTCTTGATCCGGAGTTTGGCGACGCGACGCCGGATACCGCGACGACGCAACGATTCCCCCTTCTTCCGCGACGAGCGATTCAGCGACGACCTCTCGTCCGGCGACGACGACAAGGTAGGGGTTTATTTCCTTGATGATTCATTCCCGTGTTCTTATTTTTTTTAAAATAAAGAACCGGCATGAATAATTTCAATTAAATAAAAATTGAAATGCCGTTTAAAAGAAAAGGAGTGAACAATTTTTATCTTTGATTAAAAATTGTTGTAGCCTTTCCTCCCGTTGATTATGACTAACGCGGAGGGTGCGGGTCTAACGAACAAGACCCGGAAACCCTCCGCCAATCTCTTTTGTTGTGCAGATATGGAGGACGACGACGAACCGCGCGGCAGGGGCGATCCGTTGATCCCGCAGTGAAGATCGGCCCCCGGGAGGAGCATCGGCGCAGACGGGAGGCAAAACGGGCCACCGGAGCAACTCCGGCGGCCCGCGGAAGGTGGCGGCGCCGGCGACCGGAGGCGGCGGCGCCCGGCGCGCCGCCGGAGGAGTCCGCCGCGGCCGAGCCGTGGCGGCGGCGAACCGCCGGACCGCGTCCGCGGTCCGGCCGTCCAGCACGCGGCCCGCGCGGGCCGCGTTTCTCCAAAGCCGCGGGTTTGACCCGCGGCGGCTCACTCGGCCGCTCGGCCGAGGCCGAGCCGGCCGGTCCGGTCGGCCGGGCCGCGCCCAGGCCGGACCGGACCCGGCCTAGCCGGGTCGGGCCGGGTCGGGCCGACCCGGTTCGGCCGACCCCAGGGGGGGTTCGGGCCGGGTCGCCCCGGGCCCAGAACCCCCGTTTCGGGCCTTCTTCGGTCTTTTGCCCATATCTTGGGTCTGGGACCTCCGATTGACGAACCGTCAGCGGCTACGCGTTCCTTGGATCGATACGGTCGTTTCGGTATATTATACTCAAGGCTTCGGAAGACTTTGGGTTCGGCCGGGTTGGTTCGTACACGAAACCAACCGGGCCCTCGGAGCGGAAACGCTCATAACTTGAGCTACGGACGTCCGATCGACGTACCGTCAGCTGTGGTAGTTTCCTCTAAGTGAGACGGAACTTTTGGCATACTCCGCCCGAGGATCGGATACAGGCGGAGTACGGTCGGGTTGGTTTTGCCCTAAAAACCAACCGGGCCCCTGGGACGAAAATGCCAATAACTCTCAGACCGGGCGTCCGATTGACACGCCGTCTGTTGCGTTGAGATCCTGTTGTCGATACGGAACTTTTGGATACATCAACTTCGGACTACGTGTCAGTTGATGTATCAGCCTCTCGGCTCGTGGAGCGGACCCTCCTAAACGAGCTCGCTGTGTGCGGGAACCCTAGCGCTGGCTGTGACTTCGACGACAGAGCAGAGATCCTCCGTGGACTGCGACGACGGCAGAGCAGAGATCCTCCGTGGACTGCGACGACGGCAGAGCAGAGATCCTCAGTGGACTGCGACGACGGCAGAGCAGAGATCCTTCGTGGACTGCGGCGACGACTGTGCAGAGATCCTCAGTGGACTGCGTCGACTACTGCACTCAGCGATCCCACGTGGATCAGTGCTACAGGTTCTGTGTGAGCCCGATCCTATGTGGGTCCTTACTACCGGTTCTGTGTGAGCCACTGCCTACAGGTTCTGTGTGAGCCCGATCCTGTGTGGGTCTTTTGCGGGGGTTAGTACCTATCGATCCTTCGTGGGTCCGACGAGTTAGATGGATCAGTGATCATCTTGACATCATCTGGAAAAGTATACCTGGTTGAGCTGAATCTTATGTTACTCTCCTTTGTGGATTGTGTTGAACTATCCTATGTGGATTTACTGTTTACTCTCCTTGTGGATTTGAGTCTTGCTTTCCATTGTGGATTGAGTTGTTCTTGAGCTCGTGAGCAGAGCTAGAAGTGGGGACTTAGGTATATGTATGGGCATATACCTAAGTTGAGTCAGATGTTACTTCGTGATTGCACCTTTCTTTTGTGCTATATCCTTTGTGGATTTCGGGAGACCTTCGGGGGTCTCGGGGTCCTTACTGAGTAGCTTATACTCACCCCTGCACGGGCTATGCCCGCACCTTGTTGTGTTGGATGCAGATGACGGACAGCGCTGATCTCGGTTGGGGCGTGGAGCAGGACGGTACCTGGAGGTGGACCACTGGGCGGGACGTGCTCGGAGCGGACGTGGGACCCGAGGAGCCTGGAGGCTATCTGTACCCACCCTTCAGGTGGGATTGCCAGTGGACGACACGAGGCCGCCGTCTTTTCTTCAGTTGTTGTTCTTTACTTTTCAGTTGTACTTTCAGTTGGGCTTGTGTTCCGGCCCCCTTTACTTTTCTGCACTTGTAGTTACTTTCCGCTTGCTGACTCTGTGGTGGTTGTTACTTATAAAGGCAATGCCTTCCCTGTTTACCGGGATTTTTACGCCTTGGTGCTAGTCGCCAGCCCCTGGCCTCTGGAAGGCGGGCTTGGGGTAGTCACGGCACGGGCCCCGAGGTCGGGTCGTGACAGTTATTCTGCAGAAATTGGACAGCGATTCTCCAAACTAAAGTGTTTGTGTAGTGAATATCATACTCATTTCCCTATCAAGGGTATTCACATTTATTCACATTCACTTATTTATTATATATTATTATGTATTTATTCCACATTACTTTATCGTGGAATAAATAATGATGTCTACTAAATACCAATTGTATGATCTTGGTGGAACACTTGTGTATGACATGAAATGATTAAGAAGGGTGTGCCCTGATTGCACTCCAATGAATTGGTTAAATATTATTATCATGATAAGTCAAGTACAATGAGGATTTACTTGTTCTAATTCAATTTCAATTAGGGTTTACTAATTCTCCATGTGCAACGAGACTTGGCTCATGATAATATTAGGTTAAATTTTGATTCCACATTTCCATGTTAAGACAATCATGCTATATCATGTCGTTATGTTCATGTTTCTCTTATACTCCATTGATATTACTATTGTTTAACATGTACTATATTCTCTATGTTATGCCATGTTTACTCGCTTACTGGGCTTTACAACTGACCTTCTTTTATGCACATCTTCACGTTATCCCACACAATGCTAGGTATGAAGGAATGTGTGTGGTCATATAAAAGATGTTTTTACAATAAAGATGTGTATTTCATGTTTTAATTTGTTATTAAATGTTTCTAATCCCCAAATAAACTATTCCTATAAATAATCTCTGTTGTATGAAGTGAATATTTTATGTAATAAATATTGTTTTAGAGTGAATTTTTAGAGACCCGAAGCTTGACGTACATTGACATTACATTACATTTGCGGAATACTTAGTACATAACAAAAACACACACACAAGGATCGTAATAGTTTAGTGTCTTTGGAAACTCAGAATATAGTCTTCTAATCCTTGTGAAAGATCTTCAACATCTCCCATAAATATCTTCTTTTTTTTTACCTAAAAACTTTCTTTATATCCTGGGGAAAAGAAAACATAAAAGGGTGGGCTCAAATGCTCAGTAAGGGTAAAAAAAGAAATATCAATCACATCATATATATAAGCACATAACTTTTGGAAATCTTAACCTGCAAAAGAGAACATAATTTCATAACATGGGGTAAATCATGGCAGTGAAATGTAATCACAATAATCATAACTTAAAAGATGAAACTTTGTGGCATTCACACATAATCATAGAGAATCATTTCTTGTTAGTCAAGACTCATTGCCAAGACTATCTTAGTGGACAATGTCCCTTTCTGAACCGAGTCGCCCTCGTTTCAGTCCTGTTTCACTGAATCGGTATAACCTACCGTTCTAGCCATGTCTTTCTCATGAGATATAAAATCTTTACCCAATGCATTGGAGGGAGATATATGTTCCACCCATCTCATAATGATACCATTCTTATGTGTGCCACAAAATCATAAATCATACATCATTGCATAACCCATGTAATAAAATGGGATTCTTAAACATCATGACATCATAATCCATAAACAATTTATATCATTTCATCACAAGAAAATTGAAACCATTTAAATCATAGAGACATTTTACTTGAAACATACATATCAAATAACGTCATCTTAGATGGAAAATAGTTTCGAAAAAACACTTGAAATGAATTCTTGAGGGAAATATCCTTTCTTCTTTAAAAACATTTTTCCTTTATTAACATGTCATAAAACATTAAACTAAAAGAAGTTGATTAAAAATAAACTTGAAAACTTGTAAAGGAATCTTCTTGGAAATAATGTTTTAAAAATACATTCATGACGTATAAGTTAAAAAAACATTCTTCTCGTACTTTTGTCGGAAAAGTCAAAAAAGTACCTCGTATGAAAAATGACAAAAGATTTATTTCATATCTTTTACTAAAAACACACCGAAGGTTAAAATTGGATTTAAACCATTGTAGGTGGATGTAAATAATATTTCATATCGAGGAAACATGAATGTGGATGATAAAATGCACCCTAGTAAATGCCAATATATAAACAATCTCGGATAAAAATGAGATTGTGATATTTTCCTTACTTTAGGTCCGACTTGCTTTGTAAGTGTCCGAACCTCCTGTATAATTATTTAAATAATGTTATTGACTTATTCTAGAATCATTCTTATTTTTATGATATCATATATGGTCATATTCTGAGCTTCTTGGTAGTAATATTTCATTGCTACTTGTTATTCGGGTGTTTATAACTTTTTGTCCTTATGCGTGTTTTTTCGAATAAATTCTTATTCATTTCATTAGGTTATAGATACCTCGTTTCCAGAATGGTATTAGTGTAATATATATCATATTAATTCAATTCAATTAATTTATATAATCATTATGAAATGAAGATCATGTAGA
The DNA here is from genome assembly GCA_963277665.1 of Viscum album. Lineage (NCBI taxonomy): Eukaryota > Viridiplantae > Streptophyta > Magnoliopsida > Santalales > Viscaceae > Viscum > Viscum album. Next base: position 858,918,928 of record OY728143.1, on the reverse strand, counting down.
ACGAGTCACATCACATCGTGGAGACGGTATTCCGTACGTACGCACGAGTGATGATATCGTTCCTATGATCATGGAATTGTATTGGAGTATATTTATACTATTTCAGAATCAATATAACTTTATAATAGTCATATATAGTCATTATTTACACCATTATACTCATCCAAGTAAGGTGGTGGTGGAAAAAAGATTACACCACGGCGTGGAGACGGTATTCCGTACGTACGCACGTGCGGTGATTTCTTTTTCCGTAGGATGGATAGATGGTGAAATAGGATTGTTTCATACATATAATAACTTATCAGTATATGAGTGATACTGATGTTATTACTTCATAATGAAACAACTAAAGAATAAGAAGTGGAAGAAGAAATAAAGGTGAAAGAATCGGTAATGGACATTACCTCTTCTTTGAAGTGCTTCTTTGAGACCCTCTTTTCGGGCACTAAAATTGGTCTTTGAGGAAGACCAGAACCTCTAGGATGTTTCTAGGGAAGTGTAGAGGAGAATTTGGCATGGTCTGGCCGAGCTTGAATGCTCAAAGATGTGTGAGGAAGAGAGGGAGGAGGTGCCCTTTTATAAGGGAGGAGAGGGGCACCTTTGGAATAACTAAAACTATTATTTTATTATAAAGTCAACTTCGGTTTTAAATAGCTAAAAATTGATTTATTTCTAGTCTAAGGTGGGAATGGGTCTAAATTCTCTCATCCAATAGAATTTATACAAGTTTAGGTTCCTATTTTAACCTTATCATTTAATTTAACATTAAGTTAAATAATTTTACTTTTACCGTGTCTTCTTGTGTTCTTACAGTATAAGGTTAATAAACTTACTATAAGTAGAAAAAAGAACCCCAAATTGTTTATTATTAATATATATAACCTTATCTAAGTCATTTTTCCGAACCATAGATTTTTAGGAATAACATAACAATTAATAATATAATATTTGTTTTAAAAACTATTTTATGTCAATTTTGACACTATTTAGTAATTGATTTTTGTGAAACTCATAACAGAATGATAAGTTCTAAAAAAGTTAATTAAATCAATAATAACATGTCATATTAACCTATAAAATTAGTGGAATTCATAAAAAGTCTAAAATTATATTTATTTGGGTATTTATAACATCAATTATGTCAATATTTTATTAATAAGATAATTACTGCAGCATCGTTGTGTCATAAATAAATTAAATTATTTAATGTCTAAAAATTACAAATAAAATACAATTATGTAGGAAAGCTTTTTAGCTTTATAATTAATATTTATAGTCTAATTTATCTTATGTATAACCCCATATTAAAAATGTTTTAGTAAATAAACATTGATTTTAACTCTTTTAACCCTTCTTTAAATAAATTAATAATAAATGTCCTAATCTTATCCAAGTGGGCCTAAATGGTCATATTTTATTCCTAAGTTTGTTTTTGGTTGAATTAAACTTGTCTAATAGAATTAGTACATGTGTTAGGATAATAATAATATCATTTCTACCCATAATTACCCTATTTACTTTTAATCGTGGTAAAAAAGTAAAAAGTTACTATTCACCAAAAAATTATTTTCATCTAATTGAAACACATTTTACTTACTGACATCAACCGTGTCTCTCGGATTTTTGAAATTCCACTCACAGAAGCGGTAAAATTAAGTTTTATGAACAATTCATTTTTTTTAACTACCACTAAGTGGTTTCACTATTCATTAAAAATTGAAAGTTTTCAGAAAAATACCAAAAATTAGGCTTAAGATATATTTGATATTATGAACTCAAAAATGATTTCCATTTTACCAAATTCAAAACATATCAGTTGAATTAATTAATTTACAAATTAATTCCCGTCGTCAAAACAAATAGTGTGTTCTTAAGAGATAATAACTATCAAATGATTGACACTTGTTTATGTCTGGTTTAAATGTGAAATTACATCCAATGACCATCATTGTATTAAATTGTAAAAATATATTATAAATATACTTTAAAACCACTAAAATTAATAATTTATCACTATTAATTATTTCGATTGAAAAAGTTGTTTTTAATTAAAATTTAGTAATTTTCACTATTCATCAAAATATGAAAGTTATCCGAAAATCACCAAAAATTCACCCTAAGCTAATTTCGATATTACGAATCCAAAAATGAATTCCATTTTGAAAAATAAAATTAAAAAATTTGAAAAAGTGGTTATTACTATTCATAACGGCTAGTTTTAATAATATTTTAATAGCATATTGTTGTTTAGTGAAACTCGTTATTGCGTACTACACACACTATCGAGGAAGGTCGCGATTGCGTGTAATGCAAGGAAAATCAAGGATGCGTGTTGTTCAAGCTCCTTTTGGTGTAGCGTACAACACAAGACATTTGTGAAATTAAAAATAATATTTTTTATAAAATCTCGGGGTGTTACATTCTACCCCCCTTAAAATGAATTTCGCCCTCGAAATTCGTCGGGGTTATAAATGGTTTACTATTCGAAATTTTCTTTAATAGAAACCCACATCGTAAAAAGGAATACCAAAACCAATATTTAAAAACGAAATTATGAAATGTAACGGTTACCCAAATAAACTAATCACTGGGTTTCCACATAGGTGAAAATATGGATATGGAAGAAAAATCTAACCATCATGTTCTGATGGAGAGTGGTAGAGAACATGGCTATGGAAAATCCAACAATCACAAATCCATAAATTTGTGACGATCTAAGGTACCATCCGATTAATCAGATATAAGAGCACTAGGACAACATTTTTGGTTTTCAAGATCATTTCCCTAAAGTTGAAGAATTTGAATTAGAATAAATACTTACTTTATTTTGGTACAATCTCACTGTTGTTCGTGCCTTGAACAATTTCCACTTCATCTCTTAAATAAATGAAGTTGAATTTGTTATTCTTGAAGTGTTAGCAGATCATGTGATAGAATGACGGGTCATTCCATCCGCCTCAAACAAAAGGCTAGAAAAAGTTATTACATATACATAAGTCATTCTATAGTGAGATTAATCATATATGGTTCAGAAAATGGACTTATACTTCATATATCATACTGGTTAATATAATAAAAATAGTTTCTACTCAACAGGGACTTCTTGTAGGTCAGTGGTAGGCGATAAAGGCCAGTCACACTTCGGTTGTGGGTTCGATTACCACAGCCTTGTCCAACGCGATGGGATGTCGCCCGTCCTGCAGGTTTTCCTTTTTCTAAAACTATAACATCCCATCAATAATATCGAAAAAACTTCTATCCTTAAACAATACTAACTTATGTCCAACACAATCCATTCCAATCTTTAGGCTTATCCATAATACTGCAGTCCACTCTCATAACATAGTGAAAACGATTACCAGAGATTTAATACCATCGTTGATCCCCATATATCATAAGATATGTTTTGTTGGTCACATTCCAAACATTCAAAGTCATTAATCATGTATTCTCTTGAATACCCTTTGAGCCTTATTGAAAACATGAATGTAGTTAAAAGTTAACACTTTCCACATACCAAAATCATCAAAATTCTATATACTCAAACCATGATATCACTTAGACCTTATATCAATCATGAGCTCATGAATACTATCAAATATTTCATTTTCTCGTTTCCCTTCATTATGTGCATATCATTCTTTTTCCAAAAATATCTCAATCAATTTCCATGGTTACTGGTACCATAAAATTATTGAAAACCACAATAGACCAAAACATAAATATTCCAATATTCTACGATACTATATACAACATTATTTTGGAATCCCATTACATAAACACTTAATCATTCCACCACATCATTGTCATATTCAACATCGCCAATAGTGATCGCATGTGACTTCCCTTTGTCCTTTGCCTTAATTGGTTGCTCATGTTGATCATCACTAACCCTTGGATTATGGCATTTATTAGCATAATGCCCCATTTCCATGCACTTGAAGCATTGAAGTGTTGGTGGTGCGTTCTATGTAGTGTTTGCTTTGTTCACATCATTAGAAACCCTTTTTCCATTACTTCGACACTCAGCTGCTCGATGACCTTATATTCCACATTTAAAACATTTTCTAGTCCCTTTAAGACAATCTCCACCATGTTTCTTTCCACACTTTGAGCATAAGGAAACATTCATTTTCTTTTCACCATTATTCTGAGATTTATCCTTGAACTCCATCTTTTGTTTCTTTTCAAAACCATGAGATGGATATGTAACACCAACTTCCATTTCTACCTTCATATCACAACGCACAATTTCTTCATAGCTACTGAAGTCTCTTATAGCTAATGCCCTTCGAAGAATTGGTTTTAAGCCACTGAAAAATCGATCGACTTTACTTTCAAGTTGGATGATAAATCCAGATGCATACCTTATAGTCTTGTAAAATTTGCATCGTATATACCAACAGATTCATCATCCTTCTGCTTCACACTAGTGTAGAAAACGTTTTTTACGTCGGTTATTTTTAATTTTTTACGTCGGTTTCTAGCCGACGTTAATACGTGTGACGTTATAAATAAGGTTTTTGACGTCGGTTATTTAAAAACCGACGTCAAAAACATAAAATCGCGATGTTTATCACGTCGGTTATTTTAGAACCGACGTGATAAAGGGCCTAGAGAATGGGTTATCACGTCGGTTATTTTAGAACCGACATGATAAATGGCCTGGAGAATGGTTTATCACGTCGGTTATTGAATAACCGACGTGATAAACGGCCTGGAAAATGGTTTATCACGTCGGTTCCTAAACAACCGACGTGATAAACAGGGGAGAGGGGGTTTATCACGTCGGTTCATATAGAACCCACATGATAAACTGGGGTGAGGGCGGTTTATCACGTCCGTTCTATAAGAACTGACGTGATAAACTGGGCTGAGCGTGGTTTATCACGTCGGTTCATATAAAACCGACGTGAAAAAGCGGGGGAGAGGGGTTTATCACGTCAGTTATTGAATATCCGACATGATAAACCATTGTCCAAGCCATTTAGCATGTCAGTTATTCAATAAGAGACGTGATAAACCATTCTCTAGGCCCTTTATCACCTCGGTTATTCAATAAGAGACGTGATAAACCGTTCTCCATGCCCTTTGTCACGTCGGTTATTAAATAACCGACGTGATAAACCATTCTCCAGGCCTTTTATCACGTCGGTTATTAAATTACCAACGTGATAAACCATTCTGCAGACCTTTTATCACGCCGATTATTAAATAACCGATGTGATAAACTATTTTCCAGGCATTTTATCATGTCGGTTATTAAATAACGGACGTGATAAACCCAATTTTTTTTAAAACAAAATGCAGTGATCTTCTCTCCACCAGAATCAACCAGAAAACAAATCAAGAAATCGTACCACAAAAAAAGAAGTACATAAAAATTAAGCATGTTCATAGATAACATATAAAACTTACCCACTAGACAGCATCCACCCTCATTTATAACCCATGGACAGCCCTCCCCCACCCCGTTGGAGCCCTCACCCTCATGTATACCCCCTGGACAGCCCTCCCCCACCCCATTGGATCTCCCACCCTCATGTATACACCTTGGACAACCCTCCCCCACCCCATTCGAGCCCCCACCACACTCTTGGACTACCCCCCGACCCCCGGACACCCACAAACACCCCTCGACAACCCACCACCCGCCTGAACCGCACCTCCTCACCCCCTCACCCCACTTGGCAGCCCCCACCACACCCATGGACATCCCCAAACACCCCTGGACAACCCCCCCCCCCCACCCCTGGACAACACTCCCACACCCCTGGACCGGCTTCCCACACCCCTGGACATCCCTGCCACCCCCAGGACTGTCCCCCCACCCCACCGGACAGCCCTCCCAGACCGCTGGACACCCCCAACCCCACTGAACACACCCCCACACCCTTGGAACCCCTCCCCCACAGACCCAAATCCATACCAGAATAACCATCAAAAGTAGACCAAAACAAGAAGTAGAGAAAAATTAAACATTCACTTATATAACATTCAAAACTTACACTGTCAACTTCAAAAAAAACTAAATCAAACCTAAACAACTACCAAATACACAATTAAAACGACAATATTCAAAATTACATTTTACATTACAGACAAATAAAATTCAATCAAACCTGTAAAATAATTTGACCACTCTACTTGTACATGTTTGATGTCTTCAGCAGTATAGGGTTGAGGGTCATCAAAAAGCTACAAATGAAAAAGAAGATAGTTAACTTGTATAATGAATAAATCAAATTGAAATATTATGGAAAAGTTTAAGAGGAAATCATACCAGGTCAAAATTCACAACTTTCCCAGTTGTTATTATTTCATACATAAATCTTAACATATAATATCCACATTAGATGAGGCCTTGTTGTTCATGACAATTCTATTTTGAATGAGTGTAAATTCAATATATTATTTTTATGTAATAAATCAAAAAGTACAAATTATAAATGTAAATTTACCTTCGCATTTACATATTTGATCTTTGCATTTATTTTCTTTGTGTTTTTTAGAATGTAGACCCAGGAACTGTTAGAAAATAATACGAATGGGGTAAATTTAAAATTCATTATAATATTTAAAACTATTGAGAAATTGAAACTTACTTTTCTAATATATTCTTAAAACTTTCCCGCACATCACCATGAACAGAGCATATCCAATAAAGATCTTTCTCCCTTGGGAAAAAAATACCTAACATCCAATGATCACTGATAAAAGGAAATTTAATGTTAGTGGTTATTTATGTTAAAAGATAATTAACTCTTTGAGAGAAATGTGTTTCATACCTCTCACAAAAAGGCATCATCCAACACTGTCTGATTATATTCTTTTCAAATCTTTCAGCAATATAAACCATTATTTGTTCCTCAGTCAGTGTACATGCTTCAGGGGAAATCAATTGCGGGTCCATGAATCCATATACTTCTGTCAGTTCATTCCTCTCACAAATTTTATAAAGATACCTAATACAAAACATATATAAGTATACATTTTTAATACATATAACGCAGGGAAAATGTGTTAATACTTACATGTAAAAAATTTTCACCACGTTGATGCCCAACTTATCTCCAGTATCAATCTCCATGATATCATATTTTGTTATCCCCACACTTATTTCATGTACACAAACATGAGATTCCATTGGAAACTCATAAAAACCCAACAACATATGTCAATATCTTGAAAATCTATCAAGACCACTGGAATCTGTATCTGATGTCATAGCATGTTGTCTTTGTTGTTGTCTATACAGTATTTCTTTACCTTTGAAGTATTCCTGTGAAAAAAAATTGAGAAATATAGTAGTTTTCAAATGATAAAACAACTTTAATAAAAAAATAAAATAAAAGATATAGCATTCATACCTCTATGGTAATGAGTCAAAGAAGTCTGGATGGCCAAACTAAAAAATGGCCGATACTTTGTCCAACTGTCGCCACCTCATCTGTAGGTATTGGCACCCTAGCTGATCTATCTATAATATCATGTACAGTGACCCTATGATTCTCTACCTCTGATTTTTGATGATGAACTGTATCTCCTATACAATATACCAACCCTTATGCTACTATATGATGTTGAGAATCATCAACATACAACTCGCAATATATAGGAAGCTGCGGCGGAGGTGTTGGATAAAAAATGGGGTCCGCAGGCTGAGGTGGGGGAGTGGGAGCTACTGGTGGAGGTGGAGGATAAATAATGGGGTCTGCAGGGGGAGGTGGAGGAGTGGGAGCTGCAGTCTGAAATTGTCTTTGCATTTCTGCAAACATAGACTGCACCAACTCTCTAATCTTGTCTTCCATCGTCGCATTAATATTTTGAACTTCAGCCTCCAAGGATTCTATTTTTTTATAAACCCCCTCAATGTTATAAGTTTAAGAATGTGGAAACACTTTTCTTACTGATACACCCGCTGGATATCCTCTTACACGACCAGGATGTTCAGGCCTTCCCAATGCTGCAAATAAAATATCTTCCCTCCCAGTAGCTGTAAATGTCCCCTCTGATCTCTGCTCCTCCAGAGAGTCCTATATTAATTAATTGAACATTTCTGTAATGATTTAAACTTATATGAAGAAAAATGTTAACTTAAATAAAATAAATAGATATCTTACAATCCTCTCAGCTACGATTCTCGATTCTTCCGAAAGATATTGCACTTTTTTTCCTTCCGAGCTCTCTTCCATTTTTCATGTCTAGATGGAGGGGATGGAGGGGCCACCACTCCAGAGCTTGAAGACTCAGCTCATAGTTGTTGAAATTTTTCCGCCATCATTTTTTCTTCCAATAATGTATACCCTCCCCGAGATAAACTGTGAGGGTATACATTTTTAGATTGGATCTCCTGATGAGCTTTCCCTGTTTGCTGTAATTTAAGAATAAGAAATCATTAACAAAACATTAATAAAATCATTTATATAAGAAAGTATATAAAAGTTTACATTTCCCTTACCAGAAATGAGAATTTTTTTCTACTTTCAAAAAATTGTCTCCATGTGTATTCATCTATAAAAGGATATATACGACATGGATTGTCATGACTCCTATGACCATAAATGAAATCAGATGAGAGGGTTGATTTGAAATCCCTCCATCTCCTGGCAGCCAACGATAAGCATTTCTTCCTGACTCCTCCAATGTCAGGAATATCAAATGTCATCTGATAAAGAAGAGGTTAAACATATTATATATACTAGAAACATTAAAAGAATGGTCAAACAATGACAAAATATCTTACCAAAATCGTCTCCCACAATTGAGAGATAATCGCTTTATCCACACCTCTCCAATCATCATACAGAATGATTACTTTGGTCTTAGCCTGAGTTGTAACAAAACTCTTAAAATCTTTGGCATTCAGACCTCTAGGAATATCATCATCATCAAACTCAACTACTATCCTCTGATCCTGCGTACGGGCAAGTGATAATTTTGGTAAACGTGTGCACCCACGTTTACCAACCTTTGAACTCTTTATCGTAATAGGAGCATGTGAATGTTCATCCCCAGAGGTATGACCAGCAATATGCTCCTCTCCAGAATCATGTGGTTGATCATCTGAATGATCTGTCATTATCCTTCAAATCAAAAAAACAAATGTCAGTTCACAAATATAAAAATTCAAATATTTTAATACTACTATAATCAGAAAATAGAAAAGTGTACTAAGTTAAATAATAGTAATCATTGGTAATATGGTAAGCATGTTAAACAATGGTAAAGATGGCGAAGATGGTCAAGATGGTCAAGATGGTCAAGATGGTAAAAATGGTAAAAATGGTAAACCTGGTAAACATTGTAAACATGGTAAAGTAATTGTCAGTGAACAAATATACAAATTCAAATATTTTAATTCTACTGTAATCAGAAAATAGAAAAGTGTACTAAGATAAATAATAGTAAACAATGGTAATATGGAAAGCATGTTAAACAATGGTAAAGATGGAAAAGATGGTCAAGATGGTAAAAATGGTAGAAATAGTAAACCTGGTAAACATTGTAAACATGGTAAAGTAATTGTCAGTGAACAAATATACAAATTAAAATATTTTAATACTAATGTAATCAAATAATAGAAAAGTTTACTAAGTTAAATAATATTAAACATTGGTAATATGGTAAGCATGTTAAACAATGGTAAAGATGGCAAAGATGGTCAAGATGGTCAAGATGGTAAAAATGGTAAAAATGGTAAACCTGGTAAACATTGTAAACATGGTAAAGTAATTGTCAGTGAACAAAAATAAGAATTTTAAAATTCATGTAATGGTTATAAACATGATAAAGTAAACTAAACAAACTTAAAACAAACAAAAACATATACTTATTTTATTTTAAAACATGTTTTAATAAATAAAAAACATACAATATCTAACATTTATGGAAAAAATAAATGTAAACAAGAAATAAACATATGTAACCTGTAATTTTAGGAATGTACAAATGGGTTGTTTTCCCAAATTCCTTCGTCGTGATCCTTCCTTATGGAACAAACTATGTCTTCAACATGATCGTCATTATGTTATGTTAATATTTCCATGGAAGTAGGGATCTCACATAAATCAGCATATTCATCAAGTTCATCCTCACCAACATATTGTTTTTTCCCATGTAAAACAACATCCCACTGCATATCTGATTGATCTACTACATAAAAAATTTGTTTTTCATGTGTTTCCATTATAAAAGAATCAGCTGTGTCTTCCAATCTATTCAGATTAACAAGTGTCATTCCAAATTCATCGTGTCTGACACTGTTGTTACCGTTAAACCATTTACAGTTAAAAACGGGAACTTTAATTTTAAAGTAATCAACCTCCCATATGTCTTCAATCACTCCATAATATGCATTTGATGCAGAAATTGGGTTTTTCTCCTTAGCACTCGAAAAATGCATCGCTTATGAAAACACCGACACATCACTATTCTGAATTGCACTTCTGTTGTCCTGAGCTTTTGTATGAAATGTATAACCATTAATGTCATAACCAGACCATGTTATCACATTTAAACATGGACCACCCACTATCTATTTTAATGTCTTTGATACATCTGATCTACCAAGAAAAGTCTTTTTAATCCATGACAAAAAAGTTTTTTTGTGCTCATTCAAAATCCACATTTCTTTCTTCTTTGGATGAAATTGTTTCAACTCATTAATATGCACCGTGATATACAGTTGATCATCAGATATGTTATTCAAGATGTATGATTCTAACTTCTTCATCTGTTCAGCTGACAACGATTTGACTTTCAAGCCACGAATCCCCTTTCCCTCATTATTAACTCATTCATGTAGAGATGGAGGCAAACCTATGTGTTGCGCCGCAACCAAGTAGCTCGTACAAAACTTTGCTACCTCCTCAGAAATATACTTTTCAATAATGGAGGCTTCAGGTCGATATAGATTTTTAACACAACCCTTTAATATTTTCATATACCTTTCAAAAGGATACATCCAACGAAGATATATAGGTCCACAAAACATTATTTCTCGAACCAGATGAATCATTAAATGCACCATTATATCAAAAAAAGTTGGAGGAAAATACATTTCCAATTGACAAAGTATAAAAATTGCATCCTTTTCCAAAATGTTCAAAGCATTCACATCAATTTCCTTGTTATAAATTGAATTGAAAAAATAACACAACTTCATTATAGTCTTTCTGACACGAATGGGCAATATTCCACGCAATGCAACAGGTAGAATTTATTGCATCATGACGTGAAAATCATGTGATTTCATACCTATCAACTTCAAGTACTTCAATGAGACAATATTTTTTACATTAGAAGAATAACCTTGAGGCACTTTGGTATCATGAAGACACTGATAGAAGCTAATTTTCTCCCTCTTCGATAATGTATGACAAGCCGGGGGAAGAAATGTTCGTCTTTCTTTAGGAGTGGGAGCTAACTCCAAATGTATTCCCATTGATAGTAAGTCTAATCTTGCATTCAACCCATCTTTAGTCTTTCTTTTAATATCTAACAATGTTCTAATCAAAGAATCAAAGATATTCTTCTCCACGTGCATGACATAAATATTATGTTTAACTTCATGGTACCTCCAATATGGTAGCTCAAAAAAAAATGACATTTTCTTCCAAATATGTCTATCATTACCAGATTTTTGTGTCTTTCCCAATGTCACGTCAAGGTTTTTCACCCTCTCAAAAAACAGATCAGGGGATAAAGGTTTTGGAGCAGTATCAAATTCTTGTGAGCCATTGAATGCCTTTTTTAGTCTTCTATAAGGGTGTTCCATAGGCAAAAACTTTCGATGACCCATGTACACTGTTTTCCTCCCATGATGCAATTGACAATAGGATGTTTGTTGTTCGCAAATTGGACATGCTTTATGCCCTTTAACACTGTATCCAGACAAATTTCCATACGCTGGGAAGTCATTTATAGTGAATAGAAGCACTGCATGCAGTTGAAAATATTCCATTTTATAAGAATCATACACCCTAATACCATCAGCCCATAACAGTTTCAAATCATCAATCAACGGTGACAAGTAAACATCAATATCATTACCGGGTTGCTTTGGAACAGAGATCATTGTACTCAACATGACATATTTTCGCTTCATACAAAATTCAGGAGAGAGGTTTTAAATTACGAATAAAACAGGCCATGAACTATGTGTGCTACTGACTGTTCAGTATGGATTCATTCCATCTGTGCACAACCCTAGTCTGAGATTTCTAATTTCATTTCCAAATGTAAAATACTGCGCATCAATTTTCTTCCATTGTGGACAATCAGCTGGATGATGTATTTTTCCATCCCATACCCTCTCTTCAGCATGCCATCTTAACCTTTTTGCATCATGTGAGTTAGGAAATAAACGTTTGAAATGATTAATTATAGGAAGATACCAAAATACCTTTTAAGGGATCTTTGTAATCTCTACATCACCCTGTGATTTTTCTTTCACCTTATACCGTGATGTCCCACATTTTGGACACTCTGACAGAAATTCATATTCCTTCCTATATATAATGCAGTCATTCAGACATGCATGTATTTTCTTGTATCCCAATCCCATCGGGCATAATATTTTCTTGTCTTTGTAATGTGAATCTGGAAGATCGTTATTTTTTGGAAGAATGTCTTTCATCAATTGTAGCAGCTCTGTAAAACTTCTGTCACTCCATCCATGCTTCGCCTTCAGGTTAATCAATCTTAACACCACCGAAAAAACCGTAAAATCTGTACAACCGGGATATAATGGTTTTTCAGCATCACCATATAGGCGCACAACTGTCGGTTCTATCTCAATTTGTTCTGCTACAATATCGCGAATCATTTCTTCAATTCCATCGGAGTTACCATCTTGCGAATCATCATCATCAGTGACATTCCGTCCAGTTTCACCATACCAAATCAAAGGGATGTAACTCAGATTAAAACCATGACATATCAGATGATCTTTTATCTGTCTACTTTTCAACTTCTTCATATTCAAAAATTTCAGGCATGGACAGAAAAAAATGTCACTACTTGGAACATTTCGTTTTTCAAATTCCAAAAGGCATCAACAACTTCCTCAAATTCATTGCTCATTCGATGTGCCGTAATCCAACTTCGACTCGTTATTACCTATAACAAATATCAACAAAAAATATATATTTTTAAGATAAGACAAATACATGTTTATATGAAAAAATCATAATTTGAATGTAAAACAATTTAAAATATAAAAAAAATCTATAGGTATTTAAAAAAATATGCTTGAATATTATTTTTAAAACAAAATATAGTTAGATATAATAGTTTTAAATTTCATTGAATCAAAGAAAACCATGATGCCTACATAGATTAATATTGAATGCGGTTTTGATGTTTTAATATATTAGATAAACAACCTATTTTAAATGGCATGCAGACCTTGATATTGGTCTTCATCACCCTTCAGTGTGACTGGCAAAAAGAGTTCTACCAGCATGTTATTATTTTATCAAAAATTCACTCATTCTTGTTTCTGATGATCGTTAATTGCATTGGCAGGCTGAGAGGGCCGCCCAGCGCGTCCAACACTGTTCTGCTCAAAATAAAAATAGTCTCACTGATTCGGTTTAATCCTTTATTTCTTCTTTTTAATCCCATGTAACATATCTTTTGGGGATTTGATTTTGTACTTGGCCTTCAGCTTTAACGGTTATCAATCAAAATAAAACTCGACTAAAAACTCGGTTTATTTTAGGTTTTCAAAATCCAAAAACAAAAACAAAACAACCATGGACAAAAATTGAATTCCAATTACATGAATCATGTTCAGAAATTCTAAACACCAAGAATTAACAAATATCAACAACAATAGTGAACAGCCTGGAAATTACAAGACTAAATATGTATATGTATATGATTAACAATAAAAATGTGCTTTATATTCTCAATTGAATGTTCTAAATGATATGGTAATTCATATGGTTTAATATCATTGGTAACATGTTTTCGATTCCAATGAGACATAGGTGTGAGAGCCATTGATAATGGAGTAGTGGCCTAATCTCAATCTAGGTCCAACATCCTCAACATATTCTTCTAGGGGTAGAATTTAGTATGGTTTGTGTTATTTTAACACCTCTATATTTATTATAGGTTATTAAATCAAATTATTTTGATTAACTTTTTTTATTCATCCTTTTATTATTATTTTTTGACTTTTTAGGATATTATAGTTTTATATTATTATTCATGGTTGGAACATGGTTAGTGAATACAATGAGGTTCTACCTAGGAAACATTTCACATTTGTTTACAAATATAATGGAGGAAATATATTTTGTACAAACCATACTTATTTATCATGAAATCACACAGCAAGATGCATATGCATTTTTTAGGGTTGGTTCTAGGTTTTCCATACTGTGTGATTAAACCATGGTACTCCTCCAATATCATATAATGGGGATCACATTTATTGTTTTAATTTATAAAAAAAACGATCCAAAATATGATATAAAAAGTAATTATTATTTATTTTCCTTTAAAGTAACGATGCACGTCTTTTTTATCTCATTATTCATCTAGTTTAATGTTCCCTCAACATATTCTGTTATATCAACAAAATAGTCATTTATATCAACAAAATATTCCACGAGATTCAAATAACTATTTGCAATAACAAAATACAAATAACCATTTGCAATACAAATAACCATTTGCAATAACAAAATACAAATAACCATTTGAAAATAACCATTTGCAATAACAAAAAATTCCACGAGATTCAAAAACGAATGAAAAGCACATCAAGAATCGAAACAAAAACGAATGAAATAAATTCGTGGAAGGCTTACTTGAATGTTGCGAGTTGAGATGATAGATACGAGAGGAGTGAATAAGATAAACAGTGAAGCCAAATTGATTTTAACGTAGGTCGATCAACGAGCCGATTAGGGTTTACCGCGTGAGAGAGACGAGCCGGCGGACTGTCAATCGAAAAATCGTAAATGACAGTCCATGAGCATTAAATTTTTTAAAAGTTTTATAACGTCGGTTTTTATATAACCGACGTTATAAACTATTTTTTAAATTTATAACGTTGGTTATTTTAAAACCGACGTCAAAAAGCCCCCGCGCTTTGGTTTTTTACGTCGTTTATTTTATAACCAACATAAAAAACGAGATATCTACGCGTTTTTTACGTCGGTTATTTTATAAATGACGTAAAAAAACCCCTCGGGCTTTGGTTTTTTACCTCGGTTATAAAATAACTGACGTAAAAAACCAATGCGCGGGGGGTTTTTTACGTCGGTTATTTGGAAACCGACGTAAAAAAACCCGATATCTACGTGTTTTGTACATCGGTTATTTTATAACCGACGTAAAAAACCAAAGCCTGAACTCATTTTTTAGGTTGGTTATGAAATAACCGACGTAAAAAACCCCGCACTTTGTTTTTTACGTCGGTTATTTGATAACCGACGTAAAAAACGCGTCGATATCGGGTTTGTTACGTCGGTTTCCAAATAACCGACATAAAAAACCCCCCGCGCATTGGTTTTTTACGTCGGTTATAAGATAACCGACGTAAAAACCTAACAGGCACGATTTGTAACGTCGGTTATTAAAATAACCGATGTTAAAAATCTACTCGCCGCATTTTTACGTCGGTTATATATAACCGACGTAAAAAATGGTGACGTAAAAAATGATTTCTGCACTAGTGTCAGCTCAAGAAACTCCTTTTCCATCTTCGTTCGAAGAATACGAGGGAAGTACTTACTGAAAAACAAGTTCTTGAACTCATCCCATTCCATGGACTCAATTTCATCTCTTGGCCTCGTATTCTTGATAGGATTCCACCATTGATCAGCTTCACCTTCCAAACGATATATTGCTACGATGACATTATCATGTTCAGAACATTGAAGAACTGAAAATATCTTTTCAGTGGTACTGATCCATTGTTCAGCAACAAGTGGATCAGAAGACCCACTGAAAGAAGGTGGACGTTGCCTCATGAAGAACTCAATAGAATATTGTTCCCTTCTCTTCTCATTTGGATGTCCAGAATGATTCATAGCTTGTGTAAGTATAGCAATAAGATCTTGCACTCCATCTCCCATAAAATTTGTTTGTTCAGGAGGACAATCATTGCATTGTCCATTGCATTGATCAACACGGTTCCTTCGGGTTCCAGCCATCGTCTAAAACCAAAAAAGAATAGTGTGAGAGGAAAAAAAATCATACTAGGGAAAAAATATAATAAAGGGGGAGTACCTTCAATATATAACATCTTAGGTTTAATTCTATGATCGTTAGCGTAATTCTAGTACTATAACCTATACGTATACTTAACCTTAGGGACATCCCTAGACATACCTTAGAAATATCTCTAGGGATCTCACTAACATTTTCGCATCCTAGTTTCCAAAGGTTGACTAAACCTTTCCTCTGATCCCAACTGTAGAGACCCGAAGCTTGACGTACATTGACATTACATTACATTTATGGAATACTTAGTACATAACAAAAACACACACACAAGGATCATAATAGTTTAGTGACTTTGGAAACTCGGAATATAATCTTCTAATCCTGGTGAAAGATCTTGAACATCTCCCATAAAGATCTTCCTTTTTTTTACCTAAAACCTTTCTTTATATCCTGGGGAAAAGAAAACATAAAAGGGTGAGCTCAAATACTCAGTAAGGGTAAACAAAAGAAATATCAATCACATCATATGCATAAGCACATAAATTTTGGAAATCTTAACCTGCAAAAGAGATCATAATTTCATAACATGGGGTAAATCATTGCAGTGAAATGTAATCACAATAATCATAACTTAAAACATGAAACTTTGTGGCATTCACACATAATTATAGAGAATCATTTCTTATTACTCAATACTCATTGCCAAGACTAGCTTAGTGGACAAAGTCCCTTTCTGAACCGAGTCACCCTCGTTTCAGTCATGTTTCACTAAACCAGTATAAACTACCGTTCCAGCCATGTCTATCTCATGAGATATAAAATCTTTACCCAATGCATTAGAGGGAGATATAGATCCCACCCATCTCATAATGATACCATTCTTATGTGTGCCACAATATCATAAATCATACATCATTTCATAAGCCATGTAATAAAATGGGATTCTTAAACATCATGCCATAATAATCCATAAACAATTGATATCATTTCATCATAAGAAAATTGAAACCATTTAAATCATAGAGACATTTTACTTGAAACATACATATCAAATAACATCATCTTATATGGAAAATAGTTTTGAAAAAACACTTGAATTGAATTCTTGAGGAAAATATCCTTTCTTCTTTAAAAACATTTTTCCTTTCTTAACATGTCATAAAACTTTAAACTAAAAGAAGTTGATTAAAAATAAACTTGAAAACTTGTAAATGAGGATTCTTGGAAATAATGTTTAAAAATCCATTCATGCCGTATAAGTTAAAAAACATTCTTCTCGTACTTTTGTCAGAAAAGTAAAAAAAGTACCTCGTATGAAAAATGACAAAAGATTCCTTTCATATCTTTACTAAAAACACACCGAAGGGTAAAATTGGATTTAAACCATTGTAGGTGGATGTAAATAATATGTCATATCGAGGAATCATGAATGTGGGTGATAAAATGCACCCCAGTAAATGCCAATGTATAAACAATCTCGGATAAAAATGAGATTGTGATATTTCCCTTACCTTAGGTCTGACTTGCTTTGTAAGTGTCCGAACCTCCTTTATAATGATTTAAATAATATTATTGACTTATTCCATTATCAGAATTATTTTTATGATATCATATATGGTCATATTCTTAGCTTCTTAGTAGTAATATTTCATTGCTACTTGTTATTCGGGTGTTTATAACTTTTTGTTCTTATGCGTGTTTTGTCGAATAAATTCTTATTATTTTATTTAGGTTATAGATACCTCATTTCCAGAATTGTATTAGTGTAATATATATCATATTCATTCAATTAAATTCATTTATATAATCATTATGAAATGAAGATCATGTAGAACGAGTCGCATCACATCGTGGAGACGGTATTCCGTACGTACGCACGAGTGATGATATCGTTCCTATGATCGTGGAATTGTATTGGAGTATATGTATACTATTTCAGAATCAATATCACTTTATAATAGTCATATATAGTCATTATTTACACCATTATACCCATCCAAGTAAGGTGGTGGTGGAATACAGATTACACCACGGCGTGGAGACGGTATTCCGTACGTACGCACGCGCGGTGATTTCTTTTTCCGTAGGATGGATAGATGGTGAAATATGGTTGTTTCATACTTATAATAACATATAAGTATTTTAGTGATACTGATGTTATTACTTCATAATTAAACAACTAAAGAAGAAGAAGTGGAAGAAGAAATAAAGGTGAAAGAATCGGTAACGGACATTACCTCTTCTTTGAAGTGATTCTTTGAGACCTTCTTTTATGGAACTAAAATTGGTCTTTGAGGAAGCCCAGAACCTCTAGGATGTTGCTAGGGAAGTGGAGAGGAGAATTGGGCAGGGGTTGGACGAGCATGAAGACTCAAAGGTGTGTGAGGAAGAGAGGAAGGAGGTGCCCTTTTATAAGGGAGGAGAGGGGCACCTTTGGAATAACTAAAAATATTATTTTATTATAAAGTCAAGTTAGGTTTTAAATAGCTCCAAATTAATTTATTTCGAGGCTAAGGTAGGGATGGGTCGAAATCCTCTCATACAATAGAATTTAGACAAGTTTGGGTTCCTATTTTAACCTTATCATTTAGATTTAACATTAAGTTAAATAATTTTACTTTTACCATGTCTTCTTGTGTTCTTACACTATAAGGTTAATAAACATATTATAAGAAGCCAAACGAACCCCAAATTGTTTATTATTAATATATATAACCTTATCTAAGTCATTTTACCGAACCATAGATTTTTAGGAATAAAATAACAATTAATAATATAATATTTGTTTTAAAAACTATTTTATGTCAATTTTGACACTATTTAGTAATTGATTTTTGTGAAAATCATAACAGAATGATAAGTTCTAAAACAGTTAATAGTTTATTAATAAGATAATTACTGCATCATCGTTGTGTCATAAATAAATTAAATTATTTAATGTCTAAATATTACAAATAAAATACAATTATGTAGGAAATATTTTTAGATTTATAATGAATATATATAGTCTAATTTATCTTATGTATAAACCCATATTAAAAATGTTTTCGTAAATAAACTTTGATTTTAACTCTTTTAACCCTTCTTTAAATAAATTAATAATAAATGTCCTAATCTAATCCATGTGGGCCTAAATGGTCATATTTTATTCCTAAGTTTGTTTTTGGTCGTATTAAACTTGTCCAATAGAATTAGGACATGTGTTAGGGTAATAATAATATCATTTCTACCCATAATTACCCTATTTACTTTTAACCGTGGTAAAAAAAGTAAAACGTTACTATTCACCAAAAAATTATTTTCATCTCATTGAACCACATTTTACTTACTGACATCAACCATGTCTCTCAGATTTTTGAAATTACACTCACAGAAGCGGTAAAATTAAGTTTTATGAACAATTCAGTTTTTTTAACTACCACTTAGTGGTTTCACTATTCATCAAAAATTGAATGTTTTCAGAAAAATACCAAAAATTAGGCCTAAGCTATATTTGATATTATGAACTCAAAAATGATTTCTATTTTACCAAATTCAAAACATATCAGTTGCATTAATTAATTTAAAAATTAATTCCCGTCGTCAAAACAAATAGCGTGTTCTTAAGAGATAATAACTATCAAAAGATTGACACTTGTTTATGTCTGGTTTAAATGTGAAATTACATCCAATGACCATCATTATATTAAATTGTAAAAATATATTCTAAATATAATTTAAAACCACTCAAATTAATAATTTATCACAATTAATTATTTCGATTGAAAAAGTTGTTTTTAATTAACATTTAGTAATTTTCACTATTCATCAAAATATGAATGTTATCTGAAAATCGCCAAAATTTCACCCTAAGCTAATTTCGATATAACGAATCCAAAAATGAATTAAATTTTGAAATATAAAATTACAAAATTTCAAAAAGTGGTTATTACTATTCATAACAGCTAGTTTTAATAATATTTTAATAGTATATTGTTGTTTAGTGAAACTCGTTATTTCGTACTACACACGCTATCGAGGAAGGTCGCGATTGCGTGTAATGCAAGTCAAATCAAGGATGTGTGTTGTGCAAGATCCTTTTGGTGTAGCGTACAACACAAGACATTTGTGAAATTAAAAAGAATATTTTTCATAAAATCTCGGGGTGTTACAGAATTAACAAGGACGACTGTTATAATGCAATGCCCTAATGTTTTTTCAATGTAATTTCCCTTACAATAATTATATAATATAGTATATATCTCATAAATAACATAGATAACCCATTAAAAAATTTACTCTCATTAAATAATAATGAAATAATCAGTATTTATAGAAATTAAGGAACCCATACCAATGAAACAGTAACCTGACTATTTAAATACTAATTTGACAGTTATGAATAGTAATCTAACCCTTAGAATAGTAACCTCTCCTATTAAAGTTTTATTTTTTTTATCTTATATATAAATATATAATATATTTATATCAAAAAAATAATTAAATAAATGTTTTATAAATGAAAATTTAAGTGTTTTTATTTTTGCTAAATGTGAATGTTTATTTACAATTTTATAATTAATATAATGATTTTAAAAATATTATTTCTATAAAATAGATTCAAAAATTAATAATTTGTTTTAATATAATTATAATATAATTTTAGGATAACTTAATTAATTTTTGAAATTATCATATAATCACCTATAATATTAAAATCATTATTTTGTGAAGATTTTAAGATTTTAATGAAATATTTAATTTGTCATTTTTAGATTTTTCTTGAAATAATTGATTCCATTTTTTAACTATAAATTTCAACAAATGGTTACAATGAATTTTTGAATTATTTTAAAATATTTGAATTTTTTTGAATACTGAAATACGTTAATTTACAATATTTAACATTATAAGTCAAATAAATTAATTTTTGAGTCATGAATGATGTAAGAATCCAATTTTTTGAAATCACATGCACTATCAACTATAAGTAGTCACAAGAATAAATACTATTGATAGTATTGATCCAAAAAAATAAATAATGAATTTAGTAATCAAAACACCACTCTCCAACCCCTATAAATACCACCCCTCACCACCCTTTGTCCTCACACCTTCTATGATTTGGATATTTCTAATATTATACACAATTCTTCTCCCAATCCTCTTTGACGTGTCTCCATCTTTATATTCTAACCAAAATACCAATTTCATGATCCTTATGTAGGTTTTCTGGGAGACTATATTCATGAGTTAAAATCCTCTTTTTCAATTTAAAATTATTTCTTTCTTCTACCTCATCCTCACCTCCCCTTCCCAAAACAGCATGATAAATATTATATCATATATATACTATAATTTTATTATGTTAATATAAAATCACTAATAAAATATCTTCTCTTGTATTTTTATATTAAAAACAAAAGCATCGTCCGTGATATGGTCAGTTACCACCATCCAAGATGGTGATTTTTCTTTTTTCCTTTATTGCCTTAAAGTACGGTAACAAAATCATTATTATAGTTATATTATATTATAATATGTACATTATACCAGGTTTCATGTTTTTTAATATATATATATATATTATTATTATTATATAAAATGATACTTGTTCTTAATGTACATAAAAACTTCAAATTTAACCGAATCATTATTTCATTTAAAGTTTTAAAAAATTAATCACCCTAATATAAATTTAATATATATATATATTGGTCCATTTAAAATTATTTAATTATATTAATACAATTTCATTCCACTTTTTTGGTTTTCCATCCATTTTACATGAACCATTATAATTGTACTCAATGGAACCGAACCTAACACTCTGAAATGATCGCTCTAAGAACAAAGAAATAAATAATATAATTCATCAAAAAGGCCAAAAATGAACTTAATAAAATTATAATAAATACAATACAGGTATCATAGGTTCCTAATTAATTTATTAATGGGTCTAATTTAATTATTTAGTACATTAACAGCAATTGAAAAACACATTTGGACATAAGGTAATAGACCCTTCGATCTTCCCAATTACCATTAGGTTACGCTTGGAACACCTTTACAAAAATGTATTCATTCATTATTTTTATATAATTATTTTAAATTCTTTGTAAATTTTCCAAAATTATGTATCCAGATTAATTCATATTCATTGATTGGGAAGTAAATATTTTATAACCTTCCCTTCACAATTCTTCCCGATAAGTAAGCCCGATTAAAGGGATCTTCTCAATTTCTCACCAATTTTCATGTAAACTATATAATATATTTTCATCAACCATTATTTTTATAAAATTACTCATTTAATAATGAAAAAATATCTAAGTTTATTTTTGGTTTTGTACAAACAATTATTCATTTTTTCTCATAAAAGAATCTTTAATATTTTTCTTTAAACCGCACCAAAGAGGCATTTCTAAAGATTTTTAAACACTCCTTTAAAAAAATTCCAATTCAGTTAGACATAATTTGTCATTATATATTCCATTTCCCTTATGAATGTCCCTGTTTTATTTAAACCCATTCTTTTTTGTACACCATTATGATATTCCCATTGATTATTCCATATGACATGAACACAATACACATTTCATTCCATCGAAGAAACTTGTGTTTAATTCATTATATAGAAAACATATGAATGAACATGTTATGATGGGTGCATACATATTGTTCCCCAGTATAATGGGTAATGTTTTGTGTCATGATACGTCATGTATGGGACCGGGGATTAAACTTAATCTATTATGATAATTTTCAACCATCTGATATAGTCTTTCAAGTTAGAATAGACTCATGTATATGTAATGTTGTATATTTCTTACACATTATTATATTTCAATGATTAGTTGACCTCGTTTTCTATTTCTTATGATTGTATATGTTTTTTCATGTTTTATTACTCTTTATGTCATTATGTTATGTCTTCTTACTCATGTTCTATACATTATTACTATGATTATTCCCATACATGGTTTTTAATATAATACAAATTTCTATGTATTCATCAGGTTATTCTATATAGATATAGGATCTCAAAGTAAGTTTGGAACTCATTATGGAATATTATTAAAGGGATGTTTTAGGTTTTTAATTAAATGTACCTCATATTTCAAAAACACTAGACTTTATGATTTTTTGTTTGAATTTGATGCAAAATTATACTTTAAATCATGTAATAATGTGGGTAAAAACCTAGGGTCATTATTGTGATAATCAAACCTGGTAGTTTTTGTTGAGATGGTATGTGAGTATGTTATTATCTATAATACCAAATGTTGGATTGATGTAACAATGATATTGTATGGAGTATCTAATGATTCTCAATATATATGAGGGGGGGTGAATTGTATACATTTAAAATTACTTTGGATCTTTAATGATGGTTATGTTTAATAAGGTTAAACAAGGTAATTCAAAAAACCTATTGTTATAAACACTTGCTTGATTCCAAAAATATGGTTCCGAGAATGTGAATCTGGAAAAGATGGTTGCAGAAAATGAACTTAATGAAAATTTACAAACCTAAAGATTCTACCTTAAGGCATATATAATCTTACTAAAACAGAGTACAAGTATAAGGATGTATGAGATAGTTATACTTTCCTCAACAATACAAATTTTGTGGCTTGAAACAAACAAGTAACAAGTAGCAAGTACTTTAACCTAAAGAGAAGGGTATCCAAGAACCTTGGATAAAGGTCCCTTGATTTATACTTTCAAGAAATTATGTATTACCCACACCAGGGTAAGAACTCAATACAAAGATCAGATTCTATCTTTCTATCCCCACAAGCCCTCATCTTTAAGGTAGTCGACACCTCTATCTTCTTTTCTTCGGAAGTCCTCGATTGTACACAGTAACAATCGGAGCCGCACAAAGAAAATCTGAACGAGAAGTTCAGTACGCACAATGCAGTAAAGCCTCTTTCTCTAGAAATCACATCCGCAGCATGCAATCTCTACATTGATCAACTTCATGTTGAGCTCTTTCAAATTAGCTCCAATTTATAGGCATGAATTCAACGGTCGACTCCCTCATCCAATGGTCATATTATTCCTTGAATTTCAGAGGGACCTATACACGTGTCACTCAAACAACGGTTAGTTAGTAACTGAATACATGACAACAATTTATAACAAAAACAGGAGTAAGAAAAAATATGGTTACATGACCAAAATCCAATATTCAGAATGTAGGCATATAAAAGTTCAGAGTCCAACCAAAAATGAATTCAGATTCTATAATTCAAGGATATTCAGATTCTGTTTTCTAAGAATTCAGAACCTGAATTCTATAGAATTATGGAGTCTTAATTTCATTGAAATTCAGAATCTAGATTCACAAGAATTCGGATCCGGAACATACAAAGTTTGGAGTCAAAGATCATGAGGATTCCGAGTCAGAACTCATGAGAGTTCGGAGTCTGTATTCAGAGAACTCAGAGTCAGAACTTAGAGGAGTTCATAACCAGAATTCATATTCAGAATTCAGAGTCAGAACTATGAGGAGTTCATAACCAAAATTTGTATTCATAATTTGGAGTCAGAACTCAGAAGAGTTCGTAACCAGAATTCATATTTAGAATTCGGAGTCAGAACGAAGAAGTTTTCATAACCATAATTCTGAGTATTTTGATTCATAACTCAGAAGAGTTCGTAACCTGAATTCATATTTATATTTTGGAGTCAGAACTTAGAAGAGTTCGTAACCAGAATTCTGAGAATTTGGATTCTAAAACAGAATGCTTCATATCTAGGTAATTATAGGATTCTTAAGTTTTGGTTATAAACCTCATTTTACACTTAGTAAAATTATGATATGAACAATGAAGACATGGTAATTATAAATTTCCTTGGGGAAGGTAATTTCTCCTTAAAGAAGTAAAACACATGGTAAAAAGAAATTTTCCTTGAGATAAGGTGTTTGTGATTTTCAAAACAAGAATGAATTATAAATTCATAAGGAAACCTTATTTACTTAACAATCTCCCCCAAGGTTGAAGGAATGGAAAATTCATAAGGAAAACCTTATTAAATCAACAATATCCCCCTTTTTGGGAAGCAAAAACATCCCTATGAAAAAGAATATAAGGACATAGAAAAAAATTTATATACATTGAAATTAAACTTATCTCCCTTTTCACATTGGAAAATATGAATATGACTAACTCCCCCTTAGGCTTGGGAACACTAAGGATCATATTATAGATTTCCAAAATGAGATTTTTCGTTATTTTGAGTACAAAAAGATCTGTAATGAAAACTCCCCCTTAGATAAACTCCCCCTTACTTAGGGATATTCCTTCTTTTCATAGCATTATTTTTCCTTTCTCCCCCTTTTTGATTTTCAAAAAGAATTTAAGGGAATTGAAAATAAATTACAGTACCTGAAATACTAGTACAAACATCCAAACAAAAACGAGGAACCACAATTTCGTTATGATTGGAAGAATTTGTACAAGGAAAGAAAATTCAACAAAAGATCGGAATGGATCTATTTTCCTTCCTTCTCCGTGGGTATTAACTTCTTTACTATTGTTTTCTGATTGTTTAGATCCTTGTGATCTTCCTCTACTTGATTCACTAAGGCTTTGATCCCATCATCCTATGCCTTCAGAGCCTATGCCTGAGCCTTCAAAAAATCATCTTGCTTCACTAGCTTCTCTTCAATTTCGATCCGAAGATCCCTTTCTATTTTCTAGATTTGAGAAATAGAGTTCAACTTCCCATTCAAATCCTTGACCTCCTGGATCTGAGTATTCTGCTCATGATTTAGCTTTTCCTCAAAGCTAGTTGAGGGATCCTTTATTTTTCTATATTCAGTATCAAAAGCATCCTTAACATCATCTAGAAATTAACCAAGCTCTCTCAAATATTCAACTATATTCTTTGACCAGCAACCACTTTCTTACAATATTATATGTGGGCATCGTATTTGAAAGGAATTTATTATAATCAGCCTCAATATTAATGAATATGTCCATCACGATGGATAAATAATCCAATTTTTTATTCAAGCTATGTTGGAGCATCTAAAATCTTGAGTCAATGGTTGGAAAGATCGGAATGGTGTCAACAAACATCATCAGTGATTGAATGACAAAATAATGTCCCATAGCTGATGATTATGAATCTGATAGTTTTCATGGTGATGGTTCTTCCTTTAGCTTGACAAGCTTCCTCTTACAAGATACACCAAATTCCTTATTGCTAAAAACAACTTTGTTTGGTGTGTCAACAACAACATGTTTCCCTATGTGAGTTTTCAGAATAACTTCCTCATTCAAAGACTCATGCTCACTTTCAGACAACTGAACAATTCTATTTTCATCAATTTTTTCTTTCTCATCTCCTCCCTCAATATCTTCAGGATGAATGAATTCATGATTATGAATCTCTTCCTCGGATAACTTTTTTACTTCTTATTCATCCTTCTCATCAATCCCAGGAGTAGAATTTTTTGAAGATTCAACAAGAGAAGTCCAGATTGATAATTTTTCGGATACACTTTCCTTCTCATTAAAGTCTTCAACTTGCCTTATTAGATCAGATGTATCATCACTACTTTCAACTTCTTGTACTTTATCCATAGGTTCTTTATCAACATCCTTCTCATGGGCTTTTCTGGAATCATGTACTTCTCTCCCGGAGTCTCAAGTAAGGGTTCAACCAAGAACGATTTTGGTACAAGCATGTTATCGGATGCTATTTCAGTGTCCCTTAAAAGATATTGTACAATTTCAACCTCAGACATTTTCTGATTAAGAATCTTCTCTTTGGATTTCTTTTCAAGCTCATTGGTTTCCTTCACGTTCAAAGTATCGGCCTCTGTAGGATCCAGGCCAAACAGTGGCTATCCTTCCTTCCGATTCTTTTTGTCTTCACTACATTTGGCTACTACCTAATCCGGACAAGCTTTCTGCTTCTTGGTATTTAGTGGTGTGGATTGAGTTTCTTTGGCCTTAGGGGTTTTCTCTGTTCCTTCCACCACATCCTACAACTTCCTCTTTTTTCCAGCCTTCTTCGACGGTTCAGCCTCTTCTGCATTCTTCAGAACAGTTTCTACTTCTTTCACTGGTAGATCATAAAACTCTCCTGACTCTTTATAAAAACCAACATTCATTCTTTTTAAATTATCTTCGCTTAATTACATGACTTTTCAATTACTTATCTTGGAACTGGAAGGAATCTTGAAGGACTGAAGACATCGAACAATCAAATTGGAGAGTAGGGAAGGATACATGATTATCTCTACTCTCAAATTCCCATTCTTTATATTCTCTATGGTAATGAGAATATGCTTCATCAAGTTGATCTTCCTTAGATTTACCAAAAAATCCAAGATATACATATCACTTTTCTTCAGTGTGTCCTTATCACCCTATCTTTGTACAATATAACCCTGAACCCATAACTAAAGGATCCTATTATTTGTAGACAAATGATAAATATTTACGGTCTTGAAATCTATAAGTCCAAGACATTCCAATGCCTTTACCTTTAAAAAATTTCCTTGAACATCCGGAAGCTTGTTGTTATAGAATTCATATTCCCCTTCATAAGACAACCCCACCAAGCTAGCAGCCTTTGTGTATGAAAGGGCATAGTTTTTTCCATAACTCTTGAATGAAAAATTATCTCTCCCTTATTCCTTAATGAAACAAACTGACTCATAAAAGTCAATGAGTAGATCCGGACACACCAGGTCTTGAGCTCCAAGCTCTGATATGAAAACACTTTCCCATCCATTCTGCTTGATGTTTTCAGAGATAATTGAATCATACTTATTGAAGAAATTCAGATGCACCATATTTTCTCTGTATACTTTCTACTATGTAATCGGCTTGACAGAAGACATATCTTGAGAAGGAACTTCACCAGACATTCAGAATTGATAAAACTTTGAATATTTGGAATGGGATTTTGAGGTGGGGCAGAGTTTCAAAACACAAGAGCTTGAAAACCAATGTGGGACAACCATCGAGGGTCCCCTTTTATATGTGTTGAAGAAATGGTTCATCTTCCCATCTCAATATAATGGCTAAGAATTATTCTGATTAGATTTAATATTTGAAATGATAGCCTCCAAGAAAATTTTGTAGGATCCAATTTTTTAAGGGTTTTAAAGGAAAACATTCGTATTTAATAAAACTGGAATCCGAGAAACATTAAAAAAACAACTAGAAAGTAAAAGGTGATTACAAAAACTCAAAAAAGAATCCTACCTTTCAGATTTCTAGGAGAATTTTTCTTATTGGGGAAAATTATTCTTGAATAACTTTAGACTCTAAAAGAAAAACATGACTATAAGAAAAAAATGAATATGAAAATTTTTATTACAAAAATCTTCATTTTAAAAATTTCCATTACGAAAATCGTCATTATGAAAAAATGTGAAAGCTTCATTACAAAAAACATAAATAACTTCATTACAAAAAATCATGAAAAACATCATTACAAAAATTCATGAAAAACATCATTAAAAAAATCATGAAAAACATCATTACGAAAAATCATGAAAAGATTCATTATAAAAAATCATGAAAAACATCATTACGAAAATTCATAAAAACATCATTACAAAAAATCCTGAAAAACATCATCACAAAAAATCCTGAAAAACATCATTATAAAAAATCATGAAAATATTCATTACGAAAAATCGTGAAAATATTCATTACAAAAAATCATGAAAAAATTCATTATAAGAAATCATGTTAAACATCATTACAAAAAAATCATGGAAAACTTCATTAAAAAAATTCATGAAAAACTTCATACGAAAAATCCTGAAAAACTTCATTACGAAAAATCATGAAAAAATTCATTATGAAAAATAATGAAATACTTTATTACAAAAAATCATGAAAAACATCATTACAAAAAATCATGAAAAACATAATTACTAAAAATCATGAAAAACTTCATGATGAAAAATCATGAAAAACATTATAACGAAAAATCATGAAAAACATCATTACAAAAAAATATGAAAAACTTTTTGAATTAACAAGAAAATTTACTTGCCCTATGAAAATGAGTTTATTACTGTAAAGAGATTGATTTCAGCAGAAAGTTAACAAGGAGGATTACCTTATGTTTATCATTCCTAACTTCTATTTAATGTATTCAAATCTATCAGAGGGTAAATATTTCCTAAAAATATCAGCAAGTTGATCTTGCATTCTGATAAATTGAAGAATGATATCTAATTTTTGTGTGTGATCCCTACGAATGTGATGCCTAATATCTATGTGTTTTGCACAAGAGTGATGTACAATGTTTTTACTAAGGGAAATGGAAATTATATTATCCCATAAAATTTGAGTTTTGGTAAAACTCATACCATAGTCTGTGAGTGTGTGTTGCATCCACAACACTTGAGCAAAACAACTTCTAGCTACTATATATTAAGCTTCAGTAGTGGAAAGTACTAATGAGTGTTGATTTTTTCATGACCAAGAAACTAATGAATCTACTAAGAAATTACAAGTTCCAGATGTACTATTTCTATCCATTCTACTTCCACCAAAGACAACATCTGAAAAAACTTTTTAGAACAAAATCATTTCCAAAAGTATAAACGAGTCATACATCCATGGTTCCCTTTAAGTAGTGAAAAATTATTTTCACTGCCTTTAGATGAGATTACTTAGGATTGGATTGATATCTTGCACATAAGCATACTAAAAAAATTATGTCTAGATGACAAGCTGTCAAGTAAAGTAAACTTCTTGTCATACCTCTAAAAGATGTTTGATCTACTGATTTCCCAGCTTCATCAAGATCAACTGCGTTTGAGGTACCAATGGGAGTACTTATACGCTTAGTGTTTTCATATCCATTCTTTTTTAGAAGATCATTAATATACTTATATTGGGATATATAGATTCCTTCTGGTTTAATAGAGATTTGAAACCCCAGGAAAAATGTTAACTCACCCATCATACTTATTTCAAACTCATATTTCATTAGATCTGCAAAATAATCGGTTAAAGATTTGTTGAGTTGAACCAAATATAATATCATCCACATAAATTTGAAAAATGAAAATGTTTTTCTTATATTTCTTTATAAAAATGGTTGGATCCTCATTTCCCTTAACATAAATATTTTGAAGCAAAAATCATGTGAGTCTATCATTCCAAGCTCGAGAGGATTGCATAAGTCCATACATAGCTTTGGTGAGCCTAAAAAAATGATCATGATGTTTTGTATCTTCAAAACCAAGAGTTTTTTCAACAAAAAATTCCTCTTGAACATAACCATTAAGGAAAGAACACTTCACATCCATTTGTAAAAGTTTGAAATTGAAGAATGATACAAAGGAAAGTATAATATGAATAGATTCAAGTCTAGTTATTGGAGAATGGTTTTCTTCATAGTCTATTCCTTCTTGTTGATTATAGCCTTTAGAAACTAATATTGCTTTATTTCTAACTATGATTCCATTTTCATCACACTTATTTCTGAAGACCCACTTTACTACAATAACAGAATTTTCCTTAGGTCTTTCAACCATGGTCTAGACTTTATTCCTTTTGGATTAATTTAGTTCATCTTGCATGGATGTAATCCAATCATCATCACCTAATGATTCATCAGTGGTTTTTTGTTCTAATTGGGAATGGAATGCTAGATTATCTACTTCATTTCTTAAGGAACTTCTAGTCCTTATATGTTGATTCACATCACCAATGATACTATCACTAGGATGATTCTTTATGAACAACTGATTTGGGTTTTTTAAAACATGTTCATCAACATAGGGTAGGAAATCTTCTGGGGTAAATGCTTTAGAGACATTTTCTTGGGAATTTTCCTTATCAGAAGAATCTTCTATCAATGGTTGATAATCAGTTTTTGGAAACACATCCGATGATGTAGGTTGGGGTTATTTAAAAAAACAAATGGATTAGTTTCATCGAATTTCACGTGTATTGTCTCTTCAATAGTGCAAGTGTTTTTATTGAAAAGTCTATAATCCTTAGAAGTTGTGGAGTAGCCTTAGAAAATTCCTTCATCAGATTTTGGTGCGAATTTGTGTAGATTATCTTTAGTATTCTGGATGAATACCTTGCAACCAAAAACTTTAAAGTAGGAAAGTCTAGGTTTTCTACCATCCATAACTCATAAAATGTTTTATTAAAAAAAGGTCTGATTAAAACTTGATTTATAGTATAACAAGAAGTACTTATAGCTTCAACCCAAAAATGTTTGGCTATAGAATAGTCACTCATCGTGGTTCTTGTTATCTCTTGAAGAATTATATTTCTTCTTTCAACAAAACCATTCAATTGAGTTGTTCTAGGATCCGAGAAGTAGTGAGTAATGCCTTTTCTACTAAAAAAAGTTTCAATATATGAATTTTGAAATTCTCCTCCATGATCTATATGAATAGTATTCAAAGGAAGGTTTTTCACATTTTTAACATGGGTTCTAAAACTTTTGAAATACGAAAAAGCTTCAGACTTCTTTGCTATAAAATAGACCCACGCAAATCTAGTGTAATAATCAACTAAAACAAATACATAATACATACCTCTAATGCTTTAAGTTTTTGTGGGACAAAAATATCCATATGCACTAAATGTAATGCGTCATTATTTTTGACTTCACCGATTGATTTAATGATTGATTTATGTTTCTTGCTATATTGATAAGGGTCACAAACCTTTGAAAAATCAAATCTATGCTCTGGTAGATCCTTAACTAATATTTTCATAGAATGTTTGCATAAGTGCCTAAGGTTATAGTGACATAACCATCTATTCCACAACCAATAATGATCCTCCATTTCACTAAGGCAAGGTAGATCTTGGCTCCTAAGGTCATCTAAGTTTAATGTGTATACATTCTCTTGCCTAGGGACAGAAAGATTAAAATCTTCCTTGGAATTCTGTACAAAACACTTGTCATTCCTAAAATTCACAAGGTAGCCTTCATCACATAATTGGATTATGCTAATGAGGTTCTTCTAAAGACCCATAAAAAACAAAAAAATTTAAATCAAAGTTTTTCCAAGAAGAACGATGTTAACTATACCAATAATTTCTCCTTGAGCATTATCTCTGAATGTTACGTTTCCTCCTTTCTTCTTGATAATATTTTCAAAATAGTTTTTGTTACCAGTTATTTTCCAGGAACATCCACTATCCATGTACCATGTATTTTTGTTGGTACTTCCTCTATTTTCCCAAAAACAAAAGAGTTAGGTTTTCGGAATCCAAACTTTCTTGGATCCAGAAATCTCAGAAAGAAAAATTTTATTCACCCACATCTTTTTAGAAAAATAGGCTTTATGATATCCTAAAGATTGGGTTATGTTTATGTAACACTTTTTTTCCCAATTCCAACCACACTAACACTTAGTACAGAATAGAACACTTTGAGGAACAAAATAATTGTTACTAAAAATCGGTTTAGAACTAGTATAACAAAAACCAGAACTATTCCTTAGAGGTCGGATTTGAGAATATATTTTATCAAAATTTTCCTTACCCAAGGTAATGTATGACAAACACTTCCTCAAGGAAAAAATTTCGGATTTTAGTTTGATAACTATGTTCTTTTCCTCCAAAAAATTTGATTTTGAATAAGAGTTAGGCTCAAAAATATTTTTCTTAGATATTATGCTTTCTAGATCTTTAGAAAGTTTATTCTTCTTAGAATTTACTTCCTCAAGAGTGTTTGAAATATTTTCAAAATCAACATTTTTTTTATCAAGATCCTTAGAAAGATCTGATATTTCCTTAGTAAGAATAATATTCCTAGAATTTTCTTTATCAAAATTTTTCTAGAGTTTTGAATTATTAATCTCAAGGAGCATAGAAAAGATAGAAAATTATTCAGATGTAGGTAAATTATTATTATCATCAAAATAAGATTCTCCATCAGAAGAGTTATAGTATTTATCATTACAATAATTTTCATTTAAAGAAACATTAGTCACTGATTTAGAATTGTGTACCTTATCCATTAAACAATGATTGTCAATAGGTATTCTAGCTATAAGACCATGATTCTTCTATTCAGAAGATACATAATCTGATGATTAATCTGAAGAGTTAGCACCACTGGCACTCCAGGTGGCATTAGCTTTCAGGACATTATTAGGCTTAGACTTCAAATACTTCTTTTTGTTTCTCTCAAAATTCCTTTCCTTTCTTTATTTTTTCTTAAGAATAAGACAATCACGTCTTATATGTCCAACTATCTTTCATTCATAACATGTATCTTCTAAATCTTTCTCATCATTCATTTCCTTTTTCTTATATCTGGAATTAAAGTTCTTCTGTCCAGCTATCTTGTTCACCCATCGATCAAGAATTGAAAACTCATTCTCTAAGGATTCACTTCCACTATATTTGGATTGGACAACAACTTTCTTAGATTTAGATATGGTAATTCTCTCAGGAGTCTTAGATTTTGTATGATTTGAAGTTGTAGTAAAAGTAACACCTCCATTCCCAATCTTATTCTTTATATTATTCACATCTCTCTTCATTCTAGTCGCATGTTGAAGAAGAGTTCCAAATAGCTCATCTAAGGAAATCTGAGTAACCTTTCTGTTCTCATCTCTAGAAGTCCTCTTGGATTCCCACTCATTGGTCATGATGTCTATGATCCTATCAACAAGAGATTCATCATCTAATCCTTTCTCACCCATTAATTGTAAGATATTTACAACAGTCATGAATCTTTGTTGCACCTTACATATGGGTTCTCCATAAGGAAAGAAGAAACCATGATATTTAGCTTTAGGCATGGATCTTCTTGTATCAATAACTTTGGAAGTTCACAAGTGAGTAACTTCATGTTTCTTCTATATAAAATTTTCTACTTCACAAGATGAAATTTGGCTATATATATTTCTAGTAATGGAACAAATCAAAGTATTTTGTACCTTATAGTTCAGTTGATATTCCTTCTTTTATAGATTGGTGAAGGTTTTAACTTCTTTGTCAGGGATTTTATATCCTCCAGTAAGCATAAAAAAGTTATCAACACCATTATTGATAATGAAGTTCTTCACACGATATCTCCAGTATTAATAGTCATTTCCATCAAAGATAGGTGGTCTAGTTGGATTAAGATTGTCTATGGAACCAACACTGATTCCAGTCATCTTAATGAAAAATAATTTCCACACAAACTTGTTAATAGATAATGTTTGTAAACAAGGAAAATATTCTTAATAAAGGAAAATATAAAACAAGAGTACCTCTAAGATAAAAAAAATTTGAACTTTATGAGTCCAAAAAACTGATTCTAAAAAAGAATGAAATGAATTCTATTCTGAATCTAATAATGAGATTAATACAGATTGAACCAAACCTCTTAAATAATCGTTGAATTGATTCAGGGTACAAGGTCACCTGCTCTAATACCTATTTTTTAGATGGTATGTGAGTATCATATACTCTATAATACCAAATGTTGGATTGAAATAACAGAGATAATGTATGGAGTATCTAATGAATCTCAATATATGGGGGGGGGTGAATTATATACTTTTAAAATTCCCTTGGAACTTTGAAGATGGTTATGTTTAATAAGGTTAAACAAGGTAATTCACAAAACCCCTAGTTCTACACATTTTCTTGATTCCGGAAATATGATTCTGATAATGTGAATCTGGAAAATATGGTTCCAGAAAATGAACTTAATAAAATCTTACAAAGATAGATATTCTACCATAAAGCATAAAGAATCTAACTAAAATAGAGTACAAGTTTAAGGAAGTATGAGATAGTTATACTTTCCTCAACAATACAAATGAAGCATCTTGAAACAAACATATAACAAGTAGTAAGTCTTTTAACCCAAAGGGAAGGGTATCCAACAACCTTGGATAAAGGTCCCTTGATTTATACTTCCAAGAATGTCTGTCTTACCCACACCTAGGTAAGCCCTCAATATGAAGATCAGAGTTTGTGTTGTTATCCCCGCAAGCCCTCAACTTCAAGTTAGTCGGCACCTCTGTCTTCCTATCCATAGAAGCTCTCGATTATACACAGCAACCATCAGAGTCACACAAATAAAATCTAAACGAGATGTTCAGAAAACACAATATAGTGAAGCCTCTCTCTCAAGAAATAACTTCAGCAACATGTAATCTCTAGATTGATCAACTTGTTATTGAGCTCTTTCAAATGAGATCCTATTTATAAGCACGACTTCAATAGTCAGCTCCCTCCTTCAATAGTCATATTTTTCCTTGAAATTTGGAGGGACATGTACACGTGTCACTTAAACAATGGTTAGTTAATAACTAAATACATGACATCTTTTTATAACAAAAACAAGTATAAGAAAAAATATGATTACATGACCAAAATACAATATTCAGAATGTATGAAAATTAATGTTTGGAGTCTAACCAAAAATGAATTCGGAGTCTATAACATAAGGATATTTGAATTCTGTTTTCTATGAATTTGTAACCTTAATTCTATAGAATTCGTGAGTCTGAATTTTAAGGAAATTTAGAATCTGTATTCACAGGAATTTGGATTCTGAACATACAATGTTCGGAGTTAGAGTCAATGAGAATTTCGAGTTAGAACTCTTGAGAGTTCGGAGTCTATATTCAAAGAACTCATAGTTAGAACTCAGAAAAGTTAAAAACCAAAATTCTTATTCAAAATTCAGAGTCAGAACTCAGAAGTGTTCGTAACCAGAATTTATATTTAGAATTCGAAGTCATAACTCAGAAGAGTTTGTAACCAGAATTCGTATTCAGAATTCGGAGTCAGAACTCATATGAGTTTGTAACCAGAATTCTGAGAATTTGGATTTAGAACACAGAAGAGTCTGTAACCGGAATTCGTATTTATAATTCAGAGTCAAAACTCAGAAGAGTTCGTATCCAAAATTCTTCGAATTCGGATCCTAAAACAGAATGCTTCATATCTAGGTAATTATTGGATTCTAAGGTTTTGGTTATAAACCAAATTTTACAGTTGGAAAAATTATGATATGAATAATGAAAAGATGGTAAGGACAAATTTTCTTGGGGATAGAAATTTCTCATTAATGGTATAAAACACAGGGTAAAAAGAAATTTTCTTTGAGATAAGGTGTTTGTGATTTTCAAAATAAGAAGGAATTGTAATGTCATGAAGAAACCTTATTTACTTAACAATCTCCCCCGAGTATGATGGAATGGAAAATTCATAAGGAAAACCTTGTTGACTCAATAGTTTTGTGCCATAATCCAGTGCACCAGGATTATATTTCATAGGGATATAAAATAATTAGTGGCTTTAGATTATCTTGTTGGGAAGTTTCATGTCAAATCTATGTACCCCTAGATTGTCCTCGGTGACCTAGTTAGATGGATATATTGTTGGGTTAAAGGATCAAGGAATCCATAATGGTAAATATAGAAGAGGAATATATTTGAAATAATCCATACAATGCTTATTTATAAAATGTTATCTACTCAATTATCAAATATTCAAAACTATTTTTATACAGATGATTACCAACAAATATAACTGTGTCGTGAGTTGAATGTTTTAGTGGGATAATTGATTTGTGAAAAAATGCATATTTTCTATTAAATATATAGAATTTATTAGGTCATAAATTTTAATGGTAGAACTATCATTAAGATTCCTTAATGGATATACGAAACACCTTATATCCATAAGATAAAAGTTCTATTTTAGATAAATTAATCGGTGTCATAAAAAAATGTAATATTAATCCTTTAAATGAGAATCATAAAGCTAGAAACACATAACAATGGAATCGTAAAAAAAATTTCAAAATAATAAGAAATATTTTATATTTTGGAATAGTTACTTCATCAGTAAACAATTATTGAAATGGTTCGACAAGTGAATCTAGAAGATTATGGAATAATAGAATGATTTATTTATGGTTTGGAAGCCATTTAATTAGAAATAACTAATGTAATTTTAGAATATATTCATATAATCAATAATTTTGGTTACGTCAATGATATTTGATATTATTTAATGTGTTTCAAGAAACTAAAAAATTAATTTATGTTTTTTTATCATTGAGGAATTCCTTATATAAACATTTATAAAAATGTTCATTAAATATAGAAAATTTCTATAAATTTTATCCGATTTTCTCAAAGTGATGAGTATATATGAACTGGGCATATGATGTCTAATTTCTAGTACAATAAAAATAGTACTTGGGGGTAAAAGCTACAAACTAGAATAGATAAATATGGAATGTCTGAGAATCCTATTAATTCTATTTGAAAAAGGAATGAAAGAGTAATTATTCCATACATTGAGATTATGTAGATCACTTAAAGGGTTTTAGGAAATCCCTAGAAAATCCATTCAACATATTAATGATTTCAAAATTTATTCACCAATTTTTAAGGGAATATGATAAAAAAATATACATTACAAGTTTTGTAAATATACACCAGTTCAAAAATGTTTATAAAGGTTGGATGAAACAAAGTAAATTATGTGTATATTTATCTTATTTCACTTATGTTACAATATAATCTATTTGATAACACAAATTTCTTACGAGTAACATGAAATGATCGATTTTGGACATTATGTTTATGATTCATTGTATTCTATAACATTTTTTTTGAGAATATGATATGGATAAAAATATTTTGTCTTAGATAAATTGTTTATCCATAAATTTGTTAAAATATTATGAAATGTGATTCCCCCCGATAGTACTGTATTTTAATGATTAAAATTGTATCTTTCAATAAAATAATCCAAACATAATGAATTTTGTATGATATATGGAATCAATTGTTTATTTTTCATATATTCCAACTAAAAAGAAATTAATGATTTTTCCTAAAACATAATGTAGTTCCTATTGAGTCTTAGAAAAAAATTATTAAAAGAATATGATATTTAGGAGGATAGTTGGAATATGTTTAGACTTGATGAAGTGCAAAGGTAAAAAATATATATGATTTTCCAATCAATTTTTTATTGATTTTTCACATCATCTTCTAAAAAATACGATGCGTGGTAGTAATGAAAAATATAAGGTGTTTTATTTAGTTAACATAACAAGTGAACATAACTATTACATAATGGTCTATATAAGCCAATACAAAAAGTGTATCACTTTGTGTCTTAAAAGATTTTGGGATAAGA
Organism: Viscum album; assembly: GCA_963277665.1. Lineage (NCBI taxonomy): Eukaryota > Viridiplantae > Streptophyta > Magnoliopsida > Santalales > Viscaceae > Viscum > Viscum album. The sequence goes on along the minus strand of OY728143.1, from coordinate 858,880,622 downwards.
TAGTAAAGATAAATTTAAATAGTTATGACTATTGTCCCAAAAATTAGGACACCACTTTATAATAAATGATTTGAGGGTGTGGTGAAAAATGTTATAATATAAATAGTTAAAAAATATATCAAATAAAAATTTTATGTAAAGGCTTCAAAAGATGATGATAATGTAGTTAGAATGGGTTTTAAGTAGAGCATAGAACATAATATTATAACATTTTTTGTTTTCAGGTTATGTTGTTTGAATATAATATCAAAGAAATGAACTTAATTATTATGATTTTAAGTCTAACCATTATTAAAAATATATTTTAATAAATGTTACTCACTATGAGGTTATTTGGATTATTTTATCATATGGTCACATAGATATGAGACAATAATTACATATGGATGTGATATACAAAAATTTCATTACTGTGGAAACTGCATGAGGGTCATGTTATATCTATAAGTGTTTGAAGCTAAAAATATTATCTATAATTGTTGGAAAAACTCATGTATTTATAATTTAGTCAACATGCACTTATAATTCATTCATGTGAACTGTAACATTAATTTTCATGTATGGGAAAATGAAATATATTTATCTAATGTGTAAACTATTATTTGTCCCTAATTAATGACGATCAGAGAGTATTATGGGTTGTGATAATATATTAACATTAGATTTATTAGATTCAAATAAACATTAAAAAGGATTTTATATGAGATAGGAAAGATATATTAATGTGATAATAATTAAGGATTTATTAAATTGAATAATCCATGAAATTATATATCAGAGAATTTTATATTGTCAAAGATGTAAATTAAGGTGTGTGCTTATTATAAATACTTCTTACCTTATGTTAGATAGATAACTAGCATGAAAACCTTCATAATTTGATACACTACTATTTAAACTCATTATATGAACATATCTAACGCAGGATTGGTTTGGTATGTTGTTGATCTTATCATCGGTTGGAGTGCAACCAAAATGGGATGTGTCCACTTATATGAAAAAAAGGCATCTGACCCTTGATTGAATTAGACAAATAGAATACATGGAGATGCTGTGTTTCTTCACTTATGATATGTTCCAATACTTGAATAAGTGACATGTGATGTAATTATCAAATAGATTAATGACATAGGATGCATACATTGACTTGGTATGTCTCTTTTAGAGAATCAAGATTTTATGAGTTGCCAATACCATATTGACATGTTCCATGTATAATGGTCACTTAATTTAATAGAAAAAATTATTATATATGATAAATACATTTTATATATTACATCTTTTTGTGTACACATCTGAATGGATATATGAGTATGTTTGACAGAGATCACACAAGACCCTTTGTAGCTTGAGTAGCCTTGATTCTTAGAAAGAGGACAATTTTTACTTACATATATGAAATAAGAATTTCAAAGTTGTTATCAACACTTTTAATCCTCATACGACCACATAGTTAGGCCCTTAAATAAGGATAAATTTTTTTACAAAGTTATGATTAGAGATAGTTTTATGAACACCATATTCAAAAGAGTTTGGATGGATTCAGAGAGAGCTGTGAACTATTTCAAAACGTACTTTTGGGATTTTAGTGGAAGTAGAAGATTTTTTTACATGGGATAAAAATGTACATGAATAAGATTCTTGTTAACATTTTTAAAATGCATGAGATATATATAAATAAATATAAAGATATAAGATAAAATATATATTGTGTAAATTTAATACATTCATATGATGTATCTATTTTTTATGCAAATAATGCAAGAATAATATATATATATATATAATATATATTATACATTACTCATCTATCTCCCCAAATGGTTTTCATTTAATACATCAAATTTATTCAAAAATTGTTTCATAAGATGAAATTTAAAGGTAATTATGCATTCTTATGGTGAATACATAGTATTTGTTCATATATAAGATATGGATAAATGATATGGTAGTTAATGATAAACCTTGAATACCTATCTAAACAATTTCCATGGTGTGGATATTGTGTGAAATACATGAGAATCATTTTTTGGATATAACTTGTTCTCAAAGAAATGATCAAATCACCCGAGAAGGTACTATCAACCCTTTAGTATCTAAGTTATAATCATGATATGATTATTGATCAATTGGTAAGATTATCACCTCAGATGTTTGGGGATTTAATTCACTGATCCTCATGATCTCCATTAATTATTATCTTATAAAGTGATTAAAATGACTAGTGCAACTATCAAAAACTAGGCACTCTATTTTTTAATATTTTACGAGTTGATTCTTGAAGATAATTATCATATGTTTGGGTTGTATTATGTTGTGTATGGTCATTAGATGATCCTATAAACCCCATAAATTATGGTCACTAATGGTGTGGACTATGAAATGTTTATTCCCTATATGATTGTATGTTCTGAATTTGAAACATGTTCCACAATTTTATGCTAATTCTCATGAATATGTTATTCTCTCATATATAAATTTAATTTACACAAAATTGTAATGGATCTATTATTTTATGTCAATATTTATTCCCGGATTATGAACTGTTATTTTTTTGGTATTATTTTCTAATTAATATTAATTATGTCTATATTATCATCTAATTCTAGCTTATGATCTTTGTTAGTTGTCAATTATTTTTACCTGTAACACCCCAAGATTCCACAGTACGTTTCCCTTTGAATAATGTAATAGCTTTCATTGTACGCAAGTTCGAGATTCTAACACTCCGCGACCAATCAAACTAGCCGTTATGAATAGTAATACCCACTTTTTGAAAATTTATTAATTTTATCTTTCAAAATGGACTTCATTTTTTGATTCTAAATATCGAAATTATCTTAGGGTTAATTTTTGGTATTTTTCTAAAAATGTTCAATTTTTAATGAATAGTGAAAAACCCTGAGTTATAGATTAAAACAGAATTTTTATTTAAATAATTATATATTTTATTTAAATTTATTTTAGGTAAAAATAGATACATAATACCAATATAAGTTCAATGTAATTAATTGGAGTTTATAATAATTTAATATATATAAAAATTTTATGGAACTTTTTACCGCCTTTTACCCACCTCCTAGGAGTATTTGTAAATTTACATAAAACATAATTTTATAGCTTTTGTGAGTTGAATTTAAAAAATCTGAGAGACACGATTGATATCAGTAAGTAAAGTGTGGTTCAATAAGATGAAAATAAGTTTTGGTGAATAATAACTTTTTTCTTTTATTTAATATGTTTAAAAGTAAATAGGGTAATCAAGGGTAAAAATGATATAATTATTACCCTAACACATTTCCTTATTCTATTGGATCAGTACAATTCGTCCACAAAATACCTTAGGAGTAAAGTATGAACATATTTGGTCCACTTGGATTAGATTATGACATTTATTATTATTCAATTCAAAGAAGAGTTAAAAGAGTCAAAATCAAAGTTTAATAACTAAAACATTTTTAATATAAAGTTACACATATGATAAATTAGACTATAACTATTAATTAGAAATCTAAATAAACTTACTACATAATTGTATTTGGTTTATATTTTTTATACATTAAATAATTTAATTTATTTATGACATAATGATGATGCAAAAATTACCTAATTAATAAAAGATTAAAATAATTGATATTATAAATATCCAAATAAATGTAAATTGAGACTTTTTATGAATTAAAATAATTTTCTATGTTAATATGACATATTATAATTGGTAAGATGATTTTTTTTCAAACTACTAATGCAGTTATGAATTTAGAAAAAACAAAATACCAAATAGTGTAAAAATTGACATAAAAGATTTTCGAAAACAAATATTATATATTTAATTGATATTCTATTCCTAAAAATATAAGGATAGGCCAAAAGACTTATAAAATGATAGTTTTATCATTAATGAACCACTTGGGGTTATCTTGGAAGTATATAGTATGTTTATTATCCATAAAATATAAAAATACAAAGAGACATGGTAAATGTCAAACTATTTAACTCAGAGTTAAATATAAAACACAAGGTTAATATAGTGACCCAAACATGTCTAAAACTTATTGGTTGGGTGGTTTGAGACCCATACCCACTTTATCCTTTAAAAAATCCACTTTTGAGACATTATAAATCGAAAATGTTATTATTATAAAATAATATTTTCTAGATTTTCTTAAGGTTCCCCTCACCCCTCTTATAAAAGGGTACTCCCCCTTCTATCTAATTAACACCTTCAGAGCCATTTGGATGGGTGAAACCCTACCCAAATAGCCTCTAAACTGTCTTCCCTTAATCTTAGAGGCATTACTTTAGTCATAAATCCAACCTAAGCATCACTTTTGATCAAATAAAAATGAAGAACCCAAAGAACAGGTAAATATTTCATCACCTCTTTCAAGTTCCTTTCTTCTTCCACTTTATTTGTATTTGTTGTTTCCATTATAAAATAATAAATCCAGTATATTATATATTTTTTGATGTTATTATAAGTATGGTACAACCATATTCATTATTCTATCCATCCATTGAATGACATTTCACCATACGTGTGTACGTACGGATTATCGTCTCCACGTCGTGATGGGTATAATAATGATATGTAATTGATGTAAATAATAAATATAACATTATAATGATTCTGTATATATGATATAACATCCAATTATATATTATTTCAACATCAAAATAATGATATTGCCGCTCGTGCGTATTTTCAGATTACCGTCTCCACGAACGCGATGAGATTCATTCCCCATAATAATCCATTCAAGGATAATTTTTCGTTAGACGATTAAAATAAGTTTTAAAGAAATAATATCATCCTAAAAATGAATTAGATACATCCTATCCATAACAAACATGAATTACATAACAATGAAAAGAAAGGAAAATGAATCAGTTAACACCTGAAACGATGATAATACTAAAATATTATTAACAATGAAATATAAAAAGATAATATATGATATCATATTAATGTTTATGATTATTGTATAATTTAATAACAATTATTTCAACATTATACATGAGGTTAACCTACCCTTGAATAAGTAAAAGTACAAGGTAAGGGGTTTTCATCTCACTTTTATTCCCGTGAGATTCATGCTTTATTTGCCACTGCTATCTTTTGTGTGGTGTATGTACTACCCATGATTGTATTGTTTGTGTAATATACTTTAATTTATGGGTATTTACATCATAATTGTATGATATTTCTTCCATGGGGTTTATGTTTCTTATGTTATCAAATCGATAAGGGAATTTCAAATATCAATTTTCACTCATTCAATTTTACGCAAACTTCATTGATTTCTTTACCCAAAGACTATGTGTGAAATAACTATTTATTTATTTATGTTGTAATTTCAACTCCCCTTTTCATGGATTTAATTTTGATACACATAATCACTACGTTGATAAATTCTCATGTCATCGATATAAACTTGATAAGAGTTATTTTAACTTAATTTCTATTCATTGAGTTAAACATCCAAGTCATTTGTGTTGTTTTTACAATAATATGTGTGAATGTCCTCTGATTTATTTACACTGAATATACAATAATATTGAGTTTATTTATATTGGTCACACATAATTATTTAATTTATTTATCCTTAACCTAAGGATATAGTCTTTATAAAGGAATTCATCCCATTTTAGATTCCATTAAGGCTTCTTTGTTGTTATATGCCAATTCACTTTTATTTGGTGTATATACTGTACTTTTACATAGTATATCATGAATCCCTTTATTCTCATGATATTATAATGTTTTTATTAACTCAATTATTTGTATTCAATAATCTCTCGTTTGGTTAGAAACTCTAACTAAAATATCATTTTAGATGTTTAACAAAATTATTCCTCTAAATCATTCTTATTAATGTCCATGTTTTAAAAATGGTTTTAAGGTTTTAATTATATTGAAATTAATGTTTTAAATAAAAATGGATATATTTCTCTCAAATTGTTTTGATTATTAACTTCATCTATTTCAATATCCTTATTTTTTATCGATTGATGTTGATTTATTATAATAAAATATTCCATATTGTATTGAATGAGTTATGTTTGAATATGGAAGTGTTATTTTCATACCAATAATGGTTTATGGATAAAGTATCAACATTTCGTATGCTAGTTTTAATAAGAATGTTTATGTTATGTTTAAACCTTTTCATATGAGTAATTCATTGGTGTTAGTAAGTGACGGGTGGAGCCCGCTATAGCTCCTCGATGCATAAGTAGGTCTCATGAGGCAAAATAGTGTCTTGTCACAAGGCCTTGATGAAACCTTGTTTGTAGTCTTGGCACAAGGCCTTGACTATGTGGTTATGAATGTCTGGAATTATGCATTCCAGCATTATGAAAGTTACTATTGATATTGCATGTGATTATTCGACTAGTAGAATATCCACGTGAATAAGTAAATGGCATAATTTTATTTTATCTTTTCCATATTATACTGATGTTCATGTTTAAAAGGGTTTTTTAGTCTTATGAATTTCCTTAAATGTTTATGCTTATTTATGAAAGTTTCTGCTATAATGTTATCCTTACTAAGCATCTAAGCTCACCCCTTTCAATGTTTTTTTTTCAGGATGCGATGAAGAATATTATGAATTACCTGTAGGGATAGTATATGGACTCTTAGTGTTGTCTATGGAAACAATTTTGTTTTAGTTTTCCATTTTATGATGTAATGTAAACCTTATAAATGTATCTAGTACTTCCAAGGATACTAAAATAATCGGTCATTTGAGACATCATCATTTGTGATCATGCAAATGATACATAATAATACACCGACTATGGGCTTCCTTGGTCGGGCATTACAGTTAGTATCAGTGGAAGTTTAATACAAACCTTGGAAAATAGATTTAGATCATCTCTGATTAGAGAACATATCCATAAGATATAATTTGAAGATTAGTATAGAATAACTTCCTAAAATTTTGGTATTGTAGAGATTTTATGAGTTTTCCAAGCAATACATCCATGTCTAGATATGATCAGGGAGAGGTGGCTCTGGCACAGATATACCTAGGGGTAAAAACCTAAAACACCACTTTTAGATAGACTCGAATGGGAATTGGTGCACGAAAAAGGGCCTTGTTGTACTCTTGATTACAACAATCTCAGGGGTTATGATTAGGATAATTTACATTTTCCATACAAAACGATTTGAAGGATTTTAATATAAGATGAGGTTAAATGACCTTGGTTAATCCTAAGGTGTTTCAAATTAAAAATATGGTTTCATGATATTCTCTAAATGATTTTATGGCTACTGTTACTCACATAATGATTTCTGGTATTATTCAATGAATGGATTGCATGGAAGTCATAGTAACATTGAGCATGATGTACAAGGTGGGAACAGTGGTGGAAATGAACAAAAAAATGAAATGTTTATAAGTGTAAAAGATATCGTGTTCATGCCAAATTAGTTTTCCAAAAATAAGATCAACAATATATATATTAACCAACTATCAGACTCAATAAAGAAGAGAAAGGTGATAAATGATAAGGGCTCCAACAGCGGAGACCATGGAGAAAAGAATCCTCAATTTCAATCGTGTAGGAAATGTGGAAGGATACACCTAAGAAAGTGTCTCAAAGGAACAAATAAATGCTTTATGTGTTGGAAATAAGGACCTAATGTAATGAATTATAGAGGAAAAATGAAGAGTATTATGGAAGAAATTCAAAATGGTCCCAAGAATCCATTTACAATCTTTTTCCATAAATATAGGGTACCTGGCCATTACCCAAGTGAATTCCCTATTCTATAGGATATTTTCTTGGTCAAAGAAGAAGCTATGTGGAAATTAATGGTTGGAGAAATGTCTACAAGTATTAGCACTCCTTGTTGATGGGATTACTTTGGAATAATTTTCTCTTGTATTTATAACCCCACAGTTTGTCATATGAAAATGATATTTGAGGAAGAATTATCATTTCTCTTATGGATATAGTTATAATTAACCATTTCGTTTTATATTATCATTGGGAGTGAGTCAATTACAAGTTATTAAATTTTGGGATTACTATGCAACGTATGATATAACATTTGTGCTTAAATAATGTTATGGTTATTTTGAGGAATTTATCTAATTTTGGTAATGTTATAAAATATAGTTTTGGAAAAAGGAAAACATACAGACCGTGTGACAACCCATCGCATTGGACAAAGATGTGGGAATCGAACCCACAACAAGAGTACGATTGGGATTTATCACCTACCACGGGACTATGTGATGTCCCTGGTTAGTGTGACTAATTATTTTTTGTTAAATGATTTTAATGATCAATAATAAATTGATTTGGGATCTTATGTCTTGTCAAATAAATACTAATAGTATAGGAAAATGATTTGGTGATTAATTGATAAATGTTATTTTGGAAGACGTTCTCTTTGTTGTGAACACTATATGCCTAAGAAAATTGGAATACTATGGGATTTCATTAGAGGAGTAATGGAGGATTTTTAAATATGTTTTTGTTGTGAATTTATAGTGATTTGGGTTATTTATGGAAATTATTAACCTATAATATAGATTATTTGATTAGGTTAATTACTTTTAAGTATGTGACTTTAAGAGTAGTCGATGTCATTTAGAGAAATAATTTAACGTGGAATAGTACATAACCTAAATCTTCTATGTTTTGGATTTGAATATTAGTTTGGATTATATTAAAGGATTTTATGGTCACTTGATTATTTAATGGTATTTAATTATCTCTGGGGTATTGTTGGTTTAATTTTAGAAATTAATTCTACTGGTTCTTTCTTTACTGGAATATCCTTTTGGGGGATCATCTAATCTTGTACTAACCATTTTGGTTTTCATTAATCTCTAAAAATAGGTTAAATATATAGTTTATCCTTTGTGTATCATGTGAATCTCTAGAAGTTGATTCTAGATCTTCCAGTGTGACTAGGTCATCTTGAATACACATCTTTTGGAAAAAAATGAGTTAGAGGTAGAAATTTATTAAATAATGAAACTATACATAAAAAGTAAGTATATCTCTTTATGACCTTAGTCAATCACCTAAATAAATTCCTCATCTTTATGAAATGTAACTTAAAACAAAAAAATAAATGACTATTTACTTTTTCTACTAGAAAACTAATGACCGTTTTCCCCATCACAAGTTTGTAGTTTTCTTGTTGTTAACTTTCTCCTGATCATGTTTTTATCCCTATCCATCAAAACTTGACACTTATTTTATCTTCCATATCCATGTTTTCCTACATGGAATCCTAGTATGTGTTATCTGAGGTGACCTTTGTACTTATCTTTGTTTCTTTTAATGTGATAGTTTTATTGACTCTTTTTCTGATGTGGGACTTTCAATTATCTTACCAAGACCAATTTAAAAAATTTCAAGATGAAGTTTCCAAAAGGGGGGAAGAATGTAACACCCTAAGATTCCATAGTACGTTTCCCTTTGAATAATGTAACATCTTGCACTCTATGCAACTTTGAGATTCTAACACACTACGACCAATCAAACTAGCTGTTATGAATAATAATACCCACATTTTAAAATTTTATAAATTTTATACTTCAAAATGGACATCATTTTTGGATTCGGAATGTTGAAATTAGCTAAGGGTGAATTTTTGGTATTTTTCAGAAAACATTCAATTTTTTATGAATAGTGGAAAACATTAATTTATAGTTTAAAACCGAATTTTTATTTAAATAATTATTTATTTTATTTAAATATATTTTAGGTCAAAATAGATACATAATACCTATATAAGTTGAATTTAATTAATTGGAGTCAGTGTATAATAAATTTAGTTATATAAAAATTTTATGGAACTTTTTACCGTCTTTTACCCTCCTACTAGAAGTATTTGCAAATTTACAAAAAACTTAATTTTACTGATTTTGTGATTTGAATTTATAAAATCCAAGAGACACGGTTGATATCAGTAAGTAAAATGTGGTTCTATATGATAAAAATAATTTTTTTAATAGTAACCTTTTTTTATTTACCGCGGTTAAAAATAAATAGGGTTATTCAGGGTAAAAATAAAATTATTATTACCCAAACACATGTCATACTTCTATTGGATAAGTATAATTCGACCAAAAAAACCTTAGGAATAAATCATGAACCTCTTTGGTCAACTTGGACTAGATTTGGACATTTATTATTATTTAATTCTAAGAAGACTTAAAAGAGTTAAAATAAATGTTTAATAACTTTGACATTTTTAATCTAGGGTTATACATAATATAAATTAGACTATAAATATTCATTAGAATGATAAAAATATTTCATAAATAATGGTATTTTATTTATATTTTTTAGACATAAATATTTTAATTTATTTATGACGCAATGATGATGTAGTAATTACCTAATTAATGAAAGATTAAAATAATTGATATTATAAATTTCTAAATAAATGTAATTTGAGACTTTTTATGAATTAAACTAATTTTAAAGGTTAATATGACATATTAGGGTTGGTTAGATGAATTTTTTTAGAATTAATAATTATGTTATGTATTTTGAAAAAAAATACCAAATAGTGTCAAAATTGACATAAAAGAGTTTTTAAAACAAATATTATATTATTAATTGATATTCTGTCCCTAAAAAATAATGATCAGCCAAAAGACTTATATAATGATAGGTCTATAATTAATTAACCACTTGGGGTTCTATTTGAAGTATATAGTAAGCTTATTAACCGTATAATATAAAAATACATAGATACATGGTAAATGTCAAACTATTTAACTAAGAGTTAAATCTAAAAGATATTGTTAATATCGTGACCCAAACCTATCTAAACCTATTAGTTGGGTGTTTTTTAACCCATGACAACATTGTACTTTAAATAATCCACTTTGGAGCCATTATACACAGAAAATGATTTTATTATAAAATAATATTTCTCGCTTTTCCTAAGGTTCCCCTCACCCCTCTTATAAAAGGTAACTCCACCTTCTCTCTAATTGACACCATAAAATCCATTTGTCTTGGCCAAATCATACCCAAATACCCTCTAAACTGTCCTAACTTCATACTAAATTCCCTCCATTTGTCATAAATCCATCCTAATGAGCCATTTTGATCAAATAAAAAGGAATAACCTGAAGAAGAGGTAAGTATTTCATCACCTCTTTCAAGTTCCTTTCATCTTCCACTTCATTTTTCTTTTCTGTTTCCATTATAAAATAATAAATCTAGTATCTTCTATATAATTTTATGTTATTATAAATATGGTACAACCATATTCAGTATTCTATCCATCCTTTTAATGACATCTCACCATACGTGCGTACGTATGGCTTACCGTCTCCACGTCGTGGTGTAATAGTTATTCAATACATTATTATTTGGATGGGTATAATAATGATATGTAATTCATGTAAATAATAAATATAACATGATAATTATTCTGAATATATGATATAACATCCAATTATATAATATTTTAATATCAAAATAACGATATTGTCGCTCGTGCATTTGTATGGATTACTGTCTCCACGAACGCGATGAGATTCATTCCCTATCATAATCCATTCAAGACTAATTTTCATTAGATGATTAAAAAATAATGTTTAAAGACATAATATAATTCTAAATATGAATAAGATACATCCTATCCATAAAAAACATTAATGAGGTAACAAATTATATAAAGGAAAACGAATTAGTTAACACCCGAAATGATGATAATACTAAAATATTATTAACAACGAAATATTAAAAATCATATATGATATATATTAATGTATCTGAGTCTTCTAAAATTTAATATAAATAATTTCACCATTATTGAGTAGGTTAGCCTAACCTCGACCAAGGAAATTTTCAAGGTAAGGGGTTTTCATATCACTTTTATTCCCGTGATATTCATGTTATATTTTCCACTCCTATCTTCTGTGTGGTGTATGTAATACCCATGATTGTATTATTTGTGTAATAGAATTTAATTTAGGGGTATCTAAATCAACATTGGATGATCTTTCTTTATTGGGGTTTATGTTTCGTCTGTTACCAAATCGATAAGGGAATTTCAAATTTCAATTTCCACTTATTCGGTTTTACGCAGACTTCATTGATTGATTTACCCAAACAATATGTGTGAAATCACTATTTATTTAATTATGTAGTAATTTCCACTCCCCTTTTCATGGATATACTTTTTATAATCATAATCATTTCATTGATAAATTATCATGTCATCGATATAAACGTGATAAGATTTATTTTAACTAAATTTCTATTAATTGAGTTAAACATCCAAGTCATTGGTGTTGTTTTTTCAAGAATATGTTTGAATGTCCTATGATTGATTTAAACTGAATATACAATCATATTTAGTGTATTTATATTTTTCACACATAATTAATTCATTGATTTATCCTTAACCTAAGGATACAGTCAATATAAAGGAATGCATCCCATCTTACATTCCATTGAGACTTCTTTGTTGTTATGTGACAATCCACATTTATTTGGTGTATATACTTTAATTTAACATAGTATATCATGAATCCCTTTATTCTCATTATATTATAAATTTTCTATTAACTCAATTATTTATATTCAAGCATCTCTCATTTGGTTAGGAACTCACACGAAAATAACATTTCAGATGTTTTAAAAATTTATTATTCTAAATCATTCTCATTAATGTCCATGTTTTAAAAATGGTATTAAGGTTTTATTTATATGGAAATTAATGTTTTAAAATTAAAATTATTTTTAAATGTTTCAAAGTGGTATGGGAAACTTTGATTCAAAAATCTATTTTAAACAACTTCTTAATAAATCATGTGAATTTTAAATGTTTCAAAGAAAAAGGGGGATATCTCTCTCAAATAGTTATGATGATTAACTTCATCTATGTCAATATCCTTCATTATTATCCATTGATGTTGATTTATTATAATACAATATTTCATATTATATTGAATGAGTTATGTTTGACTGTGGATGTGTTATTTTTATACCATTCATGGTTTATGGATAATGTATTGACATTTCATATGATAGTTTTAATATGAATGTTTATGTTATGTTTAAACCATTTCATACGAGAAATGAATTGGAATTAGTATATTAAAGGTAGACCCCTCTATAGCTCCTCGATGCATCGGTAGGTCTCATTAGAAAAACTAGTGTCTTAGCACAAGTCCTTGACCAAATCTTATTTCTAGTCTTGGAATAAGGCCTTGACCATGTGGTTGTGAAAGTATGGAATTATGCATTAAATCATTATGAAAGTGGCTACTGATGTTGCATGTGATTATTCGACTAGTAGAATATCTATGTGAATAATTAATGGAATTATTTGATTTTAACTTTTCCATATTATGCTGAAGTTCATGTTTAAAAGGCTTTTTTTAGTATTATACATTGCCTTAAATGTTTATTCTTATTTATGAAGGTTTACGCTATACTGTTATCCTTACTGATCATCTGAGATCACCACTTTTAATATTTTATTTTTTCCAGGATGCAAAGAAGTATATTTTTACTGAGCTGTAGTGATATTCTACGGGATATTAGTGTTGTCTATGGAAACAAAGTTGTTTTAGTTTTCCATTTTATGATGTAATGTAAAACTTATGAATGTATCTAGTAATTCCATGGATACTAATATAATCATTCGTTAGAGTCTTGATCTTTTGTGATCATGATAATGATACGTAATAATGCACCAACTCTGCGCTTCTGGGGTCAGGGCGTTGCATTACCCTCACTAGGAATCTGAGAGCACCCCTTTTTACGTTTCAATTTCCACAAGTTGTGAATATGAAAAATTAATGAAATTTCAAGAGTAATATCTTATGTCAAGAATTAGTGTGAGATGTTTAATACTTGTTGTGGATTAACAAGTTGCTTATATGGTGGAAAAATGTCCATTTGTTAAAAAAGACTTGAGCTTTGTTAATTTTAATTTTATAATTATTCATTAAAATTAAAAACCAAAATGGTAATGTGAATATATTGCCATAAAATATTTCTTTTAATATCTGAAATTAAAAATAGTTAGGTATGGGTTGTCATATTTGGACATTTTGCATTAGTATTTTTAATTACATGATCATACATATATGAGAGGTAACGTTTAAAATGTAGGTTATTTATCAAGGAAGATGAGTTTATATTTTTTCAATTCCATCATGTTAATTGTTTGTGCCAATTTTTATTCTAGATCACTAGTTATCTAGATTAATCCCATAGAAGGAAAAATTCTTCCCTATATTATAACATATTACCCTTAGTGTTTATGCTAGACTCTGGTAATTGAGAATTGTGTTTGGGGTCTTTGGGTAGTCTAATTCAAGCTATTAGGTGATTTTGGTCATGTAATTACATATTTCAATATACTCACCCCTGAATTAGTATGTATATAGTGACATACTTATAGATGTGTAAACATTTGACTTTTTTAAAGTAGTTAATAAAAGTTATGGAGCTAGTAGTGTTTATTAATAGAGGTGGACATGTTAATGATATTTATAGGTGACATGGTGAGAGAGTTTGTTGATTTCATTATACTTTTAAGTATATATTTATTCTATTTTTGTGGTTTTCCATTTTATACAATATTTTTCTATCATGAACATGTATTTTTATTATTTGTTTAATGATTTATGTGTTATCTAGATTCTTGTGTACTTAGTATATATGTGTCATTTATAGAATATATTTTTTTACATTGGTGTTATTGATAACAATGATTATAGTTACTTCCAATGAATTTCTACCATCTAAAATTTAATACCCACGTATTGCTTTTCACTAACCCCAAGAATCCTAGAGTCAAGCTTGGAGAGATTCTTTAAAAAATTTCATTTACCAAAGAAAGGTTATTGTGGGTTCTCATCATTCCACATAAGTCAATATAACATAATATATATAATTAATAGTCGAAATAAATTATATTAATTCATAAAAATTTATTGAAAATAAATGTAAATTAATGTTGATCCTCTATTAGTGAAATACCTATAAATCTAACATGTCATGTGTCCTGAACAATGAAAAGTCTATTAATTAAAATTTAGCATATTTAGAACCAAATAATTCCTAAAATGGAATAAATTAGTTGAATTTTTTAAAAATATGATAACGAACTTTGATTAATTTTTGATTTGTAGAAAAAAAATATCACTTTAATCTAATGAGTCATGGAAATAGAATAATGAAGACCTTATTTTTAATATTATAACACAAAAATATATTAGAAAATTGAATCAAATGATAAAATTGGGCTAAATAAGCTATAATTATTTGAAAAATGATATTTTATTAATTTTACATTTTTAAGAAAAAACTAAATTTTAATATAATGCTAAATGTGACTGAAAAATTGAAAAGTTATATTTAAAATTATGTTTTTTATGTTGAAAACAAATCTCAAATAATCAAAACAATGAAAACGTGTTTACATTATTGTGAGAGTATATGATAGTTATTATTTATTAAATTTGGAACCATATTAATAAAATACATGTCAATTTGATATTCATTATACAAAAAATGATATTTTTTAAAATTAATCACGTTTTGAGTAATAAATGTGTAAAAAATAGAAAATATCGAAAACAAAGTCATATTATTATGAAAATATGTGAAATGATGAATGAATAATTAGTAACTTTAAGGGGAAAAAATAATATAAATCCAACATGAGACAAAAAAACAATGATCTAAATTACATTTTTATTATTACAATAATTATTTTTGCTCAAAATATGTATTAAATGATTATCCTTGAGTAAATGAGCATAAGATGATAGGAATTTTAAAACAACCTTTGTTGATTAGTTTATGTCTTATAGGAGTATTATATATGTTAATTTTGTGTGTGATGTTCCTAGAATGATAGAACTTCATTTTAAAAAATAGTATAATTTTTATATTTAAATACGCGTTTAATGATCAATATTGAGTGAGGGAGTTTAGATTATAATGAAAATTTATGACCATGATTTCTAATTATGTTATGATATATTGGAAAAAATGACACTTAAATCCATTGTATGGTGTTCACAGTACGATTAAAAGTGTATTTAAAGAAATGTTATTTACTGTAATATTATATAGTTTATTTTTATAATTTAAACTATATTTCAGTTTCCGAAAATTCATGTAATGATCAAAACATATAAATTAATACCATATTTTCATTTATATTTAGGGTAATCATTATAAATCATTTGGTGACATATAATAATGAATATCATGTTAATATGATCTTTAATTCCATTGAAATGATTAAAAATAACATTTTATAATTATAACTTATTTCACTCCCATGTGTTGGTGTTTTATATGTGTTCAATAAGTGATGATTTCAATATGTTTTTATTGTATATAAAGAACTGAATTAATGTGATGTTTTATGTTTTGAGAATACATCTTAGTGAATTTATTGATTTATATATTCTTTTATAATATAATTAGTTATTTTCGTCATTCATGTGTCCTATTTATTATTAGTATTTTTTATATTGGAAAAAATATTTCAATTTTTAAATATGGTTATCTGAAAGAATATAGAGTTGTTTCTACTTTGAGCTTAATTTCTAGAATCAAATGATGTTAGTTTTTAGCATGAAATTGATTATTTTCATGGATTTTGGAACACTGTCAATTTCTATGAATAAAAATGAGATTATAAATGAGTTTTATTTAAGATATTTTATTTAATTATGGTTGGATGAAGCTATATATAAATTTTAGAAAAGAGAGATTACATTTTTTATTTGGTATGAACAAATTTCATGATATTCAAGATTCACTTGTACAGTGATATTTGAATATTTATGTTCATGTTGAGTTAATAATTTGTGGTAAATTTATATTAGGAGTCACATGAATGTGATTGAAGATGGAATAAATAAGTTTTTAGGTGTATTATACAGAATTCACAATAGTTGGTGAAGATTTAAGATAGCTATAGAAATAATGGTGAAGAATACCTCACCACAAGGGTTTCAGAATCAACCATATCATGGTGGTCTAGGAAATTCTAAATAAAAAATGTCTTTTGTGAAATTTTTGATTTCACAGTGAAAGATTAAAATTTAATTGAAAAATGTAATGATCATTTCTATAATGGCATAAGACACCTCATATCACAAAATGGAAATGTAATCATTTTTGTGAGAGATATGGTAATTATAATTCATCAAGTATAAGGGATCTGAAATAGTATGGACAATCATCGAGCATGGTGTTTTAAAAAAAATTTTTTGAGTAGAAATATATTTATAATGGTCCATTTGTAGGTACATGGTGTTTTGGCATCAAGATGACAAAATTTTTAATTGAAACATGGTAAATTCGTTTTTTATTTTTCAACGGAAGGAATTTCACGATGAGAATTTTCATGTGAGAAAAAAAAAATTAAAAATAAGAATTATAGAAAAAAAATCACTCAAATCCAATGACCAAAACAAGTATCTAAAGTGAGACAAAACAAAATAAGAAGCTGTTGTGTTCTCTGGTTTTAGTATGATGAAGTGAAATCGGGAACTGAGTATAAAGAAAAATGTAAAACAAGGTTTTCTCTTAGAATACCTCTATATATTTCTAAATACCGCACTAGTATATGGATAACTAAAATTCATTTTGATCCGGATTTTAAAATAGGAAGATATTAAGGGATTTTCGAGTGGCCAAGTTATAGACCTCAAATTAATCAACTAACCAGGATTCCAAAATAAGTGTTTCATAATCAATTATATACAAGTAATCCCAAATAGGAATTTGGAGTATTGCGCTTATAATAGTAGATCATGTTTCTAAAAAATGAAATATTATCTTGAAATTAAAATCTATTCATTATGGCATGAACTATGGAGAAGGCACTTTACTGGTTAAACATGATTGGATACACAAAACATGTGGGACACCAAGAGTGATCATGGATCATGAAGAACTAAAGTGAGACCCAAAAATTAATTTCTATGCAGGAATTTGCATTAAAAAACACAAAGTGTTAATAAAATATCTAAATTAAATGAAATACCCTGATAAATTTGACCATAAGAGACTCATTGAATATAAAATGGTGGAAATGTGGTGGTATTCATTATAAAATCCCAACCCAAGTGCCACACAATGGTTTCTCCGAGTTGGTTCGCTATGTGACCTAAGCCACACATCCTTATATGACAGAGGCTACTAACTAGTAGTGAGGGTTTAATGTCGATCATGGGGAAACTATACCATATTTATGATTTTATCATGATAATGGAATTAATAAACAATAGTCACATGATATATCCATAACTAGAAAAATACTAAAATCACATGATAACCAAAATACGAAAAAATATTTGAATCTTGACATTTGATATGTCATAAAAATATGTGTTAAGTGTCAACATGAAAAAACCAAAATAAATTAAGAAAATAAAAACTACCACACAGGTCACGAATCCATGTACGAATCCTTCATCCATGTTCTATACCGACTCAGAGATCAACTAAATGGCCATTTCCCTTATCTTTTCCTACAACCATGATATCTATTTGGGTACCAATATAGCAGGCAGATTAGGGTGTGGGTGAAACTCTATGTTCCATTAAAATAGATGTCTAAAACAATATCTAGTCAATAATATTTTATGCAGTTGCATAAATAATAAATAAAAGTAATAAAATAAAAATGATACATATATTAAACGACTCTGTATTTAACCACATAACTCCCAGGTTCTTGAGGATAATACTACCTGAATACCGTCTTCGACCCATTCTAGAGTCTAATCTATCCCCAAGGGATTTCATATATCTGAATTCTATTGTTACCATTCATCATATCAATTTATAACTAAATTCATCTTTTTTAATTTTTCATCTCAATTCACATTTGAATTTCATTTTTACCATTTAACATATCAATTCATCTATTAGTATCATTATTACCATTTAACATTTCACTTTATACATGCTTTATTACATTGGTTAGATTCATTATCTAAATTATCACTGTGTTATTCTGATGCAGTAGACCATATCCCATAGAATCTTATGAGATATATTGTAAGGACCCGACCCCAGTTTCCAGGAGTTAGTGCTTGATTTATAACACTGGCATATAAAGAAGAAATATGTATCCTAAAGGACAATGTAGTTTAGTAGCTTTTGGAAATAATATACATAAATATGATTAACATTACATCATGAAGAGAAATACAATGCAAAATTATTCTATTAGAATCATACAAGCCTTATAGATTAACCTTGAAAGTCACTCATAACTATCTTCTTTATATACTGGGAAAATGAAACATAAGAAAGTGGTGGGATCAAATTCATAATAAGAGTATAAAATATAGAGGAAGATAACAAAACTTATTAACACGGTGAATAATTTAAAACACATTATGTTAAAAATAAAATTGAACCTAATATGACAGGAATATGTACCGAGTAAATAATTCCATAAATAAAACATAATAATGGTTATTCTACTAGTCTAATAACCGCAACAAAATTTTATTTTTGTCATCATAATGGGGATGTGCATAAGCTGAACATTCTAAAACATTTTTTCAAGACCTAGGACAGGACGTCTAAAAATGATTTAGGCCTTGTCCAAATCCATATATCACATTGGGAAAGGCCTCACCCAATTCCATGTCTATTTGTCTCATGATTCCTACATATGCATCTAGTGGATATATAGGGACACACCCATCACCTAATAATTCCAATGCATTCATCATATGAGTGGGTATAAACAAAAACAACATATACATTCATATTGAAACAATCATATGAAATGTAACTAACTTTACCCAATCATAAAACACTATCAATTCCAAGTAATATGGTGAATGGTTCTAGTATAGATCTTGAACAATAAAATTATTCATATACCATTCATTATAATATGGTTGATGAAATAATAAATGATTAACCCAATAATATATAATAACTAGTAGGAGAGTTGAATAAAAAAATAGTCTTATAAAATAATTAAGCAATTCTTGAGATAAATACACTTTATTTTAAATAGAATATTTCTTTTGAAAAAATCATTGAATAAAAAAAAATAAAGTAAGATAGTATTTTTATAGTAAAATGACTTATTTTAATAAGATAGTGATTTCCAATAACAGATTATATAGTGCCCTTGAAAATATATAAGAATATGATAAATTCCCTTGAATCGGGCTTCTATTTTGGAAACAGTTTTGAAAGTTGCTTTTAAAACATATGACTAGCCATAAAATAGCGAAGGAATCTGATTGGTGTGACAATATAGAATACTCACGTAGAATTTATGAGGAGTACATAATAATACATAATAATTTCATTGAGGTAATTAGACAATGAAGGTAACCCAAATGGAAATGGAGGTTCGGGTGGAAAACCTTACCTTAACTCCGAATGTGTCCCGCTCTTGAACTTATGGTCTTGGAATATGAAATCAGAATTAATAAAAAATTATTTTACAACTTAATAGATATATATGTACTTTATCAAAATTCTTCTTATTTCATTTATGTTCTTATTAATAAGTTATTATATTGAATCTCATCGTTTCGGATTGTTTGTTTTCTTGATTTTCATAATCGGTTCACTTGTTTTAAGTAATGAAGTTCATGTGGAAAGTTTGAAAATGTCTATAATTAAAATTACTTAATATTTATGAATATACAGAATTGTTAATGTTCATTTCTACAATTTTGTTACATGGAATGAGGATGAAGCATTAGATGACAACCACTTCGATTATTTGGCAGTATTTGGGTTATTATGAACTAGTTTTTTCATATAAATTAATAATATGTACATATACTAGTTCCTGATTATTAATTATGTTATAATACATATATTATATTATATTTCAACCATATAAACAGTTTTATGACCAGTATAATACATATATTATTGTCTAGTTCAACCATATATTATAGATGACACTAGAGTTACCATGGTCCTTTGGACAGAGGAGGTGAGGACAGAAAAAGAAAATAGATGAACTTGGAAATAATAGAAAATTTGTGTAAAAGATAGAAAATGAATGAAAATTAATGGATGAGTGTGTATTTATAGTAAAACATATATAATGATTTTATTAATTTAAAAATACACCTCATTAGTGTTTTTTGTAAAACCATGGGATTTCCCATGGTATTGTCCCATAATATTAGCCACTTAGGACACCAAAAATATTATTTTACTATACAATAGTCAACCAACCCTTTTATATTATTTATTTTGTCATTATGATGTCATTAAACTACTGAAAACTCAAAACTGTATTTATACTATTCACAAAAATTCATGTATTTTAGAAAAATCCCAAAAAATTAGCCCTACCATTTTTTTGACATGTAGAATACAAAAATGTACTCCATTTTTCATAAATAATTTCCTAAATATTATTAATTAAATTTTTAATTAAAATCATTATTAATTTAAAAAATAACAATTTTAAGGTATAATTAGTTTTATATCACATTGAAAAATTATTTATGATCTCATTATCATATTACTATAAGAAAATTACATAATATCATTATTTACTATTCATAAGGTTCATATTACTATTCATAGGGTATGTTACTATTCAAAAAAATCAAGTTTGTTCTATCAGACTTCAACTAACATACTAGTCACAACACTAGACGACCGTTTTTCAAAATTCAAAACATAGTAGAGGAAAAGTTGTGCTTAATGGTTAAATTATAAAATGACTTTATTTCCTAAATAGTGGGGTTTTACATATATCACAGTAACAAATATATCACAAAATCACATGTGAAACAATAAACCATTAATTAATTCAACAATTTTTTAATTTAATGTATCATTTTCTTATTCACATTATTCCATTATTTAAATTAATAATTAATTAATAACATATGTCATTAATTAATACAAATATTAATTAATTATATAAATTCCATTAATAAATATAATACATTAATTATTCACAATTAAATAATCTCAATATCCCCAAAATTTATTCAGCAATTAATTAGTCCAATTTAATAATCCCAATATCCACAAAAATAATTATATTATTTTTAATTCAAATTTAATAATCCCAATATCCCTATAATTAATTAAAATATTAATTATTCCAATTCAAAAATTCAAAAATCCCTATAATTAATTCAAAAATTAATTATTCCAACTCAATCAGTTCAATATCCCCAATTTCACAATCCCAAACTTAATTAACAAACAAAATTTGTCAATTCAACATATGAAAATCAATTTCTAATCATCTAATAGAAACTGTATTATTAAATACATGTTATGGAAACTAATAAATTGGTATTTGAATAATAGACCACCTACCTCAAATAGTTTATGATCCATCACCCGATTGAAATCCCCAATTAAAATGTAACAATGATGAAGAATGGCAATTCGTATCTGAAACCTAAACTAAAGAAAATCCATATTAGATCTATTAATCCTAGATATATATCCATAAAAAACCAAGAATAACATCCCTATAATGAATGGGAGAATAATTGATGAGAGATAGAAAACCAGTTGGGAAGAAACCAGATACCCAGAGAGGTGCATATATGAAATCAGGGATTAAAATCACTAAAAAGGGAGGATGGAGGGCCATGGAATCTATTTGAGTGTCTCTTTAAAATGAGAGATAATGTTTACGGTTGATCTAGTACTGATTTGGTGTTAATACGAGGGGTAATGGATTTTTAGAAAAAAATTCATGTTAATTAAAACACCATGCATAGTTTCCTACAAAGGTGTGCATAGTTTTCCAAACATGTGCCTAAATCATGGATCTATTATAGGAGGTGTGTGATTTTTCCTAAGAGGGTTCACAGTTTTTCTAGCCATGTTCCATCCATGAAATCTCTCTCTATCTAGGGTTGCCAGGATTGCTGGCCTAGGATACATAGTTTGTTAAAAGTGTGCGCCAATAGATCACTACCCATATTTCTTCCAAAATTGATCAATTTCACCCCAAACACCACTGGTAATAAAAAAATATGTACAAGAAACAAGTTAAAAGTTTAATTTAAAACAAGGTAGATACATCTCTAGAAAATATTTGGTTCTTACCATCACCCCAAATTATAACATCATGTCCTTAGCCTATACAAACAAGCGACTAAAAGATTCTGATTCAAAAAGGTTTGGTCACTGAGCCATTATATATACTTCTCTATCACATGTATCCTATTTCACATGATCATGTTTCAAAAATAAATAATCTAATGGCATGTTATTTCTCCCACAACCCCTTCTCAATATGATTAGAAACACATATTTGATAATCCTAAAAGGATGCATCAACCTCAAACTCAACACCATCCTCATCGATAACATGAGAATAGTCAGGATGATAACACTGATGTTGTGACACTTGAATGTTGTCATGCATGGAAATGTACCTCTATAGAATATCCCTTCAGTATACCACATGCCTAATTCTATCTAAAACGTCAATTATTATATCAAACCTGGGTTCCAATTTCCCTTGTATCTATATCTGATGGTGACCCAGTCTTGGGATCAACTGAAGGAATACATGGCCACCCACTGTATACTATAGGGGTCATAAAAAAATATCATCATACAACTTCTGTATACTATGAAAACTATACATGGGCTTCCAAAACAACTAAACCGACTTAAATGTCTCCAACACAAGACTCAGTCCCAACAATTCTGACTCACTTTCCTCCATCTAGAATATATGGGATCTGCAAGTCCTACCAAAGTATGAATCATATGGTTCCATCAAAATAATTTCCTAAGAAATATTTTTATGGGAGAAAAGAGATATCTCTTGGTGTTTCCTCCATGTCCCACCAATGTCTTTGAAAAACACACAAATCATATCATCAAGCAGATAAATAGTACGCTCTGACAATCGATCTTTCTATGGGCAGAACACCGTACTTAGTAAAACCTATATATCAAGTGACTTCTTCATGCCATTAAAAAAGCAGGTAGTAAAAGGTGATTCATGGATTGAAAATATTTTCTATGGAACCTCGTGTAGATGTACTCTCTAAATGATATACATGTCTATCAACTATTACATTTAGAAAGTATCTCATATCATTATGAAAATAGATACCATTTTAATATGGTCCACAGTCACCCAAATTGCATCATTCTATGTAGAATACTATGGAGGCCCACCTCAAAATCCATAGTAATGTTATTCCACTTCCATTTTGGAATGGGAAATGACTGTATAAAACCACATGGTTGTTGATATTGAGCCTTCTCTAATTCCAAGGTGTAGCATCATGTCATGAACCAAGCAATCTCCTTTTTCACTCCTGATCACCAAAAAGTATTTTTAGTTCATGAAAAAAAAATTCACACCTGGATGCACCACCCAATTCGAGGAATGAAATTCATGAATCATCCTCTCTCGCATACTTGTAGGCACAATAACATGTTTCCTAACAGATATGATGTCATCCTCATTTATTCTTCGTTGTGAATGTGACTACCCACCATCAAGTACTTCCCAAAAGGATAAACATTCCAAATCACAATATTACTTATCCCTAATCTTCCATAAGAGTTTAGACACCACTGAAACTGATACCAGTGTCACTAGATCCTGACTTTCCTAGACCAAAACATGAATATAATCGAGGGAAGTCGTCATTTTATACTGAGAACCAGACTCCGGAATTTCAAGAGTATGAATTTTCATATATAAATCATTAATAACATGGTTTACTTTCTCGGATAGATTTTCTAGCTCAATATCAAATAACTGCATGTACTCATGCCACCTGTACAAATAGATATTCAAATATAACTATGAAAATATATAATTTGAGATAACTTTTTCAGCATACACAGTAAACTTATCACCCCACATATAATGTCACAAACACATCAAATCATAGACAACTGCAGCTAACTCATGGATGTGTCTGGGGTAGTTTTCCTCAAGAATCCTCAACTATTGAGACTCATACACCACAAATTTATCTCCTTACAATTATAATTATCCAAGAAAAATATGAGATTTGTCACAAAACACCATACACTATTCACCTATCTTAGGTAATATCAATATTGGTGTCGATTTCAGGAACTTATTCAAATCAAAGAATGAATTCTCAAAAAATTTCGACAAGTTATGATTTTTCCCATATTCTATCAAGTACAAAAGTGGTGTTGAAAAATGGGAAAAGTCCATATAAACCATAAAATATCCATCTTATCCTAGAAATATATAGATATCAAAAACATTCTAGGGATACTCCAATGAAACCACTACCTAATCATTTTTTGTGTCCACATCCATAACTTCCTCTGAGATGATGTGGCCCATGAAGTGTACCAGATCAATCCAAAATTGACACTGTGTTTTCTTGGTGTATAGTAAATAATCTCTTAGTGTACCCTAGACTAAGTCAACTTGTAATTCATGGTCTTTATGAGTATTTTTGAACAGGAATATTCCATCCACAATAAAAAAAAATCAAGGTATGGATGGAAGACTCTTTTCAATAAGGACATAAACAATGTTGGTGAATTCTTCAACCAAAACAACATTAAAATGAACTCGAAAAGGCAACACCATTTTCTTAAAAGATTACATTGGTACATAATATGATATAACTCTCAACCTATGATACCCTGGTCTCAATTCAATCATTAAGAATATTATATATCCCCTAAAAAGGTCAACTAGTTCATCAATACATTGATGAGGATATCTGTTCTTCACAGTTATTTTATTAAACTTCTGGTAATCAATATATAAGCATAGAGTCCCATTATCAATCTCTAATTAAAATTTGGGGAACCCCAAGGTGATTTACTCAAACGGATAAACCCCTTGTCCATAAGATCTTTTAAATGAGTCTTTAACTCTTGAAGATCAGTTGGTTTCATTCGCTATGGTGTAATAGAAAATATCACATCCCCAAGAATGAACTCAATAGTAAACTTCAATTTCCTCTCATGTGGAATCCCTAAAAAGTATTTGGGTAACACATCCAAAAACTAAAACACTATCGGTGTAAAGGCATCCTGCTTTGCAACCACATCATCCCGTAAAATACTTGATTCTTGGAAGGTGAGCATCCCCAATTGCTCATGAATTGGCCTTGCATGCCGCGCCTGGATATCCCATTCTCTCTAGTGGATGTAATTTTCACCATTAAGTGGTAAAAAAGTCTCCCTCCTATGGTAAATAATTAATGTGGGCTCATTATTCTCATGAAAAATATATCCACAAAGTTAGGTTGATGCCTGACATATTAAGAATATAAATATCCCAAGGAAAATTGCACTCCCAAACATTGATAAAACACTCCTTGTACAAGTAGATTTCATTAGACCATACTACCAATGGTATATCTATCATCATAAACCCTCTCAAGAACTCCACCTATAAACTCAAACCATTCACAAGTTGTAAAAATATAACAAAATTAGAGGCTCTAGTTTCAAATAAATCATATAATCAATAATGATATTACCTATCTCATCAATGTTACAACGTTTCTATCACCCAGTGTATGATGAATGGAATGAAATGTCATTCCCCTCTTCACCAATATGTATTATGAGTCTCCAAAGCATATCTATTCTATTTATATGGAAGTTATTTCATCGAAAGAACCATCTCTACTACATCTACTACCATCGTCAGTAAAAATCTAGCTTCCATGCTGATACATTCTCGAATATACCCTTCCCACACAATAATTCAACTTTGCTGCTCCATCGATACCGGCCTATCATTGGTTCCTACAGAACTTATGTGGATGTACCAACTTTCTGTAAGCTCAAAACTGTATCGGAGGTCAGAGACAATGTTTATGTTAGTATCCAGATCTTCCGAACAAGTGAAATGGAATAGGGGTGAGATCCTTAGTAAATGATCCTTCCCCTATCCACTCTCCCTTTCACTACACTAGTCAACATTATCCTAGTGACAATTCCAATCTTTTGAATATGTATCCCATGATTTTCTAGAAGAAATGATATGTCCTCCACTTGAATCCACTTATAGGTTCCCCATAGTTATGATAACATGATTTACAAACTCATCAAACTTATTTAACTGAAAGATATAAACCAGGAACTTAATTTCACATTTAATTCCATAATGGAACTACCTTTTCTCAGTAGATTCATCTCCATCCAAAATATGAGTAAATCATTCTAGGTATGTTATGTTTCCAGCATAGTTAATAAAAAACAAGCTCCCCTAATTCAACCACATAAACACACCTTCCTTGTCTTGTCTCGGTGTATCTAGATAAAAGTTCTTAAGAAACCTCTCAAAATAATCCTTTCATTCCATACCATCATCATGTCTAGTATAAGCCTAAACATCCCACCAGAACTTCAAAGATCATCATTGCATATAATTAGTCCACTTGAACCTCTTATTAGTAAGAGTCTCCAAATGGAAATATGTATTTTGGATGGACGCAATAAAAAACACTTCCTCCTTCGGTCCACCCTCTTCTATAGACGTTAGAGGGTGAAACTACTAGAACTCCCTCATTGGATCATACAAGATTTTAGAAACCAGCCCTTGGTCTCCTTCGATGAATTACATAAACAAAAAAAATTTCCCTCGCAATTTTTCTCCATCTTATTCACCCGACACTATCAGGGCCTTAGGTTCTACAACAGGTGGAGTATCTCCATCCATAACCTATTGTCATCCTACCAATCATATTCATTTGGTATAAATATCTATATAATTACAAACGCATGTATTAAGACACATAACAAATATTTAACACATTTATGTAAGAGGAAAATCAAAATATTCCATAACAATCCTTTTCCCCAAACCTAAACACACATTAGAAACTAGGCACTATCATTACCTTTAACAATACTACATCTAGTTCATGGTTAAAAAACTTTAATCTCCTTATTAATATTCATGTTCTGCATTTTACGCCCATTTATTCATATTCCCAATCATTTTTCAGTTTCAAATTCATAAGAAATGAAAATAGTTAAATTTCAAAACATACCCAATTAACCATTTTCTCATGCATTCCTAAAATTATATATGTCACTAAATAATCCTGAGATCCCAAAATGATGAATTCAGACTCAAATATCTTTCCATTTTGATACAAGAGTAAAATTTCAAAAAAATCATGAACATTAATCATATCACACAACATGTGCATCACTCGATGTGAATCAACTATAACAACACACATCAATAACAAAAATCCCACCCTTGGTACAGGGATTTTATCCAATAAAAATAATATAAACTCCTTTGCATGAGATCCTATCTAAGGCCCAAAAAAATCCTATTCTCCTACCCTACTTTAAAAAATAGTATGGAAAAAGAAAAGAAAAGAAAAATGCCTCTGATAAAAATTTGTAACATCTTGTCCTAGATGCCACACAAAGATATCCTAATCCAGTTCTCTCAGTGACCTCAGGCTTGCCTCTGTATACACTAAACGCTAATTTCAACCACTGAGGGTCTAATATCGATCATAGAGAGTATAAACCCTATTTACCAAAGTATCATGACAACATAATAAATAAAAATAGTCACATGATATAACCATAACCAGAACAATACCTGAATCACATAATTACCAAAATAGGAAACAAATATCCAAAAATAAATAGTAGATATGTCTCACCAATACATTTCAAGTGTCCCTTTGAAAAACCCAAAAAAAGACACTGAAAACTCCCATGAAGGTCCTAAGTCAATGTTTGGTTCCCTCATCCATACTCTATCCTTACATAGCCTTCTCACATAGGGCCCCTGCCCTTGACATGTCCTACTACCATGAAATATATTCTGGTACTGATCTGGCTGCCCAAGTAGGGTGTGAGTACAACTCAGTGGGATACCACTAATGACTTATAAAAAAATATCAATTAAATAACATTGTATGCAGTTTTATAAAGAATAAATACATGAAATAATGTAAATAGCTTACATTTATTCAATTACTCCGTATTTAAGCACATAACTGCCAAGTTCTCGAGGATACATGAACCTCAATACTGTCTTCGGCCCATGGTAGAGTATAAACTATCAAGGTATATCATATATATGAATTCAATCATTACCCTTCATCATCCCAATTCATATATAAATTCCATTGCGACCATTCAGTATCTCAATACACATATGAATAACATTGTTACCATTCATCACCTCAATTCATTTATGAATTTCATTATTACCATTCATCATCCCAAATCAAATTTGTATGACATTGTTACCATTCATCATCTCAATTATCAATATGGGATATTGATGTATAATACCATATACCACACATGATTATCACATATATCATAATATATTATATATCACAATATCACAAGCTCCAAAAAACCCATTTTCTAATTCACTAAATAATTTATTCAATATAAAAAATGTATATTCACAATATTCCATTATTTAATTAAAAAACTAATTAAACACATATTTCCCAATTATTATCTCAATAATTAAATAATCATTCCTATTCCATTAATTAATAACAATTCAATAATCTCAATATCCCTATAATTAATAAAACAATTAATTATTATAATTCAACAATCCCAATATCCCAATAATTAATTAAACATTTATTTATTCCTATTAAATAATTTTAATATCCCCATTATTATATATTCAATTAAGTATTCCAATTAAACAATCCAAATATCCAAAGAATTAATTGAAATATTTATGAATCAAGCTCAATCAGTTCAATATCTCCAATTTCACAATCCCTAAATTAATTTACCAAATTAATTAATTCGATGTAAGATACTAAATTTATAATAAAAAAATAAAAATTATATAGTTACATAAACATAATTGAAATTAAAACATAATGAATTTAATAATAGACCACCTACCTCAAATAGTTAACAAGTGATCTTCCAACGAAAATCTAAAATTGAAATGGAATAATGTTGAAGAACGAGATTCAGAACTAAGAACTAAATTTCAGAACAACCAGATTAGATCTATTATATATTGATCTATACTCATCACAAAAATAGAATGACAACCCTCTAATGAGTGGGATATAAATGGAATCGAGATTAGAAACAACCAGGAAGAAACTCAGAAAGATACTGGTCTGACGATCGAGATTTGAATTTCCATGAATGGAGTTCGGAGGGACTCAAAATATTATTGGGTGCGTGAAAAATGTGATAGAATTTTTATGGTCGATCTTGGGCTGATTAGGGTTTAATATGGGGTGTTCATTGATTTTAAAACAAATTTTCATGTTAATTAAAAACCCACACACTGTTTCCAGTATAGTGACACATGATTTTATAAACTGTGAGCCTTAACTATGCTTCTCTTCCAGGGGGTGTGAGGGGGTTTAAAGTTTATCCTAAGAGGGTGAACATTTTTCAAACCATTCTATATCAATGAAATCCATATCTATTTAGGGTTTCATGGTTTGATGGGTCAGTGAACATGGTTTGGGAAAACTATTCGCCTACCATGTGTTGCACATCTTCCTTAAAACATTTTCCAATTTCACCCAAAACCAACCTAAGGAAACACATAAACAAAAATTAATCCAAAAAATAAAAAAATTTACCTAAAGAATATCTATGACATCTCCAAAAAAATTTTGGTTCTTACATTCATGTTTCATATCAAAAGGCTTGGGTATGTTGGTGTTTCATAATCTATCACCTTTTTGGTCATTCTTAAGAGTATTTTATAGATAAGTTTGTCGTGAGAATATTTTTAAATAACTGAGGAAGATGATAAAATATATTTATTCGTTTGGTTTCACAATGTAGTTTTCCTAATCTTCCCTCAATAATATAATTATTTTTATGTTCATGTTTACATGCTGGTGTTTATAAAACTCTA
Organism: Viscum album; assembly: GCA_963277665.1. Lineage (NCBI taxonomy): Eukaryota > Viridiplantae > Streptophyta > Magnoliopsida > Santalales > Viscaceae > Viscum > Viscum album. The sequence goes on along the minus strand of OY728143.1, from coordinate 858,849,787 downwards.
AGTTGGAAATTGTATAGCTAGTTTGTTCGAGAATTGGGAGTATTTCATACCCTTAACATTGGATTATTCTTGACAATAAATTCTTTGTTTTGTGTGTAGGGTCATAAAATATATCATACATTGAGGTTGTGATCACCTAAATTAGTGTTGAGAAACATAAATATCGATGTGTTGTGGTCCTTACTATTTTTATCTACCATTATTGCATATAGACTGAGTGTGAGTTATGATCTTCTGATTCAACCACCATAATATGTGTAGAATTAAAAAATAGATTTAAATTTGTAAATATTTGGTTGGCTCCATTGTATGGGGGCTTCAAATGGTGGGTGACTTGAAGTATTCAATAAACATATAATTTTCCTACCCAATAATGTAATTAATTTAGAATCTAGAGATTCTAAATATACCAATGTGAAAACAAAACATAAATACAATAGAAATTAGATTAATGAAATCTATAAAAAAAACGTAGATAAAAAATAAATAAAAATTATAAATAAAAAAAATATTTAACAGAGTTCTTGAAAAAAATGAAAAATCCATAAAAGGATTTTATTACTAATAGTATTATTTCATAGGAACTCTTTTTTATTTATCCCAAATCGGTTGGAGTATCAGTACATGGAACCATGGGATACAAGTTCCACTCAAAGAAAATCATTGAAAAACCCATCGAAATTACAAATTTCCAAAAAATTAAATTCTTCAACCAAATCAAACTATGTTATATGATACCCAATGTGATAACCTTAGATGAACTTATCAGAAGGTTAATGATCTAAACAAATAAACAATTCATCAATATTTTAAACAACCTGGATATCTATCCTAAATATACTCATTGAATAGCATGATTTGTAGTAAGTCCTTACTCATACCTGATTGAAATATATGTTTTGAAGATACAAATTCCATCCTATAAATATCTTCAAAATCAATTTTATCAAGAAATAATTAGAATAGAACAAACATAGATCTTTTAAAATAATCACCTAACAATTGGAATCACTATGTGTAAACAGAAAAGGAATATAAAACAAAATCCCCATTCACCAACGTAGTATAAATCTCATAAAAGCATAGTTTTTAGACTGTAATCAGGTAATTTATTATTTTTTTCTTTAAATCACGGTCTCTATTAATAGATATCATTATAACACACTTATAGTGGTCACATTACAATTATTTATGTTTAGTTACAAACAATAAACATTTTCACTATTTTCCATAAAATCTACTTTAGTGTATCCTCACAACATGCCTGAAATTTCATGGAAAATATAAATTCATAGGATGTTCTGAGTCAATATGTGAAGTCTCCAAATAAAAAATAAAAAAATCAAGGAAGAACTAGTAAATAAGAAGTTTGTTATGATTCATCAAATTAATGGATCAAGAAAATTTCATTTCTGAAAATGAACAAATATTAACAGCCATTTTTATAATCACATAACATGGAAAATTATTACATATAGAAAATATAAGGAAAAAAATGAAACAACGTAGAAAACTCCATATAACTTATATAAAGTTTACTTTTCATCAAAATATGCAATAAAGCATGGAATTATATCCTCATAACATTCTTCCCATTTACTTTATGGAACTATATTCCACTAAATAAATTTTACTTATACCCTTGGGATGTTAAAAATTACCTCCCTTGAATGATATAAAAAGTAATACAATCTTTATCCCCATTTTTCCTAAAAAAATATTCACTTATTTCCCTTTAAAATTATTTTCTCACAATTCTAGAAAAACTAAAACATAAAATAAAAATCATTTAATTCTTTTTGAGATTACCAAGAATAGTACTAGAGAAGAATGAAAAGTTTATAAATTAAATCATGAGAGTTAATCACATGTAATTTACAAAATAAAATATAGTGGGGTAAACCTCAATGTGACAGTAACACACCACATAAAAATAAATTATATGCAAGAGAATAATGAAAACTCTGAAGTCATATATGAATATAACATTATGAGTATTTAAGGGTAATATTTTGTAATATATAAGTAGTATAAAACAAAGATCGTACATAAGTGTAATGTAAAAAATTCAAAGCATGCGTAGGATTAAAATTTCATATATAAAACTTTATACAGAAAAATAAGTTTGTAAAATGTAAAACTAAATAAAAAACACAATTTTCTTCATGATATATAAGTATAAATACTGATAAGATGGGGTCTCTACGTATGAGTAAAAAATAGAATGTAAAACATTCCATTAATAATATAACTACCATTAAATTGATTTATCAAAGTAAATTATGTTAGATATAGTTCTAGGATATGTCCAAAATACATCTTATAAGTTATGTTCAATGTTCATATATAATGTATGAAGTACCAATAAAAAAAGGGATAACAATTCTATATAATAAAGTATATCATTCGCATTTGAAGGGGTGTTTTTAAATGTTAAGATAATATTAAATAAGAAGCATAAAGATATCAAACAACACTGATAATTATGATAATCTATTTAATGTATTCAAAACTCTTAGAATATATTGGTTTAATATAACCATTAGTTTGATAAAATTTAGTCTCAATTATTTAGGAAATAATGTATCCTTTTTTTGTATAATCATGAATAAAATTGGGTATTATATCAATTTTTGATCTTTTTAGTAAAGTGTGGTGTTCTTAGATTAATATATAGCACTAATGTAATCATATATAATCCAATTTTCAGTCAAAATCATCATGAAATAAATTATTTTGTGTTTCATTAATACTAATTATGCATAAATACTTATACCTATTAGATATTTATATTCAATAATATAAATTAAAATTGAATGAATCTTCTTATAGATCCAGGAATCTAATGCTTCTCCAAGAAAATTATTTGTACCAAAATTATTCTTCTGATTCCTTACAGAACATATGAAATCATTATCTTAATTACTTTTAAGAAAAAACATAGATTTGTAAGAATAAAATTGTCCTAATGTTTGTGTTACATTAGGGTAATTATAGATATACTTGAATTCTTTAAGATGGAACTCGTATGAATTTTCATGGAATTATGTACACAAAACACATAGTATATAATTTTTTTATGACTATGTTTTTATTTATTGAGAAAACTATTTTCTAATTAAGTGTTGGGTTTTCCATATGTAAAGACACTAAAAGTCACACTCATGGGAACCAATTATGGAAAGTTTCACCTAAAACATAGATGGGTGGATTTCATTCTATAGAAGCCACATAGTAGATTTATCCTAGCGTAAGTATCATAATGACATTGGTAATAAAAATTTTGTTTAGGTTTTGGAAGGAGGAAGGAAGATCATTCAGATGCATGAACTTGGGATCAACCACATTTTGGAGGATGTAGGTTCTATGGGAAGTGTAGTGGTCAACAAAAATTGTTTCTTCATGATGGTGTGTTTATAGAAAATAATGAAACTCATAAAGATCATCTATGAGGATACATTTCAGCCTTTAGGATGTTCAGTACGGGTAAATTCATTATTTTCTAATAATTTTTCAATTCTCACTAGAATAAAAAATTCATGTGATTATTATCTTTGATCAAGTTGAGTCATAAAATTTAATTACCATATTTTATTTGAATTATCTCAATGGATATTGAAAGGTAATACAGCCATAAGTCATTAAATAATAGTTTTATAGATCATCTAAAAAGGATTTTTTGGTAATAAACATTTTATAAGGTACCAATGTTAAATAAATATAGAGAATATGGCATGTGATTCTATTTTATTTTAAAAAAATATGGTAAAACATATTTCCCACATAGAATGCTTCCCCATAGGAGAATTGGTGGAAGGAAGAATTCACAAGAGGCATTACTAGTATTTTTTGAGTAGGGTTTCTAGAAAAAATAACATTAATCATGGGATGTGTAGGGTTACCGAACGATATGGATCACATGTAACTTCGTTTATATCTTAATAAAATATATAATGTTTTTATCATGTAGTGGAATGAACGTATGAACCACATAATTTCATTATATGTTGTTTTTTTGTCGAATAATAAGTTTTTAATAGAGACCATGATGTTTCTAGATTTAGAAGGATCAATTTGGTGGACTGGATGTCTAGAATTTCGAGCTCTAGATCAAATTATACTGTGGATTGTTTTGGAATCTAATAACCTTATGGATAAAAAATTCTACAATTTCATATATATAATATACCTTATGATAATTATAGATTAGTTGGATCTAATTCACTAGTTATGTTCTCCAAAATAATGTATGGAACACATTGGATCTATAGGATGACAGTTGTGGATAATTTCTATAAGGAATTTTAAATTTTTATCATAACTTCTACCTTTTGGTGGTCCCCTATTTTCCTCCTAATAAATGGAGTCTGAGATGGTAGTGCTTCAGATTATAAAATCATACATTTGTATCATGTATTGGTTATGGATAACTGATATAGTTGTTTATACATTACATAAGATCCATTTCCATGTAGTATTGATCTCAGTTGAAGAATATTGGTTACATTTAGTTGATTGGTTTGATATATTTCTGGATAATGACATGGAAAATGTAGTTATCTAATAAATATTTTCTAGATAAATTTAAATTCTTCATGTATTTGGTGTATAGATATGTGTTTTGATATGAAAGAGGAAATATAATCTTGATTTGAATATTGATTATGATTTCAGATGTTATTTGTGATCCCAAAATCTTTTTCAAGTACAATGTGGCACATTGTTTCTGAATGAGATCATAATAATTTATAAGCTCTTATTTTATGTTCAGTAGTAGAAGATATTGAATTTATATGACATTGGTGTTTCTGCACATGGATATATTTTTTGTTATAGTGAATTAACCTAAAGTTTAGATAATTTAGTAATAAAATACCATGAAAAGAAATAATAAGGAAATGTTCTCGGATGTGTAATCATGTGAGATGGTGTGTCAGTTTGAAGGTGGATTTTAACCATTGTGATTTGATTAGGGGAAATAATGTTTGGGTGGATGAAATTTGTAAATTAACCCTATTTAACAAATGTAATTAATGATGGAAATAGATATTTTTATGGGTTTTATAAGACGATCTAATTATCACATACTCTATAAGAAAACCCATATGATGGAAAAAATTTCTTTAATAATCCAAGAAATATGGATTAATGAAGAACATCATACATGAATGGAAGTTTCTGCAACCTTGATCACATTAGATTAAACATGATGATCACTATTGTAGAAAAATGATTCTAACATATTCTGAAGGATAAATCTAACCAAATTATCCATAATGGTATTTCAAGGATTTACATATACTAAGAGGGCATTTTTCATTATTTGATCCTGATGATTGATGTTACATGATGTAAGATAGATTCTAAAAACATTACATGAAACAAATAATCATTTTTTCCACTAAAATAAAAATATCTTATCCCTTTTATATACAACCATGACTCTCCTCATTTAAATGAATAATGCATCATCCATATGACACATATCACGTGTCATCAAATGGAACTTGAGAAGTATGACTCATTGGAAAATACATTGAACTCATTTAATAAACATGTAATTCATGATTAATCTATTCATAATTAATTATACACCAAAGGGAACCACATGCGGTGGAGGTTTCAAATTCATGCACTCATTATGTTAGGTGTGACATAGTCCCTATTTGCATTACATGAACACCACACTATGTTAGAACAAACATATGATCAAAATATGGAATACATAAACATTGAATCTAATATATCCTTAATTGATATGTAATATAATAACATTTTATTTTTTTATATCTAAAAACACAACACTTTTAATAAAATCCATAAGGACATCATTTAAAACATCACAATTAATTGGGAATCCATCCAAAATAGTTTTGGATCTAATTTGATTGAAATATATCCATTTTGAAAAAAATAAGTATGAAAGAACATAATCCTTATCCCTAGTCCTAAATATGTATCCTTGAGAGGATTTATTGGATTAAAAAACAATTATGAAATATTTATTTAATATATTTAAGCAATGAGTAGCCTCTATCAAAGCATTAGAGATACTTATGAAACTAAATGGTCTAGTGTAGTTTCCGGAAATCAAACATTATCAAAATAATATGTATCATATACATCATATAAAAACATATACAATTAATTTTCTATGAAATTGAGTGAACAATATGCATGGGACAATTACAATCTAATATAGTCCATCCTATCTTTTCATAATTATGAAAAAAAGACAGAAAAAATTTATGAATGCACCACAAGTCAGCCATCTAATATATGCAAACATCAAATTCACCATAGAGAAATAGTTGAAAAAACTATATGTGATTCAGAAATAAATGAACATTAATTTCCACAATATAATTTAATCAAGGTCTAGATTTTGTCTCTAGTCATATATATGGACAAATCCCATCTTGGTTGTTCTCTTTTCAATGCCATGGTCAACAGCATACCCAACCACCAACATATTATCCAAGTCTCAACAAAATACATTATATTGGTATAAAAGTATTGAAATATTTATTGTAGGTATCCCAAAAACCTTTGAAAATAAGGACTTATAATTAAAAAAACACACCTATGTATATTGATGAAATTATGATATTCTGTGGGATATAACTGAATGGTCTGTCCAAGTAATAAGTCCTTAATTATGAAATCATGAATCTATTTTTTAATTATCATATATAACCCTTTTTAGTGAGTATGATATTTAATTCTATCAAATATTTTAATATGATCACAACACATATTGCATCATGATGATTATCAGTTAGGGAAAATGAAAAGTCATACTTTGGAGGGGGTGTTATCATAACAGGTAAAAATGTGTCTCCATAGTCAATACCATGAATTTGATACTAAACGTTTTCCACCAGGACTTCATTATTTGAAGACACTCTAACATCCATTTAATTTTTATTATAGAAAACAATCTTTCACAATATTTTTAACCCCTTTAGGTTTATCTACAGTGTTCAAAACAAGGTTATTGCACATTGATTTCATTATAAAATCCACTATTTTTAACCATTTATCATACCAAAAAACTCTATAGAATTTTGGTAGTTGGTATTCTTATCTCCTATGAAAATTACCTCATCATCATTACTAAGATAAATCCATATATCATGAATTCTTGAAAAAAACCTACTAAAACAATATATTCAAATATTGCTTGAACTGATTATTCGACTAAAACCATTTGTGGAACTTACTCAAACTCTCAATCCTGATTATTTCATTTTTTTTGTCTTGATCGACTCTTAGTTCAAAAATCCTTCATTCGATAAGAATATTTTAAAAATATCCTCAAAGGTTTTTTGTTCTATGGTGTTATAAAAGTGGTAAAACTAGGTTAATTTGAGAATAAATAAAATTATTTTTCTAATTTAGAGATAGGTCGATTAGAATCTAATCATTATCCACTTTACATCTTCAAATATTCATAAATGAAAAATGGGACTTTACCTTGTCTAAATATAATACGATGTCTTTATAACAAATTTAGATATGAGAAAATTTTAGTTGACATGAAACATCATCTAAATCATAACCCCATAATGTAATTGGAAGGTCTTATTGACTCGTCATTGATCAAAACATGTCTAAAAATATTTTTTTTCTATCAGGCATAGAATTCCACTATGGTGTTATAGGAGGCATGACTTGAGAAACAATTATTAAATCCCTCATCAGATCAATGAGTTCTAGGATAATATTCTCTCTATTTTGATATATTCAATGAATCTTAACAGTTTTCCATATTCAATTATATTCTTTTAAAACTATATATACTTTTTAATATTTACATACTAGTGTCTCATCAAAAACACATATCCCTACCGACTAAATCCATCAGTAATCGTGATGATGTACCTAAAACCAAAACATTATTATATACTATTTTTTCTATATACATCACAATATATAATATCCAATATTCTACTAAGCCTTTCACCTTTACCATAAAATTTAATTGGTCAACATTTTAAATAAAAAATATTTCCAATTCTTAGATGATTCATAATTGAATAAATAAAAGAATTTATATTTATAGAGTTTTTAATTATGCTTCCCTTATGTATATAAAAGTAAATAATTTCAAATCCAGGTGTGATTACAACCAAATATTCACATTTTGTAGATCGTTAAATATTGGATTATAAATGTCTAGAATACATATACCATTTATCATATTTATGATTTCATAAAACATTACATTCTTATATATAGAACAACCATTGTTATTAATATTGAATGAAAATATCATTTTCATAAATAAGAAAAACAAATCAAATCATTATAGTTTTCTGGATGTTTTCTGATTCTAAGACAAATATACTTAGTAAAATCAGGTCATATGTGAATAAATATATTGTAACAATTTTATCTCAATTATCATCATGAAGATGTACCTCATACCTCTTCAATTCAATGTTATCCATGAGTCTACATTTTATAAAATAAATGTGTGATGTATGATTGGTATCTAATAATATTCCTATTCAGATATATAGAATGATTCTCTTTTAGAACACATCACAACCATATATATCAATCAAGAACTATGAAAAAATTTATACATATTATTGATCATAAAATGATTATTTATAAATAATCCATAACCTATAATAAATACATATCTATATGATAGTATCAGTTAATATATAATTTCATCAGCAACATTTCATGAAAATACTATCACTAAAAATGACAATAAAAAATATCACAAATATTAATTGTGATTATATCTATATTTAATTAGGTAATGAGTATTATTTATATTTTTTTCTCAGTAGTTAGTTATTTAAGTAAGGAGTCATCATTATCATGACATCTATGATTCATGGATTGTGGAGTTAGAAACTAATTCCTATATCATTCATATGGGTAAACACAAATCTATTCACTATGTATCCTAACTCTAATGGTTACTTGAATACGTTTATACCAAAGGAAACATAATGAACAAGACAAAAAATGGAAAATCTAGGTGTACCCCACATTGAAATAATCTACCAAAAGAGGATCCATTGTCAATTATATATTGTCTTCCTTATACAAGATAATCCATACAAATGATAATTTGGAAAAAAACACCCCAGTTTGATGATCATTATCCTAAAAAGTTTCTATTTTTGAGGTAACTCACACTGAAAATTTATAAGATTTTAAATTTATGTTTTAATAGCTAAATATATATATCTAAGGCATATTAAACCCCCATAATCTCATGTAATTATTCTTATCTCATTTTTTATTCCTAGGGGAAAGCATGCATCAAAAAAAAAATTGATTTTGAATTACTATTTAATATTCCATTTTAATTTGTTCGCAACACATTAATTTATAACTCTTTATAAAACCCACAACTTAGTGTTTACCAAAAACAGAAGCTAGATATATCTATATATATCATAATGTATCTCATGCATAAGATTAATGATCTTCTCATTAAATGTCGTTTAGTTACGCGATATTCATCATATCCTCATGAGCATGCTTTGATAAATATATACCAAACCACTCAAACATATATGATAAAGTATAATACTCAAAGTTAGTGTGCACAGTTACACTAAGTCTCTCTCCCCGTGGAGATATTACTCAATATAAAAATCAATTAATATATCTCTAAATTATAAAATTAAAAAATTATATTCAATAAGTATTCTCAATATTATAAATCTAAAAAATGAATTCAAGGTATATGGAAGATTTATCTTATAGAGTTTTAAGTAGTAAGAGATGTAATTTTATATCTCTAGAAGAAATTTATTTTATAAGAAAACACATTTTTTACCATCTATAAAAAACTGAAATTCATATATATAATAAATAAGTAAAGTAAAAATTAATTATTTTATTTATTTTAGAAACATGATAAACCAATATATACTTTTTATAAATAATTTATTTATAAAAAATCATTTTACATTTACTAACACTTAAGATTTATAATATTTTCATAAACCCTAAATATAACAAACTAAATATAAAAAAATTAAATTGCATTTTTTTAATGTTTACATGATTACATTGTCTCACAATATTGTGTCATGGAATTGAAGGTCTATGTGGGTTAACACAAGCACAATTATTCAGGGAGAAACTATGGTAGATACATTCTGTTGTGTAACATGGTGGATTGTGGTCGTGCACTGATGTAGGGGCATGATAATTAAATGAAACCACATTGAGTGCTTGAGATAATAAAGGAGTGTGAATCTTTATTTAAATTGATGTGTGATTCCTCTGTATATGCACTATTCATGATTTAAGTGGGTAGTTTCCATATATTTCATTAACACTCAGTATAATTTAGAGTGAATACTACACATTTATTTAACTATCAATAAAATATTATCCATGAATGAAAATGATAGTCTTTTTCATGTGTTGAGATAGAAATTATTTAATTTCAATAATACATTTCATTCCATCTAATCCATAATATTTTTTAATTTAACATATTATTGAGTCCAATTGCAAGATACATTATCATATAATAAAATCATTGTGGAACATATTGATATTTGAATAACTTCTTAACGTAAAATAAAATTAGAGATACTAGAATTATATTATAATATAAAATAATATCTTATGTGGGAATAATTTTTCCCACTATGAAAATAGTGTCTTTGAAAAATAATTAATTAAACATTATTAATCCATGATGAAATAGGATTAGATACCACTGAATGGTTTTATATAATCTTATAATTATTTTAGTTAGTGAAAGAAAACCTTTATTACTGTAGATCTATCATCAAGAATCAATTTGTTAAGAAATAAAAAAGAATGGTATACATGTATAGTAGTTTTAGTAGCCTCCATCTCATTTTATGGATTTTTTATGATCATATAAGTTAAAATAAATAAACCTTACTATCTTTTAGAGAAAACACAAACTAGGGGATCCATGATCTTCTTATAATGATTCTCATATACCAAATGGATTGTCAGTTCCATCACTATTTAAGATGAAAAAAATTATGAGAGGGAAAGGATATTCAGAAATATTTACATCAAATGTAAGATAATTTATCCCTAATACAATAGTAGTGATAACATCCATTTAATATTTCACATATATACCCCTAATTTAAACAAAAATGTCATCAACGATGTGAAATGTATTAGGTGTTGTCAAATGACACTAGTGAATTAAATCCATTTAAAGAAAACATTATACTAATTTAATGAATATAAAATATATGAATAACACATTCACAATGGGTTACAGCCCTAATAATATACAGTGGGAGATGTGGTAGATGTATACACTCATTATATTGGGTGTATTGTATTCTTCTGTTTCATCTCATATACACCACACTATATTGAAACCAACATATGCTTAGTCTTGGACATAAGGATATATTCAAACTAAAATATACTAAAGTAATAATATTTTTAAGAATATTATATTTGTTTAAATATAAAATATTTCAATATGAATTTTGGTAACAAATGGTATATTTTGGAATATTATCTTTTAGATATTCTAAAAACATGAAACAAAGTGGTGGTATTTTTTCAATACATAGTGTTATCATTCATGATTGAGTCAAGATCATTGCAATAGGGTTCTAATTACTAAAAATACAATAAAGGTACAAATATTTTTTTCTATAATTTTCAATTGGCAAGACATATTAATTGTTTGAGAAGTGGATGGTCTATCTAGACAATGGAAAAATAAAATTAGTGAGGCATATTCTCAATATTATAGAAGATATAATTTCTATTGGTTGGCTAGAAAATGGGTTTATATTATAAATTTTGTGGATGGAATTTGATTCCATAACGGGGATCATTATTTTTGAAAATAATGTTTGATGATTTTTTATGGATATTTCAGAAGATACATTCATGTTTGATATTTTTATCTAGAAGATAGAGGTTATGGAATGGATGACTCATTTACATTAAAGTTCAAAGGTGGTGGAAACACTAGCTTATTTATGTCTTTTTGGAACTCAAAAATATAGAGTATGTAACTTGGAAAGCGATGAATATTGGAAATTAAGGAAGGTGTTCTTGTCATGATGGTGTAGGTAACTTGAATTCGAACATCGATCGTTCAGGTTATTCTGATGTAGATATTGTAATTTTTACCATAATAAACACTAAATATTCAAGGATTGGGTATAGTTTCATAAAGATAAATTATGATGTCTATTTTGAAACTTTAGGGAAGAATAAAAATGGTGTGGATGATAAGATAATAAATTTGATTATCTTGATGTCTAAATCTGCTAGGATGAGTGTTTTCGAAGCCGTGTGAGTTTTGGAAAATGTTATGGTGGTGGTTTTTTTTAGTTTATAGAGACTAAACATAGAAATAATGAGGCATTCTGGGAGAAAATGATGAATTAAATTGGTGTAGGATGTTCCAAATATACTTTATGTCTAGAATATGGATGGTGAATGGTTCTATCACCTAACAAAGTCTATGGGTAATCATTCATAGCCACATAGATAATGAAAGAGGGAGAGACTCATATATTATGTTCGATTATTTAATAAAGGTGAGGAGATGAAGAATTTTTTTCTATTTATATTGAAATTTATTTTCAATGTTCTTTTGAGTACCATAAAATAACTCAATAATAGAGGAAGATATTTGGTGGATCAGAACCCAGATGGAATAAATTTAGAGTAATGGACTAGTTCATGACATAGTTTCACTATCAAATAATCAGTGGAATATTGGGGGTTGTCTTTGTAGTATTATATTATTTTTATGATATCATACATTATAGAGGGTATATTTTGAGTGGAGGTCAGTATTTAATATATTGAAGGATTTTGATGTTTCTAAAATTACTGAGATTGTGAATGATCAATGGAAGAGTTATGGAAGTGTGTAATTCTTGATGGAGTGGGCCATGTACATGATACATGGTGCAACATATTGATAGATCCTAAAAATAAAATTGATCATCATACTATTTTATTTATAAAAATTATATAAATACATTCAAGAGATTTGATTGGAATGTAATGGAAGGTCATGGTCTGATGGGTATGGTCTGTAATAGTGGTTCCTAGATGATATGAATTGTGGTACATAATAATGGTGGAACAATAAATAGAAATCAAGGGAATTTTTAATGTGAATTATTTTAAAAATCCATTATAAAAGTAATTATGTGGGTCATTGTAAGTCCTATACTATGAAAATATTAAAAGTGGGAGATATTTGGGTTTTGGTTTGAGAATTATTTTCATGTTAATTGTTGGGATTTTTGTGTGTTAAGTCTCCAGAAGATGTATTTCAATGAAACAAATAAATATAAATTTAACTACACCATGTATTTTTGGATTAAGTTTAGTTGAAGTAATTGGATAGATTCATATTAGAAGAAGATCAACAGAAGTATAAAAATAAAAAATTTCCAAGTGTGGAATGATTAATGGTGATCATCTGGATGCATTATCTTGGGTGTATTGCACTCTTGATGTTTAAATTTATGAAGGAAGTTGAGTTATCAACCATAATGGTTTTTAGATAATGGGCTATGAATATAAAAAATAGTCTTATGTAAGGATCATCTTTGAGGATATATAAGTTACTCAATATATTAGATCTGAGTGGAATTCATTCAATTGAGATAAAAAAGTGGTGAAACTGGAAGTTGATGACTAAAATATATAGTGAATCCCAATAAATGATCGATTTAGAACACAAAATTTATGTGGTGCAAAGGATATAAAACTCTTGAGGCTATGATCCATTTGGTTAATGGAGTGGTTAATAGGTCGGGAAATCATCATTCCTTAAGAGGGGGTTCCCAATGGGTCCACTAATAGACATAAGTTGTCACTTGAGGTGTTAATTTTTTGTTTTGAGTACTATTTCATGAAAGAATCCGCTGGAACTGAGGTTGGGTAATGTTATTAAAATATAGGGTTACCGAGTAACTAAGTTTCCAATATAGTGAATGTTATTATGTTTTCTATATAGATTATGACTAATTCTCAAACCCTAATATTTCTTAGTGTCATAATAATTCCAATAGTATTTTCAATTATTTATTTGTTTTTATATAAATTTAAATACTCTTCATAAACAACAAATATGTTTAAATTAATAAGGAGTATCAAGGTTGTGGTTGTGAATATTACATGTTTTAGATGAAGATGTATTGGGGTGTCTAATTGAATCTTAGCATAACGAATTGTACCTTATTTAGCCAATAAATAAATGATTTATGACAATAATTGAACTTTCATTCATTATCAACATCTTTCCAATATATATATTTATATAATAGGTAAAATATTACATACAAAATTTTAAATTTCCATAAAGTTTATATTTTTCAACAAAACAAGTTTCTTTTAAAGCCACACCTACTTCACTTGAGGTAAATCCCTTATTTAGAAATCTAACTTTGTTAACTATTCTACACTCCCATAAGCACTGTGAAAAATAATAAGAAAATATTGGATAATAAAAAAAAATACTATTTGGTTTTATAAATTAAAATAAACACATTTTTATATTTGTAAACAAAAAAATCATTATGAATTTTTGTCTTTTCACAATAAATATTTCTCCTCAAATATTCATTTCTATTTTCATAAAAACAACATAATTTTTTAATTTACTTCATAACAAATTTCAAATAACATAATAATGGAAAATTTATAAATATAATAGTTTCTTGAAAATATGAAAAAACTTTAACACCATTCCTTAAAAAATAATTCTTTCTAATTTATTTTTAAAAAATACATAAACATATAATCATTTGGTTTCCTTCTGAAATAAAAAAATTTACTTTATAATCTATTTTAATTATATCATGTTGGTGAAATGGGAAATTATCCACACATTATCCTATAAAATAACACATATAATGGATTCACCAAAATATATAAATTCCATACTGCTGAAGAGTAATATATCTATAGAAAACTCTATTAATTTGCCCAATGAATTGGAGGTCTATAAAAGTCTCACATATCATCTGAGGAATTTCATTCTTACTCATAATTATATGAAATTTATAATAACCATTTCATGAATAAATCCCCTTAAAATTTCACATTAACTATAAAACTCGTTTGAATTTGAATTTGATCCCCTAATCAATTACACATTTAGTTACATCATAAAGAAGAGAAAAAAATATCACATACTTTAGAAAATTTTCCTCTAAAAGATATATAATATTCTAGAATATAGAGAGATATATTTTAATTTGAAATAACCCTATTAATTTATATTGTAATCCTGATGATAAATAATACATATAATGGTGGAAAATTTCCTTCTTGTTTTATGCTGTAAAAACATTATTCTTCACTTTTATAAAATGTTAAAAATATAAAATAGAGAAAATATTTAAAATATAAATTTTTTATCCCATATAAAAAATGAAAAGTGATTTAAAATAACAACATTAAAACATTGAATAATAATGATTAAAATTAATGAAAAAAATTAATTAACCACAATATAGAAGAAAAAGTAATGGAAACAAAACATAAGAAGCAAATTTTTAAAAGTAATTCTCTTACCATAAGTCCCGTCTAGTTTTTTACATTCTATAAATCCTCATTAATAAACATATATTAACAATATATTTGCTTAATAATTTTTTTAATGTTAATTTAATAATAATTATTTATTTAGTTTCAGTTATTATAATGACTTATTATGTTACTAAATTGGTCATGTTTCTCTTGGGCGTTTTGGGGTCATTCGCTTTAAAACCTCAAAACAAAATCAGTGTGTTGATCATGGTAAAGGGTTTAGGGATCCATGAAATCAATATTATAAAGATTCTATATTTATGATATTTATAAATTAAATTAACTATTAACAATATCTGTATAAGGTGTTTGTGATAAAATAACCATATTGTTTCATGAAGTCAGTAATCCGTATGTATTCATCAATAATGTTTTCTTTTTTTAACCGGTGGGAATCAAATAAATTGGATAATAGTTCACGTTTATATAATCATAAATATTTTATAAATAACTTATTTTTCTATTAATTTCAACCTTAATCAAATCCTTTTAATGTGGATATGAAAATAGAATCACATCACTTCATTGAAGTGGTACTTCATAAAGAGAAATTAGTGGCATTATTAATTTCCAATGTATATAAAGGGTAAGAATGTAAGTAATAAATTATATTTAGAGAAAAATAATAATTCATAAAAATATTATGTATTTATTAATTTTATATTTATAACAATATGCATGAGGTAGTGATGGAAAACTAAACCCACCGTTTGTGGAGGTGGTACTCTACATGTATTCACATGTGATGCTTTCATTACTATAGGTTAGAAAAAATCATAGAAAATAATTGTCAGAAATGGATATGGAAAATATTAAAAGTGTGAGAAATTAATAATTTAAAATTTTTAATTAAAATTATAATAAAAACACTAAATCCAGTAAACCCCTTACAAAAATTTCTCAGAGGATAGAGTTTTATTCATTTTAACCACGAAGATCAAAATTGAACATAACCATAAAAGGAACATGTTCATTTTAAATTTTCAATTTTATTCTCTCACTATAAATATTTCATGGATCAAAAGGAAAAAAATAAAGTAATTATGTAGATTATCCACATATGTAGCACAAAACCTATAACTTGAAACATTGATTCTTGGGTGCCAGTGTGGGATATCAAAGTGTGTTAAAACAACTCATCAATCATGTCAAGGATGATGACTTGATAAAGAATTTGGGATCCATCCAAACTTATTGTCTTCTCGGTTTCTCATTATAAATCAAGACAGAGATTACCTAGGAACACTCATATTTCAAAAAAAATTATGTTAATTCAATAAGTTAAAATAATCTTTTATATTTATGTTATACATTCAAAACATCAATTTTGTCCCTCTAAAGTTATAATTGTAATATTAAGAAAATATTCAGATTTATGAGAAAAATAAACTTTTCAAAAGTGTCACAATTAATTTATCACCAACTTGTTACAATTTAACATGTCATGTAACAAAATCTGGATAGTTAACTCAACTTTTATGCTCCCCAAATATTTTATGTAATCTTAAGCTTGTTATTTTCATTCAAGAAGTTATATTTCTATCATATTCACTTTTGTAATAAAAAAACTCTTAAATACCTTAACAAATTAATTCCGTCATAATTATTCAAAAAGTTAATAAAATACTTGAATTATTTTAGGTGAGAGAGTACAAACTCCGACATTCAACAGACCCCAAATATGGGACCCACATTATCCAACCATTATATTCATCGTAATAGGGTATAATTAGGGATAATCTTAGCGTACGACCCTCTAGGAAATTATCTATAAATTAATGAGTCTAACTAATAATACAAAAGTTGTTTATAGCAACCCATCAGGGCCCCTAAGGAGAAATAGAAGGTCATATCAATGACTAAATCCTACAAATACATTCTATGTAATATATTCCTTCAATATATTTATATCTCCAAAAGTAGGATTCACACTTTGTGTCATTATATTTCTTTTTATTTTTTCTTCATTGACCTTACGACATGTACATACCATGAATCCCTTGGACAGTGATTTAATAAAGGTTCTACCATCCTAGTCAAATGGGACGAAGATATATCTTAATCTACTCAATATCAAGATACAATATAATGATCATTCATCCATTTCCATACCACCAATGAAACACCCATCATATGATACCTCACCATGACTTTAATTTCATGGTTGGTTCCATCCATCAATATTTAAAATCGAATGGTACACATTAATATTGATCTCAGTTCGAGAGACCAAAACACATGTTTGTAGATAGGAAACAACAACAAGGCCAAAAATTTGTATTGTTAATATTGGTAGGTAAATCCTTATGACCTCAAATACTCAATATCTCTAAGTGTGAACTTTATGATAAAAAGTATCAAATGGTAATGGACTCCTTGCACCAGACAGTTAGACACCATATGTGTCGTGTCAATATAATCTTTCTAGAAAAAATGATGTATATTTATTTTTTATGCCATAGTAACTCAATTTTATAATTATATATAGGATATTTTATAACCTTTTAACCTGAAAAATAATATAATTACATTTCCATGTAAATTTTGGATGTAAATGTATCAACACTAATATGAAAAAAAAAAGAAACTTGTATATATTAAACAATATACATGTAATGGTAATAAAAGTACATACAATGTTGGTTCTTGGGTACCCATTCACAATTATTCTAACAACATAATAACATTTAAACATTGATAATATAATTATTTCACAGTGGTTAGAAAATATATAATGGAGTTTGAAGAAAAAATAAACTTGAAATAGACCAGTTAGAACTTATACCTCCTCCATAGATATATCCCTTTGAATTTCACCTTAACCATTCTAGGATTTTTCTTTTAAGAATATAAATAACATTATAAATTAATTATGTATATTTGGTATATATTTGGGTTGTGAATGGTAAAAATTTAGTAATCAAAATATGTGACTAAGGGACGATATGTGGTGACCATTTATATGTGAGGGGAGTGGCACACCTATAATTTTTAATGACTTTTACTCATTATAAATGTATTTTTTATGGTTAAGTGGCCCAAAAAATATCAAATTCTTTAAATAAGGAGATAATGGAGTAGATATAAAACAAAAAAAAGAATTTATATTTGGGTTTTTGTCCTTATCACATAATTTTTCCTTCAGTTAGAGTAATTTACCCTTTACCATGGTGACACATTTCTAAATATTTTACTACTCATAAGAACCCAAAATGAAATTTCCTACATTAATAAATTTGAAAATTTTGATTCTATGTATGGAATATATTTTTAAATATTTAATTTTTATAATTTTTCTAAATTAAATTAAATATAAATGTGGAAATGGAAACAATTAACCTTATTAGATAGTAGTGTTTTCAAGGATAAAAAGAATGTAAACCAAAATAAAATAAAATATGGATTCCTATGGAATAACTAATCTTATTTCTAAAATCATTGAAAATATTTATCTTTAAAAAAAATATTATATAGAAGAAGGATTTTTAATTACATGATTTTTTGAAAATAAAATATTGTATTTCAAATATAATCATTTCTCACTATTTACTCAAATATCAGGCTTCTTAGAAAATTCCAAAAATAAACCCTAAAATATATTTTATATATTTATTCCAAATATTTATTCCATATAATCAAAAAGTTTATTTTTTGATTTATAATTATATAATGTTATTTATAAAAAAAAACTGAAGAACATAAATCCATAAAATGAATTAATAAAATTAATATTTTTGATTTAATTCTAGGATTACCTTGGTTGTCACATTTTCCCACCATTTAGTAAATTTCATCCTTTAAATTCAATTCCGTATTTAAACTAGTTAGGGTATACTTCCATAATAGTATTTTTAAAACTCCCATGTTTCTTCCTCAATAATTAGATTATTATCTAAATTATTATCTTGATGAATCAAATTATTTCATAGTAAATGATCTTTATGATAAAATATCTGAACTATATTATCCTTACAAGATAGATTATTCCCTAAATGTACCACTCTAGTTATCAAAAAATGAGATTATTAAGGTAAATATATCCTTAGAAAATAAATATGAAACAAATCTTCTACAAGAGATAAAAAAGAGATAAGGAAATTCAATATGAAACTGGTTGAACATAATCATTAATTTCATAGGTTCTAATGAAATGTAGTCTCAAAAATCCTTTTTTTACCGAAAATATTTTTATATTTCCATGAATATATTTTATGAAATACATAATCACTAGGATCAAATGAAAGGTCTTTCCTCTAGAAATCATTATAACCCCTATTCCAAATTCATGCATCCTTCATGTGGTGTTGAATAATATTTACTTTCTCAATCATTTCTTCAACTAGATTTTCCTCTAAAAATATAATCACATCGAATTCATCCCAATAGGCTGGATTTTGATATCATTTTCCATACAATGCCTCAAAATTATTCATCGATATGCTTCAATAAAAACTGTAATCATAAAAAAATTGAACTAAAAATGATATCGATCCAATCATCACATATAATGTAATTACAAAGTTGGGATCATATCTTATAATATTAGAAGTTTATTTTTCAAGAGTTTCCATCATATTAATGACAAAAACTATATTAAAATTAAATTTGGCACCCATTTTCTATTGATGTATATTTATAAATTTTGATATAAACCCTGAATAATAATGAAATTTAATAGAGAGAGGGACCCCATATAATTTGACTATATTTTTAAGGTAAAATCTGGAACTTTAATTAATATACATTGTATCTAAAATGTAAAGAAAATGTATAAATTTAGTAAATGAATAAAAAATAACACAATTTTCATTATTACATTGACTTTCCTTTAGTAGAACCACTAAAAAATCCATTTATATTTTCTCCCATATATAATTTGTAATTGAAAAAGTTAAATCATTACCTTCAGTGGTTTTTATTCAAATTTAACTTACTAAAGATTCAAACATTTCATGGTATAATCTATTTTGTCATTCTTCATAAATTCCAACAAAAAATAATCTTAAGGGTCTCTATACCAATTGGTGATGAAAGGATGAATACAAAATTATGATCTATTAGTTTCACTTAGTAATTCCTTCTTTAATATGGAATCTCTCAGAACACATAACCTCTTCCCAAATATTATAACACATTATTTATATATATTAAACTTAAGAAACAAAACATTTTAACTAATTATATTATTTTATTAAAACTATAATATTTTTTATGAGTATAATTAATTCTATCTAAATAATTTAGTAGTCCAGATTCTGGATTCCAAAGAGGTGGACATTATCCATAAAAATTGTATAGGGAAACAATTATTAAATCATTAAATAATGATCATGTTCCAAATGTAAATAATTAATAATGCATTATATATTTGTCGCATGGAATAAGATGCCTTTTTTATTTATCAATATGATAGTTAATTGTCAAAAAAAATCCTTATTTAGTTTTATCTATATTCCCTACCTCATGTTCAACTCTTTTTTAGTGAATAGAAATGATAAAATTTTATTAATAGTATATATTTTACATTTCTCCCCATATATATTATGCCTCTATATTTTTTAGGAAAAAATTTTTGTATCTAAATCACGTCCATGTGTATGATGATTCTTAACCTATAGTCTTATTTGAAAATATGCATACAAGATAACTTGATCATTTGGTATTATTACACAACCAAGTCCCTTTAAGGAAAAATTAGTTTATCTAAAAAATTCAATATTTATTTATAGAAAGGATAAAATTGGAGATACAATAAATATTATTTTTAATTATTTGAATCATTTATCAAATTACTTTTCTTAATTAATTTTACTCCTTTTTGAATTAGTGTAGTTTATAGTATAGATAAATGAGAAATGTTTTAAATAATTAGTCATCAGTAACCTAATAATACAAGTAATAATTAAATCTTAGTAAAATGTATAATTCTTGGCCACTCTTCAAAAATTTTAGTTTTATCTAGATCAATATTTATAGATTATTTAAAAACAATATTCGTAATTAATGAAATATATTATAATATAAATTTCGATAGTGAATTTTCTATAAAAAATATTTTCTTTTAATGTCCATAAATCAATATTTATGTATTTCTAATGTTCTTAAAAACTATTATAACACACAATAACATAATTGATACACGAAACCATAAATTTATCCAAAATACTCATGGAACACTCTATTCATTAAATATATAAATATAGAAGATACATTTTTTAACTCTAATTGCATAACCAAAAACTCATAATAACCATAAAGTGTATATAATATCCACCATGTAAAGTATTCCTCCTTCAAATTTAGCTGTTAAACCCCAGATATGATATATATTATAAAAAATAATTTAATCCTTGGAGATGATAAAAATCATCATCCGGGTGAGGCAATGAATAATTGTTACAAAGTATATTTTTGTTGTGTGCTTTAAAATAATGTAAATTCCCATGGAACCATCATTCTATTTAAAAAATAGAGTAGGACCACCCCAAGATGAAGTGCTACGGAGAATGAAACTCTTATCAAGGAATTTCGGTAACCAATTTTTAAATTCTAACAACATAACTAAATCCCTTAGATCACGAGGTTTTGATATTTCCTTCTTTATAAAACTAATTCAATATTAAAATCAACTTCTCAATATGAAAAAGAATTTATAAAATCATCCAAAAATTAATCCAATTATTCATTTACTACCAATAAATTAGTAGTTTGAATAATCACTTTCTCTTCAAAAAATTTAATAGGACATCTTTCACTATCAAATTATATTTATTTCTCAATTTCATGAAATTTTATCAAAATTATGAAATAATTATAATAAACTAATATATACTCATTCTAAAAAATTAATTCTTTATTAATAAAAATTATCTTAGTAGGGTAAACTAAAATTAAATTCACACAAAGAATAAAATCTCACTCTATAGTAGGAAATACATCCTGGTTGTCTGGAAAAATCATTTTACATATGATAATATGTGGTATTCTATAAATTAATGTGGACATTATACTCTCTACGTGTGTTTTTACGAAAATTTATAATTTTTTTATTAAATGGAATTTCAATTTTACATGAAAATTTCTTACATATAAAAAAATATATGGATCTAAAATTAAATATTTCAGTAACTCAATCTGAATAAATAGGTGTTGTCCCTATACCCACCACATATGAGGGTCGCATATATGCATTATAGTAAAAAAATGATATATTCACCTTTTGTTTTTTATAACCACATTAAATAAATAACTATGAATATTCAGTAGAATAAAGTCCCAACAACCATAAATTAAAACATTTCATTTCATAGTTATCACTACATCTATGAACAATAAAATTATTATTATTTTCTATCACAAGACATGTCTCTAGGTGATACTCATTGTTAACACCACCTATATCTCATGAAAAATTATCCTGAATAATTATTTACACAATTATCACAAGATGTTTATTGAATTTTATTCCCTTAATGTTTATTTAATGAATTCTTCCCCATTACCGTCCAACAAGAATGATTCTTATTCTTATTTTTCTTAAATTTTTCAAAATCCAGCACAAATATTTCATCACTCTACATAATTTCTTCATAAAATTAAACTCTTATGTAATTAGAGCCCTCAGTAACATGGATTTAATCTTATGGAAAATAAATAAATTTTATTATCATGATCTTCAAAAAAATAATTGAATACCTAAAAACACAATAAAATTTTATTCGTATGTTTTAATAGAGTCCTATTCTACAATGATATGAATTTAATTTCCATTCAATTTCAAATAAATATTATAAAATACATTTGTGGGAAATTATATAAAAATATCATCCATTCAATGGAGTCAATGTTTTCCTTTTACTTATTATATTTTATCAAAACATGCCATTGATTACTTTAACCAATATAATGATAAAGATAAAGGGTTTCCATATGATGTTCTGAATGTCCCAGAATAATAGATATCAACTCTAATGAAAAAATCCATCCTTCATCCTTCACTAGGTCGGAGGATATGCCAAAATAAAGAGGTTATTGTTTCATGTTATGTTCTACTATAAGAATGCCCCTCTATAGAGATTTTAGTTTACCTCTAGTATTGGTTCCTACATTGATATCCCATATCTGTTGTGTAAACAAATCCAATAACATATATATTCAAATTCCAACCATTCCAAGTAACCATTTCATAAGGATATTATCCTTTTGAGGCCTTTATAACATGTCTTCCATGTTTCCTCTATAGAATTTCTTTTTTAAAATATAATGATTAAATAAAAAATTCAAATATTCCAAAGCTATCTCCAAATATAATAACCACATGTTTGAAACTTCTTTTATGTTTATTATAGCATCACCATATCCTCTGATGTTATCTGAATCTTTTTTCTAATACTGAAAATAATGACATGTACCATATTCAATCCATAAACACGTCATTTATAACAAGGGTTTCACATTTATCCATTTCCAATATCATTTCAATTTTTTTATTTGATAATTAGGTGAAAATTACATTATAAAGTAAACATTTCCACAAAGGGTCCATTTTTCAAAAACAATATAAGATCATTATTAATGCACACTTGATTCATTCAAGGTAACTCCCATATTTGAAACTCTGGCATTATTAATATTTATACTCATCCTAAAGAAATAAAAAACATAATTTTAAAACATATGATGAGAAAAACCAAAAAGAATTATTAAGTGGATTAAATTAAAAGGAACTCATTTGTCCATTTGTAAACCTAAAAAACCTATAATTAGGTTTTCCTTTTTACAAATAAACATATGACCGAAAATTTCTCTTAAATATTCTATAAAAACAACTTAAATAATATATAATTTTAAATAGACATTACATATGATATCATAACGAAAAAATCATAATAAAATTGTCTTCTTAGAAGCTATGAAAACTCTTGAATACCTTTAATTTAAAAACAATCCCTTCACCTAAATTTTGAAAACAAATTTCATAAATATTCATTAAAAATATAGCCTACTTTTCATACCTTTTTAAATCGAAAAATATTATTTATAAAAAATTTCAATGAAATCATGTAAGTATATTAATAAATTATCCTTAAATTCACCCATATAATATCCCTTATAATTTAATAGCCTAACCCAAATATTCCCATATCTCATTTGAGTAACCTATCCCCAGTAAGCTCTATTGTTTCAACCAACTCAATAGAGATCTATATCATTCTCACCCATCATTAGAGCTACTTTAGGATCACCCATAATTACTATAAAATGTATTAGGACCATCAAATGAATAAAAAACATTTATATTTCACTTTAACAATAAAACTCTATTGAATTTTAATTTAATCTGATATTGTATAATAAATTCATTTCTCTCGTATAGATGAAAAAAATTATTTCTTAGAAATTTATATTCGTAAAAGAAAAGATTTATTAATTATTGAGAGAATTATATTATTATAAAATAAGAATGGAAAATTTTATAAGAATCATGATAATAAATAATTTATATGATGGTGTGAAATTTAATTTAATCAAAACACATTAAAATAATATTATTTTTTCACATTTTTGAAATGATAAAAATGACACATATAAAATATAATGAAATTATTCCATTTTACGTAATAGTAAATGTGGTAAAAAATAATTTTCAATGAACATTAGGAAAAAATTAATCATGATTAGTATCATTTTTGAAATATTTATAAAAACTTTAATGATGAATAAAAATAGTTCTAAAGAAAACCAAAAAATACAATTTTAAATGAATGTCCATTTCTTTAAGCCTTATATTGCTTATTGTGTTCTCTAACTCTTGAATAATAAAAATATATTATAATTATAATTAATTAATAAATATTATTCATATGAATTTCACTAGTATTATTTATTTTATTTAATTTATTATTATGACTTTTTATGTTTCCAAAATGGTTGAGTTCATGTTGGTTGTTTTAGGACCCTACAGTTTTTAACATCAAAAAAAAACATTTGTGTCTTGATCATGGTCATAAGGGTTGTGATTTAATTAACTTAAAATTAAAAAAAATTATATTTTTATATTTTTACATTAAATACACTTTTAAATCCAACAATGAAATGCGTCCATGAAATATTAACCACCTTGTTTCAGGGACATGGTTGTTGGTACGTATGAAAGAGCAACATTATCAATTTTCTAATTGGTGGAAAAAATATAGTAGTTAATATTTCAAATTAAAAAAACTAAATATGATATATATATTAACACATTTTGTATTTTTTTCTCCATGAAAATCCTTGTAAGGTCAAGATGAAAAATGAATCACATCGGTTCATGGAAATATTATTTTACAGCTATATAAAAATGGTATCTATTTAAAACAACTAAAAAGGGTAAGAATTTAAGTAATATATATTCATTAAAAATAATTATAATTTAATATAAATCTTATATATATATATTAATAACATCCTTATAAATGTTCATGTAATGCGGTGATTGAAGATAAAACACATCTCTTCATGGAGGTGGTAGTCCATACGCACACGTGAATGTTGTTTTAATTTAACAAAAGCAAGGAAAGAGATATAAATTTTTTCACATAAAATTAATAAAATTTAGGTATTTATTATATAATTATTTAACAATTTTTTAATAGTAATAAAAGATTTAATTCAAGTAGAAGAAGAAATAAACATGAAATATGTTGTTTTGGACATATATCTCCTCTGATATCTCCCTTTGGATTTCACCTTAAGCCTTCTTGGATTTATATTGTTATAATAACAAGAACTCTAGTACATTAGTATTGATTTTGTTGAGATATTAGGGGATGGATTGGATGAAATATACCTCTAAAACTGTGTTATAAAATTAAGAGAGGAGGTTCCCTTTTATAAGTGATGGAAGGGCCACACTTGTAAGATTTATAAACTTTTAAATATTATAAATATTTTAATCATGGTAACATGACTAAAGAACTATCCAATTTCATAGATAATATTACCAGGGTCACAATAAAATGATATTATAACAATTAAGATAATATTTTTTCAGATTTTGTAACGAATATTTTTCATAACTAACTTTTTTGATTCCTTACCCCGGTGACACATTTTTTGAATGGTTACAATTCAGAATGACCAAAGATTAAATTTTATTCATTAAAAAATTTGAAAATAATGATTAAAAATATTGATTAGATTTTCCAAAATTTAATGTTTATAGGCGTTAGAAAATATATTTAATGTAATTTTTCTAAACACAACAAAAAGCTATTTTTAGAAAATTGAGTTTTAAATCATAAAAATTAACCTATAAAAAATCAAATTTAATATTGAATTCTGTGGATTTATTTGAATTATGTTTAATAAAATATATCTTATGATACTTTATTACCAAATCCATAATATAAATAGGCTTTTAATTACTTTATTTATGGAAAATAAATGATAGAATTACATAATCGATATTTTTTACTACTTACTCACAAATCAATCATTCGATAAAAATAATGAAAATTCACAAAAATATATATATTATATGTTGATTTAAAAAATTATTCTTATTTTTAAAAAATATAAAATATAAAAGTTTGATCGTTTAAATTAAACCAAATGATGCAAGAAAAACGTTTGTTAAACAAAACTACTCCTTTTCCATTAAATAATTATATAAAATATTTTAAAAACTCTGATGAATATTAATCATTAAAATGAATACATATAAATCATATTATGTTTAAAACTCTTTTATTACCATGTTTTTTACACCCAATCTCTTACGGGTACCTAGTATCAGATGTTTAGTATTAGACGATTCATATTCATGTCAGGATGTTGAGAAATTATAATTTTATGATTCCATTTCCCTTGATGTAGAATGGGATAAATTTAATGTAAATGATTAAGGTGGCACATAAATACCTTAACAAGAAGTATCATGTTTACTATATGTTTTAATTTATAATGGTACCCACTTTTCCTTATAATAAGTTATATTATAGAAGATGTAATGAGCTTGAAATTTTATCAGTAGAGTTACGCCTCTTATATAGATATGTTATATTCAGTAATGTATTATTCTTTATTACACATGTAACACATAATGAAAACTAAAAATATTTTAATATATTAACATTGAAATTCAATTTACTAAATAAACATGGCCATAATAATTTCAGATATTACAATAAGATGAAAATGAAAACAAGGTAACTAAAATTTGAAAATATTGAACTTCTAGATTCACCTGATTAATCGTACTCATGAACAACACTGGAGAAATAAAACAAAATATTACTAATACCGTATTCATCATGAAATTGAAAAAATATGTAACCTTTATTGAAAATATAATTTAATGAATAATTAATTAAATATGAGGTATTGATAGAATGTAGGGAACCCATATGATCATTACAAATCAGATCATTGGAACAATAATTTTGTCATTAGAAACTAATAAAACCATTA
Organism: Viscum album; assembly: GCA_963277665.1. Classification (NCBI taxonomy): domain Eukaryota; kingdom Viridiplantae; phylum Streptophyta; class Magnoliopsida; order Santalales; family Viscaceae; genus Viscum; species Viscum album. The sequence continues at coordinate 858,821,773 of OY728143.1, read as the reverse complement.
AGAATAGATTCCAGGCCATTATAGAAGTTTCATCTCCTATAAAAGTGTATAATAAAATTTAGATATCTAGTAAAATGAAAATATGACATATTTATATCCTGATACAAGAAAATAAATTTTTAAAAATGATAAAATAAGTTTTTTTATTTTTTAAAACATATAAATTTTATTTTTATTTTAATATAAATTGAATGATTTAAAATAAATTTGTTTTTCAAAAAATTAGTTTATAATTGAATAATAATTTTTTATAAAATAAAATAAATTTATAAGACCTTAAGTAATATTTCAATGTACCAAAAAAATTTCCATAGTATTGAAATTTATATTTTTAAAACAAATAATGATTTTACATATTAATTGAATTTCTCATCTTTATAATATTATTTTCATTAAATGGATTTAATTTCAGGAATTTAGAAATCAAAAAATTTATTATTATTTTTTGGTATTTTTGTAAAACATTTGAATTTTTGGTTAATAGTCAAATATAGTAAAACATGATATTTAACATTTCATTTAAAATAATAGATTAATTTAATAATGGTTGATTTAATAACCCATTAGATTTAGATTACATAAACAATTTAATATATATATTCATAAGAATCTACACCATTCTTATTATTGGGGTAAAATAAAAATATAATGAATATAATGTTTAAAAAACACTATTCTCCTCCCCTAATAAATACCACTCCTCACCACCTCTTTTCCTTGCATCTTATAAGACTTGGAGTTCTCTAAATTTCTACATTAATATTTTCTAATCACTCTCCCCAAGTACCTAAAATCATATATCTTCAAAAAAATTCCGATACCGCCGTTCCATAATAATAAATTGAACACGCGACATTCAAGATGTAATATTCTCGAACTTTATCATTTAAATTAATTTTATATTCTAACTTATACTCACCTCTCTCATCCATAATTCCTAAATGACTCAAGTGTTTTAAATATACTTTAATTTTAATCTTCTACTCATTCTTAATTAGTTTTTAATATGAAAACATTCCCCAAAATAAATGCCGGTTCAACGCCTCTATGAACAACATGCTTCGTTTTTCTCCATCAAATTCAAGGCAAGTTATAAAAATATTATTATAATAAAATATAATGATAATAGTCATAATATAACTTAGTTAATTTTATTAAATATTTTATTAATCATTTTATAAAAGGAAATGAAATAGGTTCATGACATCCAATAAAACAACCAAAATTAATAATCCATAAGACGTTGTCATTTTTACTTGGTGAATCATCCCTATCTCAGAATACATATGGTTATTTTGGACTATTTACTAAAAATGTCATTAGATAAATTTAATTTTACTTCATGAGTTTTAGATCCATATTTCAATAGCATCAATAATTATCCACAACCGATCCGACCTTGGAATCATAGAAAGAATGACATCGGTATTGGGAAATTCTACATTATATTTCTTTGAAATTGTTTTAAATGAAAAAAATGAAATGAAAATAAATAAAATGAAATTTAAAAGGGTTCTAAGTTAATTTATTAATTAATATGAATTGATTATTTAGGATGTTAATAGAAATTTTAGAATTATCCTAGAACCAAAGGTAAGGACTTTCTCAAAACCATCCTATTTTATTTTGGATTATTATTTCTCTCTCTTACCTAACATGATCACTATAATATTATTATTATCCGATTATATATTACTCATATATGTCTTATACATACATTCATTTCATAATTTATCATTTCTTTAGGGGGATATATTTGTTTTTAAGGTTACATTTTCAATTTCATTCATTAAGAAAACATACGTAAAGAGGAATTTCCTATTTCTTACCCCTTTTCATGTTCTAAATCATAACGTGTTATAAAAAACCAATTTTTCTAAAATTTCACATTTTGTTATGGAATAAACGTTTTATTTCATTTATATTTTTATGATAATTACCATCCCCTAACCCTCTCTGTTGATTAGCTACCCTTTTTCCATATCCCACATTTAAATATAATAATTTGATAATAATTTTCCCACTGTTTTTTATATCATCAATTCAAATAGACATTATTTTTTTGTTGAATGATTATTTATTTACATAAAATTTCAACAAATTAAATATCCCCTTATTTTATTAAATTCCTTATGATATTTCATTTGACTATCTTATAAGATATGATAATGTAACCCATTTATTTCCAAGGGAATTCTTATGTTTATTCCATATTATTTTTTTCCTTTTGTGTGAAAAATAACAGTGTACAAGTTATCATGGGTGTTCCAAAATTTTTCTCAAATTAATTGGTAATTTTTTTCTAGTGATAATATATTTAGAGGATAAGATATTAAACGTAATAAATTTTGTGACATTGTGTGATATTGTCATGGAAATTAGGATTGACTTATTCTTATGAAATATTTTATGTTTTTTACATATTCTAATGTTTCCATGATATTATGAATCCATGTTATTTATGTTATTATACCATATTATTATTCAAGATCCTTGTCTTTTATTATTTCTTTTTGTTCCTTTTAACTCATATGTTATTCTTCATTTTATCATTTATTATGAAACCCCTGATGTCATGTACTTCAACCATAATTTATGTGTTTTGAGTCTATATGATGATTTGGTTTTGTTTTGGGTGGTTCCATAAGATTTTAAATAATTTTTGTTTGAATTAATACAGGCGAATAGTTTATGAATGTTTGGTAGATTTTAAGTACATCCTCTATGAAACTAGGGTACATGTTTTTGGGATCACTAGGAAGGTACACGATTTGAGTACGACTTGGCCATACAATGTGAGTGCTCAGGGATACTGTGAAAAGAAAAATAGTGGAAAAGGTATATTTGGTGTATAGTTTTTTAAATCATATTATGTAAACTTATATGATGTGGGATAAAGATAGTTGCATCGCATGTTTTGGGAACAATTTGAAAAACTACCGGACCTGTCCATGAGGGGAATAGTTGGTAGGTTGAAAAAACTTTTAATCATAATTTAGGTATGTAATCCTCATTTATCTATAAATATAATAGGACCCTAAAATACCCACCTCTTATATTATGATAGATACTTTTCCCTTCAATTTGGAAAAATATTTCGGTGATTCAAAGTGCATTGAAAAACATATTCATTAAGAAAGGATTAATTAATCTGTTTCACCATAGATACTCTCATTTTCTCTAAACCTGATTATAATATCTATCCAAATATATATAGATATATATACCTTATTCAATTACATTATTAGATTTTATTTATCTATTGATGGAAATAAGATCCAAGGTTGTAAATATATGATCACATCACCATTATTTGTTTTCAACATTTGTTGAGAGTTAGGTGGGTTCTCCCCCTTCTTCACGATGCTAGAATACAAAAAATTTATTTTTTTAAAAAAAATCTTCTAATTTTGTAGAAATTTGGTTTGATTCATTATGGAAACTCATTTTTTATATTATGGTTTATAAATTGGTAAAATTTGAATATCTTTTGAAAAATCAATTTATTATAATATTAAAATTGCAGTTTTAAATTTACAGTCCTAGTTTGTTGAAAGAAAAGTGTTTCATGAATTGTTTATAGGAAATAATGGTTTATTGTGAATATTTTTTAATGTAAATAGGAATAAATTGTTGATGTGATTTCATTTGTGGAAGTGATCTATAAGAATTGGTATATTCCATTAGGGTGCCCAGATATTTGTCACCTTGTGATGGCCTGGTGGATCAATGGGAGACTAATTGTGAGCTTGGAATTTCAAGTTGGAATAAATGTCTATATGTGTGTGGTAACATGGGAATGGGAATGTCAAATAAATAAAAAATCGTTGAATGGGTTTTTGTTTTTTCTATGGAATTTTTTTTATTGTTTTTAATATAAATTATTCAACATTCTTCTAAATTGATTTACTTAAAATGTGATAACTGGTTATTACCCTATTAGAATTAGTTTTGAATAGTTTGGGGAATTCCTACAACATCAATACCATCCCCTCTCATGGGATATTTAGTATATTTTCATATGATATCTATCATGACATAGGAATGTGATAGGTATTGTACTTCTCTAATGATACAGATTGATACTATGGGCACGGTATGTGGACGTGGAGTCGAGAGATGATTCAAAATTTTCTTGTGAGGATACATCACAAGTGTCATGGTATCTTGTTATCTTTTATTCCCTTTTAGTAGTTTCCATTATTTCCATTATCACTCTGATGTTGTCATTTCATTGTCATTACATTGGGTTGTATCATTTATACTGATGCATAATATAGGAGGATTGGATGTTTATTGTCTAATAATGATAGGTTGTTTTATTTTTTTATGGGAATATCATCCCCAAATATGATCCTAAGACCTTGGAATTTATCTCCAAACTTTGGTGTCCTGGGGATGTAACCAAAGGACGGTGGCACCCTGTCACTTCCCAATCTAATGAGGAGGGGTGGGATATTACAAATGGTGTCATCCATGGTCAGTCAGTCTGTCTTTTAAAGATGGTAGCATAGATATAGGAATTTTTAAAATCAAGATGTATATCATAAAATTACATAGCTAAAATTTTTATTATGAATGTCAATTTACCTCTATATTTTGGGTACATATATTTTTTAAGACACATTTTGACGATATTTTATCTTATTGTTATGGACTTAGTGTATGAGGATTTAATATCACGCATTTTTATTGGTACATCTCATTAAAGTTTTATTTACCATCTTTAGTTTTATAATTTATAGAAACTGCTCTCAAATTGCTTACAATGGTTGTATTTTGAAAATAATAATCATTTAATTTTTTGATATGGTAATTTTAAATGTATAATCCTTAAGTATCTAGTGATTGTGACTAAATGGATTTTTTTATCTAGTTATATAAAATGACACTAGGTAGATGTAATAAGAATCAACATGAAGATGAATAAGAAAATATGGTTTCACCTGAAAAAAAGTGAACCAATAGTTGTTTTCAAGAATCCTTTATGGTTTTCAAGCCATTGATATAGGAAATCAGAATGATAAACCATGACTGGTGGACCACTCGGTTTATATTCAAAAACAGAATCCACCAATATTTTTGTGCGATTTTTAGCACAAAAATGAAGAGGTGTGAATAAATAGGTTGACTCAAATGATTAATTTCCATAGAATTCAATCTGATTTTAAAGTCATGTTGGAAGAATATATTCTTGGGGATTTTGTATCCAATGGTGGGATTTAGCTATTCAAGATAAAGATGACAAAGGCATTATGTGGGAGGAAACTGAAGAATTTTTAAACAATAAATTTAGCCTCACACCTATCATAAATTCCACCAATGATTATCATCCATTGTATTATGGACCATATGGAGAAGGTAAATAGAGATATAGTTGTAGAAATTGATGTATTGGGAAATATTATTAGAGGGAGAATGTTCATTCTAATGGTAAAAGTTAGGAAATCCAATGATGAGAATAAGTTGATGAGGGACACCAATATATAATGTGTTGGTTTTTCTTTAATGTAGAAAATGAGATCAATCAACCTTGCTCATAAAACTAAAGGTTATAAGTAATATTTCAAATGGTTTTTTATTTTTCCATATCATGTAAAATTGTATGGATCCACCTAGAGCATGTTACAACTCTAACCAAATGGGAAATATCCAAATTTTTTTTCATAGAGAACCAAAGCTAATTGTTGGGAAAACATGTTATGTCTCTGAGAAATATTACGATTTCATAAGAAAATCTCTTCGGAATAACTCTCAACCTCATTATTGAGAAATGCAAGGTGATTCTATAAAATCCATGACTCTTCAAGATATGAAATCTCAGTAAGGTAAAAAATTGTAAGGGGTAACGATTAAGAAATTTTATTATACTATATATGTGATCATAGACATTCAATTTGGCACTTCCATGGGGTGAGTTTTGGTGTTTTAAATTATACTTTTATGAAGACTTTTTTATATGAGTGAGTCACATTATTTTAATTAATATAATGACATTAAACTTATGTGTTTATATGTTGAGATGATGTCTTCTATTTTGAATCTAAAATCTCCTCTTGATAATGAGTGTGTCATGATATTAAGTGTGCACCATGAACAATAACTATTTATGGGGATGAATTGGTTTGATACTTCTCTATTCTGGATATGGATAGCTAGGAATTGATTTTGGGAATGGATTTTTTTATATCAATCAAATCCCACATTGACTATTATGCTCGGAATGTGAGTTTCAAATCATTATATGGTGTTAATAATGTATATAATGGAGAATGTGATGAAAATAATTCAAGAGCAGGACCCATTTTACTGGTGGTTGGAACCATATCTTACAAGTTGGTACAAATTAATTTTTCATTAGTGGATGCGATCAAAAATAGATATTTTCCAACCATAACTAACCAGTTTCTTAATGTTTCTCTAATAACATTTGGGGGTATGAACCCAAAAGTGCATTGGATTTTTTGATTAATGTTCAACTAGGGAAAATTATGGTTTCCCTTATATATTATAGGATTAAAACAACACAATTGAGGTAATTTAATGTGAAGCTAGAATAATTAGAATGAAAATGGTTTATTTTTACAATCACTCCCTGATTAATAAAGAAGGAAGAGGAAACTCTTAGGCTTTGTGTGGATTGACAAAGACATAACAAAGTTTTGATAAAAAATTAATATCATATTCCCTGAATAGATGATTTTTTTGATAAATTTAGGGTATCCAAATGGTTCTTTAAAACATATATTCAATCAAGATGTAAACAATTATGATTTCTGGAGGGTTAAATTCAAAAATCAACTATCTAAAGTCATTATGGTCCTTAGGAGTATGTGGTTATAATCATTCCCCAATTGAATACAACAATAGTTTAAATGGAACAAATAAATTGAATCTTTTAACGGTACCTTTATTTCTTTATAGTGGCATTTTTTATGACATTTTGTTGTATTCGAAGACAACATTTGGTCATGATAAACACATGGCCATAGTGAGGAGTAACTATTTGGAACATCTAATTTATGATAATATCTAAAATTTTTAATCCAAGATAGAGGACATACATTTCCTTGGTCCTATAGTTTCTGAAAAAATGTGTTTTAGTTCATCCTAAAGAATATATAATTCTTATCACATGGAAAAAATCAATGTTTTTTTGTTATGAAATCACCTTAGCTTCGTAGGATATTACCGACATTTTGGTCAAGATTTTTATGACTTGTTTAACCAATGACAAGGAACAATATTCTTTTCTAATAGAATAATGATTATGGAAAATATTTCCAAGACACAAATATTCTACTTTAATCAAAACCTATCCTCATTTTCCAATGTTGGTAAAAGGATATGTAGTCTATTGTGATGCATCTAGATTTAGGTTGGATTGTTTTCTCATGGAGGGATATGATGTTTTTACTTGTGGATCACAAAAATTATGGGTGCTTTAAAATAACTACCCATCACATAATTTGGAATTAGAGGCTATAGTTTACTACTTAAAAGCATTGCCTAATCATCAATTTATTGAGGCAGTAATGGTTTTTAAAGGTTGTAACTTTTTGAAACATATTTTTTCACAAAGGTATTTTATCCTAAGTCATTTAATATGTATAGAATATCCTTATATTTTTGAATTTTACTTTATGTATCCATTGGGAAAATGGAACTATGTATATGATGCATTAAGTATGAATTCATATAATTATATAGATATTTATTATTCAGATCAATTAAAACTATTGTCCATTAAAACAAATATACATTTGTATTATTTCAGTTTTCTTATTGGTATCTATGGTTCCTGATTTTGATGAACATGTTAGGAAGCCTCTAGCATCCAATAATGAATGTGTTATCTTGAGATTAAAAATAAATGGTGGGGAGACCATTTTCTGGTGGAATCTAGATGGTATATCTATGCTATGGTTTATAGAGAAGATTTTGTTTCCACAAAACAATCACGAACAACATCGTTTAGCCAACCATCATTCAATATGGGTCATTCTTCCTGGAATACAGTAGATATATAAAGATATGAAAGAACTTTTTTTGTGGGTTATCATGAAATAAGCTTTTTAAAATTGTTTATTTAGATGTCCCACATTTTATCTAGTAGTGGAATGGAATTAACCATAAACTAGTATGTTTGAATCCTTAACAATTCCATTATTTAAATGGGAGTTGATAGTGACGTATTTTTGGAAATGCCAACCAAGAATGGTTAAGAAACATGATTCCATATGGATTGTTTAATATCATCCCAGAATCTTTCCCTCTTCATCCCAATTCATGAATTCAATATGGTGAAATAATTTTTTAAAATATTTATTTGGGAGGTTTTTAAGATGCATGGAATTCTCATGTGGATTTTATCTGACAAGGACCCCATGTTTACATCAATGTTTTTCATTCCCATAAAACAAGCCCATGGAACACAGTTAACAATTAGAAGAACTTTTCATCCTCAAATATATATAATTCTAAATGGATGATTGAAATTTTGAAAGGCTTGTTAAGATATTCAATAATGGATTTTGGAGGCTCATGGAAGGATCATATTCCATTATTTGAGTTCTTATACAAAAAAAATTACACATTGATACATATGGTTCCTTTTGAAACATTATAATGAAATCATTTTCATTCTCTACATTTTTGGGTGGAAATAATTGATACATAACCTATTTAACATAGACTAGTGTATAAAATAATGAAGTAGATTCAATTGAACAAATATTGAATGGAGATGCAACAGATTCAACAAAAATCCTATAATGATCATTATCGATTGAAATAATTTTTGGAGTTGAGTAATTATGTTTTGTTGAGAATCTATATAGGACTAGAATATCTTCATTTTGGTAAGAAAAAAAGTTTTCCCCTTTAAACATTAAGAATTTTGAGATTATTGAATGATTGGTGGATATAACATATTAGTAGGCTTTACCAGAAAGTTCCAGTTTTGTCTATAATGTGTTTCATCTATCAAAATTAAAGAAGTATCAACCTTTTCCCAACCATGTCATTTTATGGGACCATGTTGATCTTGAAGCAGATTAAATATTGTTTTGTGTGAAAGATTTATGATCGGTAAAAGAAGGTATTTCATGGGAGAATAATGATTTTAGAATGAGTTTTTTGGAAACATGTTCAAACCCTGGAAGAGACATAAGATCTTGAAAATGAATTGTTATAATAATGGCCTGAGCTATTTCAGAATAAATTTGGTTTTATAATTTATAGGATGGGAAGACCAATAATGTTGAAAATGTGACACCCTCAATTTTTTTAAATTTACAATTTTTATGTATTTTGAGTCTATATAATGTTATAGTTGAGTTTAGTGTTATTTGGGAAGGTTTTTACACGTTTTTGAGGTGTAATTATTGGTTCACAGTTTGTAAAAGGTTATTAAAAACCATAAACCACCTCCCTGAAAATATGAAACAAGTTTTTTAGATCATTGGGTTGGTTCATGGTTTGTCGAACCATTCAAGCCAACCATGTAAGGTATAATATTAAGATATAAAAACTTCATGGGTAGTGCATGGATTGGAAAACCATGAATCAACATGGATTTTTCAATAGAGAATTCATGGTCAGAACAAGGATTGACAAAATGTGTGACCTAACAATATGACATATAGTTGGAACCCTGAAACTTAGTGTATTAATCTAAATTAAGGTATGAAACACAACTTAATCCCTTATTGTCTATATATCTCAAACTCCAAAAACAATAGAGTCTTTAGATACATTTACCATTGATCTAGATACGAAATTTCGTTACTAAAAGTACATTATAGATTTCAATTCAATGAAAAGTCATCATTTCCTCTCTTGCCTTAGATCCTCTCATTTTCTCTCACCTAGATTATTAGATCAATTCTTCAATATATAGATCAATATTCCATATTGAATATCATGAAAATCGTTTTTGGATCTATTTATGGAATGGATAACTGAGGTTAGATCTAGAATATCTTATCACCATTCTTAATTTTATCTATCTATTGAGAAGTAGGTTTCTTATCCCTCATCTCTACTATTCAAGATCATGAAGAATTGGTTTTTTTAAATTGATTTTATAGATTTTTGTGTAGAAATTTTATTTAATTAATAAAGTAAAATCATGTTTTTTAACATTATTTAAGTTGGAAGAATTGAATGTCCCATGAAAAACCCTTTTTTATTAGTTTAAAATAATTATTTTAAAATAATAATTTTTTATGAATGAAATGTGTTTAATGAACGTTTTTCAAGATACAATGGTATATTGTGAATTTTTTTGCAAGGAATTGGACATAAATGGTTAATGTCAGTTGTTTTATGAAAGTGATGTCAAGGATGGGATGTCGGCCATTGGGGCGCCTGTATATGGTCCACCTTTGGACATCTTGGTGGATCAACGAGAGACCGATCAATAGTACAGAAATGACACATGGAATTCATGTGTGAGTGGGGGGAAACATGTGAATTGGAAATAAAAATAAATAAATAAAATTCATAAATATATTTTTTTGTTTTCCAAGTAAATTGTTAATTGTTTTTTATATAAATTACTTTGGATTCTTCAATACTTTTTAAATAAAATTAGTTAACTTGTTCTCGTCCAAGAGGTGTGATTTGGTAATTATTTTAGAAATCTCTACTGAGTTCATACTCACTTCCTTCTTCAGATATTTGGATCATTAGAAATTATTACCTATTGAGTCATAAGAAAAAGAAAGCCATTGTCCTTTTCTAGTGATACACCTTTATACCATGTGCGTGGAATGTGGTAGTGATGCTTGTTTCGTAATTAGTATTTTATTTGGAGGAGAACACATGGGTTTCTTTGATTCTTTTATTATTTCATTTCATGTTAGTGGTCTTCATTATTTCCACTTTCACATTCATTTTTTCATTTTATTGTATTTACTTTGGGTTTTATTATTTCCACTCATGCATCATATATGTGGATTGGATGTTCAATCATCATTAATGTGATGTTTTTTCACTTTTTATGTGAAGATAATCTCCCAATACTTTCCTAATACAATGTAAATTATTTATAGAATTGGGTGTGTTGGTAATGTCACCTATGTCCAGTGGCACCCTATAAATTCTCCAAAAAATAAGGAGGGTGGGTTTATACTTTTATTACCATTCTAGGATTTTTGATAGCTCTTACCTTTTTTACATATAGGGGAAGTACTCCATTTATTTATGAATCACTAAATACACCTCTTATTATTTCGGGTAGATATATCCAATAACATAGTCTGTAGGCCTATTGGGAAATAAATATTTGGAAAAAAACATATAGTCCCAAACCATCCAACACACTCACCGTATGTTTTATGTATCCTTCTCCTTTAGCTAGTCCACTTGCTTTCCATCGTAGAATGCCCCGCATGAAAACCCACGCTCTACTTGGACCTCCACGTACCACTATTATAGGCATCACCAACTAATGATTTCCCGTGATCCCAGGTCCTTAATGACACTACTATTGTTAACCTCCATTCTTCATCACATGGCATCAATGTTATTAGAAATGCGAGATCATCCCTCTTATAACATAGTCACCACCACCTATTTGTGGAGCCATGACACAGGTTAGTAAATCCATTGTTAAAAGTTAACCCCTTATCTAAAAACACTATCATTTTGATGATTTTTCTATGACATAGTTTTAAAAAATCCATAAAAAGACATCCGGGGTCAAACACGGGACCCCCAAGAGCATGATTCCACATTATGGTGTTAGTCATCACTTGACCAACATCCAATTAGCATAATAGCCCATTTTTTTTGTATTCCCAAGATTTTCCTTTATAGTTTTAGAAGTTAAAAGTTATATCGGAGATCATTATGGGAATAAAATAAATTCATTTTAGTTTAGTTTCTCTTTGAGGTATTATGAACCTTGTCTCCCGAAGACACTATGTATCTCTATTTTGGGTTGTGATTAATCGATATTTATGTTAAAAATTATTTATTAATATATATTAAAGAATTATACCACTATAGTTTGTATCTGATCATGTAATTGTTATTGTTTATCGATTATGACATGTATAATTTACTAGTAACCCTAGGTATATTCCTAAGTATATAAAAATTGAAGGAAAGTTTGGTAATTTTTAGAAATAGTGTTTTCAAATGATTACAACTCTTTTAAGATACTAAAAGTCGAGGTTGCCCTGGAACAACTTTTACTTTCCATAATAACCCATAAATTGGTTGATCTAGTATTACTTCGATCATCACCTAGTACATGATAAAAAGGACTTATTGCACACTATTTTTGACATTCCTTATAGATATTATTTTGAAAATTAAAAAACTCTTTACAAACCATAACGATGAATTTGAAAAGATTGTTTTGTTATAAAAAATAAAATGAAAATTACAACTGATAAACTTTTCTGAGTCCTAAAGTGTAGTAATTTAGTATTTACATGCCTTTTATAAGTTATTACATCATTGTCCACTATTTTCTTTCTTATTTTCTTCATAGTTTAATTATTTATATCTATAATATGCATTTATTTTATATCATGGTTGGAAATTGGAAAAATCATTACAATGGACAATGTTATAGGAAATGAGACGATTCACCTAAAGAGATTCCTAAACATATGGGAGTATAAGTGAGTCATCTTATGATTCATTCATAGCATTTATCATAAATCTTGAATATAAACGTGAACATAGTTGTGCTTCTAAAAATTTCAAGGAAGATAATGATTGCATATCATAAATGTTTTTGTGATAATTATGATAAATAAAATAAGATTCAATTTTCAACATGTCAAAAATGTGGGAAGAGTCACAAAGGAAAATGCCTTAACAGAACTGGAATATTCTTCATGTCTGGGAAAGGTGGGAATAGAGAAACCAATTTATTAAAAAAATGAAGTATTTGATTAACAAGAAGACAGAAAATAAAGTTTAACCTAAGGAACCACTAATAGTTCCATGTATTATATGTGGGGAACATGGTCCTTATATATGTCCTTTCCATAATCCAAGGGAAAATAAATATTGTAAACATTATCTATCCCCCAAAAAAGGAAACTATAAAGAGCCTACACTATGATGATTATTGATACATAATGTGATAACAAAGGCACACTTATACACAACTCTATATATGACTACATATTTTTGTATTTCATTTCATGCAACTATTTTTTATCTTGGATACCTTATCAGATAATTTAATCTCCACCCATAATGATTTTATTTCATCAGGGAAAAAACTTATACGTTAATTGAATTATAAGTTAATGTTTTTGGGACTCTAATTCCAATGAATATTATCCAACTTTTTTAAGTGAAATTTGATGATATATTTGACATAGATTGGTTGTTATTATATAAACACAACACTCAATATTAGGAGAGGTAGACCACTCTTCACATCCCAAGTCATCCAGAGATTCTATTCAATTTTAATGAGGAGGATGAGTCTCCCTCAAATAATCTTATCATTATTGGATATTATTTATTTATGGGATTGTATATATTAATAAAATGACTCATGCCAAGAAAAAATAATGTTTAACTAAATTACCATTTGTTGTGATTATAATGATGTATTCTTTATAGAGTTGTCTAGACTTCCTCCGGACCAAGTGATTTAGTTCTCCATTAAAATTATTCCTAGATCTCTTCCCAAATCCAATACTCTCTGTAGGATAGCTACTATTGAGCAGGAAGAACTAAATATAATTTTAAAAGTGAATTTGCATAACATATTTATATGATTGAGTGTTTCACCATGGGTTACATTGGTTATCTTCTCTAAAAATAAGGATGGGTTAATGTGCATCTGTATTGATTATCCCATATTCATCAAAATCATGATAATGAAGTGGTATCCCCTACCATGAATTGATAACTTACTCGATCAGATATGTGGTTCCTACTATATCTCTAATGTGTACCTATGATTGGGATATCACCAATTAATGTTGATGAAGGTATATATTCCCAAAAAAACCTTTTGAAAAAGGTATGGGTACTATGAATTTATAGTGATTACCTTTGGACTCACTGAGGCTCAAGAAATCTTCATGGACTTAATGAATAGATTCTCTACAGATTACCTAAAAAATGTATTCTACAGATAATATATTTTGATATACTCAAAATTCAATGAGGATCATGAGAAGTATTTGAATATTGTTGTACAGAAATTGAAAACAGATAATATATATGAAAGGTAGAGTAAATTTGAGTTATGGGAAAGGGAATTAACATTTTGGGGGAATGTTATCACATAAAAAGGATATTTTTGGACTCTTATAAGAACAAGGTTATTGAGGAATATACTATACCATCATATTTAATAGATATACATAGTTTTATTAGACTATTTGGGTACTAAAATGATTTGTAATAACCATCATGTAATTTTCAAGCCACATAACCATGTTTACTCAAAAGGGAGTATTGTTTTTCTATACCAATGAATGTAAATAGACCATAAAATTATAGAAAAAGAGGATTATCACTCCACTAGTAATCACACTACCCAAATGTGGGGAAAATGTTTGTGGTATATAGATATGATTAAAATAATAAATTGATATGTTTATTGATGGAAAATAATAATTCTATAGCCTATGAATTATGGAAATTGAAAGTTCATTAAATGAATGACCCAACACATGATCTAGTTTAGGATAGAGTGTCTTCACATTAATGACTTAGTGGAATTACTCTATGAAAAAAAGTGTGAAATATATATAGGTTATAACAGTGTCAAATATAGATTCATATTGATGAAGATTAATATATACCGATGGAGAGGATTAGGGTGGATCAAGGACTATGAATACTCAATGCACTACCATCATGAGAAATAAAATAAAGTGGAACATTCTCTAAGTTGAAAATATGATGTGAAATTTTCAATAATGATAATTGACAGGGATATAATCATGTTATATATGTAAAGGATAAACATCAGAATCATAAAAGAAACAAAATCATCATTCCTTCCTCAAAGGATATCTCATCCATCCATTCTGGAAAAGAAAATGGATGCTCAAATAGATTATTTGGAAATATAGATGAAGGTGAAAGCTATAAGAAATAGTAAAACCTCATATTTAAAAATGGATTAAGAATAATATGTATGATTTGCTTCAAGACTACGTGTATCATAAAATCATGAGGTAATGATGCAGTTTTTGGATGATTAAAATAGCTCAATATTATTTATTTACTAAGAGAGAATGGTAATGTATCCAGATATAAGAGGTACCTATCTGTGGGAAAATACAATGAATTATATTTCTGTATATAAAAAAAGTTACTAGGATGTTATTTGGTGAAATAAGAAAGAAAAAGTTTGATGGATATTAGGAAACCATTACCCATATGTACATAAAAATGGAAATCATCGCCATATAGTGGATAATCACACACACAAAATACTCATTTCACTATAATTCAAGTGGACTAACCACTCAATAAAATTAAAAATATATAAATCAGATAAGTGGTGAGGCTATATGGAATACTAATATTGATTATATTGGATCGATATCCAAGTTTTTCCTCAATGTTCTAGAAGGGTCTCCAATATGCTCAAAAAATTGAGTGGAACTTTAGAATGGAATATCCCCACTAAATTGATAGCTAATATGAGCAGACTATATAGAAACATGAAGTCATGTTGAGAGTATAATCACATAACATAAAAAGAGGATATGATCCAAAAACATCATCATGTTGATTTCTCACACATTAATATATTCCACTCTAGAATAAAATTGTACCAACATAAATAACCTTATGGAAAGAGATGTAGAACACATATTCTGTGGATTGAAGTTATTGAATGTTATATGGTGAGACCTAAAATGCTCAAATAAATGGTATAAAAATTAAAGACCACTCAGCAACACATTATGGATGCCAAAAGTTTCTAGAAGATATATGTCAACAAACATTCGGGAACCCTATAGTTTGATGTTACAGATAAAGTGTTCCTCTACATGTAATCATTGAACAGAGTCATAAGATTTGGGAAGATTTGAAAGCTTAGTCCTAGGTATATCAACCCCTATAAGATTCTCGATCACATCAGAGTCATGTATTATCAACTGGAACTCCCACTAACCATGACTTAAGTATATGATAGATTCTATATAGCCCTATTGAGTAAGTATATACAATATCTCTCACATTTACTAAATTTAAAGGTGTTATATTAGGGAAATGATCTCTATTATGAGAAGAAAACTATGAGATCTTGAACTATAAGGACAAATTTTGGATAACAAGATGACTCACCCAATCAAAGCATCATGGTGGAACCATAAGTATTGGGAGTCGATATAGGAACCTAAGGAAGAAAAAAAGAACAAGTACATGCATAGGATTTCACATTTTTTTCTTAAATGAAGTATTACAAATGAATTTATTAAGGGGTAAAAATGTAATTACATAGAGATTTTATTAATGAAATATTTCTTCTTATAAAAACATGTAATATTTAGTAAAGTAGTACTATATAAAGAACATGAAATACATAATGAGAACTAGAAAATTTTCAATATATTATCTTTGAAATTATATTTGTAGAATAAAATGGCGTTAAAATTTAAGATATTACAATAGGATAAAAATAGAAAATAAGAGAACTAAAATATGAATATTTAGACATGCTCGATCCACCCGAATAATTGTACCCAAGAACAACACTATAGAAATGAAAAAAAATATTAGTAATGATGTAATCAAAATGAAATTTTAAATATATATTAACATTAGATAAAGTCAAAATGAATAAATAATAAGTAAAATATGTGGTATTTAAAGGAATTAGGGAACTCATATGATAATTACAAATCTAACCATTAGAGTAGTAATATGACTAGTAGAAAAGTAATTTGACAATTAATAATAGTAACATAAATGTTAGAATAATATCCTCGCATATGGAAGTGTATAATAGTATTATTTATCTTATAAAATTAAAATATGACATATTAATATCTTGATACATGTAAGTAAATGTTTTTAAAATGACAAAAATAATATCAGTATTTTTTCGAAATAGATATGCTTTATTAAAATTTTTATAACGAATATAATGATATAAAATAAAGCCTATTTTTATAAAATGGGATTATAAATTAATATTAAGTAGTTTTATAAAAATAAGAATATAATTTTATGATACGTTATGTAATCTTACAAATATTCAAAAAATTCATCATAATAGTTAAATATATATTTTTGAAATAAATATATATTTTATTAAAAAAATAAATGTATAATATTTAGAAAATAATTTTAATAATATATATTTTATTTATTAATATCCACATGATAAAAATGGTTGGGGTGATTTTTTATATTTTTCAAAAACGGTTGTTTTTTTTGTGAATAGAGACATATTATTAAATATGGTATTTAACATAATAAGTTAAATAAATGATTAATTGCATAAGGGGTGATGTAAGAACACATTTTTCTGAAATCAAATGCACCATTTACTATACATAGTCACATGAATAAATACTATTTACAGTCTTGAATGAAAAGAATAAAATATTGAATATATTATCCAAATAAACGCCTCTCTACTCTACATATAAATATCACCACGCGCAAACCCTTCTCCTCACATATCCTAATAATTGGAGATTTCCAAATTTCATCAAAAATCCCTCATAAAATATCTTCTCATATCCCTTGGATCCTTTTTCTTCTAAATGTACAATAAAATGTGCCTTATTTAGTACTTAAAGTGACAAAGTTTAGTAGGTAATATTCTCAAACATTCTCTTTAAAATTTTAGTCTTCTTCTTCCATCACCTTGCCTCTCTCATCTAAAATAACATAATACTTGTTAGGTCCACATGGCTGAATACCCTGAGAGGGGGGTGAATCAGGGTATGACTAATTAGAACATAAAGCCCGTTCTAACCTTGTTTCGCTGTTAAGCAAAACACTCTTCTATCTCTTTCCTATTGCACAATATAAACAGAAAGTAAAGCAAGCACATGAAACAACAATTTTACTTGGTTCACCGATAAGGGCTATGTCTAAGGAGAATACGCCGACAGGTTTCCAATCGTACCAATTCCACTAAACTTCACTAGTTGGGGATTACAAGGTTCATGCTAGATCACTTCTAAGCCCAGGGTCACTACCTCTACAAGTTTAGGGTCAGCTCACTACTTTCCCAAGGGTCACTCCCTGTTTCTCTCTCTCTGGCTCACTGCCGGGGGAGAGGATCACCTTCTTTCTCTTCCTTTGCTCACTGCTCTTGGAAGGAATCCACTCACAGTTTATATACCTCAAGGTCTCTTCATTTTCATGAAAGAATGCATCTGTGTCTGTATGTAGATGCTCTATTGAAGTACACCTTACACCTATAGATGAATATCTGTTTGCACCGAAAGTATCGGGAAAACATCCAGCTTCCACACAGCCCGAAAATCTCTGCTGGAAATAAACCTTACTTGGCACACAAGTCAATCTCGGCGTGCAAGTATCGGCATGCAAGTCACAAAGGGAGCACAAGTTCACCTCAGACACTTGCGCGACCCAATCTTCCCCAACTCCAAACTTGTGAGACTCTCTTCCTTTTAGGCCCAAACCAATATTGGCACACAACTTCCAACCGGTGCACAACTTCTCACACGGGCGCTCAAGTTCAACCACCGGCGTGCAACTTCACTTGTGCGACCCACACACCACTTGCGCGACTACCACACCTGCATGACAGGAGCTCTGATTTCTCAAAGTGTTGAACTCTGGTGAAGAATGAGGTGGGGTGTTCTAGTATTTATAGGAATTTGGTCACCCCTTCACGATGGCACACAAGTCAACCCTCGACACACAAGTCTCAACATGCTGGTCTCTTCCCCTGCAAGTCACTTGCGCGACCCACTTCCAAACTTGCGCGGACCTCTTTCCTTTTCCATATTTTGATCTTTAGATCTTGGAGAACCATAGGCACACAAGTTCTCAAGCTTCCAAGGCATTGGCGCGCAAGTATCCTTCTCAGCGCGCAAGTCACCTCTGTGACCTCACCAAAACTTGCACGACCCCTATCCATTTGCCATATTTTGATGATCTGATCATGAATAACATATGGCGCGCAAGTTTCTAAGCCTTCATGTACACGGCGTGCAAGTACCTTGTCCAAAAACCACTTTTATTCATTTGTCGATTTTTAGGCCCAAAAATTTGGCAAACACTGGAAAACGGCGCCACCTTGTATCTGTTCATTTTATGTTGCCTCCAGATCATCCATTCATTTTTTGATGTTCTTGAATCAAATATTGATTGTTGACCACATCTCTTGAACTCGACATTCCACCATGAAATCCTCTTTGTCAACAAATTTTTATGTCATGGTTTTCATTGTCAACAATCACAACACAGATTTTCACTTTGTCAAAAACACAATCACCTCAAAAATACTTCAGTGATGCCTTGAGGGATTTTTTCCCAACAATCTCCCCCTTTGGGTTTGTTGAAAACTCTTCCATAAAAATATGCATCATTAATTCTTCAGCCACCATTCACCTTTTTCAATTATGATAGCAATCGAGGATTTACTCAACACATACCCTAAGCCCACATGAGCAATGCTCGATGTGAGAAACAAGAGTAAATGAAATGTTCATCAATGAATCACTTCATCTCTGTCTCCCACTGTTGACACCAAACTGATACCAATTTGTACTAAACTGATACCAATTGTGGAAGGACTTGTTGGAAGACTGAAGTTTGATTTGAAAATATTCTTACCACTCTCCAACACCACCTTTCTTCTTGTATCACGATCCTCAGCTGTCGTGATATCTATTCTTTGATCGATCACTTCTTACATCGTCAGATTTAAAAATCTCCCCCTTGCTCATTTCTCCCCCTATATGGTTGCTCCACTGGTCAGCATCTCCCTGTATCAATCATGATTTATCAAATTTCCACACTGTCTCCCCCTTGAACAATCATTATGTTCTACCCCTTTGTTAACAAACCCAAAGGTCACTCCTTTGTAGTGCTTTTAAGTGCGGGGAATCGACTGAA
The DNA here is from genome assembly GCA_963277665.1 of Viscum album. Lineage (NCBI taxonomy): Eukaryota > Viridiplantae > Streptophyta > Magnoliopsida > Santalales > Viscaceae > Viscum > Viscum album. Next base: position 858,801,718 of record OY728143.1, on the reverse strand, counting down.
CTCCCAGAGCCAGTCGATGCCTTTTGAATACTTCCTTGAATCAAATATTGATCGTTGACCACACCTCTTGAACTCGACATTCCACCATGAAATCCCCTTTGTCAACAAATTTGTATGTCATGGTTTGCATTGTCAACAATCACAACAAAGATGTTCACTTTGTAAACAAACACAAATACCTCAAAAATACTTCGATGATGCCTTGAGGGATTTTTTCCCAACAATACTACAGTGTAATAAATATTCTAAAATGTTATTTTATAATGGAATATCCATATACTACCAACCTTTCATTGGATCCTAAAATGAAAACATTTTTTTCACTAATATTAGTTCACTACCTCAATGAATAATGTACGTTATTTTTCTTCACCACCATCAAGGATAGTTATAACAATATTATTATGGAAAAATATGAGAACAATATGTATAATATTACATATTTACAATTATAGATGTTTTTTTAACAATTTAATTATAAAAAATGTCTATAGTTCATGATGGATGGTAAAACTGGCTAAATCACTACTACAAAACAAGTCTTTAACAGCACTGACCATTATAAATGCTAGAAAAAAATGATGATAAGGGTACCCCTTATCAGTTTTAAAACAAGCGGTGATAAAGGGTACCTTTTATCAATGCTTTTTTCTCGCACTGATAAAAATAATCCTTTATCGTCGCATTTTTTTAGCACTCATAACAGAAAACCATTATCAGTGTATTTTTTTAGCACTAATAAATGGTGTCCATTTTTAGTGCTTTATGTTTAGCTGTCACAATGGATGACTGTAATCAGTGCTTTATTTTTAGCGTACATTATAGAATCCCTTGTCAGTGCTTTTTTAGCATTGATAAAATTATGAATATAATGAAATATTAAAATAAATAAAAACTATAAATGATTTTATTAAAATAAAATTAAAATTTTTATTAATAAATAATTATTGATAAAAATGAATAAATTCATTATACTATATATAAATTATAAATATTATAAATTAAATATATATATATATGAAATATAAAAAATTAAGAAAATAATTATATTGGGAAAATTTTTAAACATTCTATTAATCAAATAATTATTTATAATTTTGATAAATGGTATATATTAAATATATTGATATATATGAATGTATATAAATATTATCTATATAATAAAAAATATTATATATTCATTAAATAATATTGCAATATATTTATTGAATAATGGTTTATATTTAAAAATTAAGATGAATTAAAAATACTGACTAATTACATAGAGTAATGAACATAATTGAACATACTTTGATTTTTCAATTTAACATATATCAAACATATTATAATGATTTCACATTTAAATATTTGATGAATATATATATATATATATATATTTATACGCACACACACAATTATTTTTTTGAATTTAATCAATTTATAATATTTATTTTATATTTATTTATTTACTATGGTTTGATATTTTCAATATATATTAACTTTGATTTCAATATATATAAAAATTGTAATGATTTATATTAATAAAACTTATAAAAATTTTCAATATTGGACTCATTTTGAATTAGTAAATTTTATTCATATCTAACATGCATGCACTACATATTAAATATTCATGAATAATGTTAAAAATATATTTTTTTAATAAAAATTATAAATACCTATATTTTTAAATGTATATTTACTAGTTTTATAGATTTATAATTAAAAATATATAAAATATATTTATTAAAAAATTAATTATATAAATATAAATAAATAATTATATAATTCTAATAAATTTATTAAATAATGAATATATTTATTGTATATATGTATATAATTATATAAATATATATATTGATATTAATATATATAATTATATAAAAAAAAATTTTAAAAAAAAATTTATATAATTATAAGTAAATAATTATATATTCATGGAATTTTTAAATTATAATTTTATAAATAGTAATGTTATAAGTATTATGGTTATATATAATAATTATACTATTTTAAAAAATATTTTTTTAGAAAAAGTAATATGTATTGGTGAGCGCTTTTTTAGTACTGTTAAAAATACAAGTATATTAGTGCTAAAAACCACTAAAAAGATTCCTTTTATTAGTGATTGTTATATAATCACTGATAAAGTTGTCTTGATATATTTTTATGAACCCTAACAATTACAAACAAGATTTTGATATCTGAAGATCTCTATAGAAGTGACATGTTGTCAATGCGCTTCTTTGTCGATTCCAAGATCGATTCTATGCTAGAATCAAGGCTCGAACAATTTCACAACTCAAATCAAAGACTTGAATCCAATGCTCGAGCAATTCAAGAGTTGATGGAAACCATGGATCAAATGAAATCCATGTTTTATTATATCTCTAATTTCCCTCAATTATCCAATGAACCTTCTCATTCGACATCTACATATCCTAACTTGCCCAGTTTCACTATCCTATAATAAACAACCAAAAATTCATTGTTTTCATTTTGAATGAGGTCTGAGCTTCTTGAAAAATCCTATTTCATTTAGGTTAAAACAAAGTAGTAAATATTTACACTCGTAATCGATATTTGTATCGGGTTTGATTGCTATGCTTTTTTATTATTTGTTTCAATTTTGTAAACATCAATAAAAAATAAAAAAATCATATAAGGGGACCTAATAATGGCTTGTTTGAAAAGTTTTGTGTCGAATGAATGAATAAAATATAATCCAATTTTTTGTTACTAGGTTATAAATTTCTGTCTTGCTTAATAGTTTTTCTTGAACTTTATCATTCATTTAAGTGACTCATGTCCTTCTTTCATCTTTCTGGTATGAAGCACACAAATATCGCTGAGGGGGAGTGAGTTATTGTTGTGATTTTTTATCCATAGAGGAATAAGAATAAATAATTTGCAATCAATCAAGGCAGATTATCCATTTTATTTTTCTATTCAGATTTTAATAGTGAGAAAATTCATTTTTAATCTATGGATTTATTTTGCAGTTGAAATATTTTTAGAATTATAATCAGTGAAAGACGTTAATTGTATATTTATATTGACAAGATTTATTTAGAAGGGAATTTATTATCATGTGCCAAATTTTTATTCAAATAATTTTTCCTATAAATTTTTATTTCATTCGAATGATAATAATTATCTTTGATTTGTTACTTATTTAGATTACTTTATTTCGAGTAATTATTTTTGGATTATGTAAACATAAATAATTTTTAACAACAATTACAATATCATGTATACATATATATATTATGTAGATATATGTATATAAAATTATTTTTTTGTTATTCAAAATTTTAAATCTCGTTTTATATTCATTAAATTATTTCTATTTTTAAAATATAATATAAATAATATCACATTCTCTTTTATTTTTGTTAAGCGGATTTTATTTTAACAAGATATATGTTTATATTTCAAATAAGAAAATTTAATATTTCATTCCCCTACAATAAATAAAAGTTATTATCATTTGATTTTTATATAAAATATTAAGATTTATATAATTAAAACTATCATGTCTGTGTAAAAACTGAATATAAAATCATGACTTTAATTTGTAAAATACGATATGTACATCATCTAAACTCATCACCAAAAATTGATGCACTAGTTTTAATTTTAATGTACATGTATGTGTTTTGAATAAATCATCCCTTTATTCCATCAATATATTATACATGAATTAGTTTTATTATTCATGTTCTTGTGAGGTTTTATAGGCTCACAATACCTATATTCCATGAAATCTACCTCTTTTTAATCATAAATATTTGAAAAATTCATCGAGATAATAATCAGTGTTGTCATTTGTATATAATATTCCATTTAAAATAACTTGGGAAACACTTTTTTATAATTTCATTGATAAATTAATGTGCTATTATTTTTAGGATTTTAATACAATCTAATGAAAATGTTTTTCCAATCATAGGCATCTCGATATCATACCTCATTTTTTCATAAAATAATTTCACTATGCTTTGTCTAATACTCAAATATTATGACTACAATATATATAAGTTACAAAATCCTTAAATAATTATCTTTAATAATGAAGAGGGTGTGATCAACTATACCTCTCTAAAGACCAATCATTCTTAGTTACTGATCCAACATTAAGTACTAGGTACTCAGTGATTTCATTATCTTATAAAAATAATTCATTAACTAGAAAAGATTTATCTCATTTTAATTGATAATAAAACAATCCAATTTATCAATTTATACTCCCCACTTAAGAAATACAATGAGGAATATATATTTAAATTCCATTTGGTATACTTCTTACAACATTTTCATTGAAATATCCAAAAAATCAAATAGTCAATGACTTTATTACTAAACCGTAACTTGGATCTAATAGCGTTTCTATCCTCCATCCTTGGGAAAATATTCCATGTCACATTGTTCTTATTCAGATATTTCTATTCATTCATTGAAATGATCTAATTATTATCATTTTCATGCTTCATCAAATGGTTGACGATATACTTGGGAAAAATGAGATTTTTTGTAGATTCATACACCATGTTTTCACCGAAACTGTCTGATCACCAGTGAAATTTTTTCAATAATTTCAACCTTTATTGTATTTAATACAATTGAAAATCCATATTCATTTTCATGACCATTTATGACTTAATTTGAGTCTACCTTGGAACCATGTTCTTTACCATATTCTACTCAATTCACCCTTAATTTCTTATAATGTTTCATCATTGTTTTAATTATTAACGATCACCCCATTACAATTATTAAAATGTATCAATGAAAACTTTACTTTCATCATGAAAACATCTCAATCCACATTTTTAAATTAGTATTTAAATATCTCATTATTTTATATGATTAATTTTTCACTACCACAAAAAAAATTCATCTTTAAACAATGTTTTCAAAGTAAAATAATTATACATCAAATTAATGTATTCTTTCATATTTATTTTTAACTTATTTATTTTTAGTTTTACTCATATAATAATTTAAATATTTTACAATTGGATTCTTTTATTTTAGTTTGGTTGTTTTTTTTGAAGCTACTACTGGTCATGAGTGATTGGACTTTGAGCCTGCAATTGAGATAATGACAATAAGGAAATGTGTATAGAATGCATACAATCATCAGAAAAATGTGATTTCCTACTACTTTAATTAATTTTTTCATCATTTTATTTACTATTTATGAAATAATTTTTTTATAATTTTTATCTGATAATTATTAAGTTCATTCATAGATCTTTTGAGAAGTCCTATTTTTCTTTCAACTATCAACAACAAGCCACAAAGGAGATAAAATGATTCTTTTTTCTAATGTAACCAGATTTTCAATTTCAATTTCATTTCCCTATTAAACTACCAACTCTCCATAGTTATTTGATTTTTTGAGACAAAAAACCTTTCTCATTGTATAAATCTTAGAGATTGTGGGTAGATTATATGCCCATTGTTGTGACATCTTGGGATATAATAGGCACATGAGCTTCTCGTACCCTTCTAAATTTTTACAACAAGAAATATTTTTCAACTAAAAACACTGAGTTAATAAGAAGTGTTTGAATTTTGATATAGAAAGACTATGGAAACAGGGTTACATTAGTATTTAGGGTTTTTTAGAGACTTTGGGATTTTTAGAAATTAACCTCACCTCAATATGAAACATAGTTTGACTGGTATGACTCCTGGTGTTTTTTATAAATTTTTATTTTTATTTTAGTAAAAATTAAAACTGGAGAACATATTCTAGTTATTTTGATACTATAGTTCAATGATCCATAAGTCATTTTGGATCTATATGAATTAGTCAACTATCAATTTGATGCATAGTGTGACCATTATAATGATATTTTTCTGTTATCAGTATAAAATCGATAGTTTAGTTTAAAAAATGTCTCTCATTGAAAACAAAGAAAACATGCTCATGTTTTCTTGATAGTTTTATACATTGATTGATAAGTTTTTTGTGACATGTATGAATCAGTCTCATGTATAATTGATAAATGATACGATGTGAATGGCGTAAAGTGAGTGTTTTTAATATAAAATAATATTATAGTAAAAGAAATAATGTACTCAAAACTAATCAAACTCATTAATATTTTCCACAAATATTAGTAAAATGATTCATAAGTCATTTGAGATATGTAGAAATCATTCATACCTTAATCTTGTGCACATTGTGACTTTTATGACTCCAAGTGCGTCTTTTTATTTAAAAATAACATAAATGTTTTTATAAAGGATAGCTGACCTACTCGAAACTAAGAAAAATCATTCCGATTGGTTGTATACATTATATTAATGATCCATAAGTAATTTTTGACATGTAATAATCCACCATGACTCAATATGATACATGATGTGTGTTACACCCTAGTTCTAGAAGCCACCCTGAGGCGCCCCGTACCCGGTTGGTCACATGGCCTCAAGCGCATTTCCTCGAATGCTTGAGGCTGCTGGTTAACAACGAGGGATTTTGGTGTGATAGTGGGGAAACTATTCCCTCATTCACAGAGTACACAACGGATGTAAACAAATACATACAAGAGTGGAACCAGTAATAATAACATATACCAGGAAACTGAAAGTATAAACTGGACAACATATATAATATGATGCATGATACATATGTCTAGGAAAACAGCCAAACAAGTCACAACGATGGAATACAACAGTGCTAAACAAAAGTGAAAAATAAAGCAGATAAACTCCTCACCATTTCAAGCCATAGCTTGGTCCCATGCTCTCCATCTCCATAGCAGGTCAAGTACCTAAAGTAAAAGGGCGCTTTCCCTTATCTATACATGTAACAATATAATCTATTTGGGCCAAAAAGCATGGGCAAAACATGGTGTGAGACTAAATCCCAGCTGGCAACCACCATGAGATCTATACCTAACATTTAGTGAATATATGGCAAGTAAAATATAGAAGGTGGTAAAGAAGAACGTACTCGGCAGTAAACAATCCACAATTTCAAAGCATTCAAATCATCACACAACATGAAACAGCTAATTAAAATAGAAAAACACAATAGGTAACCCTCTGGGAAGTACCCACAGCCTATCCCCTCTGGTCCTACCTAGCAACGCAAGCAAGCAGCTAACTCAAGGTAACCCTCTGGGAAGTGCTCAAAACCTATCCCCTTTGGTCCTACCTAATAAGTACGAGCAACCCTCTGGGCAGTACACTCAGTCTAACCCCTCTGGTTCAGATTAAGCATAGACTCTCTGAGGAGTCACTCACTGTAAATTCCTCCTATTGTATCGTATCAGAACTAAAGTCACTCTGGGGAAGCATTGAACATCCCATTCCCCTTGTGTCTTGCATCGAGGAACTACAGACACTCTGGTGAAGCACTCAAAGTCAATTCCACCTATGGTTTTTCATCGTAAGTAACATAGACACTCTAAAGAAGCCCTCAACGTCCATTCTCCCTGTATTCTATACACCGAGTTCTCACGACCCTGTGTAAGTCAGGAAAGTGTAGCAGTGCGTTACGGCCAAGGTAAACCTCAAGAACTACTTGGATATCATACCGCACAACAACATTACAGAACAACAGTCCCACCATCCTTCAAAACTAGGCATGGGATGGTAAACAGCAGCCTAAAAGGAAAACTAGACCCAAAGGTCAAAATAGGAAAAGCATGCATGGGAAAAAATCTAAAGCATAGAAATTCACCCTATTCACAGTAAATTATCATCAACATAATCATATCAGTAGAGTAGTCAAACAATAGGGCAAAAACGGTAAACGCTCAATACCCTGTTCACGGTTATTGCGCAAATTTGCACAAAAAACTCAAATACATTCAAGAGAAAGACACAAACCACCTACCTTGTCATTGGGAGATCATTATACTTGAACTTCAAGGCTTGAATCACCTTATAAATCAATAGATATAAGAAAATGTATAAAATCTTTGACCCATGATAACTCACAAAAGTGAAGAAAACAGAAGATGATGCTCTAGCAGAAGAGAGGACTCACCGATGCGATTCAAAAGGAACGAATGATGTTTTATTTGGAGGATGGACGGAGGCTTGGTAGTCATCAAAGATCTTCGTCCATAAAAAGATCTCGGTCGAACGAGACATAGAAGGAGAGCTCTCTGGTGATTAGACGTGACCCCAGTGCATTTAATGATAAAAAATAAAGTACACAACATGTACTTTCCGTTTCTGTACTCCACATTAGGGGGCCTCCAAGTCACCTCCTCACGGCCGTGTGCATGGCCGCTACACGGCCAGAACACCGCTACCCGCAGTAACAAAGTACACGACATGTTCTCATAATGTAAATGACGTGTAATTTGAAAATTTCTAGAATTTCCTCTTTTTCTCAAAAAAGACAAGAAAAGGAAAAACAAACCTGAAAAGAATAACTGAGTTCTTACAAACATCCCCCTTAAATGAATTCGTCCACAAATTTCCCTAGTAAGGCGGCATAGAAGAAGAAACCTCGAACAGCTCCGGCCACTGCGATCGTATGTTTGTCTCCCTCTCCCTTGTCTCCTCTTGTACTCGCCCGTGCTACCATAGCACCCATACTAGAGGAACAGACCAGCCACGGAGATACTTCGTACATCGATCGACAATCTAGATAGTATGATACTCAAAGGATTTATCCACCTCCATATCAACCTCCTCAGGATGGAAGATGTGAGAAGAGTATGAGATGTAACTTCAAAGCTGAGATATGTGGAAGATGTCTTGCATATCCCGATACCTCTGAGGTAACTACAACCGATAGGAAACTGTCCCAACTCTCTCCAACACCTCAAACGGACCAACTTACCTCAGGGAAAGCTTACACATTCTATTAATCCTCTTCGGTCCCAACCTCGGAGTGACACGAAGGAAAAAATCATCTCTTACCTCGAACTCTAGAGGTCATCTCCGTTGATCAGCATAAGACTTCTGTCAAGACTATGCAGTAGCCATCCTCTTTCGAATCAACTTTATCTGCTCTATGGTCTCTTGAACAAGATGAGGTCCTAGTAAAGTTGTCTCTCCTAGCTCCAACCTACATAATGGTGATCAGCATGGCCTATCGTACAAAGCCTCATTAGGTATCATCTGAATAGCTACTTGAAAACTATTATCATAGGCAATCTCCACCAGAGGTATTTCCTTCTCCCAAGAACCTCCAAAATCTAGAATTCATGCTCAGAGCAAGTCCTCAAGAACTGGAATCATATGCTCAGACTGGCCATCTGTCTAGGGGTGGTAAGTTTTACTCCGAAGTACCTGTTTACCCAATTCCTTTTAAATCCCCTTCCAGAACCAAGAAGTAAAACACTCATCCCTATCTGAAATAAAGGAGTGCAGAACTCCATGTAGACATAAAATCTCACGGATGTACAACCTTCCTATCTCATCAACAATGATGGTCTCCTTGATCGGAAAAAAGTGAGAAACCTTCGTGAGTCTGTCAATGAAAACTGAAACAATATCATTCCCTCGAGGCAAACTTGGTAAACCTAACATGAAATCTATCGCAACATCATTCCACTTCCACTTGGGAATGGGTAACTTCTACAAAAGCCACGTTGGTCGCTGATGTTCCGCCTTCACCTGCTGACAGGTGGAACACTTCAAGACAAAACCAGCAACATCCTTCTTCATTCCTAGACACCAATACTATTGGTGTAGATCACGATATATCTTGGTGACACCAGGATGAACTGCCTATACTGAGGAATGAAAGTCCTGCATCATCTCCTCGCGTATGTCTGCTAGAACCCATACGTGATCTTGGAAATGAAAGATCTCATCCTCTCCAATGGTCCATCTAAGAATAGGGTCCTCTCCCACAAGTTTTCCCATAGGACTCTGCCTTTAGGATCTAATAGTTTCCTCATTCGCACTTGATCAACCAAAAGTAGAGGTAACAACCACAGAAGAAAAAGAAGGTTGCCCCTACCTCTCGTGCACCTCCAAATGCATCTCAGAGAATATATCCATGAGGTTCCACTAACTACTGGCCTCCCGAGTATCCTGTATCTGTGTCCTCCTACTCAACGCATCATCCACTACATTTCCCTTCCCATGCGTGTAGGAAAGTTCAATGTCAAAGGATTGTAGGTACTCAACCCATCTGCATTTTCTGGTATTCAGATCATGCTGAGTGAAGTTGTACTTGAGATTCTTGTGCTTGGTGAAAACCAAAAAATTATCTCCCAGAATATAATGTCTCCAACAACATAAGGCATGAACAACAGCTGCAAAGTCAAGATTGTGCTTCGGATAATTCCTCTCGTGTTGTCACAACTGTAGAGACCCATACGGGACAACTCCTTCGCCCTGAATAAGCATAGCTCCCTGCCCGATACCTGAAGCATCACAATACACAAGATAACTCCGGCCCACCTCTGGAAAGACTAGTATCGGTGCTGAAGTCAACCTCCCCTTTAGCTCTTGAAAGGCTAACTCGCAAGAATCTGACCACAATAACTTCTCACCCTTCTTAGTCAGACTCATCAGTGGTGCTGCTAAGCATGAAAAGTCCGGTATGAAAGTCTCTAGTATCCAGCTAACCCTAGAAAACTCTATACCTCAGTGACATTCTATGGCTTCTCCTAGGAAACCACTGCTCTAAATTTCTCTAGGCCCACTGACACTCCTATCATTGAGATAACATGACCCAATAAGTGAATCTGATCCATCCAAAAGTGGTGTTTTGAGAGCTTAACATATAATTTAATCTCCCCCAGTGTACTCATAATGATCTTAAGATGGGTAGCATGGTTGTGTCGAGTGTGAGAGTACACCAAGATACCATCCACGAAAACCACAACAAAAGAATCCAAGTATGGATGGAACACTCAGTTCATTAGTGCCTTGAAAATTACAGGCGCATTCGTGAGACAGAATGGCATAACCATATACTCATATAAACCATACCTATTATGGAATGTTATGAGAGGTATATCGGATGGTATAACACACAACTAATGATAATTGGGCATCAAGTTAATCTTCAAGAACACATTGTCTCCTCAAAGCTAATCAAAGAGATCATCAATCCAAGGCAAGGGATATGGGTTCATGACCGTCAACAGATTCATCTTTCGATAATCCAAACAAAGCCTGAGGGTACCATCTTCCTTCTTCACAAACAGGACAAGGGAACCCCATTTGAGAAGTATTGGGTCGGTTGAAAACCTTTGCATGTAACTCGTCCAACTGCTTCATGATCTCATGCAACTTAGGTGTAGCCATCCTATAAGGAGGAATGGACACTGGTGCCGCTCCTAGAACAAGATCAATAGAAAATTCTACCTCATGCTTCAGAGGAAAACCTGAGAAGTCATCTGGAAATACATCTCAAAAACGATCCCCCACTGGAGGAAAGTCTAACAGTGAATTCCCCTAGTCATCCACATATACACTAGCAATCTGGGGTATAACTCCTCCCAAACCATGGTGCTCGGTACCATCTCTGCTTGCCTGGACATCCCATTCACCCTAATGATGAAAGGATCCACCCTCTGGTGATGTGAAACTCACCCTACGGTGATAAAAGTCGATGACTACCTAGGAGGGAACTAGCCAGTCCATCTCGAGAATAACTTCATAACCTATCATCTCTAGGACATTGTGGTCCCATAAAAAGTGACACCCACCATCCTTTAGAGGGCACTCCATGAACTAACGTACACTCGTCGTTCTAGTCCCCAACAGAGTGTCTAGTGTCAAGACATCAGCAGAAGAAAATATGCAGAGCCCAAGGCTCTCCACAACCTCAACAGATATACAACTATGGGAATCCCCTGTATCAAAAAGAGAAGAATCTAAAAATGAGGCAACTAAGATCATACCTCGAACTGTAGAAGGTCTAGGATCCCGCTCTTACTAGGTCTACTTCACTACAAAAGTCTGGCATGTACCATGGCACTGTGACCCTTCCTAACCACTCTGAACTAATCCGCCCTAATATCACTGAAAACCAGGCAACCAGCTACCATGGCCATGACCTCCACCTTAGCCTGAACGGTCAAAAGAACTCAAGGTCCCAGACTGGTAAGAAAATCAAGGTGCTAATCCTGAACGAGGAGTCATAGAATAACCCCTATCACCAGCTTCTCGTGAAAAGATCTAACAGAAGCACTGAAGTTGACCCATCTTGCCGCAAGACCAGCACTCCACTAGGTCTCTCGGGCAGTGTGGCCTTGTATTCCCGATTTTTCTACACTTATAGCACACTACCTGACTACCAAAAGAAGTGTCTCGCCTCATCAAATCACCGCGCGAAGTCTCCCTGCGATGATTCTTGCTCTAAGTCAGAGGAATACAAACCCCATATATTGAGCCGCCCTGGCGCACAACTCCAGAATCCCTCAGATTGTGCTCTGTGATCAGTGCCTGGTTGGCTATAGAAGTGTTAGAAGACAATAGGAAGATGTTCACCTATGATCAGATGTCATTCCTCAGACCATCCTTGAACTTCCTTTCCATAAACAACTGATTGACTCCTGGAATAGGCGTGAAGCAATGCAACTCAGTAAAGTGGAAGGAATACTCCATAACAGAAAGAGTAACCTACTCGATACTCATAAACGCTCAGTCTTAATCGGCCATAAATGTCTCTAGATAGATGTAATCATAGAAGATGCTCTGAAACTCATCCCACACGATAACCTATTGGTGTCCCACCTATGAGATTACATCCCACCACCTCTTGGAGGAGTCCCAAAGCATAGAGTTAGCGAGCCTGACCCTCCTCTTTGGAGGCATATCCATAAGCTCAAATACCGTCAGCACGGCTTCCAGCCATGAATCTACAGACTGAGGTCCTCCTTCCCCTGAGAAAGTATGAGGATGTTGCAGCTGGAAGACCCGTGTTAAATCAGACATTGACGGGGAAGGAGGTAGTGCTCCATGAAAATTCTGCATCATCCTCAAAAATATCTCTCTAAACTATACATCAACACTTATGTCTGGTAAAATGATTGATGCCAAGACTGGAACGATTGGAGGATCTGCAGGTAGTCCATGATCATCCATGTCTGGTGTCTGATCACCGCCTGGAAAATGGCGTACAACCGAAGGATGTATCGGTGGTGTGACTCTGCACGGTCAAGCACACACCTTAGATCAAGATTATCAAGGACTGAAAACTAGATGTGTAAGAATGGAACAGGATAAATAAGGCACTCATGATTTATAAAACATAACAATAAGGCGTGTATATTTCCTACACGGCATGTTACCTTAAGTCATTCACATGGGTGTGTACTCCTGCCTAAAATGGTCGTGCAACACCCCAAACACATGGAGTGTTTTCTTAACACACGACATGTACTTGAATCCTCTTACCCAGCTCGAGTCCTTCTACATGGTTAAGTAACACGGCTCTCCTAAGACAAGACTGCATGGCGTGTTCAAGATAGACACGGCGTGTACTAGAAAAGCTTCAGCAAGCCCATGTTGTTAGTGACACGGCGTGTACTAGAAAAGCTTCAGCAGGCCCATGTTGTTAGTGACACGGCCTAACACGCGTCTCACACTACATGACGTGTTCCAGATAGACACGACATGAACATGAATGGATAACACCGACCTGTGTTGCTCGTGACACGGCCTGGTACCTGGGTGAGACTAAACAGCGTGTTCAATCCTGACACGGCGTGTATAGCTTAAGGTTGTATCTGTTTTTGTTGTTAGTTACAAGGGCAGACACAGGGTCAACACTACACGGTGTGTTTGAATTGTACACGATGTGTTCCCACCAGACATTCCCCATCTCATGTCTTTTCCCACATGGCCTACGACACAGTTACAGAATACACGACGTGTACTTAATAAAAATAGTTTCTTCCTGAACAGAAGAACACATGGAATTTACTTATCATTACAGGGCGTGTATTCTGGGTTTTTCTAGACTGTAAGCCTCATAACTACACCGGAACCTAGAAAATCACAGAAAAAAACATTGAAGGTGCCAAATTCTGATTCATGAGGTCCCATATTCCACACGAATTAATTTTTGGAATCTTATACATGTTATAACATGGAAAATGAGGTAGTGATTCACCAAATTTCAATCCATGAGGGCCCATAACACTTCAAGAACTAATTTTAGCCTTCATTCCAACCAAAACCTTACACAAACAATACCCTATCAAACATCAGGTATTTGATCAAGGTAACTATCACAACAACATGCATATTTTACACAACATCTATCACAACAACATGAAATCACTAATGCATCCTAGATGGCATGGAAAGAATGCATGACATGTGTTTTCTATTAAGTGCATATATAATGCATGAGATGGGATACCCTTATCTCGTCGGGTTGGAATAGAAATAGAAACTCAAAAACATCAATGATAACAACACAAAACATGTGAATCACCCAACAGTGAAATGAAATCAACTATAATAATAGAAAAATAAGAAAAATTTCAATTAAACGTGGTAGATTGGATTTTACCTATAAACTGGTTAGCGACACACAAGCACAACTTATTACCAAGTACCTATTCTATCCTATTTCAGGATAAAGGCTCCAAACAGTAAGTCAACAAGAAAATAAATTCTTCTGATACCACATTGTAACGTACTGGTTTAGGAAGCCACCTAGAGGCTCCCCGTACCCGGTTGGTGACATGGACTGAAGCACATTTCCCCGAACGCCCGAGGCTGCCGACTAGCAGCGAGGGCCATGGGTGAGATAGTAGGGAAACTATGCCCACATTGGCAGAGTACACAGTGGAAGTAAACAAATACATCCAAGAGAAGATGTATTAATAGTAACATACAACAAAAATACGAAAGTATAAACTTGAGAACATATATAAAATGATGCATGATATACATGTCTAGGAAAACAGCCAAACAAGTCACAATGCTGGAATACAATAGTGCTAAACCAAAGTGATAAAGAATGTAGATAGACTCATCATCATCTCAATCCATAGATTGGTCCCATTCTCTCCATCTCCACAACAATTCAAGTAACTAATGTAGAATGTTTCTTTCCCTTATCTATACCTGCAGCAATATAATCTATCTGGGACCAAAAGCAAGATCGAAACAGGATGTGAGACTAAATCCTAGTAGGAAACCACCAAAAGTTCTATGCCTAATAGACAGTGAATATATGGCAGCTAAAATATAGAAGGTAGTAAACAATGATGTACTCAACAGTAAACAATCCATAGTCTCAAAGCATTCAAATCACCAGACAACATGCAACAACTAATCAAAACAGATAAACACAACAGGTAACCCTCTAGGAAGTACCCACAACCTATCCCATCTGGTCCTACCTAGCAACACAAGAAAGGAGAAAACACAATGTAAAACTCTATGATGTACTTATAGCCTATCCCCTCAGGTCCTACCTAACAAGTTCGAGCACTCTCTGGGTAGTACACTCAGTCTAACCCCTCTGGTTGGGCATAACCATAGAATCTATGAGGAAGCACCCACTGTCAATTCCTCCTATAGTCTCATATCAGTAATAATGGCACTCTGGTGAAGCACTCAACATCTTATTAACCTTGTGGCCCGTTTCGAGGAACAATAGACACTCTGGGGAAGCACTCAATGTCAATTCCCCCTGTTGTCTTTCATCGTAAGTAAAACAGACACTCTTGAGAAGCCCTCAACATACATTCTCCCTATGGTCTATACACCATGTTCTCATTGCCCTGTGTAAGTCAAGAAAGTGCAACAGCACTTAACGTCCAAGGTAAACCTCAAGAACTACATTGCTATCATTCTACTGCACAACAACATAACAGAACAACAGTCACACCATCCTACAGAACTAGGCATGGGAATGTAAAGAGCAGTCTAACGTTCAAACTATAACCAAGGGTCAAAATATGAAAAACATGCATGGGAAACACATTCAAAGCACAATAATTAACCATATTCACAATAAATTATCATCTACTAAAGAATATGAGTATAGTAGACAAACAATAGGGCTAAAATAGAAAATATGAAATACCCAGTTTATGGGTATTGGGAAAAATGAACATAAAACTCAAATAATTTCAACAGAAAGGCACAAACCACCTACCTTGGCATTGGGAGATCAATATACTTGAAATTTAAGGCTTGAATTTCCTTATAATTCCATATATTGAAGAAAACGTATAAAATATTCAAGCCATGTTAACTCAAAAAGAGGATAAAATAGAAGATGATGCTCAAGGAGAAGAGATAACTCACTGATGCGATTCCAACGGAACTAATGGGTTTTGATTCAGAGGATAGATAGAGGCTCGGGGGCTTGTCGGAGATCTGTGGCCGTATGGAGCTCTCAGCCGAACGATACCCAGAAGGAGAGCTCATTGGCAATTATAAGTGACCCCGGTGCGTGTAATGAAAAAAAAGTACATAGTGTGTGCTTTTGAAGTACAAGGCGTGTACTTACTATTTATGTACTCCGCATTAGGAAGCCTCTAGGTCACCTCCACATGGTTGTGTGCATGTCCACTATATATCCAGCACACGGTTACCCGTGGTAACCAAGTACACGACGTGCACTCATAAATTACATGGCGTATACTTCCGAAAATTTAAAAAAAATTCCACTTTTTATCAAAAATGACCAAAAAATGAAAAACATGCCTAAAAAGAAGATCTGGGTTCTTACAATGTGACTTGTATGACTCAATGTGTCTGTGATCATTTTAAAATTAACTGTTTAGTTCAAAAAATGTCTCTCACTGAACTATGAGAAAATATGCTTGGATTTTGTTGATAATTTAAAAAATTGAATCATAATTCATTTTGATATGTAGAAATCAGTCTCACATCAAACCAATTTATGATGTGAATTGTATGAGTCAAAGTTTGTGTTTCTAATTTATGATGACATTTTCATAAAAAATAAAAGGGACATACTCAAAACTGAGTAAAAACATTCGTATTGTTTTTAGACATTATGAAAATAATCCTTAAACCATTTGGGGTGTGTTATAATTATTTGAACCTCAATATGATACACATTATGAATGATATGACTCCAAGTGCATCTTTTTATTTAAAATTGACATAAATTTTTATAAAATGGACAACTGACCAACTCAAGATTGAGAAAACACAATAATATTATTTTGATACATTATATAAATGATATATAAGTTATTTTTGATGTGTAGGAATCATTTTCACCATAATCTGATACATTATGTGCCTTAAATGACTCAATGTCTCATTATTTCTCTCTCTTTCCCCACATTATCACTCTAATATTCTTGGTTAATTTTTATATTTTCTGTATATATTTCCCACATATATATGTATATCTTAATTAATATTTCCACAATGTATATATACATGTCTTAATGTTTCCACTCCCAATTTTATTCATTTAGAAAACCTAAATAATGATAAATCAATGTTTTTTTTACCCCTTTTCAATTACTAATTCATAAAGTGTTTTAAACCACCAATGATTTATAAAACATTCCAAGTAATTGTTGAAAATTATTTTCAATTAATTTCTTTATTTATGATAATTATTATCATTTTACCCCCTTTAATGATTCTCTACCCTTTTCCCGAAAACCCTATATAATAGGAATATTTTCAGAATTATTTATCCACTCCTTTTTATATCATCAAGAAATAGAGAATAAATATTCATTTCTATTCCTATTTATTTACCAATAAACATCCAATAATAATTTTGTCCCATATTTCATTAAATTCGTTTTGATATTCCATGTCATTGTGTTATAAGACATGATTATGTAACCCACTTATTTCAACCATTAATTTTGTGTTTACGCCTTATAACAATTTTCCTTTCATGGAACACATAATAAAGTACATAGTATGATGGGTAATACCGAATAATACACCAATTCATTGGGTATCATTTTGTCTCTTGAGACAATTTGTATGGGATTTGGGAGAAAACTTCATCCATAACAGGACTCTATCCACCATGTGATGTTTTCTTGGTTGTTAGCCTTTACTTACCCTTATGGAAAGTTTTATTTTGTTCACACATTCATATATTTCGATTATTTTATGATTCCATGTTCTTTATATCATTCTACAATATGATTATTCCTAATTCTTTCCTTTTATGTTATCATGTTATAAATTTTGACTCATATGATATGATTTCTTATCATGTTTATTCCCATACTAGGACTTATAATGCATCCCTTTTGTTCATAAATTCATTTATTTATCCTATATAGTTTGAGAAGATCAAAGTGATTCCATATCTCATTATCAATATTAAAATAAATTTATTTTTTGATTAGTTTAACTTTGATGTATTATAAAACTATTCTCCCAGAGATAGTAGGCATCTAGATCTTTAGGTTGGTATAATTGTATATTTATATAAAAATTTTGTAATAATATATGTAAATGGATTGTGTTACTAGACTGGGGATCTAGTGTATAATACCCAAAATAATGTACATCAAGTAGTGTAAAAATATAATCAACCCACTAAACATTTTTGGATCGACAGGTTTCCCAGATTCATCAGTATCAGATTTTCAAGAGGTACAAACTAGAGTTTGTATATAATAAAAATTATTAAAATAAAAACATTTAATTAAATATCTATTATAAATGTACTGATTTAAGATATTTTCCTTTATCCTATTTGAAATATTAATGGCAGTAATGTAGTTTAGTTCACCTATCACACTCATCTCAAATTAAATTTTTACAACTTCTTAAAAACTCTAGAAAATACTTTTTTCGTTGAATAAAAATGAATATCATCATTTTAGGTTTTTAAAATTATAGTTTCATTAAAAAAATTATTGATAAAAATAATGGAGATTTTAGTTCCTTCAACAAACTCAATTTTAAGTGATAATACAGAAAATATATTATACCAAGATCTATGGGCTTTCATGAGTCTATAAAGTTTTAAGTTTCTATAGAAACATATTCTAAAGAATTAATATCCTCAAAATTAAAATCCTGTTTGACCTAAGAATCCCCCTAAATAGAACTATTAAAGAATGTAATATTTATATAAATTTTAAATAAACTAAACATATGATGATCTATAAAATATAATATAATATATATTCATTAGACGATAATTATTGTCAAAAAAAATTCTCCATAGTCAGTTCCCTCCTTTTGATTATAACCATTAACAACGAGTCTATACATATTCTGAACTATTATTTTTATGAGAATCCCTGGACTTGTACTCCTGGATTTGGTTCCATGAAAACAATTTTTGAACACTATATTAACTATCAATTAAAATTAATCTATCATTATTTTATATCATTTAAATAAGATAAACAAAAAATGCACAAATAATCACACAATCACAAGAAATAATGGTTTAATGTCTTTGGGATTAGAATAATTGCAAAATTATTTTATAATACTCATGAAAATTTCACTACAATTTAACCACACTATACCTCCTTTTAGACATATAAAAATTTATACTCATATTCATCACCTGGGGAATAGATTCATAAGAAAGGTTTATCTCAAATGCTCGGTGTGGGGAAACCCAAAAAACATTTCATCAAGGTTTAGATTGTAATCATATGAGAAATCAGGATAATGGGAGAAATATATTAATAAAAAACATAGGGAATTAATATTTTTTCAAAATACACATAAAAAATAAACTATAGTATTAAATGATGAAACATATACCATTTATCGAGAGTGTATAAACATGATACAATAATCATGGTCTATTATATCATTACATAAGCATATAATAAGTAAATGTGGTATAAGAGCAAGCATATAAGATCATATCCTCATAGAGTAGGCATTGTTATTTGATTCTCATAAAATAGGGGGCTTGGGTTAACTATATTTACCCACTCATTTCATACATAAATATTAGATCTTGTTAGATGAATATTAATTTCTGAACATAAAGATCCACACTAAATTAATATAGGTCTCCTATTTTTTAAAACATGGATATTTTAAAATGCGTCCATATTTGAACTACATAATCTCCCACTAAGTTCTTCATAACTATCACCCATAATAGAAATATTATACTTAATAACTTTCTTTATAACCCTGGGAAAGGATACATGGTAAATTGTGTGCTTATATACTCTATAAGTGTAACCATGGGAGATACCAATGGTCAATTAATCATAACATAAACATTACTGTAGGATAACATTTGAATAATAATTAAAAACTGTACACTCTATATCATATATCATAATCCTGAGTCATGACCTAAATATTGGTAATTCATAAGACATGAATCATAATGGAATAAAAAAACATGAACTATGAGAGAATAACATGGGAATAATACATAAGTCTATGGAACATACATAAGAAAACTACATTTACTTGGTATTAAAGGATTACTACCAAGACAATAATAGTGGATTAGGTTCACTCCCCAAACTATCATATTAGTCAAATTTCAGTCCCAAGACTACCATATTGGACATATACCCCTACTGAATTGGGTTAATGCACCATCCAAGTCGTGTTTATCTCCTTAGATATCTCTATTTTCCCAATTAATTTAAGGTTTATTTAATTCCAAGACCATATTTTGAATAATTAAAATAGAACATATGTGTTAGAAAAGATCATAAATCATTCACTGTGTCATATCCCATAAAAAAGTAAAGGAAATTAATAAACATTTCATCATAGCCTAACCTGTGGATAATAAACAGTTTTCATAAAAAAAATCATCAATTAATTATAGCATAACCCATGGAAAGGAATGGGATTCATAAATATCATGTCATCATAATCATAAACCATTTATGTGAATAACAAGGATGGTATCATTGGATTATATCACCATTAAAAATTAACTTACATGAATGTATGTCATCATAGATAAAAATGCCTTACAATGATTACTTGAAACATTTCTTGGGGGAAATATCCTTTTCATATTGAATTAATTTTATTTCAAATATAAAAATGTCATAAATATTATGGAAAAAATTATAAGAACCATGAATGTGATTAAATAAATATTAAAATCGTTTAATGTTCATGAATGTGGTAAAATTATTTTTTTATCATGTACATTAATACAAATATTTATTTAAAATTTTAAAAATAAAATCATAAAGTAACTTATTCCAAAAATGAGAAAAAATAAATTGAACCCATTTTTTAAAATGTAAAACATTGGTAAAAGTGACTATAAATGATTATAGAATAATATTATAATAATCTAGGAATCATTTTTATGAATACATCAATATTGAAGCAAATCGTTTTTTGACTGAATACATAAATAAAGTTGTTTTATTCTTTAAAACATTGTTTTGGTCCCTTGAGTACTTATAGGGAGGAAAATGAAAGAAAAGTATGTGTTATCCATAAATAAGTAGATAATAAAAAATATTTATGATATTATAGAAATATTGATTCAGAAATTTTATCATCCCAAACATAATCATAAACAATTATGATAAACAAAGAGATCGTAACACAAAACCATCACCTTAGGTCCCAATTCATTCATACATGTTAAAAAATTATTTATAAAAAATATATATTAATTTTAAATATATATAATAAATATAATAATGTATAAAATACCATATATTATTACCTATCAACATTTATCACCTATTTATTAACAATTTTTTCAAATCAATATTCCGGGTGATATATACTTTATTTTTCTTCTATGTTTTGGTTGGGCAGTTTTGGTCGATGTACATTGATCATGGATCCATCATATTCAAAATTTTAATAATGATATAAATATTATATATAAAAAATTTATACATATCTGTATTCTTATATAAATTTTATATATTAAAAAATAAATTACACTTTTCGTGGAGAGGGATGGTTGTATGTACACATGAATGTTGTTTTCATTTTTTGATATATTGAATGAAAGGAATATAAATAATAAATAAAATTTATAATACTATTAAAATATCATATATAAAATATAAATCCATCAAATCCATCATTCTTTCCATCCATGTAAAATATATTTGTAAAATGAATAACATAACTTCATGGAGTTGGTAGTCTACACATATGGCCATGTGACTTTATCATTCCACAAAAGAATTGAAGGTAACAAGGTATATATGATATTATAATTAAATAAGTATAATTATGTCATAATTATAATGTATATATATATATTAAATTAATTATTACATTCAACTATGAATGGATGTGATTGAACATAAATTACTTTGGTTCGTAAGGTGGTAATGCATTGTACATATGATCAATTGATTCATTTTCCATTTGATGAAAGAAGATATATATATAGGTTATTAAAAAAACATAATAAAATCTTAATATTTTCAAGATACCATTTTTATTATTTCATCAAGTTTGAAAAATATTTCAAGTAGGTAGAAGAATAAATAAAATCAAAACGCATGGTTTAGAATTCTACCTCCTCTTCAGACAACCCCATTTTGTTTACACCTAAATCCTTAATAGGATAGTTTTATGAACAAAACATGGATTATAGGTCATGTTGAGGAATTTAAGAAAGATATTTGGTTAATAATTTCTTAAAATTATAAAACATATTAATGTATTATTCATAACATATGCCTCTAAAATGGACCTTTATCTAATATATGATGAGATAGGGTCTAAATTTGGTCATAAAAATATAATTTAGCGAATTTTTAATTTCATTGTATCCCATGTCTCATTAGGTTAACCCACCCCACCAAACCTAGTAAACTAGTTTTAACATTAACTATGTTAACCAAATTTTGTATATTTTACAACTAATTAGGACCAAAAACTAAAAATATTTATTACATAATTTTAAAAATTTGGATCAAATATATTAATTCTATTTTTCTAGGTTCAATTCACATAATTTAAAATTTTTAATTTAATGTTATACCCAAAATTGGGAAGAAATGTGGTTTTCCAAACAAAAAAATTACATAAGTATAATACAATTTTATTTTAAATTTCAACCTAAAATTGATTACAACTGCCTAAATTATATTTTTAGTATTATAATTTAACTAATTTTACATTAAAATCATCTTAATATATAATTGGAAATTTTATATTTTTTTAATGAAAGTTCAATTTTTATTTAATATTAGTATATTTCACTATTCATCAAATAAATTAATCATTCTATAAAATTCTCAAAAACTAACTCTGAGACAATTTGTCATTTTTAATTCAAAAATGATGTTATTTTTTCCCAAATAAATTCTTTAAATTTTTAATAAAAATTATTTATATTATTTTCTCATGAATAAGAATTAACAAAATTTTAAGAATTTTTTTTTATAAAGCTATAAAAATATTTACTAAAAATATATTTTATTTATCTAAATACATTATAAATGTTTTGATATTTTGGTTATTCCTATTAATATTTTAAATTCAATAGATATGTTTTATTGGTATATAATATTATAATTCATTTAGACATAAGGTTTCATGTATTTCATGTTTTTTAGAAATATAAATTTATTTCAATAGAAATATATCATAATATCCGGTGGTGTTATATTCTACACACTTAATACAAATTTCACCCTCAAAATTAAGTCACTATTACACAATATAAATGATAATATCTATTTTTCATCACATAATAAGGTTCCCACATTGCATCTTCAAATTTATTATTCTTCCAGAGAACAATAATCAAGTGAGTTATCCTATTCTGTAGCACTTTATCACAATGATAAAATATTTCTTATAGGTATTCTTCATAGGAACTACCATGATTTAGTGATTTAAAATTTTAGTTTAGTATATATGATGAATCTATTATGCACTTCATTTAGAGAGATACAGGGAACACATTGATAGCTTTTGAGATGTTTGGTGAAAGTGGTAAATGATAAGTTACCATACCAACTCGTTCAAGAATCATAAAAGGACCAATATACTTAGGTTTTCAAATATCCCTTACTTCTGCATCAAATAATCTTATCCTATGGTGAAGTTAAAATGAACTCTTTCTCACCCTAATTAAACCCTATATGTCGTTGAAAATTATCAGTATAACTTTTATTTTGACACAATGCTAGATTAATATGTTGTTGAATGGCTCTGAATTTCTCCATCATAACCTCAGATAGCTCATTTCTCAATATATTTATTTCCAAAACATCATCCCAAAACGTTGGAGTATAAACATATTTATATATAGGGCATCATAAGGATCCATTGGAATTCTTAATGGAAGCTATTTTTGAAATAAAAATCTACTATAGGAATGTGTTTATATTAACTACCACTAAATTTATAAGAACAAGGTCTCAACATATCCTCTAGGGTTTAGAATATTTTTATTGTTTAAACATATATATATGTATGATAAATATTATTTAACTCAAAATGTATCTAGATCTCACTGAATAATTTTCCAGAACATCATGGTAAACCATAGATCTCGATTAGATACAATGGAATGTGGTACTATATGTAACCTTACATCTTCCTTAATGTATATCATGGAAGCCTAATCATTATATAATACTTGCCAAATGTAAATGAAGTGTGTTGAATTTATAAGGAAATTAACTATAAACCAAATTGCATTATATAATTTGTTCATTTTGCAGAGTTTATAAAATAATCCATGATAATGATTTCACATTTATATTCTGGTCTAAGTTATGGTTTTAACATCCCCATAGACATTTTTCACTTAACCATATGTATATGATATACCTATAACTATGATACATACTCTAAAATGTATCACATTAGTTTTTCCCACTAAAAATACCTGTTTTGATCACTACACGTCATCAAACTTTTAAGATGAATAGAGAATCAAGAACCTTGAGTCTCCTTTAATAGCTACATCAATTATGGAATAGATAAAACATATACTTTGTTCCTAAACCATATAATTCAATCACAATAAATTTTTAACTCAATAACCTTTTTCACATTCTTCAATAGTTCTATATCTTAATTCGGTACCTATTTCATCTTCACATGGATTGATAGTTGAACACTCATTTGAGAAAGATATGATTCATCCCCTTAAGTCAGTATTTCCATATACATACTTTGAAAATAAATAAATATAGTATCTTTTTATCCTCATCATATAAAAGATAGAGTAATCCTTTCAATTGATAGTATCTACCACTATGTTCTCTTTCCTTGGTTGGTAATGTAATGGGCAGTCATAATCATTAATCAAATATAACCATATTATATGGAACATATTAAACATTTTATTAGTTAATAAATACTTTAAAATTTTATGATCAGTATATATATAATACCTTTATCCCTAAAAATTCATATATATCTTTAATGTGAAAATTACAATGGCTAATACATAATCATAAGTTGGTGACTTTTTTCGTGAATCATTAATTTAACAGAGGTATATGCTATAAAAATATAATTTATTATGAGTATAAATATTATTCCAATCATTGATGAAAATATAAAGATCTCAAACCATTCATCTAAACAAGGTATGTACACACATCATTACTGACTAACCTTCTATTCAATTTTTATATATTTCCTCACATTAATATATCAGAAAAAATAGTGATCTCTTTCGAGTAATATAATTGAGTGGTATACGTGGTCTTGATAATTTTTTCACAAAACATTGATTATATCCAACCAAACCTAGTAACAATGGATCTCAGTCATTGTAGTTTTCCTAAGATAATGTCTAATAGATTCTGTCCTTGATTGATCCACTACTATAAATGTGCATCGGATTATAAAACAAAAAAAAGAAACATTTTGTATAAAAAATTAACACATGGTAAATAGATCGTACAACTTATCCTTCTATATGGTCTTAAGTAAAAGCATCATGTGATATTCAAGTCATTCCTCGATCTTTGAATATATAATAATAACATCTACATATTCTACCACAAACTAATTAAGGTAATCATTAAATAATCTATTCATTAAATCCCTGAAGATCAGTGGGGAATTATTAATACACAATGTAATAACTATATATTCATATTTTTCATACCTTGTTTTGAATGTTTTCTTTGATATATCATCCTTATTTAATGTCAAATTATGATATCAATAAGTATGTTTAATATTGGAAAAGAATTATGCTCAACCCAGTTGGTCAAAATATTAATCAATACGACATAGATGATAAATGTTCTTGATTTAGATCATGTTTAGTTCTTAATAATCAATACAAATTCACATTGATCCATCAATCATATTATTTAATTAATAGGTTCAAAATAGGATGAAACACTTGTCTAAAAAACATTTTAAAAAATATCCTCTGATTTCTACTTCAATTCTGGCAACTTAATTGTGGTCATTATATAGGGTGTATTTGGAATAGGGGTAGCAGTATTTATGAGTTATATTTAAAATTCAACTTCACAAATTAGTAGAAGACTATGAAACTATTTAACATTGACATCAACTAATTCACACACAAAACTCATATCATCGATATTGAGCTTCTTTTGAACCATATAAGGTAAGGCCCCTTTTTAATAGGAATCACGGCTCACAAAATGGATGTGATTTCAATAAGAAGGTCTTATTTTGCATCAAACTGACAAATAGTCATATTCTAGTTTATAATATAAATACTATTTTATGTTCCTTGAAAATTTATGCTGGATTTTTTTAGATAAATCAAACAAATTCCTAAGATAACATCACATTCAACCATAGGGTGAATAAAAGGAATTTTTTGGGAGAAATTTTCTAAAACAAACTAACACGAGAAAAATAATATACATGATATGAAAAAATTATACCATTATATATTCTCACTAATAATTCAACATCTAATTAATAGGATGGAATTATTATAATCTAAGAAAATTATACAAATAAAAAATATTGGATAGATCCAACTTCAAATAAGACATTAGAAATATTAAAGTAGACGGTAAGGGTACCATTAAAATTTCATTTATCATACCCATCATTTGAAATAGTTGTTTCATGGGATTTACCATTTTATTTTGTATTAAGAGTGGTTTAAAATCTATTATCATCGTTAACCTTCATATTTGTGAACTGTTTAGCATAATAACCACACTTCATGAATTTTCAATATTGTATTTTGGCTAGTTCATTTTGTGGAGCCTTGTCTTTGTTCAAATCATTAACTAACTTCTTCCCATAACATAATATTATGATTTTCATATGACCTTACATTCCTCACTTAAAACATTTTACAATCCCCTTAATCCAAGTTCCTCAATGTTTCCTTCCACACATTATGTATAATGTAAGGATCATATTATTCTCTCTATGGTTCTTAGAGTTTTATTTGAATTATATCTTCATCTTCTAATACAATCCATGATATTCATGGGAAAATATAACCTATATTTTCTATTTATATAAGATTGAAATATTTATTCATGTATACTTATATACCTTATTGATAATTTACACTATACACTCAATTTTAATCCAATAAAGAATCAATAAACCTTTATTTTTTGTTTAATGATAATACCAATAGTTTACCTTTCATGTCCTCTAAAATTTACCTCTATGGTAACAATAGATTCAACATCCTTATACATTCACATAATGAATTACTTCTCTATTTTATATTAAAAATTCACGGAAAGTACATATTTAGTCATATGTTATTAAACTCATCCAACTCTATTGAGTCAATTTCAACATGTTGCCTTATTTTCCAGATAATATTCCACCGTTGATCTTTTCCACCTTCCAAATGATTGATAGATAAAATTAAATTTTCATGATATGTATTATAGATAATGAAAAATAACTTTTCAATATTAATAATACATTAATCATGAACAATTATATCAAAAAAACTAATAAAAGAAGGTTTACATCTCATAATAATTGAATTAACATAATTTTCTTTCCTTCATTTATTTTATTTATTTTCAGCATGATTCAATGCTTGATAGAATTTAATAAGAATAAAAATAATATTTTCCAAATCAAATTCTATAAAATTTGGTTTATCATGAGGTTAATAATTGTATTTTGACTCACATTCAATACTAAGATGGTTCCTTCGGGTTCCATCCATTGAAAAAACCAAAAAGCATAGTGTGACAAACAATAATTTTATAAGAAAACTAAATAATCATGAAAAAAAATTATATGATTTCTAAATCGGGATACATTAATTTTAATATATGAAATTATAGGTTTTACCTAAGTCATTAATGATCATTATCTTTTCAAATCCTCCATGATGGTTCACAAAACAAAATTTGAATTAACCAAAGAATATCCCATGAGGTTATCAAACCATGTGAATTGTAAGGCCACTCTCACCATGCACTAGAATGATGGAAGAGATGTACTTGAAAAACTATTTTTATGGATATTACCCATGGATATGTCTAGATAAAACTTTTTCCACTTTTAGTATCCAGACATGGATAATTTTCTAGTAAAACCACACAATTTTATTTACAATAACTATGGATATTTTCCTTTAGTAAGGATTATCCAAAGGGTTATTACTAAGGTGTTATAATACATTTGTATAAAGTAACTAAACCATTATATTATTCCAACTATAAGGACCCATGAATTTTATACATAGATATAACATCGTATTATATGAACATTATTTACCTAACACAATGATCTATGACAAAATAATATCGGTCTAGTGTCATTGGATACATGTATAAAAAACAACTTGTTCATAGTTGAAGAAAATAATATCACATTATGTTCTTCAAAAATAACACCCTTATTATACATATTATACATAATAAATTTCATCATAACCATTGGAAAAGAAATATAAGAAATCATGACCTCGGATGTCCAGTAAGGGTAAAGATGGGAGATATCAATGATAAAATAAATTAAATAATAACATAATTGAATGAGAACCTGAGCATTCAATTTTCATCCGAAACACATCATATCATATATTAAAGTCATGATTCTTATCATAAACATTAGTAGTTTATAAGACATGAATCATAAGGGAATCAAATAATATAAACAATGGGAGCAATATATATGAATATTCCATGAGTTTGTGGAATACACATTAGAATAGAATATCATTAACATAGTATATATTGATTAATATCAAGACTATAATTGTGGATTGGTTCCACTCCTTAAACCATCATAGTCTTCAAGGATTACTCCCAAGACAATAATAGTGGATAGAGTTCGTTACTGAATTGGGTTTTCTGCCTATTCCAGTCTGGTTTATCTAATGAGATATACATATTTGCACAACACATTTGAGGGATGTATAATTATGAAACAACCAAACAAATAATATAAACTGTACATGTGAATTCCATAAGATCATAAATCATTTATTATAACATAACACATTAAAATAAAAAAGGTTTAGAAAACATTTTATCATATCCTAACTAAAAGAAAAGAAACGAGATTCTTAAAATTTTTATCAATTCATCATAGGATAACCCATGGAATGGAACAGGTTACATAAAATTATTCCATAATAATCATAGCACATCCAAATAAATAATAATTATGGTGACATTGGATCATATCACTAGTAGAACATATCTATCATCAAAGGATAACATCATAGATGAAAATTCCTTTAAAAGATCCCTTGAAACATTTCATAAGGAAAATACCATTTTCATTTTGAAATCATGTTATTTAAAATCAACAAACAACACTAATTTAAGAGAAAATTCTATTTAAAATTACCTTTTAATCTTTTAATGAATTATTTAAATAATTAAATGGTCATGTCATGTAGGTTAAAACAATTATTCCTTTCAAATTTCTGGAAAACATTTATAAAGTAAATCCTACAGAAAATATAAAGTATATTATTTTTTTAAAAAAAATAAAATCATAAACCATTGTCAAAATGAGTTTTGAAAATCATATAATAATATAAACACATTATTCAAAACATTTTACTGAAAAAGAGGATAAACAAGGAAATATAATTTTGAACAATGAGAAGAAAAAAAGTTAACTTTTTTTAAAAAAAATTGTCTCTTGGGTACTTGAATAGAATGATACAAAATTGAAACATGTATTCTACATATATAAATTTATAAAAAAATATTAATAATATTCATGAGATTTAGATCATGACATTTCATCATTATAAATATAATTATAAATAATCCCGATAAACATTGATATTATAACATAAAATCCTTACATATGGTTTGACTTCCTTCATACAAATTTAAACCTCTAATATAGTAAAATTATATTTACATATATAAAAAACCCTTAATAATATATATCATAGAATATTTTATTAATAATTACATTTTATCACAATTTTATTAACTATTGTATATTTAAATCATTGTTTCGAGTGATAACCACTTACTTTTTCATGTATATTTTGGTTCAGTAGTTTGTGTATTTATACTATGATCATGGTTCGATAATATTTAGAATTTTTTGTATATACATATAATATATATTAATTATATATATTTTTTAGGTAATCCATAAATTTTATAGATAGAAAAATCTATTATATCGTTCATGGAGACGGTAGACCGTATACACGCATCGATGTTGTTTTATTTTTTCGATAGTTGGGATGGAAGAATGGTAAATAATAGTTCACCATTATAAATTTACTATCATATCATATATAACAAACATATAATACATATTAACCAAATCCATATTTATTATCATCCATGTAAAATAGAAATGAAAAATGAATCGCATCACTTCATGGAGTTGGTAGTCCACACATATGCATGAGCGATGTTATAATATAACTAAAGATAATAAGGTTAGAAGGTATATGTGGTATTATAAATACGGAAGTATAATTATGTAATAAATATCATATATATATATATATATTAAATAAATTTTTATTTCCAACAATGAGAGGTAGTGATTGAAAATGAATTACATCGGTTCACGAGGCAGTAGTCCATCATACACATGATTGACTGTTGTGTTATCCATTTGATTGAATTGGAGATGGTAATAGATTATTAAATTAATATAATAAAATATCATTATATATAATATACTAGTGTTATTATTTCATCATGGTTGAAGATTATTGGAAGGATGTAGATGAATAAATAAAACAAAAATGCATGGATAAGAACTATACTGCTTCTTCGGATAACCACTTTAGGTTTACACAAAAATAATTTCTAGGATATGTTTTTGAATAAAATAGGGACTATAGTTTTTGGGGACGGATTCAATTAATTTATTTAATTAGATATTGGCTGAACCAAATGTTTCTTGAATTGTGGATAGGATATGAGATGGGGTGTCCTTTTATAAGTGGGGGACGAGATGAACATGTATTTTATTAAAATAAAAATTTGTATTATTTTATTATTCACACCATATGGATCTGAAATGGAATATTCATGAATTTTATATGATATAATTTCAAATTATTTCTAGATAAAAGTATTTTGACAAGTTTTTAGTTTATTTTGATCCTAATCTCTTTTGTTCAACCCATACACACAAGTATTCTGCATGCATTTTTCATAGTTTTCTAATTTAGTTTTAATTATTTTCCTATCTATTTTATCATTTTTATTTTGTTTTTTAGTTTTTTAGTATTTTAAATATTTTTTATTTTTTAGTTAATTTATATACAAAAAATATGAATTTATTTTAATTTTTATTTGATATTAATTTTATATATAATATCTAACACTATTTTATTTTATTAATTTCACTAATATTTTTGTTATTATTGTTTAATTTATATTTATTAGTGTATATAAATATATTAATTCTATATATTAGTAAATCATTTAATTTCATTATATTTCTGTAGTGTAAATTAATGTAGTATTTTTATTATTTGTTTATTATTTATATTATACTTATAATTTGTAGTAGTAAGATTATTTTCATATTTTTATTACATGTGAATAACTATATATATGTGTCTGTGTGTGTGTTTACCTATAAAAAAATTAATTAATAATTTTTTTAAATTTAGTATGGTGGGTATTTAATTTATTAATTCTAATCCTATTATTATTATCATTATTATTTTTATTTACGTTTAATAATTATGATAATTAGATTTAATTTTATTTTGGAATTTGAATTTTTTTCTTTTTTCAGTGTTTTTCATTTGGGGAACCTTCATCCACTCTGATAAAAATCTAGGCTAGAAACCCCCTCCTTTAGATTCTCATTCATGCTGTGCCACACCACTATGTGGGACCAGAGCACCCCTCCCATCCTCGACAGGCACCGCCCAGCCTCCTCTCCTTCCATCGTCCATCCAGGGCACCACACAAGGAGGACCAACACCACCCTCATCCCTCAATGTGTGCACCATCACATGTCTCACCCCTCCCCCACCCCCACCGTCAAAACCAATTGGCCAACCGTCCCTCCAATAAGAAAATGATTATGATTCAATGAGATTACTACCTTCAGTATATCACGACCTAGCCTCCTCCCCTCACATAACCTAGGTTGTTCCGCTTCCTCTCCATCATCACCTAGCCAAGTAACTTCCCTCATCTTATCTAGTAATAAGCTTCACATAGTCCTCCCTCCTAGACAACACACCCAGTCTATGTAGCCCCCACCCCCTCCTGCACCAAACCAGGGTGCCTCCTCCCTCCACACCAGTAAACACACTCTCCTTCACTTTGATCCTTTTTATTTTTGAGATTAATTTCTTGTTGAATTTGTTTTTACTAGATATTTTTCATATTTAATTATATTTCTATCAAAATAATTTAAAATATTACCATTGTCAATTTTAATTACTATTCGATTCATTGATACTAATAATGTTTTTTATTTTGACCGATTGTAGTGAACATTTTTGGAACGGTTTTTTGAGAAATGGGATATGTCATTTTGTCGATTGGTTTGGTACTCAAATGTGTCTCCAAATTTATTTTTTACATAATAAACTGCGACATTGAATAAATTAGGTGATTTAAAATGAGAATCATAAAAATTATTTTTTTTAGAACATGTTAAAATTAACTAGAATAAATATTTAATTATATAATATAATATTTTTAATGGATGAGTAGTAATTTGATTGTCATTTTAGCATCCCAAACACATTTTGGGGAACAAAATTCATCGCCCTGATTTTAATTTCAATTATATTATATTTTTTTCTCATTCATAATTTTAATTTTTTTAAAAAATAATTTAAAAAAAAAATTAATTCCCTCAATATACCATTATCCTAAACACCATAAAAATAGATAATTTTACTGAACTATATCCAATTCACTCTCATATTAGACTCTAATCACCACATTTACATTTGATAATTAATAATAAAAACCTGTGAATTGGATGTGCTACAATGCACATACCAATTTTATTGCACCATTTAATAGAATCATGTACATATTTATCATAAGTAAAATATTAAGTATAGATTTATTTCCATATTTTTCACCAATATGTAGGACACTCAAAATTCAGATCCATCAAAAAATGACCCACCTCTTTATAAAGTCCAAGAAAATCTAAAAAAGAGAATGATTGTATTTTTCGTTCTTATAAAAAACAAATTTATAAATGGGTGGAAAGTGTTCAGACTCACATTCCAATGCTTCAAATTGGACATACCTGATACCTTTTCAAAATATTTCTTAATAATCAACGGCTCAGACTACTATGACATTTGAGTTAAGGCCCAAAAAATACTGAGTAATCTAAGGAATAAAAATACCCATAATTCAAGATATTCTTTTTAAACTGTACCATCAATGATCAATGTTCTCCAATAAAAATAAATATTTCATGGATTGAGAAATTAAGACCCTTATATGCATGTGAATTGATTTTTCTATTTATGTGACACATTTAAATATAACAAGGTGCCTGATGATGCATTGATCCTAAGAATGATTCTATTCTCATTAAAACGAAAGATAAAGACATGTTGGAATGTAATAACCCATAAATAGATTTCACCAAGAAAGTGAAGAGAATAAAATTTATTGATCACTATTACACAAATTCACATTATTTTAATAACAAGGGATACCTCAACTCCTTTTGATAAAATGATAATGAATCAATAATAGAATCATGGGAAATATCAAAATCCATGTTAATTCATTTTCCTTGTCATGGGGTGATGCTGGTGAACTAGTTGAAAGCTTTATACTATGGACTTTAACCTGAGAGTAAGTTTGTAATCCACACAGTAATTGGAAATGCATTAAAGGAAGTGGATCCTGAATATTTGAACACATTAATTCAAAACTAGTAAGAAAATAGTTTCCAGTGGATGAAAGTTTTTTCAAGAATAAAACCAGTAGTGCATCAAGTTGAGGCACAAGCATTTATAGTTGCTGAATTTGAATCTCTCACCAAAAGGATTGACAAATTTTCAATGTGTTCTCCTAAGTTGATTCTAGTCCATTTTGTTAATGATCAACACTACCCACACAGTGTTTCTCATCATGACTATCCCATGTGTCTATAAAACACATATAAGAAAAATATATAAATAGATAACTTTACAATTTATAGAATAGAAATTTATGGAAAAAATTACAGCACAATCTTGACCAAGAATAACTAAAACCATGTTGGGAATGAACAAGTGACTAGTCAGAATATGAACCACAACATGGGTCCACTAAGGTTCTTTGCTCAATATTTCATTATATCTTAAATGAAATTACAAGAGTAAGGATCTCAATATAAATATAAATAACCATTTCGTCAACAAACAATTATAAGGAGCACAAGAAAACAATAATCGTTTCCCCTCCAATAATGAATGTTCATCAACATTGGGGATAAACTATAGAAAATTCAATTATTTATAATCAATAAAAGAATTACATAGAAGATATGGAAAACCAAAACATGAAAATAATACCCCAAAACATTTATTAAAACAACAAAAACTTACAATCATCCATGTTAATCATTGAAAATCATGTATCTCCATTAGTTATACTAACATACACCCAAGATGAAGGAACTCTGATGGGTGATGTAAGAATAAATCCAAGAGAGAATTCAAAAGAAATCACATTATGTAGTGGTGCACAATTTTCAGAGATTCAAATGTCTGAATCTCTACCAATAGAAAATAAACATACAACAACCTCTGGGAATAGTTATTCAAAAGGAAAATAAATTCATGATAAAGATACAGATGAGGAAGATAAAAACAAACATGCATAAATATAAAATAAATGAAAATTAATGTAAGTAGAATCACTCAATGAACAAGTGAAATAACACATACCACTTACTACATTTCCACAAAGACATAAGAAAAGGATGTTTGATGCTCAATATTTGAAATTCATAGGGATGTTCAAGAATCTTCAAATAAATACTTATTTTTCCAAAACTATGACACAAAATCCTTACTATTTTAAATTTATAAAAACAAATTTCTCAAAAATAATAAAACTAGATGATTTGATAATTTTATTAATGTGTGATGAATGTTTAGATGTTAAACCTAGATCCACACCTCTTAAACTAATATACCCTATATGTTTCACTATTCATTATAATATTGGAGGATTCCATTTTATGAAACCTTTATGTGACCTCAGATATAGTGTAAACCTCATTTCATCTAGAGTTCATAAAGAACTAGAAAATAAATAACTAAAACAAACTAGGGTTTCCTAGAAAATTGAAACATCATTAGTGAAGCATCCCAAAGAAATTCAATATGAAGTACTTGTCAAGGTTGATAAATTTTATTTCCATTCATATTTCATTATCCTTGATAGAGAACGAGATAAATAAATCTCAATCATTCTTTTGAGAAATTTATTTTCAGCATTCTTAGCATTGGTTTCCGTTCAAGAAGAAAAATTATTTTTTAGATTTAATGATGAAAACATAACATTAGATGTCCGAAAATCCTTGGAGAACCCCCCTAATGTTGACTTCCATTTCATAGATACAATTGAGTGATGAGTTAAATTATAAAATGACATGTTGAATCTCAAGGATTTACACCTAGAAAAAGAAGAATATTACTAATTCTATAGAAGAAGTAGGGTTCACTAGAAACAAAGTTGAGCCTTTTGATTGGAAATAATTCACCTCATTAAATACTTCTATTGAAAATCCTCAAACACTTTAGATTAAAATTCTTACTAAAACCTGAGATACAACTACTTGGGAGATTCAAAAACATTTCCAGTCATTAAAAAATTTATTATTTCATGTGAATTAAAAAGTAAATGGCTTAATTTCATCCCAGAAAAAGAGTATTGTGAAAGGATGGATGATGGATGACATAAAAGGTTTATGTTCTGCAATCTGCACTAAGAGAATACATATGAAAGACAATTACAAACCTTGTAGGAAACGACAATGATTCTTAAAACCTCCAATGAAATAAGTATTCAACAAAAAATTAATTAAATATCTTGATTCTAGTTTAATAATTCATATTTGTGATAGTTAGTGGAACATCATATTATAAGTGGTACCGAAATAGGGTGGGACCAAAGTTATTGAGAATAATAAATGATAATTGATACCCAGAAGAATAATGAATCGATGGATGCCTTGAATTGATTATCAAATATTTAACGATTCCATGCGAAAGGATCACTTACCGTTAACATTTAATAATAAAATCATTGAATGAGTTATATGAATAGATTACTATTTTTTTATGTATACTCAGGCTATAATGAAATTGTGATTACAATAAAAGATAAAAAGAAAAAATATTCACCTATCGATATAGTACATTCTCTTATCATTGAATGCCTCTTGTAATATACAATGCACCAACCACATTTCAAAAAAGCATGTTTGAAATATTCAGTGGAATGATTTCATACTTTTTGGAAATATTCATGGATGATATCTTGATTTATGGGTATTATTTTGATGAATGTTTAGTGCACTTTGATAAGGTTTTGGTGATATATGATGAAAATAATATACTGATAATTTGGAAAAAATATCACTTCATAGTAAAAATTTGTAAATTATTAGGTGATAAAATTTCATGGAAGGAACTGAAATTAACACGGCCAAAATCAGTACCAAATCTGATTTACCCAAACCAAAATTACCACATTCAATCAGAGGTTTTAATGGGTATATTGGATTCCATAAATGATTCATTAATGAATTTTTTATTATTACATATCCCCTTACCACTATATTTGGAAAATATATCAAATTCTATAAGGGGATAAATTTCATAAATCAATGAAATTGTTAAGGAAACATTTGTTTGAAGCCCAAATAATGATTTTACAATATTAGGAGAAGAAATTAGAGTTATTATATGATTCAAATGGCTATTAATTTGGTGAATCCTTCAAAAAATGGAAAGAAATGATCTTTATAAAAATCAATTATGCTATAAACACATATAATGAGGATTAAAACAACTACAAAATAAATAAAAATTATATTCTAGTAGTTTTATTCACATTTAATAAAATTGTGTCTCACATAATGTTCTCTAAAGTAACACTATTTATGGATCAATATTCCCTATGGTATATAAGGAAAAAAGAATATCTAAATCTCAGACTCACTAAATGGATATTTTGAATGTTACAATTAAAAAATGAAGTAAAGGAAAATAAGGGAACTAAGAATTTTGTAACTTTTCATTTACCACTTCTAGAAAATGCCACAAATAAAATCAATATGAAATTAATCAATGAGAAATTAATTGATGAAAAAATTTATGCCACTAATAAAATCACACCTTAGTGATTTTATATTGTGAAATACTTAACATCAAGTGTTATACATCATGATTTATCAAAGGAGATGATAAAAAATATTTTTAATGAAGCTTTCCCTTACTACTGGGAGGATCCATTACATTTCAAGGACTATGAAGATGAAATGTGCATATGATTCATCCCTAAATAAAAAGTTTATAGTTTTTTGAATGTATTCCATGATTGAGAATTTGGAGAAAACCAAGGGGCTCATCAAAAAATTAGAAAATTATTACAAGGTGATTTTTAAAGGCCTTTCATGAATAATAATATCCATAAGTTCTTCATGAATTGTTATAAATCTCAAATAACTAGAGTTATAAGATTGAAAACGTAGATTAAAAAACATTCAATCATAGGCATTAAAATTTTTTATATATT
The DNA here is from genome assembly GCA_963277665.1 of Viscum album. NCBI lineage: Eukaryota > Viridiplantae > Streptophyta > Magnoliopsida > Santalales > Viscaceae > Viscum > Viscum album. The sequence goes on along the minus strand of OY728143.1, from coordinate 858,763,748 downwards.
GGGAATTGACTTCTTCAGTCCTTTTATTAAATACTTTATAAATTTCAAAATTCAATTCTATGTTTACAACCTATCAGTGTGGCTGAAATTTGGTGCATTTTTTAAAAATACTTCACAATTTTTAATTAAAGTTTTGAATAACATCATGTTTACCTAGTTATGAGTTCCAAGTGTCATCATGAGTGACTATGGTACCATCTTTAATTATGCATTTTTTAGGATTATAATGACTCACCATGGATTTCACCACCACAAGATCACCTCATACCATCCAAAGACCAATGGAAAACATTAGGTTTCAAACTAAAATATTAAGACTATATTTGAGAAAAATTCTAGTACGTCTCAGAAATATCGGACAACCAAACTTCACAATTCACTTTGCGCTTACAAGACTATGTATAACACACCAATTAGAATTTCCCCACAACACTTGTTCTTCTGAAAAAAAATACATCTCACTATAAAACTAGATCATAAATTATATTATGCTATAACGAATATAAAGTTTTATTTTAAAACATCCGAAATAATTATATTTTGAATAATAATGAATTATATTTGATGATAAGAGAATCATATGAAAAATATTTGATTTATAATTGTAAAACCAGATCCTATAATGATAAACTAGTCAAAGAAAGAAATTTTTCATTGGGATAAAATGTTATACTCTTATAATCAAAACTTAGGATCATGTAAGGAAATATTATTTTATGGTGGTTAGTTCCTTACACTATTATAATTTTTTATCCCCATGTTGTGGTTGAAATATCTGATGATAATATTACTCAATTTAATGTTAATTCTCAAAACCTAAAACTTTATCACACCGCCGATATAATATGAATCATTAATTAATTTCACTTAAATAGATAATGTGGTTATCTAACTGAAGACGTTAAAATAAGTACTATTTGGGAGGAAACACGATTATGTCATATTACATTGTATCTACTCACTCTATCAATCTCTATCCCTCAATTCATTTGACACAAAAAATCATCTCTTGAGTAATCTTAACATTATAGTTGATTCCCCTCAGAATAACCCTATTTAAATGACTTAAATATGTGAATAATGGATGAAATTCAAGGAAAACTACCTCTTGAAATATTCCCAAGAGCTATGAATGCTGAATGGATGATAAATTACCCAATTAATGGGTATCTTCTATAAATAAGGATAGTGTTTACCTCAAAAATAGTACTGTGGAGCTGGGAGACACTGAATCATATATGGGGAAGAGGCTGAGTAATTTTGAGATGATGGGAATAGCATATAGACCACTCTCTATCTATTGGGATGATGATTTAAAACTTAGTTCTTACATGGAGGTTACCCATGTTTTGATCTTTTCCATTATTTTCATATTCTATTTCAAATATCTTAGAAAATAAACCTCACATGTGTAGTATATTTTAAACATATCCATACTTTTTGCGAACATGTTTTTCTATAGCGTATTAATTTTTATCTATGATATATTTTGTGTTATAATTAATATATTATGTTGTTATGTGTTTTAAATGTGTAAGTTTTATAGATACATAACTTCGGGAGCTTCATTGAATATAGAAAAACCTATTTAATCTATTTCTACTTAATCAGATAAGTGTTTTATTTTAGGTCATATTTTTTGCAACCAAAAATATGTAAAAGAGTGATTTTGCTTTTGAAAAATGAAAAAAGTACCATTTATGTCATTACTGAACCCAAGTGAATATTATTGTATTTTTTCATAACAAGGTTTTAGGAAAACCACTTTCGTCCATGGGAATTTCAAGTATGTGCTTTCTTTTTTGAAATGCTTTGATTCTTGATACCCTGATTTAAAACATTTCTGATATCAGACCAATAATTGAATTTTTGTATTTAAGAATAATTTATTTTTTGACACTTATCTGTACTGATGCTCATTTCTATTGTGCTACACTGTATTTCCATACCCTTGTGGTTTTGGCCCATTTTTTCATCATCTCATTTTCACCTTTTATCATGGGAATCTTGACCTAGTTATGTATTCTAGAACATACTAGGTTTTCCCATAACATCTATAGAAATTTTGAATGTTTCATGTAAATTACAAAGTAATTGGTTTGATTTAGATATCCCCTTTGACCCACTAATACACCAATGCATTTTTTCATTGCGTCTTCTATAGAATCTCTATAGAATCCTTTTTAGGATGAACCCACATCTGATACACTTCCATACAAATTTTTTGAATAATTTCATGATTATTTTCAATAGATGTGTGGAGATAGATTTCTTCATAAATAGGGTTTTTTCAGGGATAGGTATTAGTTTATGCACAAATATATTCAGTATCCTTTTATTATTATAGTTGTTATATTTTCCAGTTATCATGTTTATTTCATGTATTTTTATTTGGGAATGTATATTCTTTTCGTTTCCAATAATTAGTACATATTTTTTCATTAGGAAGAAACTATAACCTTTATGGATACTTATAATAGTGATGAATCAATACTATAGAATCTATCGAGTTTTCTATATGGCCTAATTTCCTTAAGATTCAGCTCATTCTACACTACTTGTGTACATTTCTTTTGTGTTTTTTGAAAATTTATTTCATGTGATTTGGGATTTATTACTCACTTTTTTATCTATCCATTATGTTGGAGTGAGTTGTGCCATAAAATAATAGAGTTGAAAAGAGAAAAAAAATGAATAATTAGTGAGAGGCTTTGGATTTTCATATTCTTAGGGACGAGAAAAGTATTAAGTGAGGGGGATAAAGAGTTTGAGGGAGATATTTGGATCGACGCTCTTCATGTATTAATTTCATTATTCAGTCATTCTTTCTTCCAAAAACTATCACAATTTTTTATGACTCTCCATCATACATTCTCAAACTTATTTAAACCTAATATAAAGGCCTCATTATTAGTTTATTATTTTGATATTCACTAGAGGAGATGTGAAATTCATGGATAGAATTTGGTAAGCATGCATGTCTATAAGAACTGAGTATAGCATTGATCAAAATGATTAATCAATGTGAGTGATGGTGTAGTACGTCACATGATGAATGATAATAGGTACATGTTTTTGAAGGAATGTGAGAAAAAGATAAATTGTTTTGAAAAGTGTAATTTAAAATGATATATGAAATATTTTGTTTAAAAGAGATAGAAATTTATTGAACTTGTAATTTTGATGCATTGATTTTTATAATGAACCTGACCATAGTAGCCATGTTATGAATCCTTACCTTATAAAATTAGAAAGGACACAACATTTTACTCACAAATGACTGAACAATTTGGCAATTTTTGAATCAATATTACATGAATAATCATTAAATTACATTTAGAAATGAAAACCAAAATATTAAGTCATTTGGAGACACTCAAATTCCCTTTTCATATCTTTAAAAGTTAGTCATAATATAAATCTTCTCATCCTAGGGAAACCCAAAACATAAGGAAGGGGTGAGATTAGATGCTCAGTAAAGGTAAAAAACACAATAAAATATATCATAAATAAAAATAAACAATAATAAATTATGAATAACGAAAAACATATACCCCAAAACATAATTTTCAGCATAACATATAAGAGATAAAAGCTGATCAAATAACGCCATATAAAAAGCCACATGAGAAATATTCAAAACGATAGAAAATCATCAAGTAGAATATTCACATTTTATGACAATAACTAATCTAATAATTAGGGAATACATGATGGTGGAAAATATAAAAATATCCTCAAGGATTCGTCCAAGACACCATATATAAATTGGTAAGACATTATCCAATACCCAAACTAATTTGTCTAATGAGACAAATCTATGCATCGAGGGGTTATAGCCCCCAGTAACTTACTATGTCCAATGAATTCCTTGTATAGAACTGTTGAAACCTAACTAACAAAAATATTAATTTTAAAACTAGAATTCAAAATGATAATACAGTAACAGTAAACCATGAATGGTATCAAAGTATCACATCTATAGTCAAAAATATCATAAACCCTTCAATACAATATGATTGATTACATCATAATAAATTGGCCATAATTAATCATAAATCCATAAAATTATTTTAACATAGATGATAACAATCTAATAAAATCAGTAAAAAAATATTCACAAAAATACCCCTTTCATATAGAAATTATTTTAAAAGGGGAATGCAATTTTAAAGGAAAAAGTTTCTATGAAATTAATCTTTTAAGCTTGTAAAAGTCATTTTTATCAAATCGTATAAGGTAAAAAAGAACATTCCCTCTATATTTTGTCAAAACATTAAAAAATACCTTATTTAAGAAATGAAAAAATTATTTTTTTTAGAAAAATTTTTAAAATTAAAAAATGGGTAAAAATATCTTCAAAAAATTGTAAAATAATATTAATAATATTTTGAAATAAATTTTTAAGAAACACGTCCATGCTGATAAATATGACCAAGTAAATACTTATGAATAAACAATCCTATATAATAATGATATTATGATGTTAACTATTACCACATAATTTTCATTAATTTAGGGTGAGTTATAATCCTATATAATTGTTAAATCATGTTATTAAATTAAAAAAAAACATAATTATAATTTTGATATTATATATTATCCTATTATATCATTTTGTTAATAATATTTCACTATTACCATTGTTTAGGGTGTTAATTGATTCATTTTACTATGTATGTTTAGTTGTGTAAGTCAGGTTTCTTATGCATATGATATATTTTATTCAAATATGAAATAATATTAATCTCATAAATATTATATTTATTCATTATATACATTTTTGTAATCAATATCACATGTTTATCATAAAGGATTAATCTCATCGTGTCATGGATACGGTAGGTCGTATGTACACATGAGCGACGATATCACCCCATAATTGTAAAGTCGTAAGGAATTTGTTGGTATATTAATTATAATGAATAAATATCAATTCATATATATTATTCATATCTATTATATATATCATTATACCGATCCATATAAAGTGATGATGAAAAAAATTACATTAGAGCGGGGAGATGGTAAGTTGTATGTACGCATGCATATAGATATTGTTTTTAGTAGGATGGATAAAAGGAAGAATATAGTTGTTCCTTCATCATAATAACATTGGAACATATATATGATATTTTATTTGATAATTTATTATAGTAATAACATAGTAAGATGAATTATAATAAGAAAATTAACTTAAATGAATTGGTAAAACAATTTACTCCTCTTTGGTGGACTTCATTTAGATATCCTATTAGGGACACAAGGGTTGGCCTACATAAATAAACTAAGAATGTTTTATGGAGAAATTTTCAGGATTTGGTTTAGATATCAGGCTAAAAGTGGTGTGAGGAAGTGAGGGAGGGTGACCTTTTATAATATAGGGGTGGGAAACTCTTAGAATTCTTTAAAATATTAAATTAATATAAATTGATTTCATATTTTACATAGATACAATGTGAGTTATTTTGACGATAACATGATTATGGGTCAAAATAATCTCAACCAATTAATTTTATACATATTTAGGTCACAATACTAACAATATCCTTTGTCATTAACCCTTAGTTATAATCTTTATCTCATAAAGCGACAACATGGTTTTTTACTCTTTCGGATTAATATTGTTACTATAAAATTTCAAAAGAACCTGAAAATGGATCATTAATGACATAAAAACCTTATTATAGTTTTTTCGAAGTATTTTATATTTTTTTTAATTTAATATCATTTAACAAAATATAATTTATTTTAAGGTATCATTTATATCAATTTTGATACTATTTTTTTTCGAAAAATATCATATCAACATGATAACATCGAAAAAACACTTATAATAAATCTATAACATGTCTAAGTTATCTATAAAGTTTTTTTATCTCATTATTTATTTAAAATTATATTTGTTTTAATATTTTAAACATAATTTATTTTATATTTTCATTTTTAAAAAAATTACTACATCATTATTATGAAAGCATTTAATTTAATTATTTCTTCTATAAATAATAAATATAAATTATCATGACGAATATAAACTTATTAGATTTAAAAATTTCATTTATACTTGAATTTATCTTCTTTATAACCTTGTATTAAAAATTTAATATTTATTAAAAATATTAGTATAACATTTTAAACTTATCATTACATAAAATATTATAAATGTCAAAGTGTCACATAAGTGCCACAAAAATGGTTATAATTATATCAAAAGGATCCTTTTGGTAAAGAAATCATCCAATGAAAATAGAACATATTTTAGGATAATTTTATAATATTATAATATTATTTTAACCTTTAATTACCCGAAATACCTTTAACTGTGATAATTTAAATATTAATAAATTTTACTATTCATATGACCAAAAATAAAAGAAACCTTTTTAAATAATTTTGACCAACTAATTTTGAATTTTGAATCAATTTTTCGAAATTAAAAAAATATATGTTCCAATAATTAATTAAAAATTCATATTGTTGAAGGGATGATAAAATGGGTTATTAAAGATTAAACATGTAATAGATTGAAATGTTTTTATATATAAATTCAACAAAATATTGATTTAAATGGAATAAATTTTATTAAAAGATAAAAAATAATCTATTTATATTTTTAGTCGATTCAAAAATATAATTTAACATGATAAATTATTTTGATGAAAAAATTAGTTTTCAATAAAAAAAACATAGTATTTTCCTTTATTCATTAGAATGTGAAATTTATCAAAAAATTACTAAAAATTTAACCAAAGTAAAATTTTATGTTCTTATATAAAATAAAAAATTTGTTTTTTCAAATATAATATATAACTGTCAAAAATTGTATTTAAATTAGGTTCTTTAATAAATGGCAGTAAAACAGTTTTTATAAAAAAATAGGGTTTTATGAGTAATATTAGGTTTGTTCTTTTGTTATGCCTATAAAATCTATGAGTTGAATATAAATAATGTTTTATTGAATATATAAGATATATATTTCATTAATATCATTATCTAATGGTAATTAAATATTATTATTTTAGGATTAAATGACATTGTGAGCATAAAAATTGTTCTTTATAAAAAATTTTCTTATATATTATGTTGGTTTTTATATTCATTTGTAACCACTGAATTCAACCTTATTATTCAATAATTTATGTAATAATATTCATTTCCTCCAAATTAATTGCTAGGTTATATATTTTTATATTAAATAATAATGTTTTAATAATATATTCTTTTTTGGTAAAATATGATCTTCTGTGTAATGCAAGTCAACTCATTATTCTATTTAACATAACCTTATCATGGCGATAAATATAACATAAGATATAAAATAAATTTAATTTATTTGACAGGATAAATATTGTAAAATATCGAGTTGTTATATTCTACTCTCCTTTAATAAATTATGTCATAACAATTCGAACCTAGGATCAAAAACTATGGTTTCGACATTCTGAAATGTCTTGGGAGAAAAACTACATCAAAAATAAGATTATTGAGACATACAAATTAAAATAAATCGATAGATGTATAAAGGTCACCATATATAACTGGGTTTCCATATTGTAAAACACGGAAATGAAAGTTAAATATAACCATGAATTTGTGATGGAGAGTGATAGAGAACATGGGCAAAATAAAGTTAACAATCAAAAAGCTGTTAATCTTTGATGATATAAGGGACCATTTGATTCATTAGAAAATAATACACTAGCTAGGATAGAATCTTTTTTTCAATATATTTTTTGTATTTTTAAATAATTAATTTAATTAATACACTATAAAAATATGTAATCTTACTTACATGATAAGTAGAGTTTCATACATTAATGAATTTCCACCACAAACACATCTTTTTCTCTAAATGATGATTATTTAAGATGAATTGTTTTTTTCCAGTAGATTTCGAATCAACATCTATGGATCAAAAAATACAAAAAAAATTAACTATATATTCCTCCTTTAATTCTACATTAACCAAAATACAATTTTTATGATAACAAAAGATAATTCCCAAAAATAATCTCCAAAAATCAATAGTAAAACCCAAATTTCAACATATATAATTCATTAAATAAAAATCCTTCATAAAAAATATTATAGACTTGGATTTAAAAGAAAAAATTAGAAAGATTTGATAATATAGACTTCTAAATAAAAGAAATCGCCCATAAAAAGAAATATAATTGCCCAAATCTCATAATATCTATGATTTTCTAACCATTTCCATAAATAACATGAATCACTATAATTACACAATAAAATAAATATTGAATTAAAAATAAAATTCATCATTTATTCCTCAAAATAGTATGTAAAATGTAATCTAACAGGATGCCAAAAATAGTGAATGTCTTCCGGAATAACATTAACCATTTAATCAAAAAATATATTTTCAAATTCCAAGGTTCTGAAAAAATAACTTTATCCATTATATATTTTAATTTAAAAAATCATCCTATCCTTGAATTTACATAGTCTAGTGAAATGAGATTCACCCCTATTTTCCTTCAGTTGTGGATTCAAACCCCATGTCCTTTCCAAATGTGATGGGTTTTCCCCCAGTTTATGGGTTATCATTTTTTTGAAACCATATTAATAAAACAAAAAAATTAAATATGATGAATATGCATGAAATAAAGTGAAACATTAAATCTCATTTTTAGTATGGATTTCCATTCAAACCAAATATCAAAATACTTTATACATATATTTCATCATAGGTACTCCCTTGATCTATGGTTTATCTTATAGACTAGGATATTGACTCAGGTAATTCCTAGGTTTCCCACATTTGAGGAAATAAACTAAAAATAGATTCTTATGATGATTTTTATTTCCATCCATCATACCTTTAATTTCCATCGGCCATTCCTTGCATTATGTCATTATTTCCCATAAATAAATCATTTCTTCATTCTATAGTGACTCTTTAGATGGTGTATCCTTTATCATTTATTGCATTTTGGAAATCAGACATTCCTTTCTCTATGGTCTCCACCACCAGAGCTCTTAGCAAGGTCGGTCCTTCTCTACTTTGGTGAGTGTAGGAGTTTTTTATGGTTTATGTTGCCAATCATATTTCAGGAAATCTAATTAGAAAATAGAACAATATCATTCACTCCTATCGGCATTCTATTTGGTTTCTCATTTCTATCACCTTTTCTATCATGTTAAATTTTGACAACACTTCTTAATGCTTCATCTATTGACTACAATCAGAAGTCATAGAGTGAGTAGCAATAGTCATTGTTAGAAAAATATATAATCACTTGGTGAATATCATGACACCGTATTTTTCATATAAAACCCCTTAGATTGAACATAGTTTATTAATTTTAATCATATATTTAAATATTTTATAATGGTGTGTAATAAAAAATTTAGATATCTCAAGCATATGCCTGGGGAGTGTTAAACCAGTTGCATAATAATGAATGTTGTCATGAATCAGGTTTTTCTGATTTAGGCCTGACACACCTTGTCCTTGTTATTACCCCTTGGAACATCTATGTCAGAACCTTTTCCACTTGTAATATCCAGACTGAGACAGATTTCTAGGATGACCCACATAATCTCTATGATACCAAAATTCTAACATGTTCTTCTTTAATAACGCTCTAATTCTATCTTAGGGTAATCATCCATAATCTATGTTCTATGAATCTAGTTTCCAGAGCTACTCCTAAACTTACTATGATACCAACTATAAATTACCTGACCCTAGAATCCAAAATTTGGTGTCTTATAATACTACATTGGCATATATACAATATTTTAATCCCAAAGGACCGATCATTTAAGAAGTTTTGGAAGCTATATTACATACATATGTTTTACATTACATCTTGAAATGAAAAAAACAAAATAAATACTTTGAAAATACTCTCATTAATATTTCTTATCCCTAAAACTCATTAATATTATACATATACACATCTTTGGGGAATTGAAATAAAAGAAAAGGGTGAGTTCAGATGCTCATTAAGGGTAAACAAAAAAATAAAAGCTATCATAAATAAACATCAAAAATACGGAAATGTGAATAACTGAAAACACATTTCAATAAAACATGATCTTGAGAATAATCTGTTAGGGATATATTGTGATCAAATAACACTACATGAATAGACACATGATAAATATACATAACCAAGGGTATTCTACATATCGAATTATCACATGGAATACCAATAAATAATCTCATAATGAGAGAATTCAAGATGTTGGACATCATAACCATACTCTCAATAATTCTTCCAAGACACCACACATAAACTGAGAAGACATCACCCAATTCCCAAAATTGTTTTTCTCATGAGGCATACTAATTTATAAAGAGGATATATAGCTCCTCACTCATCAAAAACTAAGTCCAATACATTCCTCATATAAAAATTGTGAATCATAACCAACAGAAAAATTTGTATTAAAATTAGAATAAAAAATATCAATATTTTAACCATAAAACATGAATGGTTTCAAAGTAGCATATGCAGAGTGAAACTTAAAAAAATAATTCAATAAAATATAGTAGATTTTATCATAATAAATAAACCTCAGTTAATCATAAAATCCAACAAAGGATGTATACATAGATTAAAACAATATAATAGAATCATTAAATACTTCATATTAGAAATACAAATTTTATATTTGAATTATTTTAAAAGGAGTGATAAATTTTTAAAATATAACATTTTTAGTGAAAAGTATCTTATAAAATTGTTAATTAATTTTCTCAGTTGTCGTATATGTTATGAAAATATTTTTCATTCTATATTTTGTCAAAAACATCATAATGTACCTTGTTTGGAAAATAGAAAAATATAACTTTAAAAACATTCGATAAAATGTAAAACATGGGTAAAAATGAATTAAAAAATTGTATAATAATATATAGAATATTTAGAAATAAAATTTTATATGAAATGGTTAGGAAAAATATACAAGTCCTAGTAATTAATTATGTATAAATAAGCCTAGATAATAATAAGATTGTGAAGTTTACCCTTACTTCATACATTTCTATAGTTTAGGGTGAGTTAACCTCTCGTATAATTGATAAAATAGGTTATTAAATTATAATAGAACCATATACATATTTATGATATCATGTATGATCCTATTATATTATTTTTTTAATAATATTTCATTATTTTGCCTATATTTCAGGTATTAATTATTTCATTTTTCTAAGAATGTTTTGTCATGTATGTCAGGTTTTAGAAATAGGATATATTTCCATCATATCCAAAATGACATTGAGTTTATAAATATTATATTTATTCATTATATACGTTTTCATAATCATTCTTAAATGGTTATTATATATGATGAATCACATTTCATCTTAGAGACGGTACGTCGTACGTACACATGAGCAACAATATCATCTCGTAATAGTAATGTAATAAGGAATGAAATGGTATATTAATTATAAATATTAAATATAATTTCATATTTATTACCTATACCAGTATAATTTATTTTTATACCCATTTAAATAATGTGGTGAAGAAAAAAATGGCACCACAACCTGGAGATGGTAATTCTTACAAACATACACAAGGTGATATTGTTTTTCTTAAGATGGATTAAATGAGGAATATTGTTGTACCAAAAACATAATAACCCCTTATAATATAGAATACACTAGATTTTTTACTTTATTATATATAAAACATATGAAGATGAAGTATAAGAATTAATGAACATAAATGAATTTCTAAAACAATTACTTCTTTTTCAGTGGAATTCCTTCAGATCTCCTCTTAGGGACACTAGGGTTATACTTTTTAAAATACCAGGACCTCAAAAACCAGACTAAGAATGTTGAAAGGATAAATTGGTAGAGTTGGGTCAAGATATTAGGCTCAAATTGGTGTGAGGATGTGAGGGTTGATGTTTGTTTTCATAAGATAGGGGAGGGGCACTCTAGGAATCTGTCAAAATACTAAATTAATATAAATTGATTTTCAATTTAAAATATATATTAAGTGATTTATTTCAAATATATGATGATTATAGGTTAAAATAAACTCATATAATTATTTTTAGACATGTTTAGATTCTAATATTATCCTTATCTTTCGGGTTTATCCCTTCATTAAATTCTTTAACTCTTACCATGACAACTTAGATTTTTAATCATTAGGCTTAATATATTTACTATAAAATGAAAAAATAACCCCAATTAGAAAATTTATAAAATATTTAACAACATTATAGTCAGTTTTATAAATAATATATTTTTATGAATTTGATATCATTTAATAAAATATTATTTATATTAAAGTGTCATTTATGTCAATTTTGATACTATTCAATATTTTTCTTCTTTAAAAATATCATAACAACATGGTAACATAAAAAAATAAAATATATCACTAACATATATAATATATCTATAAAATTCATGGAATTCATTAATTATGTAAAATTATATTTAGTTTTGTATTTTTAAAATTATTTATTTGAAATATCAATAAATTAAATAATTATAGCATCATTATTATGAAAGAATTTAGTTAAATTATTTCTTCAATAAAAATAAGAAATAAATAATCAAGGTGAATATAATTTTATAGGATTTCAAATTACTATTTATTGTATAATTTATCTTTTGTATAACCTTCAATTAAAAATGTATTACCTTTTAAAAACAACAGTTTAACATTTTTAACATATATTAAAATAAATATTAAAAATTGCAATATTCTCAAACAAGTCGATTAAAAGTGCTATAATTTCTGAAAAAAGTACCTTTTGGTTGAAATAAACTCATCCAGTTAATCTATGACAAGTGTTTGGTTAATATTAAAATATTAAAATAATATTTTTACCTCAAATTAATTTTCTTGCCTTTAACCGTTGTAATTAAAATTTTACTAACTTTTACTATTTTTATGCCCCAAAATAATGGAAAAATATTTACTTAATTTAGACTCCCTAATTCCAAATTTGATAGAAAAAAAATCAAAATTCAAAACACTGAATTTTCAGTAATTAATTTAAAATTAATCTCATTCATGTGGTGAGAAATATGGGATACTAACGTTTAAACATACAAAACATTGATATATTTTTATATCTTAGTTCAATGTAATATTTATGAAAATGACCTACATTAGATTAAATGATAATAAAAATAGACTAGTTATAATTTAACATAATTCAATAATATAATTTAATACTAAATATCATTTTGATGCAAAAGTTTTTTCCAATTAAAATTTAGTATTTTCACTAATCATCAAAACATGAAACTTATCCAAAATATACAAAAACATTAACCAAAATAATTTTATATATTCCTATTTAAAATAATAAGTTTATTTATTTAAATATAATATATAAAAATATAAAAAATTTAATTTCATATAGGTTCTTCATTAAGAGGATATAAAACTAGTTTTATAAAAAAAATAGGTTTTTATGTGTAATATGGGGATTGTTCTTATCTAATGCCTATAAAATTTATTATATAGGTAAAAAATATTTTATTAATTATATATCATATATATTTCATTAATATCATTATCTAATTATAATAAATTTAATTTCTTATGAAAAAATGACATTATGAGCATAAAAATACTTCTTCACACAAACATTTCCTATATATTCATTTGGTTCCGATATTCATTTTTAAACAACGAACTAAACCATATATTTTCATAATTTAGTTAATACAATTCAAAACTGGAAACATAACATCTAGGTTATATCTTATTATATTCAATAATAATGTATTATTGTTTGGTAAAATGTGGTCTTGGGTGTAATACAAGATAAATCATTATTGTGTGTATCGTAATCTTAACATGGTGTTGCATAAAAAATAATCCACTAAAGAAATTCAATTTTTTTAAGAAGATATATATTGTAAAATATTAGAGTGTAACAATTTACACGGGTCTAACTGTGTATTATTTTTTATTTTTTCAAAATAGTGAAAAAATTTATATATAGAGGATTTTATACATATGGATTCCCCATGCATTTTTATTTTATAGTTTACATTTAATTACTTTTTTAAATGTTTTTATCATTTTTATGTTGATTTTTAGTTTTGAAGTATTTTAGCTATTTTGATCATTTTTAGTTAATTTATATAATAATATTATTATTTTAGTATTTTTATTACTTTGTATAAATTCTATATATAATATTTAATGCTATTTTATGTTAGTAATTTCTCTAATATTAGTTTTTTAGTATTTTATTGATATTTATTAGGGTAAATATATAAATTTCCAAAATTACTGTATTAGTTTGTTTCATTATATTTTTTTAGTATTAATTAAAGTTGTATTTTTATTATTTGTTGATAATTTTATTATATTAATGTTTAATAGTAGTAATGTTATTATCATATTTTTATTACATGTTCATACCTATATATAAATAAATATTTTCCCATAAATCATTTTATTAATAATTTTTGTTTTTATTTAATTAGTTTAGTATTTAATTTTTTAATTATAATTATATTATTATTATTACTAACATTCAATAATTTAGATAATTAGAATTTAATTTCATTTTGAAGTGGAAATTTTTATGGTTTTCTATCTTTTTCATCCAAGGAATCCTCATCCACTTGGACAAAACCCTAAGCAATGCACCCCACCTTTGGATTCTCATCTGAGAAACACTAGACCATGAGGTGGGCCCATTTCACCCTTTCAATATTCTATATGAACCACCTAGCCTCCTTTCCTTACATCATATATCTAGGCATGCCACACCAGGAGTACCAATGCACCCCAATCCCTCCTGACCTATACTATCATAGGTCCACCGGCCACCCTCAAAACGAGGTGGAAAGTCTTCCCTCATCACGTCGAAACCCAACCTCAACCTCTCACAAACCCTAGGTCGCCCCACATCATATCAAACTCCACCAGGCGAAGAAACCTCCCTCCCCATGAACAACAACTATTATCCTACAGACCACCTTCATAGAGATCACACTATAGTCGAGCACCCTCACCCCCCTCCTACAGTACACTAGAGCACGTCCTTGAGCAGCACCAGTGGACACCCTCTTCTCTACTACACCATGCACATATTTAGACTCTTCCTTTTATGAAGTACCATAATGCATGGCCATCCATTCTAGATACCCCATCAGTGGGGATGTTTTTCCTCATGTTCACTACAACTCTAGGTGGTGTGATGTTTTTTGGTTTTGTTTTTAGCACAACGGTTATTCAAGTGTGGTGTTAGCTCAAGTACGAAGGATCTCTTTTCATTCGGAGATCGACGTGTAGCGAGTGAATTTCATATTGAGAGTACATAATAGCATAATAATTTTTTCTGAATCATAGCTATAATTTCAATGTACTATTATTTTATCACTATACATTTTTTTTCAATCATGATGTCATGGTAATATTCTATGTGTTTGAATTTTAACTGAGTAATTTTAATTAATATGCATGACATATTGATGTTTTTATTTTTCGATTAATTTCTAGTTGAATTTATTTTAAATTGATATTTATCTAATTTAATTATATTTTAACTCATATAATTTATAAAATTAAAATTGATCATTTTAATTACTAGTTGTTTTACCAGTGCTGAGAACATTAATTATTTTGGTCGATTATAGGGTAAATATTAACCAAATCCTTCTGAGAAATGGGATGTGTATTTTTACAGCTAAGATCAATACTCGAACATGTCCCCAAATCTATTTATGTCATCGTATGAATATAATTTAAATAAATTCGGGAATTTAAAATGGGTATATAAAAAATTATTATATCTTTTGAATTGACATTATTTAGTTACACTAAATATTTAAACATAGAATAAAATATATTGCATGGATGAGTAGTAATTTAGTAATGATTTTAGCATCTGAGACACATTTCACTAATAAAAGTTATTCCACTTTATTTTAATCAAATTTCTGTTATATTTTTTTCTCTTAAATAATTTCATGTTTTATAAAAAAAATAAAAAAAATTAATTCCTTTAATAGACAATATGCATAAAAACTGTCAAAAGAGACAATTTCAATAAACGAGATCATGTTTTCTTTTTCATATTACCCTGATCTCTGTATTTTTAGTATCATGTTGGTTATATATATTAATAAATTGCATACGTAGTGATGCATGTACCAAACCCAAATAGAAACTTGTTTTAACATTAACTATAGTAATAAATTTTTACAATTTTTACAATTAATTATGAGAAAAAAGTAAGTAGAAATTATTAACTAATAATTATTATTATGATCCCAAATATGAAAACTATTTTACTATATTCAATTCACAAAACTTTGAGAATTTAATTTAAAATTAATCTCATAATTAAGGTCAAAAGTGGTTTCCAATGAAAATGTTTGATTATGTATAAAATGTTTTTTTGATGAAAATTCAAAATAAAAATTGATTATAATGAATTAAATTATAATAATAAAAATATAATTAAAATGATTTTACTTTTTAAACCATTTTAAAATACAATTTTTCTTCAAAAAGTCTTTATGAAAAAGGAATTTTTTTAATAAAAATTAGTATTTTCTATATTTCATCGAAAAATTATTCTTTTTAAAAAATTATCATAAATACCTCTAATTTTATCTTGGTATTTTAATTTCAGAAATTTTTTTAATTTTATCAATTAAAATTTCAAAAAGTTTAACATATTATTTATTTTATTTTATCATAAAAACAATAAAATCTATTTTATGAAAATAGTATTTTTTTTAAATGAATATAAATACATTTAAAAATATATATATTAAATTTATATATAACCTTTATACATATTTTTAAAGTGTATTTATTCCTATTCACACCTCTAATAAAACATCCAAGTTATATGGAATATTATATTACGGTTCATTAAAGCTCAGGGATTTTTATATCGCAAGCTTTCAAAAAGATAAATTTATTTGAAAAGAAATATACAATAAAATATATGGGTGTTACACTAACAACACAATTACTATCTTACAGACATCATGCTACCCATTTACCATCTCGGGATTGGGATATTAACCATTTTTTCTCTTGGGATTATACCACTACTCATGTACCCACTTAGGATTAGGCTAACAACCCAAGTATTAATTTGTGAAAAAGATACTACCTTTTTAGCTGCTTAGGCATGGGTTAAGAACATGTGTTACATATTGTGCATCAGCTGCTATCTATTCACCCTCTTTTGTGTTGGATCACAAGCAGATATAAGACCCCACATTCCAATCATCTATGCATATATGTTCCAATTTAAATCAATAATTCATATATCAAACATCGCTTAATTATACTAGGAAAACGAGTGTGGTTTCATGAATACAATCAGAGAATATTTCATATCCCATCTATAGAAACAAGATTGATATTATCAAATTTTGATTTCTTAAGTATAACATAAGATATATCCAATTATGTTAATATAGATGTAAAACACTCTATTAAAATTATAAGAAAAATTACTTTGAAAAATAAGTAGAATTTAATCTTTTAAAATTATTACATAGAAATTAGATTTATTCTTACTCAAAATAAAATACAATAATACTGATAAATATTTTAAAAATTAAATTTTAATACTAGAAAATTCATAAAAAATAAAAAATAGATATTTTTTCAATTAATTTACTATAAAAGGAATAAAAACATTGGGTACTTCATCGAGAAAAAAATCCTTTAAAATCCCATTAAAATCTATAATTTAATTTTAAAATTAAACTTTTTTCTTTTGAGAAACAAAACAATAATTCCTTTTCATGTTGAAATAATTTTTTAACAATTATATAGAATATAATGGAATCTTTATAACCAATAATTCTCATAAAAATGAAAAAAATAACAACAACAAAAATTATAAAACGTTATTACTATAATGGTAAAAATAATGATTCATGTTGCTTTCAAAAGTCATTTTCAAAACACTAATCTGAAAAAATTAAACATTTAACATTAAATATAATATTGAATAATTTATCCTTAAAATAAATAAAAAAAATGTTTTAAATATTAAATGTGGAGTGAAAGATAGAAAATATAAACATTAAATGGAAATTCTTTTAAATATTTTAAAATATTGTTTTTGATAAACCACACCATAAAAATGAAATTATAAAATACCATTTTATAATTTAGAAAGGAAAAAAAAGAAGTAAAAATAATATAATACATAATTATGTTTCCAAATATAAAGAAGAACATTGGTTAGAAGAGAAAAATTACACATCAAAGATAAGATATCATTAAATAGTACCTGAATTATTTCTAACAAAGATACACATTTTGAGAAATAAATTCATCAAGGTGATATATTTAAATTAAAATTTTCTCATCACCTAGAGAGATAAAGAATTATCATATCAATATATAATATAATAAAACCATCTTTTAAAACCGATGTGA
The DNA here is from genome assembly GCA_963277665.1 of Viscum album. Classification (NCBI taxonomy): domain Eukaryota; kingdom Viridiplantae; phylum Streptophyta; class Magnoliopsida; order Santalales; family Viscaceae; genus Viscum; species Viscum album. The sequence goes on along the minus strand of OY728143.1, from coordinate 858,745,356 downwards.
AAGTGGAATTTTTAGGACTCAATTAAATAATTTTAGACAAGAAAAAGTCTCTTGTGGTTTAAATTTTTTTTACTAAAAACCAATTTAAAGAGGGAACTTGAAATTGAACTCAAAATAACTATATTAAAATATAGTTCATGATATTTTATATCCAATGGTTAACACACAAACTATTTAAATAAATTTAGGTTCACAAAAGAAAACATGTCTAAAAAAATTCTAAAGAAACACTCATACCTTCAATCTTGTTTTCTGTGAATGATCGTTAATCATCTATATCATAAATATAACCATCATGATCACCTATTTAATAACCTCATTTATATATATTAAATTTCATTTTCTTATTAATTTTTCTTATTTATAATATATTTCTTTTTCAGTTATAGTTTATTTTCAATATCTGATATTAGAGATTCTAATTTTTTAGTGCAGTCTTAAAGTGGTTACATTATTCCTCATTTATTTTTACCAAGTTATTAATTCCAATATTATAAATGTTACAAAAACATAATATTTATAATTTTTTGTAAAACTATAATTTCATTCAATGATATTTTTAGTCACAATTAATGAATACGGAATCGGTGAAGAGCATATTTTTGTTGATTTTTTATGAAACATTTTTGTATGTCAATATTGTGTCAAATATTAATATAATTGTTCCATAATCATAAAAAACCTTAATTTCAATATAATTTATAATAAAACAAATATTTTAATTTCTATAATAATCAATGATAAAATATATCTCATTATTCATAGAGTATGTTAAAAACCCCCAAATAAGAAAAATATAAAATGTATGATTCAGTATGATTGGATGATGAAGATACTCAAGGTCGGAAAATAGTTATACCAAGATGGAAAATAAATCTTATTACGTAGAGTACCAAGGTGTATTCTGAGTTTAACGACAAATAAATAAGCTCCCATGTAACTTTAGACAGTGAGATGGATCAACAGCTAATATTACATGATGTGTCTAGTTCAAGAAACATCAAGTAGAGTAACTATGTTTCTGGAAATCATCATTTCAACAAGTGGAAAACAAAAGGCAAGGAAAATACTATTAAAACATACTAAAACCCATGGTCACAAAATCTTCGGGTAAATCTAAGAAAACCAATACAAAGGTAAGGTTGGTGTCTCTATCACATGATGAAGGAGTTACCAAAGAGTCATTTAGGTAAGGTGATAAAGCAATAACTCCAAGTATTGGGATAGTGGAGCATCATTTTTTTTGGATAATAGATATGGTATAGTTGATTGAAAATGGGTAAATTCAGGGTGCTTGGGAGTCTTTAGGAAAGTAGTTAGTTGAGAATTATAAAAACATGGCGATTCTTTAATAATCTAAAGATAATATGTTAGAGGAGTCCTTTAACATCAAAATTATCAAAGTGGAAGAATATAATATGTCCCAGAAGAATCTCTATGTTGATATCAATGATAAGAAAAAATTATTTATGGTAAGTAAGATCATATTTTGGCTGGTGGTATTAATGAGGGGAGAATAAATATGAAAGAATACATTTTTATTTGAGATAAGAAGTTATATCACTTTGATGATCTCTTAAAGAATGATCCAGACACTAGGGTAACCTCTATAGTTTAGAGTTTATACAAAATAAAATATTCATCCATCTTTAAATTTTTCAAGAATGTAATTTTAATTTACATTGCGGCTGAGTTTGGGATAGTTTGACCATTTCTTGGGTTCTCACATACCATTTAAAATTGTTTTGTGAATAAAAAATATATTGTAGTAATTGTATTCTAGGAATAAAAACTTTTATACCCTCTTGGATGTAGGCACCTAACCATTCACCCTATTAAGATTTAGATAACAACTTATATACCCTATTGGGGTTGATCTACTAATTATGTAATCTCTTGGTTTAGGGAAATCAAATTGTCTATATATTAGGCTTGGAATGATACCTATCTGCCCTCTAAATCTTGGGATAACAACCCAAGTACCAAATTGGGCATGGTAAAATGATCCATATACCCTCTTTGGATTATGACATATAAAATTTCAACCAATTATTTAAAGGGTGATATAAGATTCCACCAATCAATCATGTATGCATGAATCATAGACTTGAAATTAATCATTCATATATCAAACATCACATATTTAAAATATAGAAAAGAGACAGGTTTCATGAATACATTTATATAATATTTCCAAAGCCGACCAGATAAATAAGTTTGATAATATTTTAATAGAGTTTTCTAATTTAATCACAATAACTATCAAGGAATGTTGACATAATAGTAAAAGACCCTTTTTAAATTATTTGATAAATAATAATGAAAAACAAGAAGAAATATACCTTTTTTAAAATCATAAAAACACATTAAAAATAAACTATTTGAAACAAAATATGTTAATATTGATAAAAATACTTTAGAAATTTACCTTTAAAACAAAAAACGTTTTTTAGAGAATAAATTTTATAAAAGATAGAGTCTTTTAGAAACATTCCTTCATAATCCATAAAAATGAAGTCTTATATAAAAGATTAGGCATTAAAAATTAATTTAAAAATAAATAATTTATTTTTAATTAAACCATATAATTATATTAAATATTACAATTTTTCATTTTCTATTTCAAATCATTAAGAATAAAAATCATTTTGAAAAATATATTAAAACATGTAATGGGAAAATAATAAAGAGGAATTATCATAATTGTGAACAAACCCATAAACATTTTTTAGAAAAATATTTTACCAGAGTTGCATAAGAATAATTTATGGGCCACACCAAATGTAATTTCAAAATAAAAAATTTAAAACATTAAAAAACTTTTAATTTTAAAAATAATCATCAATACTAAATCCTTGAAAGAAAAAAATATGATTTTTATATAGAAAATGTGGGGTGGAACATAAAAATAAATACCCAAAATATAAATCCTTTTTATTATATAAAAATACTTTTTTTATAACCCATAACATAAAAATTGATAATAAAACTTATACGTAAAATGATGTAACGGGGAATATGAATTTCACATGAGATAACACATAATTAGGATTATTAATATATAAGAGGTCGGTGGTAGAAAGGGAGAATGTATAAATGGAAGAGAAACCATCATTAAATATTATATAAAAGAACATATTATATTATCATCATAGAATAGAAGAAAACCATATTGTAAAACTATAGTCAAATAGGAATCATAATGACTTAAGAATAAGATGTTAAGTAAAAAAAACACCTTCAAACTTAAGAAAATTATTAACAACATACCCCTTGAAGGAAATAGTTTCAAATTAAACTTAAAATACCATTAATAAAATATTTTATGTGGATATATATATCAAATATTAATTATACATTTAATTTAAATTAAATTTATTGCATAAAATAAATAATGACTCAAAGAAAGGAAATTAAGATAAATAACCCATAACATTATTAAGGATGACAATTAAAGATATTTCACATCATATATAATAATCATAAACATAATAATCATCTATTTAAGAACCCTATTTATATCTATTAAATTTTTTATTTTTAATTATAATTATTTATTATACATTTATTGTTCATTTATTTGTTATTGTTAGTGATTTTGATTGTTTAATGCATAGAATAATTTGTAAATGTTTATTCACATTAAATGATACATTGATAATTATTTCTATATTATAAAACGTACTATAATATTTTATTTTTAAATTTTTAATTTCATTAGATATTATTTTTAGTATTAATTTGTGAAGAAAAAATTGATTCTGAACTTGTTTCAAAATTTATTTATTAACCAAATTTGGTATGTTTATAATGAATTAAATATTAATAATAAATTTATAGACCATAAACCAAATATTTTTAACCCATTTATGTTTAATAATTTCATTAGTTATGTTTCTTTAGTCATCCATGATATAGATTTATAGCATTGTTCATGTAGGTGGGTAAATTGGTCCAAATAAGATAAAGCTATAATATATTCGTGCGTATAGTTATAAAATTCATTAATTTGGAATATTATCTTTACAAACAAATCATAATGATAATAATTAAATTTTTTTAATGTTTTTAGTCAAATTTGATGAGGATTTATAAATAATAAATGAATATATGAAAAATAAAATATGTCATTTTTGTGGAGGTGGTATTTTGAATGTATGCATGGGAGACACATTCATTTTACATTGAATAGTGTAACTATATTGATTATTTTTAATTTTTAATTTTTAATAATTTTATAAATATAATATTAATTTATTAAATACCCATTTTTAAACCTCAGTGTAAGGCTATTGGGAAATATTAAATACATCATTCATGGATTGGGTAGTATACCTATATGCCTAACTAGATTTACATTTTTCTATATAAAAATAAAATAGTACTTAATGATTCTGAAATTATCATAAAAAATATTAAGTATATTAATAATACATATTCTATTTTAATAAAATCAAAATAATAAATCTAAATTAGGTGTAATACAAAATAAAATAATTGAAATTGAAATGGATTATGTCATTGAAGGGAGTTATTTTGAGAAAGCTATAATAAAAATCATGTGGCTATGAATTTTGGAGAGATGTTTAGGTATAATTTTTTTAAACTAATTAGATTGGTTATGAGTTGAATAAAGGTGGTCAAGGATCCTTTTTTATGTTTAGGGAGTAGTTTTTTAATGATATAAAAGGTAATGATATAATTCATGGTCAAATAGATCCAATAATAAGAAATAATGGATTGGGTGGTGATTAATGGTCATGAATCCCTCAATATTTCATTTTCACATATGTTTTAGAAATTTTTAAGGATTTTTCTCTTATTTTTAACTAATACCATTTTTTATTTCACTATGGTAATTAATTATTACCAAAAAAATTCCCTTTTAATGTCTATGAATAAAATGGGACTTTTTTGAATTATTTTTATAGACTAATTAAATATATGATATCTATTTTTTAAAATAAAATTTCCATGTGCAAGAAAATTTTAATTTTAAAACAGGAACACCAAAATCATAGAACATTGTTTTTAGAAAATTTTTATTTTTATGAATAAAATTTATGTGTAAGATAAAATAATAAAGCTATTTTATTTTTATGACATAAATTTTTCCATTATAGAAATAATTATGTCGATTTTAAATCAAGGTAAAATCAAATTTTACCAAAATAAAATTTTATTAAAATAATAGTTAACAAACTATTTCATCTTTTGGAAAGTATTACTTATGTTAATAAATTGTTAAACATAGGTTTTATATATTTAGAAATGTATTTTGAAGTGTAAATATTTTATACTTAAATACATATTTATTCAAGAAAAATGTTTTATAAGTTTTAATGTTATACCTACTTGAAGACACAGTGTTAAACACTACACTTTTTTATAAAATTACACTATTCAATATCGATTAAAAATAAATTATTTAATAATGAAATAAAAAATTAATACTATGCTATTTTTTATATGATGAATTAAAAAACTATGTTCGTATTATAAAATTTAAATTCTAAAATATAAAAAAATTAAAATGATAATGATAAATATTTTTTATTAAAATGATATTTTTAACAGTTGTTAATATTAATTCATATTAATTTATAATTTAATGAATTTTAATATAATATTTAAAAGTGATATATTTAGTTATTTGGGATACAATATTTTAAAATTTAGAAAATATTTTTTTAAGAAAGAATAGTCCTTTCAAAATTAAATATTATTAATTATTTATCCAATAAATGCAAGTAATTTTAGTTGTGAAATATCTTTAAATTATTAGATGTTTTTTATTGTCATAATTTTCATAATAATATTCATCTAATAATCAGGGTTGTTTTTAATTTTTTTTTTTTTTATCAAGATATCGAACACATTACATTTTTTTTAAGGAAAGGTATATAGTCAAATATTTTTGTGTAACAAGTTCCTTTATCATCACACTTATTTTGGAAGACCCATTGCACTCCTATAGTCAGAATATCATCCATGAATTCCACCAAAGTCTATACATATTCAGTTCGAATTAATTATAATATAATTACATAGAAACTAACTAACTATCATCCCCGATGGAATTATCTACCATTTTAGGTTCAAATTATGATAAGAACTAATGATAATCTTATTCATTTCATCATGAAATTATGGTTTTAATGACTTGATCTTCTTCCCCAATTATATTATCAATAGGATGATTCCCTATTATTATTTGGTTTTTAATTAAAAAAAATGTTTCTCACATATAATGGATGTGTGTAATCTATTATAATAACTTCTAGAAAGATAACTTTTGATAGATATGGTTTAACTTATGTTAGTAAATCAAAAGGGGTTTCTAAAACAAATTTTTTACTAAATTCGTAATTCGGATATTCTAACTCTATATAAGTATCATCCTCATAAAACATAAGTTATATTATTTCTTCAATAGTATTCATATTTTAATTTAAGACACCAAGAAAAATACCTTCATTTTCACCTGAATAATATTTATATAGATTATCTTTAGGTTTCATATATAATTAAAATTAATTTATAAAACTATGAATTAATTTGTCTTTCAATTATTTCCTTATTGTTGAATTCGTTGAACACCCCTCTTATACCATCATTAAGATGAGTGATTTATGGGTAAAATATCCCATGGTATAATATACACATGATCAAAAAACCTTATAGTGTCATTTTTAGATATATGGGATCTAGTATGGAGGAAACAAACCACTTATATTGTCCACCATGGATTACAATAAAAATATCTTCAAATATTAAAGGATTATATCTAGTTCAATCAAGGACTTGAGATGGTGGAGGATAATTGATGCTACCTATTCTTGTGAAAATTATACATAATTTTCTCTCTTGGGATTAATATAATTCTATAAATAGAAATATCCTGAAAAAAACAATAATTCGTGAAATAAAATAAATAAGGATACATAATTAGGTTATCCAGATTTTTAATACACATAGTCCCTTAACCATTATTTTATTTCTATGAAAACCCCCATGTTGAGTAATAATGGTATTATCAATATTATTTCATTAATATATTATAAACTCATGTATATTTTAATATCATTATTTTAACCTTTAACATGACCCATCGATGCTCGGCATTCATCAAACCATGAATAAAAGTTATTTATTTAAATAAATAAATATAATTATTTTATTCGTTCAATAAATATTAATGAGATCAGTATAACAACAGTAATTATTATTCTATAAAACATAATAATAATAATATTTATTCTAATAATAAAGAGTTATATAATTTAACTGAGTTTATAGGTATAGTTAGTATGTGTTTTTATATGCCTCTTTCTCTATAAAATTAGACTAAATGTCCAAATATATAAGATCGTCATCGAGAAACATGTCAATGTATCCATGGAGTTATAATGAAAACAAACTCTTATAAATAATCACTTGTAATATAATCAATTCTCTATGATATATCATTAATAGGATTTCATACTTATGTCATCAACCAATTTTCTTGACATATCTTTCTTTGAATATCCAAAAATTGAACTTGTATACAAACCAACATGGTCACTGAAATAATCAGATAGTTATATTATGATAATAGAGTCTAATATGTATACTCCAACTAACATGGAAGGGGAAATTCATTCTTGACATATTCCTTAATTCCATATCACACGTGACACTTCCAAAATATCTCACCTATCCAAAAACAATGTAATCATAGTTTTCATAAATGATTTTAATACATGACTCGCGATATATATTAATAATAATCTCATATATAAGGATCATCATACAGGACAAAAATAATAATATTTAGTGTCATATATAACATGTTAAATTCCAACATCTATGTATGTTTTCATTACCACCCTTCTTGGATACTTCAAACTATGAACTTCATGAGAAGAAGAATTGATGTATTATCTAGTTGAAAAAATTGATATCCAAAATTATATATGTCCCATAATATAGATTTCATCCATCCATAGAACATATATCTCAGAATATATTCATAGCCCTTCATGGTTCTCATCATAGCTAAGAACAACCTTGACATTTCAATACAACAAATACTCTATAGAAATTATCACATTAATATTATTAATAATAACATTAATCATGTGATATTATATTTATTATAATTCAATATCATAAATATATAGATAATTAAAAGAAAAAATCATTGTTTCTAGGGAACTAACTATAATGGATGACCACAAGGACTAGATACAACTACCAATTATTTTTATTCTACTATAACTCTTATATTATACATTCTTCTACTAAGATAATTGTTAATGTAACATATTTTCCATGTTATCCTCTGTAAAAACACAACTTAAATGGAATTTATAATTTTCATAAAAATACCTCAAGAGGTGATACATTTGAAGTATATGATTTGTCTATTGATGTGACACTGGATCATTGGTGAAGGACACCATGGTAGTATTATAACAATACAATAGGCTGGGTTCTTTACATCTAAAACACAACAATCTACTATATAATGTTTTATATCCACACTACTTATTTTTCGATATAAAAATATAAAATATCCTATAAATTAGTTACAAAATTGTGTTTCTTTGAGCTCTTCCATATCACAACATCCTATTTATGATACCAAACCTATCGTAACTACAATCTCACATCATCATGATCTATTTAGAATCTAGAACTGATATATCCCTTTTCAAATAGTTTCTTATATTCTCCATAAATCTGGAATATATCTTTAATATGCCTTTGATACTATAGGATAGTCTTCAATGCCATCCATTGATGGTCTTCGAAATCTTATGATATTTTTTGACCATGCTCAAGGTGTAGGAAACATTAAGCTTAGTACCAAGATTGACATACATGACCATTCATATCATCTACACATAAGGAATCTGGGTCATCCTTTTTTACTTCCTCTTATGTCTAGGTACACATATTCTAATAAATATATATTACTTGGGACACTAAAAAAATCCCCTATTATATTATTCCATATATAATATCATCATTATCTTTTGAACATATGTACCCTAAATTAGTCCAAGAAACCAAATAGATTTATCATAATGTTTCTTTATCCCAATAATATAAGTTTCTTCATCTACATTCTTAAGAGTGTGGATTTTGTTAACACATGTCTAAAAATAAAATTACACTCTTATCTCATTTCCAATTAGTAATGTTTTAATAGAATGTAATAATATGAAAGAGGTAACACTAAAAATAAATCTTTTAAAGTCACGGAGAATATATAAATTCTTTATAAAACAAAATTCCCGTACAGATTATTCAAATAGAATACTCTATGAAATGGTTTTTTTATTTAGTCTCTAAATGGATATCTCCAACTATAACACCTTAATGGGATCTCCTGGATTGATAAACCCCTACAGTTGTGTCATATAGACATTTTACATGAGGATTCCAATAAATAAAGTTGTTTTGATATCCATATTTCAAATATTATAATCTTTTAACTATTCTATGCATAGATGGTTTTTTTAATTTAGAAGATAATCTGGTAAAAATATTTCAATATATTATATTCATTGACTTCAATTAAACCATTTATCCATAACCCATACTATATAAGTTCTAACTTTACCTTCCAAGTTTAGTTTCTTCTTAAACACCAATTTTAACCCATCATTCTTTAAATCATCCAAATAATAAATCAAAACCCATAATTACTTCTAATACATTGATTCCATCTCAACATATTTGGCTTCTTTCCATCTCGTAGAATTCAACCTTGTAAATTATTACTTGTATGATATAGGTTCATCATTATCAACTAATAATAATTCCCCCACCACAATGAGCGGAAAACCATATGTGTCTGGATCTCTAACCTCTCTGGTGCTCCAAAAAACTGATATTGTCTCTAGAAAAACCTATTCCATGGGGTCTTGTGGAATTTATTCTTGTACCAACCCCATCATATCTTTTGAACTAAATTTATCAAAGTATATCTTACTCCCATAATAGTTTTTAAATATTTACTCCCTCACAATGTATATGATATTTCTTTTCATTGTTACCTATTTTATAGTGTTTTTATAGATAATATCCCTTCATTTTATTAGGATATTAAATAGAGATACTCTTTTTTCTAGGGGTGTTGGTTTTCTTAGATAGGTATCCTCAAGAAACTCTCTAAAACCCCATACATGATTTTGTGAAAAAACAGATTTCCTCCCATTCATTAACTCATATAAAATTCAATTTTCTACTTTTTTTAGAACACTATTTTTTATGGGTCCAAAAACTAGTAATTAATATCCCAAAATATAATAATTGATGATATGCGTGACTCATCATTGATCCAAACATGCCCAATAAGGTTAGGTTCCTCCTTTAGATGACATCATTCCATTATTGTGTATAAGGAGTGAGTTAAGATATAATCAAAAAAAATCTAATATAGTAGATGAAATGTCACATGCAGTATTATCCACTATGATCAAGATAAAGTTTATTTAAATTCTTACCAATATTGTTCTATAATTTATTATTAAACTCATTTAGTTTAAAAAAAAATCAGACAGAATATATATTATGTATAGAAATCCATATCTACTTATTTAATTAGTTAAGGTTTTAAATAAATAGTATAAACTCAAGTTTAAACTATTAAATTTCCACACACATCAATATTAACCAATTCAAGGATCACTTTGTCCCTTTAACACTTTCCAGCAAATAGATGTTTGTTAATTTTAAATTATAAACAAACATGAACAAGTGGTTTTACTTTAACAGAATCTAAATACACATCTAGATATTGAATTTCCAATCAATTTTCATAAATATAACAAATATGAAGATGATTGGGGGTGAAATTAGACACATGAAATTTATTTTTTATCAATTTATAACATGTCATTTTCATATTACAATATATAAAAATTATTACTAAGATGTGACATACCATAGAAAATTCTATCTTAATAAAATTAAAATCTTTTATTCATAAAAATGGATTCAAAGTCATCCATATCTAATCTAGACATTAATATAATGTTTTTAGAAAAACTAGGCATGTAATAGAATTTCATCTAGACTCGAATCGAACCCAACCATAAATTATTATGTTAGTATCACATAGGTTTAGATGAAAATTGTGGTATTTTAGAGAAAAAAATACACCATACCTTTAGAATCATTTTAAAATGTACTTGGTCCATGTGTCTGGATTTAAATAAAATCACTCAATTCTCTATATAGTACCCTACTAGTTGATATGTAGAGATTGAATTTGATAATAAAAACACATGAAGCATCCCCTTACTTCCAAACTAAGGTGTCATTTTTCTCTTAGTGGCCCTCTTTTCCATATAAAAAACAATATACATATGTTATTTAGATTGACTTTGGATATATATTCTCTTATAAAGATAGTTTCAAGAAGCTTTATACTTAGAATTCAACTTTGAACCATTTTCATTCCCTTATCCTTTTCCACTATATGGATTAATGTTTTTTCATTCCTTGGTCCCTTATCTTAATGGGTTGAGGGTAAGAAGATCCAGGTGTGACAAATCAAAAGTGTGTATATTATAATTCAAGATGAAACTTGAGAACCTATTTTGGAGTGAAGTATGTATAAGGTCCTTTCACAACTCATTGGTTAGGTTAAAACCCATGATGTCTAAATTATCAATATATCCAATAATATTAACTATACGAGTTTTGGATAATGAGTCTCCTCCAATATTTCTGTTAAAGAGTTACATAGATATCTCATACCAGTTTTTTCTATAATTCTCCTAATAGAGATCATATAGTTGAGACAACATGGTATATTCATTCATGTTTTCATTTTTCTTCTAGAGAATCCACTTCAGTGGTGGGGCACTGGTGAAGGTGAGGGGTAAAAACACGCTGTTCTTTGAGAGGTTCAAGTTTCAAATCGTGAGAGTCCACTTTCGGGATGACCCTCTCCCCTAGAATGGACCCACATTGCCAGGCTTCCCAGTTTCCATTGGGTGGGAAAAATAAGCCACGACACAATGGCTAATGGAACGCTATGACGGACCGTCACTGATTAGGTGATTATCCTCTAGGATGATCTACCATATCATCTGGAAAAGGCTCCTTCCCCGGCTGGGGCTCTACCTCAAGTAAGCGATATCTTCATGGGAGAGGTGTTTTCTATGTGTAGAGAATTCTAAAAGGCCACAGAAGGGAATTCTCTTTCCAAAATAAATAAATTAAAATATATCATCTAGATATCACTCTTCAGAGATGATAACATCCATCACATTATATATAATAGGACTTCGTATCATCTCATGTATACAATTATATCATCCTCACTTCCCACCTTAAAAGGAACGTCAACAAATAATTACACCCACATGTAAGACTTCCTCTCTTGGAGTAGTCTGATATGGAATTATAATACCACTATTTTATCAAATCCCAACCACTCTCACCATGGGATATAGAGTATACACTCCCAAGGATATTCTAGTGAAAGGGATTCATATTTTCTTTTCATAATCCAAATGGTGTTATAATAAGTTATTCAATGGTTTTTTAGGTTTGTTGTTTTTTCATCAATATTAACTCAATGTTCCTTGATCTATTAAGTGGAACTCATAATCCTAAAATCCATAAAATGAATTTACACCACACTTTCCTCATATTTGTACTAAATATCATGGAATTGGTCAACCATTGATCTGAACTAGGTCTATTCAACCAAAAATAATTCTTAGAAATACCTGGTAATGGAAATCACCTAGACAGAGGCTAGAAATGTACTTTGAACTATTAAATATTTTTTATTTTAGTAATATAAGGTTATAGAGAGTTAGTATTTCATTGAGGGATTTTTTATATGATATATTTTATCCTTTATCATGTTTGTTAATATTATAGATATTTTACATAATTTATTAACCATGTATCAATAAAATAATTCATGCATAATACATTTATTTTATTTAATATTTTATATTTAATAATTCATTTTTTTAAGTGATTTTATTTAAGAATTTAATAAATATAAATAAAAAACCATTAATAAAAAAAATATAAAAATATGTGTTTTGATAATGTGATTCATTATTAGCTAGTTTATTCAGCAGATTACCAACCATCCCGTAACCATAAGGGAATAACTCTATAAGGTGAACTTTGTTTGAGTTTTAGCATTCAACTTGTTCAAAAATGTATCTCCTTGGTTGGTTTTACCATATCACAATATTGAACTAACTCCACTACTCTGAGATCATTATCCTTTACATATACTTGCCACCACACATATGAGGGGAACCAATGTGTGGGATTATATAAAAAAACCATGTATTTTAGGCTCATATATAATAAAGAGGAGGGGATGATCCACATATAACTATATTAATTCAATAAAAAAATTCACAAACAATCATGTAATAATAATTAAATTTAAATTAATCCAACACATCTATTGGTTGTTCAAGGTTATGACCATTTTCACAATAAACTAGTATGCATTTAAAACAGTCAATAATTCATTTAGTTTCATTAATTATTCTAATATAATTCCCAACGTTATAAATTAATCATCTTATTAATTAATTTATTATTTTATCATTACTGACAATAAAAACAGTCCTGGAGGTGGCCATATTCTATAAATTTTTAAAAAAAATAAAAAAAAATCATTTAATTTGAAAGTAATATATACATTTCCTGTACTGGAAATTTAAATTATTTTTACCCTTCTCTTCGGTCTTAAATTTTTTATGGTATTTAACACGACATTTGCTAGAGGAAATATCTTGGGTACTATCACTCACATTATGTGTGTCTATAATCTGTATGGTCATGGTCATGAATTGCATACTTATATATAATATTTCAAACATGGTGCTATAATATTACATAGTTTCTAGTTCAATGAGTCATTATTCATTGTCAGTGTGATTTTTATTAAAACATAATACACTCTTAATACAAATAATGTTTATTTCTATTAATTCCCATGAAAATCATAGCATGTAAAACAAATATACAAAACATGTAGTTCAAAAATAATATGGAAATTAATTAATTAATAATTTAATAATATTAATAATCTATCACAGGGAATGTACACCATCAATATTCCATATAGTTTGATTTAAGGATGAAATTAATTTATATCCCGTGTAATTATCCCATGTAGTGTGCAAAATGGGATGGTGTGTACTTCATGTAAACAGATACGAGTTACACAGCCTGTATATACTTTTACATGTCAGGTATTCTGTTCTATATTCAACTATGAAATAGGCCTATGGACCCACTTGGTCAAGCAAGTGAGTATTTAAGAGTTACATGGAGTGTTCTCTAACCACACTATAGCGATATTCCTCTTTCAAACATAATTGTTTAGCATAATTCCACAAAAAAAATATTACATTAGTAAATATAAAGAATATTTTGAGGTTTTATGCCTTGGAAAATATATACATAATACAATAATTATATACATAAATATAAAAATAAACTATATTTAATCCCCTCAAAAGTATCGGTTATTAATTCATCCATGGTCACCTCCTTGTAAGTGGTTTCCTAGGAATATACATCAAAACAAATATGTGAACATAAATCCCAATAAGGGATAATCAATGGAAATGGATCTTGAGTGATCACAGTGAACTAAAAATGACGAATATTACACAATCATAAATTCATGACACATAATTTTAAAAAAATATCATATGTATATGATTCATTACTTGGAAAAGTGGGTAAACAATAAAAATTAGACATTTATAAGAAAATTACAATGGTTCATCACTAAGATGTCATAAAGAATATTACCAAGGTTATTATCCAAGGTATGATAATATTGTTATCTCTAGATATTAATTCCTCACCTAATTCGATGGATGTATATGGGGGAGAATCATTCATATGTATTAACTCATATGTGTCACATTGATCAATTATCACTAGAAATCATTTCATCAATATCCTATAGGAAATAAAGTACCGGTTTCATATTAATGACATGAAATTTAAATTATTTTAAACCCTTTAGTAGGTAATGTGTGTTTCATATATGTAAAAATTAAATCTATATTGGGTAGTTATATCTAAGAGAATATCCATGAATGAAAATAGGGTTAGGCATTCAAAAAAATATTTCCAGCAAAATAAAGGGATAATTCAGATAGAGTAATGGATTTTCATAAAAGTTTACCAAGGCATTTAATGAAAAAAAGGTAGTATATTATTATATGGGTAGTACTGGTTGAATATGAATGTATCATAATATAATAAGTTGGAAATATTAAGGATTATAATAAGGGAAATGCTTGATTTGAAAATAAGAGGCACAAAATCACCTACCAAGATATGATACTTTTTAATGCTTTGGAAGAGCTTCTTAGAATTATAAGATATCCTTAGAAAGACTCTTGATAGATAAATTGTGGGGTAAATTAATCTATAATGGTTGGTAGTGGAGACCAATAGTATAATGGGTGGGGGTTTATTGAAAAATAGGGGAATTATTTATAAATTTTTAAAGATAGGCCTTGGACACCTTGTAAATAGAAAATACCAAAACATTTGACTATCGATAGTTTTTTCATTTGGTATTTTCAAATTAGAAATTGATTTTAATATTTCATTTGTTTATGAAATAACATAATTAAAATAATATAATTCATGATGTGAAACTATGTCATGTTTACAAAGAATATTGTTTAAAATCGTGCGTCGGGAAACAACTCGTGGCGGTTTTCAAAACAGTCGTCGAACGTTTCGGGATGGTTTTTTAGCTGTAGTTTTTTTATTTTTTAAATTATTTAAATTATTTAAATTATTTAAATTATTTATTTTATTTATTTTATTTCTTTTATTTATTTTATTTATTTTATTTCTTTTATTTATTTTATTTTTTTATTTCTTTTATTTCTTTTATTTCTTTTATGTCTTTTTTGTCTTTTATTTCTTTTATTTCTTTTATCTCTTTTATCTCTTTTATCTCTTTTATCTCTTTTATCTCTTTTATCTCTTTTATCTCTCTTATCTCTTTTATCTCTTTTATCTCTTTTATCTCTTTTATCTCTTTTATCTCTTTTATCTCTTTTATCTCTTTTATTTCTTTTATTTCTTTTATTTCTTTTATTTCTTTTATTTCTTTTATTTCTTTTATTTCTTTTATTTCTTTTATTTCTTTTATTTCGTTTATTTCTTTATTCGTATTTATTATATTTATTTCCAATTTTATTTATTTATTTCCTATTTTATTTATTTATTTCGTATTTTATTTATTTATTTTGTATTTTATTTATTTATTTCTATTTTATTTATTTATTTCTTATTTGTTTTATTTATTTCGTATTTATTTTATTTATTTCGTATTTATTTTATTTATTTCATTTAATTCACATTACTTTATTTAATTTATCCATGCATGCATGCTCATCCCCGTGCACATGCCCATGCACATGCTCATGCAAATGCCCATGCAGATTCCCATTCAATATAAATAAATACTGTGTTTGGTGAGATTTGAACCCCTAACCACTTGCATATTTTCCAAAGACTTTACCATTCCAGCAAACTCATCATGTGGTTAAAAAACGGAATTTAATATAATTATATATACTAATTGAAAAAAACAAATAATACATAACGAATAGATATAAACTCAATAATAATTAAACAATAATCAAAAATAAATAATTAATAACCAATAATTAATAATTAATAATTAATAATTTATTAGTTATTTAATGAGTTAATTATTATTATTTCCTATTTATTATAATAAATAACAAATAAATTATAATAATATTTACATAAATTATAAATAATAAATAATAAATAATAAATAATAATTACTAATTAACAAATAATAAATAACAAATAATAAATAATAATAAATAATAAATAATAGTAAACAAATAATAATTAATAATTAATAATTAATAATTAGTAAATAATAAGTAATAATTAATAATAAATAATAATAAATAATAATAATAAATAATAAATAATAATAAATAATAAATAACAAACTATAAATAATAATAAATAACAAATAATAAATAATAAAAAATAATAAAAAATAAATAATAACAAATAATAAATAATAAATAATAAATAATAATAAATAATAAATACTAAATACTAAATAAAAATTAACAAATAACAAATAATAAATATAAAATAACAAATAATAAATAATACTAAATCATAAATAATAATAAACAAATAATAAATAATAAATAATAAAAAATAAAAATAAATAAAAAATAACAAACAATAAATAATAATAAATACCAAATAATAAATAATAATAAATAATAAATAATAATAAATAATAAATAATAATAAATAATAAATAATAAACATCAATTAATAATAGATAATAATACATAAATAATAAATAATAAATAATAAATAATAAACAATAAATAATAAATAATAACTAATAATTAATTAATAAATAAATAATAATAATAATAATAATAATAAATAATAATAATAAATAATAATGATAATAAACACTAAATAATAAATAATAAATAATAACAATAATAAATAACACATAATTAATAATTATAATTAACTAAAGAATAAATAATAAATAATAAATAATAAACAACAATTAATAATAGATAATAATATATATAATAAATAATAAATAATAACTAATAAATAATAAATAATAAATAACAATAATAACTAATAATACTAAATAATAATAAATAATAATAATAATAAATAATAATAATAATAAACAATAAATAATAAATAATAAATAATAAAAAAATATATAATAATAAATATATAATAATATATAATATATAATATATAATAAAAAAATATTATTATTAATAAAAAATTAATAATAAATAATAAATAATAAATAACCAGTAAGAAAATATTATTAATAATAATAATAAATAATATATAATAAATTATAAATTATAAATTATAAATTATAAATTATAAATAATAAATAATGAATAATAAATAATAAATAATAAATAACCGGTTACAAATAATAGCTAAAAATAAATTAATGTATATTTTAAAAAATAAATAATAAATAATAAATGAAACACATGAAAAATTACGAAAAGGGGTGATAAGGGATGAAAATTTATGAAAACGCATGAAAAAAGATGGAGAAGCATGAAGAAGGAAGCATTTGAAAGCATGAGAATGCTTGAAAACTAATAAAAACTCTAGAAACCCCCTTAAAAAATCAACATAATCATCATAACAACCCACAAAAAACCATTGATAAAGATAACAAGTCATGGAAACCCAAATAAACAGTAATAAATGGAGCAACAATTAAAACCCTCAAAACGGTCATAAAGTGACAAAAACATTGGACTCACATTAATGGAGATAACTTATGATTCGAGAGTCTTTTCTAGATCTGCGGCCATTTAAATCGAAGATCCAGAAACGATCTTCGAGCCGTTAGGTGAAACAGACCGAATGGACCGGCGGATCGAAAGTTACGACCATTTAAAAAATCTGACGCGGAATGGGTGCTAGAAACGAGGCATCGAAAAACATAACAAACCAGTTACCCACTAAAAAGGCCATAACATATGATCCAAGAGTCCATGTGGGCACTGCAACCAGTCAAACTGAAGCTCATGGAACGAACTACGATCTGGCAGGTGGAGGAGTCCAAAGTCACACATGGATCGAACGTTAGGTCTGTTTGAAGACAAGTTCAACATGACAACATTGACCTAATTGGGGTTTCAGAGTCCTTCGGAGGGGTTTTGGGGTTTTAAAACATAATTTAAGCTTGTTGTTGTCGAACTACTGCATATCTCTCTTCGCTGGCATCAATTTGATATGTGGTGGAGCTCAAACGGACACCCGGAGTGAAAGTTATGGCCATTTGAAGTTGGAGAACTTTTTTTAACTTTCTTATAACTCGTATATCTTCTTCACATTAGAAATTCTCATGGTTTTGATTACTCATGCCTCTAGATATCTTTATGAGCTTTGATTTTACTGGGCGTGGCACTCCATCGGATTCCCGGAACAAAAGTTATGGTTGTTTTAGTGATTTTGGGGTTTCTCGTGTTTTTTTATTTTTTTCTTTTCATTTCGCGGTGGTTTTTTAAAAACCGCCGCTAATCCTCGAAAAAAATAATAATAATAAATTTCACACATTTCACAACGGTTTTGAAAACCGCCGCGAAATACTGGCCCGAAAGCTATTTCACGGAGGTTTTGAAAACCACCGCGAAACGCCTATTTTCCTGTAGTGAAGGTTCTTCATAGGTTTGTAAAATTAATTATATCAATTTAAGTAAAATTTAATTAATGATAAAATTAATTATTGGTCCATGAATTCCTTAACATATGTATTAAATAAATTTTACATCATTTTTATTTCATAATAACTATAGTATATTTATACAATATTTTAATTTATACACAAAAATATTATTGTCTTAGAAAATAATGAAAAATTCATTATTGGATCATATAAAACTTTTAATTTGAAAATTGAAATCAATGTAAACCATAAAATTTCTTATCTATGTGAAAATTAATTTTTTAAATAAGATACTTATTTATTGAAAACTAATAGTTATTGTGACATAATTTACATTTTTACCCTTACAACAAAATATCAAGGACATTATATAATTATATTAGCATTGATATTTAAGTAAAAGTGGTTTCTAAGACCATTTCATGAAAATAATTTTTAATTGAAATATATTATCTAATCAAGAAATTTTATTTTAATTGAAATTATATTTATTTTTAAAATAAAATTATGATTTATTTATATCCAAAAATATATTTATCACATGTAATTTATATTCATGTGTATTTAATTAAATAATATAACAGAAAAATTGGAATTAAGAAACCATTGTTTCATTTATAAAAAAATTACACCTAATAATTCTAAATTCTAGATATATATCCACTTATTACACCGGCATACACCATAAGGGTAAGGTGTGAAATGGTGGAACTATCGGGGGTGGATCATATATCATTGATCTAGTGATAATCTCTATTAACATGAAATTCACCAATAATAGATTGTACACCAACCTTTCTGGTTGAAGCTCTTCTTAGGCTTGGTCAAGGGCTTGGAATGGAACTTCCCTCCCATGTTCTCCAATATAGATTCACAATTCATGGTCATAATGGGTGAGACCATCATGTATCCCTTCTATATCATTGATATCTACCCATTTCCCATTATATAAAATAATTACAATGGTCATAATGACCAACATTCATAATATAAATGGTCACAATTACCAACAATCATATTAATCAATGGTCAAATCCTAAAATATGTGTTTCCCACTATACACTATATATATACTCCACTATTATCATACTTTATAATTCTCTGACTCATTTATAAATGTTCTAAAATTCCAATCATATTTTCTATCATATTTAAAACAGATTTTTTTCTTTTACTATTTTTATAGCAGGAGTGATCTTGAAGGGAGAATTCAAGCCTATATAGTTAGCATCGGTGTGTGTATTATTATTTTTATATCCATGTATTATTTCAATTTATTATATTCAATATCAATTAATGATATGTAAGAAATATATTTTCTTCAATTGATAAATAAAATAAAATTGTCATTTTGGAAGATGACGTCTTTTATTAAGGTATTTTTTGGAATTTTATATTCTCCCCCCTTAGGAAATTTCACCCATGAAATTATTTCCACCGTAAAAATGGGGGTTTTACTTCCATCACTTCTTTAGGCTCCTAGGAAACTGTTTAAAAAATTTATTTATCCAAAATACTTTCATGAGATAGGTTTTTTATTTCTCAACACTAGTTCCCTTTTATCAAGAATCAAGATTTATCCTTCTTCCTATGGTTTTTAATGTTATAATTCCACATAATTGGTGTCAATTATATGTTTTTGGTATCATTGGATAACTCAAGAGGGGGTTAATTTAGTTCCCAATAAAAATTTACAATAAAACCAGTTTAAATAAAATACAATGATTAAAATTAAATCATCCTATTAATAAAAATAGATGTTTAATATAATTTTTACCTTTTAAAATATTCCACAATGCTTGATTATTTCTCAGTTAATAAATTGTAGAAATTACATTAACTTTTTAATTTGATTTACTCAATAAAATTATTATATAAACACTAGTTTAGATTAACTATAAAAGTACTAGTTTTGATTAGAATTTAAAAGAAGTACAGTATTTAAAGATCTTAATTAATGAAGCAAAACAAAGTAACACAATGGAATAAATACAAGAAGTTTGGTATCAAGATAATAACTAATCCCATCTACATGGAAATCACATGATTCCATAAAGATAATATAAATATAATCTAATCCACAATCAGGATATGGTATATAGAAAATGGCTAACAAACTATCGAGGACACACATGGAACTTTTCCACAAAAACCATGTGAAGAAAATATATTTGGTCACATAAGGACCTATTCTACAAAAATATGTATAAGAAGATAAAAATAGATTTTATATAATATACAATAGACTCATGTTATAGAAGAGGATTTAGTGTGTGATAGTAAACATGATAAAAAACACACTACTCATATAATAAAATCAGCAAATATAAAAATAAAGAAACAGGGTTTTGAAAAGATGATGCATCTTGGTCTGATGTGATCTAGAAGCTTGAGTCTCCTTAGAAGTATCATAGAGTTAATATCAATCTATTTATTTGTAAATACAGTAAAACAGAGCATCAAAAAACTCTCTTTTCTCTGACTGTCGGAAAGAATGCACCATATAAGCTCTCGTGAAATGATCCTCCAAGTATTCTGTGGGTTTTCCACTTGATCGTATATTTTCTCTTAGAAATACATCCCTTTCATAGCAGGGAATTATTTTTAATATATATTCATCCATTGAAGAGTGTTTTTTTATATAAAAACATCTCAATCTTTTAATTACTCATACTCATCTCTGACCCCGTCATTAATGTATCCATGGAATATTTAAAGAATAATAATTAAATAATCCTTTGCATTAACTTCAATAAAATAATCATTTAGAGAATTTATTTCAAATACATAAAAAAAGAGACAATGGAACATTCTTATGATCTCTTATATCTAGAGATGAATTGTCCCGATGGTGGTCTCGGTAGGAAATAGTTTATATGTCGGTAGGTTATGCTCTGTGGTGACTCATCTAAGTGGTGACTCTTCTCAGTGGTCTCTCATCTCTGTAATTAATCATATCAGATGTCAATCATCTCATCAATGGCTTATCTGATAGTAGGTCATCTACAATGGTTTCTCATATTTAGTGGTGACTCCTCTGATAGTAGGTAAAGTCTGGTAGTAAATCATTTCTTTTGTTATGTAAATTCTAATGATGAATCAACTCACGAAGTGAGTCATCTTTGGATTTTATTCATCTCTAGAGGTGAATTATTGATGGAGGTGATTCATATTCCATGGTGATTCATTCCTCACTATGACTCACCTCCAATAATAGCTATTTTCAACACGTAGTCAAAAATTCATCTATATAGCTTATATTATAAAATGTATCATTTTAACATCCTATTTAAATAAATAATAATACATTTCCATTACTATTAATATTTTTGAGTTAAATATTAATTTTACATTAATAGGGTTGCTATGTTTGATGGCATACCTGATACGCAACATTGGGTTTCTTTAAAATCTTACATTGCGCACTAATAATATAACCATATTATTTTAAATTATAGTTAAAGAATAGAAATTTTATTAGAGAGAATGAATAAAACTAACAACAATATGATTCTCCATTTTTGTTAAATGTTTATACATTTATCCAAAAAGAATTAGATGCTTAAAATGTGAATGAATATAATTTTAAGCATAATTTACTTTAAAAGGTTGATTTACCACCTTTTAATGAAGAACCCTCTTTGAATCATGTGTTGGTCACTTTTATATGTTATTTTTGACAAAAAAAATTCTACTTTATAATCGGGACATCAAAATTCAATTTGGGTCAAATTTGTGTATTTTTCTGATAAAATTCAATTTTTGATGAATAATAGAAAATACTATATTTTAATTCAAAACTATCTTTTAATCTATTTAATTTATAATGATAAATTATCTTTTTAAATTGTTTTAAAGTGTAATTAGATTACATTTTTACTGTTTAATCCAATTTTGGTCATTGGATGTAATTTCACTTTGAAATCAGACAATAACAAGTTTCGATCTTTTGATAGTTATTATTCCTTAAAAAACACTCTTTTTGTTTTGAAAGTGGGAATTAATTTTAAATTAATTTCTATAGATTTTTTGTTTTGAATTTATAAAAAGGGATTGTATATTTGGAATCTCTAGGTTCAAATTTTTTAAATATAAATCTTTTATATTTAGACATTTTCAATATTTACTACAGTAAAAATTTCATTTACCATGGTTAAAGGGA
Organism: Viscum album; assembly: GCA_963277665.1. Taxonomy (NCBI): domain Eukaryota; kingdom Viridiplantae; phylum Streptophyta; class Magnoliopsida; order Santalales; family Viscaceae; genus Viscum; species Viscum album. The sequence goes on along the minus strand of OY728143.1, from coordinate 858,721,933 downwards.
ATATCTAGTAAATAAGGGTAAACAAAATATTATTATAATAATATAAAATTACCCTAAAATGTGTCCTAATCCCATTGGTTGACACATTGCCGACTATGGGAATCCTTGGGACAATTTTGGGACCACATGGAGCCACCTAAGAGTGATAATATCACTTTATTTTAATTAAATTAAATTAAAGACCAAAATGACATAAACAAATATCTTTTAGTAAATAAATTCTTACAAGGGGTTATATAGGTTATCTTATGACTATGAATATTTATTGGAAAAATAAAATGATTTCCTACATGATGGTATTTTTTTATAATTTTTAGACATCAAATAAATAAAATTATTTATGGTAAAATAATGATGGAGGGTTTACCGCATTAATAAATTAATTTAAATAAATAATATTTTAAATATTAAAATAATATCTAAAACCTTTCCAATATTTATTTGATGATTTTATTACGACTATGAGTCATATTATCAACTAAAATAATATTTTCACACATTCCTAAAGAGACCCTCCTCCCATTTATAATAATCCCTCGCCTCTAACCCATTCCTCACACCTATAAATCCTCTTGGATCATCCAAACCCAACCCAAGTAATATCTCAAGATCCCTATCTTCCACTTATTATCCTTAACATAGGTATAAGGCACTTCAAGAAGATCTTTTGGTTCAAACCATAGTGAGTTACCAGAATTAAAGGTAACTGTTTCTCTTAATTATTTACTTTTGTTTTACTTCTTCAACCCCTAAACTCTTTTTATTATTTTCCTTATTACAAAACCAGTATCCTAAATATTCTAGGATGTTGTTATGAGAAGTATTTTAACTAAACTTTCACACACCACCCTCTAATGGATAAAGAATAGACTATTTCGGTGAATGGAAAACTAACGCCTCACGAAACGATGACTGTTCAATTATATCCTACCACCTCTCATGGTGGCCATTAAGATGGCACTATATTTATATATGATATATAATATGTTTATTTTTCTATATTCTTCTGTATTTTTAATGCATATAATACCTTTATGGATTCCATTATGGGTATACATGATAATTTCATTTGAGGAAGTGTGGACTACATCCCCCTAATGTGATATGACTCATTAATGCCATATGTGGAAGTATAAAGTTTGGATTTAATGATATTATGTATGATATTATACTGGAATTACAATATAACTATGTATCATTATGTTTTAATTCCATTAAAATAATAAATATAAATGAAAGTAGCATTCATGTGTACGTACGGCTTACCGTCTCCATGAATGGTGCATGTCATTTCTTAACTCCAAATGTTATGTACTATTATAAATTTATATATATACTAGATATATAATATATATATATATATGATACCTAAATCATGAATAACATTATGGATATAATGAACTTTTGACCATGTGAAAAACTTGTAATTATATGAAGTCCATTTTTGACTCAAGTACCCAATACCGACAAAATGACTGTTATTAACTTAAATGATTAAATAATATTTATAACATGGTAATAAGTGATATAAATGGAAGAATAAACTTGAAAAAGAAGATTTAGAAATTACAAATTAACTTTAGTTTATTATTCAGAAAATTAAAGAAAGAATGGGTCAAGTTGTCCATGAGGTAAGGGACTTAGTCTCAATCTCCTTTCATTGAGGAATTTTTTTATAAACAACTTTATTTTATATAGTGTATAAACCCCTTTCAATATTCATTTTATTCAAAGGGAATATTTTTAAATGAAGCATTTTTCTAAATGAAAAAAAAAGTTTCTTTTTAACGTAAGCAGAGACAACGGCCATTCTAAATCCACGAGTATTATTTGATTGATGGCTTCTATAACAAGCCATAATTCTTTTAAAATGAAAGAAAATACTTTTTACTCATTTTTACATATATTAGTATTGAAAATGGTTTGGATAATGTATTTAAAATTTCAATATATTTATATAATATATTGTTATTGAAATGTGGAAATTTTTTCTTTCCATTATGTTTTTCTAAGTGTTATGAATATGTTATGGTTCTGGGGAATCGTTACGTATACGGGTGGTTCCATGATAAACCTAGGGTGGGTGAGCCTGAGACAGCTCTCCAATGCATTAGGTAACATGACAGAGGTAATTTTTAATGTTTCTCTTAATAGATTTAGGGAATATACTGTGATTAGTATTCCTAATGTAACTCCCTACATAGCGGTGAAAGCTACAATGTAATTATGTTATTGATGCCAAAATTTACCTCTATGATTTATGTTTTCTGTGTGTTATTCATAAATTTTATGATTTCATTAGGTGTGTTAAAGAGCTTATGTAATGTATGAAATGATGAACGAATTTTTCCTTTATTTGTTTAATACCATTAACGATCTTTTTATACTCATACAATGTTTGGAGATGTTTTTCACAAGATCTAAAGATGAATAGGGTCAAGGATGGAATCAAGAAAAATTCATGCTATCTAAAACATGGGAGTAGACATGAATATTTTTTTTCAAGAGTTGTTATTTTATGAAAAAAATGGAAAATGTGTAAGTGTCTACCTTGTAATTCATGAGATGTACTGTAATAGTTATTGCCAAATTCTCTAAAACTCTAAACCTGAAAAGATCATCAATTTAAATTATTCATTTAATTCAAGATTATGTAATTCTTACGGTCGGGTCTCTAAAGTTGTTATCAGAGGTCAGTTTAAATTATATTTGGATTTAGGTTATTGTTAAATTAATATCCATAAATTATGTTATGTTATTATTGAAATGATATATAATTTATAGATTACCAGGTTTCTTCGCCTAAGAAATTTTTGTCTTCAGAATGGTTTTCCATAGAAGAAATAGGGCAGAAATGTTGGGACGACATCAAGAGGAAGACAACCTTCAAAATCAGCAACCAAAGATGGTCGTAATTGGAACTGAATAGTTATTTGCAGTGATGGCACAATTGACATAGGGTATAAATAGTGGTGGTATCCATGCATGAGATCAGCTAGATCAACCACAGAGAAAGATGTCAGTAGTAGAGAATTTCATGAGGAAAACTTACCCCATCATTTAAGGGATCGTCTGACATTATGTTATATTAAGGGTGGATTAAAAAACTAGATATTTTTTTTGATGTCATGGGGTGTTCATAACATCAAAAGGGTAGTCTCACTATTTACCGTTTTGAAGGTGAAGCTGATTAGTTGTGGTCGATGGTGAAAAATATCAAGGATAGTGAGGAGATTGATGCTATTTTTTGGGATTAATTAAATGTTATGTTTCTTGAGAAATATTTTTGTTATGTGGTTCATCTTAGGATGGAAAAGAAATTCCAGGAATTGAGGCAGGAGGATGACTCGGTGGCTGCTTATGAAGAAAAGTTCACTCGACTGGCAAGTTAGGTTCTAAATTTCATTTGAGATCTTGATAGTAAAATCAATTGTTTTACTCAAGAATTAATCCAAAGTATCTATGGTTTTTAGATTCTAGTGAGTTCAAAAGTTATAAAAATATTTTTTGATATGCGAAGAAGGTGTAAATGGAGTTTGTCGATGCTCAAGTGTTTATTGAAAAACAACAAAATAAGAGGTCAAGGTGGCAGGCGAAAGGGAAGAACTCTTCAAAAAATTCCGGAGGTATGAAACATAAGTTTAAAATTTGAAATAATTGTGGTAAAAAGAATGATGGGGAATATCTTTTGAATTCTGGTAAGTGATACTGATGTGGTAAAATGGGATATAAGACTCGTAAATGCACTGAAAAAGAGAAGGGTAATGGTCAGATAAAATCTTATTTAAAATAAGTAAGATGTTTTAAGTGAAATGAAATGGGTCATTATGCAAATGGGTGTCCAATGAAGAAGTCAACAGAGGGAAAGTAACCATACTTCAAGTAGAAAGGGGTGGTGAAGTCATTTTCATCTACTTTTGTAGATGTTGGGCCATCAAATGAAGTAGTATTAGGTACACCGTTTGTTTGTTCAGATTATACCAATGTGTTGTTTTATTTGAGGTCTACACATTCGTTAATTTCTGACAAGTTTTATATTGAATTAGGAATTCCATATCAAGATATGAATTCTAAAGTTATTTTAAAAACACCTAGAAGAAATCTTGAAACAAACATTAATTATAAGAACATTTATGTCCTTGTGTGTGGAAAGACTCTACCTGAAAACCTAATTGTTTGGCCTCTAGTAGATTTTGATGTTATTTTAGGTATGGATTGTCATTATATTTATAATGCTAAGATTGACTGCAGAGATAAAGAGGTTTCTTTTCAAAATTATTTTTAGTTGGTGTACAGGAATTAACCCTTACTTTTGGAAACATATGAGGAAGCTGAGAAACTAGTAAAAGATGGAAATGGATGTTACCTTGCAAATATTGGTAAAAATAAAGGAATTATTCAGATTAATGATCTGCTAGTGGTAATTGGGTATCTTGATGTTTTTACTGGTGAGTTTCCTGGTATAATACCTGATTGGAAAAGTGAATTTACTGCTGACTTAGTTCCTGATGTTAAACCAATTTCAAAACCCCTTTATTGAATGGATCAAATTGAACTTTTAGAGTTAAAGAAGCAATTGCAGGAGATATTAGGTAAAAGTTTCATTCTACCTAGATCATCACCATGGGGAGCTCCTATCTTGTTTGTAAAAAAGAAATATGGTTCAATGCAACATTGAATTTATTATAGAGCATTGAATAACATCACTATTAAGAACAAGTATCCTTTTCCTCATATCTATGATTTGTTTGGTCAGCTCCAGGGAGCTCATTATTTTTCAAAGATTGAATTCATGCCGGGGTACCATCAGTAGAAAGTAATGGAAGAAAACATTCCAAAGACTGTGATTTATACTAGATATGTCAATTTTGAATTTTTAATAATGCCTTTTGGTTTAACCAATGCACATTTTGTTTTCATAGATCTTATGAGTATAATTTTCCATGAGTTCTCGATTTTGTTTGGGGTTGTGTTCATTGATGATATTTTGGTTTATTCAAAAAGTACAGGAGAGCATGAAAGTAATTTAAGGTATGTTTTGTGAACCTTAAAATAAAAGAAACTATTTGTGAAATTCATCATGTGTGAGTTTGGGTTACATGAAATTTCATTCTGTGGTCACATTGTTTCAAAAAAATAGAACAACTGTTAATCCTGCTAAAACCAAAGCTATTGAATAATTTCCACGACCCACAAATATAACCAAGATTCGTATTTTTCATGGTTTGGCAGGTTATTACCAGAGGTTTGTTGAGAATTTTTCATAGTTATCTTGTCCAATGACTAAGTTATCTCAAAAATGTGTTAAGTTCATTTGGACAAAAGAATGTTTTGATTGTTTTTAGGAATTGAAAAGAAGATTGCTGAACGCTCTAGTTTTTCCACTACCTTCTAAAAATAGTTAGTTTGTTATTTATAGTGATGCTTCGTTGAAAAGACTTGGTTGTGTCCTTTTGAATATTGATCTGGTAATTTCTTCTGCTTCATGACATTTAAAACCTCATGAGTTAAATTACCCTACACAAGATTTGGAATTAGCTACTATTGTTTTTCCTTTAAACATTTACATCCATCATTTGTATGGACTAAAATGTGAAATATATATTGACCACAAAAGTTTTAAGTATATATTCACTCAGAAATAATTTATCATAATATAGAGTAGGTGGTTGGAATTAAAGAAGGATTATGATTACACGGTCCTTTACCATCTTGGAAAATAAAATAATGTGGATGATTCTTTGAGTCGAAAAAGTAATGCTTTGTTAACTATGCTACATTTGGAACAAGATACTTTGGTTTCTATTTGATGAAATTTTGCATATAAGTTGTTTTTGTAGAAAATTATTCTTCTTTGTTTCAGGTGTCAGTGAAATCATCTCTATCAGAGAGAATAAAGAAAGCGTAGAAGAAAGACAGTGAGTTGCATAAAAATGAAGAGTTGGTTCATAAGGGTAAGTTTCCTGAATTTAACGTTGATAATGATTGAATTTTGATATTTGGAAAGAGATTATGTGTTCCTTGTGATTCACATTTGAAAAAATAGTTATTATTTGAAGCTTGTAGTTCTCCGTTTTTTGATCATCCTAGTAGAAATAAGATATACAGATAACATTGGGAGTATTACTGGTGGGATGGAATGAAAAGAGATATTTTTGACTTTTCTGTGAAGTGTTTGACTTGTTAGTAGGTTAAATCAGAGCATGAAGTTAAAAAAAGGGATGATTCTGTCTTTATAGGTGCCAAATTTGAAATAGGAAAATATATCCATGGACTTCATTGTAGAGTTAATAAAGATATATCAATGTAGAAATGAAATCTGAGTTATTGTTCATCGGTTGACTAATTCTTATCATTTCATTCCTATTTTATATTTTTTTTCTCTCGATCAACTTTCTCATTTTTATGTTAAAGAGATACTCAAGTTTCATGGTTCTCCCATCTCCATTGTATCTGAATGTGACCCCAGTTTTACTTCTATCTTTTGGAAAGGCTTTCAGAAGTCATTGGGTAATGAATTAATTTTTAGTACAACTTTTCATCCGCAATCAGATGGGCAGTCAGAACGAACAATTCAGACCTTGGAGGATATGATATGTTCTTGTTCACTGGATTATCACGGATGTTTGGACCAACATATTTCTTTGGATGAATTTTCATTTAATAAAAATTTTCATTATAGTCTACAGATGGCTCCATTTGAGGAATTATATGGGATGCAGGGTCAAAATACATCTTTTGGGATGAAGTAGGCGAAAGGAAGTTGATGAAACCATAATTAGTAGAATAGAGGGTAGAAAAGGATCAGTTGATTCAGAAGCACATGAGAGCAGCTCAGAGTAGACAGAAAAGTTATTCGGATAATAGGTGGAAGGGTCTTTCTTTTAGGTATGTGATCATGTCATTCTAAAAGTTTCTCTATGGAAGAGTGTGATGCGTTTTGGTATGAAAAGAAAGTTCAGTCTGAGGTTCATTGGACCTTTTGAAATTCTAGAGAAAGTTGGATCATTAGCGTACAGAGTGGATTTACCACCAATTTTATCCCAAGTACAAAATTTTTTTCATGTTTCAATGTTGAGAATTTATATGCAAGATCCATCTCATGTTTTAAGTCCAGATGTAGTTCAGTTGGAAGAGAATAAATCTTATGAGAAACAGTCAGTCCATAATATTTTTAGTAGAGAGAAATTTTTGGGAAATAAGGTGATTCACCAGGTAAAGTTTTTGTGGAAAACCCATATGTTTGAAATGCAATGTGGGAATCTGAAAATGCTCTAAGGGATAAATACCCTCAATTATTTGATAAGTGAATAAAAATTGTGAGGACGCAATTTCCAAAATGGGGGAAGGATGTAACATCCCATGTAAAAAAAGAATGATAAATTTTCATTATAATTAATATTTTCTAATTGAATATTAATTTTAATTTAAAGGAGTTTCTATGTTCGATTGCTAACCCGAAACGCAACAACGGGTTTCATTGAAATCTGACATTGCGCACTAACAATATAACAATATTATTTCAAATTGTTGTTAACACCTAGTTTTTTTGTTAGTGGGAATGAATAGAACTAACTAAAATATGATTATACATGTTTGTTAAATTTTTTTACATTTATCCAACAAAAGTGATAGACTTAAAATGAGAATGAATCTAATTTTAAGCATAATTTACTTTAAAAGGTTGATTTACCTCCTTTTGATGGAGAACAGTCAATAAATCTAGTTTTGGCCACTTTTATATTTTATTTTTGAATAAAAAATTATTATTCCGAATCAGGACATCAAATTCACTTTGGGTAAAATTATGGTATTTTTCTAATAAAATTCAATTTTTTATTAATAGTAGATAATACTTTATTTTAATTCAAAACTGCCTTTTAATATAATTTATTTATATGTCAAGATTATATTTTTTTAATGGTATTAATGTGTTATTATATTATATTTTTACCATTTAATCTAATGTCGGTCATTGGATGTAATTTCACATTGAAATTGGACACTACCAAGTGTCGATCTTTTGATAGTTATTATTTCTTAAAAAACATGATTTCTGTTTGGATAGAGGGAATTAATTTTAAATTAATTTCGGCCACTTATGTGTTTTAAATTTAGAAAAATGGATTCCATATTTGGAATTCATAGATCCAAATTGTGTAAATATGAAACTTTTATTTTTATTCATTTTAAATATTTACTACAATAAAAAATTAATTTACCATGGTTAAAAGTTAAATCCGGTAAATAAGGGTAAAAATATTATTGTAATAAAAAAATTTACCCTAAAATGTGTCCTAATCCTATTGGTTGATACATTTATGACCAAGGGAATCCTTAGGTAGATTTTGGAACACTATTGAGCCATTTTAGAGTGATAATGGCTCCTTATTTTAATTAACTTAAAAGACAAAAATGACATAAACAAATATATTTTTGTTAATTAATTCTTACCTGAAATAAAGGTAACGATTTTTCTTAATTCTTTTATTTTATTTTACTTCTCCAAACCCTAAAATCTTTTTATTATTTTCTTTGATAACAACACTAGTATCCTAAATAGACTAGTATGTTGTTATGATAAGGATTCGAACTAAACTTTCACATACCACCATCTAATGCGTAAAGAACAAACTATTTATGTGGATGGAAAACTAACGCCTCACAAAATGATGATTGTTCAGTTATCTACTGTCACCACTCATGGTGGCCATTAATATGGAACTATATTTATATATGATATATATTATGTTTATGTTTTCTTTAGGCTTCTATATTATTCATTTATAGCATACCTTTATGGTTTCCATTATGGGTAAACACAATAATATCATTAGAGTAAGTGCGGACTACCACCCCCTCAAAGTAATATGAATCGTTAATTCCATATGTGGAATGTATAAAGTATAGAGTTATGATATTATATATGATATTATACTATAATTAAAATAAATTTATGTATCATTGTGTTTTAATTCCATAAAAATAAAAAATAGAAATGAAAGTAGCGTTCATGCGTATGTACGGCTTACCATCTCCATGAATGGTGCATTTCATTTCATACCTTCAAATGTTATGTACTATTATAAATACATATATATACTGGATATATAATATATATATGATATCTAAATCATGAGTATCATTCTGGAGAAAATTAACTTTTGACCATGTGAAAAAAATGTAATTATAAGAAGTCCATTTTTGACTCAAGTACCAAATACATACAAAATGACCATTATTAACATAAATTGTTACATAATTTTTATAACATGGTAATAACTGATATAAAAGGAATAATAAACTTGAAAAATGACCTTAAGAAATTATAAATTTACTTTAGTTTATTATTCAGGAGATTAAAGAACGAACATGTCAAGTCAGACACAAGATAAAGGACTTCATCCCAATCTCCTTTCATTGAGGAATCTTTTGTTTTATACACGACATTCATTTATACTGTGTATAAAACCCTTTGAATTTTCATTTCATTCAATGTGAATTTTTTTCTATGAAGCATTGTACTAAACGACAAAAAATAATGTTTCTTTTTTACGTAAGCAGTGACAAAGACCATTCTGCCACTGTATGTATTATTTGATCTTTGGCTTCATTAACAAGCCAAAATGTTTCTAAAAGGAAAGTGAATACCATTTACTCTTTTTTAGGTATATTAGTATTGAAAATTATTTTGATAATGGATTGATTATTTCAATATATTTAAATGATATATTGTGATTGAAATGAGGAAATGATATCTTTCCTTTATTTGGTTTTATGTGTTATGAATATGTAATAGTTCTTGGGAATTGTTACATATACCGGTTGTTCCATGATAATCCTAGGGCTATTGATCCAAAGATATCTATCCAATGCAATGGGTAACGTGACATAGGTAAACATGAATGTATAACCTCATAGATTTAGTGAATATAAAGTGATGGGTATTCCAAATGTAACTCCCTTCGTAGGTGTGAAAGTTACAACGTAAGTATGTTGTGGATGCCAAAATTTACCTCTATGATTTGTGTTATCTATGTGTTATTCATAAATCTTATGATTTTATGAGGTATGTTAAGGAGATTATGTTATGTATGAAATGATGAATTAATGTTTTCATTCTTTTTTTATACCCGTACTGAGCTTTTATGATCACCCCATGTTTTGAAATGTTTTTCACAGGATCTAAAGATGAATAGGGTCAAGTATGGGATCAAGGAAAATTAATGTTGTCAAAAACATGGGACTACAGCTGACTCTTTTTTTCAAGAGTTTTTATTTTATGAAAAAAAATGGAAACTTAGTAGAAGTTCCTACATTGTCAATTTTTAGATGTAATATAGTAGTTAGGGCATAATTCTATAAAACTATAAACTGGAAAAGATCCTCAATGTGAATTATTCAGTTAATGAAAGATTAGGTAATGCTTATGGTCGGGTATTTATAATCATAGAATAGTAAATCCATTATTAACATAATAAAAATAAATTTTGATCATTAAAACAAGTAGGTTCGAACGATCTCTCCCTTCTTCATCATCACAAATCATGTAATTTTAATAACAATATAGAAAATTAATTTTGGAATAAAATATATATTTTTTGAAAAATTAGTCATGTCTTCTTAACACTTTGAAAAAATAATCTGACAGGTTTAAGATTAAGGTTAAAAAAAGAAAAATAAATAATGTATAAAATTGATGGTATGGGATAATAAATATGGTATCAGGGGTGTGGTACCAAAGGTTAATATTCACAAACTTGGGTATATAAAGAAAATGGTTTAGAAGATATCATAAATGCAATAATTATTCTCCCCCTTATGAGATTATAAAAAAGTGAAGATAATAAATAGAAAATTCAAAGAATTTAAATATTAATAAAAATAGAATTTATATTAATTTAAAAAATTATGGAATTATATCTATAATATAACATAATCTACAAATAATTCTCCACCAAAAACAAAATTCTAATATCAACTCCTCTTAGCCTTGGTACTAGGAACTACAAGTGATTTTCCCTTATTAGAGAAAGGGTTAACAGAGGTGGAGAATGAGGTAACGGTGGTAGTTTCTATAGGGATATAAGTAAAAGGTGGAAGTTCCATTAAAATATTTGGAATAAGATGTTGTACTACATTCATTGGAGAAAAACTGAGAGGTAGAAACTGAGTAGGAAGACAAGCATTTGAATTCTGGAAAATAGAAGATCTAAAAAAGATAGGTTTGGTTTTTGGAGTTGATAGATGAGAAGTTATTGGAATGGAATCATTAGCTATAAGCATCATATCATAAAAATGAATTAAAGGATTCATCACAATGATTATGTTCAGGATGATGATAACCCTGTGCTCCATGGAACTAAATAAGTACTCCTTTTCCACTATAAACATTTTAAGCATAGAGTTCATCTCCCACAAATGATCGAAATGTTCCTTAAAATCATTCTTAACATTTTGAAACTATTAGTTATTAGGTATAATACTAAAGTGTGAGTTAAATCCATGATCAGTATAGATCCTGGAAAGGATATTCTTAACATCCTTAGTAATTTTTTCCCAATCATTTATTAAACCATTCAAACCTTCCCTTAACGTTTTATAAACATGATCACTATTTTATTTAATTTTCCTCCAATCCTCTTCATACATAGTAGGTACATTTTCTAAAAATATTTGAATCTCCTCTTTGAAAAAATATATAATAAAAAATATATCAACAGAATATGTGGAAGGTGGATCACTGGAATTAGATGTTTTTGAGGATATAGTCTCTAACCTCTTTAGAAAAGTAGACAAACTCTCAACAAAATAGGTCTTCATCTCCTCCATCATAGTCCTCAAGGAATCCAACTCCTTGCCTAACTACATGTTTTATATCACAAGCTCCTCAATATAATGAATCATTTTTTGACTAAATGTTGAATATCAGTAGAATAAAAAGATATTTATAACTACTCTCACTAAGCTAGATGACTAGAGTTTCTTGATTCCTCTGAACCCTATCAAAATCATAAAGTATTATTTCTCAGAAATACTCTAGACAATCTCTGGATACGACATAAATAGGCATAAAATGACCATTATCAAGAAGGGGAGTAAAAACTCTCTCCACAATAGCCTCTACTGGCTCAGTTCTTACAAGAATATCATGCGAAGATATCTGAAGCTCTTTCGTATCATATATTTTTTCAACTGTTGATCCCTTAGGATATGTACCATCTCAAAATTGTATAGTAGGACCACCATAATTTGGTGCATTTATCTTATCATTATATTCATAATACTCTTAACCAAGTCTCACATACAATAAGAATATTTCACATTCATCAAAGGATGTGACATCCAACCTGGAAGAAGAAAAAACTAAATGCTCTGTAGGTTCTCCATATAGAGGCCAACTAAATAACTAAAAAAATAAGATTTTTATCCAAGTCAGCATATTCCTTCATCCCATATTTTTCAAAATCACCCTCATCAACATCTCAAACAAATTTTTGTCTCTCCTCAGACCTTGGAGAAACAAACAAATCTGTAGAAGAAACAAGTGTCTGAGTCATTTTGAGATCATCTAGACCACCATGATCAGACGCATAATCATCATCCCCATCATCATTGTCAACTCTATCACTTCCATCATCTCCTAAATTTTCATCATCCCTATTATATTAATCACCAATACATTCACTATTTCATTTTCCATTTTAATTATCTTTTTCACTTCAATTTAAATCTTCATCACCTCCATTATTCAAAAAATATATAACTTCTTGAGAATATTTTGAAGAGGAACTATTAAAAGGTTCTTCTTCTAAAACATAATTTGCAGCATCTTCATCATATTTTCACTCAAAATATTCTCTATAATATTACAATATCTTGGAAGAATGGCTCGACTGAAAGTGACATATGTTATAATATGTATGTTTGGATCACATAACTCTTCAACCAGGAACTCTTAATTACCACCAATTGTAGTACCCTCCTCTTCCTTCAGCTCTTCATCTGAGAATTCTACCAATTCATCTTTCTGAAATCAAGGATTTATATATTTCATAGGTATGGAAGGGTGATCAATTTGATTAAAATCCACATATATCTTATCATAATCATTAACCTGTTTTCTTATCAAGGGGTTTCAGTTTATCTTTATTCTTTTACCAATAACCTTGGTCAAGAAAAAAAACCTCCAAACCTAACTTTAGATACTTATACTCATATACCAATCCTTTAGCCTCAATCATTGCCAAAATAATATATCGATATATTGGATAATTTTACATGGAATATTTATTTTATATCTCCATCATATTCAGCATGAAATAACTATACAAATACATTTTTCCTCCTCTTTTAATAGTGTAATGATTATATACATATTTATTTTTCATCATGTTGAAGTCTTATTTTCTGGGGAACAATATGTGATGTATAAAATTAAAAAGAAATCAACAGTCACCGTTTAATGTGGTTGCAGCTGGTCTCATGAATTTTCAATCTCATTTGAACTCTTCTAAGAAATTATCATACACAAAAAAGAATAAATTTTGCTTCAAATCGATACTTGAAATTTTTTTGGAAACTCTTTTATGAGGTACATTAATTTAATGATCCCACTATTTCAAAAAGAACACTTCCTCCTATCAATCTATCATGCTTCAAATTTGGTCTCTATTTTTTCTAAAATTGAACTTGATATACTAGTAAAACTAGTGATATAACCTAGGATAAAAGGACATATAATTATTCAAGACAAAAGTCTATCAATCCCTGTTCCAAGATCGCCTTCAACACAAATGATATTATTGAAAAAACTACTCAACATTCAGTTCTATCTCTAGTACCACCATATGATTTATGAATTTAGGGTTTCACATATTGACTAATAGTCTATTCAATTATGATCTAGATATCATTAAAGGTCGTGACTACATGGTATTTGACTCAGTATCTCTCTTCACTCTAACCATTTCAGATGAAGTGGAAGGTTCATGTTATTTCGATATAAGTCTAATGGTCGGGATTCAAAGGTCAGTAGAAATCTCAAAAGACAAGAGGCATGATGGAGATATAATGTAGAAATTATACTATGACCAAATTTATATCATTTAGGGATTTTAAAATAATATATATAAATAATAATATTTAAAATTAGAAGGAAAAAAAATTAAACCTGAAATAAAATATAATTTTCAAGGAAAACAATATTAAAATGGTGGATCATTTCCTATAGTGGGTTGACCAATGGTTGGATAACCAATAGCTGGTAATTTCAAATGGTGGGTAATTCACAATAGTGGGTAATTTACATCATTGGAATCCTAAAATTTTATTTTAACCAAGTTGTATCCTTTAAAATTCATGTTTGATGTAGTTTATTCTCCCATAATTTAATGGCATTCTAAAAATATCATCTAACTGAGGTTTAGTTCCTATGAATTCAAGAGTAATATCACCCTTTTAAAATGATCTCTCGAAAATTGATTTCTTATATCGATGTGACTTTTTTCTTGAGTGGGACACAAGATTCTTATAGATATTTATTTCACTTGTGCTTCCAAAATTTATTGGGATATGTATGGATTGATATCCACAGTCTAGTAAAGTGTGTTTCATCCATAAAATTTGAGAACAACAACTACCTCAAGCTATGAATTCAAATTCAAAGAAATATAGTGAAACATAATATAGTTTATAACTAACCCGAGAAACTAGATACTTTCCCAATATATAACATTTTCTAGAGGTTCTTTTTCTATTTAATTTAAAACAACCAAAATCTAGATATAAATTACTCATTATGTAAAATTCTTGTCCTCTTGGTTAGAATAGTCCTAAACTGGTAGTATACATGAGGTATTTGAAAATCATTTTAACCAAAAATAAATGTGAATGTTTTGTATTTTCTTGATAAAAGTCATAGATACTCACATTAAACATAACATTTGGATGGGTTGTAGTTATGTAGAGAAGAATTCTAGTCATACCTCTATAAATAATTTGATCCACTAGTTTACCAACTTCAATGAGATCCATCTAACATGTCGTATTCATGGGTGTACTAAAACTTTTGTTACAACCCAAACCATGACATTTAAGAAGATATTATGTGTAATTACTTTGATTTTAAATAATTCCATTATTATTTTGGAAAATATGGAGTCCAAGAAATAATTTTATTACACCCCTAAAACTCATTTCAAATAAATTTTTAATAATCTTGGAAAATATGTACACAAAAAAATTTTAGAATATCCAAAGGAAATATCACATTCAGATATGTGAATAACTAAAAAATCATGAGAAATTATTTTTATAAAAATAGTAGGAGAAGCTATACCATTTAAAAAACATTTGAAAATTAGAAAATAGTTAAGACTGTTATAATAACTTTTGAAGACAAAATGTGTTGAAATGGTAAGGATTATTCTAATGGCTTCAAGTATAGATATATGAAAAAAAAATTCTTCATTGTTAATACCCTCTTCTTTAACTTATCATTGTTAAACCATTTTATCCTGATTGAAAATTATATTTTTATTTTGAAAACACTTTTAAGGGAAACTGATAACCCTTGAAAGTAAAAAATAAAAACAACAAAAAAACAAATAAATTGGATAAACCATTAAATTATAATTTGAAATTTTTTGAAACATTATACATAAATATTTTCTGATGAATATTGTTTACCACTCTAGTTTTTTCATCTTTAATAAGATATTCAAACCATTAAGCTATCTTTTCCAACATTTTAATGTATACCTAAATTTATAATTTCTTTGCATTGAAACCACTTTAAAAATAGGATAAATCCTATTGATCCATTATTCTTTCCCCTTATTTTTTTCCTCAAGTAACAGTCACTCGATCATATTATCTTTATCCTCTTGTGAGACACTAATCAAAAGAGATTCCTCCATCATTTCATCCTTAGAGTGGGAAATCATAAGCTAATGATTGACACTATGTTGAACCACCTTGCATGCCTCCTCCTAATGGTCATTGAGAACACCCTAAACAAGTTCAAAGTGATCAATTGTGTTCTCATCCACCACAACATAGGATTACAAAAACTTACTTGGTTCTCCCATCACACCTACAACTTCATGTTCAATGACGTCGGTTAATTGGGTTCCAAATTGAACCATGACACTCACCTTCTTATCCTACTCCTTATCATCGGGTTCAAATTATATCTATTTAGGCATCAATTTCATAGAAAACTATGTCTCCGTAGATTTAGGTAGGTATAATTACTCCTTATGTCCTTTAGATTTCAGTTTTTTAATAAGATTGTGGCTAGCTGAATCTTTTTTTCTTTTTTCCCTACATCGTCCTCATGTTGTGGATCAGTCATCTACGGTGACCTTCCACATTGTCATCAGAGAAGCCACTAGAGAAACCATCACTATCCATGACCACATGTTTTCATTGAACTTCATCAAAACCCTCAACCCATGTTGGTACTGGTTGATCCTGATCCCATCTATCTGTGTCTAATCCTTCAAATGGTTCCCTGGATGAATTAATGTCTAGATCATCCTTGGACTAGACCATTTATCCATAGTTTTATCACCCCTTATGAATTTTATACCTAGAATTGGGTAATCCATTGAAACATTTTCAATTGTTGGGTGGAAAACTACATCCTAAATTGAGTTGGAAATGGCACACACTAACCCAGTACCCACCCCCCAACTTGTTCATGGTTCTTCCTCCTGCTCTCAAGGCCTCAATATTAGAGGTTTCTATGAATAATGTAGGAGGACCAGATGAATATAATCCCACTTACCACCTAACCTAAATTCATCCTCTATTCCAAAACTATCTATATATTTTTCCAAACTTCTAAACTCATCTGCACCTTTTGGATAAATATCACTTATAGAAACCTCCTTCTTTGTGAAAATCACTTTTGCGACTTCACCCACACCAAATTGACTATATTTCTCTCTATAGGTGGATGACCATCGATCTAGTTCGACCTAATCATGAATCTTTAGTTGATGCTTAATCGACGACTGAACACAGTTAAAGGTCACATGCCTACTCACTACATATACATGACCAATCTGCTTTAATGAATAGAAATAATTAACTTGCTATTCAAAAAAAATAAGTTTCTTATATCATAATTCCCCTCCAACTAATATCCACACATAATGAATAAGAAAACACAAAACATTAAATCAAACATATATTCTTGGAGAAATCAGGAGACATTCTGGATGAGTTTGAATATTAGAACATAAATACCAACCATCTATATTCCCAAGAAATACCTACTTCAAAATGGAACTATACCATGTATTTGGGGAAAACAGTGGGTATAGGTCACCCTATCCCTCCGTTTTGGGAAAACAATGGGTATAGGAATTTTATGATAGCCTAGGCCCATGGTTTCCCCAAACTGTGTCCATAGGCTACACAATACACACGGTTTTCTCAAAATCGTGGTTATAGGGTATCAAAAAATTCATAAACCCATGGTTTGCCCAAAACAGTGGGGATAGGGTGATCTATACCCACAGTTTTCCCAAAAACCATGGGTATAGTTTTCGGATAAAAAAACATATACCCACAGTTTTGAAAAATCGTGGGTATAGGTTTCCCGCGTGTGAGCAGGAAATTTATTTTTTCCAAGGGAACAAAAAAATGGCGGGAGTTCAATAACCACAGTTTATTCCCCTATACCCATATTTTAAATAAATATATTTAATAATATATATACATACATATATGCAGTGATGGGGTAGTGGTAAGGACACTCGTGAATGGAGAAGTGTCCGCGAGATCAAATATCGTAGGCCGATATTTTTAAAATATGTTATACCCACAATTTCAAAATCGTGGTTATAGAGTTATGACACAGTGGAAAAACCTATACCCACGGTTATTCAAAACTATGTGTATAGTTCATGGACCTATACCAACTCCACCAATGACCCCAGTCCCCCAAACCATGGGTATATGATCATTTTCCAGTAGTGATTTGAGTGATTGATGGGTTGGAAATTGAAGAGGAATTTTAGTAAAATTTATCCAAATTTTCTCCATGGATGACTCACGATTAATGTGAAAATCATATGACTATTTGATCATAAATAATCAGGATCTTATCAAAATGTGGGGTGCACAAGACCAATATAAAATCAGATCCATCTCTAAAACTAAATGAATCTTTATGTCCCTATTTTCAAGAAGACCAACATTTTCACAATCGTGAATTCCCTAAGAATTAAAGTATTATATTTCAAATGAGTACACTGATTCATGATATTTCTTAAAACGATAAATCAATTTTAGGATAATAAAATATGAGGCATCAGTAAACTCTGATTATAATAGAGAAAGGTGTGGGAATGAGTTGAATTAATCAAGAACATTATGAAAAAGATAAATATGGGTGTAGGGGGAAAGAAAATCAGTCATCACAAATGGTGAGAAAGAGCAAGTTCGGGCCCCCACAGAGGTCGATAGAGGTCCCCACCCCTCCCACAGTGGAGGGACTAATGAAACTATCATCAGAACCATGGGCATGATGATATGGCCATAAGTGGAGAGCTCATCCCTCCAACCAGTCTATATTTATTTCTTACTATGGTGAGGGATTCATCATCCTTATATCTAAATACACAATTAGTGTCAATATTTATATTGCCTTTATATATATACATAAATTTCCAGAATTTATTTATTTAAAATTGGTTGTGTTCTTCTTTTTTATCAATTACACATAATTTGTCATTAATTGCAACATACATGTTCAAAGGTTCAATGTATGATAAAAATGATTGATGTTCAAATTTATTTCTAAGAAAATCTTGATTATGTGTTCCTATATCATTGTATCCAAATAAAACATCTAGAGGATGATATTTAATCATCCTAACATCACTTGAAAAGGAAGGTCTTATTACCCCCATGTCCTTCTTCATTTTTAGGTTCGGTTTCTTCTTTATAATTGGATGATATTTTTACTTCATTCACATATGCTTCATAAGGATTTTCATTAATGTTAAAATTTGATAAATCATCCCCAAGGTATTAACGATGGATTTTAAGCTTAGGTGGATTTGTTTCATCAAACATGACATGAATATACTATTCCACATTCATTGTTATTTTACTAATCACTCTATATGATTTATTATTATTGGAGTAACCAAGAAAAATTCATTCATTGATTTTGGAAGAAATTTTTCATGTTTATACTTAGTATTAAGAATAAAAGATTTTCTACAAAAAACACTAATTTAATTTAACTTTGGTTACCTGTTATTATAATGATCATAGGTAGTTTTATTCAAGAGAGGTCTGATCAAAACCATATTAATTTTATAGAAGTATTAATTCATAGCCTCTTCCCAAAACTAAATAGGAAGTCCATATTCAGTAATCATTATCCTATTTATATTATTAATTTTCCAATTTCTAATTTTTCTAATACCATTTTTAAATGGGGAGTTCTAAGGAGTATAAAATTTTTGAGTATATCCACTTTTTGAGAAAAATGATTTAATGTATTTGTTTTCAAACTCATCGAAATAATCACTTCTTAAGGTTTTAATCCTAATTCCACTAATATTTTCTGATGATTTTTCATTCTTGGTAAATTAAGATCATACTTCAATTTATTGAGATACAAATAACAACCAATTATACCTTGAAAAAGTTATATACAAGGACATGAACATAGTTCTTCCCATGAATAAAAGAAACTCAAGATGGTGTAAAAAAATACATGTGAAAAAATTCTAGGGGAAGAGAAGTTGAATCTTATTTCTTCAATTTGAAAGATATCTTGGGTTGTTTCCCTTTTCGATAGGGGTTATAGACATTATCACTTTTAAATTCAAGATTAGGAACATCATTGACTAAACCTTTTCCTATAATCTTTACATGTGAGTAAATAATACATTGGCATATTCTCTTATAAAATAGATAGGATTCCTTATGAAAGAAACTTAGACAAGAAACATTTTGAGAAAACAAAGAGTCCACTTTAATAGCATAAATATAGTCATTTCTCAATGTTGTAAATACTAAAATATTTTTAGAATAAAAAGAAATAGAATAATTATTTTTTAATTTTACCTGAATTCTGTCCTCACATAGCTATGATATTCACAGAAAATTGTATTTTAAACCATCAAAAAATAATAATTTATAAATTAAAACTATTTTGGAATTACTAACTAGTACAAGGGTAGTGATTTTCCATTTATCATTGTCAATAAATTTGACATGTCTTCCATAAAAAATTATCATGTTTTGGAATATTGAGTAACCCCCAGACACATAACTAGTACAACCACTATCTAGGTACCATATAATTTTACTCGATCTATTTAGGAAGATTCCCTGAAAAATAATCTTTATAGATGAATTTATTTTTCTACGCAAAACATATTGGTCCCTAAATTTTCATTAGTTGAGGATTTAGAACCCCATATCTTCTTAACGTGTTTTCTATAAAAAGATTGTTTAATCTTGGCAATAAAATCATTATTATGTCTAGTTGAATAAAAACTGTCATTATATTTTTTATAATTATATTTAGGAAAAAAATTATTTTTGATAATTATCCTATGTCCAGGTTGATACCTTAATCCACTGATATACATAGGTGTTATATGTTTTCCAAAAATATGTGTTAGAGTATATATACCATTAGTGAACCTCCCTAAATCTTTAATCTGCTTCACATATCAAATTTCTAATATACTATTTTCCTAAAAAAATTGAGTATTTTTCTTATTTTATAAATCAATTTCATATTTAATATTAGATTTTAATGAATTTTTTTAATTAAAAATCTTATATTTATCTTTAATAACATTGAATGTATCTTCAAGAATGTTACAATATTTAAAAATCTTCTATCTAGACATAATTTAATAATTATTTTCATCCCTATTATTTTTAGAACTACATATAGGATAAGAAGGGAAAATATTTCTCACCACAGATTTGTTTTGTAATGAAAAACATATTATCTCTATCATGTTTTTCTTTAGGGGTCGAGTATTAGTCACAAGATCTATCTATAAGAGAATTATTGTATTCTTTAATTTCTTTCGTTTATTTCACACTTTTTAAATCATTTTTATTTTTATACTTTATATTGGGAAATTCAGCTTTGACCTACCCTTTTATCTTCCATTCATAACAGAAGATCTCATTTTGAGTATCATACATTTTCTTATCTTTCTTACAACTTTCAAAATTTTCATATTTTTCTTTGATTATTATTCACTTAAAGAATCTAGTATTATTATAAAACCATTTAAACCTTCGGGCTAGATATTAAATTTCTCTAGTGTTACAAGCCAGTGATTCCATTTGACATGAACTTTCAAATCAAAATCTCTCTTTATATTTGGAAAACATAGTCTTTAATGTTGCAGTCTTCCTTTTTGGATCATCTTCCTCTGGTAGGTACACTTTACTCTCTTACTCATACGTAATTATCATTCCAATGATCTCCTTGATATGTATCATACTAATATTTCAAGAATCTATAATTGAAACTGACGTCCATCTCAATATTTCAGGATGACACCTCAATAGTCAAATGATTTGGGATTTTTATAAACTAGATTCCAAAAAGAATTCATTGACTTATTATCTCATTGAACTTGAGATATAAGTCAGAAATATGTTAATATGTTTAAATCATAAATGTATCATAATTAATTTTATAATTATTTAATCTCATCTCTTCAATATTAGTTTTTCCTTCATGAGAAATAAATAATTTATCCTGAATTTAATATGTTGTTTTACCATAAGATATTCGGTTAAACTGTTCAACACCTAAGGCATAATTCAAACCATTTGTGGCTTTATAGTTATTATTATAAGATGTTTTAATAGCATCATCCCATATAGATC
The DNA here is from genome assembly GCA_963277665.1 of Viscum album. NCBI lineage: Eukaryota > Viridiplantae > Streptophyta > Magnoliopsida > Santalales > Viscaceae > Viscum > Viscum album. The sequence goes on along the minus strand of OY728143.1, from coordinate 858,700,036 downwards.
TAGTAGTCTTGAATAATTCATATTTATCTTCTATAGTAGTCCATATATAAAAACCCATGATTTCAATGTGAATTATCATCTTGATTTTCAATTGATAACAGTTATTTTCCTTCAATATAAGAGGTTTGATGGTAGTAAAACCTTTTATTATATTCTCTATTAAAAACTAAATTTATAACTATGAAAAATAGTTTATCTCTAAAACACAACTAAAATCAGAATTGAAAAGATTTTAAAAATCCTTGGATACCAAATGTTGGTTACAGTGGATACCTCAAGAGGGGGTGAATTGAGTTCCTAATAAAATTTTATATTACAAAAAAGATTAAATAAAATCTTGCAATAAAAATAAAATAACCCAGTTAATCAAAAGTGTAGTTTAATATAGTTTTGATCTTTTAAAATGTTTCTCAAATATTGATTATTTCTCACTTAAAAGAATTTGAAAATTATATTAACTTTTGAAATGAATTTACTCAATAAAATTCTTATATAAATACATGCTAAAGAAATAAATAAAATATAATAAAAAATTAAAATAAAAACAAGAGTTTCAACCTCCCATCAAAAACTAATCTCTTCCACTTGTAAATCACCAATTTCCATGAAGACCCTAAAAATATAATCTCATCCACAAGTTTGATCAGGTATAAAGAAAACAACATACAATTTATCCAGTACATGCAGAGACAACTTCCAAAAAACCATCTAATGAAAATATGTGAGGCCACACAAGGAACTCTTCAAAAAACACCATGGGTAACAATATAAAAATAGAGTAATGATAATATCTTGTATTCTCCAGTTCTAGATAAGGAGACCATGCAGTTGGTAAATAGGATAAACATCACACCGCTCGTAAAATAAAAGTAAGAAATATAAATAAAAATCAATAATATTTAGAAAAGATGAAGTCTCTTGGTATGATCTGCTCCCAATTCTTGATTCTCATTGGAATTATCTCATAGTTATAATCAATCCATTTATCTTAAAATAGAAGTAAAAAAGGGAATCACAAAGATCTCATTATTCTGAATATAGTAAAGAATGCATTGTGTAATCCCCTATGAAATCATTTTTTAGTATTCAACATCTTTCCCACTTTATCATTGATTCATGTTTAGCTAGCTAGCCCATTTCTGAGGAAGGATTATTTTGAATATATATTTGTGCATGGAGGAGTTTCCATTTCAAATAAAATTATCCTGATCTTCTACATCTGCATACAGAGCTCTGACACAATCTCCAATGCTTGCATGGAATGTTAAATGAATAGTCGTTAAATAATTATTTTCATTGACTTCAATAAAATAACTATCAGATTAATTTAATTTAAATTACTCAGAATATAGATGGTGGAACATTCTAATGGTTAATCATGTTTGGTGGTGTGTGATTCCAATGGGTATTTAGGTTGATGATGTGTATTTTAGTGGTAGGACATGCTCAGCAGTGAATCATCTCAATTGTGAATCAACTCATTGGTGACCTGTCTAACAGTTAACTCATCCCAGAGATGACTCTTCTCATAGTAGGAAATTTTAGATGGTGACACATATTCTATGGTGACATATCTAACTATCGGTAAACATTGGAGAGATATAATTTCTAGTAATATGTAATATTTGGTGGTGACTCAACTGAAGAGTTGATTCATATTTGGTGATGAGTCATCTCTCAATGTGATTTATTCATGGGTTAAATTCATCATTAATGGTTTCATGATATTGTCTCAAGTCTAGTGTTAGGTCCTTTAATCACTTTCCAAAAATTCATCAGTCTACCATAAATTATAAAATACCATCATAAAATAGAAAATCTATTAAAAATAATAATAAACCAGATTTGCGAGCATTAAAAATTAACGTTCCAAAATATGTTTTTTCAATGATATATACTTTTCTAATAAGGAAATTCATAAGACATCATGGATATTGGTAAAATATTCTTTTTTGATCTAACTAATCGTCAACGGATCCAATAATCTACACAATCGCAGATCATTCAATGTACATTAAACACAGTTTCCATTTCTTTAAAAATCTCAGGTCCCGATTCCATGGTTATATATTTTGTTATACATTGTCCCCAACCTGAAATTATAAATCCTTCCTTCAATTTTCCTTATAAATTTGTTGTCAAATCTGAGAAACCTATATATATTTTCAGATTACATATATCTTATCCATATTGTCTATTATAATTTCATTTCTCAAAATTATTCCTTATTAAAATTATTCCTATTATGTTGCAGTTCTATGCCTATTCCCATAGATTCATTAATAAGAAATCATTTTAATACTTGAATGAAAACTTTGGTTATAGGATAATTGAAAAAGAGTAATATGTTAGTCCCAGTTCCCCTGAAAATCAAGAGATATATCCCCTAATATATCTTTCATTGTTGGAATTTTCCTCTCAAACATTCCATCAGTTTAAGGATGATAGGTTGTGTGAAGTTTTACTATAGTATTCATAGACTTTTCTAGTATCCTATATAAAAAATAAGTAAATCATTTATTACCATATCAAAAAAATTGATAGTGGTTTCCATTGAAGTATTACTGCAAATTGAATGTAAAAAAGTTATAGGCTTTCTAGGGAGATATTATAGAGGACCTTGCTTTTTTAACCTATATCATTACCTGATATTATGTATAATTAAATATCAAATTAAAATCCAAGGATCATAAATTCTAGTGTCTTGGAAGACTAGGTACATAAAACTCAAAAACAGTGGAATAAATAAGACATTTATTTATTTAATGTTCATTAAGAGCTCATACCTTCCATAGTTCTCATACATCTACAGAGGTTAACCTGAGGATAACATGAACAATGTTATGGGATAAAATCATAGTAAGGGAGTAAACATAATAATAAATCTCATCTTAAGGGTTATAAATCATGACATAATTATATAAAAAGGCATGGAACAAGATTAAACATATAGAGACATAATATATAAAACAGGTCATTATATTAACATGGAAGCATAGTATTATGGGAAACCATAAAACATGACTTAAAAATGATACAAGATTCATTGCACATATAGTAGCATGAGTCAAGGCTAACCACCAAGACCATTGCACATATAGCACGAGTCAAGGTCAATCGTCTAGACCGTTGCACATAACGTATCTTAGTACTAAAATTTACCCAATCCATTAGAGTGATATCTAGATAAACCCAAATTAAAATTCTCATGAATATGTTTTCCACACAAATAATCATACATAATCAATCATACATAAACATAAAGGTACCCATGGAATGAAATGGGTATCATAATCATGTAATAAATCATAATAAATGGGCGTATCATACAAGTGTCCTTTAAATGATGGAATTAGAACATGAATGTAAATTCATAAGGTAAAATAGGAATATATCATAGAATGTGATGACAATAAAAATTGATAACATATAAGAATAGTATTTAAAAACATATATTGTTAAAACATTTTAGTGTGGTTTTATGGAAAATACCAAAGAGAATTTATAATAGAAAAGTGCATAACTATTATATAAAACTAGAAGTGAAAAAATAAGTTTTTCATAATAAGAATACTGATTTTAAAAATACAATATTAGTATAAAACCGATGATATAGTGCACTTGAAATTTGGAAAGAATTCGAGAAGTTCCCTTAAAATAGGTTTTCTTGTCAGGTAGAATTGATAAGGTAACCACTTAAAAAATTATTTGTATCCCTATAATAGAATGATGAACAGATATTTATACATGAGTTTGGAACATATAAACTACATTTATAATATCTATAAAATAAAAAAATATACCTTAATTTGGTTTAAAATAATGATAGAGAAACCAGAAAGAGTAACGGAGGTTCGGGTAGAATCCCTTACCCTAAGAGTGAAGGTGTTCTTCACCTGATCATATTGTCCTGGATAATCAAATTAGATTCATTAATTAATAATTACACAACCTATTCTACGTGAAATTAATTTTTCATAAATTTTTTGAGTTCATTCATAGATTATTGATGGGTTAAGAGGTTCAATATCATTGTTTTGGAGTGTTTATTTCCTTCATTTTCATGATTGGTTTACTTATATACATGTATAGATAACCATGTAATATGAGTATGGTTGTCCAAAATTGAAGTTATATGTTATTAAAGATCATCTATAAGATCAAATGGTTAAAAAAATCATTTTTTTATTTAGAGTGAGGATCAATAATTATTTAAAAATTTGGAGATTACCATTTGGGTAAATTGGTAGTGTTTTGATCACAATGAACTCATTTTGTTTTTAAAATTACAAGAAATTTTACAAAATGATTCCAAAAAATTAAATAGGATACATCACGTACATAATAATCTAGTTTAACCATTAAAATGGTTTTATGACAAGAATTTAAGATAGTAATGAAAATTCAAAACCCGTCATCCTTGAATGTGATAAATTAACACATCACAGATTGTGTTTCCATTTCTAGTATAAAAGGTATGGAAAGAAGATATGATGATGAATTATTACAATTGGAAATAAATTTCCATTCAATGTAAGTTACTGGATTTATCACATCAATTGTATTAGTATATGTGAGGATAGAAAATAATACAAAGTAACATTAAAATAAAAAGATAGAAAATGGAATAGGATTTCAGCTTTTGATTCCCCCCTCTTAAGAACCTTCTTATAAAATAGGTTTTGATCTTTTGATGATACAGTGATCTCCAGAATGTAGGAGAGGTATTAGGGAGATATTTTAGTAGAATTTGGGAAATTTAAAAGGCTTGAAAGGTATGAGGAGAGGTAGTGGTGAGGGTGGTTTATATAGTTGACGAGATAAGATTTTTCTCAATATTTAATTCATTAGTTTTTTATTTTTCTGAAGACATTAAATAGTGCTGAATCATAAGAAAAAAAAATAGTAAAAAGTGTCTATGATTAAAATGCCAAGCATCACTTAACTCATCCATGGCCCAAGCATGACTCAAAAAAAAATTCATTTATCATAAATTATCATATTTTACTATTCATAAAAAATTCATGTATTTCATAAAAATACCAAAAAAATTACCATAATCTCTATTTAACATGTAGAATTCAAACATAAACTCTATGTAATGAAAATAATTTTCCAAATATGGTAAATTTAATCATATTTTACTTGATAAATACAAATTTTAAAATTTAAACAGATTTTATAACACATTGAAAAAAAAATAATGTCTCATAAAACAATCTTATAATCATAAGAAATAAAATTATTATTTTATGATTAAATTTTATGAAAATAAATTTTCCTTTAATATTTTAAATTATTCAAAATATTCTAATTAAATATTTATAAATTACCAAAAATACCAAAACTACCATATTATTACTTATAAGATGGATACAATTTATTTATACTTTCACTGGTAATGAAACTATTCACTTCACTGATTTACTATTCATTATGGTCATACTACAATTTATAAGGGTAACATAACTATTCATATTGTTAATTAACTAGTTACCCAAAATTAAATTTCTCCTAGCAGATTCCAGACATCTTTCTGATCACAAACTTTTATGTCATATTTTCAAAATTCAAATCACAAATGATGAAAAATTATGTTAAAGGTCACATAGAATTTAGTTGTTTATTTAAGCATAATTTTCCATTATGTTTCCTAATTTTATTTTTTGTGATTATACTATATGACACAATTATAAGAAGGTAATTTCAATTGATTAAACATTGTGTTGTTACGTTCTTCCCCCCTTATAAAATTTCTCCCTCAACATTTCATTTTAAATTCATAGATAAAAACAGATGTTGGTAATTTCCATTCATCACTTCCTCCAGTACCCATATTGCCCCTCCCTGCTTATTGTTTTACCATAATACTATGACTTGGTGAGTAGTCTTGTTTTTGTAGAACATTATCTATGTGATCTAAGATATTCTTTGGCTGTTCCTAGTAATAAATATCATTCTCCCTTTGTACCACCTCTAAAGATAGTATATCCAATGGATCTGGAATGTGCTTTCTTAAGAAGGATACATGAAATACATAAAATACCTTAAACATAGTAGGTGGAAGTGATACTCTGTAGGCCATAAGTCTGACATGATCAAGAATATTTATGGGGGAAATGTACCTGGGAATTAGCTTTCCTTTGTTCATAAATATCATGACCTTCATCCATAGAGATATATAGAGGAAAACTATTTCTAAAACCTTGAACTCAAGGTATTGTAAGTGAATCCTTTCATAACTTTTTTGTCGGCTTTGGTCTACCTAGATGTGGTGGTCAACGATTTTCACATTATCCACTATTTCTTCGACCATTTCAGGTCCTAGTAGCTTAAACTCACCAACATTATCCAATCATGTCAGTGTTCTACACCTTTTCTGATAAAGGAATTCATGTGGATCCATTCCTATACTGGAGTATAAAATATTTTTATAATATAATTAAACTAGTAGAAGATGTTGAACCCATACTCATTTGAGTTCCACAGAACATCCTCTCAACATTTCTTCCAATGTCTGAATATTTCACTGGATATGGCCCTCATCTTGAGGATGATAGGCCATGCAGAAGTTTAACTTAGTGCATAATTCATATTGGAGACTTATCCAGGACATCTCGGGGAACCTCAAATCTCTATCTAATATATTAAATTCTGGTACTCTATGCATCCTTACCACCTCTTTGATATATATCCTTGCAAGTTTATCCAATGATATGTCCTCATGAAATGAGATAAATTACAATTCCTTTGTTGGAAGATCCAAAATGACCCATATAGAATCATTTCCTATGGATTTCCTTGGAAGTCTAGTGAAAAATCACGTGGTAGCGTTCTCCGACTTCCAGGTTGAAATGGGTTGCATTTTCCCCTTAGAATGTTTTCTTTCAACCTTTACATGTTGACATACCAGGTAATTTTATGTAATTTCAGAAGTATCCTTCTTCATATTGTCCCACCAATAGATATCTCATTGATCACGATAAATCATTATACTCCCTCGGTTAATAGAAAATGTATAGTTATGGGCCTCATTTAGAATCTAATTTTTTATCTCTGGATTGGATGATACACATAGTCATGACTCAAATATTACAACTCCTTCCTCATCAATCATTATCTCATAGGATTTCCAATTTTTAATTGCTTCAAGAATTTCCACATTTTTTCATTGAGAATCCTTTATTTTCTCCATGAGGGATAGCTGAGAAATAATTTGAGAAAGGATTTATGATGTTCCTCCCTTAATTATTTACTTGTCCATCCTCTACAAATCTAATAAGATAGGAACCATCTAAATTCTCATCATTGATAGAGATGAAAGATCATTTCTTCTCAGAGCATTTGCTACCTTATTTTCCTTACCAAGATGGTAGTGGATTGAATAGTAATAATCCTTTATTAGATATAATCATCTTTACTTGTGCATATTAAGAACCTTCTATTTGATTATATATTTGAGACTCTAATATTTAGTATAAATCCCACACTTCTCCGCATAGTGATAATTCCACCATATTTTCAATGTAAAGATCATAGCTGCCAATACAGATCATGAATAGGATTACTTTAGCAATTAATATTCAAATACCTTGAGGCATAGGCTATCACTTTAATATTTATCATCATTAAACATCATAATCCCTTCTTTGAAGCATTTTTTTACACCACAAATAGTTCTCTACTTTTTGAGACTATTAGTATTAGTGCATAGATAATCCTCTTTTTGAGATCTATAAATATTTCCTCACATTATTCCATCAAGAAATAATTCAATAACTTCTATTTTGGCTAAGTTTTTGTATTTTACAATCATGATAAGTTCTTTAAAAATCATTGGTAATACCCTGCTAGACCATGAATATTGTGGATCTCTATTACAGATTGTGGAAATGGCCACACTTCAATTGCCTTTGTCTTTAAAGGGTCCACATTTATCCCTTTTTAGGTGATAATGTACCCCAATAATGATATTTCCTCCATCTAGAACTCATATTTACTGTACTTTTCATAATGTGAATCCCTTCGTAAAGTATTCATCACAGTGTTAAAATGATCATCAAATTCCTCCTTTCTCATTTAGTATATCAAAATATCATTGATAAATACAAGAAAAAAAATTTCAATGTAATCTATAAAGAATCTATTTATTAAATCCCTAAAATATATTGGATAATTTGTTATTACAAAGAGAATAACTATGAAATCATAGTGTCCATACCTCATTTAAATGTTAGTCTTGTGAATAAATTCCTTACTCTCCATTAATTGGTGATATCCGGACTAAAGGTATACCATAGAGAAATAATTTTCCCCACCTAGATGGTCAAAAAATTCATCAATCAGTGGTAGGGGACACTGGTTCTTTATCATGATTTTATTGAGCTTATAATAATTAAGGCAGAGGCGCATTGATCCATCCTTTTTCTTAATAATGAGGAGTGGTGCACCCCATGGTGAATCACTTGGGCATATAAATACTTTCCCCAGATTCTCCTATAACTACTTCTTAAACTCTTCAATCCCAACGGTGTCCATTGAGTAAGGTTTATTTTATATTGGTAGAGATCTAGGAATAAGTTCAATTGAGAACTCAACCTCTTGGCCAGACAGAAGAACATACAACTCTTCAAGGAATAAATTAGTGTAATACCTCATGATGTGCATGTCTTCAAGCATTATTCTCTCCATTATCTCAATCATTTGAGCAAGATACGACATATCATAAGGCAATAATATGCACACATGAAACACCGATTCTAAATGAGATTCATATTCCTCCTTAAACTTGTACAAGATTGAAGGATGCTCTAGGATGTGAAGAGTGATATAACCTTCCTAAAAATTGATGTTGGCTTTATATATAGATAACCAATACGTGCCAAAGATACCATCAAACTCTACTAGAAAAAGTATGATGAAATTTTCAGGGGGGTTATGTCCAAAGAAATTAATTGGGGAGGTGTTATATACTTTGGACGCAATAATTACCCCATTTTCTATTCTCACATATAACATAACTTCTAAATTTTTATGTAGTTATTTAATAGATCTAATAAACTTGCAAGATACTAAATAATTCATAGAACCATAATAAAATATTATGTTCTATATTCAGGAATGAATAACCAGCAAACATCTCCCTAGATTATTGTCCAGTTCCACCTCAACAGTAATGATACCATAAGCCCTTCCTTGTTTCCTTGGAGGTTGTTGTTAATTTCATACGACAAACCTCATCTTTGATCAATTGTTCTCATAAATACCACTTCTTTATAGTTGTAACACTTCACTACAAGCTGATTGTTCATCTAAAAAACCTTTATTCATCCATATTAGTGGAATTATTCATATCCCTTCAGCAATTCTTATTCATATGGCCCATACTTCCATCTTTGAATCATTTTTGAGGTTTTTAGATAGATCCCAGGATACTTCTTCTCACAGTTTTGAAATATGGGATATTTGGTCTTCTTTCCATCATGTGATTTATTTACAGATCCATCCATATTAGAATCCATTTTCCTCTTTCTGTCATCAGGCCCACTATACAACTAAGAGTGTCTAATATCTATTTCATCCTTAAAGGAAAAATATACAATCTTCTAATATCTTTTGATGTCCCTAATCACCAATGATTTCCATATATTCGGAATTAGTCTGATAAGGAAGTGATCCATCTTTCTTTTAGTTTTCATGAAAAGGTATAAGAATACCTTGAAAGCCATGTAATGTTTTCTTCATACACCCCAATAGACACATCTTCATTCTGCTTCAGTTTGAGGAAATCTATTTCTTTCTTGATATGGAGGGTTCAGGTAAAATATTTATTGAAAAAAAATTTCTTGAATTCCTGCCAATATATGGAATCAATTTCCACCTTGGAATTAATAATTTTGATCAGTTTCCACCACTAATCATCTTCCCCATTAAAATGATAGTCTCCCAACACAACTTTATCTTCTTATGAGAACTGGAGGACATAAAATATCTTTTAAATGGAATTAATCCAGTATTCCACGAGGATGAGATCAAAATATCCACTAAACCTGGGATTCCTTTACCAAATGAAGGATTTAATGGAATCTTTGTATTTTTATAGAGAATGAGGATTTTCCCCATGGTTCAATTAACTATTCATAACTTGAGCTCGTTGAGAAAGAATTGTCATATTGTATTCAGCACCCATTCCCATAATATTTGTCATGTCATTAGGAAAATCTCCACATTCCATATCAAATTTATTTTTAGCAAGTGTTATTCAATTTTCCTCCATTAAAAAAAATAATGTTCAATTAGGGTCTTTAATACATAGATAATGATTATAAAAAGGAAACACTAAACAAAAAAAGGATAAACTTAAAATGGAAAAGTATATCCTAACTTGTGATTCCCTATGTTTAAATATCGATTCTCTGTTATATATATCCTAACATATGTTCTTATAGAAATTTCATTTTTCACTTAATAATGGTTTCTAATGAGCTTATGAATTTTCCAAAGAATTTCCCCTGGTGTGTCAAATTAGGTGCGTAGTAAGGCTCATTGTCATGTACTAGGTTACCCCAAGTTAGGACTGGAACTCATTTTCAGAGTTTTTACATCAAGGTACATTAATTCTAGAACCACATGCACTTGTAGTATCTAAATAAGGCTTTATTTTATAGATAAACCATTTTCTCTATAACTACCAAAATTTAGGGTTGTTTTTATAGGTTTACCCATATGCCTATGGTTCTTACTATAGTTCTCTCTTAATATCTCCAAAAATATCCAAATTTTCTTATGATACCAACTATAGTGACCTTATCATTTTAAACATATCCTTAAATGATTTTATTCCTAATTAACCATCAAATAACAGGCCATGGATCGTAATTTCTAGTGTCTTGGGATACTAGGTGCATAAAATAGAAAAATATGGAACTAAATACAATATTTATTTATTTAGTCTTAATAAAGAGCTCCTAGATTACAATTTTATTATATATCTAATTTGGATATCCTAGGGTTAACATGAACAAAGGGATGATCTAAAAGCATAGTAAGAGAATAAACAAAATTATAATGCTTAGCACTAGTGTTATAAAGAAGGACATAATGATATTAAAAGGTTTGGAACATGATTGAACACATATAGCTATAAAAAATAAAATAAGGGATCATATTAACAAAAAATCATTGTATTTGGTCTAAAACAAAATACATGACATTATCACATGTCAAGGCTCATCTCACATAGAGTAGCACAAGTCAAGGCTAATCCCTATGACTGTTTCACATGGAGCACGAGTCAAGGATAACCACCCAGATCATTACACATAACATCACATGAGAAAAAACTTTACTCAATGCATTGAAGCACTATCTAGTCACACCTATCATAACATGTTCATGATTATTTTATCCACATAAAAAATCCTACATAAGCAATCACTTATAAACATAAGGGTATCCCTAGAAAGAAATGGGTATCATAATCTTGTCATACATCATAATAAATGGGTTTATAATACAAGTCTCTATGAAAGGAATGAATTAAAAATAAATGGAAATTAATAAGGTAAAAAAGCAATATATTGTGGTAGTATATTTAAAACAAAAATGATAACATTCAAGAAGAGTTTTTAATAAATTTTATCATTAAAAATTTTCGTGTGGTTTTATGGAAAATAATAAATAGAATTTAACATAGAAAATGCCATAATCTTATATATAAAGACATAAGATAACTAATATGGTTTTCTTAATAAAAATACATATTTTATAAATACATTAGTGGATAAAAAGAGAATATCGAGTGAACTTGACATTGGGTGAGAATTAAATAAGAGAACCATTTAAAAAATATGTATATCCCCAAAATAGAATGATGAATGTATATTGATACCTAATTTTGTAACATATAAAAATCATTTAAAATATTTAAATAAGAAATAAAATTTAACATAATTAGCATAAAAAGGGAGTTATAGAGACCTGATTAAATAATGGAGGTTTGAGTAGATTCCCTTACCTTAAATATGAAGGTGTTACTCACTTGATATTAATGAAATTAATAATAAAATTAAATTAAATTATTATACATTAAATTTATTTATTATTTCATTATTAAGTTCATCCATGGTCATTTTGGGGAGTTAAGATACTCAATTTCATTTTTTGGAAGCATTTGTTTCATTGGGTTTCATTATATGTTTACTTATATACTTGTAAGGATAATCATGTAAGATGAGTATGGTTGTCCAAAATTGGTGTTTTATGTAATTAGAGAAAATACATAATATTAAATTGTTATAAAATTAATTTTGTTATTTAGTGTGTGAACGAATCACTATATAAAATATTAGTGATTAGCGTTACGGTTAATTGGTGGTTTTTGATCACAATGTACTCATATTATTTTATAAATTAATAACATTTGTAAAAATTGATTCCAAAACATTACATATGATACATTACAAACATAACAATATATTTCATACTTAAAAATGTTAGCATGTCTATAATTAAAGATGGTAATAGAAATTGAAAACCCGTCATCCTTGAATGTGATAAATTAACAAATCTCGTATGGTGTTTCGATTTCTATAATAAAAGAAGGGGAAGTTGAGACGATGATGAATTTCTCTATTATAAAAACAGAATTCTATTTAATATAAGGTACTGGATTTATTACACCATTTTGATAAATAGAGGTTAGGACATTTAATAATACAAAGGAACTTGAAATGAAATTGAATAAAAATTGAATAGGGATTTACCTCTTGATTCCATCCCCTTTAGAACCTCCTTAGGAGAGAATTTTTTGTCTATTTATGAGAATAGAAGCTACTAGATGTTGGATCAGAATTAGGGAGAAATTTGAGTAGAATTTAGACAATTAACAAGGCTTGAGAGGTGTCCAGATAAGAGGTTGCGAGTGGTGGGTTTTAAAGTGGATGAGAGGGGAGTTTACTCAATATTTAATTCATTAGTTTATTAATTTACTAAAGATAAGAAATAGTGATGATTATTGAAATAAAAAAAATATATCTAGTGCTTGTTATTTTGAGACATAGGTCACTTACATCATCCACGACTCAAGCATAACTCAAAATTTTAGGTTTCATCATTTATCATAAATTATTGTATTTTACTATTCATAAAAATTCAAATATTTACGAAAAATCCTAAAAATACACCCTAAATTTTTTTGACAAGTATATTCCAAAAATAAACAACATTTTATGAAAATAATTTTCTAAATATGGTAGATTTATCAAAATTTACTTGAGAAATATAAATTTAAAAATTGTGGTTGATTTTATAACACTTTCAAAAATTAACTTTGGTCTCCTAAAATTATATTATAATTAAAGGATAAAAAAAATTTATTTTATGACTACCTTTTATGAAAATAAATTTTCATTTTAATTTGTAAATTAATCATGAAATTTCAATTAAATATTTGTGAATTCCCAATAATAAGAACACTATTATATTATCAATTATAAGATGGATAAATTTTATTTATACTTTCATAAGTAAGGTTAATATTCACTTTTTTTAAATTTAATATTAATTAGGATTATATTACTATTCATAATGGTAACATTACTATTCATAAGGGTAATATAATATTAACAAAATATTAATTGTATCCTATCGCACTATAAACATCTTTCTGATCTCAGTAATGTATGTCAAAGTTTTGAAATTAATATCAAAGAAGTGGAAAATTTATGTTTAAATACAACATAGTATTTAGTATTTCACTTAAGTATGTTTTGTCATTGTGTCTCATACTATGATTTTTTGTGATTATATTACATTAAATGATTATAATAAGTTAATTTCCAATGATTAAACTATGGGTCATTACTGTTATAATCCTATATATTGATAAAATCAGCAGGCATTATTAATCTAACAATGATTACCCATATGGAATTATTTACATTGGAAGACTTAGAAAGGCTAGTCATAATGTCTAGTGATGTTGTTCCACTACTATACAGGTATGGGTTGTGGTTGTTTCTTTCGTTCTCAAAATTGTCACTCTACTTTAACTTATCAACATGCCAAACTTATTTTAATAAAATTAACAATCAACTTTTCCGTGTTGTCTAAAAAATAATTATCTCATAATTATATATATTTTTTGGTGAAACTAGTATCTATAGAGAACACTAATCAGTGGGATTAATCCATAATATCTTCCTCTAACTCTCAAATGGATGGTATTTATAGCCTTGTAAGAAACCTTGGTACTCCCTCTAGATCAACATTGAACTCAGAAAGATTAACTTTTTTAAATGTTTTACATTCTTATGTAAATTAGTAAAGTATCTTTGTGATTTATTAATCTTCTCTAGTAATAATGGCTGGGAAATTATTTGGGACAGAAAATATGATTTCTTTTCCCTTATAACTTCCTTTCCCATATTTACTAGGTCCTTTATCAATAGATCTAATTTAGTCCGCATTATCATAACAACTTTTTCATTGTTCCAAATCCACATAGCAAAGAGTATTTTTTTCTTTTTCATGGTGATATCTAATATAATTGTAGTACTATTTTAAATTTTCCAACCATCACCATTGTTTCATGTTTAGTACAATATTTGTGAATATAAAATTTAGATCGTAGTGGTCAGCAAAAAAATCACTCTTTCCCCCTGATAGATATTGTTTCCATAACATTAAAATAAATATAACTATAATTAACTCAAAATAATAATTAAGATTATAATATTCACTAGTCTTTACCTTTTGAAACACAAAATCATAGAAATTATAATTTTCAAGAGTAAACATCCAATTGATTATAATATTGAATCACTATAAATGAATAATACAGTCTCTTTAAATGGTATAGTTAGCACAGGTTCACTAAAAAACTACTTATTTTGTTCCGGAAAACATTCTATATGATATTTTGTCTAATAAAATTAACTTTCTTTTGATTTAACATGGTTTCTATATTATAAAAACATTATTGTTTTCACAAAAAAATCTATAGTATTCACCTGGACAAAGGAAACTACAAATCATGATTACTACTATAGTATGGGGATACTCATCTACTACTTTTTTCTTTTCGGGATCAATTGAAATTCCTTCATGAGTCACAATGTGACCAAATAATGTTAATTTTTTTCACTTTGACTCACATTTCCAAAATTTACCAAATATATTTTATTTCCTTTGAGTTTGTAATATGACCCTCATATGATCTTCATACTCCACATGGATTTTTATATATTTCTAAATATTATTAATAAATATTAAAAAATTATTACTAAACTTTTCCATAAAAAATATATTCATAAAATATATAAATGTTTTAGGGAAATGTTTTAATTAAAATTTCACAAAAACCAATTAATAATGTCCACATCTTATAGTTTATGATACACCAATCAGAGATCAATCATGGAAAATAATTGAGGATCATGGAGTTATTAAAAATAATAATCAATCCATTGTAGATGGTATATTTCTTCCCTTATTATCTTATTTATTTCTATATAATCAATTCATAACCACATTAACTCATACTTATTCTTTTCAAATAAAACATGTCCTCCACAAGGATAAATAGTAGGTAAAATAAAATCATGATCCAAAATATATTGAATTTCCTCCTTTAATTCCTACAACTCTACATATATCATGTTATATGTGGTATTTGATAATGTATTGGATATAGGTATTAATTCAATTAGAACCCTACCTCCATTTTTGGGGAGGTCTTTGTAACTCTTCGGGAAATACATCAATGTATTCCCAAACAATGGGTATGTTTATTGTTTTATAATTTCTCTTTGTTCTCATTCATTACCAATCATTTACATAAAAAAGGTAACGAGAAGTGGTAGTTATTAATACTCATGCTCGAATATTTACCATTTGAATATAATTATATATTATCCCTTCAACAGAAAAAAAATATTTTTTCTTTTATATATTATCTACCAATTATACATTGAAAACCAGTAGATCCCAGTTATTATATAAAATTCCACCTTTTGAATGAACAAGAATTTAATGGATATATTGTACTCACCATAGTTTATTAGGTAATCCTTGTATTTATTTTATGATTGATTATTTCCCTGAGGAATTTTCATCAATAATTTTACCACTATAAGTTTAGGTTTTAATATGATTTTATTTTCAATCATAAATGAAATAAAGGAATGAATATAATAAAAATAAAATAAATAATTAGTAATCTTTGATTGTTTGATTAGTTTAAATACCATTACATCATTTAGTGTTTTTACTTCTACTATCATAATTGAAAAATGTGAAACATTCTTCCATTTCCCTATCTTGGGGTGGATAACATTTTCCAACTATTAGAATCTAATTTCTAAACTGATTGGAAAAATTTCTATGATCCCCACATTTTATGAATTGTAATAGAGGATGTACTTGCACTATTATTCATTTTTCATTGGAATTTTGATGCTGGGGATATATATCATCAAGATAGTTTCAAGATATATGGCCACATCTTCAACACCTATGACACTTTCCTCTTCTTTACAGACAATTCCTAGAATACATCTTCATATACTTACTTTGTCTTGGTTGTTTTTGCTTCCTCCCTTCACTTTCATGGTAAAAATTCCTTTCAAAATTTGGATCTATCCTCGACTTTTTATCATTGATTAAAAAACTATTAGTCTTCTAACAACTCCATTTCCAACATGATATAACCCCACACTATTTCATTATTACTCCCAAGTCTCGTATTACATGAGCTTTTCCTGTATAAGGTATTATCCCACTAAATAATAAATATATATTCCACTTACAATCAATCAAAATTTCCAATGTTTATGGTCCAAGACATGTAAATTTCATCTCATAACATCCCAATGGGTCATTCGCATTTTTATTCTTCTAAAGGATTTCCCTATCTATCAGGGTTGAAAGGTTTCTATACAAATACTTGTTCTAAATTATTATTTTTAGTCTTCCAACTACATGGATTCACCCATATCCATTGTCTTCATATTCTTGAATAGTTTCCACCAATTATTGGTTTATATTTATAAATAGTATACTTATATAAGTACATTTATATTGATCAAATTAATGGGGAAAAATATCTTTTCTATAGTATTTGTCTTTTTTTCTTCAATAAATTGTTCAAAGATTCAATGAAAAAAATTATTCTGTGATGCTATAATGATTATAATACTAGTTACTCATTTCTTCGTGAAATCAAATACTCTACATGGTTAAGGGTATTGTGAATAACCTCATTAATAATTTTGAGGAATTTTTCAACTCTATATCTCATCACATTGGTAATAACATCTATCAATTTTCTGCCACAAACTCCATTTAAAAGGGGATCTTCTATTCAATTCATTTTCTTATAGATGAAGAAAACATAAATGATAAAATATAGAAAATTATAAATCTTATGATAATAGTTCTAATGGGAATAATTAATTTCATAAATTTCTAATTTTATTCTTCTATAATTTCGTTATATCATTAAAAATTGTTTTCAAAAATCTTGAGATTCACTCCAAAAAACCTCTCAGAGATAAACTAGCTATACATAAGGGATATTTTGATGGGAACCAGGTATATTCCAAGTTGATACCAAACAAGACTTTTGGGTTTATCTAATCTTGGTACATTTTTTCCAGAGCCATATCCACATGCAATTCCTAGAAATGGATTTCCTTTATTGGAAACAACATTCTTTATAATTTACCAAAACATGTGGATTTTTTCCCTATATTTAGACATATACATACTACTCTTATCAATGTCTTATAGTATAATTCCTATAAATAACCTAACATTTTCATTGATACCATATATGGTGAACTAAAAATTTCAAACATTGTTTTTAGCATAGTTCATTAACAAAATATTATGTTAGTACCTCCAAGGATACTTAGGAATTTAGAGTATCAGAAACTATTTATAAAATACATAAAGAACATAAATAAACATAAATATAAAAAATAATTTATCATATCTAAATACACATTCATTGATCAATCATAGTTCGCCTGACTGGAAGGGTTTTCATGGGGACATATATAAATATAATAGGGTTAAAATAACTCCAGAATGGTATAAATTACATATATAGATCATGATTGATCATAAAGAATTAATAATGAGAAAAATAATTATTACATAATCAGAAATACATGAAGAATAACAACAGAACATGATAATAAGTTTAATTATAACAATAGGGAAATGTGGTTATAATATAAAATTAATACATTCATAAAAATATCATCAAAGTGCATCACCAAGGTTACATAAAACATACTACCAATTTCATTTTTCAATGAATTATAATAATTTTATCTATAGATATTAAGTAGTTACCCAATTTAGTTGATAAATATCAATTACAACTCTTAATATGTCTTAATTCATGTTTTCCACATACATCTACTATCATGGGAATTTTTTTTATCAAAACCCCATGGAAAATACTGGATAACATTCATATTAAGGAAATATAATTTTCATAAATAAATTTATCATAAAAGTGAATTTTAACAGAAATTATAGATTTTTTCACATATAATTTTATTTATATATAAAAATATATATATTTATCATATTTATAATATATTCAAGTGTATTTTATTACATATAATAATAGTGAAAATGGTATTTAATAGACAATGATTACCGTTATAAATATAAAATTAAACATTATAACAAAAAATTGTAGATACATAACCCCATATTACACCATAATATTCCCTAAGGGTAAGGTATGAGATTGTGTAAATTTTATGAGGAGGCTCAAGAATCATTAATCTATTGGTTATCCCTACAATCTTGAAATACTCTTCTAGATGATTTGGCTAGAGTCTTAGTTTTTGATGATCTACTTGGGCTCAGTCAAGGTTGAACACTAGTAATGTTACCTCTCTCTCAAGTTATGATAAATGGGCTTCAAAAGACTTATCAAACTTATTGAGGCCATCATTGATACCTTTTACACTAATTATCCCTCATAATTTCAGATTTTATAAACTAAATCCAATATATATAATCCCCAAATATCATAATGACACATGGTCACAATTCCCAATAGTCATAATGTACAATAATCATATTGACCAATTGTCATGTAATGATCAGATCCTAAAAGTCACTTTTTCCACTAAACAATATATATCCTCCACCATTATTATATTTAATCATTTGTTACGTCACTTGTAAGGGTTATACACTTACTTTGATAATTTATATCATATTACATAATATTCTTATTTATTTTAGTATTTTTATAGAATGATTCATCTTCATTGGAGAATTCAATCATATGGAGATTATATTAGTGATTACAATGTTATTTTTTATTCATATTAATATATTATTTCAGATTGTTATAGTACATATTAATTTGGGATATTCAAAACACCTTCTATGTGAAAATATTTTAAAAAAAATAAAATAGTCATTGTAAAACAAGAGTTATTTGGTTATGTAAATTTTTTTGTCATTACATAATCAATGTGAAATCTCATCAATCTTGGGTTTCAAGTCTAGATTTCAACATGATCTTTATAATTAATACATGTCACTTATGTTAATCTCATGGCTTCTTTGAATCCAAAGAGTTGAAATTGTGTGAGTTACATGATGGATAAACAAGATAGAAACCATTTAACCATAATTTAATGTTAAATCAAGACTATTAAATATGGATTGTGTAATGATGTCATGTACTAATCTCCCACATAATGTGTTGTAATTCTCAGAAATAATATGGGTTATGTGAACATGAAAACACAGTGTTAACTTATTTAATTACATGTCACATATCTTTTTTATCAATCTATAATTAATAATGCCTATGAGTGGGACATTTGAGGGTCATCCATATATTCTTTACAAGTTCATATTCACATAAAAGTGAATATTTAATTTATTTTAACTTTAATATTAATAAATAATTCACTATAAATTAAAACTAAGAACAAATTAATAATTTTCTCAATGTTTAAAAAATAAATATAAATTAATATGTTACCATTATGATACTAATTGAAGATTTTGGGGCATTGTGGAATTGTGTTATGTCATCTCCCAATAATGGGTTTTGTGGATTTAATAATATGAATCTTTATAAATAGACTATAAGAACCCTAGAATTTTTAAAGAAAGGATATTTTCAAATATAATTTTAATAAATTTAAGTAAATTACAATTACCTTTTTATGATTATTTATTCATTGTTAAATCAGATAATAACTTCTATCATACCATCGTTGTGATAATGGATTGAATGGTAGAACTTATCCAGTTGTAATTCACACAAGCTCCAAGAACCTCAGAATAAAATTACAGGGTCTGTAAGTACTATAGTAAAATAAATGAACATCATACACCATTATCTATATATTACAATGGTAATTTCATCCCACTATGAAGGATTCTATACAGTTCTATTTGGGAATTTATAAGGAAGAGGAGGATCAATACTCTCAATTCTTGAGAGAATTCTAGAAAAAACAGGTTATATACCCAGGTCAGATATTTGGTTATGGAACATGGGTCATTAATAACATTATTAATTATAAAAACCCCAAATGTGAATAATAATAATATTATTATTATTATTTATTAACTATGATAAATTATCATATATTTAAATGTCATTTCATTTAGAATTTTAACTCAATCGATCAATCCTTAGAATTCATCAAACCCTGAATAAAAAAAATGTTAAATAAATATATATATCAAAATATTATTCATCAAAAAAAATGAAATCAATAAAACATGAATAATTAATATTCTTTGTAATTTGATAATAATATTTATTTTAATAATAAATTCACATAGAATTTAATTGATGTTTTAAAATCATGAAGTATTGGTCCCTTTGGGCCTTTTTTAGTGGTGTTAGTCTACCAATCCTAAATTTCATGATCTTCATCTATAAACACATCAAGGAACCCATATATAGAGGCATTAATTTCATAACTAAAACAACCTTCCACAAGTTCCCTTAGTGTAATATAATCTCTTTAACTTGATATTTCATCATGTTTGATGCATACTTGTGTCATGAACCAACATTCTTAATATATCTTTATTTAACTATCATAATATAAACCCAACTATAAAATTCCATGGAAAAGGATTTAATCAGGAAATTAGATTCAAATAAATTTTCCTACGTTAACTATTTCATTAACTAAAAAGGTATAATTTCTTTCATGACTTATTCACTAATGGAATATCACTCATGAGATACCTAATGTATCCTACATCATTGCAAACATATGTCATCATAGTTTTCATCATTATATCTAAGTACATGACTCATGAATTGAACTAATAATAACAACAAGTCTATGGGCCAATACACATATCAACATATAGAAATATCCAATGACACATATAACATGTGAAATTTCAATGCAAATGTTTATTCTCGTAACCTCCTCTCTTAGAGATTACATATTCAATATTTCATGAGACGTATCAAATATTATAAACCCCAAACAGATGATAGAATGTGTTATATATATACTATAATATTTATTAGACCTTTCGATAGAATATTAATTAATAATATCATCATTTCACTACTAATTTCACATCATAAAGTGAAAATATTATGCCCTTTTTATATGATAAATACTCTGAGGACATTGTCAAGTTGATTTTCTGAAGAAATACACTCATCATGTGATAATATATTAATTAATATTCAAGAACATGAATTTTCATCCAATCAGAAAAAATTACTTTTATATAGGGAACTAGCTCTATTATCAGGAAAAAATACATGAAAACCATGCTTCTCACCAGAACATACCATTTTTATAGACAAAAAATGGAAAATTTGTACTAAATATAATGTTTTTAATGTTAATAATTTTCAAGAAGGATTAAATATATCCTAAAATTTTTATACATATTGACAATTTTCAGAGAACTAGAAGAATTAATCTTAAGTTCTAGTAGATCTCGATTCTTTCCTGATAATATTTTATTAAGGACCACACATTACTTTTCCCAAAATTCATTTGATAAATCCAGTAAATATCCAAGAAATATCCCCAATATCACTATGCTAAAAAATTTCTAGAAATATAGGTCCTCCAATTAAATAGTGCAATGATATTCATGCATATTGGAAGATAAGATATAACCTATTTTTGAATAAGTGATGGTGAGTCTTTCATTCCAAATTATTGTTGTATGGCCCTAAACACTCAATAAAATTATGAAAATGAAGTAATTATAAAATTTTGGAAAATAATGCACATTTAAAGTTAAATTTTCTCATTAAATTAAACTTCCCCAATTCCAATCATTTTTCCTTGGAAATTTTCTATCAATGTAACATAACCAAACAATGATTTCTATAAACTGAATTTTTTTTATTTGTTTCTTTTCATTTTTCAAGAAACAATACTATCTATATACCATGTATTATGGTTTCATGTACTCATCCTTTTCTTCTAAAATATTTAAAACTAAATGTTTTGGTACCCCAAATTGTATGAGTCTAGTAATTTTAGAAAATATAACTTCCAGAACCCACATATGTCTCACCCTCTTCTGTTCATGTCAGGAACCCCCCCCCCCCCCCCCCACACCCCCCCCCACCCCCCCCCCCCCCCCCGTACCCCAACCCCCACCCCCCATATACACAATGTGTACCCTACCTGGGATGACAATGGGAGAAGAGAGGTAGTGATACTTGATTCATGCCACCAGTAGGCCCCAGTATCTCAACTAGTACTAAGTGAATAAAAACATGAATATGGTAGGCATTACCGTCTAAGAGAAACACTTGTAGAAGAGAGATATAAGAGAAACACAAAACAACTATTGCTCAGAATACAATATAAACTAAAACCCTAGTAAACAAATGTAATGTCATGTATGAACTAATAAAATTGAAAGGGAAACAGAAAGTAAAAAATAGAACGTAAATATGGAAGTGATCATGAATATCAAGCAGATCTTGAAAATCTTGAAGCTAGTAGTAACTAGCCTGATCTCCAACCTATTCCAACTAACCAAAAATGTATTTTATATAAACATATGGTGATAATAACATTATACTCAGTCAGATCCTCCCCCGATCCTCTCATGCAATAGCTAAAAAAGCATTCTAAATCACAGTGAACTATAAGTGAAACTAACTCATCACATAAACAGATAAACTAAGTTCCCAACCTCACCATGGCTACTTTCACTATGTATCTCATAAAATAGCATATAATATTATTAAGAATACCAAGTTTACCCCATTACTACTTACCCACTGGTTTTCTACTCTACCCCAAATTTGCACATCCTAAGCATCACTCTAAAAGGGATGTCCGACACACACCTGGTTTAGACACCACAACATGCACCTCGTGCAACACACTACCACATGCACATAACCAAACATAACCTGGTAGTTTCTTGGAGACACCACTTCTCATATGACGTGTATCATATGTCAGGTATTATAACTCAAACCATGACATCCCATACACTTATTAAATATTCTGAAGCCATTACAGCCTATACATGTTATAACTATAGAAGTCCTTAATGAGCTATATCCATCATACTTTTGTGTAAAATGCCCACAGGCCATTACGACACTCTACACACATATATTGGAATAAATAACTATCGTGCATACCAGTACAAGTAACTTCCAAGAGAAGAGAGTGGGTCTAAAGGGGGTTGTCAGCCATCTATCCTCCCACTAGGATGTTGGAAAAAACATTCCCCCTAGGTATCAGAATCTCTATAGTGTCATTTTCCCTAACTGATATGGTGGAGTATTGTATTGAAACAAAAAAAATACATGATATAATATAACTCACACCCACACAATGGGAATAACGGAGTCGGAGAATTAACTATAACTAATGTCTCTCGGAATCTTTATTGCCACTACTAAAACTAGATATCCTATAAGTTAATAAGTATTTAAAGAGATTTATCAAATTATATTATCCCTTTTTATTAGTTTCAATTTAAATTAATTAATTATTAACCATTAACTAACCATTTTCATTTCCACATCTCATCACATTACCATATAAACAAAGATATATTGCCTCCAAGTTTAACCAAAATGATTCCACAACTTCTGAGAATTTTAACCTCAACATTTCACCCCATCAAGATCTAACCCATTGGTTAAACATTTATTCACATATCTGATTTTATTACTTTCTGTATCACCTGTTCATATTAGAAATCATTTTAAACTCCCCAAACACAAGGTGATTACCATAGTGAATAGATGAACTACCCATCGGGTCTTTTCAACAAATATGAGCAGAGTAAACTAATTCAACCACAATGAGCTAAACATAGAAACCATGCAGCATACCCCATGCATCTTCACCTCCCATGGAAAGTGAGTAACAAAACACATAATTTTACCTCGTCTAATGAAAAATAAATCAGATAAACAAAAAAACAAGATTCCATAAAAATAATATATTCAACAAGAATCCAACTTTTATAACAATGGGTTACCCCAGCATCAATACATTTTGTCATCTTTGATATCATCTCCAATATAAACATGTATATACCAATGCATCTCTCCACTATAGGCATAAAATGATGCAACAAAAATTATGCCTCCCAACCCCCACATACAATAACAACCCTCCAGGATCAGCAATCCCAAGCTCACAGAACATCACAAGTATTAGGAAACAAACATAGCCATGGTTTTTCAGTCATAGAGAAAGGTATACATGCTTCCCACATAATGAGATCGCACACATCCAAAACAAAAGGCACATTGAATTTAAAAGAAACTGGGAAAATCAGTTGCTACAAAATAATTATCATTTATCAACTCACTTGGTTCTTATTCCATCGTGAATTAACTGATTCATTATCACAGGTTCCAACTATGGGAAACATAAGAAACAAGAAATCACAGCTATCAAAAATTAATTAAAAGATTAATTTAACATGCCTTCAATTATTTTTTCAAAGATAATCAATTTTCTTCAGGTTAAATAATCAATTCAATTAAACATGCATGTTGGCATCAATTTGATTAACATCAAATTTCAAAAACAAAAATTGAATTCATTAAACATGCCTCTTTATCTTTTATCCAATTAATTATAAATTATATCAAAATTTAAATCCTTTTCCAATTTCCATAATGAAAGAAATGATAATCTATGAAAGTCTTAGATATCACACTATCTTGAAAATCATGATGCAAACTATTATCATGACACAATTTAACAAAATTGTTATGTGATCGATACCAATTTTTTAATATAGTTCAAGTATATAATTAGGTCAATTTCATTGAAATAAAATGGGATGGACCTTACTAATTATATTATTTCTTGTATATAAATAGATATTAAAGGAATCCCCTATCTCAAAATTCGCATCGATGTTCTTCGTATGAGAATAAACCATCCAATGGATCTATGATCACCCCTCCCACAATAACCACATCAAATTGAGGATGTCATGGCACCACTGCACCCAAAAAAATAGATAGAAACCGAATTAGAACCATATTAATTCAACCACAATAGCACACTGAAAAAAAGGAGTAAGAATAGATCAAAACATTGAGAAATTGATTTAAAATGGAATAAAAACACACATTGGATCATGTTTGGTCCCCACGGGGAGAACACAAAAACCCAAGATCAAACCTCATCGAAGGGATCTCCAAAAACTCCAAACAAGGGACTGTCGGATCACATGGGAAAAGGGAGAGTGAAATAACATCCATAGGTTTTGACAACCTGAGTGTCTAGTATGTTTTAAAACATTACATCACTAGGGGATTACATGACATGTAATCCTGTTTCAGGTCATGTAATTCCTCGAGGGTAGTTTTAGCTAAAAAAACTATAGCCTTTAATGTTTATTTTATTTTTCAAATCCAGTAATATTACATGATGTGAATCTTTCTTTAAATTCATGATATTATTCTACACATCATGAAAGCATGTTCATGTCGTGAATGTTCCCTACACTCAATTCTCATCACCTGAAATCCCCTAAACATCATCCAAGCCTCCTACAAGCTCTATGAGCCCCAATAACATGTAAAGTGACAATCTATGAGGATATGTACCCTTATATTTGTACTAATATGATTATTTAGAAAGAAAATACTTATTTTTTTTAATGTATTTAATCTTTTTTATGGAACAATGACGCCTCTATGGAGCACCCCTTTGACTTTTTTAATATAAATGTGCACTTTTTGGAATAAAATTATTATAATGGAAATTTTTCTTTCTAGAAGTAAATTAAATAATATAAGATTTTTTAGTAGGTTTTAGCAATCAAAGATGCTTTTTAAAATTCTCCCTACTAAAAGTAAAATTGGAAAGTATCTTCTCCATACTAATAAATTAACACTTTAGTTTTAGATATGAATATTGATCATTATATATTATAAGGGAAACCGAATTAGTATCTAAATCAAAAATAATTTTATTCATTCTATAATTATCTTTAATAATATCTTACTAAGACTAATCATAGTATTTCTTCCAACTTTTCTATATCTTCAGAATATAGTTACATATTCAGCAATAATATAAAATAATGTATTATCATATTCATCATGAAAAGTAAAAGGGTATTCTGATGATAAAGATAAATTAATAAAAGATTCATTTTTCTCTTATAAATGAATAATAATTTAATTTTTTCACTTTATTATAGAAACAATTTATTTTTAGATATTATTCACCTTCTAAACCAATATATTTATCAAAATATGGATATTAATTCTCAGACAAAGTGACTTTTTTAAATCACAAAACGTTATTTCCTTTCAATTTAAGGATCTCGTAGATATTTTTTCCTTCTTATTCAGTCTACTAAAGTCAATTTTAATTAAACCCAGTATTTTTCACTCATAAAAAATGAAATCCAAAGTAAATTCCCTTCTACAATTCAATACATATTTGTTCTTCCTTTCATTCCAACAGTCATTCTATAAATAATTATTTATTAACATTCTGTTAATTTACCTCGTAATTTAATATGGCATTAATTTAATATGTTTTAAAAAAAGAAACTAAAATATCATAGAGAATATATATTCAATGTGGTGGGAATTGGTTTATGAGCTCTAGAAGTTAAAGTCTAGAAATCAAAAAAAAATCAATGAAGTCCTATTTTTCCTTTTATTGAAAAAACTTTTAGCCTATTTTCATAAATAATTACTCTTTCAATCAAAAAATTTAGAGATAAATTATTGATGTGCTTATTTTCATCTTTAAGTGTTCTTGAGGATCCCAATTCATTAAAATGTATGTCTATAAATATATTCATAATTTGTTCATTATTTATTGATCATTATTTAATAACAAGAAAACTATTCAAAACCATCATAAAACATTGATTTAATTTTTGATACTGACACTCCTAGACGAAAATAAAAATTATTTATAGTAATTCATAAAAACCCTTATTCTGGTCTCTAAAACTGTAGAAGTACCAAAATAAATGATCTTCGACTTTCCATATATTTCATTGATTATTTCACATAAACAAATTTTACTATATAGATTCATCATTAAAGAATATGACATGTTTTTATGAAAAATATAATTTTCCTGACACTCCAAATTCTCCTCATGAGTAAATGAATAAATTTAATTCTATATAATCATGAGATTTATGGTCTTCAGGTGAATGGTATCAACTCTATTGTTAATAACTAAAGTCATTATTTAATCACTCTAATATTTAGAATCATATCTATCTAGAATTATTGGATGCATCAATGTTATGATTGTTAAAATTTACATAGAAGAAATTAATATTTCCACTTATACACATTAATGTAGCAAAACAAAATCTAACTAAATAACTAAAAGATAAGGGATATTTCAAAAATATACTATTATTTAAGATAAAATTTTTGATATTAAGTTTTTCCTCAATATGGTTTCTTTAAGAGGGGTGTGGATTAAATTTTAAAATCAATATGAAATTTCCCCTCCCAAAAAAAGAAAAATCTTTGGGTGTTATAAATTAAGAACAGATTATTGTAAAAAATTAAATAAATGTAATTTAAAGGAATCACATGGTAGTTATGAACAAAAACCATGATAAATAATCAATTATAATGTAAAAAAATATTGATAAACATAATTAATATAGTTTTGGATAACAATGTGAAACCAAATTAATGTTAAATCATTAATAAGAGTTTAAATTTATAAGATATATTCACTTTTATCCCATATTATTGATATGGTTCATATAAATATCTATGGGATATAAGATTTACATCTGGATGTTAATTTATCAACCTGATTAGAAGATAAAAGTTCTTAACCTAGAACTTCTTCAAAAACATAATTGGAAGGTAAAAATTTATTTCTAGTTACTATTTAAAAAACATTAATAAGGTACAAGTTTCACTCCAAAAACTTCTTTGACAATCTATCAGAGTGAAAAAAACAATATTTTGAGCTATATCAATAAACGTATTTGTATTTTAGGTCTCTATTCCTGAGTTTCTCTTAGATCAGCATGATTGGTAGTAATTGCTCACCAAGACTGTATCGAACTTCATGTTCAGAATATATTGATTCATTCACAAGAATCTCTTCAAACACTATTATTGTTTTGAATAATTAAAATAGAAAAGTATTTTTTCTTTTATAATAATCACATCTCAAATGCAAACTCTAAGTACACACTAAAAAATATTAAAAAAATATTCTCACAATACAAAGATAGTTTAAATCTCATGGATGTTGAATTTTTAGATTAAAATAATCTAATTAAATTTTTTATTCCTCAATGGTTGGTCACCATTTATATATTTCAATATAAAAAACATTCAATGGTAAAATCAGAGTTATTTTCTTTAGTTAATATAGAAAAAAAAATTGTACTACCTTATTTTCCACATAATACAGTACATTATCAAAATGATCTAAAAATTACATGGATCAATTTAGTTAACTAAAAGTTATGAAATAAAAGTTAATTCTAAATAAAAAAATATAATTGACCAAATTTCAAGTAAATACGTGTAAATAAATATAGTGTTTTTATTAATCAAGACAACATACACAGAAGATGTTAGATTTTGAAAATCAATCCATATTGTCCACACCAATTCACATGCTCTCTTATTTTTTTCTTCACTAATCCTATGTAAAATAGTTATTATTAAAGATGATGTTCTATCTCTAATTGGATTCTATTTCAAGGAAAATTTTTTTCTTTGAGTGTTGAATATGCACTAAAATGGTTATATCATATTATATGATATAAACTAAATTATAATATGTGATAGGTTATGTAGATTCATCTTACTTAGCTTATGGTTGGTACATATCATAGTGTACTATAGACTTACGACACTGGATATCACATTCATTCACTTCTTTATGTCTCACAATCAGAATACTTTAGTTACGAATCAGTATAATGACTCATTTATGGATTCACGATAATTTCATGATATTTTTAAGAGTTTCAATCATCATATAACTAATGGTAATTCATTATCATAATGAATGTCTACTTCAAACATATGTAGTTGATGATTGACTCCATTCCATAAATAAATGGAGCCTATATAATGGGATGGGATCTCATTATTAGGGTGTGTCCCACTTAAAAATAATAGTAAATACTTTTTTAATAATTTATCACTATTTATCATCATATATAAATTATTATCCCCTTCAATATATAAATAAACATGTTCTTCTATTGATTTTATGAATACCATGTGTATCATAATCTGCATGATGATTTAGTATAGGAAATGATATGGAATGAATAACTATCATCAATTTAATCACTCTGTCTATTATTATGATATATTGTGAAATTTTTAGGCCCAAATGGTTCTTAGGGGAGAGATACCTTGAAATGGGGTGGATCTTGTTTAGAATAACCAAATACAAATACTCACATTTCATTAAACTCTCACTACTCTAATCTGATATTGAGTTCATAGTTATTATGGTCATAATTGTTCTCCTATTTAAATGTTAATCTAATTTTTATCCTTTTCATATTCATCCTTTAACAATTTTTTCAATTATATTTACCCATTATTAAAAAATAATGTTATAAATAATATTATGTAATATAAGCATATAGAACATAAGAATTTTACATGGTTCAACCACACATGGAAAATACAAGTATCATGCGATAGAAATGTTTCATGCACTGGAATGCATTAATAAAAATAATTTTTTATGGGTTAAGTACATTTGACACCTGTGATCTGGGTTACACCCCTTATAAAATATTTTTATAACTCACTACCACCAAATAACTACTACTATAAATTTCACTCTAATTTTCTACCACTATGTAACAGTTTCCACTTTTATCATAAAAAACCTGATAAGCAATGTCACCTCTTTTGTAGTTGCACTATATATAGATAGGTGTCATTAATCTATAAATGATGTTATTAATAGGAATTTTATGAACTTGTAAATGTAAAGAAATATCATCTTTCCATGATATGTCATAGAGACTTCTTTTTTTACCTCTTTGGTAATATATGGATAGATATCCACTTTTCTTCTTTTTCCAATTGGGAATACTTATCTCAATGTTAGATATATCAAATTAACCTCTCCTATTTTATAAATAAATATATTTGTAAATAATAGAGATAATTGTACCTATGATTATCCCATTTATATATTTCATTCTGTCTATTTTGAGAGAGATTCTACATGTTTTCCATTATGAATATCTTCAAGTATTCATGGTATTCATTTGAAACTTTATCAATTAATATTAATTTTTTGCTTAATAAAAATCATCAAAATAACTCCACATATTATGAGTAAAGATATACCATTTAATCATTGTAATTGACTTTTGAATAATTGAACATTTTATTTTTTAGGCTTATTGGCTCTACACCTTGATGGTGTAGCTATTATTATCATGGGGTTAACCACTACAACCTTCAAAAATTCACATCTAAAACTTTATAACTCTAGATCATGAAATAATAAAAAAATTTGGTCAAATATCTATTTTCAAAAACATGAAACTCTAGAATCTTAGGTTGTGGATTAATATATAACTTCTTCATGTGGTCACTTGTACTCTGAAAGTACTTACCCATGTACATAATGCTTACAATATGCAATTTAGTTTCCATGTCTTGTCATATGGTTAGTGATCCAATTCAAAAATTATATATGAGATATTTGATTTAATTACTTCAAAATTCACTAATAGTATTTAAAATCCATATTTATCATAAAATATTTCTAGGTGTGACCCCTTACTTCCCTACACAACCATCACTTGGATGGAACAACTAAAATCCACCAAGATATGGTGATGGTGAAAACAACTGTCTCAAAAAGTGTTAGCCTTCTCTCCACACACATAGAAATATGATTATTCTACAAAATTATTGTAATGGTCCATTCATGTTGTTACCTTCATATAGATAGTGTCACGGAGAACTATCCAATCTATTTTGTATCGCAAAAACTATGCCATGGAATGTGTCAAGAATCACTAAATCTCACAAAGGAATGAACATTAAAAAAATAAAAATAGATCCATATAAAACCTATTTTCAATGTTAGAAATCCTTATAATTTCACCAAAAAGAATATTATGAATCCCCAGTCATAGTGCATTCAATGTTATCATAGTGGGAATGACTCTTTTGATATTTATTTTAGTCAATTAATTTCTATTATTTTAGTAAACCCGACTTCACAGTGTGACTAAGGAAGTCATGGAATGAATCCTCTTTTTCATATAGAAATTTATTTTCTCCTACCAAAACTGCATAAATATATTCCAATATCAATGAGATCCTATGGAAGTCACATCACACCACATTTTCAATAAACTAAATTCTAACTTCTAGAAACCATAGCTTCATCTAGAACTACTCCGTCCATATGTACCATTATTTTTCCTCATAGATGGGTCATAATTTGTTGGTCATAAATTCATTAATCTTCAAAAAACACCCATAGTGGACATATAATTCATAATAACTATATTTAGATGTTATCTTCAATTATGTATATCATCTATTTATAAACTGTTAAAATAAAATCAAACCCCATTCAACACCAAATATTAATTAGATGCTAAGAGTCTCCCCCTTTAGGTATTTTAGCCTCACCACCTATCATGAATCTCACCAATACTCTATAATTTCGTCATGATGCTTCATACTCACCTAATTAGTTGACAATTATACTTATAAGAATATTATTATCCCCTTAGTCGAGTATTTTTTATTCTTATATTATAAGGAGACATGTATGACTGGGGAAATTAAGACAAATCGGTGGGAAAATTTTGAAGTTAAAATTCTTGATTTTAGAGAGGGGTGAAGGGAGA
Organism: Viscum album; assembly: GCA_963277665.1. NCBI lineage: Eukaryota > Viridiplantae > Streptophyta > Magnoliopsida > Santalales > Viscaceae > Viscum > Viscum album. The sequence continues at coordinate 858,667,678 of OY728143.1, read as the reverse complement.
TTTATTTTTTGGGGTTTAGGTTACTGAAAGAAATAAGAAAATTATATTTAGAAGGTTTAGTGTAGTGATTCAATATAAGATCAACCATTAGACGATACATCAGAATCAAAATCTAGAGAAAAAAATAAAAGAATGTAATAGTTCACTATATGATCTAGTTATAATAGTGGGAGTCGTTAATCAAATGACTAATTCTATATACAGAATAGATTTGGTGGATTTCAAACCATGAAGATGGAAATACTATTTTATATTGATTAAATGTTTCTGAACTATTTATTAGTAGATTTCCAATACATAATGATGTATTGACCAATAATTTAAATCATATTTATTTCATTTAGTGGTGAAATTATCATTACCCCATGGATTTGGATGAAATAGAAATCCATGAAATCTCTATTATATGTTTCATATAAATTTTTGTGTTTATTTTGATTATTGATTCTAATAGTGTTGTCTTTTTCCTTGATTGGAGATTTTATAATGTGGTGGCTTCTGTTTATTTGTCTTCTATGTTCTAAGATTTGTAATGAGGGCTTAATTTTGGATATTTATTTCTATAAAGTTATGTTACATTGGTGTTTCATCAAATTGTATTATATAATGGTGTTTATAGACCCAAAAATTGGTATCAGAGACTAAGGTTAAAGTTTTTGTATAGATATTCCCAAATAAAGGTGTTTCATAGATCGGTTCAGTTGTAAAATTTGACTATTTTTCTTATTAGTTCAGATCATCAATCAGTTTCTAAACTCTCACTATATGTTGACCTGAACAAGTGGGTGTTCATCATTTTTTGAGAAACGAGATTCTATGTTATTATGTTATAGTAGGAGAAGTCCAATGGAATGGTTTTTTTGTTCTTAAAAATACAGATAGGGGATTGACTACTATATAAGTGCCTAAATATTATATTAACCAAATTCAATAATGAATAGATTAATGTAAAATAATTGTATAGGAACGAAAAGAAATCCATAGGTTCGATTTGAAAGTCATTGGACCAGAGTGTGATGTTTAATATTCAATATCTAAAACCAACATCAAAACTCATTAGGACCATCCCAGAAATCTATAAGAATCCCTTAGTAATAAATAAATTGTTCCTTAGAATGAAACTTTTCAGTACAATAATTTTAGAATGAAATTCATACACTAATCACATCAATGATTTTAATATGATCTAGAGTAAATTGGACTCACTAAAGGTAAACTTCAAAGATCTATAATGGGAATTGTTATTCCTCTCTTCTATCTTGTAATAGTTGAACATGATTATGACTACTATTATTAATTCTTTAAGAAAGGATGAATCAATGTCTAAATATGTTATATACCTAAAATGAAATGATAAGATTAATCAAAAGGTGATCTTGGAATACATTTAGAATTCATGTAATTTAGAAGGGATAAGTTATATCTCTATATAGAATATTTTATAGATGGTTAAGGGATGTAAGATTTATAGCAAGGGTATCTTGTAAAATAGTTCTCCCTTATGATGGAATTGATGGAGAAAAGGACACCAAAGGAAAAATTATTTTCAAAGGAGGTGTAATTATGGAAATTATTCTTGTGTAAGTGGGTATATAAACCATATATTAGTATATATTAGAGGGTTCCTCAAAAGTGATGGTACTTTATTAGGGTCATCGGTGTTATACATTGAAGATTCATTTTATTCTATATTTGAGCAAGGAATAATGAGAAATTATACTCCTAAAAGTTTTTCAAGGTTTAACTTGTGAATAAAAGTGGTGACTAGTCATTGGGATTAGAGATGTTTTATTCATGATAATGAATGGAAGGATTCCGGATATTAATGTCATACAAAAAATATTGGGGATTAAAAAACATAATCTTATGTTATAATTCAAATTTGCGTGTTTATGTAAAAAAATTATAGATGGTTTATGGAAAATTTCACATAGATACATTATTTTATCAAAATGAGTGATGGGTGAGATGTTCTAACTCATTGGTTCATAGGAAGGAGAAATACATGGCAGTGAAATACCTTTTTAAAGTTATTTCATGGAAGTTTAGGTCACCACAATATAAAATTCATAAGGATCCATATTTTAAAAGGATTATTGAAGGTTAAAATCATGAGGTACCTAATTTTTTAGGATAGAATCTTTAGGAAGAAACGAGAGGTCTCCTTCTAGATATTGGTTATGTTTTCAAAGCATAAAAAGTTGAAGTTGGTTTTCACAGACATAAGGTGGATAAATTAGAAGTTTTTTTATGATAAGTAACTATTTAATGATACTTTCATCAATGATTGAAGATACAATTTGTTTAAGTAAAGTCTATGTTTGAATACTAAAGTGTTCGAGAAATGCATGTGATAGTGGTCGACACTGGAGAAATAGGTTGGATGCATGTTGAAGTACTTATGGTCAAACAATGGTAGGGAATACATAAGTGGGTAGTTTGTGATATTTAAATATAAGAGTGTGATTTGTTTCTATGTGACCATTATATAGACTCCATTATACAATCAAGTTGTATAAAGGATAAACTAGATATTGGAAGATAATTTTAAAAGTGGAATAAAGTAGGGATCCCATGGGAGTTTTTGGTGGAAGAAGTGGATTCTAAATATTATTTAGTTAATCAAACTCCATCATCTCTAACTAGGTAGTAATTACTGGAAACCTATTATTCTAGAAGGATGGTAAATTTCACCCTTCTCGATATCTTTAGGGTACTCGGCAATGCACATGTAAATGCTATTAAATGAGAAAGGTTATATGAAAATTCTCTAGAGTGTCAATTAATTTTCTATGGCTATGAAGTGTGTAACACCCCAAGATTTTATAATATATTTTCTTGTAAATAAATTGTGACTTTTTTATATATTTCTTGACACACAACACCAAGAATAAAGTAAACCATGATATAATATATTATAGTCATTAAATTGGTGGTACTAATAGAAATAACTACATTATAAAAAATATCTATAATGGTTTTATATATTTAAAATTTATTTTTTGACTCATAATGAGTGGGTAATCATTTTTTAGTAAATCCATTTTATGCTTTAAAATATATTTTCTAAAAAAAGTATTTTTATTTAACTTTGTGCATAGACGTTACAATAAATTTCTATCATATTTGATAATATTTATTAGAGAAAATTAAAATAGTTTTTGAAATAATCATCAGTAAATTATCTTTGGGTTAATATTTCAAATTTTTCAAAAAAATCATATTTTTCAATGAATAGTCAAATTGCAGATTTTTTTAAAATAGTCAAATATTTTCTTGAAATCATGTAATTTAAAAATGCCATTAGGTTTTACATTATGTGTTAAAGAATATTAACTTATATTTTTTTGACAAAGAATCTATATAATTTCATTGGAATCAATATTTTTCTTCATTTTTTATAAGGACTTTTTTATTGCTTAAAATTAAATTTTTGAAAACTTATTTTCACTGTATTTTAGGAATTTTTATTAATAATGATTTATTACACTTCTAGAAACTACATACTAAAAAATTTATATTTTATTTATAATAATTATGTTAAAATTTGGTAAATAGGACCTTTTTATTTTTAAGTATTATGAATATTAACTGTGGTAAAATTTGTTAACTCTGTAAACAATAAAATGGGACAAATACGGTAAAAATAATTGAATAAGGAAAAAATCATATGTGAAATTGCCTATATTTTTTGGATGGTTTTAATTAAAACTACAATTTAATATATAAAAAAATGTCATATTCATTCAATTTGTCTTCAATAAACACTTTTATATGATTTCAAGTAAAGGAAAATTACAAAAATGTAACTCTCTTATGTTTAATTTCTAAAATTTGGTTAAATATGGATAATAAGATTTTATGAATAAATATAAAAGTTTAATTTTAATATTATTAATTTATTTTTATGATGGTGATGAATTTTAAATTTTTCTTAATATTATTAGTAACTTAAATGTGTATAAAATGTTGGGACAATGCTTGTGCATGTAGTAGAAAAATCATTTAAAATGATTTTAAAAACCCTAAAAACTTATAGTTTTTTATGAATTAGGGTGTCTTAAGAATTTTATATTTTATTATAATGATTAATTGAGATTTAAATAGTTTATAATAAAATTAAATTATTTTATGTATTTTTTTAAATTATAAATATATGAATTGTTCTTAAATTGAATTTAATGGTATTTTATGTTAAATGATATTTTATTAAATGATTCACAAATCATAAACATAAATTTAATAGAAAAATATAGATTTTATATGGTCTAAAAATTTACCCTTGACCATTTTTTGTTTAAATTTTAGATTATAATTAAATTTATAAGCCTTTCATAATAAAAAATATGTTACTATAGTTAAAGTAAAAATTGGTAAATAAAGGAGTTAACCAAAATGATAAGGTTCTGAATGCCACATAAATTAAGAAAATATTATTAGTTTATCGTATTTAAATATTAAACAATCCTAGATGTTATTTTCTTCCCCGTACGTTCCACTTTCACATGAAAATTAATTTATTGTATATAAATCTTCTAGGTAATTCCTATTTTGTCCTCTCCCTCATCTATAAAAGGACTCCCCATTTCCAATCCTATCTACACTACAAGAGACACATAAAACTAAACATCACTTCCAACATACTTTCTCACCATCCCTAACCACATCCTAAAGTTAATTTATAGTCATAATATCATATTTTTAGGGGTTATAGTGTAAGACAAAGGAGGTTTCTCAATGAAAATATATACCTTTAGATCTATTAAATTAAATTTTAATTGTTATTACAAAATATAAAAACTTATTGTATACATAATAAAATGATAAATCAAATATTGTAAATATTATAAGATGTAATTATGATAATTTCACAACCATTTCCCTTCCCATTTCCATCAAACTGGAAATAAATGTATTCAGCGTGTGTGAGTGTGTATGAACTGTCGCCTCCTTGTAATGATATGATTCAATTTCCATCACTACCTTTAAGATATGATTATTATGATGGATATAGTTTTTTATAAATTATATTTTAGAAAAATAGTTTACTCTTGTAATTATAATATCAATGTAACGCCCTAATTTCTAAAAAACAAACATTGTGATCAATAGCGCATACGATACCAAACACCAATATTAAATGAATTGTGATATACTATTTCAACGTGAAAGTTATGAATTTAAAATTTAAATCAATTTTATTAATATAAATATCTAATTTCAGTAATTTATTTATAAATATTCTTGATGAATCAGATTTGTTGGTAAATAGAGACTCAATTTTTAGTAAAGTCATCATATGATTCAAAAATATATTTTTCATCAAAAATGATCTTATTTGTTTTTTGAGGAAATAATATAATGAGTTTCATCCAATTTTAGAAATTACATTTTATAAAATAAACATAATTTTTTTAAATCATTACTTAATAAAATAACTAAGTGTGGAAATTTCTTATTTTTCTAAAAAGACTTATTTTTTCGTGAATTGTTAAAATATCAATTTTTCAAATGCTGTTATATATTTTCATTAAATTAATTAATTTTAAAGTCCCATTATTCATATAATTTTATTTAAAATTATTATAAATAGTATTTATTTTGATTTAATATAATTAATTCCATTTCAATCATCTTTATACTCAATTTTGGTTTAAGTTATTTTTTGGCTTAAAATGGCTTTTTTATGAAAACTATTTTTAAGTGCATAATTCTAATCCATTTTAGTTAGATAAATTAATTAATAATTATTAATTAAATAAAAAAAATAAAAAATTATATATAGAAATTTATGAATTTAAAACCATCTAATGGTGATTAATAGTCATACAGTTAATTTAATATCATATTTTTCTTAAAAAGAACATTTCTTGAAAAAACATTTCTTGACACATTTCACAGGATTGATTTTAAAAAAAATTATATCACTTATATTAATTGAATTTTATAAAATTAATAATATATTTTAAATAATATTAATTAGTAAAATATAAATAGTTTAACTACATTTTTTATAATGATTGGAAAATAAAATAAAATTTATTTACAGTGATTAAGGCCAAATATGGGTTTTTCCCATCACATGCACTTGTGTTAAAAATAATTTTACACAAATATATAATTTTAATTTGATAAATTGTATTTAATAATTAAAATAAGTGGTTCTAAATTATTAAATAAATCTCATTTTATTTTAGTCTTAATGGTTAAATAACCTAGGATAAAAAACAAATTACCTTGGTGAAAACTAAAATGGTAAAAGTATGTAAACGTAGTGGATAAGAGAATAAAAAGTTTAAAAATGTTTATTCATGGTGATTTTTGTTGAGAATAACTTCCCAAAAATCCAATATTTATTAAATTTTGCGTCACTTTGGGTGTAGTGACATCTCATTATTAAATAGTCTTTTATATTAAAAAAAATGTCACACCTTCTCAATTATAAAAGGGAACCCCCTCCCCTCACTTACTCACACTTATAAATCCATTTTCCTCAAATAACGTAAAAAATATCACCCTAAAATCATTATAAATATTTTTTATCTTTTGGTAATTCCAAAATACCAATGCTAGGGTCCATAATAAGACATCCAAATGAGTTTTTTCGAAGAAAAGGGAATCGTCTCCATTAAGATCCTTCATTTTACTTTTACATTTTACTCCTTCAATTATGTATTAAAAATTAAAATATAATAAAACAACTATATAAAATATATTTATATTTCTTTATGAAAATATAATAATTTTTATCTATCTCCCTATCAATCAAATAGAAAACAAATCATTCACCAATTTGTACGTTGGACTACCACCTCATGGAGTGATTTAATTTCTTTACCATCATAGACACGTATGGAAAGTAATAATGTTTAAAAAATTGAATATATATGATAAATAGGAAATAATATTATTTATTTAAAATTAATACATAATCCAGTTCCATACTCTTTCACCCATTATGAGAATGATATCCTCACTCTTGTGTACATACGACTGACTGTCTCCACGAATAGATATGATTCATTTCAATGTACAAATTCAAAGAATGGTTCTAAAAATATATCCAAAAAATAAATATGATATTTTCATAATTAATATAATTCATCAGATGTTTTATTTATATAATATTTATAGAAGGTGGAACTTCTGTGTAAAACATACATGAGAAGACAAAGTAGTCAACTCCTAAAAAATGGTAATAATGAAATACTATTAATAAATGGGTGATATGATAATATAATAAGATAATATATGATATTATAAATATTAATATAGTTTTAAATATATTACTAACATTTTAAAACCCATTATATAATGGGTTATGTAATTTTCAAATAAAAGGAAACATGAGGTAAGGGATTTTGTCTCGATTTACACTCAACCAAGACATATTTGTTGTTATGAATTTATTCACTTTTATGTGTTGTACATACAACCAATTTTAATTATTTAACATGAATATATATTTATTTATTATTATTAATGTTCCATTTAAATTCTATTATTTCAAAAGTTTATAATTTTAAAATTACCAAATAGGCCCGAATCAATTTTATAATCTCACTTTCATTTATGATTGCTTCTATTTCCATTGAAATAATTATATTATTTATCCATAAAAATCTAAAATAATTTTCATATAAAATATATTTTTATGATGTTTCTATATTTTATTCCAAATTTTATTCTCTTTGGTATGTGACACAAGAATACATATGTTTAAAAGAACTAATTTTATTTCTCATTAAATCAGATAGATTTTTCTTCCATGTCTATGTTTTTTATAATTTTATTAAAAAATTCTTAAAATTTACTCAAATTATTTATTTACAAAATTTTATGTTATACATGAATTTTAAAGGGGATTTAAATAAATCTTCTAATGTTTTTGTAATAATATTTTATTGAATTTCTTTACAAAAAAATAAAAAGGAATAATTTTTGTGACATATATGGGGATAACAAAAATCCATGCCACCATAACCATTTTACAAAAGTTTGATTCATATATATACTTATAATGGTTTTACAAATAAAACTCTTTAATGAAATATTATTTTAATTTTTCACATCCATTCCATCTATTCTTCTAATGCATGTTGATTTTATTATAAAAATATATATTCTTGATGAACTGATTATCACCTCTCATCTCCTGATTAATTATCTGATTGTCAACATTATATTTATTCAATAACTTTATTATGATCATATTTCTTTGAAAATTAAATTTCTATTAAATTTCTATTTTCATTATCATGGATTTAAATATATCCAAAACCATATACCATTTCTACTAGTAGTGTTTTACATTGAAATACAATTAATTGAATAACAAATTATTAATAATCCATATTATTTACTCACTATAGATATTTATTGATAAGCCAAATTTTTTATGAATTAAATATATATTTCAGTATATAAGTAATTATTTTAACATGAAGTGATCCGTGGGGTCCAGAAATATATATTCCATTGATGTATCGATAAGTCTTATGTAGAAAATCATCTCAAAAAATTAAATGGGGTTTACATATAGTTTAACAACTGTCATGGTCAAAGGTCAGGAAGGTATATATATCAGGATATATTGGGTCAAGACATCTAATATTAATCATTTCATTCATGAAGAATTCAGTTATTATTATCCATGAAATTATTGAATTTATATTATCCTGGGATTCATTTTCTACTCATGTTATTGATTAAATGTTTTCTGTTTTATATTATTTACCTTTACAAATTGATTATTTTTTATCAATTATATATTTATAAGTTATTGAATAATTATAATTTTTGTTTAGTCATTTAGCTTCCTGTATTGATTAAGCCTTATTTAGTCATAATAGATTCTATAGTTCATTCCCTTAATTTGTTTTCCTTCCCTAATATAGTAAAGTAAGCACATACTCTAGATTAATGGAGAAGGTTTTGTTACATCATATCTTTTTTCTTTCATTTCCATCTAATAGAAAATAATAACATCTCTCATAAGTATGCGTGGACTATCACCTACATGAAGTGATGTGGTTTATTTTTCAACAAATCTTTTTATGAATAAAAAATATATATGATGAATAAATATGTTACTTATTTCATGAATATTCTTATGTATATGACAAAACATTGACCATGGTTCATGTATTAATACCATATAACTGAAACATGCATAGAAAATAGACTAATTTTAACCAAAATGTTCATTTCAATGATGAAATTATTAATAAAACGATAATTTGAAATTGTAAATAATGATACATAATATGTTAAATATAATATGTTTCTATAATATATTAATGCTAAATATATATTTATTATACTGTTTATGTTAATATGCATGAATTGAGAAGGGACTTGATGTAAGGGATTTATGTTATAATCAGGGATTGTTTATGGTTAAATTACCCATGATGAAATTATTTGATATATCCCTAAAAAAGCTTATTTATTTTATTCTCATTGGTTGATTAATAAAATTTTCAAGAAATAGTACCATTTTTTTTCTTTGTTACATAAAAATACAGAGTAAATGAATTTAGTATAAATATACTCTCTTTTATCTTTGTATGGGAATCAATTTATTCTATTTTCACATTCTATTAAGAAAGGTTGGAAGAATGTTTCTAATATTTCACATGATTGATTAAAATAATATTTTTAATATTTTAATTTATATAAAAACATAGGGGGAATATTTTTATCATTTTCCAATGTAGTGATTTTTTTCAAAAGTTTGAACATAATATTTCTTTCAATATATTCTGAATTATCATCTTTTCCCACAATTATAAAGAATATTCTCTTTAAATATTCATTTACAAGTTTACTTGGTGACTTTAAAAGAAAATGCTTTCAAATTATTCTAATAATATTTACATTCTAGTAAACTGATTTCAAAATTAAATGTATATTATCCTCAAGAAATTTCTTGGTGACCTATTAAAGGTATTTTAATCTATGAAAATATACATTAATGATACTTATTATTCATTGAGAAAATTATTTAATGATAAAATTAATTTTATTTCCATTGATGGACATTCAATATAATAATGAAATCTTAATGAATCTCATATTAATGATCAAAATATTTTTATTTTCTATTATTATGATGTCACAGCTATAGGTTATGAATATTCTATGATGATTACCACTTTAATGCCATTATGATCATTCTCCCTGATATGAATTGATTTTGTAGTTTCTGATTGAATATATTCTATGTATGAGTATTTTATATTCAGAACATGAACTTGATTATGTTATCATACCCATATGATCATCTTATGCTCTCTTATGGTTGATATCTTCTAGGTTTTACCTTACTAGGCAACTAAGTGCTCCCTTTCATATGTTTTTATTCCTTGGGTTTTCATAAAATAATTTTAGTTTTATATATATACAAGTGTAATAATATGAAGATGTTTTTGGGTGATATTTAACATATTTTAAGATATAAGTTGATTATGTAACTAATCTCAAAACATTTTAAACCATTACAGTACTCGAGCATATGTATTTGTGATATGTATTTTATATTCAACTAAAATAATTTAATATTTATTTTTTTTATACTCAATTCGCCTAAAAGAGTTAGTATTTAGACTATGACATAGTGAATATTGGAAGTTCATCCGAATTCAAAATATGATCTTTAATGAAAAGATACAATGGGAGGATTGTATAATTGTAAATAATTATAGAGAAATTAAAATATCATCAAAATTTTAGGTTCACATGAATGAATGTATTGAGGCTATTATTCATGATAATTACAACAGGAAAATAATTTCGGGAATATTGAACAACCCGACTAAGGTACCGTAAGGATTCCATGATCTAATGATGTTTCCAATGCGAGATGTACTAGAGCGTTTTAGGACTACAAAGGCTTGAGGAAAACTACTTCAAGTAATAAATAAGGAAGTTTTAGTACTAGAAGGAGATCATCCAAAGGAATAACTATAGAGATCAATTATAGAGAGACACCTATTGTTAAGGTTTAAGATTCTTTGAGACTGTCTACTAATAATATATAATGGGGAATTAAAATTAACATAACCGGAAATGAATTTGAAAGGCTCGAAATAATGGGAGCTAACCATAAGTTATTAACTCAGTTCCCTCCCTATATCTAAAATATAGGAGATGGTGGGGAGGACCCCTAAAAATAAATTCTTAAAAAACAAATTATTTTATCAGCTAAATGAATAATTGGATAAAAGATTGAGATGCAAGGACATATTATTCATCAAAGGTTTCAAACAAACAAAAATATTGGATTTCTAATATATTTTCTCCCTGGTAGATCAATACATGACTATCTGAATGGTATTAATCATGGTTACATTTTATAGATTATACTTAGAGTATATAGACATGCAGAAAACATTTCTTCATTGATACCTTGAGGAAAAAATATTTATAGACCAATAGGAGGGTTTCCATGAGCAAAGAAACCAAAGATTTGGGTTTAGGTTAAGGAATATCCATTATGGATTGAAGAAATATCTAAGGTATTGGAATAAGAAGTTAAGTGAATTTATAAAGGAGATAAATTTCATCCAATGAAATAGTGGACTTTTTTTAAGAAAATGAGTTCGATGATGAGATATTTTCTATTTGTCTTCCCTTTATCGATGCAATACTAATTTTTGTTCTAGTGAAGGGAAGAATCAATGAGCTAAAAGTTTGTCTGTAAATATGTTTTGAGATGAATGACTTAAATCTAGTGAAATGAACATTTGGGTTGATGATTTAAGTGACCCATATATTTTATACTAAAATATTACAACCTTTTAGATTAATATATAATACATCTAGTTACATTTCCCACCTTAGAACTATAAATGATTAGTGTACTTGGATACTATGGTTACAAACATATTATTTATTTAAAATATTCATCATCTCTAACATCATTCATTATAAAAGATACCAATATATAATAATAATACTTAGTTACCTTCTTTATAATCTGGGTAAATATTAAAACATAACAATGGGTGAGCATAGAATACCAGTTAGGGTAAACATGGAAGATAGCATTACTTTATCACATATTATAATATAATGAGAATAAAGGTATAAGAACATGTGATTATCAATATAAATTCATATAGAACAATTAATATATCATGATAATGAGTAATGGGAAAAACGTTAGTATTTCACATGATTGGGGAATCATCAAAAAATAAATCATAATCCTCGAGTTCAAATCATATTCAAACAAACATGTAATAAGAGTATGGAACCTTCATATGACTATAAAATATATCATATGTCAAGGTTAACTTCAAATATTATCATATCCTAGTAGATCATGATCACCAATTATTCTCTATATCATAGTAGCACAAGAATCATCAATTATTTCCCATATCATAGTCGATCAATTTTCCTTTCCTATTTTCAATAGGTCATTATTCCCATTAACTCATTTCCCATAATTATATCATGAGATATAATGATTTACTATATATTTTAGAGGTGTATAATAGACACACCCAATACATAACGAAAATAATACATATGTGTTCCCCAATATCATAAACTATTTATCATTACTAAATATTATAACTCATGGAAGAAAAATTTATAAATATCTCATCATAACTTAATTAAAACATAGTAAAAGATGATTTTTATAGAATCATATTTCTCAAAATCCATATCTAGAAAGTGGATGGTATTATAGTATCATAAACCTAGTGAATCATAACAACACTTAAATTAAATTTAAATAGATTAAAATTACTCATAAAATATCTATCAGACATTTCATTAAAAATGTAAGAAAATATATTTTTTCATTGGTAACATTTTTACAAAAAAATCCAAGAATATTGAGAAAATATTTTCAAAAAATAACATGAAAAAATATGACGTATTATTCAAATAAAATAATTCTGATTATGGTGGTATGATCCATTTCTGTCTTATGGGTTAAAAACATTCTTTCCACACTTTTACAAAAAGTAGAAAATGAATTAATCGACAAACTTTTAGAGATATTACATTTAAAAAAAATTAAAATAATGTCAATGGTGGTGAATATGACATTTTTTAAAAAATTTAATTGTATTAAATATCTTTCATAAGACAATTTTTAAGAGTATGTACATTGAATAAAAAGTTTCTCTACCAAAGAATAAATATGGCAGGATTTTCTTTCAAAACATTTTCTTAATCATTTTATATACCAAGGAAAAAAATGATTGGAAAACCGAAAAATCATTGGAATAACCATATTATAAGAAAAAAAAGTTAAAATATAATATCCATATCTTTTTCATTAATATAAATTTAATTTAAGGAATCTCAAAAGGAAATGTGATAATAACATAAATTCGTATTTCCATACCCATCATTCTTCAGACACATTCAAAAATCCTATATAATAAATATATATTTATTATCAATATATTCTAGATCCATAATCATATATATCACCCCATATATTATTTACTTATAACATCTAACCACCCATTTAATATAATTTTATTATTAAAATAATCATTTATTGTGATAACTGATGCACTTTTGAAATAAGTATTTGTTCGATAATCTCGGTCCATTTAAATTAATCATGGATCCCAAAAAACATAATCTTGGTATAATTATCAGGTTAAATCATTTTATAAACTTTTATAACTATTTATATAAAGATCTGATGAAAAAATAATAACATTTATTCTTGGATATTGTAGTTCATATGTATACAGGACTGATGTTCCATTTTTAGATTGATAAAATGAATTGAAAGTGAATTATAATTCACATTTGAAAAAAATATAATAAAATCGTAAATATCATATATATTCATTAAATCCCTATTTATATCTATAAATCTGACTTCGTGATGAAAAATGAAATAAATCGCTCTATAGAGGTAGCAGCCCAAACATACGCGCGGTCAATGTTTTATTTTCCCATAGGATGGAGAGGACGCGGATAATTGATGTCACATCATAATTAGAAAAATTAAATATATTGAAGAAAAATAATTTTTTTATTTTATTGTGTATACACTGAATTTAAAGGACATATAATAATAAAGATAATTGAATGTCCATAGTAAAGAGTTATACTTCTTCATTGAGAAACCTCATTTGGATTACAGATTTTTCCTTGAAAGGATGGTATTTATGCGACACCATAAGTAAAAATATATGATGATTGAATCTATAAATCTATCAGTTCAAGGTTTTCTAATTTATAAGCATCTAATATTGTGAATAAGGTAGAATAAGAGGTTCCCATCTACAATTTAGTGAAAGGTACCACTTGAAATTACTTAAAATATTTAAGTTAAATATATACCATAACCATGTGAATAGGTAAAAAATTGTGTTAACTTCAAATTTGGGACTTGATAAGATAGAAATACATTAAAAAAATAAATTTATTCATTTTTTATTTTTATTTTAAACCTTATCTTTTTTTTAAACACCTCCTTAACCTTCTTTAACCTTATGTGTGGTAACACATTTTTTTTAGCCATTAGGGGTCTTAAATTTACTTATAAGGTGTAATTTGGCTAAAAAATAGTCCATGTGTGAATGTTTCAGGCCCTTTTATGTCACAATTTTCAACATTCAATTTTTTTTATTTTTAAATCATTTGATAAAAAATGGATAATATAAAACATCATTAATTGAATTTTTGGGTCAATTCGTTTAATTATACATCAATGACATCAAGACGATGATTGAATTCATCTAAGAACACTTTTAAAATAATTTATACAATATAATTAACTATAAAACTCAAGGAATACTACAATTCAACCAAAACAATATATTTTATTCTTTTTAATAATATTTACAGGATTTTTCTACTACCAACACAAGAACTATACTGAGGTTGTGTAAGCATTTAAGTAAATTTTACTATCATTATAAATTAAAAATAAGTTAATATCAAAAAAATAAATTATTTATCATCAAAATAACATTTTATATTCTTTCTTAACTTATTTTTGTAACTATGAAAACATTTAAAATGAATCAAAATCAATATTGTGACCCTTTGTATTTATACATATCATAAAATAATATAGAGTTCATAATCAAAGAAAAATGGAACCAAGTTGAAATATTTTGTAAAATTGAAATAGAAAAATATTAATTTTATCATACAATAGAATAAAATAATTTGTTTTAGGTATTTTAAATCCTTAAAAAAAGTTTTTATCATTATTTAGATGTTTTAACCTTACATTTGTGAGAAATAATTACTATGGTTTCTATTCATAATGAATAAAAATTAAACATTCTTATTTACAAAATTTTAACCGTGTCATTCCCAAATATGGAATAAATTTTTCAATATTAAATTTCTAAAATTTTCAGACATCCATTTTAAAATAGGCACGCAAAATGAAATGAAAACCATTTTTAGAAATAATAGGTTTTTAATGATAAAACTATATTAATTATTATAACATTATTAGTAAACATAATTATATGAATGTAAAAAATTATTAAATATATTATACTTTAATTATTTCTTTTATTTTTATTATTAGTCTGTTGATTAAAAATTAATTCATTTCATTCATGTGTAAATAATAATTTTCATAATATAGATATTCATATTCACACCATCCAATACAATAGTTAGAAAGTAACTCTCACATTAAATAATAATATTCTGAATGTATATCATGGTTCTTTTAAAGATTCTGTTTTATATAATGAATGTTATCAATTAAATACAATTTATTTATAGTGAAAATTTTTATAAAATCTAATTATGAAAAATTATACCCTCTTATATGATATTTTTCCCCAAAATTAAATCCATATGATATAGACAAATAATGGTACATCTACCTCATCACAAACTCTAGCTCCCACAAAGCTTCCTATAATTTATTATTTCACTAAAATACATGGACTAGTTGAGTGTTCCTGTTTCGTTGAACATTATCCCTACCATCTAAGATCTCCACCAGGTTTTTCTAGAAAAAGAGACATTTCTCTCTTGGTATGAACCATGAGTTCAATATATTTTATGAATCAAGTAAGTACTTCCTCAAGGGAGATACGTGGAATGAATCATGAAATTGAGAGAGATTCAGTGGAAGTGTCAAATGATGAGCTACTATATCTATATGATTAATAATTTTGAAGGGACTAATATATCTTGGGAAATATTTTACCTTCTAACCAAATATATAAATCATATTCGATGATGATATTCTTAGGAATACCTTTCACCAACTTCAAACTCTATATATCACTGATGATTATCGACATAACTTTTTTTATTGACTATGAGATTTCTTTATTTGATGTTGAATGGATAAAATATTCTCTCTCATTTCCATAACTAGATCAGGTCCCAAAATATTTCATTCTCCAACTTCATATAAGAAATTTTTTGTTCTTCACTTCCATCCAAATAGGGTTTCTAATGATCCACATGAATTATCGAGTGAATGTTATTGTTCTAAGAAAATTCCACCAAAGGAATGTGTTGACCCCGTAAAAATTTTAAATCCATAAATAAAACTCTCAACATGTATTCCTATGTTTGAAAGGTCATCTATGACTAACCATATGTTTAAGGATGATATATATTACTAAGAATAGACATTGTCACCAGATCCAGCTGAATACTTCTCCTAAACATTGAGGTAAACCCATATCCTGATAAGATATGATTGAGATTGGAACTAAATTAAATCTCACAAATTATTTAATATATAATTGATTATTTTTTAAAGGAGACAAATGTTCTCTAATACAAATAAAATTAACTTATTTTATAAATCAACCAACTACAACACAAATGGAATTTTTCCCATTAGATGTTTTGGGGAAAAAATTGAGGAAATATAATGTAACTTTTACCCATTTCCATTATATTATAATAAATTGTTATAAAATACATTTATACTTATGTTACTCGGAATAATTTCTTCACATACTTGTTATCGAGATACATACTCTAAAATATCCCTTTTCATGTTGTCCCAAAAAAAATTCTTTCAGATCTATAAAGAGCTTTATGCTTCTTGGATGAATAGCTATTAATGAACTGTGATCATTATCTAAGAGTTCGGTATTTAATATTTTTATTGTTGGGAAATATATTATTTTTTTCCCTTGGTATTCCATCATAATCATAGTTGAACTATGTAACATTCCTCAATTTCTTCTGCAGTTATTCATCTTCCTTTTATACATCTTTAATCCTCATATGAATGGATTATTGAACATTCATCTAAGAAATATATTATCTATCCACATTCCTTGGGATTTCTTGTTACATTTTATATAAATCCATAAGTATTAGATCAATATAAAACCACATCATATCAAAACTAGAATGTCCTTTATGACTTAAAGAATTAGTGATCATACTCTTTATCTTGGGGGTTATTTATTGACCATTCATAATCTTTAACAAACTCCAAAAATTATATCTGGTATAACTTAAACTAGTTCTATATAAATATATAATAATTTCTTTTTATGCATATATATGTCACATATTTCACCAAAAAGATAATTCATTCATGTCTTCAATGATAAAAATAACTCTATTAGCTCAAAATCATAAGTTAGGTAATTTTTCTCATGTATTTTCAATTAGATAGAGTCATATATCAGTATCGTATCATTATTAATATGTAAAAATCCTAGAAAAGTTTTAAATTAATCACTATAGATCATTAACCCTTCTCCACTATATGGTAGTGTGGTCATAGTTTCTCTAAAAGGCATTCTCCTCATCCCCTTCAAATCCTCTTCCTATTAATCTATCCACAAGAAAATAATCTAATTCCAATTCAACTTGGTTAATGGATTATATAGTTATGATAAATCTCTAAAAAATAGTTATAATATAGAATTATCAAGAAATGAATTTATATTAGTTAACACGGTTGGCCTATGATATTTGTCAACAATTTCCTTCATTAAAGGATCCACCAATATACCATCAGTTGATATTATATATCATACGAATGAAACTTTATGAAGAACAAATTTAAACTTGTTAAACATATCATATAACCTCTCCTTTCTTAGGGTCTTGAAAAAAATATAAATGACCATATAACTCTTTATCAACATTCAGTTATAAACTATTATCATATATAAATACGAACACAAACTGATCAAGGTAATCTTTAAATACCTTACTCATTTAATACATGTTTATAAAAGGATAATTTTTAAATGAAAATAGAGTCACTATATATTCATAATGCTCAAACCTCATGTGAGAGGTTTTCATGGGTGTATCTTCCTTTTTAACACTCAATTGATGATAACCAAAATGAAGTTCATTTTTTGAAATGTATTGAGGTCCTCATAATTGATCAAAAAAATTATCAATATGGGGTAGATGATAATGTTTCTTTATAGGGTTCTTGTTTAGTTAAGGATAAACAATGAAAAGATGTATTTCCCCATATTTCTTATTAATAAAAGGAATATATGCTCCCAAAGCTAAAACAAATGGTTATATTAATACCATGTTATGATTCACCTAGATTTAATTTATTAATTACTAAAACTCAATTGGGGCCATTCTATATAGAGTCTTGGAAACAGACATAGCATAAAGTAAGGTTTATTTTGAAAACTAATCATCATTATTCAGAGGAATATTATGAAAATATTCTGTACAAACCTAAATAATCTCCCATATAATTTTAATACCCTCTAAATTTAGTTTCTCCCAAACCATATGATATAGATACCCACCATGGATAATAATTAAGACCCAGATTATAAAAGTAATTTCCCTTATAATTCATATTAATCCACATAATGATCAATAATAAAACATTTATTAATAATATAAAATGTGACTTCCCTTCCTTAATAATTTATATGGGATCTAGATAAATAAATTCAATTAATTCCTATAATCAAATCAAATTAAACTAGAGGGAGTAATATAAGATTTACAGTAAGAACATTCCCATAAACTTCAATTAAAGAGGGACTATATAAATAAGTAGTGATCATCTTATCATTAGTATTTTTCACTAATAAAATTTCATCTAAAAATTTATATGGTGATGTGGTACCCATAGAATATTCCATGCATATAAAGTATGGGGTAGATATAAAAACAATAAAGGTATTAAATTTTCTTGATTGGGTGATAAATGTGAATTTCACCCTATTTTTCTTATATCCCAATTTAATGGTTGTGATCACATGATATTTCCATTTTTCTTTTTTCAAAAATTTAGTTGATTCCAATCATCATTAAAAATATAGATACCCAATACATTTACACATATTTTTACAGAAATATCAAATAAGTACAAGCTAATGATCCTGAGTCCAATGGTCATTGGAATTATATGTTCATAGTAAATCAAAAGAATATTAAGACATGACATCTTTATGTTATTATTGATAATGAGGTCCTAAATCTAGTTGACATCTTCAAACTACAATGTATAACCCAAGTAACACATAAAATAACAGTATTATCTAAGAATCTAGGTATGTTAATAAACATTATAAGGAAACATAACTTATGAGTCAATGGTACTACATCATATAATAAAAGGTAAGGCTCAAAAGTGCTAAAAAGGAATAAAAACATTAATAAAATGGTATCATAATATCATATTATTATAGGAAATGTTGAAGAAATATATAACATGATATAAACATGAATCAGGGTCAACTACATAGACAATATAAGTCTCATAGTGAATTAGGATTACTCCCAAACCCCACACATTATATATAATGAGAAAAATGATTTACCTAATTCTTTAGAGCTCTATTTAGGTTCACGCATCAAAAAAAATACATGATTCTATATTCCACAATAGAAAATAAATCTTATGGCATAAACATAAAAATTACCCACGGAAAGAAATTTTTTTCATTTGAGAAAAATAATTATAGAATATATAACCCCATAAAAGGAAGGTGGATAATCTTGGTATGTGTGAGAGTAATATATATAAATATAATTTATAATCATTCTATAATAATTAATATTTGATGAATGTGAGTTAGATAGAGAATGGTCATAACCTGAAGAGAAGGGTTGATTAGAGAGCTATCCTATAATGAGTTTGGATTATCACAAAAATTATTTATCTTCCTAAATAATTCACTTATATTAAATATTTTCTTAATTAGGAACCTTTTCATATTTTTTATTTATATTATATCAATTACCTAATAATTTATGTTTAGGTCAGATATTTTGATGATATTCAGCTCATATGTCAAAAATCACTTTGGAGAGTTGACTTAGTTCAAATATATTATAACCTAACCATTTGTATAATAATATTCATGAAATAATTAACATTTTTATATATAAATTACAGTTTTAAATTTAATCTTTAAATATAGTTATGAAAAATGAACTTATGTTTCAATCATTGACATGGTAGGTCGTATGTACGGATGAGTAACGTTTACATTTTTAAAAACTCAAGATAAAAAGGAGGTAATTATTATTTAATCACAACAAAATGATAATTATATCCTAAATAACATTTTTTTTAAATACACTTATATATACCATCCAAGTGATATAGTATTTAAAAAATGAATCATAACGCTTCATGGAGGTAGAAATCAACACATGCACTTTAACGATGTTTTCATATTTTAACAAATCGAAAGGTAAGAAAATATAAAATATATTACAATAAAAAAATTATAAATATGTCATAAATATAATAAATTTACATTAAATGCACCATAAAAAATGGTTGTGAAAGGCGATGATGGATGATTAATTACATTGGTATACGAGAATGTTGTTCTCCATACGCACAAACGATGGTATCATTTCCCATTTGATAGATGAGGATATGGTAGTCGGTTAGAACATAAAAATAATAACATAAAAGTATATTTGTGATAATTATTTTATTATATCATCATGTTCAAATAATATTTTAAAGAGGTGTAACAATAAATGAAACAAAATTGATCAGTTAAGAATTATACCTATTCCTTAGAAAACCTCTTTTGATTTCCACCAAAATCCCTCCTAGATCATTTTTATAATAAAAGCAAGGCTATTATGATTTGGGATGGAGTTATGTAATTTATTTTTGAGGTTATTATATTATACAAAATGATTTTAGATTTTTTATATGATAAGATATGAGGTGCCTTATTATAAGTGGGAAGGAGTGAAATTTTCTTTAGAAACCCAAAACTATTCAATAATGGGATGTCACTCTCTATAAAGGGTCCAAAAAGATTAATACATGATGTATTGGGGGGTATATACTATAAATATTAATAACCTTTATTAAAAAATAAAAAAAAATTAATAAATTTTATTCCCTTTACCTTTATAATTACTCACTTTTACAATTTTAGTTTTCACTACGATGACTAGTTTTTACGTAGGTAATTTATCCTTTAAGACTAAAAATAATAAAATTATTATATAATTTTGAACCATTAATTATAAAATTTCTAATCTAATATATTAAATTAACATACTATTCTTTTGGAAAGTTAATTTTAACTCAAGTACATATAACCCACAAAACCTCATTTTAACCATAACCATGGTAATTAATTTTAGAATCTTTTAATATACATTATCGATGAAAAAAAAATATCATTAATACCTAAAATTAATTATTATTATTTAAAAAATAAACTGTTTTATCAAATTCAATCCACAAAAGTGGGATAATTTAATTTAAAATTAAACCCATAAAACACGATGAAAATCAGTTTTTTCAGAAAATTGAGTTTTTAAACCCAAAAATGTACCTATACAAAAATCAGATATAAATAATATTTGAATGTAATTAATTATATTTTATCTCAATAATTAATAGTTATATTTCTTTGAAATAAAATTCAAATAATAATTGTTCTTTTAAAATACTTTATTTAATGAAATGAAATAAATGTTTTACAAAAATCGGTATTTTTAATTATTAACTAAAAAAACCTTTTTATAAATATTCAAAAATTCAACCATAATATAAATCTGATATGATTATTTAAGAATTATATCATTTTTATAATATTATATTTTTTTAATTTTCTATAAATAAATTATATTATTTTCTCAAAAAAATTAAAAAACGTTTTTGAAGAAAATATATTATTTTGAAGAATAAAATATCTACTAAAATATTGAGTGTATATTTCCTATGAATTTATTATTACATTTATATTTAGTAGAAAATTTATATATATTTCGTAAATCTTTTATTACTATTTATGCCCAATAATATAATGGCTACATTATAATGGTCATATTTAAATAATCATCATTCATTTTGGCTCGGTGTTTCTAATTGCATATGATATTTAACATAGTTTTTTTTTATTTTGGTGTATTGCATTATTCACCTTGGAAGAATTTTTCCCTAAAGTTTTTAGATTACATACTAATGGAAAACGTGTTTATGTTACTTCTAATTCATGTCTTCTTCTAGTTCCTAGATTTCAACATTGTATTTATGGATCCACCATAGCACTTTGACCAGGTGAGTTGCGTTGTTGTGTAGAAAATTACCTCAACATGCCAAGATCTTCAATGGATATTACTCATAGGTTAGATCATATTCCTGCTACTACCCTCTAAATTCAGTACATTTGAGGGATCTGCTATGTACTTCCTCAAGAGGGATATGTGGAATGTGTCGTGTACATGAGATAGGGTTTTTGGGAGTGTTAATCGAAAAGACACACCTCCAATGTTCTTAGGAATCGAAATGGGTAATATTACATACAGATTAGAATTCCATTATTCACCAATCCCATTACTCTCTTTTATAGATATATGCATAAAAACATTTTATCATTGAACTCAAACTATAGGTCTCATGAACAATTATCAGTATAGATCTTCTATAGACTACTAAATCCAGTGGTTTTGTTGAATAGCCTGGCCTTATTTTCTATTTAATAAATCATTTCAGGTCCCTATATCATTCATTCACTTACTCTATCTCAACACATAGGTGTTCTATGTCTCTTTCCATAAATTTATTCATAAGGATCCATTCGGCATCCTCAGTGAATGCCATTGTTTTAATAGAACATGGCCAATAGAAGTTGTTGATCTGATCCTCCTTTCACGTCCATCGAGCATGATCACAATAGTTCTACCAATTTCAAAATATTCTCTTTATATTTTCTATCAGTTAGGGGATGAGGTATTGTACTGATGTTAGACTCAGTATTCATCAAATGTCAGATACTCATCCAAAACAAGGGGTAATCTAATATTTCTATGAGATATAATCGATACTGGTTTTCAATGCTGTCTCACAACCTCTTTTATATATATACTTTTAGGTTTATTAAGTGACATTTTCTCTCAAATTGAAATTTAGTGACAATTGAATGTAAGAGGATCCACCACATCCCCTATAGAAACATTTCCCATTGAAGTAATTGAAATAATAGTGATGAATTATATAGTGATGTTTTCCACTTTCAATATAGGTATGGGTAATAGTTTCATCATCTCATTATACTTTATCATTTTTAGCACTAAATTTATAACATACAATAAACATTTATTTATATTCCATGATCTCCTTCTTCATAGTGTCCTTGAAATAGTGATCTCAGAGATATTGGTATATCTTCATACTCCCTGGGTGGATGGAGAGGTTTTAATGGTGTTCATTATTCTAAAAATCTTTATTTATCTTGAGATTTTATGGTGCACATAGTCATGAACCAAATATTAAAAATCTTTCTTCATCAATTTTGAACACCGATTATTTCATTTTTCTTAATGATTCCACCTTCTAAATTTCCACATCATTTTTTTAGAATCATTTATAATATCTTGAATAGGTGGTTGATAAATCTTTTATGAATGGAATGATGACATTTTTTCCTTCATGAATCACATTTCCATCCTTTACATCTCTAAAAATATTATATTCTACTAAATTATCATTAGTGATAAGTTTTATGGATTCTTCCTACTTATATCATCTACCACTTTGTTATATTTCCAAGTATGCTATTGGATTAAGAATCCATTATCATTTATTAGCTCTATCCATCTTTGACAGTTCACATTAAGCTCTTTCTTTGTGAATATATAATTGAGGCTCTTTTGTCCATATATATTTTACACCTCTCCACATATATATAATTTTTTTATATTTTCAATAAAATGATCACTACAACCAACTTCAGATAACGTGTTGGATAGTTAAATTCATATTCATTCAGCTACCTTGAGGCATATGATATAATTGTTTCATTATGCATCAGTACACAACCCAATCCCTTGTTTGAAGCATAAATATATACTATAAAATTTTCCCCACTAGAGGTAATTGTGAGTACTGGTACAACAATAAGACACTTTTTTATTCATTATAGCTCTCCAAATATTTACAAGTCTAGAAAACAATTACCCCCTTCTGAGTTATCTTGGTTAGGAGGTTGGATAATAATGAGAAGTTTCACACAAATCATCAATTATATCTAACTAATCATAGGAAACTACCAATCCCTATCACATATTTTGTTTTGGCCCACTCCTTAATTGAATTTATCTTATAAAGGTCTACATATATTCCTATTTTGATTATAATATTCCCCAATAATGATACATCCTTCATCTAAAACTCAAATTTTTTATAATTTTCATATAGATTCTATTATTAAAAAATCTTTAGTAGAGTATTCAGATGACTCTCTTTCTCTTCATTCTTTTTAGATCATATAATGATATCATCTATAAAAACTATTAAAACAATTTCAGTACCCTCTAAAGAATATAATAATTATGTCTATAATTATTTTTTGTATAATTAGTGACCTTTAAAGGAATTAATATGAATTCATAGTGACTATATCTTGCTGGAAAGGGGGATTTAGGAATATTTTCCTTCTTCATCTTCAACTAGTGATATAATAACCAAAGGTCACCATGATAGAAATACTGATCACCACATAATTTATCTAAGAATTATTTTATCCATAGGAGGGGATATTGTAACTTTATTGTAATTTTTTTGAATTCATGATAATCCATGCATAGACACATTGATTCATAATTATTTTGATATAGAGGATCTGATCACCCTAATGATGATGTAATCAAACATATAAAACCTTTTTATTACATCTCACATAACTAATTTTTCTTCTCTTATAACTCATTTATGAACATCTTATATTTATTCTTTGATATGGGTAGGGATCCAAGTATAAATTTGAATGATAACACAATAACTTAGTTAGGAGGAAGACCAGGAAACTCTTCTAGGGATACATTAGTATAATCTCTCATAATGGGAATGTATTTATGAATGATTCTATACATTATCTAAACATAATGGGGGAGATATCCATGTTCATAATGTAATAATATCCATTATTGAACAAAATATTCCTTTATATATTCATCCTCCTCCTTAAACATGTACAGAAATGGTGGATGAATTGGGATGTGATGAGTGATCTCCCTCTCTCAGCAGTTGATTCTTCATTTATATAAGTATAACCAATATATTCCCAATATTACAAAAAAATCCACTAAAGTGAGTAAGATGAGATTTTTTAAGAGATTCAATCCACAGACATTAACTAAGAGTGATTTATATACATGGGATCCAATATTTGATCCATTTACATCGCTCAAAGATTAGTCAAACATCATGTTTTGAGGATGTTTTTAAATAGTTAAAATAAGAATTAAATATAATAAAGAATACAAAGAACCATAATCAAATAGTAATTTCTCTATTCTTAAATTAATAACTAGAGTCCATGTCCACACATCATTAGAAGGATCTACATTAGCAGAAGTGATAAAATATTGTCATCCTTACTTTCTATGTGTTGAAGGTTTTTGTTATTGATTTTCTCTAACAACCCTTATCTTAGGGTATTGACTTACATAAATATTATGTTCCTTGTAGTTGAAACATTACACAATAGGATGAGTGTTGATCCAGACCTTATTTTCTTATTCCATGTTAGTGGGTTTCTTCATTTCCATTCAACACTAATTTTCTTAATTTCCCTCTTTTCCACATTTCAAATATATCCTGGTTCTATTGTGATAGTTTCTTTGTAGATTATTCCCACATTTATTTCGTGTGGGATGTTGTGTATTCTCTTCTATATGATATTTACCTATTGATACTACTAAAGAAAAATCCATTTATATGTTTGTTTCGTCTTCAGTCAAATAATACTATTTTCAGTCATTGATATACATCTCAACTTTGAGGGAAAAATAAAATATCTCTTCATAGCTATCAAAGTCATGAATCTATATTTCTATTCATAAGATCAAATATAATCCTCTAAAAAGAAATAATCTTTACTTTAGCTGTTGATGACAAACATAGAGGCATTTCATTCATGGCTTGTGATGTTTTCCTCATATTCCTTGATATATTCTTGTTCTCTTTTATTCAGTATGATGAGATACCTCTCCATTATAAGTCAGAGAATTCAGGGAAAATATTTATTATAAATTATTTTATTAACATTTTATCATTCCATGGAATCAATATCATCTGTGTACATTGTGTTCTTGATCAACGTCCAACACCAGTCACTTTCTCCCTCAATGTGATAAATGAGAAACACAACATTCTATTGATCCATGATTTCGAGGATAGAGAATATATTCTAAATGGAGTTTATCCATTTATCCAAAATGAGAAAATCAAAATATACACTAGGTTTAGAGGCCCTTGTTTAATAAAATATATAACCACAATATACTCTTTATTTGAAAGAGTAGTGAGTTCTGAATGATTCACATTATTATTAAAAACATTATCTAGTTAATCCATTACTACTGTGATTTTATCATCTCCTACCCTCACAAATTTAGGAATATAATTGGGGAAATCATCCCATTCTCTATCATGTTAGTTGTTGGCATGTTTTCCCACATTTCAATCCATTAAATAAAAGAATAAAAAACAAGATTAGAATACATTAACGTAAAAAAAGTAAATTTATAAACTTTAAAGTAATAAATTATAAATTATAGTTATATCCTAAATTAGGAGTCTCTAGGGGTAGATCTCTGTTGTCCATATTAAATTTTCCTATTAGGTTTTCCAACGTAATATTTTTTTATGTTATTCATAATGGTTTGAAAATAATTTCTGAATTTCCAAAACATACCCTCTATTAGATTCAAAGCATGTTTATATAAATTCATCATTTTTTAACTAGTATAAGATTGATTAAAATACCAATACACCTTTTTTTTAGTAATTAAACCTAGGTATAATTGTTCTAGAGCTATATCAACATGTAGTACACAAATAGGGATGTAATTGCTAATAAAACACTCACTCTATCTTTTTTCAAAATTCTATGATATTATACTATACATTTACATTCACCTAGGGTTCTTAATAAATTATATTTGTCTTATTCCTTAAAAATGACACGTTAGTACTCTGATACAAACTATTTTAACCAAGCCTTCTACATATATTATTATATAAATATCCAATAAGAATATCCCAAATTTTATGAGGATAAGGGTATTTTGAATGCTAGGTTCATAATACATTAAAAAGAAACTAAAACATGATATCATTATATTATTATTAACAATGATCTACTTAAAGTATTTTATCCATTAAAACTACATTGAATAATGTAGGTAATACATAAAAGAAACATGTGATCTAGAAAGCTCGGTATGGGAATAAAAATGAAAAGGTAACATAACTTTTGAGCCAAATGTATAACGTGAGATCATAAAAGAGAAGGATATGGATTAATAACATTGAACTATAACATGAATAACATGTAATCATAATATCATATCATCATAGGATTTGTGGTCATAATATATAACATGACATAAACATGAGTAAAGGCTAACTTCCTTGACAATATCACACAGTGCACAATGAGATGTAATGGATTAAGTTTCTTTCTAATCCCAAACATAAAATATTATTAGACATAAGTTATTTATCCAATTTTTCAAATAACTATCTTGGTTCACCTATCATGATATGTATGTGTATATATTTTCCACAAAAGGAAATCAATCTGAAGTCATAATCAAAAAAAACTAATCAAAAGAAATGGGTTTCATTATATAAAGAAACATATGGAATATATTACTTAATAAAACTAAGGGGTAATAATATATTTATATATGTTAGAGAAATATATACATATTTTAGATCATTTCCATAACATTCAATAGAGAGATAAAGTTAGTCAGAGAAAAAATGTTCATAACAAAAAAAATTGAGCTTTAGAGAGGTATCTTACCTGGAGTATGAACTATCATGTACATTATTTATATTAGTTAAAAATTAAATTATTTTAATTATTAACTTTATTAAAAACATTTTTCATTTTTATTATTCATGTTAAATTCAATTACATAATCATTTAGGTTCATATCAATTGTTTTAATGATATTTCACACAAATATCCAAAACCACTTTGGTAAGTTGACTAGATTCAATAATATTATTAATTAATATTCTCTAGAATAGTAATCATGAAATTATAAATATTTTTTTACATAAATTATTATTTTAAAATCAACAATGGTATATTCTTATAAAAAATGAACTATTTTATAATCATGGAGAGAGTAGGTCATTCATACGCATAAGTAATGATTTAATTTTTCAAATATCATGATGGAAAGAACAACGTGATAATTTAACTTCAAATAATAATAATTATTTAAAAAAAATTATGTTATTATTTTAAATACACTAGTATATACATCCATGTGTTTCAGTAATGAAAACAAATCACATCACTTCGTGGTTGTGGCAATTCACAGGTGCCCATGAATGACAATACCATCTTTTAATAAATAGAATGGTAACAAAATATATCATATATTAATTTTAAATAATATTAAAAAATTTATTAATATAATATATATAAATTAATTCCATCATAATAAATAGATATAATAGGCGATGATCAAAAACAGATTTCATCGGTTTGTGAGGAAGGAGTATGTCGTACACACAAATGATAGTTTTGTTTCCCAGTTAATAGAAGATTCATTGGTATTTTGTAATTACATTAACATAATATCATCTAAATATATAGGTGATAGTTATATTATTAAATCATCATGATCAAATAGGAATTTAAGGAGGTGTAATATAAAATTAAAAACTGCTTGGTTAATAGTGATACCGCTTCTTCAGACAACCACTTTAGGTTTGAACCAAAATCATTCATAGGTGGATTCTCAAATCAAAAAACTGATTCTGAAAACATTTAATTGAATTGAGGAATCTAATTTTATATAAATTCATTTAAACAAAAGGATTTTGAAATTTGCAGAAGAGAGGAGAGGAGGTGTCCTTTTAGAGGTGAGAAGGATTGGTGTTTTTATAAATACCAAAAACTATTCCAGACTAAGAAGTAATTTTTAATTCATATGAAAAAAAAATATATAAATTATGTATTGGAGAGAGGATAAGGTTTATCCCAAACTCCACCATTATATAAGAAATGTTTTTTAAACATGATAACCCATTTACCTTTATGGTCACTCACTTTTACCATTTTAGTTTTCACAATGATAGGTAGTTTTTACCTACATAATATATAATTTAAAACTAAAAATAAATTGAGTATTATTATATAATTTAGAACAAATCATTATAAATATGAGATCCAATTTATCAAATAGAAAACCTATATGTGTGGAAAATTTATTTAACACAAGTGTATGTAATGAGAAAAACCACATTTTAACATTAACCACAATAATTAATTTTTACTATTTTTACTATCCCGTATGGACAAAAATTAAGTATAACATATTATGTAGAGTCCCAGAAATGTATTATACTCAATATTTCTCAAATCTATATTGTCTACATTTCTTCAAGGTCATCTCTCCAAATTCCATAGGTTGTCAACTAGTAGCGAGTGCCTACAGTGTGTCTATTGGGAGACTATTCCATCATTACCATAGTGTAACAAAAAGGTAGAAAACATAAAAACAAATAGTGAAAGCATTATAATATTTAGACAATTGATAAATAGAATAAATTGATAAAAATTCCAACAATATTCTCATATAAAATGATGATCATTTCATGTTCTTAAAAATCATCCAAAATAGGTAACTTAAA
The DNA here is from genome assembly GCA_963277665.1 of Viscum album. NCBI lineage: Eukaryota > Viridiplantae > Streptophyta > Magnoliopsida > Santalales > Viscaceae > Viscum > Viscum album. Next base: position 858,637,599 of record OY728143.1, on the reverse strand, counting down.
GTATAATACAATGTATGTATCAAAAGAGAAAAAAATACCGAAAATTGATATCTTGAGATATTATCACAATCCTTATCTCAGTCTCATGCTTCAGTACTCCTTATCATCGAATAAACTAAAGAATAAATTTAGATTAACTTTCCCAAGTACTTATCGGAATCCAAATTATCATTCTAGGTACCCAACAGCAACATGAGAAGGGTGTGAGACGTAATCTTAATAGCTAACCTCCCAAAGGTCAATATAAATTTGTTGATATCCTATATAGTATTTAAATATATATCATAGGTAATCAGTAAATAAATTAAAACTTCAATGGAATTTATATGAAATAAATTGGTACATTATATCCCAATAAGTCTCCCTACAAAACATGGGTTAGAATATTGTAACAAGAAGGATTCAAAAAATTCAAAAATAATAAACGTCACCTTACCATACATGAATATATTTCACATAAACCATGACCTTTTAATATAATATATGAATCAAATCAACCATGACTGTGTATTATAAAAAATTATCAGAATAACCATGGCCAATCTGTTAAATCAAGCACATCACATTTACCAAGCTCCTGGAAGATCATGAAAGGGTCAAACCCTCCAAGGCCAGATCCAAGGTATATTAGACCAAGGTATCCTCATCGAGCCCTAGGAGCATCTCAATGGAAAATTAGTTTGGCCTGAATTGATATCCAAGGAGTATGTCTACTGACTATGTCCACTGTGAGCCCAAACAAACCAAATCCAAGAGGTAGCAAGGCACGAGAAATCCCAAGAAATCAAAATCAAAGTCACATACAGGTTGAAGGTATTCTGTACTATTTATATGGACCATTGAGTAGCACAAAAATGGAAACCTATGTTACTAATCATCAATTAAAATTAAATTTTTATGATTATACCCAATCATTTCAAAATTCTCATTCAATGAAATTCAATGAGTTTAACCACTCATATAAAAATTCTATATAAACCATTAAATCAAAGAATCAACACAGAAAAGAGTAAATATATCTCCTAATCAATAATTTCATTTCAATTAATTAATATACATTATTCATATAACTATGTAAACACTAACAACACCCTATGAGTGATTTAACAAAGGCATGGGCATGGAAAGTTACAAGGAACTCCCCATGGGGGCCTTGGTTAGTGAAACAACCTCAAAATCATCTCAAAAAAATAAAGGGAATCCCTAACAGGTTCCATTTCATTTAATTCAATTAAAACTTTTATTTTAGTGGCTATTTCAGATGGTACTGTAGGATACAAAATAGAAATATTCATAATAAAGAACCAAACCCAATGAAAAAAATAGTATAGACCACTTATCGTAGGTTTTTAGTAGAGTGCTCATCCATTATAGAATTCTAATATGATTTGTATTGGGCGGAAATTGAATAATGAATAAAAAACCATGAAATATGGAATATTATTTTTCACCAAAATAACTTCTTCGATACCAATAAGAAAGAAGAACAACATAAAAGGATTTGAGCACTCACAATTTCATATCCAAGGATAATAATAGCACTCGAATAAATGTTTTAATAGAGGATATGGATCAAAGTCTAGAAATATTCTCAACGTAGGGCTTCCCACATCAAGCAGCTGACCATGGGAAAAATGAACTATGAAAAATTAGGTAACAATATAGCTTAATGGTATAATAGTAATTTCACAAAAAATCCCTAGGTCGCACAGTTTGGCCACATGTTTTCCCAACCAGTGTGCCAATTTTCCACCTACTACTATAAAAATGGGACCCTCGTATGGTTTTCACACATGGTTTTACTAACCATTTTCAAACTCTGTCTCATCCCACTTTCAAGAACTCTAGGAGTAGCTGTGGAGGTGAGCACCTATATCCACATTGTTCAAAAAACTTTGAGCGAACCTCAATACCAATGTCTATAACAACAATATTTCATTTAACCTTGCCTCTTGGGTCTCAAGATTACTAATAACCACGAAACATTCTTGATTCCTTTATAAATAAGGGATTCAAGATCCAAAAAAGACTTGTAAACCCACCTACATCCTCATAAACCCAAAGAGTATTTACATTACGCCAAAAAATCATTTAATCTTAAAAATGTATTTTTTTACCTCATAAAAATAGGACCTCTAAATATTTTCCTATTAAATTAATTCATTATTGAATTTCCCCCTCAAGGGTCATCAAGATTCATCTGAGAATAACTCCAACCGCTGAACACCTATGTCACCCTCCCACACCCAAGACTCGTCTTATAAATAGTTACTCATCTATAGCACCTATGCTAGATGAATTGACCTGTCTCGGAGAACCATTGTGTTACAGCTACCTATATGAATCTGATGCTCCTAAAATGAAGAATCTACCTCAACCTCCCCCTCCTTATACTATAGAACCTAAGACAGTTCTGAATGATAATTGTGCCACTGAGATAGCAGACTTACCATACTCCCTATTGAATCTTGAACGACCCAATATACCATCATCAAAACATACCATATCAATCGATCCATTTTCTCCCCATACAAGATGAAACATGTAAAAATACTTGATCCCCAACCTGAAACTCTAGAGGACATATATTAAGATCGTTGTAATATTTTTTTGAGACTATGTAGTAGTTATCCTCTTTTTGATCAACTGGACCACCTTAGAAGTATCATTCAATATACATGGTCCATGTAAATCTACCTCGTCTACCTCTAACTGGAATTAGGGTGTTAGGAATGACCAACTGTAAAATTCACCAAAGGTACCATCTGTATGGTCGCATGATAAGTATTATTATTTTATAACTCAACAAAGAATATATGTCTCCCCCAAGGGCCCCCAAAATCAATTATGTGTGATCTCTTGTTGTCCTTAAGAACCTGTTTCGTACACTCTGAATGGATATCAGTCTGAGAGGGGTATACCATAGCTAGAATCACCACTATACTCAATGTCCTCTGAAAACTATTCTAGAAATGACTCATAAAGCAGACATCCATATCTGAAATGAGATTGTGTGGTACTCCTTGAAGCAATACCATCTCACGGATATATAACTTTCCAAGATCATCCATGATGAAGGTTTCGTTGATTAGCATTAAATTTAAAACCTTCATGATAATGTCAACAATAACCCACATAACATCACTACCTTGAGGTGACCTTGATAAACCTATCATGAAGTCCATCATGACATTATACTAATTTCCAATCAAAATAGGTAACTTCTATAAAAGTTTGGTTGGTATCTTAAGTTCTTCCTTCACCTATCTATAGGTGGAACGCCTCATAGAAAAACCAACTCCCTCACATTTCATACATGCCCACTATTAAAGATGGTGTAAGTCACATTACATCTTGGGGACACCAGGGTGCACTACCTAAATTGAGGTATAAAACTACAACATCAGCTCCCCACATATGTCACCTAGAACCCATAGGGAGCCATGGATACACATCATATCATCATTTCTTATGATCCAATAAGGACATGGGTCCTCACCTACCACACTATCCCGTAGGACTAGGCCCTCAAAATCTGATTGGTCCCTCATCCTCACTCTATCTTGTAGTTTAGAGGTCACAAATAAAAATAATGTTCCTGAATTTCCTAAACCTCCAAGTGAATCTCATAGTACAAGTCCATAAGCTACCACTCACTACTAGAATGTTGAACTAGCAATATCTGATTCCTCTTGCTCAATGCATCGTCCATTTCATTTCCTTTCCTAGGAAATTAGTAAATCTAAATGTAGAATGATTGAATGTACTAAACCTACCTTCCTTCCATTAAATACATATCACAATGTGTAGATATGTACATTAATATTTTGTTCTATGTGTAAGACAAAAACACTCTCCAAATAAATATTTTCTCCAAAAGTGAAAATAATTAACTATCATAGCTAACTCAAAATATTTTATCAGGTAATTCTTTTCTAGTGGCCACAACTTCTTAGACCCGTACACCATGAATCTATCCCCCTTCACAAGAACTAGTCCATTCCCAAGACCTAATGTGTCTTAATACATGGTGTAGCTTCTACCCTTATCTATACGAATCAAGACTGGTGTTGAATTCAATATCTCTTTCATCTCCTAAAAGGATTTATCAGATGTTTTTGACCATACAAAAATAAAAAATCTTATATTTTAAGCCCTTATGTGATGCTTCTATGAGTGATAATTCCTAAATTAATCACTTTTAATATCTAGATATCCATAAGAAACTCTATATGTCAATGATATTCTTGGTATACTCCTAGAAAACTACACATGTTACCTTATCTAGGTCAACTTATACCCTTTTCTATATGATAACATGACATAGAAAGTGAATTTGATCCACTTATAAGTGTAACTTTGTGAGATTATATAATAAAAGATGCCCTCTTAGTGAAACAAAAATGATCGTAATATGTTTGGAAAGATCATATAAATTTTGAAAATACACCAAGATATCATCTCTTGAATCCAGGATAAAAAATTCGAGATAAGCATGGAATACTTGGTTCATCAGCACCATGAAAACCTCTAGTGCATTCATGATACCAACAGCATAACCATATATTTTTATAGACCATATCTTCGATGAAAATATTTACCCAGTATTTATGTAGGTTGAACATTCACCTGATGATATCCAAATATCAAATCAATTTTTCAGAACACCCAAGATCCTGAAACATGATCAAAGAGGTCATATATATTTGGGAAGGGATATCAGTTCTCATATTTCAGATGGTTCATCTTCCAATAATCCACAGATAACCTATGGTTTCCATATATCATTTTCACAAATGGGCTGGTGAAACCCATAGAGAAGTTTTGGATTGGATAAACCCATTATCATTTAAATCCTATGGCTACCTCCTGATCTCCTTCAACTCTATAGTAGTCATCATATAAGAAGGAATGGATACCATTTTCAGATCTTGGTACTAGCCTGATGGAGAACACAACCAATATCTCATGATGTAATCTAGAAAATTCATATGGAAAAAAATCGCAAGAATGATCAACGATAGGAGGAAGGTTTTTCTAAAGATCTCCCTAATCATCTAGATACAAAAAAGTAATATAGACCGTCACCTTGCCCATTCCATGATGCTTTGATCCATCTTGGTATGTATGGACATCCCATTCTCCCTTATTAGTATATGTTTTTCCCTTTAGGGATGTGAAAGTCACCCTGTAATGATATTAGTCAATATAGGATCAATAAAAAACTAACCATTCCATTGAGAGTATAACATAAAACTCAGTCATCTTGTGGACATAAAGATTCCAGACAAAGTGACACCCACCAACCTCAAGGGGGAAGTCCCTGCACTAACACACATCCTCTGTTCGGATCCCCAAAAAGGCTTCTAAAGTCATAACTCTATCATAAAACTGAATCTTGATACCAAGGGTCTCCAGAACAGGTATGAATATAAAACTATTAGATGTACTTATGTCAAAAATAGAAGATGCAAGGGTTGAGGCTACTAGGATCATTCCTCTCACCATAGACTACCTAGTTCTCTACTCCTCGGGGTCGGCAATACCGAATATATATCTTCTAAATCATGGCCCTATGACATAACCTTACTTTTTGAAGTGATCTCACTCTGTTATCTTGGAGAAACTACTATCTGAATGCCACATCCACTGATACCACCACCATGATCAAATCAATAGGTACTACTCCAGCTCCCTACCAATCATGGAGCTGTGAAACCCACTCCTGAACTAAGTTTTATAGATGAATCATACCTATCACTACTGAAGGGAAGTTCCACCAGAAAAAATTGAAAATGAACCATCCTACCACAATTTGAACACTCGAATGTGTTGTGATTACACTGAATTTTTACATGTCCCCATCTGAAACACTAATCACAGAAGACTAAACTTCCAGTACTAGCAGCCTAGCTTGTAATCATCTCACAGGGATCCACAAAACATCACTTACGTCTACAAGAAGTAGAACCCCCAGGCCTAGAGACTATACTTCTCCTCACTACACAGTAGCTTCCCTCAAGTTCTACTCTGTAATTACTGTCTGGTTAACAACTTTAGTAATAGAGGCCAATCTGAAAATGTCGACTTGAAATCTAATGGCATGTCGATGACCTTCATCGAAGTGTCTCTCCCTTGATAACTCATCGGCAGGGTACGTTGGTATAAAATGATTCATCTTCTTAAACTGTATCAAGAACACCATAACTGACATTGTGCCCTACACCAGATGCATGAACTCACTATCCCTCTCTCCCCTTAGAGTCTTGAGGTAAAAGTGGTCATGAAACCTCGTTTTGAAATCAGCCCAAACCATATCTCATAGCATGTAATCTTGGTTTAGAACATCCCACAAGCACTTTTCTTCTCCATATAGGATATAAGTCACAATCTTAAATCCCATATCAAGAGTTTTCTCTATATGATCGTAGATCGATATCTTAGTCTCAAGATTTGTCTTAGCAGCCTTTGGACTGCCATTCCCAAAATACGTCGGAAGATTTTTCTTCTATAAAACATGTGTTTTCTCAACCATATATAAAGTAGGATGCGGTGCTCCCTAAAAATTATGCATGAAGAGATAAAACCCTTCATAGAAATATACTTTACCAAATGCGTCTAGTAAAAAAGATAGTTTTTCAGTTGGCACAAATAGAGGATCCACTAGTATCCCATGGCCCACTGCCTCTAGAGTTTGGTCTTCACCACCCTCCTAGCACACAGCTATAGGTTATCATGGTGGAATTTACAATTCCAAACTGGAACCATATAAAACAATGATATCAAAGTTCACATATGAAAAGAATAGGACATGTCAAAACCTTCCTATAACCAGTTCATACCACATAGCCAACTCCTAAATCAAAGATTGTAGAAAAAGAAACATTCACAAAATTCACTAGAGATGCTACCTATTTCCCACTCAAATTTATGATCTAGGTTTAGTTCTATATCTATAATTTCAATTTCCCATTTGAATTAATATTCGTTTTACATTTCATATTAAATAGACGAATGAAATCATTCACCAATTCTTATCCTAAAGGGCCCATACTCCTCATTAACAGAAATATGGCGTCCACCAAATCAACAAAATAACATGTTATAATCCATGTGATTCATGGTCCATGACTCAACATGAAAAATTTAAAACTCATGGTGTCTTTTGTAGCCTAATTAGGAAAAACTTCTTACGTTACAGCAGGAACACTGAGTACCAACCAAGTTTCTCAATTCCCTAAACATAATTCTATCATAAGAGAATGTATATCTATCATGGCACTTATCACAACTTCATGAGAACATATTATTCAACCTATATTGAATGGAATAATTAATGGAATTTGATCTATAACAAGTGTGGAAAATTATGCATGATATGGAACAACCTCATCCCATTTGGTTGAAAAAAAAATTGAACCCATAATCATATCAATAATAATATTACAATTCAAGTGCACCACCCATCAGTGGAATCAAATCAATTGAAACTATCAAAATCAATAAAACAAAAATTTTCATTCAAGTCAATTTTTCATTTTTCCTAAACGTTAGTTAGCTACAGCCATACACAAATCATTACCAAATTACTATTCCATCTTATCCATTTTTGATGTCACAAAATAATAATGCATAAAAGAAAACAACTTTGATACAACATTGAAACTTCCCAGACCCAGATTCCACTCAATAGTTCCCCGACCCTGGTTGGATACATATACTTAGGCATATCTCCACAAATGCAACAGGCTACCGACTAGCAGTGAAGACCCAAATTGTGTATGTTGGGAGACTTTCCTTCATTAATGGAGCATAAAATAGCAAAAGAAAACATATAGAACCAATATCAGAAGCAGTATAATAGTCAGAAAATTTATAAATATCAAGAATAAATAAAATTCCCAAAACTGACTTATCTAAAATAACGATCATTTCAATTACCTACAAAGAGTCAAAAATATTTACAAAGTAGTACAATATAATACAGTCATCAAAAAACCCAAAATACAAAAAAAAATATCTCTAGATAGTATGACAAGTCTCGACTTGTTCTCAAGATCCCCTATTCCTTAGCATTGAACAAAGTAAAGAATCAAACTGTAGAGACTTTCTATGGTCCCTACATGCATCCATATAGTTTGTCCAGGTACCCAATGGAAGATCAAACAAGCTATGTGATACAATCCCAGAAGTTAACCACCCAATGTTTTATAGTAAATCATTGTTATGATATATAATCTAAGAAAAGTGTAATAAATATCTCAGGTACGAGTTAAAAAAAATTTAAGAACCCATTTCATATCTACTATAAAACATGTGATATGGTATTTCCCAATAAGGCTCCATACAAAACATAGGTCAATATCCTGTAAAAGGGAAGCTATAAAAAATTTACAAATAACTAACATGACATCACCATACATCCATACATGTCATTTCAACCATGATCTTACAATAAAATATATAAATCGAATCAATCACAGATGTCATATAACTTGAAGGGTTAGAACAACCACATTTTTTCCGTATAATCAATCACATAACATTTACAAAGGTCGTGTCTAATAATGAAGGTTTTAGACCCTTCAAGTTTAGATACAAGGTATGGTTGACAAAGGCATCCCCATTGAGTCTTAGAAGCATCTCAATGGACACTCTGTTAGGCAAGAATTGGGGTCCAATGATCATTTTTATAGACCATGTCCCCTATGATCCTAATAAAACTATATCCAATGGGTAGGAAGGTTAAAATAATCTCATATAATTAGAATCCAAGGATTATACAAGTCCAAGTCATTCTCTACCATTTACATGACCCTTGGAATTTCACAAATGTGGATTTCTATGTAACCATTCATCATTTCACATTTATGTTCCATGATTATACCGACTCATATAACAATTCACAATCAATTGTTTTCAATGAGTTTACACACAAATATAATAATTCCATATAAACCGTTCAATAAAATCATCAATATTAAAAGGTGGAAAACTATCTTTCATTAAGAAATTCAAGTAAATTCATATATAAATTGTCTTCCACTAAATATAAAAGAACTAAAAAACACCCCATTGGTGGTTTAATAGAGTCATAAGCATAGTAATACTACAAGTCGCACCCTAATATTGACCTTGGTTAGGGAAATAACCTCCAACACATCCTAAAGGAACTTAAGGGAATCCTTAAAGAGTTACATTGAATTTAATTCAATTAATCACTTAATTATTAGGGTCATTCCATAATGTATGGAAGGTTTCACAATGTTAAATATCATATTAAATCACCAAACTCAATGGGAACACTATAGAATGCCTATTGTAGGTCTGTAGTACAGTGCTTGTCTAGTATATGCTTCTAATTTGACTTGGATCGGGATAAGAATGTTGAAAAAATGAAGAAATAAGAAATATAGAATATTATCTTGTGCCTAAAAAACATCATCGATGCTAATAAGAATGAATAAAGACACGAAAGGAATAGATTACCCACTGATACATATCAAACAAAACTATCAGTGATCTGTTCCATGTTCTGATTGAGGAGAGGGAATAACTTATTCAAATTTCTACAAAAGAGACAATCCCACATCATGTGGATATCCATTTGAGAAAATAAATAAGAAAAATTATATTATAACATAAATTAACAAAAAAATATTAATTTCACCAAAAAACTCTAAGTCGCATGGTCTGGCTACATGGTTGTCTAAACTGTGTTCCCAATGCTGTAAATAAGGGCACCTCATATAGTTTTCATGTACTGTTTGACTAACCTTGTGAAAACATTTTATCAACCAACTTTAAAATATTAGATATTAACATATAAAAACTTTCACCTCCATTAGAATTATTTGATAAACTATGTGGGCTCCTATATCCATCATTTTAATGTTGCACAATTGTGTGGCTCAATTCACATAATTTGGTAAATTGTGCAGGTTCCTCAAGCCCACATTCCAACACTGCATGGTTTTATCAAACCACATGACATGGGTCGTGTGGCTATACTAACAGTTTTTCCTACCAGATATATCCAGAAGGATGGGCTCTAGTCTCTAAACAAGCACCACAAACACGTGATACTTCTATAATGTCAATGAGTATTCACATTAGGCCGTAAATAAGCATTTAAACTGAAAACAAATGAATCTTTAACTCTTATGAAAACCTAATATCATACATATTATTTATTATAATTACAAATATGGAAACCATTTTATCAAATTCTATTCATATTAGTGGAAAATGTTAATTTAAAAGTGAACCTGGAAAACGTGATGAATTTTTTTTTTTCGGAAAACTCTATTTTAAACCCAAAAAAGTACATACCCTAAAATTTGATATAAATATTTTCTGATTATAATTAATTAGATTATATATAATTAATGAATAATTATATTAATTTTAAAACAAATGAAAATAATAATTATATTTTTAAATTATTTTATTTAATGAAAATAAATGATTGTTTTACAAAAATCACCATTTTTCAAACTTTTCTAAGAAATTAAATCTTTTTTGAAACTTTCCAAAATTTCACCATACGGTAATTATTATATAATTATTTAAAAATTATATAATTTTTATTAAATTATATTTATATAATTTACATAAATTAATTATATTATTTTCTTGAAAATAAATAAAATCATTTTCAAAGAAAATTTATAAATTTGAAGTATAAAATGCCTTTATTAAAAAAAATGAGTAACTATTTCATAAGAATTAATAAATAATATTATATTGAGTAGGACCATTATATATATTTCATAAATCATTTAATCCTATTCATACCCTCCAATTAAAACACTTGGTTATAATGGTCATATTTAAATAAAAACAGCTTGTTTGGGGTTAATGTTATATGTCACATGCGCTATCGAACATAGTTTTTAAAAAACATTGGGTATTAGAAAAAATATTCAATTCAAGCACTATATGTATTAATTACCATAATCCATACATTTGAATCATTTAAGTATGGTTTGTTTATTATTTGGTATCTTGTTTTCCTCAATTGTATCAAATTTCCTCTTTATCACGTATCGATTTTCATGGGATTTAGGACTATACCATCCAGATTTAAATAACCTCTTGGTTCTATTCAAGAATTTACCTTATTATTTATTCCCATGTTTATGCAATATAGGGGAATTGACATTCTTTCCAACATGTGATTTATTCATGTTTTAATGAGACTTTATATTATTTTTCTTATCAAAACCATGGGAATGATGGAAATATATAATTTTTATTTCAATGTTGAGGGTGATTTCAAAATTTTATTCATATCTAATAAATTATCTTATATATAAAAAATTTCATTGACTTGTTTTTAAGAACCCAAACAATCCATCAATTTTCTTTTCAGGTATGGGAATTGAAACAAAATAATACCATGCAATTCATGTAAAATTTTTCACATAGGTACCAATGTATACATCGCCATTCTTCTTAATATCAATGAAATCCATATCAATTTTTGTTTATAATATAATGGAATTACTTACTAAAAATTACCCTATTAAACATATCACATTCCATGGAGTTAATTTCTTTGTGTTTCCTCGTATTCTATCTATGATTCCACCATTTATATGATTCTACTTCCAAATTATATATGGATAAGACAACCCTTTCAGGGTCTAGTCACTAGAGAATCAAACGTGTTTTGTCAATATGATAATCAGAGTCATAAATTATATAATCATCAAAAATAATTCATATAATGTCTAAATAATGGAACCTCATTTCCAATATATGATACCATAGGTTTAACCTAGGCCATCCATGGTCATTATCAATTAAAATAATTTATAACGTATTAAAAATAAAATGTCAATTAATCCAATAATATAACATAAGAGTTTGAAACTAGGTGTGAAATAAGGTATCTGCAACAAAATATTGGCTGAAATATTCTCAACCAACTATTTTTTGAATTATCTTCCTGAGATTCATTTTTAAAAAACTATTTCCTCTTGTAATATATATATATATATTGGTATGTGTTGATAGGAAAACCAAAAATCTCTATCTTACTTAAACATTAAGATATTATCCTATTTTAACGCTTATCCCCTGGTTTTCACTAATGTTTTCAAATAATAATCCCAAAAAATAAATAAACTATACTCTTATACCAACTAAGGTCACCAAATAATTTCAAAAATAAATATTAGAAATTTCAAATGAATATTCAAAACAACTAATTACATTAAATGGACTAAAATCATGTAGGTTGAGTATACATAGAGACTATATACATAGGCATATTATTTAAGTAAAATATATATCACCTCTAAAATCATTTTTTTCATATTTTAACCATCTATAATCTCCATACTTAGTACCTTTCATAAAAACCCTTGGGAAAATTAAAATATAAGAAGGGGTCATATTATATATTCAATATGGGTGAACCAGGTATATATCAATAAATCATCAAATATAATCATATCATGGGAGTATGGTTATGAGAACATATTATTATCAAGATAAAATAATATCTAAAAAGACATATATGATAATAATGATTCATATCATAAATCCTTAGTATGTTATAATATTGAGGAATCATCAAACCTAATCATGATCCATGACTTCAAATAATAATCATATAAACATGTCATAATATTGTGGCACCATCACTAGCATAGGAACCATTTTATTTTTGAAAGTTAACAAAAAATACCATAATATTATAGTACATTATTCATCACCAAAAATTTTTCATATCATAGGGTATAATTAATCAACATGTGTCTCCCATATCATAATGGATTATGTATCCTTACAAATTAATAATAGTTGATCTTTCACAAAAACTCATTTCCCAAAAATAATCTCATGAAATATAAGTAATTACCCACTACATTGGAGAGCTATAATTGAATCACCCATCACATATTCAAAACAATAAATATGTGTGTCTTAATATCACAATCCATTAAACATTTCAATGTATCAATACCCAAGGAAAAGAAATGGGTTTCCTAATGATCTCATCATGACATAATTAACACATTATAATGATATTAGTTTCATATAATAATCATCATCATCATCCATATGAAGAAATTAGATGGTGTTATAATATCACAACCCCACCAAAGTATAATAATCATTATAGGGTGATAACATAGATGAAAAATTCTATTAAATTATTGTTCATACATTTATTTGAAAACATAATAAAATATATTTTATACTAAAAATAGTTAATGAAAAAATACCCTAATATTAAAAAATAAAAATTTTATAGAAAATAAAAATGGAATATTATAATGTAATATTCAATGAAAATAAATTTTCCCGATCCCAGTAAAATATTTTCAAATCTTATACAAAAAAATAAATATTCTTTCACACTTTTCTATTAATTAAAAAACAACTTGTTCTGAAATATTTAAGAAATGATAATTTATAAATATTTTTAAATTAATTCATGGTTAGTGAAAATGTACTATTTAAAACATTTCAATTATAAGAAATATATTTCGTTAAAAAAATTTAGAAACTATAAACATGGAAGGAAGAGCTCATCATCCAAAAAGTAAATAAGGTCTTCTTTCCTTTATAAACTTTTTATCAATCATTTTAAGTACCAAATGGAGAAAATGATACGAATGTTTAAAAATTATAGGAATAACAATATTATAAAAAAATAGATTGGTTTTAAAATATAATACCCCTAAAATTTACCTAAACCGAAATTTATCCTAGAAAATCCCAAAAGGAAATAAATTATAACAAATACCTGTACCCCAAGTATTTTCTCACTTCATAAATTTTTTTACCTCCTATATAGTAAGTATATATTTATTATAAAAATCATCCAAAACCATACTCATATATATATATAATACTATATATATTTCATTTATATCATCATATCACCAGCAGATTAAAAATTCTCTATTTAAATTAATGTTCTCTATGATAACTGATTCTTTTTTCATGCATTTTTCTATTCACGAATCCTGGTCCATAAACATGGGCCGTGATTCATTCATGTAAATTGTGTTAATAATTCCTTTAGTATTATATTATATAATTTTATAAACTTTTATGACTAGTTATATATATCGGTGATGAAAAATGACTGACACAACTTAATGAAGACGGTATTCCATACATACACATGAGTGATGTTTCCTCTTTTCTATAGATTGGATAAAAAAATTAAATAACAATTAAGATTTATAGAATTATAATGATATCATATATATCATATATATATATATAATCATTTAATTTTCTATAATAACCATCAATGTGAAACAGTGATGAAAAATGAATCGTATTGCTTTTTGGAGGTTCTAGTCCACACATATGTATGAGTGATGTTTTCCTTTTCTATAGAATGGAACGATTGAGGGTAAGGGTTGCTCCATAATCATAATAAAAATAAATTATTATGAATATTTTTATGTCATTAATTTATTACTAATACTATATATTTATATGACTTTTAAAAGGAAATAAAATTGAACGGACTTGGTTAAGAGTTATACATCTTCTTTGAATGAAATCATTTGGCTTAAACCTTATAAATAGAAATGATGGTATTTTGGTGAGACAAAATTATATATGATATTATTAATTCATCTATATAGGTGTTAGAGAATTATTTTTCTATCTATAATGATCAAAATTTGTGAATAAGGGAGAACGAAAGGTCCCATTTTATAATTGAGGGAAAGGACACACCAGGAATTGCATAAGATATTTAAATATAATCATTATCAGAATCATGTAAAGTGGTAGAAAATGGAAATAATTTATACTTTAGGATATTATATGGTTGAAATAAATTCAACCAATATAATTTATACATGTTTAATTTTCATTTTAAATAATATATTTTTGTTTAACTTCCTCATTAACCATTTTTATCCTTAACTATGGTAAAACATTTTGTTGGACTTCAAGGGTCATAAATTCACTTATAAGGTAAAATTGGATAAAAAATGGTCCATGAATGATATTATAGTCCATATTTTGTCACAATGGTCCAATTTTATCATTTTCTTTATTATTAAAAAAATTAAAAAAATATTAGTGGACATAAAATATCCTTAAGGTCATTTTTGAACTATTCATTTAATTTGACATAAAAGACATCATGATAGAAATTTAATTCAAATAAAAATTAGTTTTCCATAATTTATACTTCAAATGTACCTATTAAATTTTTTTAATACCAAAATTTATCCAAAAAAAATTTATTTTTATTTTTTTTAATTAGTTACCTTGATTTTTCTTTTGTATGCACAAGCATTTTATCATCGTTGCATAAGAATTTATAGAAAATATATCATCACTAAAAATTGAAAATAAATTACTACATTGATAATAAATAATTTATTTTAAACATAAACTTTTATACTCATTCATAACATCTTTCTATTCAATTGATAACAAATAAGATAAATTAAAATCAAGAGAATGACATTTTGTTTTTATCTTATTCTTAAAATAATATAATGTCTTTAAAAAAAGGCAAATGGCACAAAGATTCTATATTTAAGAAATTTGGATTATAATGGATGAATTAAAATCATACAATAGAATAAATCCATAGGTTATATAGATTTTAAAGAATTTATCATATATTCTACCCTGTTTTGTCTGTTTTACCCTTAGCGATGTGAGAAATCATTATCTTGGTTACTATACATAATAACAAAAAATAAAAGATATTTATTTAAAAAAATAGACATAATTAATTACTACTATGGATTTCATTTATATAGATCAAATTTCTATAATTGTAATAAATACATTTTAAAATAAGCGTACAAAATGCAATAAAAATCATTTTTAGAAATATGTGTTTTTAAGCACAAAAATTGATTTATTATTATACCATGTCTAGTAAAACCATTATATTAATGTTATAACATTTTACTGAATATATAATATAAAAATTTAATTAAAATTATTCATCAATATATTTTACTTTAGTTTATTAAGATAAAAATGCAATGCATGGAAACACAATTTTAAGGAAAAATATCTCTTTCACATTAAAATGATTTTATTTTAATTTCTAATTAGTTCATAACAAGTGAATTAATTGTATATATGTTTTAAATATAAATTTTCGTAATTTATTTAGTCATTTTTATACCCTACAATCATATTTCATGGTGATGAATGTCATATTAAATAATAATATTTCATTAGTATATCATGGTTTGTTTAAACTCATTATTGTGTGTAAAAAAATATATCAATGATAATAAATATATTTAAATAGAAAAAATATCATAAATTAATTGGGTGTTAAATATATTGTGAGAGACTTAAATAATAGTATTTTGTTCATGATCTAGTAAGATTACAAGAAGTAATTGCTAAAAATAGAATTTGGGGTAGAGTACATAACAAAGGTTCCATATGAATCGGTTCTCAAATGATTAGTCTTGTTCATTTTATGTACTCATCTAACCATTGAGAACGCATTGAGATTCATGAAAAGAAATTTGTACAACCCATGAATAGATAATTTTGGGTTAGGAAATAGATTCTTCATAACATAAAAGGTTTTAGAAGCAAGGAACATTACATTAAAATAGGCATGTTATTTTAATGTTTTACAGACTCAATCTTTGGAAGAGATTCAGATACACAGAAAACCACTTAAATTTACATTCATCTTTGGAATATCAAGGTTTTGGACATCAAATATTAAACCAATAGTCTCACTCTCAAAAACTTAAGTGGTTTTGTCACATCGATGGATCTTGGGAAGGAGTTGTTTTAAATGAAACATTTGGTGGATTATCTTGGAAGAATAATTAAAGTTGGTATATTATTTTGCAATTCACATAGTATATTCCATTTTGAAAAAATTATGATGTTTTATTCTTAGATAAAGAAAATTTATGTGAAGCATCACTATCACGACCCGTCCCCCGGGGCCCATATCGTGACTACCCCAAGTCCGCCTTCCATAGGCCAGGGGCTGATGACTAGCACCAAAGGCCTAACTTCCTAAAAAATGGGAAGGCATTGCCTTTATAAAATGTAAACACACACAACCATAGAATAAGATGAAGAAAACACTAAGTAAAGAAATTTAACAAATGTGCTTAAAGTACAAAGGGGCCAGAAATACACGCCCAGCATAAATGAACAACTACAACTGAAAGTAAAGTACAACTGAAAAGACAACCGCTGAATGGTGAACCAGCTGCGGGATCATCCTCTAGGTTACTACCTGTGGGGTAGGTACATATGGAAAATCAGCTCTCTGTGTCCGTCTATCACCATCTGGTACCGTCTCGTCGTGAATTCTACCTCCGGGTACCGTCCAGCTCTACAAGCCTCAACCACGACCAGTGATGTCCGTCATCTGCAACCAATACAACGAGGTGCGGGCGTAGCCCGTGCAGGGGTGACTATAACAATACTCAATAGAGACCCCAAGACCCTCAAGGTCTCACTAAATCCAACAAGGATAAACCACAATGAAATATCTCGATAGATAACCATGACTTAGATATATGCACATACATATACATAAGTTATCAAGTAACTCATCTCAATCATGAGGAAAACACACAAAGGTCATTGACTCAGCTCAAACCAGAATTTTCATTATCGAAACCACAGCTGCTGTAGAACTCCTCCTTTTTCGAGTACAGTGTCCATGTCACGACTTTGAGGCGCTACTCACTAACCTTAGACTGCTGAGATACTCCTCCTATCGAGTACTGCGAGTCTGCTGCCAAATACCGGGATCTCCGTCAGTTGTGGGTTTGCCGCCAAATACCAGGCGCTCCCCCCTAATAGCCTATAGAGGTACTCCTCCTGTCGAGTACCACAGGTCTACTGCCAACTACCAGGTGATCCATCCATTGTGGTTCTGCCGCCAAATACCAGGCACTCCGTCCACTGGGCTAATCAAATCACTCTGAGTCGAATCGGTCACTCAGTCGTCAGGTCTATAGCTACTAGGTCTCCGCACTCTGTACGCTCGTCTCTAGGAGGGTCCGCTCCATGAGCTACTGTTCGTTACTTCCATGTGTCACGAAGTCTTGTATAGAAGTAACATAAAGTACAACCTCATCATAGGGGTCTCAACGCAACAGATGGTGCGTCAATCGGATGCCCAGTCTGTGAGTTATTATCTTTTTAGCCCCGGGAGCCCGGTTGGTTTTGTGTACGAACCAATTCGACTGTATCTCAACTATACCCTGAACTCCCATGGGGTATACTCAACGGGAATTCTATGATCCATGAGTACCGGCG
This sequence comes from Viscum album, assembly GCA_963277665.1. Taxonomy (NCBI): domain Eukaryota; kingdom Viridiplantae; phylum Streptophyta; class Magnoliopsida; order Santalales; family Viscaceae; genus Viscum; species Viscum album. The sequence continues at coordinate 858,619,335 of OY728143.1, read as the reverse complement.
CCACTGACTGTTCGTCAAACGGATTTCTGGTGCCAAAGATATGGCCCAAGAAGGTAATGGGTCAGTAATGAGCCCGGGTCCGGTCAGACCAACTCGACCTCACCCAAACGGGGCCGACATGGTCTGGGGCGACCCGGTCAGACTCCCTGGGTATAACCTGGCCCATTGGGGGAGTCAGCCCGCTATGTTTTGAGCTGGTCCACTGGGCCCGGCACAATGGATCGTGACGGCGGATCGGCACGATAGTCACCACGTAGGCAGCTCGGTAACTCGGCCCGGGAGACCAGGCCGGTTCAACTAGCAACCCCGTGTGAGCATCGCTGGCCGGTTCAGTAGGCCGGTGACCAAGAGTCCAGCGGGCAGACTGATCGGGGCGAGGGTGGGCCAGCTGGGCTACGTGCAAGCCGCGGGTGCACCGCATAGGGTGCGGGTGCGCCGGACAGGGTGCCGAATGCCGGGAAGTAAGCGGGGGCACACCGGGTAGCGCATTAGGGCGCCGCGGGGGCACCAGGGAGCACCGGGAAAGCCATTGGTAGGGTCGCTGAGGGGCACTGGGCTCCGCCGGCAGGGCGCCGGTGTGTGCTGGAAGGGCGTCGGGGGTGCGCCAGCAGCGCACCAGCAGGGGCGCGGGGCGCCGGGTGCGCACCAGGGAGCTACTGGGGCAGCGTTGTTCATGGATGTTGTGGGTAGCGTGGCCTTTGTTCGCCACCTTCATCTTCGTCGACTCATTTCCATGTCGTCGTGGAGTCTTCACAAAAAGAACAACAGAGGGGTCGGGCCATGTTGGTTTGGCCCAGACCCTCCGCGTTTAGGGTGGTAGCAATAGGTTCTCGCAAGTTTGTAGCACAACAACCACCGTTCTTCATTTTGAGATAAAGGAAGAACCTAGGAAAGGTTCATAATTTAAATAAAATAAAACTCCTACCTCTTGCTCGTCGCTCGTTGGTGGAGTCGCGGAAGGCAGACTATGAAAACGGTCGTTCGTAGTGTCCACCACACGTCCCCAATTCGAAGCTGCGTCGGTTCATTGATGATGTTGCGGAAGATAGGTGTCTAGGGAAGGAAGGTCGATGACGAATAGCATTGAATATATTTGTTGGCATTGTTCGCATTCTTCGTTGGAGAGGATAATATTTCCCCAAGTGTTGGGTGTAGCAGTACTTTACCAGTGCTTCGTCGCTTGGTGAAGCCGTCCCAAAACCTTTTCCCAAGCTCCCTATATATAGGATAGAGGTAGAGGTATATAACCATCGTGGAATTTATGACGGTTCATTTATTTGGAACCTTCCTAAATTCCAACGATGCGGTTACTTAATTTAAAAAGGGGGTCAGGTGAATTAAATTTCCTTCACGCAATTTAAGAGGTGTGTTGGCACAACTTAAGAGGGGAGGATGCCAAGAAGTTTCCCCCACATAGCCTGCGTCAAGACATAAGACACGAATTAATTTTATGTGGACAGATAAAATTAACTAACAACAATTAATTTTACATCGACCCATAAAATTAACTGACAGTAATTAATTTTACATCGATCTAGAAAATTAATTGAGAGAAATTAATTTTAATTCGACAAATAAAATTAATTGAGAGCAATTAATTTTACGTCGACACATAAAATTAATTGAAGGGGGTTGAGAGGTTTCTTCTCACTCCCCATTAAATGGGAGGTTAGGGTGTGGCGGTCCCACCTCCAACTCCCAATGGGAGGTTTTAACTAACTCACTCAACACATGGCAACTTAAAAAATAAAATTAAGTGTTGTACTTTATTTTATTATTTTTTTTTAAAAAAATATAAAAACTATCTTTTATTCATGCTCATCTACCATTGAGATGAATGTCTTCTTAAGAGAATATTGGCGTTGTGAGTTCATTGGTGCCCTTGGAATTCGATTCCGAGCACTGGTTCAAAAGTTATAAACCGCCGCTCTTACGTTTACTGAATGTACCCAAAAAAAAAGTTTGGAAAATTATTATCAGTCACCCTCGACCCACTGTGGTCAAGGTTAGGCTCTGCCTAAGATAAAAATTCCCCAACTAACTCAACGGTACTCTCTGATTTTTAATTCGAGTTACCATTTATTAGTTATGAATTTTACAATAAAATCATTGTCATTTAATTATTTTATTTACAGCTAAAAACTAATTTTCTTAGATGGCCCGCACCGGCCAAATTTAGTATCTTCTTAAAGAAATGATACACTCATGAGTTTAGTGGTGGTCTCAGATTATTAATCTGTGTTACCGTTTTTGAGTTATAATCATTTGAAAAATAAAATAACTTTATTTAATTATTTTATTTACGGTTATTCCATTTTCGGGTTTTCTCCTAGGAGGCCCGTACCGACTAAAATTAAGTTACTTCTTGGGTAAACCCGCCATCCTGAGCACAACTGTGCCCTCGGATTTTTGATCTGAGTAACCGTTTAAGAGTTATTCCACTTTTTCAGAAAAGCTACTTACGCGTGTTAATTTAAGCTTAACAAAACTTCAAAAAATTATTCCGGTCACACCTGGCCTTGGAATCAGGTGATTTAAGAAACTACATACTCATAAAATTCCAAAGAATTTAAGAAAAAAATTCCTTGAAATTTATGGGTCTTTACATTACTCCCACCTCCGGGCTTTATGTCCCCGTAAAGCTAAAACACAAAGTAGGGAAACTAAAAGAGGTACCGACCACGCATCTGACCCTCCCACTACCAAGTGCTCTTCTGGAGGTTCTCGTGATCGATGATGTGGGTCGGGTAATGCACATAACTCCTCAGCTGAGATACGTGCAAGAAATCATGCACCTGGTGCAACTGAGGTGGGAGGGCCAGATAAAGCACGAAGATAACTTGTCACCCCGGCCAAATCTCCATAGTCAACATCGAGGTGAGACCCGTAAGAAAATGTGGTCTTCATCCCAGACTCTAGTGGTCTCCGTCTCTTATTATCATAGGACTTTTTTCTGCTCTGTGCAGTCTTCATCTGCTCATGGATGATCTGCACCTTCTCTATTGTAGCCTGCACCATCTCTGGTCTTACAAGAGTTGCTAATATTTCCCCTTTTCCAAAAAAAGGGAAATCTGGTCTCATCCTCCATATAAACCATGTTATTCACCTAATACATTCAATCCTGACATGAACGGTACAATTCATGTCTTGGATGATGTCGTAAGGCGTTGATGCTACTATCAAGTGATCCAACCGTCACTCTCGCCTCCAAGGGTTGAGTCACACTGTCGGCATCAGTGTGTGGTCACTGGGTCTCCTCCTGTACGAATCTCGAAAGTGAGGGTCAAGTCAACATTTTTTACCAAAACCTCTCAGTATCAACCACACAAAAGGGAAGGAAAGAAAATGTCACAAGGACAAGCGTCTTTTATTACTGCAGATCAAGTACAAAGACACACAACAACCACAGACAACAACAGCATGGAATCTAGAAGCACCAAGAACAAAAGCCTCTATGCCTGGGACTACTTCCACTCCTGTCCACTTGCTTCCAAAGCTCCATAGTCATATTCTTCAGCTGCCTGAAGCATCGCGGGCCGGTTCAGCAGGCCGGTGACCGGGAGGCCAAAGGGCAGACCGCGCAGGGTGCAGGGGGGGGGGGCAGCTGGGCTCCGGGTAGACCACGAGTGCACTGGGTAGGGCGTGAGTGCGCTGAGCAGGGTGCTGAATATCGGGCAGCGTGCAGGGGTGCGCCGGGTAGCATGGCAGGGCGCCGCGGGGGTGCAAGGGTGTACCGGGAAACCCACCGGTAGTGGCACTGGGGGGCACCGGGCTGCGTCGGCAGGGCAACGGGGTACGTCAGCAGGGAGCCGGGGGTTCGCCGGCAGGGCGCCAGGGGTGCGCCGGCAGGGTACTGGGGGTGCGCCGGTAGCGCACCGGTAGGGGCTCGGGGTGTCGAGTCTGCCTCAGGGAGCCGCGGGGGCGTCGTAGTTCACGGAGGTCATGGGTAGTGCGGCCTTTGTTCGCCGCCTTCTTCGTCGTCACCTCATTGCCATGTCGTCATGGATTCATCACAAAAAGAACAACAGAGGGGTCGGGCCATGTATGTTTGCCCCGGACCCTCCGCGTTTAGGGTGGTAGCAATAGGTTCTCGCAAATATGAAGCACAACAACCACCGTTCTTCCTTTTGAGATAAAGGAAGAAAATCGGAATGTTCTATAATTTAAATAAAATAAAACCCCTACCTCTTGCTTGTCGGTCGTTGCCAGAGTCACGGAAGGAAGACGATGAAGACTGTCGTCCGTCGCTTCTGCCACACGTCCCCAATTACAAGCTATGTCGGATTGTTGACAATTTTGTGGAGGATAGGTGTCTGGGGAAGGAAGGTCGAAGAAGAATCGCGTGGAATATCATCATTGGTGTTTTTCGCGTTCTTTGTTGGAGAGGATAAATTTTCCCCAAGTGTTGGGCATCGCGATACTTTACCATCGCTTCGTCGCTTGGGGAAGCCATCCCAAAACCTTCTCCCAAACTCCCTATATATTGGAGAGGGGGAGATGTATGTAACCATCATGGAATTTATGACGGTTCATTTATTTGGAACCTTTCTAAATTCCAACGATGCGGTTACTTAATTTAAAAAGGGGGTCGGGTGAATTAAATTATGTTTGTACAATTTAAGAGGTGTGTTGGCACAACTTAAGAGGGGAGGATGCCAAGAAGTTTCCCCCACATAGCATGCATCAAAACATAAGACACGAATTAAGATTTATGTTGACACATAAAATTAATAGACAACAATTAATTTCATGTCAACACTTATAATTAACTGACAGCAATTAATTTTACATTGACCCATAAAATTAACTGACAGAAATTAATTTTACGTCGACCCATAAAATTAATTGAGAGTAATTAATTTTACGTCGACACATAAAATTAATTGAGAGGAATTAATTTTATGTTGACACATAAAATTAATTGATGGGGGGGTCAAGAGGTTTCCTCTCCATCCCCATTAAATGGGAGGTTAGGATGTGGTGGTCCCACCTCCAACTCCCAAGGGGAGGTTTCAACTAACTCATTGAACACATGGAAACTTAAAAAAATAAAATAAATGGTTGTTGTTTATTTTATTATTTTTTTCCTAAAAAAGCTAAAAACTAACTTTTATTCCTGCTCATCCACTATTGAGATGAAAGTCTTCATAAGCGAATATCGGTGTTGCAAGTTCAACGGTGCCCTCAGAATTCGATTCCGAGCACCGGTTCAAAATTTATAAAATGTCGCTCGTACGTTTACTGAACATACCCGAAAAAAAAAGTTCATAAAATTATTATAAGTCACCCTCAACCCACTGCAGTCATGGTTAGACTCTGCCTAGGAGAAAAATGCCCCAATGAACTCAACGGTACTCTCGGATTTTCAATTCCAGTTACCGTTTAGTAGTTATGAATTTTAAAATAAAATAATTGTCACTTAATTATTTTATTCACAACCAAAAACTAACATTCTATGGTGGCCCGCGCCAGCCAATGTTAGTGTCTTCTTAAAGAAAGGATACCCTCATGAGTTCAGTGGTGGTCTCGGATTTTTAATACGAGTTACCATTTGTGAGTTATAAGTATTTGATAAATAAATTGACTTTATTTAATTATTTTATTTACGGTTATTCCATTTTCGGGGTTTCTCATAGGAGGTCTGCGCCGACTAAACATAATTCACAACTAGGGTAAACACTCCATCCTTAGAACAACAGTGCCCTCGGAATTCTTATCTGAGTAACCGTTTAAGAGTTATTCTACTTTTTTAGGAAACCTGCTTACGCGCGTTAATTTAAGCTTAACAAAACTTCAGAAAATTATTCCGGGCACACAGGGCCTCGGAATCAGGTGCCGTCAGAAACTGCGTACTCGTAAAATTTAAAAGAATTTATGAAAAAAAAATTACTTAAAATTTACGGGTGTTTACATTACTACCACCTCAGGGATTTACATCCCTGTAAAGATAAAACACAAAATAGGGAAACTAAAGGATGTACCGAGCACGCATTTGAGCCTCCCACTCCCAAGTGCTCTCCTAGAGGTTACCATGATTGATGATGTGGGTTGGGTCATGCACGTACCTCCTCAGATGAGATACGTGGAAGACATCATGCACTCGGTGCAACTGAGGTGGAAGGGCCAGATGAAGCGCAAATATAACTTGTCGCCCTGGCAAAATCTCCATATTCAACGTCGAGGTGAGACCCATAAGAAAACGTGGTAATCATCCTCGAACTCCAGTGGTCTCCATCTCTTATCAGCATATGACTTCAGTCTGCCCTGTGTCGTCTTCATCCGCTCATGGATGATCTGCACCTTCTCCATCATAGCCTACACCATCTCTGGTCTTACAAGAGTTGCTTAGATTTCCCCTTTTCCGAAAAAGAGAAATCTAGTCTCATCCTCTAGATGAACCACGTTCTTTGCCTAATACAGTCAATCCTGATATGAAAGGTAAAATTCATGTCTTGGATGATGTCGTAATTCCTCAACGCTAATACCAAGAGATCCAACTGTCACTCTCGCCTCCAAGGGTTGAGTCACACTGTCGGCATTAGTGTGTGGTCACCGGGTCTCCTCCAGTAGGGATCTCGAATATGAGGGTCAAGTCAAAATTTTTAACTGGAACCTCTCAGTATCAACCACGCAAAAGGGGAGGAAAGAAAACATCACAAGGACAAGTGTCTTTTATTATTGCAGCTCAAGTACAAAGACACACAACAACCACAAACAACAACAGCATGGAAACTAGAAGCACCAAGAACAAAGGCCTCCATGCCTGGGACTAGTCTCGCTCCTGTCCACCTGCTTCCAGAGCTCCATAGTCATATGCTTCAGTTTCCTAAAGTTGTGCTCTCCCATGTCCACCTGCTCCCTACGGTCGGGGTGGTCCTCCTGGTGGCGGTGGTGGCAACACCTCGAAGCGTCATCCACCACCTACTACATAGCCAGATCCTCTACCACGATCGCCTGCTCCTTGAGGTCCGCCTTGATCGAACCTCTGCCTCTACATGGGAGGTCCTTCATCTATCTGTTGATCGTCTATACGGTGGGTCAGACAGTCATGTGCCATGTGACCAAGCCTGCCATAGGAGTAACACTAACTGCTCCTGGCATGACTGGCTTTGTCCCCACTCTGGTTTCCCTTCAAAATTGAACCTGAGTCATGCAATCGGCCACCAGTGGGTCTGGTCCTCTTGGACCCATGTGTCGTCTATCTAATGCCAGCTACAGAAGACTTCGCTTCCAGTCGACTAGTGGTGCGTACCGCTACTGGAAACTGCTCAACAAGGAAACACTCCACTAGAAGGGCTAGCTCCAACACTCCTGTCTGCGTCAGAATGTTGTGGGAGATAACTGAAGCTCTTATCTCTCGCCTGAGTCTCTGATCGAAGGTCTAGGCCCTGAATAACGGGTCTCGCTCCATATCAGTGGAGTAGTGTGATAGATTTGTGAACCTCGTTGAGTACTGAGCTACACTCATGCTGCCCTACTGCAGTTGAAGTAGCTCCTGTATCTGCACCACTCGAAGGGTGGCTGGTAAAAACTCTTCCCGGAATAGGCTCTCGAAGTCTTCCCATAGAAGTGACGCCTTGTCATGCATCTAAAGCATCAGGTACCACCATCTGCCTACTTCTGCCTGAAGGAGGCTGACAACAAGGATAACCATGTAGTCCGCTGGTGTACCTACTAGCCTGAAGACTCTCACCACAGCCTCCAGCCAATCCTCAGCCGCCTGTGGGTTCGTCTCTCCCCGGAACGTGGGTGGCCTCTGGCGCTGGAACCCGTGCAGCGCGCTAAAGCGGCGTGCATCGCCAGCTACTGGGGCTGGTGGCATCGGTGGACCAACGGGTGGTAGTACCGTTGGTGCCTCCGATGGTGCCTAAACTGGAAGAGGGACCGGTACTGAGGCCTCATCACTCGGCGGGCTGTCAGTACGTAAACCTATCGGGGCTCCAGCTGGTCATCTGTGGGGATGAATCCTGAAAGAAACAGATGTGACACGGTCAAAAGACTATACCTAGTGAGCTGACCTGGATTGAGCTGACATAAAGAAAACTTTTGGAAACACACACGCAATTAGGGTTTTCATGCACTGAGCTGGAAATCAGAAGTTAGGGACCTGTTGTATGGATATGTCAGTCGCCGCACCAACACTGGACTCCCTGAAATGAAAACCACACTTAGTATGCTTAACAGTATTGCTTCACAGAAAACAAAATATCAAATTCTTAAGTTCTGCGGTAGAACCGACTCCTCTGATACCAATTTGTCACGACCCATCCCCCGGGGCCCGTATCGTGACTACCCCAAGCCCGCCTTCCATAGGCCAGGGGCTGGAGACTATCACCAAATGCGTAACTCCCTAAAAACTGGGAAGGCATTTCCATTGTAAAACGTAAACACACACAACCAAAGAACAAGCAGAAGCAAACACTAAGTAAATAAATATAACAAGTGTGGTGAAAGTACAAAGGTGCCGGAAATACAATCCCAACAGAAAGGTAAAACTACAACTGAAAGTAAAGTAAAACTAAAAAGATAACAGGTGAATGGTGAAGTAGCTCTTGGATCGTCCTCTGGGTTCCTACCAGTAGGGTTGGTACAAATGGCCACCTCAGCTCTCTATATCCGTCTATCACCTCTGGGTACCGTCTCGTCATGAAGTCCACATCTGTGTACCATCGAGCTCTATAAGCCTCAACCATGACCAGTATTGTCCATCGTCTGCAACAAACACAACGAGGTGTGGGCGTAGCCAATGTAGGGGTGAGTATAAAAATACTCAGTAGGGACCCCGAGACCCTCAAGGTCTCACTAAATCCAACAAAGATAAACCACAAAGAAAGATATCAACAGATAACCTTTACTTAGGTATATGAACATACATATACATAAGTTATCAAGTAACCCATCTTAATCATGAGGAAAACACAAAGGTCATTGACTCATCTCAAACCATGATTTTCATTATCGAAACCACAGTTGTTGGAGAACTCCACCTTTGTTGAGTAATGTGGCCATGTCACGACTCCAAGGTTCTACTCACTAACCTTGGACTGCTGAGGTACTCCTCCTTTCAAGTACCATGGGTCTGCTTCCAAATACGGGGCACTCTGTCCGCTATGGGTCTGCCACAAAATCTCGGGCGCTCCCCCCTAATAGCCCATAGAGGTACTCCTCCTGTCATGTACCGAGGGTCTGCAGCCAACTACTAGGCGCTCCGTCCACTGTGGGTCCGCCGCCAAATACCGGGCGCTCCGTCCACTTGGCTAATCGAATCACTTCGAGTCGAATCGATCAAGAAGTCGTTAGGTCTACAGCTACTAGGTCTCTGTACTCCATACTCTCATCTTCGGGAGGGTCCGCTCCATGAGCTACTGGTCATTACTTCCAAGTGTCACAAAGTCTCATGTAAAAGTAACAGAAAGGACCGCCTCATCATAGGGGTCTCAAAGCAACAGACTACACGTCAAACGGATTCCCGGTCTGTGAGTTATTAGCTTTTTGGTCCCAGGGGCTCAGTTGGTTTCGTGTACGAACCTACCTGACCATATCTCAACTATACCCCGAACTCCCATGGGGTATACTCAATGGGACGACTATGATCCAAGATTACCGGCACCGCTGACGGTTCATCAAACGGACGTTTGGTGCCCAAGATATGGCCCAAGAACATAATGGGTCAGTAATGAGCCCGGGTCCGGTCCGAAACAGTCTGACCAACTCGGCTAACCCAAACTGGGCCGACCTGGTCTGGGTCGACCCGGTCAGACTCACTCGGTCTGACCCAACCCATTGGGCGATTCAGCCCGCTATGTTTTGACCTGGTCCGCTGGGCACGGTCTAGAGGACCGTGAGGGCCGTTCGGCCTTATAGTCGCCACGTAGACGGCTCGGAAACTCGGAACGGGAGACCGGTCCGGTTCGACCAATGACACAGCGGGAGCGTCACGGGCCGGTTCAGTAGGCTGGTGACTGGGAGTCCAGCGGACAGACATCGGGTGGCGCGGGTGGGCCGGCTGGGCTCCGGGTAGGCCGTGGGTGCACCGGGTAGGGCGTCGGTGCGCCAAGCAGGGAGTCGAACACTAGTCAGTGCATGGGGGTGTGCCGGCTAGCGTGGCAGGGCACCAAGGGGGTGCTGGGGTGCGCCGGGCAGGCCGCCGGTAGGGGCTCCATGGGGCACCGGGCTACACCGGTAGGGCGGCGTGGTGCACCAGCAGGGTGCGGCGGGTGTGCCGGCAGGGGCACGGGGCGCTGGGTGCAATCCAGGGTGTCGCGGGGGTGGCGTAGTTCACGTTGGTTGCGGGTAGCGCGGCCTTTGTTCGTTTCTTTCATCTCCGTCGCATCATTGCCATGTCGTCGTGGAGTCATCACAAAAAGAACAACGGAGGGTTCGGGACATGTTGGTTTGTCCCGGACCCTCCGTGTTTAGGTTGGTAGCAATAAGTTCTCACAAGTATGAAGCACAAGAACCATCGTTCTTCGTTTTGAGAGAAAGGAAAAACATGGGAAAGGTTCATACTTTATTTAAAATAAAACCCCTACCTCTTGCACGTCGCTCGTTAGCGGAGTCGCGGAAGGAAGATGATGAATACCGTCATTCGTCGCGTCCGCCACACGTCCCCAATTCCGAGATCTGTCAGTTCGTTGATGATGTTGCGAAGGATATGTGTCTGGGGAAGGAAGGTCGAAGAAGAATCATGTGGAAGATCGTCATTGGCGTTCTTTGCGTTCTTCATTCGAGAGGATAAGATTTCCCCAAGTGTTGGGGGTCACGATACTTTACCAGCGATTCGTCGCTTTGTGAAGTCGTCCCCGAACATTCTCCCAAGCTCCATATATATAGAAGAGGGGGAGAGGTATGTAACCATCGTGGAATTTATGAAGTTTCATTTATTTGGAACCTTCCTAAATTCCAATGATGCAGTTACATAATTTAAAAAGGGGATCGGGTGAATTAAATTGTGTTGGCACAATTTAAGAGGGGTGTTGGCACAACATAAAAGGGGAGGATGCCAAGAAGTTTCCCCCACATGGCCTGCATCAAAACATAAGACACGAATTAATTTTAATTTGACACATAAAATTAATTGACCACAATTAATTTCACGTCGACTCATAAAATTAACTGACAGCAATTTATTTTACATTGACCCATAAAATTAACTGACAACAATTAATTTTTTGTCGACCTATAAAATTAATTGAGAACAATTAATTTTACGTCGACACATAAAATTAATTTAGAGCAATTAATTTTACATCGACACATAAAAGAAATTTATTGGTGGGTTGAGAGGTTTCCTCTCCCCCCCCCCCATTAAATGGGATGTTAGGGTGTGGCGGTCCCACATCCAACTCCCAATGGGAGGTTTTAACTATCTCAGTCAACACATGGCAACTTAAAAAAATAAAATAAAGTGTTGTAGTTTATTTTATTATTATTTTATAAAAAAGCTAAAAACTAACTTTTCTTCCTGCTCATATGTCGTTGAGATGAAAGTCTTCTTAAGCGAGTATCGGTGCTGTGAGTTCAACGGTGCCCTCAGAATTCAATTCCGAGCACCGGTTCAAAAGTTCTAAAATTCCCCTCGTACGTTTACTGAACGTACCCGAAAAAAAGGTTTGGAAAATTATTATCAGTCACCCTCCACCCACTGTGGTCAAGGTGAGGCTTCTCCTAGGAGAAGAACACCCGAAATAACTCAATGGTACCCTCTTATTTTCAATTCAAGTTACCATTTAGTAGTTATGAATTTTACAATAAAATAATTGTCACTTAATTATTTTTATTAACTGCCAAAAACTAACTTTCTTAGGTGGCCCACGCTAGCCAAAGTTAGTATCTTCTTAAAGAAATCATACCCTCATGAGTTTAGTGGTGGTCGTGGATTTTTAATCCGAGTTACCGTTTGTGAGTTATAAGCATTTGAAAAATAAAATAACTTTATTTAATTATTTTATTTACAGTTATTCCATTTTCGTGTTTTCTCCTAGGACTCCTGCTCCGACTAATCTTAAGTCACGCCTAGGGTAAACCCAACATCCTGAACACAACGGTGCCCTTGTATTTGTGATCTGAGTAACCGTTTAAGAGTTATTCTACTTTTTCAGGAAAACTAGTTACGCGTGTTAATTTAAGCTTAACAAAACATCATAAAATTATTCTGGGCACACCCGGCCTCGGAATCAGGTGCCATCAGAAACTGCATACTCATAAAATTACAACGAATTTAAGAAAAAAAAATTCCTTGAAATTTTCGGGTCTTTACAATCAATTCATCAATAACTTGTTGGAATATATCGTGTTAGGACTATTGTATATTAATGGGGTTCGATAATTCATGGACATGTTTACAAAGGTTGTTACCATTGAAGTAATGGGGTTGGGTTATTACTCGGTTTTGTTAAGGTGAATATAAATTATGTTTTGGGACTATATAGCTCCAAAACTAAAATTTATCAGTAATAATTTCAGTTTGTAGAAGATAACATGGCACTTAGTCGTAATCCCAAATATCAATCCTAATGTGGGAGATTGTTGGGATGGTCATGTGAAGATCATTTCCCGTCTAAAGAAAATAAGATCACTACAATTCATAAATATAGTGGCTGAATTTTTAATATATTTAAAGGGTTGATGGGAGGGATAGTTATTAAGGTTTTATTCATTAAAAGTAATAGACATATGATAACTAGAAAGTATAGTGGAGCACTTCACTAGAATATCATCCAACAAATGGTATGTCACGATGTATATCTAGAGAAAAGATCAAAAGTTGGAAATGCTTAATTTTAAGATATATTTAAGGATTTAATATCCATATATACTGAAATAATACTATGCATTATGGCTTTATAAACAAGAAATAATGATCTTTAAGTGAATTGAGATATACTATAAACATGTTATTTTTTAAATTTGATAGTTATAACATAGTTGTTAAATTGGATTTTTCAATGAATAGTTAAAATACTAATTTTATAAAAAAAATATTTTCTTATCTAGTAATTAAAATGTATCCAAATGTAACACCCCAACCCCAGTTACCTATAGTCGGTGCATTATTACATAGCTATGGAATGATTACAAGGAATCAAGTCCCGAAAGACTGGTCAGTTTAGTAGACTTGGAAAATAGATTACATACAAGAATGTTACATTACACTTTCTAACATTCAACAATAAAAATAATCCTTTGAGAATGCCAATGTTCCCTAGGATTAACCCTGCATCTCAAGCATAAAATACTTCTTGGGATCCGGGGAAAATAAAACATAAGAAAGGGGTGAGCTCAGATGCTCAGTAAGGGTAAATAATTTAGCAGAATATAACATAAACAATATTCATGGTGAATAATTGAAAACACAAGCATTTACGAATAATACACATGAACACTTTTTGGCAGAAATATAAGATGAGTAAATAATTCCATAATAAAACATTTTCATGGGTATTCTACTAGTCGAATAACCACATGAACCATCAATATTATTTTCATAATCAGGGAATGTATAATGCTAGACATTTTGAAAAACATTTCTAAGGCCTCGTCAAAGACGTCTAAAAATGATTAAGGCCTCGGCCAAAACCATATATCTATTTTGGAAAGGCCTCGGCAAATTCCTCATCTAATTGTTTCATGAGACCTACCGATGCATCGAGGAGTTATAGTGGGCTCCACTCATCACTTACTATGTCCAATACATTCCTAATATAAAAAGGTTGAAACATAACATAAACATTCGTATTAGAACTAGCATACGAAATTTCAATACTTTAAACCAAAACCATGAATGGTGTAAAAATAACACATCCATAGTCAAATATATCACAAAACCTTCAACACAATATCGAATATTTTTATCAGAATAAATCAACCTAGATAAAGAATTATATCCCGTAAATGATGTTCGAATAGGTGAAAATGATCTGTAAAAATCTTTAAGAGAAATGTCCATTTTTCATGAAATCATTTAAAAGTCACATAAATAATAAATAATACATTAAAAAAATAGTTTTGAATCAAAGTTTACCATACCACATAGAAACTTTTTAACGAAATTAACATCTTAATACATTCCTGTCTATATAAATTGATCCTTTAAACCATTTTGAAGACATGGACATTAATGAGAATAGTTTTGAAGAATAAATAATTAAAACATTTAACTTGATGTTTTAGTAAAAAAGTGTCCCAAAAATAATCCCTTTGAAAAATATTTTATGAAACATGGACATGGATAATAAATATTTCCTCGTAGATACTTACGTAAAAACAACCTCGGGTAATAATGAAATTTTAGAATCAACCCTTACCTTGCACTTTCTTTTGGTCTAGGGTACGTTTAACCTCCTATATAATGACGCTAGTATGTTATTAAATAATACCATAACCATATTCATATTTATTGTATAATACATTATTCATTTATAACTTTATACTACCCATTTAATAATGATTTCCATGTTAAAGTAGCATTTTGGGAAATAATCGCTTTCTTTATCGTATGTGTTTTAACTTATTATTGTTGATTGTATCATATATATCATGATTTATTTAGAATTTAAAGTTGGTATGGGTCGAACCTCAATTGGATCATTAATGACTAATATAATATTATTTGATCCCTTTTTCCAAACATTAGATTCTTAAAAATTTTATATCCACCAATAATATAGTTTTTGTTTTAAAATTTAAGTTATGTCAATTTTGACACTATTGGGTATTTTGTTTTTGTGAAAGTCATAACGACCATATCACTTCGAAAACAATTTCTATAATCAACTCTAACATATCATATTAACCTATAAAATTATTGGAATTCATGAAAAGTCTCAAATTACATTTATTTGGATATTTATGATATCAATTATTTTAATCATTCATTAGTAAGGTAATTACCACATCATCATTGTGTCATAAATAAATTAAATTATTTAATGTATAAAAATTATAAATAAAATACCATTATGTAGTAAATTTTTTTGCTCTTTCTAATAAATATTTATAGTTGAATGTATCTTATGTATAACCCAATATTATAAATGGTTTAGTTATTAAACATTGAATTTAACACTATTAACTCTTCTTTGAATTAAATAATAATAAATGTCCCAATCTAATCCAATTGAACCTAAATATTCATATTTAATTTCTAAGTTTGTTTTTGGTCGAATTAAACTTATCAAATAGAATTATGACCTGTGTTAGGGAAATAATAATATCATTTGTAACCATAATTACCCTATTTACTTTTAACTGTGGTAAATAAAAGTAAAACATTACTATTCACCTAAAATTGTTTTAATATTATCGATCCACATTTTTCATATTGATATCAATTGTGTCTCTTTGATTTTTGAAATTCCACTCACAGAAGTGGTAAAATTATGTTTTATTTGAATTTGCAAATTCTCCTAGGAGGTGGAAAAAACACAGTAAAAAGTTCAATAAAATTTTATATATCTAATATTATAAAAAATTGACTGCATTTAATTACATTGAACATATATAGTTATTATGTATCTTTTTTTACATAGCATAAATTTAAATAAAATAATTAATTATTTAAATAAGAAGTCAGTTTTATGCAATAACGCAGTGTTTTTAACTATTCATCAAAATTGAAAGTTTTCAAAAAATACCAAAAATTCACCCTAAGCTAATTTTGAGATTCCGAATTCAAAAATGAAGCCAATTTTGAAAAATAAAATTTATAAAATTTCAAAAATTGGGTATTACTATTCATAATGGTTAATTTGATTAGTCGCGGTGTGTTAGAATCTCGAAGTTGCGTACAATGCACAATATTGCATTATTAAAAGGGAAACGTACTGTGGAAACATAGGGTGTTACATTCTCCCCTCATTTAAAAAATTTCATCCTCGAAATTTCTAGAATATTACTATATAAAAAGATTCAGGTGGTTCTTCATCTTAATTTCCTTGGGTTCCCATGTTGCATCTTTCATCTTATTGTTTCTCCATAGAACTGTTACCAGACGAGTCGTCTGGTTTCTCAACACTTGTTCTCTGGTATCAAGAATCTTGAGAGGATATTCGTAACAAGATAGATCGGGTTCTAGTTCTAATTCCTCATAGGTTTGTATATGCATTGAGTCAGGCATGTATTTTCTCAACAGTAATACGTGGAACACATCATGAACTTTGGAGAAACTTGGTGGAATTTCCAAACAGTATGCTACAACCCCAATTCTATCTAGAATTTTTAACGGTACGATGGACCTGTAAATCAATTTACCCATCTTACCAAATCATATAATTCTCTTCCATGGAGATACCTTAAAGAAAACATTATCTCCTACCTGAAATTCCAAATACTTTCCTCAGTTATCAACATAGCTCTTTACCTACATTGAGTTTCTTTTATATGGGTTTGGATTACCTTCACCTTTTCCATTGTTTCCTCAACATGTTCTGGGCCTACGAGTTTTCTTTCACCAATATCATCCCAACAGGTTGGTTTACGACATCTCTTTCAATATAACGCTTCATATGGTGCCATCTGAATACTAGAATGGAAGCTATTTGTAACATACCAAGTAAGTAAAGAATTATATATTTTCATATCTATGTATATTTATGAATTATATAGTGTCTTAGTGGCTTACGATGAGAATCAATCTAATCTCAAGCATAAAATACACTAATATTTTGAAAAGATTGTTTTGCTGCCTTTTGATGGTAAACCATATTTAAATAAACCTTTTCACAATTTTATAAGATATATTTTTCAAAATAAAAATATTCTTTAGTATTGGGACATTGAAATTATCTTTGGATAAATTTTTTGTATTTTTCTGACAATGTTCTTTTTTTAATGAATAGAGAAAAATACTGCATTTTACATCAAAACTACTTTTTCATCTAATTTAATTATATGGATAGATTAACAATTTAATTGTTTTTCAAGTGTAATTAGAATATATTTTTAAAATTTAATCCAATGTTGGTCATTTTAATTAATTTCACTTTGGAATTGGACAGAAACAAGTGTTTAACTTTTGATATATATTGTTTCTAAAAACTCGCTATTTGTTTTGACAACAGGAATTATTTTTAAATTACTTACTACAATTTCTGTATTTTGAATTTGGTAAAATGGATTCCATATTTTGAATCATAAGGTTCAAATTATGTAATTAATACTCTTTTATTTTTGGACATTATGAATAGTTAGGATTTTAATTATCTTTAATTATCGTGATTAATTAGTAATCTGGTAGTTAAGGGTAATAAAATAATATCATAATAATATAAAATGACCGAACATGTTTTCTAATACTACTGGTTGTGTCATGGCCGACCATGTTATTCCTTGTGCCAACTTTGGGACACCATGGAATCACTTTTGTGTGATAGTGACATTTTATCATATTATTTTTAAAGAAAGGAAAATATAACAAAAGTATGTAACACCTAAGTAAAACAATTTTAATTTTGTCTAAATAAATTATCACTTGAACTATAAATAGTAATTGAAAATATAAAAAGAGTTCCTATATCATGGTATTTTTTTTATAATTTTTAGACATTAAATAAATAAATATATTTATGACACCATGATGATGTAGTGATTGCCTCATTAATGAACGATTTAAATAAAATGAAAAGATAATGTAAAATCTAAGACATATGCTTGTCAAAAACCTATTGAATGGGTGGATCTCGAACCCGTATCACCTTATCCTCTAAATATATCATTTTGGGACCATTAAAATCCAAAAATCATTTTATAATAAAGTAACATTTCATGACTTTCCAAGACTGCCCCTCCTCCCTCTTATAAAAGGCTGCCAACTCTACCCCCTTGCCCACACCTCTCAAGTAATTGTCTCAGCCAAACTCTACTCATTTTATCTCTACACATCCCTCTCTTAATCCTAGAATCATTAACATAGGTATAAAGATCTTCAAGAAACCTTTTTGGTTCAAACCAAGGGGAGTTACCCGATTTAAAGGCAATGTCTTCTAATATGTCCTTTTGTTTTATTTTGTTTCTAAAACCCCCTAATCTCTTTTAATTCATTTATTTTGTAACAAAAACAGTATCTTTAAAATACTAGGATGGTTTTATGAGAATTATTTGATTTACACTTATTCACACCTCTGTCTAATGGTTAGAGAACATATTATTTCTGTGAATGGCGAATTGCTTCCTCAGGAAACGATGATTGTTCAATCTTATTTTAAAAACTTTCATGGTGGCAATTAATATGTCACTGTATTTATATATGATATATAGTATGTTTATGTTTTCCTTATGATTCTGTATTTTCTTTTATTTCATACCGTTATGATTTCCATAATGGGTAAACACGATAATTTCATTTTATGAAGTGCGGACTACCGTCCCCTCAAAATGATTAGATTTGTTAATGCAATATGTGGGATGTATAAAGGATGGAGTTAATGATATTATATATGATATAATACTGGAATTATTATATACCTTTATATAATTATTATTTCATTCCATTAAATATAAAATATAAATGAAAGTAGCGTTCACGCGTACGTACGGCTTACCGTCACCATGAACGGTGTATTTCATTTATTACCTATAAATGTTATGTAATAATATAAATACATGTATATACTAGATATATATGATATATATGATATCTACATCATGAATATAATTCTAGATTTAATGGATATTTTACAACATGGACAACTTGTAAATATAAGGTGTTTATTTTTGACTCAAGTACCAAATATCGACAAAATGAACGTTATTAACTTAAATGATTACATAATGATTATAGAATTGTAATAAGTGATATAAAATGTATAATAAACATGATAAAGGTTCTTAAGCAAGTATAAATTAACTTTAGTTTATTATTTAGGAGATTAAATAATGATCAAGTCAAGTCAGACATGAGGTAAGGGACTTCGTCTCAATCTCCTTTCATTGAGGCATATTTTGTTTTAATACATGACTTTCTTTTATACTTTGTATAAACACCCTTGAATTTTCAAAGGGAATATTTTTCTATGAAGCATTTTACTAAATGACAGAATGGAATGTTTTTTTAACATAAGCGGTGATGATGACCTTTCCTCCGCCGTGAGTATTTGATCTTTGGCTTCCTCAACAAGCCGTAATGTTTTTAAAAGAAAATAAATATCATATACTCTTTTATGTATTTTGGTATTGAAATTTTTTTTGAAAATAGATTTTTTTTGTCAATATGTTTAATTGATATATTGTGATTGAAATGTGTAAATGTTTCCTTTCCTTTATATTTGTTGTATGTGATATTATTTTGTATTGCTACTTGGACATTTGACGGGTGGTTACATGATAAACCAAATGACGGGTGGTGCCGTGAATACCAGGACGGGTGGTTATGTTATAACGTCCATTGCATTGGGTATGGAAGTCGGCCATATGGATATTCCATTTAGTGATATGTGTGGAAGTTGATTGTATGGTTATTCCATTTAAGTATGTTTATGTCCCAAGTTACCTTTATGTGTTATGTGTTCTTGATTTTGGTTATATGGTAATATTTTGGTTACAAAAAGGTAAGCAGTGATCTTTTATTCATTGAAGAGTATTTACTACTTCATAAAGGATAAAAGTAATACTTATGATTAAGTATTTATGGTTTACTTGTTGTTTTTGAAAAACTAACAGTGTTCCCTCTTTTTGTATCCCTTACTGAGCTTTTTATGCCCATCCCATGTTTTTTTGAAATTTTTTTCACAGGACATAAAGTGTAATAGGGCAAGGTATGGGATCAAGGAAAATTCAGGCTATCTTAAACATGGAATTAGAAATGACTCTTTTTTTCAAGAGTTTTTATTTTATGAAAAAATTTGAAACTGATTAGGAGTGTCTACTTTGAATTTTTGAGATGTGGTATTTTGCAATTGTAATAGTTATGGTCTAACTCTCTAAATCTATATTCTAGAAAAGTTACTCAATGTGAATCATTAATTTAATTTAATATTAAGTATGGTTTAAGGCTGGGTCCTTATAGTTGGTATCGGAGGTCGGTTTAGATAACTTTAGGAGTTAGGGTATTGTTAAATTAATATCCATAAAGTATTTTATGTTAATATTGAAATCATATAGCATTTACAGATTACCATGTTGCTTCACCTAAGATATTATTGTGTTCAGAATGGTATTCCGCAGAGGAAACAGGGCAGCTATGTTAGGACGACATCATGAGGAAGACAACCTTCCAAATCAGAAACCTAAGATGGTTGTAATCGGAATTGAACAGTTTTTTGCTGTGATGGAAAAGTTGACTCAGGCTATAAATGGTGGTGGTATCCATGCACAAGATCAGCCAGATCAACCGTAGAGGAACATTTCAGTAGTGGAACATTTCATGAGGCAACATCCCCCATCATTCAGAGGATCATATGACCCTGTGCTAGCTGAAGGATGGATTAAATCGCTGGAGAAGATTTTCGATGTCATGGGGTGTTCAGAAAATCAAAAGGTTAGTCTTTTTGTTTACCATTTGGATGGTGCTATAGATCAGTGGTGGTTGATGGTTAAGAATATCAGGGACGCTGATGATATTGATGCCCTTGACTGGGATGAATTCAATGGTATGTTTCTTGAGAAATATTTTCCTAAGGCTGTTCGACTTAGGATTGAAAAACAATTCTTGGATTTGGGGGAGGAGGACGACTTAGTGGCTAATTATGAAGAAAAGTTCACTTGATTGGCATGGTAAGCTCCAAATTTTATCTGAGACCTTGATATTAAAATAAATCACTGTTACTCAGGATTAAAACCAAAATATCGAAGGGATTTAGCTTCTCGTGAGTTCAAAAGTTAGGGAAATCTAGTTCAATGTGCTGAGATGGTGGAAATGGAGTTTGCTGATGATCAAGTGTTCTATAACAACCAACAAAATAAGAGACCGAAGTGGAATGAGAAAGGGAAGAATCTCTCAAAAAGGTCTGATGGTAAGATAACTATGTTTCCAGTTTGTGATAAATGTGGTAAAAAACATTCTGTAGAATGTCTTTTGAATTAGGGAAAGTGCTACTGATGAGGTTACATGGGACATAAGGCTCTTGATTTCACTTAAAAGGATCAGGGTGATGGTAATACCAAATTTGATTTACAGTTAGTGAAATGTTTCAAGTGCAATGAGATGGGTCATTATTCAAATGAGTGTTCAAAAAAGAGCTCAAATGATGCAAAGCAATCAAACTACAAGCATAAAGGTGTGGTGAAATCCTTTGCAACTACTTTAGAAGATATTGGGCCATAAAATTAAGTGGTATCATGTACTTTGTTTTTTTTAGATTATACCAATGTGTTGTTTGATTCAGGGTCTACAGATTATTTCATCTCTGAAAAAGTTTCTATTAAATTGGGAATTCCATCTCAATAAATGACTCCTGAACTTGTGGTAAAAACAACTGGGGGAAATGTTGAGTAGAAAAGAATTTATAATAATCTTTCTATCCTTATCCGTGGAAATAACCTACTTGCAAACATTATTGATTTACCTCTATTAGAGTTTGATTTTATCCTGGGTATGGATTTTATCTCTGTTTACCATGCTAAAATTGATTGTAAAGATAAAGAAGTTTCTTTTTAGAAAGGCTTTTAGTTTGTGTACAATAATGAACCCTTACTGTTGATAACATATCAAGAAGCTAAGAAACTTGTAAAAGATGGAAATGAATGTTTCCATGCACTTATTGTTGAAAAAAAGGAACTATTAAGATTAATGATGTTCCAATGGTAAATAAGTATCTTGATGTTTTTCCTGATGAGTTTCCTCTAATAATACTAGATAAGGAAGTTGAATTTACTGTTGACTTAGTTCCTGATGCTAAGACAATTTCAAAACCCCCTTATCGAATGGATCAAATTGAAATTTTAGAGTTGAAAAAGCAATTAGAAGATTTATTAGAGAAAGGTTTCATTAGACCTAGAACATCACCATGGGGTGATCCTATATTATTTGTTAAAAATAATGATTGTTCAATGAGACTTTGCATTGATTATAGAGCCTTGAATAATATCACAGTTAAGAACAAATATCATTTACCTCATATCAATGATTTGTTTGATCAGCTCTAGGGAGCTCAGATTTTTTCAAAGATTGACTTGAGATCGGGGTACCATTAGTTGAAGGTAAACGATGTAGATGTTCCGAAGACCGCGTTTCATACAAGAGATGGTCATTATGAATTTTTAGTAATTCCTTTTGGGTTAACCGATGCACCTACTGTATTCATGGAACTTATGAATATAATTTTCCATGACTTCTTGGATATGTTTGTGGTTTTTTTCATTGATGATATTTTGGTGTTTTGTAAAATTAAAGAGGAGCATGAAAGTCATTAAAGGGTTATTTTTCAAACCTTAAAATAAAATAAATTGTATGGGAAATTCAGAAAGTGTGAGTTTTGGTTGAAAAAAATTTCTTTCCTTGGTCACATTGTTTCTAAAGATGGAATACTTGTTGATCCTGCAAAAAACAAAAGTTGTTGAATAATGGCCAAGACCCACAAATATAACTCAGATTCATAGTTTTCTTGGTTTGGAAGGCTATTACCGAAGGTTTGTTGAATATTTTGCACAGTTATATAGCCCAATGACTAAGTTAACTCAAAATGGTGTAAAGTTTATTTGGACAAAGGAATGTGATTATTGTTTTCAAGAATTGAAGAGAAGATTGGTGAATGCTCCAGTTATGGAACTACCTTCCAGGAATGGTGAATTTTTTATCTATAGTGATGCTTCATTGAATGGAATTGGTTGCATCCTAATGCAGAATGATCGGGTAAATTCTTATGCTTCGTGTCAGTTGAAAACTCATGAGGTAAATTACCCTACACATGATTTGGAATTAGCGGCTGTTGTTTTTGCTTTAAAATTTTGGTGGCATCATTTGTATGGTGTAAATCGTGAAATATATACTGATCACAAAATATTAATGTATATATTCACCTAGAACAAATTGAACATGAGACAAAGGAGATGGCTAGAATTAATCAAGGATTATGATTGTACAATTCATTACCATCCGGGAAATGCAAATAAGGTGGCTGATGCTTTGAGTCGAAAAAGTAATGCTTCATTAACCATGTTACGTTTTGAACATGATCCTTTGATTAAGGATTTGATGAACTTTGGAATAGAACTTGTTGGAGTAGGACATTCTTCTGTTTTTTTTAGGTATCAATGAAATCTTCTCAATCATATAGAATTAAGCAAGCACAGAAGCAAGACACTGAGTTGCAGAAAAAGGTAGAGCTAGTTCAGAAGGGTATGTTACCAGAATTCAAAATTGATAATGATTGTGTTTTGAGATTTGGGAAGAGATTATGTGTTCCTTGTGATTCACAATTGAAGAGAGAGTTGTTATGTGAAGCTCATAGTTCTCCATTTTCAGTTCATCCAGGCAGTACTAAGATGTATAGAGATCTTTGGGAGCATTACTGGTGGGATGGAATGAAAAGAGATATTACTGATTTTACTGTGAAGTGTTTGAATTTTCAACAGGTTAAAGAATATCGGTAGTTACCAAAAGAGATGCTTCAACCTTTACCTGTGCCAGAGTGGAAATGAGAGAATATATCCATGGCATTCATTATGGGATTGCTAAAGACACCACGAGGTAATAATGCAATCTGGGTTATTGTTGATCGATTGACTAAATCTGCTCATTTCATTACTATATGAGATATTTTCTCCCTAGTTCTACATTTTTATTTTTATCTTAAAGAGATAGTCAGGTTACATTGAGTTCCCCTCTCCATTGTATCTGATTGTGATCTTAGGTTTACTTTAACTTTTGGGAAGGCCTTCAGAAGTCATTGGGTACAGAATTAAATTTTATTACAGCTTTTCATCCTCAATCGGATGGGCAGTCAGAATTAACAATTCAGAGTTTGGAGGATTTTCTGCGTGCTTGTTTGATGGATTATCTGGGGAGTTGGGACCAACATCTTTCTTTGGTTGAGTTTTCTTATAATAATATTTTTCATTCCATTGTACAGATGGAACCATTTAAGGCATTACATCGGAAGTGAAGTCGAACTCTAGATTTTTGGGATGAAGTAGGTGAAAGGAAGCTGATGGAACCAGAATTGGTAGAAGAGATGGCAGAGAAAGTTTAGTTGTTTTAGAAGAACATGAGAATAGCTCAGAGTAGACATAAAATTTATGCAGATAACAGGATAAAGGATCTTTCTTTTGAGGTAGGTGATCATGTCTTTCTCAATGTTTCTCCATTGAAAAGTGTGATTCGTTTTGGTAAGAAGGGAAAGTTGAGTCCGAGGTTCATTGGACCTTACATAATTGTGGAGAAAGTTGGATTAGCTTCATATAGGTTGGCTTTACCTCCATGTTTATCCCAGGTACACAATGTTTTTCATGTTTCGATGTTGAGAAAGTATATTCCAGATCCATCTCATGTTTTGAGGCTAGAGGTAGTTTAGTTGGAATAAAATATCTCTTATGAAGAAAAACCAGTCCATATTCTTGACCACAGGGAGAAAGTATTCTAGAATAAAGTGATTCATCATGTAATGGTTTTTTGGAAAAACCACGTGATTGAAGAGGCAACATGGTAATCTGAAACTGAAATGAGGGATAAATACCCCCACTTATTTGATAAGTAAATAAATTGTGGGGACACAATTTTCTAAAGGGGGGAAGGATGTAACATCCCAATTAATTAAAGAATTATGGATTTTTATATCTATTTCTATTTATGAATTATATATTGTTTTAGAGGCTTAAAATGAGAATAAATCTAATCTCAAGCATATAATACACTAATATTTTTAAAAGATTGTTTTTCTACCTATTGATGGAAAACCATTTTTAGATAAAACTTTTGACAATTTTATAAGATCTATTTGTCAAAATAAACTTATTCTTTAGGATTCAGACATTGTAATTTACATTGGATAAATTTTTGATATTTTTCTGACTATGTTCATTTTTTTATGAATAGTGAGAAATACTGCATTTTACTTCAAAACTAATTTTTCATCTAATTTAATTATATGGTTAGATTATGTTTTTAATTGGTTTTCAAGTGTAATTAGAATATATGTTTACCATTTAATCCAATTTTGGTCATTTTAATTAATTTCACTTTGTAATTGGGCAGAAACAAGTGTCAAACTTTTGATAGATATTGTTTCTAAAAACCCGCTATTTGTTTTGGAAACAGGAATTATTTTTAAATTAATTACTACAATTTCTATGTTTGGAATTTGGTAAAATGGATTCCATATTTAGAATCAGAAGGTTCAAATTATGTAATTAATACTCTTTTGTTTCTGGACATTATGAATAGTAACAACGGTAATTATCTTTAATTATCGTAATTAATTAGTAATCGAGTACTTAAGGGTAATAAAATAATATCATAATCATATAAAATGACCAAACATGTGTCCCAATGCTACTATTTGTGTCATGGCCGACCATGGGATTCCTTGTGCCAACTTTGGGACCCCATGGAATCACTTTTGTGTGATAGTAATATTTTATCATTTTATTTTTAAAGAAAGGAAAATATAACAAAAGTACGTAACACCTAAGTAAACCAATTTTAATTTTTTCTAAATAAATGATCTCTTGGACTATAAATATTCATTGTAAAGATAAAAATATTTCCTAAATCAGGGTATTTTTTTATAATTTTTAGACATTAAATAAATAAATATATTTATGACACCATGATGATGAAGTGATTACCTCATTAATGAATGTTTTAAATAAAATGAAAAGATAATGTAAAATCTAATATTTAAACTTCTAAAAAACCTATTTTTTGGGTGTATATCGAACACCTATAAATTTATCCTCGAAATATGTCATTTTGGGACCTTTAAAATCCGAAAATAAGTTTATAATAAAGTAACATTTCATGACTTTCCAAGAGTGCCCCTCCTCCCTCTTATAAAAGGCCCCCACCTCTAACCCCTTACCCATACCTCTCAAGCCATTGGCTCAGACAAACTCTTCTCATTTTATCTCTACACATCCCTCTCCTAATCCTAGAAGCCTTACCTTGGGGTTAAGTCTCTTCAAGAAACCCTTATGGTTCAAACCAAGGGGAGTTACCCGATTTAAAGATAATATCTTCTCCTATGTCCTTTTGTTTTATTTTTCTTCTACAACCCCCTAAACTATATTTATTCCTTTATTTTTTAAAAACTCCATTATATTCAATATACTAAGATGTTTTTTTGATAGGGATGTTATTTACACTTACACACACCTCCGTCTAATGGTTAAAGAACATACTATTTCAGTGAGTGGTGAATTACTGCCTCAAGAAATGATGATTGTTCAATCTTCTTTTAACACCTTTCATGGTGTCCATTAAGATGTCACTATATTTAAATATGATATATATTATGTTTATATTTTCCTTATTATTTTTATTTTCTTTTATGACATACCTTTATGATTTCCATAATGGGTAAACGTGATAATATCATTTTAGGAAGTGCGGACTACCGCCCCCTCAAAGTGATTTGATTATTTAATGCCATATGTGGGACATATAAAGGATGGAGTTAATGATATTATATATGATATTATACTGTAATTATAATATACCTTTATATAATTTTGATTTCATTCCATTAAATATGAAATAGAAATGAAAATAGCATCCATGCGTACGTACGACTTACTGTCTCCATTAACGGTGCATTTCATTTCTTACCTATAAATGTTTTGTAATATTATAAATGCATGTATATACTTGATATATATGATATATATGATATCTACCTCATTAATATAATTCTTGATATAATGGACATTTTACCACATGGACAACTTGTAAATATAAGGTGTTCATTTTTGACTCAAGTACCAAATATCGACAAAATGAATGTTATTAAAATAAATGATTACATAATGATTATAACATGGTAATAAGTGATATAAAAGTAATAATAAACTTTAAAAAGGTTATTAATAAAGTAGAAATTAACTTTATTTTATTATTTAGTAGATTAAAGAATGATCGAGACAAGTCAGACACGAGGTAAGGGACTTCTTCGCAATCTCCTTTCATTGAGGCATATTTTGTTTTAATACATGACTTTCTTTTATATGTTGTATAAACACCCTTGAATTTTCAAAGGGAATATTTTTTTACGAAGCGTTTTACTAAATGACAAAAAGGAATGTTTCTTTTAACATAAGCGGTGACAATGACCTTTCTGCCACCGCGAGTATTATTTGATCTTTGGATTCCTCAACAAGTCGTAATGTTTTTAAAAGAAAATAAATACCATATACTCTTTAATGTATTTTGGTATTGAAAATGGTTTTGAAAAAAGATTTGTTATGTCAATATATTTAAGTGATATATTATGATTGAAATGTGTAAATATTTCCTTTCCTTTATATTTTTTGTATGTGATATGATTTTATATATTTACTTGACATTTGACGGGTGGTTTTGTGATAAACCAAATGACGTGTGGTGCTGTGAACACCAGGACGAGTGGTTACGTTATAACCTCCAATGAATTGGGTATGGAAGTCGTCCATATGGCTATTCCATTTAGTGATATGTGTGGAAGATGAGCGTATGGTTATTCCATTTATGTAGGTTTATGTCCCAAGTTACCTTTATGTGTTATGTGTTCTTGATTTGGGTTATATGGTAATATTTTGGTTACAAAAAGGTAAGAAATGATCTTTTATTCAGTGAAGAGTATTTACTACTTCATAAAGGATAAAAGTAATACTTATTATTAAATATTTATGGTTTACTTTTTGTTTTTGAAAAACTAACAGTGTTCCTTCTTTGTGTATCCCTTACTGAGATTTTTGTGCTCATCCCAAGTTTTTTTGAAATGATTTTCATAGGTAATAATGTGGAATAGGTCTCAGTATGGGATCAATGAAAATTCATGCTATCTTAAACATGGAATTATACATGACTCTTTTTTTCAAGAGTTTTTATTTTATGAAAAAATTTGAAACTGAGTAGGAGTGTCTACTTTGAATTTTTGAGATGTAATATTTTGAAATTGTAATAGTTATGGTCTAACTCTCTAAAACTCTAAACCTGAAAAGACACCCAATGTGAAATATTCATTTAATTCAATATTAATTATGGTTTAAGGCCGGGTCCTTATACTATTGTTACAGGAAAATTCTACCCGAGGTAAATATTGATCCCACATACCTTGAAAGTCAAGTGAGTATGATCTCAACATGTCTTCTATGGTTTGAATAGTCTGTTCTGATTGCCGATTAGTTTGAGGGTGGTTGGCAGTGCTCAAATGAAGTTCAATTCTAGGGCTTTCTGAATATTTTTATAGAATCATTATATAAAATGGGGATCACAGTCAGAAAAAATAAATAAGGGTACTCCATGAAGTCTTCAAACTTAATTTATATATAGTCTTTCTAGATGTTCAAGTTGTAATCTTCTATTATAGTAAGAAAATTTGCTAACTTGGTAAGATGATCAACAATGACCCATATTGAATATTTCCTTATAGGAGTCTTTGATAGTCCCATGATAATGTCCATTGTAATATTATCCCATTTCCACTTAGGTATGTGAAGAAGTTGCATGACTCATCTAAGCTGTTGCCTTCCAGATTTCAATTGTTGATAAACTATACATCTTGACACAAAATCAGCAATCTCCCTCATTATGTTTTCCCACCAAAAATGTTCCTTCAAATATCTGTACATCTTTGTGATACCATGATGTATAGAGAAATTGGAGCTATGAGCATCATCTAACAATTCCCTTTTCAGATCAGGTATATCAGGAACACAAAGTCACTTCCCAAATTTCAAAATCCCATCTTCATATACGAAGTCACTCAATCTCCTGTCATTCACAGCTTTAATCTTCTTTTGAAACTCATCATTGATCTGATAACTCTTTATCCTTTCTAGTAAAGATAGTTTGGAAACCATTTGAAAAGGAATTTATGTTTCACATTCCATGGTTTTTTCCATATCCATCATTACTAGATCCATATATATATATGATCATTTTCAAATATCATATTCTTTAAAACTCCATGATCCTTTCTACTCAAAGCATCTGCCACATTATTTTCCTTCCCTGTGAGGTAGTTTATAGTGCAATAATAATCTTGAAGTAGTTCAATTCATCGCCTTTTCCTCATGTTGAGTTCTTTTTGTGAGAAAATATATTTCAAACTCCTCTGATTAGTATAAATCTCACATTTTCACCATAGAGATAATGTTTAAATATTTTCAAAGCAATGATTACAATTGCTAACTCAAGATCATGTGTAGGATAGTTTTTCTAATGAATTTTTAGTAGTTGTGATTCATAGGCAACAACTCTATCATTCTACATAATAACACAACCAAGCCCTTTCTTTGAAGCATCACTATAAATAACAAACCCATCTTTCCCCTATGGTAGAGTCAATATAGGAGCATTGACTAATCTTCTCTTTAGTTCTTCAAAACATTCTTCACACTCTTTTGTCAAAAAAAATTTAACTCCCTTACATGTGAGCTTTGTTAATGGGTTATCCAACTGGGTAAAATTCTGAACGAAATGTCGATGATGACCTTTTAAACCAATAAAACTACACACCTCAGTTATACTCATCGGTGCTGGCCATTCTTCGATTGCCATATTCTTTGAAGGATCAATAGAGATTCCATCCTTAGAGACAATATGTCCAGGAAAAGAAATATCCTGAAGCCAGAATTCACACTTGCTAAATTTCCCATATAATTCATTTCTTCTTAGAGTTTTTGGAATAACGCGAAGTTATTTTCGTGATCCTTGTAGATTTTGGAGTATAACAAGATATCATCAATAAATACCACTACAAAGTCATCAATATATTCTTTGAAAACTCTATCCATTATATCTATGAAGATAGAGGGTGCATTAGTCAGCCCAAAAGGCATTACTGTAAACTCTTAATGCTCGTACCTAGTTGGAAATGATGTTTTAGAAATGTCTTCTTTACACACAACTGATGGTATCTAGACCGAAGGTCAGTCTTTGAAAATATTTTGCTCCATGATGTTGGGCAAATAAATCATCAATGTTAGGTAGGGGATACTTGTGCTTTATCATTATAGCATTGATCTCCCTGTGTCAATGCACAACCTCATAGATCCATATTTCCTCTTAACAAAAAGGATAGGGGTTCCCCAGGCAGAAAAACTAAGACGAATAAATCCTTTATTACTCAATTACTATTGTTGTTTCTTTAGTTACACTAATTCCACGATGGCCATTCTATAAGGGGTCTTTAATATGGGCCTTGAACCAGGAATTAAATTAATGGAAACCCCAATTTCTCATTCTAGAGTATTTCATGGTAAATCTTCTAGAAACACATCAACATATTCTTTCAAAATAGGTATGTCCTATATTTGAACATTGTTTTCCTCACCCAAAGTTATTTCGTTGTCTTCCTCCCCAATAATTGAATTTAGTTGAGCTACTGGGGGTGGATCTTGATAATAATGAGGTGGGGACGTTTCTTCCCTAAAGATAAGTTACTCCATATCATCATTGAAAATTGTAACCTCCTTCTTATTACAATAAATTTTCACATCATGGTCTGAGAGACAATCTATTTCAAAGATTATATCAAATTCATTCATGGGTATAACAATAATATCAACAGATAAATAACATTTATGTGCCTTAATTGGGAATGATTCACAAAACAATGTTGCAATGATACCTCCCTTAAGATTTTTGACTGATAACACCCTTATTAAATCAAATTGGAAATATTTAATTTTCTTTGAAAACTGGGAAGATATGAAATAATGTGATTATCCAAAATCAAATAAATCATTGTCTAAACTTAAGGAAACCATTAAATTATCAGCCACTATATCTTTCAGAGCTTCAACCTCAGTAGTGGTGATCACATAATCTTGGCCTTAATCCCATGGCCTTTTCTGTGGTAAGTTTCTTTGACGCATAGGAAAATTCATTTTCATAATATCCAATCTCCATCCAACTGTAGCATTGAACGTTGGTAGCTTCTTTCTTTCCCTTACAATCACCAGCAAGATGAACTTTCTTTCCACATTTGTAGCATACTCCTTTTCATTTTAGATAGGAACCAAGGTGATTCCTTCAACAATTATAACAGGGTGGAAAATCAACTTTTACATTCTTCCCTGTTTTCTTATTACCTTTCCCATAGTGTTCAGCAGATCTCTTCGTCTCTTGATTTTCTTTAAAGTCATAAGTCTTAGAGAACTCATTTTATGTCTAGATAGCACATGACACAATATCTTCCTACAATGTGGAGGATTGTGATACTAATGCTCGATGAAGAAATTCTTTTAACCAATAAAAGAAACAGTGAATATTCATACATGGATTACTTATATAATCTACTGCATGCCTTGATAACCTTGTAAAATTAGATACATACTTTGGGACACTCTCATCCTCTTTTTTTCCTTAGAATCAAAAATTTCCTTTCCACATCTTCTCGATGGTTACGAGGAAATTATTTTTCTAATAAAATATCTTTAAACTCCCTCAATTCCATAATGGACACTTCTCCATCTTTCTTTGTGTTTTGAATCAATTACCGCCATTCATCAGCATCTCGAGTGAGGCAATAAATTGCCATGAAAACGTTTTCCCTTTCGCTACTCCCCAAAGTGTAAAATATTTTATCTAAGGAATTTATTCATTGGTTAGCCACTAATGTATTTTTACTCCCATTGTATGTTAGTAGTTGTTTCCTCATGAAGTTTTCTAACATTGACCCTCTGCACTTTGTATCAGGGTGATCCATACGGGTAAGGTTATTATTCATAACCTGAGTGAGATGTCCCTGTATGGTGATATGCTGATCAGCACTTGTTGCTTCACCTTCTCCACTATGATTATATTGAGTAGGAGGAAAATCCCTACAAGGATTATGTGCATTGATACAATTTTCATTACTTCTACTAGGCCCCATTTCGAAATAATGGAAATAATAAGATTAGTTTATGTATCGCAATAAATAATTCTAAACTTTTAAAACACTTAACATAAATTGAATAGTTTATGGATGTAATCCATAATCATAAAAAAAATTCTTTGATGAATAATATACTCATAACCCCTTCATAATGGTTTCTAAAGAAAATTAGAGTTATCCTTATCATATCCCCCATGAGTGTCGTAACCAAGAGTACAGAAAGGCCCATTGTTGTGCACCAATTCCCATTCGAGTCTAGCTCAAAGCAGAGGTTTCGGGTTTAAACCTTGGTACATATGTGCCAGTATCATTATTGTGTCATATATTACATTCTTATTAACAATATATATTTTTACAATCATCGTTGAATGGTGAACATTGAAATGAATCTCATCGCGTCTTGGAGATGGTAATCCGTACGAACGCAGGAGCGACAATATCATTTTTTTATATTAAAATCGTATATAATTGGATGATATAACATATATATAGAATAATTAACATGTTATATTTATTATTTATATCAATTATACATCATTATTATGCCCGTACAATATAATAATGTATTGAATAACAACTACACCACGACGTGGAGACGGTAAGTCGTACATACGCATGTTTGGGGACTTGTCATTCATAAGATGGATAGTACAATGAATATGATTGTACCATATTTATAATAACGTCACAGTATAAATAAGATACTAGAGTTACTATTTTAAATTGGAAAGAACAAGGAAATAAGACTTGAAAGAAGAAAAGAACATAGAAGAGGTGATGAAATATTTACCTCTTCTTCGGGTTCTTCCTTTTTATTTGATCAAAAGGCATCCTTAGGTTAGCTTTATGACAAAAGGAAGGCCTCTAGGATGAAGGTAGGATAGTTGATAGGATATTTGGTCGGGGGTAGGCCGAGCCAAATGGATTTGAAGGTGTGAATTTAAGTGAAGGCGGAGTGCCCTTTTATAAGAGGGGTGAGGGGAACCTTATGAAAAGATTGAAATATTATTTTATAATAAAATCATATTCGGTTTTTAATGGCTCAAACCTTATTTAACTCGAATCTAAATTGGTGACGGGTCGAAATACTCTCAACCAATAGGTTTTAGAAAATTGTAGGGTACCATTTTAACCTTATCTTTTAGATTCAACTCTAGGTTAAATAATTTAACATTTACCATGTCTTCTTGTATTCTTACAGTATATGGTTAATAAACATAATATAAACATCCAATAGAACCTAAAGTGGTTCATTAATGACATATATAATATTATTTAATCCCTTTGTATGAACATTAGATTATTTGGAATATTATATCAACCAATAATATAGTTTTTGTTTGAAAAATTAATTTATGTCAATTTTGACACAATTTGGTATTTTGTTTTGGTGAAAGTCATAAAAACCTTATCACTTTGAAAAAAACATATCTAATCAACTTAAACATGTAATATTAACCTATAAAATTATTTTAATTCATCAAAAGTTTCAAATTATATTTATTTGGATATTTCTGATATCAATTATTTTAATCTTTCATTAATAATGTAATCACTGCATCATCATTATGTCATAAATAAATTAAATTATTTAACGTCTAAAATTTATAAATAATATAACATTATCTAGGAAATATTTTAATCTTTATAATTAATATTTAGTCTAATTTATCTTATGTATAACCCCGTATTATAAATGCTTTGGTTATTAAACTTTGAATTTAACACTTTTAACTCTTTTTTGAATTAAATAATAATAAATGTCCTAATCTAATCCAAGTGGACCTAAAGGATCATATTTTATTCCTAAGGTTTTTTTTGGTCTAGTTACACTTATACAATAGAATTAAGAAATGTTTTAGGGTAATAATACTATCATTTTTACCCTTAATTACCTTATTTAATTTTAACCATTGTAAATAAATGTAAAAAGTTACTATTCACCAAAAATTATTTTCATCTTATTGAACCACATTTTTCTTACTGATATTTGTAGCGACTCTCAGATTTTTCAAATTATACTCACATAAGTGGTAAATTTATGTTTTATGTGAATTTTCAAATTCTCTAAGGAGGTCAGTAAAAGACGGTGAAAAGATCAATAAAATTTTATATATCTAATATTATTAAAAAATGAATCCAATTAGTTACATTGAAAATATATATGTATTATGTATCTATTTATACCTAAAATAAATTTAAATAAAATATTTAATTATTTAAATAAAAATTCAGTTTTAGACAATAACGCAGTGTTTTTCACTATTCATCAAAAATTAAAAGTTTTCAAAAAAATATCAAAAATTCACCCTAAGCTGATTTTGATATTTCGAATTAAAAAATGAAGTTCATTTTGAAAAATAAACTTAATGAAATTTCAAAAAGTGGGTATTACTATTCATAATGGCTGGTTTGATTGGTCACGGTGGGTTAGAATCTGGAAGTTGCATACAATGCTAGCTATTGCATTATTCAAATGGAAACGTATCGTGGAAGCTTTGGGTGTTACACCAAATATTTTGCATTATTTTAAAATTTTTATTTATTTATAATTATTAAAAATATCCTTATAAATTTTGTTGCGATCAACATTATAATTGAATTTGGAATAAAAACATTTTTATACTAAAAATTTATTTTTCAAGAAAATCACTTTTCATCCCATTTTGTGATTAAAATTTTAAATTAAATTATATCAATTATATGAATTTAATTTCACAAAATGTATTCCATTTTTTTAGCCATAATTACTAATATTATTTTTTATGGTCAACTTAATTAAGTTCAAAATGAATAGTGACCATTGTATGTTTTTCTTACCACAGTAAATGTAAAATGGGATAGTTATGATTAAAAATATTTTGAAAAGAAATAAAATTTAATGAAAATTTGAATTAATTTTATTTTATGAGTTTATTTCATTTATAATCATCCAAAAATAATATATATGACCTTTTTCTATTTAACTATAATTTTTCCTTTAATAATATTTAAATAAAGA
This sequence comes from Viscum album, assembly GCA_963277665.1. Lineage (NCBI taxonomy): Eukaryota > Viridiplantae > Streptophyta > Magnoliopsida > Santalales > Viscaceae > Viscum > Viscum album. The sequence continues at coordinate 858,584,382 of OY728143.1, read as the reverse complement.
ATAGATTCAAAAATTCCACATTCTACTTTTAATAACTATAATACTTGTTGAAATTGTTAAAAAAACCTATTTTTAGTTAAAAAAGTTATTTGAAATATGAATGATTTTTTATCATTGAAATTTATTTATTTATTTTCTTCTGAAATAATTACCCTAAATGCTTACGCAACACCAACATAGTGTTTTTGAAAGCAGTATAAAAATCATCTAGGTGAGTTTAAAAACATTAAAATTAATAATTATTGGGTGACTGATAGTACTTCATGAATTTTATATTTCAATAAAAATAAAAAAACACTAGAAATAAGGAAATTGGTATTATAAATGGTTTAAAATTTTATCTTGTTTTTGTTTGTGATCCAATTTTAACCTTATAAGTAATATTATAACCTTTCAATATTGAAATATTCACTACCATGGTTAAGGTTAAAATTAGTTAACGAAGGGGTGAAATCAAAAAATAAGGATTAAAATAATATCTCAACCTATATAATTTTTTATTTGATTAAGTTAAGATCATAAGATAATTATATTTTAATACCAATCATTTTGGAACCATTTTACATGAGTTAGACACATGTTATATAATTATATTTACCATATTTCCAAAAAATACATTAATGATTTTTAAAAACAAAAATATTTTATTGCGTAATTTAAAATGCATAAAAAACATATGGTAGTTATGTTTAATTATATATGATATAAAATATCGATCATGTTCCATTTATGGGTAAATTTTTCATTTATAGCAAATTACATGAACCTTGAAGAGTAAAGTACATTAATTTCACTCTAATTGAAGAAAGGGGTAGTGGAGGTTAAAACAAAGAGATAAGGGTGAAATATTAACCTAAAAAAATCCAAATTCCCTTTTATGAAAAAATATTTGGAATCCTAACTTTCATAAATTTTAATTATATAAATTTGGGATTCATTTGAAAATAAAAATTAATTCATATCAATTTAAAAAAAATGAGAAATTTAAAGAATACCCTTTCCCACACTTATTAAAGGACACCACCTCTTCTCTCCTCTATACACTTCAACTGACATATTCTATAAAAACATAATACATAAATACCTTTAAAAAATTCATTATAATTTTATATTGGTCTTATTTTGAGCATAATTGTAATTTTACAGGGCTTAAGGTGTAAATAAATGGAGGTTGTCTAAAGAAGAGGTATAACTTTTAACCAATTGTTTTTGTTTAATTTCCTCTTATACCTCCTTAAAATTTTATTCAACCACAATAAAGTAATAAAGTAATTATATTCCATATATGGAGATGTTATTATGTAAATTTTAACACCTATATCATCCTATTATACCATCAAATGGGAAATAGAACTGTTGTGTGTGTGTTTGTATGTTAGACTATTGACTCGCGATCAGATGAAATTATTTTTCCATATTTCCCCTATCATGGATTATAATAATGATGGATTTCATGTATATGTATTATATTAAAGAATTTTATATCTTTTTATAAAGAAAATATATCATCTATTTTTTTACCATTTAAACCATTGGAAAATGATACTGCCGTATAAGCGTACGTGTAGATTACCACCTATATGAAGAGATGTGATTAATTTTTCATCACCTCATTATATGGATAATACATATAAATTATTTAAAGAGTTAATATGATATTTTTTATATAAAAATAATTCACTAAAGATAATATAATACTAAACTTCAGTAAATAATCATCATTAAAAAATGGAAATGTTACTCATGCTTAGGTAAGTCATACTCTCTCCAGGATTATAGCATAGTTTTTCTTTCATAACCATATATAATGGTTGGTTTTAAAAGTTAAATTAATGTATAAAAAATTTCATTATATCGTGACTATTATTCCATATATGATGAAATAGTTACCTCTTGGACCATGATCAATATACTAATGTAATTCCCGAACATCCTCAAAATACCTGACTAGGACATAACCAATTATATAATTAAATATGAAATTAAAATAATTTAAATAAATTGATTAATTATTAATGATTAAGATTGGGAATTTTTTTTAATAAATTCAATAATTGAGAAACTTTTATCATACAAGAGATAAAAGGTATACATATAAAGTCTGGAGTCGAGGTAAGGGGTTTTGTCTCAATATCCCTTTATTGTGGTTCATTTTAATGTTATGAAAATATTTATTTATAAGGTATATATACTTCTGCTCTTATGTTGTATATCATTAATCATTCTAATATCATGATATTTTATGTTATAATTCAAATTACACCATTAAAATGGACTTGACTTGAGAGTTACAAGTTAGTAAGGGATTTATTAACTCAACCTACATTCCTTGGGTTATAACCTATACTTCATTGACTACATTGTAACATTATTATGTGTGAAATTTTTTTTGAGGATATAATAATATATTTCCACTGGTTTTTTTGTTATAAAATTTTTACAAAAAATAAAATTAATGATTAATTATAACTTTACTGATATGATATTTTTATTGATTATTTCTATCATTATTATTTTGTTGATACATGACTTGTATTATGCACCTCGTTACCTTCATATGTTTTATATGCCATATTTTGAGATATTATTTCATGAGGACTCTTAGATCATGATTTATAACGTTCCTTTAATTCCAAAAAATCATTACCATCCATTGAAACTCCTCTTGCCAATTGTACGGTTGTTTCTGTTCATATAAAATACATAATATTTAGTCAATAATTCATCCAAATCCATAAAACACCCTATATTGTCATACAATCCCTCATATTTGTATTCAAATATCATCTTGAATTGTATTTGACACCAATTTACAACCCATAGATAGAAAATTTGACACTATCCAATACCAAATCTCAAATGTATTCTAACAAAAAAGTGAAATTTTAATTAAATCTAATCATAGGGTATAGTAGTTTTGTATCATTATTCCTAATACATATAGTCTTGTTCTTTTGATATATGTTATGTACTATGATATAAGTTACCTCATAGGGTATGAAATAAATATAGTGTCTATAAAAATAGGGATAAAATAATTTTGATATATGTGGAATCATCATTTATGATTCACTCGCACTTAGTGGTATTCCTTTTAAACATTTTCTATGATGTATAGGTTATACCATATATAAGGTTTTTTCTATTGCACAATAACAATTATCACATGTGGGTTATGTGATTTTTAAGGGTTAACCCTTTTGTAAGAAACATACTTTTGATGTTGAAATGATTTATAAGGGTTATAAGATATCATAAAATATAGTAGGAACCCTATGGAAATAATTGTTGTAAGATACAACTGAGTCACATGTTATGATGGAAAATTTCACAATCAATAAAAAATATGAATTAATAAAAATAGAATTTAAAAATAATATTTTTCCTTTAAATTATTATAGTTTATATATAACCTATAAAATATAAGTTTTTAAAAATATCAATAAGATATTTTTAAACAAAAATTAAGTACAAAATTTTCATAATGATATCTCATGTTTGTAAACTAAATAAAATGTTTATGTTAGTGTTTATTCCTTTTAATATTAATGTTTATCATTTTTTATGAATTTTGAATACTGTGTATACTTTTTTTATTTATTACTTTTTATTAATTTTCATTTCATGTATTTCATGTTATGTATGATGACATAACGTTTAGATTTCATCTACCTTAACCTCACTATATTATAATTATCAATATCATAATATTATAAACCTTCTGATGAAAAGATAATTTACCTTATGTACAGAATTAATTTTGAAATGTTTGAAAATTTTAAACATTAATTTTGGGGGAGTAACATAAAAAAGTGGGTTGTATAAATATATACACATTTATATGTTGTGAACATGTTAATTTTGATGGATGGAATAGGAATTTAAAAAACAAAATATTTATAAACATGTCTAAAAATAAAATATAATATAACAAGGATTTTAGTTGATAAAATTGTTTTGAATTTAATATATAAGTGATGTATATAAAATTGTTGATACTTTTAATGAAAACACATGACAAACTAAGTCTGAGATCCCTAACCAATAAGAACTTTTCGGTGCCTCAATCATTCAGTATGGGTGACCATAATGGAAAGATTCCCGTGGATTATCTTGTTGAAAAAAATTAATTACTAAGGTGACTCTAATGGTATGTTTTCTTATTTTATTTATTTTATGCTTATCAAGAAACTCCTAACACGTGGGATACCTAATTAATCTAGTTGATTTTATATCCAAATCATGGATTTAGATAAGCTATTATCCACTCAACTAACCAAGATTAATATAGGATATGATTGAATTTTTTTCTAGTTGATATCCTCTTATATTATTTGTATGCCCAAATATGTGTAAACCATGGGAAAATATGGTTCTTTGCCATGAAATGGATATAATGTGTGGAGTTATCATTTTTAGTGGAAGGGCATCCATTGAATGTCCACGATGAAAATATATGATATATTATTTCCTCTTAAATATATAATAATTTTGGATTTTATATCAAGAATCATTTTTATAATTTTGAGATCTGTTATATTTATCTCATATAAAACTACTTTGTATTGTTACCAAATGATTATAAGTTTTATAAAAGGGAATCATTTTGGCCAATTTAATGTGAATGTTATAGGGATCAATTTTTCCAAATCTAACACCTAGGAATATGATACTGGGTGTGTGTCACATATTTTTTCCAATAACATATACTCAAAGATAGTTGTTAATTGAAAACGTGTGAAGTATATATACATGTTTATAGTGTGTAACTAGTTTTTACATTGGAGTTCAGCATATATGATTAAATCCTTCCTTGTGGAATAGTACAAGAATTGAAAATATATTATATTTTCCCCACAATAAATAGAAATTTTATTTCTATATATTATTTTTTATAAGACTGGATTCTTTAATTTTTATTAATAAAAAGATATATTCTATATATTTTAATGAAATTCTTTGTGGCATCGATAAATTTTAAAATAGTTTATACTTTCTAGATATGGATAATTCTATCTATAAAATTTTGAATAAGATGTTAAAAGTTTATTCTAACCCCCACATACCTTTTTAATTTTCACCTTGTTTATATAAAACAAAAATGAATTCAAATAAACCATAATGATGTACTATTTGAATTATTATAATATAAATCATTTGATAATTTAAAATCATTCCTGTTAGGAACAAAAAAACCTTTTATTGTAAAATTTAATATGGATAGTGTATTATTATACATAATTCATAGTGATTTATGTGGACCAATGAGTGCCTAAATAGGTTCATGGTTTTATTAATTCAAAACCTTTAATAAGTATTTAATTCATTATTGTTATTTGTTTTTGATGAGACACAAGTATGAAACTTCTTAATGGTAAAAATAGTTTTTGAGTAAATTATTGAATTTACTAGAAAATGATTGTGATTCTCTAATCAGATTAGGGTAATGAATACATAATCTAAGAATTAAATTTTCATTTCAAATACTGTATAATTTTTCAAAAACTCACTCCCCAAAAACACCATAGTGGAATAGTTTGTTTGACAGGTAGAACCGTACCCTTTTGGACATAGTTCAATTGTTTAATAATTGGTGTCACTTCCAATTTCATTTTGGGGGTATACTCTAGAGGCTATTATATTATAACTTAATCATGTTTCTTATAATGAAATAATAAATACATCAAATTATTTATGTATTGAGAAAAAAACTATGTATAATTTATGAGTATTTAGGATTATGAAGCATATTTATGATAATTGGATTATGATAAACTCAACCATAAATTAGATAAAAAGCTAGTTTTTTGTTGTCCTAAAGAAAATATAGGATATTATTTCTCTGATATTATACAAAAAATTGTTTTTTTATCCTAACATGGGGGTTTACTTAAGAAAGAATATAATATTCAACTTTTAAATGATATGAAAGCTAAAGTTATAGAAATTCAAGATCACAATAAAAACTTTGTCCTATGATAGAAGTTGAACCACCACCACAAAGAGTTATAGAGTGAAATAATCATGTTACAAAATAACATCAATGGTCTAGTAAGATTCATCAAGATCTTTTGGGAAATATATTTCTTGTGTAAAATTATAGTGAAGTAATATTCATAAGTTATGATCCAACAATCAGTTGAAAGGCAATTGAGATTTATGATTTTGAGAGATTGTTAAAATCCATGGGATGTGAAATGGACTTCATATGCACTAAACATGTTTTAAATGAGGTGTCTTATCTTGGATAAAACCCATAGGATGAAGTTAATTTCTCCCAAAAAAATTATTAATCGAATACTGTCAATCTATAAAGCATTTTAGGTGTATAAGTTTTAGAAAAAAAATCGATGTTATTGACAATAAAAATATATTTTGGCTAGTTGGGTTGAAAAAAGTCTATTAATATTTTAATTTTCATAGAATATCGTAATAAATATGAGACATATCAAAGGGATGTGGAATCTAAGACATGTATGCTCATTGGGTAATGTTCCTTGTAATAAAATTCAAGAATGATGGAGTTAACCAGGGATTTTTATCCAACAGTTTTAACTATGGTATAGTTATTTTTGACAAGGATTATGAACATAATGTTCCAAGATGACAGCATGATTTATTTATGCTTTCTATGAGTAATTAACTTTTCCTTAGATCCTGAATTGATATCACATAGTTCATTTTTATTGATTCATATGACTCTTTCCTTTGATAAAATTTCATTACATGTTAGATGTTTTATCATACATGTTGTGATGGGAATGAATCCCATTATGTTATACTCATTAAATTTGATTATGTCATTATACCCTTATTTTCATCTTATTCTCGTTATAGAAAGTTAATTATTAGTTCTTATGTTTACAATTTCTAAGTGTTTGATCCCAACCTTTATATGTTTCATTTAATGAGGTTTTGAATAATGGTTTTATGTATATTATTTTTAAAAAGGTTACTAGATGGGAATAACTTATTGTGATATGACATAGATTTTTAAGAATCAATTTTTTTTGTATTCATGTTTTTGTGTAAGAGTTTGTCCAAATTCTCTAGACCTCAAAACCTAAAATGTACTTAGGTATATAAGTGATGTATAATTTCTTCTTTATTTTTTAAGTTTTTTTATTGGATAAATTATGTTACTTTTATTCGTATCATTCAAAAAATTTAAATACTATGTTTTTACCCCTCCATTCGAGTGTTCAGTTTTAGGGATGTTATAAATCCGGTTGTAGTCTATTGAAAAATTGTCTATTATCCTTAAAGATCATCTAAGGTTAATCGTGACCCATTGATGATGGGAGGTTTTTACTGGAACCACTAGTATGGAACTATTATATTCATAGGTTGAAATCACATTATAATGCATCAAGCATTATAATTATCTTTTTCCATTAAATAAATTAATGAACCATACCTCCATGGGTTGGGATATAATTCCAGTCCATGACATAAATCATATTATTCTATTTTTCCATTTTGTGCTTCGTTCAATTGTTACATTTAATAGCCTTTTTATTTCTATTTTATATAGGTTTTATAATTTTGTGTGGTGACTTGGGTGTTCTTGTCATCCAGGTTTCGAGCATCATCTCATGGGGTTTCTTCTATACCTTTTTGTTCTACATAGTTAGTTTTAATTTCATCACACTAGGTGGTGTTATCATATGGTTTATCTAAATACAAAAGTCATGATAATGATTATTTTTCAGATTCATGATACTTATCATACCCTTTTAAAATTAAATCCAAAGCAATGACCTTTAATCAAATAATAGACACTAGGAAACCATTTTTTAAAATTCTATAAAACTCCTACAAATTTAAACTCTATTGGTCTCTCATTTTTTGAGAATAACTTTCCCATGTTATTAGTGGATGAAACCAAAAGATAAATAAAATTTATGATTTACTTTCATATGTTATAACTCTTCTCATTTAAAACATGGTGTGGGAAATAAAATATTAATCCAACTACATAATTGATATAAATTTAACTCACCTACTTTCTTGAATTTCTTGTAATTAAAATTCAAATACATTACCAAGGAACTTTTCTTGTGAACCCCTAAAAATTTCCATAAAATAATTAGATAAAAAAATAAACTAGATAAAATTTCATTCATATCAAATTTTATTTTTAAGATCATCTCAAGATACAATATATTACTTTCACTGCTTCCAATTCACAATTGTAATTTAGATTATTCATTGATACTACTTTTATATTTTAACAACGATTCTCCTTGGATATTATCTTTCTCAAAACCTAAAATGCTTTAAAAAAGAACCAGCATTTAAATACATGGGTAGATTCATAACTTCTTCTTTCATGATGTCGAGGAATATTTTGAGTCTCTATGCTCCACTATTTTTCTTTTATCATTATATTTATAGTCCATTTATAGATTTGGGATCATTTTTTATGTAATCCAACTTATTATCATTTTTTTTGTCATTATTGAATATTTTTACCCAAATTATAGGTATTTATTCTTTGGGTTGTCCTTCCATAATGGATCGCTATTAATAATTTCACTATATAAATGTTTCTTATTTTTTCCTTATATGAATCACTAGGTCATTACAATTTTACAATGCTTTAAGATACTCCTTTCATATGTAATAGTCTAGTTTTGTCCACATGTTAAGTACATTCTTATTCAAAAATATTATTCTGGTCTATCCTAGTTATTTTTAGTCTAGCATAAAATTTGTATTTCCTTCTCAATATACATTCATTATTGAGATCTTCCAAAGATATCCCTTGAAATTTATTTCATTAATAAAAAAAATTTCTTTTAAAGAACATTGGTTTCCTCATTTCCAATGAGATTTAATACTCTTATTATTTCAATGAGATATGCAGTTTTCATTGTAAGTAATATTGGAATAATTTTTGTTCCTTATTTTCTATGATTAGGAACTCTATTTTCAAAATTTTAAAACAACGTCATAGTACATAATTTATTTTGATTCTTCATGATAAAAACTATAAATAGAACCATGAATACCATAATGAATGTAAATATCTCCATATATATTTCTATGATTTTCCCGTTTATTCATACGTCTTTTAGTTACCTTCCTGAATATACTTCATACATAACCATTATTTTTTATTTTCTTGGGAATTTCAATGGATATTGTTTTTTACATTATTAAAATATACTCCATCACAACCATGTTTGGTTTTTCCCATATAAAATGGCATTGGTGAAATAATAATTCATTCATGGTTCTCCTATAAAATAGCATACGTTCTCCTTATCTAATTATCATTTATTTAAGGATAATCAAAAAGAAAATTTAAACAATCTTTAATAATTGACTTATTGTTGGAATTAGATTTATTGAATTGATTTTTGGCTAATATTAGCTCATCCTCTAATTATTAAATCATCTTAAATCTATTTTCAAGATGAAAATCCATATATTTCTCGATTCTCTTACCTCTAGTCACCTTGTTGTCCAATTTTTGTGTATATTTATCCATCATGTTTATTTTAAACTTCATTTTGTTGTTTATATGAGAAATAGAGTATTTAGTGCTTACCTTATGTTTTTATAGCCTTTTCTTTTCCTCATCCTATTTTGAAAGGTGTGGAAAAAGTTCTTTCTTTCCATTACTTAGTTTATGAATTTATTTTTAATCAAGGTCTTTCTTTTTAAAATCAACTAAAAGTTTTTATATCTCTTCAAAATCCTTAAACTAAAAATAATTCATCTCCCTTGAATCAGTATCCACTTCAACTAGTCACTTGTTCATTCTAAATAACTTATCAACTTCAATTTTCTTCTCATTTATATATAGACCCTGAGATTTATTTTCTTCTTTTAACTACAGGTTTTCATCCGACAAACTCATATCTAGCCACATTGATAAGAGCACAAATTCCACTTTTGGTCTAGTGGACACCTCATTATCATCGATAAATCCAAAATAACATGTAATATTAGTTCATTTGGAAAATCCTATAGGATCATTGAAAATATTAAAAAATTCACAATCTAAATTAACATTTTATTTTTTTGCGAGATACTAGGATCCATTATCTAAACCTAATTTATACCAACGTATATTCCACAATATAAAATTCCTTTTTAACTTTTTTTATTCTTATGATTCCATCCATTTTCTATGGAATCAATAGAGTTAGGAGGAATAATAAATTCAACTCAGCAAAAAAATTATATCAATTCAAAGTGTAAAAAATCCCAATATAGGAAATGATTCCCTAAAAACAATTATTAGACCCAAAAGGGGATTAGATGAGATATTCCCTAAGAGGGGGATAAATCCTTGTTTTAAAACATAATTCAATTAATCAATTTTCTATAAAATCTCTCAGCACTAATGTGATATTTACCACACAATTGTTGAACACATTGTTTTTAATTTATTTAGATATTGATTTGATTGTCAATCTTCTTATATTTATCAATTAACTATTTCCTCAATGATCATTACCCACATTTAATAATTCATATTATTTATCATATGTGGGAATATAAGCACACATAACATAATTATTTTACTTGTATCACTCGCACTAGAATAATTAATTTAGCATGTAATGGTGATGTTCTATAAACCAAAGTCAACTAATTTCCCCAATGGGTGGTAGGTTTATTATAGATCACATATATACCCATAGTCACACCCATTATGATTTTTTGTGACATTTATATACCAACCAAGCATCACATCCCTCACTTTATCTCTCTTTACACACTACTATGCATGTGTTACCACTTTATCTTGCTATAATAGAAAAATGGACTCAACATTGTTGTTATTATATAATATGTAGATAAATGTAATTTATCTCCATGTGTTTTTAATCATTGGTTGGTTGTGAACTTTTTCATAGAAAATATCGTCAACTTTATAAAGGATCATAGAAACTCATTCTTTGTTATTATTTTAAAAATATTTAAGGAGTTCTAAATTTATTTTTTTCCTTTTTAATTATTCTATCTATATATGATATATCATTTTTGCCTCTCCTATTTTACACTATATAATAGTAAATATTTATAAAGATCAATATCTTCATGATTATATCTATCCTAAAAATACTTATCAATATTTTGATAGAGATTCTCAATTTCTCACTTCGTTAAGATCTTCAAGTATTCATGAGCTTCATGAAAAAAAATATATACATCCATATTCATTAGAAATTGAACCAACTCATCAATATATCTCCACTAATTAATAGTTATAATTTTACATTTAATATTCATAATTCATTCTTGAAAGATAAAACATTTAATTCTATAAGAATTTGGACTTTACACATTCTCTTCATGACTATTTCTATCATAGTGTGAACCACAACTTCTTTCAACCCAACCAGTATAAACATCTATAACATCATAGATTGACAAACATTATTATAGAATATAATTATACCTTCCAAAAAACATGTCACCTTTGGACTCAAATACTATGGAATGTCCTACCTCTTCAAGGATATTTCCCCTGTACTCATGATGTATCAATTTATTCACATTAAGAATCCACATCATGACATTGTTTCCACAATACAACATATGGTCAACAACCAGATCCAAATAATCCATATATGCTCTCAAATTTTATTCTTCAATCAATCACATATCGATTTCCAAATCCATATCCACCCAAGAATTAGTCATAGTGTAGCCCTTTTCTTCATGGGGAAACCCTCACCTAGATTGAACAACAAAAATCCACCCAAATCTAGTCATGGTTCAAGCTTTCATGTTTTTGTGTGGTCAACTACACTAAAAAAATGATATATTCATATTATAAAACCATTTTGTGACCTTTATGTAGAGACTCGGGTTTTTGGCGCTGTCAGACTTTGGAATATTTCTACGAATAATTCCAGAGCTAGGCGCGAAGACGGCGTGCGATTACGAGGCCCGGTGTGCCCGGAATTAATTTTATAAAAATATTAAGTATTTTTATACTATGCACGTGGCGGGGGGTGTGATATCTTCTAAACGGTAGCTCAGAACGGGAATCTGAGGGCACGGTTGTGTCCGGAACGTGCCGTTTACCCTAGGCGGGGTGTAACCTTTGCGGGCGCGGGCCTGCGGTGAGAAATGCCACCAGGGGCGTTTCCGTAAATAAGTGGCAAGTTAGTGTGCGAGCGTCAGCTCGAATAACTTCTGAACGGAGTCTCAGATGGAAAATCTGAGACCGTCGTTGCGTTCGGAACGGCGCGTTTACCCTAGGGGTAACCTTACTTTTGTTCGCATCGGGCGTCGGGTCCGAGGCGGGTTTGGCGCCGGCGGGCCGCTGATATAAATATCAGCGCCCCCCCCCCCCCCCCCCCCCCTTTAACCGTTCTTCGCCGTTCTTCGCCGTTCTTCGCCGCCACTCTGCCGAATCGAGCCAACGGAGCGCCCACGAGCTCAGAATTCGACGGCGGACGTTCCAGGAGCGCGCATCGGAAGCTCGGGAGCGCGGATCTGAGGCAGAACGTCGGCGTTTCGCCCGCGAGGTAGGCGGTTTGAGTTTTAACCCCTGATCCCGTGTTTACTGCATTTTTCTGTAAATTGAAGCCGTTGCAGTATAGATCGGGTCCCGAGGGTCGCGTAGACGCCTCCGGATCGCAAAACGGACCACCGGGGTGCCCCCGGCGGTCCGCAGAAGTTCCGCCGGCGCCGGCGCCGGCGGATTCCGGCGGAGCCGCGGCTGCCGGCGAACCACCGCGGCGGAGCCGCGGCTGTCGGCGACCCAGCGCGGCGGAGCCGCGGCGGCCGGTCCCGGCCGGTCGGGGCCGGTCCGGCCTTTTTTTCGCATACGGGGGTCTTTAAACCCCCATATCTTGCACTCCGGGAGTCGGATTCGCGCGCCGTTTGCGGCGACGTGACCCTGACGACGAGGCGAACCCTCCGGTGTGGGTTTGAGGGTTTAAAGGTTTGGGATCGTGGCCCGGGAGATAGAAACGTCGTAAAAAATAATATTATTTTATTATTTTACGACTTCGGGCCTTTGTAACTTCTACCCGGAGCGTCCGATTGACGTGCCGTCAGTGGCGTTGAGACCCTGATGGTACGACGGACTTTTTGAGATGATTTCCGGGTGTTGGGTCTGCGAATGGGGTGCGGGCCCCATGAGGCCGGGTTTTGGCGTTTGCGGAGAAACGCAGCTTTTGCACCAGGAGTCCGATGTTGGCGGATGAATAGTCGATCCTGTGTGTTTTTCCGAGAGGATCGAAATGGTGTGTTCCGTTCGATGAGTTTCGGAATCCAGGCGTGGGCCCCACCCGAGCTGGCTTTCGGTGAATAGTACCTTTTTCACCGGGTGTCCGTTTTGGACGAGCGAGTAGTCGATTCCGCTTGTTTTTCCGAGGGGATCGCCGTGGTGTGATCCGCTCGATGGGTTTCGGGATCGTTGTGTGGGCCCCGCACGAGCTAGCTACAATGAATAGTGCCTTTTTCACCGGTGCTCTGTTTCGGGCGTGTAAACAGCCTATCCTGCGTGTTTTTCCGCGTGGAACGCGATGGTGGCCTCGGTGTTGGCCTAAGAGGTGCGCAGTGTGGCGGGTCGCTCGGGTTAGCGACGTTTGGACCAGCAGTGGTTGGGGGTTCTCCCTTGGTTCGTTCCCACGAGGGTTCGTGTGGCATCACAACCTTCGTATGGGTTTGTGATCCTCTCGATGGGATGTTTAAACTGTTAGAGTTGTGGTATCCCTCTGGTGGGCCCGGAGTGGATCCTCTAGCATCTTTACCCTAGATCGGGTTCTTGGTATCGCTGTGACCGTTTATTTACGGGCGGCGATCCCCTATCTAGCAGGTTAACCCCGTATGGTTTGTGGCATCATCGAACATATGATCCCCTACGCGGTGGGTCGTGCACAGTAGGGTTGTGGCATCGTCGGGTTTACGATCCCCTACTCAGCATGACGTTTTTGGTAGGGTTGCGGTATCGTTGGTTATACGATCCCCTACTCAGCGCGTGGTTTCGGTAGGGTTGCGGCATCGTCGGTTCGATCCCCTACATCGCGAGTTATACCAGATAGGGTTCCGGTATCGTCGTGACCATCCTTATATGGATGATGATCCTCTATCTGAGTGTGGAGCTTCTGTCGAGCGTCAGATCGGGTTGTGGAATCCCCCAGCGGATCCTGGGTGTGATCCCCTATCTGTGAAAACTACATGTGCCAGATCGGGTTGTGGTATCCCCCGGCGGACCCTGGGAGTGATCCCCTATCTGTGAGCTACGTATACCGGAGTGGGTCTTGGTATCCCCCTAGCGGACCCTAGCGGCGATCCCCTCTCCGAGGAGTTTGGTGGTTATGTTGCTATAGTGGGGTTTCCTCAGTGATGCTATCCGACGAGCGTGGTCTCTCGGGTGAGCGTCTGAGATGTTTGCGAGTATCCCGATGGAGTGTATCTCTCGGATGAGTGTCATCTGGTATGACAGTGTTCGTGGTGTACTCTCCTGGTTGGGACGGTTGCTGGTGATGAGGTCGGTACCTCTTGTGGCATTGTGGCGTGAGCTGTGTATATCTGGATTGTTCAAGGTGTATGTATGGGCATACACCCGAGCTGAGCTGAGCTGACTAGTTGTGTTTAGACGAGGATGGTCACGAGATAGAGTTTCTCTCTCGTCTGGGTTCCCTCTGGCTGGGTTGAGCGGACTGTTGCCTTCAGTTGCTCCCTTGGGTTTTGGGTTTTTGGGGTGCCTACTGAGTATGTTTATACTCACCCCTGCATGGGCTTTGCCCGCACATGTTTGTGTCTTGTGCAGACCACAGGCCTTTTGACGGAGTCCCAGGAGGACCCGGAGCAGGCGGAGCTTAGTGAGCGAGTTGACCGAGGTGTTTACCGGAGCTGTGCCAAGGGAGCTTTCCGGCGGGTGTTTGTGGCAGCGTTCCCCTTCTTCAGAGCAGGTTGGACGCGCTTTGTAGTTTTCTTTTGGTGGGCCCTGTTTTTCCCTTGTACTTTTGCTGTTGCACTCTGGTTTGGGATAGATTGTATGCATTCATTTACTTTTCAGTTTTTTTATCTTTGCACTGTTGCATGGAGGTGTTTGTGGGTGCGTGTGTACAGGTACCTTAGGCTAATGCCTCCCATGTGTGTGATAGCCTACTCGGCGCTGGTCGCCAGCCCCTGGCCTATTGGAGGCGGGCTTGGGGAGTCGCGGCTCGAGCCCCGTGGGGTCGGGTCGTGACAGAGTGGTATCAAAGGAGGTTCCACCTTTGGGATCTTAGAGCGTAGCTGGTCTAGCTGTGAGTTTGGTTTGGGTTGCATAGCGGCAGTGTTAGGGTGTTTCGAGTTCGGCTTTCAGTCCAGGGACTCCAGTGTTGGTGAGGCGGCCGACGTATCCATACACCAGGACTCTGATAACCTGCCTTTCGACTCGGGACATTCGTACACTGGTCGTGGGGACATCATGGTACATGCATCATATAGGAATGGGTTTTTGGTTTTTCTTTGTCCTTCTTGAGTCAGCTCTCCAGATATACTCTTTGACTGTGGTGTGTCTTGAATGTATTTCAGGATGCCTCCACGACGACAGCCAGCGAGGGTTCCGCAGCAGGGTTGTGCTGACGACCCGCCTCGTGTAGTGGCTGTGGAGCAGGGCGCAGGTTCTGGGGTTGCACCTCCAGGTGGTCTGCCAGTTGAGCCACCACCTGTCGAGCAGATGGTTGTGCCGGCGATGCAGGACGAGGTTGCACGCAGGTTGAGTGCGCTACACGAGTTCCAGAGGCAGCGACCTCTGAGGTTTTGGGGTGATCCAGACCCCCAGGCAGCTGACGACTGACTCGAGGCAGTTACTCGAGTTTTCCGCCTAGTGAGGACACCTCCAGATCAGATGGTGGTCCTAGCGACGAGCCTTCTGCATGGTTCTGCCGGTCGATGGTGGAGTTTGGTGATGCAGTCCCATGACGAGGAGACGCTCACGTGGGCAGAGTTTGAGCGGCTCTTCAGGGAGGAGTTCTATCCGGTGACGCTGAGGTCAGTGCGGATCCAGGAGCTTCTGCAGCTTCGTCAGGAGAGCATGACTTTTCGGAGTACTCAGCGAGGTTTACAGACCAGTCGCGCAACTCCCTGGATATGGTTCGAGACCCGTTCTTTAGGGCTCAGACCTTCGAGCAGGGCTTACGCAAGGATATCCGAGCAGGTGTGGTTTCCTTGTGCCTGCCCACCTATGCTGGAGTGCTGGAGCGAGCGCTGGTGGTGGAGAGATTTCTGGCCGAGCAGATCTCTCCTGTTAGTGCTGGGCACGCGAGAGCTGAGACTTCATCGATCGGATCGGCATCTGGTAGCCGACTACAGACTCAGGGGTCTGGACGTGGCCGACGTTTCAGGAGGCGACCCCAGGATGGAGGATCTGAGCCTCAGGACTCACAGGGCTCGCAGGCCAGTTTTGGTCAGCCGCAGGAGAGGCGGTGTTACGCTTGCGATGGTCGGGGACATCTTGCTAGGGATTGTCCGACCCGACGTGCTGCTGAGAGGGAGCCGGTCGACGGACCGCCTTGGCAGAGGCAGCGTCTCGAGCAAGGAGGTCCGCAGGGCGGCGGACGTGGCGGCGGAGCTGGTGCAGTGGGAGGCGGTGGTAGGTAGTACCAGTTGCCACCACCCCCACCCCCAGGTGGTCAACGCCAAGCCCAGGGAGCTGGTGGTCGAGGGCGAGGACAGCTGCATGCCCTGGAGGCTGTCGACCCAGAGGCACCGCGGATGGATAGAGGTACGCCTTGTGTCCTTTCTACTTACTGCAGTAGTTTGTCAGACACTGTTTAGCGGTACTCTTTCCTTTTGTTGCTTGCTCGAGTTTTTTCTCATGGCGTTGGTAAGACCCTGTGTGGGTGTTTGTTGGTGAGCTCGTTGGTGTGTGAGACCCAGTTGAGAGTCCAGTCGCTTTCCTTGTGCTTAGGGCTTTTCGGGGACGAAATGTTCTAAGGGGGGAGGATGTAGCGACTCGGGTTTTTGGCGCTGTCATACTTTGGAATATTTCTACAAATAATTCCAGAGCTAGGCGCGAAGACGGCGTGCGATTCCAAGGCCCGGTGTGCCCGGAATTAATTTTATAAAAATATTAAGTATTTTTATACTATGCACGTGGTGGGGGGTGTGATATCTCCTAAACGGTAGCTCAGAATGGGAATCTGAGGGCACGGTTGCGTCCGGAACGTGTCGTTTACCCTAGGCGGGGTGTAATCTTTGCGGGCGCGGGCCTGCGGTGAGAAACGCCACCAGGGGAGTTTCCGTAAATAAGTGGCAAGTTAGTGTGCGAGCGTCAGCTCGAATAACTTCTGAACGGAGTCTCGGATGGAAAATCTGAGACCGCAGTTGCGTTCGGAACGGCGCGTTTACCCTATGGGTAACCTTACTTTTGTTCGCATCAGGCGTCGGGTCCGAGGCGGGTTTGGCGCCGGCGGGCCGCTGATATAAATATCAGCCCCCCCCCCCCCCTTTAACCGTTCTTCGCCGTTCTTCGCCGTTCTTCGCCGCCACTCTGCCGAATCGAGCCAACGGAGCGCCCACGAGCTCAGAATTCAACGGCGGGCGTTCCAGGAGCGCGCAGCGGAAGCTCGGGAGCGCGGATCTGAGGCAGAACGTTGGCGTTTCGCCCGCGAGCTAAGCGGTTTGAGTTTTAACCCCCGATCCCGTTTTTACTGAATTTTTCTATAAATTGAAGCCGTTGCAGTATAGATCGGGTCCCGAGGGTCGCGTAGACGCCTCCGGATCGCAAAACGGACCACCGGGGTGCCCCCGGCGTCCCAGCGCGGCGGCCCGCGGCGGAGCCGCGGTGGCGCGCGGCGGAGCGCCGCCGGCCAGGGCGGGCCGGCGGCGGCGGCCGGTCCGGCCTTTTTTTCGCATACGGGGGTCTTTAAACCCCCGTATCTTGCACTCCGGGAGTCGGATTCGCGCGCCGTTTGCGGAGACGTGACCCTGACGACGAGGCGAACCCTCCGGTGTGGGTTCGAGGGTTTAAAGGTTCGGGATCGTGGCTCGGGAGCTAGAAACGTCGTAAAAAATAATATTATTTTATTATTTTACGACTTCGGGCCTTTGTAACTTCTACCCGGAGCGTCCGATTGACGTGCCGTCAGTGGCGTTGAGACCCTGATGGTACGACGGACTTTTTGAGATGATTTCCGGGTGTTGGGTCTGCGAATGGGGTGCGGGCCCCATGAGGCTGGGTTTTGGCGTTTGCGGAGAAACGCAGCTTTTGCACCAGGAGTCCGATGTTGGCGGATGAATAGTCGATCCTGTGTGTTTTTCCGAGAGGATCGTAATGGTGTGTTCCGTTCGATGAGTTTCGGAATCCAGGCGTGGGCCCCACTCGAGCTGGCTTTCGGTGAATAATACCTTTTTCACCGGGTGTCCGTTTTGGACGAGCGAGTAGTCGATTCCGCTTGTTTTTCCGAGGGTATCGCCGTGGTGTGATCCGCTCGATGGGTTTCGGGATCGTTGTGTGGGCCCCGCACGAGCTAGCTATGGTGAATAGTGCCTTTTTCACCGGTGCTCCGTTTCGGGCATGTAAACAGCCTATCCTGCGTGTTTTTCCGCGTGGAACGCGATGGTGGCCTCGGTTTTGGCCTAGGAGGTGCGCAGTGTGGCGGGTCGCTCGGGTTAGCGACGTTTGGACCAGCAGTGGTTGGGGGTTCTCCCTTGGTTCGTTCCCACGAGGGTTCGTGTGGCATCACAACCTTCGTATGGGTTTGTGATCCTCTCGATGGGATGTTTAAACTGTTAGAGTTGTGGTATCCCTCCGGTGGGCCCGGAGTGGATCCTCTAGCATCTTTACCCTAGATCAAGTTCTCTGTATCGCTGTGACCATTTATTTACGGGCGGCGATCCCCTATTTAGCAGGTTAACCCCGTAGGGTTTGTGGCATCATCGAACATATGATCCCCTATGCTGTGGGTCGTGCAAAGTAGGGTTGTGGCATCGTCGGGTTTACGATCCCCTACTCAGCATGACGTTTTTGGTAGGGTTGCGGTATCGTTGGTTATACGATCCCCTACTCAGCGCGTGGTTTCGGTAGGGTTGCGGCATCGTCGGTTCGATCCCCTACATCGCGAGTTATACCAGATAGGGTTCCGGTATCGTCATGACCATCTTTATATGGACGATGATCCTCTATCTGAGTGTGGAGCTTCTGTCGAGCGTCAGATCGGGTTGTGGAATCCCCCAGCGGATCCTGGGTGTGATCCCCTATCTGTGAAAACTACGTGTGCCAGATCGGGTTGTGGTATCCCCCGGCGGACCCTGGGAGTGATCCCCTATCTGTGAGCTACGTATACCGGAGTGGGTCTTGGTATCCCCCTAGAGGACCCTAGCGGCGATCCCCTCTCCGAGGAGTTTGGTGGTTATGTTGCTATGGTGGGGTTTCCTCAGTGATGCTATCCGACGAGCGTGGTCTCTCGGGTGAGAATCTGAGATGTTTGCGAGTATCCCGATGGAGTGTATCTCTCGAATGAGTGGCATCTGGTATGACAGTGTTCGTGGTGTACTCTCCTGGTTGGGACGGTTGCTGGTGATGACGTCGGTACCTCTTGTGGCATTGTGGCGTGAGCTGTGTATATCTGGATTGTTCAAGGTGTATGTATGGGCATACACCCGAGCTGAGCTGAGCTGACTAGTTGTGTTTAGCCGAGGATGGTCACGAGATAGAGTTTCTCTCTCGTCTGGGTTCCCTCTGGCTGGGTTGAGCGGACTGTTGCCTTCAGTTGCTCCCTTGGGTTTTGGGTTTTTGGGGTGCCTACTGAGTATGTTTATACTCACCCCTGCACGGGGTTTGCCCGCACATGTTTGTGTCTTGTGCAGACCACAGGCCTTTTGACGGAGTCCCAGGAGGACCCGGAGCAGGCGGAGCTTAGTGAGCGAGTTGACCGGGGTGTTTACTGGAGCTGTGCCGAGGGAGCCTTCCGGCGGGTGTTTGTGGAAGTGTTCCCCTTCTTCAGAGCAGGTTGGACGTGCTTTGTAGTTTTCTTTTGGTGGGCCCTGTTTTGCCCTTGTACTTTTGCTGTTGCACTCTGGTTTGGGATAGGCTGTATGCATGCATTTACTTTTCAGTTGTTTTATCTCTGCACTGTTGCATGGAGGTGTTTGTGGGTGCGTGTGTACAGGTACCTTAGGCTAATGCCTCCCATGTGTGTGATATCCTACTCGGCGCTGGTCGCCAGCCCCTGGCCTATTGGAGGCGGGCTTGGGGAGTCGCGGCTCGATCCCCGTGGGGTCGGGTCGTGACATTTAGATGTAAATTTCTTCTACTAATGATTAATTCACCATTATGTTGAGATTATTTTTTTGGTTTGTAGAATAAAGCATCAAATATCCCAAATTAAGTAATCATAAAATTATAAAAATGATCCTTATGAAACCCAATTGTGATGTGATGTTTGATTTCATGACATAAATGATACAAGAAATGTTACTTAAATGAACCTTATGATGTACATTTTATATTTAAACACGTGATATCAAAAAACAAATGACTCTTATGTTCATCATTGTTGTCCATTCCATCATAATTCTTTATAAAAACACCTCATTATGGTGGGTCATGGGAAGTTAAAGTGTGGTTCTTATTTTATGGACAAAACAATAGTATCTAATTTTAAAACTCTTTTAAGATTTCCCATCATCAAGTGACATCCTTTTAAATTCACTTCACACACCATTACCAACAAACAAAATTTTAACCACCCAAAACCATTATCTTCCTTTGAAACTCCTCTATATAATTGTATTATACTTTATCTTTAAAGATAATCCACATATTTCTTGTCATAAATTTATCCAACTCAAACAAAAAAAACTATATGGTCAAACGATCCATTATAGTTTTATTCAGATCATGTCCTAAATTAGAATACACGCCAATTGAAAACATGTTGACAACAATCGTGACAATATCTAATAGAAAATATAAAATGTATTCCAATTGTAATGTGAAATTCAAATTTATTTCAATCATAGGGTAAAATAGGATTGTATAATAATTTTTAACACATCTAGAACTAAGGTTATTGATTTGTTTCTTATAATATGATATAAGTTACATCATAGGCTATGAAATAAATCTAGGGTCTGTAAAGATAGGATAAGGAATCATAATTTTGATATATGTGATGTCATCGTTTATGATTCACTCATACCTAAGGGTTTTCCTTTTCACAGTTTTATCTTTTCATATATAATAACATATATATGGTTTCTTCAACTGTGCAAAAATATTTCTCACATAGGGGTTAAGTGATATGTAATATTGAACCCTCATCTATGAAAAATTTCTTTCATTTAGAAATGATTCATAAGGGTTAAAAGATATCCTAATATATTGTAGCCACCATATAAAAATACTTTTTTAAGCTCCAATTGAGTCATATATTTTGATTGAAAATGCCAAAATGAATATTCAAATATAAATCAATCAAAATATGATGAAAATTAATAACTTTTTGTAAAATTATTATAGTTTATAAATCATCATTAAAATATAAGTTTTTTTCCTTATAAATAAGATAATTTTATTCCTAAATTAAATATGAAATATTCATATTAATATCTCATGTTTGTAAAAAATTTATATTTATATTTTGGAGTTTATTCCTTTTAATATTAATGTTTATGTGTTTTTGGAATTGTGAATAATGTTTATACCATAATTTTTGTGATAAATTACTTTTTATAAATTTTCTTATCATGAATTACATGCCAGTTTTGACAACAAGACTTTTGGTTTCCATCTACCTTACCCTCATTATATAATTTATGTTTTTAGCTTACATTTAGTCTCATAATAAAGATTATACATATTTGGTTTTATAGACATGATGAATTTGAATCTCTCTTTATAAAAGCATCCTTTTCTAGAGGGACTTTGGGTCAGACTTCCCACCGACCTAAAGCCTTATGCCTTATTCTAGAAATGTGGGGGTTGGTTATTTGTGGCACAAGGCTTACCCATATGAGAATTATCAATATCATAAAGTTACAAAACTCTATATGAGAAGATTTTGTACATTATTCATAGAATGAATTTTCAAATGTTTGAATATCTTCATCTTAAATTTTGGGTGTGCAATATAAAAATTTTGTTGTATAATGAGTTACTCATTAATATGTTGTGATTGTGTAAATTTAGTGAATAGAATAGAGATAACACTACAACAACTGCAGCCCTCAGCGGCGGTTTTTTTCCAATTTAGGGGCGGTTTAAACCGCCGCTAAACTTGGCGTCGGCAATCTTTTAGCGGCGGTTTTTTCTATTTCGCGGAAGTTTAAAAAATGTATCGTAGATTCCTCATTTCCCGGCGGTTTCTCTCCATTTAGCGGCGGTTTTATGGGTCTGCCACATTTTTTTATTCACGGCGGTTTTAACCGCCGCAAAATTATGTCGTTTGATGCGCCTATCTTGCCGCGGTAAAAACCACCGCTAAATATAAACGTAATATATTTAGCGGCGATTTTAACTGCCGCTAAACGCTACCAAGTATGGCATTATGGGCGGTTAAAACCGCCGCTAAATGATGAACTGGAAAAAAAATAATTTTGGTTCTACTGCACCACTGCCCTGAAAAATAAATCAAACCAGAATATAGAGATCACCTAGGTTTCATGGGGATCTCGACCCCCTTCTTGGTAGTGTAGTATAGCGGTATAATAAATAGAGAAACAACATACAATAATTAAATCAACAATAAATGAAAGACAAAGCATTGGATGAATAATATAAACTAAATATAAAAGGCCAATGACAATTTACAACCATGAATTCATGTCCAAATGAAGATAAAAAACTAAAAAATAGTATACATATAGAAGGTAGCATGATACACATATCACAACCTGAACCACAATTCCTTCCTCTATGAAATCCCGTGTTTACCACAAGCACATTCACATAATCCCATAACTGACTTTCAATGAAATTTCTTAGTCATTCAATCACCTAACCATTTAGTACATTGTTCCCCAGCATGAACAAGGGTGGAACCTAGATCCATCCCACTATAATCATTACCCTTTAAACATCACCTTTGAGTCCGACGATAAGTTTGGGATAAAATAATATCATCAAGTTAGAGTCCAAGTAACTATCCCTAGGTAGTCCATACTCCAAGTTTACAAGTGAGATATTGGTAAAAGACCAAAACATCCACATAAGATCATTGACTGAGCCTAGAATGACATTCATCTAGTGATCAAGTCAAAGGAAACGGTTGGTGTCCAAAAGTCTGTCCAAGGCCTTCCTACACAGGAACTCAGGTATCACACAAGAACTAACCATGCCTCAATAAAAACCATGCATCCCGCATGAAACATTGATAAAACCTATTTATTAAAAATGAATAACACTTGATAGCTTTAGCTCGGTATATAACCGATGCTCTCTTAGTGCATTGAGGATGACGTAAAGATAGGGGACATGCTCGTTGCTAAGAAAGAGTACACTAAGAGAGTATAAATATTATCAGAAGATTGGAGACACTTCCATCACCTCTAAGACACTTCCATCACTTCTACAACCTAGAAGGATATTTTTACTATATCTGACACGATGTTCCCCAAATTAGGAGTGTCCAAGTCATGAAAAGAAGAGATAGACCAACTTCTCATAAGAGAACTAGGTTAGATTCACCTTAATCTCACATGTGACACTTATCTGATTCACACTCACAAACTCCATAACATTTGTCATAAAAGATGAAACCAACCCGACCAGCGTCTCAGAACACCCAATCCATTTATGAATCGAGCTTACACAATGGGGCTACCCGAATGCTGATATATAGTAGAAATGGTATTAATATGGGTTACATATATGGAAATGTTTGGTGGCAACTATGTGCCATAAATGTTACATATACAAACCAACCGTTATCATACTTGTTCAACACATCAACAATACTACTACTCATCATCTGATGCTGCATCGTCACCCTCTCCACCTTCATCTCCACCACCTGCTGCCACCTGTAAGAACATTATATTGAAAATTAAATATTGTTTCATATTTATAATAAAACTTAAAACCAATAAAAGTTTGCAAACTAAATGATTTTGATTTTTTTGTGATTTACTTGCTCACCACTACCCGATGCACTACCACCGGGGGCATATCTGCTCATATACTAACGTATTTCAAGAAACTCTTTCTGCAAACCAGATATCTGATCCCCCTGCTGGTGAACTGTGTTTCGTAGAGAAGACATCTCCCTCTGAGAATCTTCAGGTATGAAATGACTATAAGCAGGAGTAGATGTAGCTGAAATACCTGATGGCATGCGAAATACCTCAGATGGTATAGGTCCCAAACCCATCCCACGCACTCTACCAGGATGCTCCTTCCCAAGGACTTTACCAACCGGGTCATCCTGGGAGACTGAATAGGATTTCCCAGGATTGGCATCCCATATTTCGTTAATTTTTACCTATAAATCAAATATCAATATATATTAACACATTAAAAGCTGATAATAAGTTATTATAATAAATAATTGACTTCATACCCCAACTTCTCTGGCAGGTTCATTAACAAAACTTCCATCTGTTTTTTTATGAACATCCAGCCACAGTTCTGTTCGGGATGCGTCATGCCCTAAACTATGTGACTGCATTAAACAAATATAAATCAACAATTAAATATGTTAAATAGATAATATTATCTTATAAATATTTAAACTAATTAAAAGATTACCAATGACATTCGACTTCTTGAAAAGCTTTTTGAACCCGCAGTGTGCAGGATGACCGACTTTGCCCGGTTTGAAGCATTTTGTCTTGAGAGATCCTGAAATAAATAAAATTCAATTTAACAGTATTGTATTCAATGTCTATCTTCTCTTCATGTACATGTATAAATGTAAAATGAGGATAATATAATAATATATATTTCAATACCATCTGCTTCTCATCACGATGTCTATCGACAAAAACCTTCCACTGTTCTTTCGGTACCCCAATGGGTAGATTCTCATACATCTGCTGCAAGGTCAACGAAGTATCGTTGACATCACACCACAACCTCCATTTGAAATCTTTCCATTTTTTTCCAAGATTTTTCAATGTCCACTTCCGTGCTATCACATCAGCAACGGTAAAGTGGAAGAACATCTGTATACAGAAATTCATTTTGAATATATTAGTAACATGACATTCAATTAAACCATAAAGTAATAAAATTACCTTTATCTGAGAATCATAAACTTCATTTTTCCAGTATGGAGGCATATGCCTCCAATCATCATATGAAATATGCAGGGAAATGGGCTCTGCTGCCAGCTGACCTATAATCTGACCAAGTAAACCCGCGACGTCATCCGTCGGGACCCCATAAGAATCAAATGGCACCACTATCTTCTCGCCATGCATGTTCCAAACATCATAACTTTTTATGTGTTTTTCCACAGTTGCATTTTTTCATCTGCAATGAGCAAACAATTACTATAAACAAAATGCAATAAATTTATTTAATTAAAATTTGTACCTATGACTGTTACCTTCCAGAATGTCTGTGATGAAATGGAAGGGGCGTGTCGCTGCCCCACTACTGAGGCTCCTGTAGGGGGAGGCGATGACTCATCCTCTAATGAGGCATCCACTGATGGTGTCAGAGATGGTGCAGGGGGAGATGATGCTGGGATGTAGGCAGCTGCTGCCTCAGATGTCGTGGGGACAAACGGATCGTCATCTGTCGCAGAAGTAGAAGGAATGGTGTACCGCTTCTTCCTGGGCATTCCTGTAATTTAATCAAATAAAATTAAGTTCAGAATATATATTTCAAAAAATTTATGCAGAAAAAAAAAATTAAAAATTATAATAGATGCCCAGTAGTAACAAACAAAATATATATAACAATGATAATGAATGACTACAGAAATGAAACAAGTGGTTGCTGAATGAATAAATAATTGTACATACAATCATTTTCCCCTTCAATAATGTCGGTTTCCTGCTCCATTGCTTCATCCACTTCATTCATCCTTGCTAGACTAATATTTTCAATATCATGATGGACAAATAATTATGCTTCCTGTTGTTGATGAAATTCAATTGCAGAGGTCAAATCTTCCACTTCATCACCCATATCATAAAAATCTCTTTATATTACGTGAGTAATTACACTCCAACCTTCATCCACAACATCAATCACATAATATACCATTTTTTTCTGCGATGCTAATATATATAGATCATGCAGTTCACGATCACCAACATCCATCAAGCGAGATAAGTTTACATAAGTAAATTTCAAGGAATTTCTTTTAACACCTTGGATAATATCGACCCATTTTCATTTGAATAAAACAACAGAAAAATGCCCGTGGTAGTTTAATTCAATAATATCATGCAGCTTTCCATAGTATTCCACTTCAGCAAATGTAAATATACCACTATTCTGTGTTTTCAAACCCACTTCTCGATCGACTGTACGAAATCTAAAACCATTCACATTATAAGAGCCGAACTTTCTAACTTGTTTTATAGGACCTCTAGAAAGAAACTTCAAATCTTCTGACAAGTCTGCTCGAGTATCAGTATTCATGATCAGAAAAAAAAAATTAATAGATTTGCAAATTGTATGTGTTAAACTAATATTCGTATTTATTGCAATATTTATAAACTTACACGTCGTGCAAACCATTATACCAGCTCTTTATTCACAGCTTTCGTTATATCTTTCTCATTTCGTGTTCGGCCTCTCATTCGTCTCATTGTTTGTATCCTCAACTCTTTAATAAATGGATCTGCAATTTCATTATTCAGCAGCACATATCTATGTGCCTGTAATAATTCTAATTATGTTAGTGTCGCGTATGAGGTCCTCCCAACTGATCGGCCAATAGCACGAAATATTTTTGATTTCTAATGCATTTGAGAATGAGTTGATGTGTCGTCAACACGTCCAACTCGATTAAATCTTGTCTCAATATCATCCAAATATCTGGAACAAAAGGTGAGACACTCCTCGGCCAAATAGCCTTCAGCAATAGAGCCTTCTGGTTGAGCTTTATTTCTCACGTATGCTTTCAAATGCCCAAGATATCTGTGAAAAGAAATAATAATATTATGCATTTATTTAAATGCCAAAAATTGTTTACTTAACTGGAAACATATAAATAAAATACCTCTCAATTGGATACATCCATCGATAATGAACGGGGCCTCCTAATTTAGCTTCGTCAACCAAATACACAGTTAAATGCATCATGACATCAAAAAACGATGGAGGAAAGATCATCTCCATTGCACAAAGGGTCAATAAAAACCTCTCCTGTAGGTTTTCAAGATGAAATGGAAGTAGATATTTCGCACATAATTTCCTGAAAAATGTGCAGAATTGAAGTAAAACAGCAGTAACTTTTTCAGGTAATAATGTATGCAATGCCAATGGTAGTAACTGTTGTAACAAAATATGTGAATCGTGACTTTTCAATCCATATAACTTACGATTCTTCAAGTCAACACACCTCGAGATATTACTCGAATACCCATCAGATACCTTCACATTCTTTAAAATTTGAAGGAACGTATCTTTATCCCTATTTTTCATTGAAAAAATGGCCGGAGCATACTTTTCATTCTCATCTGGCCAGAGATCACATTTTATGTTCATTACTTGTAAGTATTTGCGAGCATTGAGATGATCCTTCGACTTTCCATGCTCATTAAGTAATGTGAAAATCAAATTATCCCATACATTCTTCTCAATATGCATCACATCAAGATTGTGGCGTAAAGAATTAAATTCCCAATACGGAAGTTTGAAGAATATACTTTTTTTCTTCCATTTTTGCATTCTGATTTCACTTGACGATGCACTTCGCACTCGTTTTCCTCTATCATTCAAATGATGAACCTTCCCAAATTCTGTTTTAACATTTTCAAGCTGTGTCAATATTTTAGAACCGGTTAACAACTTTGGAGGTGGTCTACGATCAATGGAACCATTAATTTTTTATTTGTTCAGCCGAAATCTATGAGATGCATCAAGAAAACTTCGATGGAACAAGAAGCACCATTTTCTACTGTGAGGTAGCCGTTTGGGCTCGAAATCAAAGTTACAAACGGGACAAGCCAAACCCGTATAAGTGTTCCAACCAGATAAATCCCCAAGCCCAGGGAAGTCACTAATGGTTCACATTAAAGCAGCATGCATTTTGAACATTGTTTTAGAAGAAACATCAAATGTCTCAACACTGTTGCTCCATAACTCCTGCAATTCTTCAATCAAAGGCTGCAGGTATACATCAATATCATTTCCAGGCATTTGTTTTCTAGGAATAATCATCTAAATGATAAAAGATGTTTGTTGCATACACATCCACGGAGGCAGATTATAAGGGATCAAAACAACTAGCCAAATGCTATAACTCGTACTCAAAGTCCCAAATGGGTTGAATCCATCGGCAGCCAATCCCAATCTAACATTCCTAGAATCAGCTGAGAAATCTGGATGTAATGAATCAAATGTCTTCCACGATTGGGAATCTCGTGGATGTCTCATTAACCCATCATTGTTATTATCTACAGCATGCCACTTCATGTGTTCGGTAGTTTTTGATGACATGAATAATCTTTGCAATCGAGGCTTCAAAGGAAAGTAACGCAAAACTTTTGCAGGTGTGTTCCTTTTCTTCTTCTCTAGGAAATTATCTTCAGTCATACTTCCAACATTACCCTTTGACTGCCATCTAGAAGAATAACATTTCTTACAATTCTGTCTACTTGAATCCTCTCCCTAGTAAAGCATACAATCATTGGGACACGCATGTATTTTTGTATAATTCAGACCAAGCTTGTTTACAACTTTTTTCATCTCATAAAACGATTCTGGGATTTTTGCTTCAAGAAATGCATCAAGAATCAATTCCAATAACATAGACATTGCCTTATTTGTAATTCCACAAAGACATTTGATATGGTATAACTTTAGCAGAAATTAAAGCTTTGAATATTTCAAACACCCACTATACAACTCTTGATTTCCATCGTCAACTAAATCATGAAACGCATTTTCCTCACTGAAGTTTTCCCTCACATTTGGATCCACATAATCAATAGGAGGATCCAATGATATGTTACAATCTTGATCTTCTTGTGTTACAGTCTCAAAAACATCACTTGTCACGTTGCAATTTGTAGCATCATCTTCTGGTTGTTCTGATATGTTTTGATGCTCATAGTGGTGTCTTGCAGTGCCGAATGCATCATTTATGAGGTTTTGCATTTCATTTTCCATTGGCGACAAACTTGGGACCTCATTCTGTGGATTAACATCAGTCCTCAATCTTTCTGTATTGTTTGATTCCCCATGCCAAATCCAACACAAATATTGATCAGGGAATTGCTTCAGTATTAAATGTTCATAAACTTCATCCCTCTTCAACCATGTTCTGAATTTACATTTATGACATGGACATCTTATTCTCCCATCAACGGATCGATTAGAAATTGCAAAATCTAAAAACTCATTAAAACCCTTAACATATTGAGGTGTGTTCCTCGGTAATGTGATCCAGATTTTATCCATGTATATCACAATGTGCCTACACAAAAATATACGATAGTGTAAGATTACAGAAACATAATATAATAAAGATGAACCATTGATCATAAAGTATGCATAATATAATAAAGATGATTCATTGATCACATTTACCACTTCAGACCAACAGAACAAGTCTGGTCCATAGGAGACAGTGTCAACACCTCACTGAAGAGAAATAAGAATATCGGGCTACACACTTATCATAACACTATCGATTACACATTTATGTTGCCTCAAACAACACCCCATTGATGTGTGATCGAAACTGATCATAATGAATTTTAAACCTGAGACATTATGTGATTGTTTAGGCTTGACCTTAGATGTCCTCTAAGAGGAATGATGTTTCTCAATGGTTTCATACACAACCAACTATAAAGAGGGCCACTATATTCACTTTATTCATCGAAGTGTCACCTCTCTAGGTTTGAGTATTACAAGTCAGACATTTATAATCATGTCTTCAACCATCGACATATAAAGAACCAGTTTTTTATTCAAGGGTTGTCTTAGACATTGAAACATTATTAATCTCATTTATAAGAATTTTATTTTAATACAAAAATTTAATTTTTTAAAATGGTTTGATCACTATAGTGGTGAGAATGTAAAACACATACATACATCAAATTCATAAACACGTGGGAAATGCAGAAGGACTACTCACATCAATTCTATTTTTTTCACTTTTTAAGAACAACCCTATAAATCTTGTCTATGATTTTTTAAATCTGAAATCATATCTTTAGTACCTATCTCAAGGCACAACACCAAATACATAATTATATACAATTTATAGTTAATTATATAATTTTATTATAACAATTATAATTTATTTCAATTAAAACCAAAAAGGAATAATTGCCTAAAAATCACTAGCCCACCTCATCACACCTATATAATAACCAACCACTTATTTATTGTTTGTGGTGAACTCCAACCTTTATCCCAAAAAAATTACCTATGAAGTTGAACCCAGTCAATCAACAAATTAACTTAACTTAATCTAATTTTAATTAAAACTATTTAAAAATTATAAATGGTGATGTACCTCTAACCCAATGACATGTTACAGCATGAGATAATAATGTTGGGACATCTCATATCAGTTTTGAGAAAAATAATTAGCATATCAGATGATTTATACAATGATCCAGTGTAAATAATCTCCAAAATCTAACCAAAAAATCCAAAAATAAATGAAGAACAATGTAAAGGTAACATCAAATGTAGTCATACATAATGGAAATAATACTACATGTTTGACCCCAACAATGGCCATGAATGATGTTGTAGAGGAATTTATCCAATTTTGATGAAAGTATTTTATAATCAAATGATGTCCTATTTGACATTAGCATCACCTTTTTGATGTGTTGGTTACATATACTTCTTCCTAACCATATAATTTATCCCCCTTTCCCTTCTCTATCTATCTGCCTCTCCCAAAAACAATGTCTACATCATAGGAATATATATTGGTATTTTGAAATATTTAAGTCATGTAGTTGTTGATAAGGTGGAATGTATATTTGTCATAATTGAAATAATTTTTTAGATATTTCATTATTTTGATGACCCATGTGTTTTTATTTCCCATTATGGTTTTTTGAGACTCAACGCAGTAATGACCTCCTCACAGTGGAAGACTAGGCCACCAAAACCCAATTCTTTCCACCATAGGCCATTTTTTAAAGATAAGTGACAAGAATGAATAATTATAATGGTAGGCCTCTTCATAATGTACATGTAGGCATGCACCCAACCATATATATGAATATGTTCATAATAATAAAAATAAGAGAAAATAAACTAAATATTTACATTCTATCATGTTATTTACTTTAGAGAATAAAAAATAGTACAATAGGTAATATGAGAACAAATGGAAAAAATATACACCTAATAGGGAAATATTACATATCCTGACAATAATATGAAACGAATGAATTATAGAGAGATCAACTATTGAACTATAATCACCGACCACCATGTAAGGTAAAATTAACCCAATTATCCCTTTTCCCAACATAATACACAACTAATTTGTACATTATCTATATATACATGACATGTTTGGGAATAACTCAATTAGGTTTGAGCACATATATACCCAACCTTCCTCATCCAAACCCGATATAGGAGGAATAGAATAAATGTTAATATTAGACATCTGAGCCTAAAGATTGACGAAAAACTAACCCAAAAATAAAGAGATATGTTCTTCAATGAAAATCGAAAAGGAGAGAAAGGTTATATATATCTCAAATACCAGTCCAAAATAATAGTTTCACAACTTCTCTAATGAAATATCATCAATGCCCAGTATCATGCTAATTTTTTCAGGGAATTATTGAGGAGGACCAACACCTCATCAATTTTCTATAATCTACTATATTTTGGAAAGAGTAGATGTAGGCCATATTTTTTCATCTTGAGGCTCCCCTTGAGAGGTGGGTGGATCTTTTTTCTTATAATATTTCATAAAAATGAAGGATTTTTGGATTTTTTGTCTTTGAAGACCAAAATATGGATATTTCCTTTACATAATTTAAAAAAAACCAGCATCAACCCCCGTGTGATTGCACGTGATTTAATAACCACCCTAGTCGATGGAACTTCTTAAAAACTGAATAGAATTGAAAAAAATACTATTAACCCAATTAGATGTCATGAAATGATACTAAAAATAACCCTTGATCACACTATAGGTCTTCATAAAGATGCCTCCTTCCTCAATCCTATCTTAAAATTAAACTATAGACGAACAAACAGCCACTCAAGGATAGTAGAAATATTGATATCAAATACCACCTGATTCACAACATCCACAAAAACATGCGATCATATAAAGTTATAAAAGTTATCAGGACATTTTTTACAAGAAATTTTTAGACATTTATGAATGAAACCAATTCAATAAAACTAAAAAACATTTACTGAAATGTAAAAATATTTATATAAAAGTTCATTAATCTTTGAATGATGTAAATCCAATAGAAATTAAATTGAAATAAAAAGTTCTAGAGAATGAAGAGGAACCACAAGCCTAAGATGTTGTCTATATTGACTCCCTTGTATTTCTCTTTCCAATGCAGTTTTTTGTGAAAGTCAGCCCCACTTAAGACTCCTCTTCCATATTGTCATCAACGACCATCATTAAATACCTTAATTTCCACAACAAAAACAATGTATAATCAAAGTTTAAAAATACACATAAAAGTGTTCATAAAAATTTCATATAGATAAGAAAAATAAATTTGAGAATCATAATAGTAGGACCTAGATTTTCCAAGGGCGCGGGGGGCGCTGGGGGAGCGGGGGTCACTGGTGGTCAAGGGGTTCGCCGGTGGTCGAGGGGGGCGCCGGGGGGTGCGGGTTTCTCCGGAGAGCGCGGTGGTGAGGAGTCGCCGGCAGCACGGGGGGTGGGGAGTCGCCGGCAGTGCGTGGGGTGGGGAGTCGCCGGCAGCGCGGGGGGTGGGGAGTCGCCGGCAGCGCGGGGGTGCGGAGTCGCGAGGGTTAGGTCGCGAAGGGGAAGGGGGAAAGGGTTAGCGTCTGTGTAAAATAATTGGGGTTTCGCGGCGGTTTATTAAAAACTGCCGCGAAACCTTCACCGAAAAAGGTTTAGCAGCGGTTTTGTGAACCACCGCCACAAAACCGCCGCTAAACCATGTTTTTTTGTAGTGTAAAAAACTAAACGATTATAATAATGTATAAGAAAATAAAACATTGTATCATAATGATTTCATGTGATGCAATTGATATAAAATTGGTGAGAATTTTAAATGAAACCCATCAAATACTAAGTTTAATATTCCTTCCAAAGATGAAATTTTCAGGGACTTGATCATTTAGTATAAGAGACCATAATGGATAGGTACACATTGATTATGTATTTTAATGAAATTAATTAATAACGTGAATCTAAGGGTAATTTGGCCTCTTTTGGATATTGTTTTGTGATACAAAAATCTTCAAAACCCTTACATTTAGGATACTTGAGTAAAATAGATGATTTTATTTCTAAATCATGAATTTTGGTAATGTTTCATCCACTCAACTGTCCAAGAATCATTTATGATATGATAGAAAATTGTATTCTATTAGATATACTCCTGGTTTTTTATGTTCTAAAATCAGTGTAAGTCATGGTATAATATGGTTCATATACCACTAAATGGATATAATATATGGGTTCATCATTTTTAGTCAGAGGAATTCCATTAAAAGTTATTTATGAAAATATATAAAACAATATTTCCTCCAACAGAGATTCTTTTATTATATATTATACCATGCATCATGTTTATCGATTTGAGATCTATTATAAGTATATCCTATAAAAATATTATAGATTGGTATCTAAAGTATATAAGTGTTATAACAGCGAATCATTATGATCATTTTTATTTGAATGTTATAGAGATCATTTTTTCCAACTCTAACTCAAGGAAATTATATACCGGGTGTGCATCACTTATTTGTGCCGATTAACATAGACTCAAAGATAGTTTTGAATTGAAAAAGGTGATGTAGGTCGATATATTTACAATAGGGAATTGTGTTCGACATTGGAGGTCAGTACATATGATCACATTCTACCTACTGTAATGATATAGAAGTTGGAAAAATATTATTACGCACCTATCATAAATGAAAATATGACTTTTTATCTTTTTTGGATAAGATTGGATTCTTAATATATTCTTAATAACATGATTTATTCTATATATTTCAATGAAATATTTAATGGAATCCAAAATTTTGAAAGCAATTTACAAATTCTAGATATGAAAAATCCTATCTATAAAAATTTGAATAAGAATTTTAAGGTAGATTCTAACCCTAAAAACCATTATAATTGTCACCTTGGAAATATAAAATAAAAATGAATTAAAATAATCTATAAATATGGGATTTTGAAATAATTAGATTATAAATCATTTTATAATTAAATATCATGTCTATTAAGAACCAAATAAAATATTAAAATAAAATTTGATATGGATTGTGTATTATTAGTTCATGTACATAGTGATTTATGTGGACAGTTGAGTGCTCGAACAAGTGGGGGGTTTATACATGATAAACATTACTAATTATTTTGTTCATTAGATTTTTTTATGATTAAAAGGTATGAATATTTTAAAAAGCTAAATGTGTTTTGTAATGATGTATATAAACTATAGGGAAAAACATTATGATTCTCTAATTAAATCAAGGTGATGAATACTTAATCTAGGAATTCACTATTCATTTCAGTGATTGTGGAATTGTTCCAAAACCCACAACCACTAGAAAACCATTGTGGAAAGATATTTTTTATAGGTGGAGCCATTAAATTTTTGACATGGTTCGTTTGTTTATCAGTTATTGTGACCTTCCAATTTCATTTTTGGGGTTATACTCTAGAGATTCTTATATTCTTACTTAATCATGAACGTTTAAAATAAATCATAAAGAAATCATATTAGATATGGAACGGAAAATACCCCTATATATATTTTAGGAGGATTTAGGATTATGAAGCATATTTATGACAATTATATTGGGAAAAATCATCCCAAAATTAGATAAATACTTATTTTTTGTTATTCTATGGAAACTATAGGATATTATTTCTGTAATCCAATAGATAAAATTGTTTTTTATCCAAATGTGGTGGTTTCCTTGAGAAATAACATATTACTCAGTGTTCCAATGTGATTAAAGTTAAGCTTGGAGAGGTTCAAGACCAAAAAAACAAGATGTGTTCTTGAGATAGAAGTTGAACTATCACTATAATGATTTATGGGGGATGAAAAGATTCATGTTACAAAAGAAACTCAACAAAATGGAAATATTCATCAAGATATTTTGGGATATGGATTTATTAGAGAAACTTTTGGTGAATTGATGTTCATAGGTGGTGATCCTACTACCTACCATGAGGCCATTGAGATTTTTGATTTATATATATTGCTAAAATACATGGAATATTAAATGGACTCCATGTATGTAGTCCATGTTTAAAACTAGGTGGAGTATCTGGGTGAAATATGTAGAGTGAAAGTGATTTTTTCCTACAAAAATTTAAATTAAATACTCTCAACCTATAATGTATTTCATTTATAGAAGGTTTATAAAAAATAAATGGTACAGAAAATAAATTGAAATTTTTACATTGTTTTTTATAAAGACTTTTAAGATATTTTCTTTCATATAAGAACATTGTAATTAGGAGATATATCAAATGGATGTGGAATTTAAGATATGGATCCTCATTCCCCTAGTCATTCACTCTCTCATTGTGATAAAAATATCTCCTAGTATAAAAACCTATCTCTACCTCATATCCTCTAGTCTGATGGATTCATTCCCCTAGTTTTTATCCTCCTATCTCATTATTTCTATATTTATCTATCTCTCTGTCTTATTTTTGGAATAATTATCCTCATCATCTATGTTTTCTGATTTTCCCTCATGTAATCTACTATTTAGCATTCATAAACATTTTTCAATAGTTTAGTATCATGGAACCCTAGTTTCATCACTAACTGGAAAATTTGAACAGTTAAATTTTTTTGGGTACAGTCATGCTCATTAATTGTATACTCACATCAATGTCAATCCACATTATATCAGTTTCTCATGTTCTTATATTAGTTATTTGGGCCATAAAATGTTTTATGGTATTTACACAGAGAGGGGAGTTTATTCCGGGAAATCTACGATCTCCTTAAAAAAAATTATAAATAACAAAAAAAATCAATAATAGGAGAATAGAGGAATTCATGTATTGCATATAGAAAAAACTCTCCTGGCATGTGTTGGTAGGAATATCCATGTGGTAAAAATTCACCAAAGGTCAAGTATATAAGTATGTTTAAGGTCATACATAAGGGAATATCCAAGGATATCCAACTCTATCGTAGCCTTTAACATACTCTTCTAAACCATCATTAGTAATCAGGATGGATTATTTGACAATATGATGCCTCTTTATAAGAATATAAATCATCATAAAATAGACTATATTTTTCATGGTTCCTCATCCAAGTATGGTATTTTTTGAGTTTATGACATACCCTATTATTCTTAATGTACTATTGGTTCATGATTATAAAAAATTCATTAAAAACATTGGGATAAAAGATGACATAGATCTCTACATGTTAATTCTTTCAATCTTGAGTATATTTTATATTTTTTACTAATGTTATATCACTCATGTCCAATTGTGCATGGAATAGTGTGATAAGCATTATGGGGAAACGATGTACTAATTATATTAATTTTATTAGTGTGGAACAACAAGCCCAAATCAATCTCCACTAATATATGTATATGATGGAAATATATTCCCTTGGAATTGGGATTCTCTTACTACTCCTCGAGTAACATAGAAACTAAATCACACTTTTTTATTGGAGGCAATTAGGTGTGATATCATTATAATTCAATGTTATTCTTCCAGTTTAATCTATTATAAGGTAATATTATTAAATTCTTTAGAGCATGGTATTTTAATATGTATATTGCCTCAAGAGAGGATCACAAACACAATGTTTCTTTTTCTGTAGAGTGATGCGTCTAGTGGGATTAACAAAATATGTCCAGAAAAAAGTGAAATTTGGAATTAAATACTCTCTAAAAATCACAGTCTCTCTTTTTGATAAATGATAATAATTTATCACACATCGTGGTTTCAGGAACTTTACATTTTTCAATGAAAACCCATTGATGTTGGTCGGTATTTATTACTTATGGGGGTCATTACATGTATTGAAAAAGACATCAAAGAGTCTTAAACTCAACACCAATTGTTATTTTAAAATGGATTTCTTGTTTTTTAGATCCATCATTCTTGATATATGAATCCTAGTAATTGTATGTTTCATCACCTTTTATGGGTATGGTGAGTTTATTATTTCGGAGGTCTGGGGTATTCTCATCAGAATCCAAATTTATAGGCTCAACAACATCAAAATTTTTGTTATAAAATAAAATATGACACTATTCATAAAATTCATATAGGTATTCAAACATGTTATTTTTTATATTACCTATTTACTCACAACCTGCCAAACTATTTTTGGAAGAAACATCCAAACCCACCTTTATTAGAATACAGTAAACAGTGTAGAAAATTGCCTAAAATATAAAATTAAATCCCATTAGTTTATAAAATTGTATAGTATTTTAATTTCATTTCCCCTTGAATATAATATTATTTTTTATGGGAAAATGTTGGGATTTACCATTTTAGAACTCAAAAACTCTTTCTATATTGATGTTTACTCCTAATAAAAATTTATGTCCTCAGTTAGTGATTGTATATTGTTATGTTGGTACTTGTTTTTATTCCTACTATGATCTTTCCTTCTAATGTAGCATGCTCCTCCGAATATTGGCCAACAATATAGGGTGTATCTATAATTTTTGGATAATTTTGTGGGAGTGTTTTATGGTCTCTCAATAACATTTGTTTTTTTATGCATTTTTTTGTTGTGTTCAAAATCTTGACATTAGCTACCATATCATGCTCATTATTTATAACAACTTACACCAGATAATATCTTAGTTTGGTACGAGGATTCTCATATTTGTTCAAGTCATTATTAATGGGGTGTTTGATTATTTCCCCTTTAATAGTGATTAGAGGTTTTGATCACAGTATTTTCTCCCTAGAATGGTTTTTGGACATGGAAAAACTTTTCCTAGGCTTTGGATGTCTTTGAGGGGATTGTTCTATATTCTTCAATTTTTTATTTTATATATCATTAAGGGGTATGGTGGATGAGGGTCATGTCATAGTGCCTTATTAGATTTCCCCATGGTATAATAGTTATCAATTTTTTGGTGGTAATGTATTCTTGGTGATTTTCTACTAATGAATTCTTTTCAATGATCGTGTGATAATGGTAATCCACTTTTATAGCACTTTCACTTCTTTGTAATATTTTTTTATCTTATGGATTGATACCTATTTTCAAATTTTATGATATGGGTGAGTATTTTTAATAAAGATTCATAGTCATCAATGTAACACCCTAAGCTTCTAAGGTATGCTTCCCTTTGAATAATGCAATAGCGTGTGTTGTACGCAACATCGAGTTCTAAAACACACCACAACCGATCAAACTAGCCATTATGAATATTAATACCTACTTTTTTAAATTTTATCTCTCAAAATGGAATTCATTTTTGGATTCGGAATATTGAAATTATCCTAAGTTTAATTTTTGGTATTTTTCTGAGAACTTCCAATTTTTATAAATAGTGAAAAATACTTAAAAACAATTTTTTAATCAAAATAATTTATAGTGATAAATTATATTATTTAGTGGTTTTAAAGTATAATTAGAATATATTTTTACCATTTTATCCAATGGTGTTCATTAGAATTAATTTCACTTTGAAATTGGACATAAACAATTGTCAATCTTTTGATATATATTGTTTCTTAAAAACACGCTATTTGTTGTGACAACTGGAAATTAATTATAAAATTAATTAATACAAATTATATGTTTGGAATTTTGTAAAAATAGACATCATTTTTGAATTCATAATATCAATTATAGCTTTGGGTGAAATTTTGGAATTGTTCTGGAAAACATCAATTTTTGATGAATAGTGAATCCAATAAAATGATAGTAAAAAAACTGAATTTTTCATAAAACTTAATTTTACCGCTTCTGTGAATGGAATTTTAAAAATCCGAGAGACATGGTTAATATCAAGTAGTAAAATGTGGTTCAATGAGATGAAAATAATTTTTGGTAAATAGTAACTTTTTACTTTTATTTACCACGATTAAATGTAAATAGGGTAATTAAGGGTAAAAATGATATTAATATTACCCTAACACATGTCCTAATTCTATTGGAAAAGTGTATCTCGACCAAAAACAAAATTAGGAATAAAATATTATCATTTATGCCCACTTGGATTAGATTAGAACATTTATTATTATTCAAAGAAGAGTTAAAAGAGTTAAAATCAAAGTTTATTTACTAAAACATTTTTAATATAGGGTTATAAATAAGATAAATTCGATTGTAAATATTCATAAGAAAGATAAAAAGATTTCCTACATAATTATATTTTATTTATAATTTTTAGACATTAAATAATTTATTTATGACACAATGATGATGCAGTAATTACCATAATAGTGAAACAATTAAAATAATTGATATTATAAATACCCAAATTAATATAATTTGAGACTTTTTCTGAATTACACTAATTTTTTAGGTTAATATAACATGATAGTACTGATTCAATTAACTTTTTTCTAAGTAATAATTCTGTTATGATTTTTACAAAAATTAATTATTCAATAGTGTCAAAATTGACTTAAAAAAGTTTTGAAAACAAATATTATATTATTAATTGATATAAAATTACTAAAAATATAAGGCTTTTCCAAGAGACTTATATCATGATAGTTTTGTCATTAATGGACCACTTGGGGGTCACTTTGATTAATATATTATTATTATTAACCATATAACATAAAAATACAAAGAGACATTGTAAAAGTGAAACTAATTAACTAACAGTTAATACTTGAAGATAAGGTTAGTATAATGACCCAAACCTGTATAAATTCTATTGGTTTGGTGTTTTTCGACCTATCCCCACCTTAAAATTTAAATAATCCACTTTGGATCCATTAGAAACCGAATATGAATTTATTATAAAATAATATTTCTAGCTTTTCCAAAGGTGCCCTTCACCCCTCTTATAAAAGGGCACTCTCCCTTCTCATTAACTCACACCATCAAAGCCTTTTGGTTCGGCCAAACTCTGCCCAAGTACTCTCTCAACGTTCCTCAATTCATCATAGAGGCATTCATTTAGTCAGAAATCCAACTTAAAGATCCCTTTTCATCAAATCAAAAGGAAGAACCCGAAGAAGAGGTAATGTTTTCACCACCCTTTTTCAAATTCATTTCTTCTTCAACTTCTTCTTTCTCTGTTTTTACCATTCTAAAATAATGAATACAGTATCTCCTATATACTGTAATATTATTCTAAATATGGTACAATCATATTCATTATTCTATCCATCCTTTTAATGACATGTCACCATACGTGCGTACGTATGGCTTACCGTCTCCACGTCGTGGTGTTATTGTTATTCAATATATTATTATTTGGATGGGTATAATAATGATGTTTAATTCATGTAAATAATAAATATAACATGATAATGATTCTTTATATATGATATACCATCCAATTATATATTATTTTAATATCAAAAGAATGATATTGTTGCTTGTGCGTACGTACGGACTACCCTCTCCAAGAACGCGATGAGATTCATTCTCCATCGTATCCATTCAAGTATAATTATCATTTGATGATTTAAAAATAATGTTTAAGTACTTTATATCATTATGGATATGAATAAGATACAAACTATCCATGACAAACACGACTTACTTAACAAAACATATAAAAGAAAATGAGTAAGTTAACACCTAAAACAACGATACTACTAAGATTTTTATTAACAAATCAATGCTAAAGGATCATATATGATATCATATTAATGTATATGATTCTTGAATAATTTAATAACAATTATTTCACCATTATACAGGATTTTAACCTACCCCCAACCCAGGAAAAGTACAAGGTAAGGGTTTATTTCGCAATCTCTTCATTATCCGAGGTTGTTTATACGTAATAATCTACTGGGATCTCTTTATCATCCACATCGATGTTTCTTAAAAATTTATATCAAAACATTTTTACTATTTACAATAATATGTTTTAAATTCATTTATACCCTTTTTGACTTTTTATAAGTGGTTTATAAATGAATCTTTCCGTCGTTTTCCAAACAAGGTGCTTTTAACCTTTTTGACAGAATTAATGTAAGAATGTTTTTTTAACTTATACGGTGGGTGCGGCTATTTTCCGCCGTTATAAAATCATCGAAGCTTACCTTACAAGATGATAAGAATATTTTCAAAGAAAATGTTTCATTTTATAAATATATGCCTCTTAAATGATTTCAAAAATAAAAAGAGATATTTCCCTAAAAATATTTTTGATTTCATCTATGTCAACATCTTTTGATGGATTTTACGCTTATTTGAAGTTGATTTATTATTATACAAAACTTCAATAGTGTATTGAAGGTTTTGTGATATGTTTGACTTTGGATGTGTTATTTTTATACCATTCATGGTTTATGGAAAAAGTATTGACATTTCATATTCTAGTTTTAATACGAATGTTTATGTTATGTTTAAACCTGTTCATATGAGAAATGAAATGGACTTAATATGTGATGGGTCGAGCCTGCTATAGCTACTCGATGCATCGGTAGGTCTCATGAGACAAACTACTATCTTGGCACAAGGCCTTGGAAAAATCTTATTTGTAGTCTTGGCACGAGGCCTTGGCTATGTGGTTATGATAGTCTGGAATTATGCATTCCATCATTATGAAAGTGGTTATTGGTATCGCATGTGATTATTCGATTAGTAGAATATCCATGTGAATAAGTAAATGGAATTATTTCATTTTATTTTTCCCATACTATGTTGAATTTCAAGTTTAAAATTCTTTTCCTTTAGTTATACATTGCCTTAAATGTTTATTCTTATTTATGAATGTTTACTCTATATTTTTATCCTTACTAGGCATTTGAGCTCACCCCTTTTATATGTTTTATTTTTCCCAAGAGGTGAAGAAGTAAATTATGAATTACCTGCAGGGATATTATGAGGGGATAATAGTGTGGACTATGGAGACAATATGTTGTTGTAGTAGTTTTTAACTTTATGATGTAATGTAAAACTTTATGAATATATCTAGTGTTTCCAAGGCTACTAAACCAATCGGTCTTTCAAGATTTGATATTTCTTGTGATCATGCCAATGTTATGTAATAATGTACCGACTCTAGGTAACTGGGGTCGAGGCGTTAGAGTTGTTATCAGAGAAAGTTTAGTACAAACCTTTGAAGCTAGATTTAGATAAACTCTGATTAGAGCACATAGACCTAATATGGAATTTGAGGATTAGTATAGACAAACTTCCTAGAATTTTGGTATTGTAGAGATTTTGTGAGTTTTTTGAGCAATACATCCCTGTCTGGATATGATCAGGAAGAGGCGGCTCTGGCACAGATGTACCTACGGGTAAAACACGAAAACACCGCTTTGAGCTAGACTCGAACGGGAACTGTTGAACGACAACTGGCCTTGCTGCACTCTTGGTTACGACACTCCCAGGGGATATGCTTAGGATAACTCTCATTTTCTTTAAAAATCATTATGAAAGGTTTATGAGTGTATACTTCCTCAAAGAAAACATTTTTATGATTATGGATTATATCCATAAATAGTTCAATTTATGTTAAGTGTTTTATAATTATGTAATTATGTATTTTGATTCATAAACTGATCTAGTTTATGAAATTTTTTAGAAATGGTGCCTAGTGGAAGAAATGGAAACTGTATCAATGCACGCACTCCATGTGGGGATTGCCCTTTTTCTCAAGATAATTATAGTGGAGCTGGTGATGCAACTAGTGCCGATCAGCTAATCACCATACTATGACAACTCACTCAGGTTATGAATAATAACCTTACCCGTATGGAGAACCCTGATCCGCAGCGTGGAGGATTAATGTTAGATCGATTCATGAGGCAACAACCATCAAAGTTCAATGGGAGTACAAATCCCTTAGTATCTGAGCAATGGATAAATTACCTAGAGAAAATATTTCTGGCTTTGGGGAGTAGTGAAAGGGAAAAAGTTATCATGGTAGTTTACTGCCTCTCTAGAAATTCTGATCAATGGTGGTCATTGATTCAAAACATGAAGGAAGATGATGAAGTATCAAATATGGAATGGAGGGAGTTCAAAGATCTATTTTTAGAAAAATACTTTCCTCACGGCCATCGAGCAGATATGGAAAGGAAATTTCTGAGTCTAATATAAAAGGAGGATGAAAATGTCACAAAGTATGAGGCTAACTTTACAAGGTTAGAAAGGTATGCTGGAGATTATATACGTAACCCAAGAAGTAAGGTTGATCATTTCTTTGATGGGTTAAAACCATTTCTCCACCGAGCGTTAGTCTCACAAACCTTCTCTTCGTACGAAGACATTGTCTCATGTGCTATCAAGACAGAAAAGGAATTCTCTATATCTTATGACTTTAAAGCAAAGCAAGAGAAGAAGAGATCTGCTGATCAACCTGGGAATGGAAATAAGGGGAAGAAGGGAAAGTTTGAATATCCATCCTCTGTTAAGTGTGGGAAGAAACACCCTGGTACTTGCTTGAAGGGAATGGGTGTCTATTACAAGTGTGGTGAAAAAGGCCACCAAGATCGTGATTGCAAAGGGAAGAAGGAAGCTACCAATGTTCAATGCTATAATTGTAGGGAGATGGGACATTATGAAAATGAATTTCCTAAGTGTCAGGGGAACTTACCTCAGAAAAGGCTAAGGGATCAAATCCAAGCTTATACTATCACTACTGCTGAGGTAGAAGCTCCGAAAGATGTGGTGGCAGGTAATTTAATGGTTTCTTCAAGTTTAGCAAATGCATTATTTGATTCTGGATCATTTCATTGTTTCATATCTTCCTAGTTTTCTAAGAAA
This sequence comes from Viscum album, assembly GCA_963277665.1. Lineage (NCBI taxonomy): Eukaryota > Viridiplantae > Streptophyta > Magnoliopsida > Santalales > Viscaceae > Viscum > Viscum album. Next base: position 858,540,246 of record OY728143.1, on the reverse strand, counting down.
ATTAGATATTTCCAATTTGATTTAACAAGGGAGTTGTCAGTTAAAACTCCTAAGGGAATTATCATTGCAACAAAGTTTTGTGAATCAGTCCCCATTAGAGCACATAAAGGTTCTTTATCTACTGATCTCATCGTCATACCTATGATTGAGTTTGATATAATCCTCGATATGGATTGGCTTTCGGACTATGATGCGAAGATTTATTGTAAGAAGAAGGAGGTTACAATTTTTGATGATGATGATAAGGAACACCTTATCTTTAGAGCAGAATCATCACCACTTAATTCTTCTCTAGATCCACCCCCAGTAGCTCAACTAAATTCAATTATTAGGGAGGAAGAGAAAGACATAATTGTGGGTGAGGAAAGGAATGTTCAAATAGAGGATGTACCTGTTGTGAAAGAATATGTAGATGTATTTCCAGAAGATTTACCTGGACATCCTCCAGAACGAGAAGTTGAGTTTTCCATTGACTTAATTCCTAGATCAAGGCCTATATCGAAGACCCCTTATAGAATGGCCACTGTAGAATTAGTCTAACTAAAGAAACAACTAGTGGAATTGAGTAATAAAGGATTTATTCACCCTAGTGTTTCTCCATGGGGTTCCCTATTCTTTTTGTTAAAAAGAAAGATGGATCTATGAGGTTATGTATCAACTACAGGGAGATCAATGCTATAACAATAAAGAACAAGTATCCCCTACCTCGCATTAATGATTTATTTGACAAACGACATATATCTCAATACTTTCCAATGATTGACCTTCGATCTGGATACCATCAGTTGTGTGTGAAGAAGGAAGACATTCTTAAGACAGGATTTCGAACCAGGTATGGGCATTACGAGTTTACTGTAATGCCTTTTGGATTGACTAATTCACCCTCTGTATTCATGGATTTGATGAATAGAGTTTTCAAGGAATATCTCGATGAATTTGTGGTGGTATTTATTGATGATATCTTTGTATACTCCAAAAGCTAAGAAGATCATGAAAATCACTTGCGCATTATCCAGGAGACTCTGAGAAAACATGAATTATATGGGATGTTTAGCAAGTGTGAATTCTGGCTTCAGGAGATTTCTTTTCTTGGCCATGTTTTCTATAAAGATGGAATCTCTATTGATCCTTCTAAGAACAAGGCAATCCAAGAATGGCCAGCACCTACGCGTATAACTGAGGTACGTATTTTTATTGGTTTGGCAGGTTATTATTGACATTTCGTCCAGAATTTTGCCCGATTGGATAACCCATTAACAAATCTCACACGTAAAGGGGTTAAATTTTTTTGTAAAAAAGAGTGTTAAGAATGCTTCTAAGAACTAAAGAGAAGATTAGGCTATGCTCCTATATTGACTCTACCATCGGGGAATGATGGGTTCATTATTTATAGTGATTCATAGAAGAAATGAATTGGTTGTGTCCTTATGCAGAATGATAGGGTTACTGCCTATGCATCATGACAGTTGAAAATTCATGAGAAAAACTATCCTACTCATGATCTCGAGTTAGTAGCTGTGATCTTTTCTTCGAAGATATGGAGGCACTACCTCTATGGTGAAAAATGTGAGATTTATACTGATCACAAGAGTTTGAAGTATATTTTCTCAAAAAAAGAACTCAACATGAGGCAAAGGACATGGATTGTATTAATCAAAGATTATGATTGCACGATACACTACCACCCGGGGAAGGAAAACAAGGTGGCAGATGCTTTGAGCAGAAAAGACCATGGTTTTTTGAACAATATGAGAATTGAAAGGGATCCAATTTTCATGAATCTAGTGAATATGGACATGGGAATAACCAGGGAAGGTGAAACATCAATGCTTTTTCAAATGGTTTCCAAACCATATTTACTAGAAAGAATTAAGAGTTCTCATACCGATGATGAAGAATTTCAAAAGAAGATTAAAGCTGTGAATGATGGGAGATTGAGAGTCTTTGTGTATGAAGATGGAATTTTGAAATCTGGGAAGAGACTTTGTGTTCCCAATATACCTGATCTAAAAAGGTAATTGCTGGATGATGCTCATAGTTCCAATTTCTCTATACACCCTGGGAGCACAAAAATGTATAGATATTTGAAGGAATATTTTTGGTGGGACAAAATGAAGAGGGAGATTGCTGATTTTGTGTCAAGATTTATGGTTTTCCAACAAGTGAAAGCTGGAAGGAAACAGCCTGGAGGAGTCATGCAACCTCTTCCCAAACCAGAGTGGAAATGGTACAATATTACGATGGACTTTGTCATGGGACTACCAAAGACTCCTAGAAGGAACGATGCAGTATGGGTTATTGTTGATCATCTTACCAAGTCAGCACATTTTCTTTCTATAAGAGAAGATCTACCACTGGAACATCTAGCAAGACTATATATTTATGATGTTGTGAGACTTCATGGAGTACCCCTATCGATTGTTTCTGATTGTTATCCCCGTTTTACTTCAAGATTTTGGAAAAGTCTTCAGAAAGCTTTGGATACTGAACTTCATTTGAGCATTGCCTACCACCCTCAAATAGATGGACAATCAGAACAAACTATTCAAACCTTAGAAGACATGTTGAGATCCTACTCACTTGACTTTCAGGGAATGTGGGATCAATATTTACTTCTGGTAGAATTTTCATATAACAATAGCTTCTATTCGAGTATTAATATGGCACCATATGAAGCGTTATACAGAAAGAGATGTTGCACACCAACCTATTGGGATGACGTTGGTGAAAGAAAACTTGTAGGCCCAGAACTGGTGGAGGAAACAATGGAAAAGGTGAAGGTAATCCAAAACCATATCAAAGCAGATCAATGTAGGCAGAAGAGCTATGCCGATAATCGAAGGAAGTATTTGTAATTTCAAGTCAGTGATCATGTTTTCCTGAAGGTATCTCCATGGAAGGGAGTCATACATTTTGGTAAGAAAGGTAAATTGAGTCCCAGGTACATCAGACCTTTCAAAATTCTAGAATGAATTGGGGCTGTATCTTACCGATTGGCAATTCCCCCAAGTCTCTCCAAAGTCCACGATGTGTTCTATGTATCTCTATTGAGGAAATACATTCCTGACCCAACACATGTACTCAACTATGAGGAATTATAACTGGAACCTGATCTATCTTATTGCGAAGAGCCCGTCAGTATTCTTGATACGAGAGAACAAGTACTGAGAAACCGGACGACGCGTCTGGTAAAAGTCTTGTGGAGAAACCATAAGATGGAAGAGGTAACGTGGGAGCCCGAGGAACTTATGATGAAGAACCACTCGAGTCTTTTCAGGTGGTAGTATTCTAGAAATTTTGAGGATTAAATTATTTGAAGGAGGGGAGAATGTAACACCCCAATCTTCTACGGTACGCTTCCCTTTGAATAATGCAATAGCGTGTGTTGGTCACAACATCGAGTTCTAACACACACCACAACCGATCAAACTAGCCATTATGAATAGTAATACCTAATTTTTGAAATTTTATCTCTCAAAATGGACTTCATTTTTGGATTCGGAATATCGAAATTATCCTAAGTTGAATTTTTGGTATTTTTCTGAAAACTTCCAATTTTTATGAATAGTGAAAAATACTTAAAAACATTTTTTTTAATCAAAATAATTTATAGTGATAAATTATATTATTTACTGGTTTTAAAGTATAATTAGAATATATTTTACCATTTTATCCAATGGTGTTCATTATAATTAATTTCACTTTGAAATTGGACATAAGCAATTGTCAATCTTTTGATATATATTGTTTCTTAAAAACACGCTATTTGTTGTGACGGTGGGAATTAATTATAAAATTAATTAATACAACTTATATGTTTGGAATTTTTTAAAATAGACTTCATTTTTGAATTCTGAATATCAATTATATCTTAGGGTGAAATTTTGTCATTGTTCTGGAAAACATCAATTTTTGATGAATAGTGAAACCACTAAGTGGTAGTTAAAAAAACTGAATTTTTCATAAACCTTAATTTTACCGCTTCTGTAAATGGAATTTCGAAAATCCGAGAGACACGGTTAATATCAAGTAGTAAAATGTCGTTCAATGAGATGAAAATAATTTTTGGTGAATAGTAACATTTTACTTTTATTCAACACGATTAAAGGTAAATAAGGTAATTAAGGGTAAAATGATATTAATATAACCCTAACACATGTCCTAATTCTATTGGACAAGTGTATCTCGACCAAAAACAACCTTAGGAATAAAATATTATTATTTAGGTCCACTTGGATTAGATTAGGACATTTATTATTATTCAAAGAAGAGTTAAAAGAGTTAAAATCAAAGATTATTTACTAAAAAAAATTAATATAGGGTTATACATAAGATAAATCCGATTGTAAATATTCATTAGAAAGCTAAAAAGATTTAATAAATAGTGATATTTTACTTATAATTTTTAGACATTAAATAATTTATTTATGACACAATGATAATGTAGTAATTACCATAATAGTGAAAAAATCAAAATAATTGATATTATAAATACCCAAATAAATATAATTTGAGACTTTTTATGAATTACACAAATTTTCTAGGATAATATGATATTATAGGATTGATTTAATTAACTTTATTCGAAGTAATAATTTTCTTATGAATTTTAAAAAAATCAATTATTGAATAGTGTCAAAATTGACATAAAAGAGTTTTGAAAAACAAAATTATATTATAAATTGATATTAAATTCCTAAAAATCTAAGGTTCGGCCAAGAGACTTATATCATGATAGTTTTATCATTAATGGACCACTTGGGGGGTCTCTTTGATGTATATAGTAAGTTTATTAACCATATAATATAAAAATACAAAGAGACATTGTAAAAGTGAAACTAATTAACTAAGAGTTAATACTTAAAGATAAGGTTAGTATAATGACCCAAACCTGTCTAAATTCTATTGTTTGGGTGGTTTTTGACCTATCCCAACCTTAAAATTTTAATAATCCACTTTGGAGCCATTATAAACCGAATATAAATTTATTATAAAATAATATTTCTAGCTTTTCCAAAGGTGCCCCTCACCCCTCTTATAAAAGGGCACTCTCCCTTCTCATTAACTCACACCTTAAAAGCCTTTTGGTTCATCCAAACTATGCCAAAATACTCTCTAAACTTCCCTCACTTCATCCTAGATGCCTTCCTTTAGTTAGAAATTTAACTTAAGGATCCCTTTTGGTCAAATCAAAAGGAATAACCCGAAGAAGAGGCCACCCTTTTTCAAATTCATTTCTTCTTCAACTTCATCGTTCTTTGTTTTTCCCATTCTAAAATAATTAATCCAGTATCTCCTATATACTTTAATATTATTATAAATATGGTACAGTCGTATTCGTTATTCTATCCATCCTTTTAATGACATGTCACCATACATGCGTACGTACGGCTTACCGTCTCCACATCGTGGTGTTATTGTTATTCAATATATTATTATTTGGATGGGTATAATAATGATGTTTAATTCATGTAAATAATAAATATAACATGATAATGATTCTGTATATATGATATACCATCCAATTATATATTATTTTAATATTAAAAGAATGATATTGTCGCTCGTGCGTACGTACGGACTACCCTCTCCACGAACACGATGAGATTCATTCTCCATCATATCCATTAAAGTATAATTATCATTTTATGACATAAAAATAATGTTTAAGGACTTTATATAATTATGGATATGAATAAGATACAAAATATCCATGACAAACATGACTTATATAACAAAACATATAAAATAAAACGAGTAAGTTAACACCCGAAACAATGATACTACTATGATATTATTAACAAATCAATGTTAAAAGATCATATACGATATCATATTAATGTATATGATTATTCTATAATTTAATAATAATTATTTCACCATTATACAGAAGGTTAACCTACCCCCAACCCAGGAAAAGTACAAGGTATGGGTTTATTTCGCAATCTCTTCATTATCCAAGATTGTTTATACGTAATAATCTACTGTGATGTCTTTATCATCCACATCCATGTTTCTTTAAAATGTATTTCAAAAAAAAATTATATTTAAAAGAATATGGGTTAAATTAATTTATACCCTTGTTTGAATTTTAATAAAGGGGTTTATAAAGTAATCTTTCTGTCATTTTCCAAACAAGGTGCTTTTAACCGTTTCGATAGAATTAAGGTAAGAATGTTTTTTTTAACTTATACGGCGGGTGCGGCTATTTTACGCCGTTATAAAATCATCGAAGCTTCCCTTACAAGATTATAAGAATATTTTCAAAGAAAATGTTTCATTTTATAAATATATGACTCTTAAATGATTTCAAAAATAGAAAGAGATATTTCTCTAAAATGATTTTTTATTTCATCTATGTCAACATCCATTAATGGATTTTACGCTTATTTGAAGTTGATTTATTATGATACAAAACATATATAGTGTATTGAAGGTTTTTTGATATGTTTGACTCTGGATGTGTTATTTTTATACAATTCGTGGTTTATAGAGAAAGTATTGACATTTCATACGCTAGTTTTAATGCGAATGTTTATGTTATGTTTAAACCTGTTCATCTGAGGAATGCATTGGACTTCATATGTGACCGGTGGAGCCCGCTATAACTCCTTGATGCATCGGTAGGTCTCATGAGACAAACTAGTGTCTTGGCACAAGGCCTTGGCAAAATCTTATTTATAGTCTTCGCACGAGGCCTTGTCTATGTGGTTATGATAGTCTGGCATTATGCATTCTATCATTATAAAAGTGGTTATTGGTATTGCATGTGATTATTAGATTAGTAGAATATCCATGTGTATAACTAAATGGCATTATTTCATTTTATTTTTGCCATACTATATTGAAGTTCAAGTTTGAAAGGCTTTTGTTTTAGTTATACATTGCCTTAAATTCTTATTCTTATTGATGAATGTTTCCGCTATATTTTTATCCTTACTAGGCATTTGAGCTCACCCCTTTTCTATGTTTTATTTTTCCCAAGATGTGAAGAAGTAAATTATGAATGACCTGAAGGGATATTATGGGGAGATAATAGTGTGGACTATGTAGAAAATATGTTTTTGTAGTGTTTCTTCACTTTATGATGTAATGTAAAACTTTATGAATATATCTAGTGTTTCCAAGGCTACTAAACAAATCAGTCGTTCGAGATTTGATCTTTCTTGTGATCATGCCAATGTTATGTAATAATACACCGACTCTGGGTAACTGGGGTCGGGGCATTACAATCAACAATAAAATCCATGTTATATAAGGTAGTGGGATTGATGTGAGTTTGTGTCTATAACAACCCAAGAAAAACATAGATTTATTTTTCATCATTTAGAATTTATTAAAGTGAAAAATCACAAATCATACCATAATCACAAGGATGAAAGGTTTTCTTTCATTTAAAACTAGTGACATAAGAAACATATTATATAATACTTATGAACATTCCTATATATTTGAGCCACACTAGACTCCCTTCTATACTTCTTATGAGTTATAATAATCTACATAATGTGGGGAATGGAAATATAACAAAGGGGTTGGCTCAAATACTCAAAAGGGAAAAAATTATAAATATTTTATCATTTATTAGATTATAATCATATTATATTAAATGTTTAGAGGTAAATATATTATTAAAATAACATGTAACCATAAGAGTTTTCCATTATTCATCAAAGAAGGCTATGTATGAACAATCACAAACCATATAAAAATAGTGTGGAATCTTGAGATAATAAACATGATACTTGGAGAAAAATAATAATAATATGACATGTAAGTGTAACATTACATTTATAAATAGAATATTTTATATTGTATAAAAATATAATAAGGCCAGTAATTTTGATTTTGAGCATATCCAAGAATATTTACCCATTGATTTGAAAGTATATTCATTAAGGACTAAGCTACATTATCTCATGAGAGAAAAATACTGGACCAATAAATCATATAGTTACATAGGACTCCACTCATAAACAAAAATACATATAAATGAAATAAAATATAAATAATTAACCATATCTTGAAACCCCAATAGCAGATAATGGATTTCCTATCATTTCCATGTGGTATCGTAAAACCTGATATCAAAAGTCAACCATTTTATACAAAAAAATTAAATCAAAGAAAATGATTATTTTAAAAAGTAATTTAGAAGGTAATCCATAAAACATAATTCCATAGGAGTCATATTACTAAAGAGGAGAGTGGAAGTGAAACTATGAAAATGATCTTTTAAATACTAGTTTTTAAGAGTGTTGAATAGAGATAAAATTAAAAATCACTTTTGAAAAATCTTTTTGAACAATATAAATGGATAAAAATCAAGAACCACTTTAAAATAAATAAAAATAATAGAGTCTTTAAAATTATATATTTACATTATATGGAAAATGTGGACTAGAAGATAAGAATACGAACTCTAATGAGAAAACCATTTTAATATTTTGAAAATTCCTTTATTGAAAGTAAAATTTTAAATATAGTGATAAATCATTCATTTAAAAATAAGAATTTAGAAATGTGAATAATATGACAAATAAATTATACTTTTTTCAAAATGAGAAAAATAGTTAATTAATGGGAACGTTAAATATGAATATGGAATAAAAACATATCATTTGGAAAAAATGGGAATTATTCTTGACCTACTCTAATTTTAAGAAGGAGTAATTCAATAAATGTAATTCCAAATATTAAAATGAGTAAAGGTATTTTAATATCATCAAATTTCAGAATAATACTAACATATAATAAATATATTCAAAAAATAATCATTGTGAATAAATAAAAAAAGTTTAATTAATAAAACACATTACCATAAACCCTTCCTAATTGAATGTTATCTAAACTTATATATAAAAAAGTAATATATTTATCAAATTTTTAATAATATTATTAATAACTATAACCTTTTATAAGTTTTATTTATATAAATTTATTACAAATACTTTATATATTTATATTTTTTTTATTGGATGTTATAAGGTTTGATGGTTAGTAATAATTTCATAATTGAAGTATTGATTATTATTTATATATTAAAATTTTATTAGGATGAGATCATTATAGGTACTATAATATATGTTTCATAATAATTTATGTTAATATTTATTTATTTTATATGTATTATTTTAGGATTTGGGATGATGAAGTTGGTGATGAGCATGTTTCTGTAATTTTATCAACCAAAAGGCGGTACAACAATAATAAATTAAATATTTGTATAAAATTTATTATACTATAAACAAAGAAAATATTTTATAATTAATTTTTAATAACACTAATATTTAAGTCTCCATAGTCTTCCATGATATAAAATTATAGCATTATTCATTTATGTTGTTAAATTAAGCAAAATAATGAAAACCTCAAATCAATTTGTGAGTATGGTTAAGAATGTGAATACTTTTGAATAATATAATTATTAAAAAATATTAATTACGTTATTTAGATATATTTAATGTGTTTAATTTTCTTTTAAGAGATTTTTATAAACTATAAAATGGTAAAAAAAATAATACTATTATGGAGGCATAGTCTACACGTATGGACAGGTGACATTTGTTTTACGTAAAAATTAAAGGTAAAAGGAATTGTTTTATGTTTACAAAATATTAATAATGTTTTATGTATCATATTTATTTATTAAATACCCCTATTAAAAATCATATAAATGTTATTATGAAAACAATATCACGTATCTTAGTTCGCACATATCATATGTGATATTTTTTGTTTTTCATATGATTGAGATGAAGGTATAAAATGGATATTCAATTAGTATAATTACATTTACAAATATTAGTAATAATTATGTTATAATAATTTTCTGGATAGTGTAGGAATAATGTGTAGAAGATGAAAAGAATTAATAGATATCAGTTGATAACATTAAATATCCATTTGGATGTTTATCATTGGGTAACACCATAAAGCTTCTTATCTAGGTCTTTTTTAAAGAAAATGGATTCTAAGATGTGGGGAGAGATTTTAGGAAATAAAATGGAATATTTTCTTTATAGTATAGAATTTTTAAATGGTGGAGGTATTATCTGGAAGTAATCCCATTTTAAAAGTAGTGAAAATTGAATTTTAGTAAATACCCAATACTTATACAATGACGGAATGAAACTATTCAAGTTTTAAAGGCTTGTAATTAATAACTAATTAATTTTAGGGTTAGATAAGTTTTAAAAATAATCTACCATTCATTTTATCACAATTTTTAAATATATATCATGCCATTCATCACAACATGTTTTATATTTTTACCACTTTGGTTTTAACCTTGCGAACTAGTTTTTAGAAAAGTAATTTATAATTTACAAAAAATATAGGGTAACCCTTATTTCAAAATTATTTTGTTCTAAAAAATATTTTAATCTAAAATTAATCTCATTAAATTTCTATGTATGATAAAATTATCTTCTAAATTAAAATATTTAATATATAATGTACTATTTGGTGAAAAATATGGTTTTTACCATTAAATGTTCTTAATCTAATTTAGTATTGATTCTTAATTAAATTATTTTCAATATATTTATTGATAGGTTTTAAAATTATACTAGGGTCATTTTTTTGAATATAATATTTTAATTTATTTAATAAAAATTACACATTGTTAATAAAAAAATTCTTTGAAAATTAAATTTTCACCATTATCTGAGTAATAAAATTTAATCCTGGTATACTTATTTTTAAGTATAAAATTGAAATTAACCTCTTAATATAATATAAACCTACTAAATACAAATATAAAATCCAATTTTTCAATATAAATTCTCTAAGTGTATGAAATTTTAATTTTTTTTATTAGTACACTAAATTGGTAAATACCATTTTTTAGAAAAAGTGTATATTCAATAATAAAATGAACATTGTTTTAAAATAAGTTTTTAAATCATTTTCCTAAGGTGGTAACTTTTTTTTATACCCTCCAATTTAATGGTTATATTATAATAGTCATATTTAATAATTTTATTTTATTAAAGTACCACAATTTTCATTTTAGTTTTGTGTTTTGTGTAAATCAAGCTACTTAGAATTATATTTAGTCAAGGTAAATGTATTTACTAAAATCAGGGGTCATTACATCCAAACCATTAAAAAATAATTTCATCCAAAAAATTCTACTACTTGGAATAAAAAAAAATTGGGCACATTTTTTTCATTATATCCTTGGGTTATCAAGAATATTTTTTAAAATTTTGATTCCTCGCTAGTAGTAAAAGTTGATCCATAATAACAGTTTTAACATTATTTTTTCAAAATTGACGTTAAAAGTGATAAAATTTTCATTACAATAGTATAATAAAAAATAACCATAAAATAATTAAAACAGTCTAATTTCTATAGTCTTCTCCCCATTTTTAGGTCATGATTTTTTTGAATCTCTCATCCTCTCGTCTCACTACGACACACAACCGACACTCAACCTTCTACATTCATATGATTTTCATTTTTTTTGTTTCTGATGAATCTTCCATGATTCATCATTATTACATGAACTTTGACTATACCCATTCTAAAAAAACCCTAATAAATTTGACTAATGATTGGGCTCCAATGTTTTTGCTCTTTCCATTTTTTACATCGTTTTTTAAAAAACATTTCTTTAATATTTCATTATTTTACTATTTCCACAACACTCAAGTAAATTCATAAAAATTTAGTAACTATTATCCATAATCCACATCTATATTCTATAATTTATTTTTCTATTTTTACAATATTAATTTTTTTTATTTATAAATATCATTCATCCATTTATTTGTTTCTATGCATATTATTACCAATTCTAAATTTTTCTTCTTAAATTTTTTTAATGTTATAAATTTTTTGTGATTATAAATAGTTAATTTTTGAAATTTGTTTTTGGTTGTAAGTTCCTTTTTTTTATAATTTTTTGTATTTATAAATTTTTTATTATTATAATTTTTTTGTGAAATAAATATTTTTTATCTTAAATTTTTTTTGTTTTATAAATTGTTTTTTCATTATAATTACTTTGGATTAAAAATTATTTTTGTGTTCTAATTTTTATTCATTTTTAAATTATTATTTATATATTAATTATTATTTAAAAAATTTATTCATGTGTATATATTTATGTGTATATATTTTTTAATTATATATATATATATTAAATTTTTATATGTATTAATATATTCATATATTATATTGCACCTTTTTAGTGAATTAGTAGATCATAATTGGAAGAATACATCATGAACTAGTAATAAATATGAAAAAGGGGTTTAAAATATCTTGGAATTTACTCAATAAAATCATGAGGAAAAAAGAATTGATTTTATATCCCAACATGATGTGTTTGAATATGAGTAAATTTGGGTAAAAAGAAATCAAAGACCATCTAATTTTCTATAGTTTTTTCAATAATTTTACATATTGGATATAGCAGGGTGAATTAACAAACAAGTTAAAGTTTAAGGATGAACAAGATGGTCTAAATGAGATATAAATTTATCTTGAAAAAATAATTCATTATTTTTTTGTTGAAACCAATTAAAAAACAAAAAAAGTGTTGAATAACTATATAGTGATGTTGATAAACCATTGTTCTCTAGTCACACTAAATTTATAGAGCTCATACTAGTTAATATGAAAGAAATCCATGGTTCGAGTGATAAAAGTTTCACTAAATTTATTAAACTTTTAAAAGGGATACTTACAAAAGGAAACATACTTCCATGTATTGATGTGATATTTACTACTAATATTATTTTCTGGAACATCTTCAATAAATGATAGAAATCATATCATTAGGTTGTGTTACTTTTTCAATTCAATTTTCAGAAAATCCATATATACAATTTTTTATATGCATTGAATAATTAAGTTTCTCACATACCTTTTCAACTTGTTATATATTTTCCACCTTTTTCATATAAGGGTTCAATTATTGATTCATTTGGTAGAAGAGTTAAGAATATGTTGGCTGATTTATTTTTTTCAGGTTTATCGTTTTAAAAGATATATCAAAATTATGATGGTATATATTAAGAATTTAAATAAAAAAAGGCATATATTGTAAATATATATATATCAGAAGGGGAAATTGAGTTCAATATTTATTATTTGTCTTAAGTGAAGCATGTTGGAATCCCTATATAATAACCTCTGATAGTTGATAGTGAAGGTATAAAAATTAATATATGAAATGAAAATTTAATTTCACATGTTTAAATAATGCATTCCCATTTATACATTTAGAACAACATAGTAGAATATCAACCATATATATCAAAACATATTGTGGTATTGAAGGTTTTATATCTAATTAGAAATTAATAATAGTTCAAAAATTAACATAAAAAATCATGTTATTCATAGTTTTGGTAGAAAATCAACATTTATTTTTCTATACTAGAAATATTGAAATTTTTAGAAAGGGGAACAAGTGTTAATATGTTCACATGATCAAATTTTAATTTTAAATTTTACACATTCTATAAACAAATCATGAAGAAAAGCACAAAATTCAAAATAGTAGAGTGATGGTTGTTTCTAAATGAATTCATTTTTTAGTTCCAATGACAAGAAACAAAATTTCTGTATCTATATCATATTTTGGATCTATTGAGAAAATATGATAGATTAATTATACTAAATTTTAGGTAACATTATTTAATTTCAAATGGATTAACAGCAATAGTGGTATGAAACTTCATGAGAATATATTTACACTTATTGATTTGAAAATTATTAATTACAGGGAGGAATCCTTTATGATAGAGATTCATGAAAAAAATGTTTTGTGTTGTTAACCGAACAAATGATATGTGGTTTGTTGTTTTTTAAGGGAAAAACACATTTGGGTGATGAGAACATAGGTGATGTTGAAGTCTTATCTAAAATTTCTTCATATGCTAAATGATTACCTGAGAAAAACATTTGTTGTGATGTGGACATCTTCCATGAGACATAAAATGATCACATTGATGGGATATGGATAAAAACTCTTTTAATCTCCTAATTAATCATGTAAATATCTTATTTTTAACGATCACAGATAAAAAATAATTTTTTTCTAACATTTATATTTAAATATATAGATGTTCAAAATTCCAACAATTTTAATATTATAAATATATTATTTTAAATATCAATATTTTTTAAGGGAATATTTTCCTTCGCTATTTGGGATTTGATATTTTCTGAATATTCTTTATTTTGTATAAACTTTTATTCAAAAAATATTTATAATTTTCTTTCTATTATGATAAAATTATATTTTTACTTCTAACAGTTATTTATTTCAAATCAAATACAGGTGATAAAAAGTACTAGAATTTAGATGATAACCATTTTTTAAATTTTTTATAAATTTCTATATTCAATGGTTTCAGTTACACATTTTTCTGGTTGAAAAGTTTAACATTAAATGTATTTTTCATTTAAGAATAATCAATTTTTTATATATTACAATTATTTAATTTTAATCAAATATAGGTAAACATAATTTTCTTTAATTTTAATACATTTTTATAAGTTATAGAAAATTAGGTTAGGGGACATAGGTATGTATATTATTTTCATATAAATATAGATTTAGTGAATAAATTATTTAATGTAATTAATATTTTATTTCTCAAAATTATGTTTGGATATTATTCTTCTCCTGAGAGGGAGATACCAAAATATAGTCTATGTGGGATTACATTTTTCCAAAACATTCACTCTCAGGTGAAGAGAAGAGGTCGATAATTAACTTTGATGGTAACAATAACCCAACTAGCTCACATGTCCAGAAATTTAGGACTTCACTAGCTATATAGAGTTATTGTGGGATAATTATTTTTTTCTAATTTATGGAGCGTCGACCAGTTGGCGAAAGATCTGTTATGGGAGTCCCCAATATTAAAATTTCTTAACTAAGTTTTTATTTTCCCAATTATTTAAATATAAAAAAATTTATAATATTTTATCAATTAAATTAAAAATGTTGTATAAATTTCAATAGTCGAAAGAAACTATGAAAAAGTAATTATAGTTTTTTGAAAAAAAATAAAAATATTTTAATTCAAAGTTGAATTAATTGTATATGTTTAGGAGTAAACAAAATGAAGATCAATGTCATAAGTAGATTTTATAGATATGGAGACATAGAATAATTTTTTCTTATGTCAGTGGGAGGAAACCTTTATGGTATATTTTTTTTATAAAATTTATTTATTTAATTAATTTTAATTACATAATTACATATTTATTTTTTCTTATATAAAATAACTATAGGAAAACTCACCAATATTTATAATCTCAGAATTTATACCACTGTGAATTGTCACATGATGGTGTGGAACCTAAGAGGTTCTATATAACCCTCAATATCCTCACAACAATCAAGAAAAATGAAAGTGGGTGGGATTGAAAAAAAGGGATATATATTACTGATCACAGAAAATAAGTAGCTGATAATATTGTAAGTAATTGTTAATTTGTTTCAATATTACTATGTAGAAATTTTATCTCACATACATAACATTTGAAAATATTATTTCAGTTTCTCCTTTTAGAGAAAACGACAAAGGGGGGCTTTATCCCTAAGGGTAGGATGGATATTCTTACAACTACTTTTAGGAAATTAGAAACACCCAGGCCACATCTGGGGGTATAAAGAGATTATCTATTTTAGAAAATATTTTACTCATTCCCCTTATGAGATATCAATGGGAGAAGAATATAAGGGATAAATAACCTCATTAAAGGAATATCTATGAAACTTGAATGATTCTATAGATGATATAAATAACTCCATAACCTTCCTACCCAGATCCTTAAACTCTTTATTCATACCCAAATATTCTCTATGATTTATATGTTGGGAATCCCCATGAACATATGCTAGCATAAAAAATTGAACATCATATAGGTAATTATTTACATCATCAACTTATGCAATTGGTCCAGGTTAGAGAAGTGATAAATTATATTATTGATCAAACTACCCCATTTTCGTTACCTATTGTGGTGGTTTCTACAGTAGAATAGAGTATTGGTCATTTTTTACATTGGCCATCTAATCTTAGTGATCAAATGAAATATAAAGTATGAATCGTTTTTTATTATTTATTTATTTTTTAATTTATAATTACATAAAATATTTTCTTCCAACTAAATTATATAAGAATATATAAAATCTAAGGAATCATTGTGAAACAATATATAACTTTTGGTTTAAGCACATTCAGATACTTCAAAAGATGTAGATAGGGAAAGAAAGTTAACAAATGGTTTTTCATTACTAAATAATTATTATACTTTTATTTTGATTGGTGATATATATGGAAGATATTATACGTTAAATGCATTTAAAACTAATGTCATCAATGTTGTAAAGTTTTAGAAGAGCAATGTACGCTCGTTGTAGATGTTTTCTATGTAATTAAATTTAAATTATCAATTTAATTTATTAAATTAAATATATATTGAAATCAATTAATTAATTACTTTTCTAATCAGGTATTTCCAAACTATTTTTATCCAATTAAATTACACTTCTTATTTGTGTTTTAATTGATCTATAATTCAATTCAACAGTTTTTCAATATTTGAACCCAAATACTAGAAATTAATATATATCTGAAATATTAAATGGCACATAGATTCTATGTTTTTTTGTTTTTCATTAATTTATATAAAAATATATATAATTATGAACCAATATTAATTATACTATTTTTAATATTGAATCTTTAAATTTAATTGGATAACTGATGTTATGAATATTTTTCCTAAATGAATGTAGGGAATATTGGTTATTCTCTTTATTGAGTATTTTTCAAAGAAGATTTACAAAGTGGTTAAAGAAGTAAGTATTATTCAATTATTTTAGTTATTTAATTTTAATTTTTTTATTTTATAGATGTTTTTCCAATTAAAAATTAAAATTACCATTGGTCATTGATTGAGTTCAATAGAGATTAATTTTTAATAGTGAAACTATAAAAAATTGAAAATGACAAAGATATAATAAAAACCCATTATATCATGTAAAACATGTTATTTCATAAAAATATAGTGTTTCTATTGGAGAATATATTTTTAAAATGTAGTTTCATCATCAGCGAGGGAATTTTAAATGTGGGAATTATATTTTATTATTATTTTTCGAGATAACAAAAACCATAAAAATAAAATATTTGGATAAGTTTTATTTTATTAAATCATTATAATTTAAAAAAATATATATTTTTAAATTCATAACACTTTTAGATATAGGTTTTTGATGGCATTTCTTCCCAAACAACAAATGACCTAAATAAAATTCACAATTTATGTGTAGAAAATGTTATTAGTGTGAGTACTTTTTAAATTTAGTTTCATCTATATGTATATTTATAAAAAATGATATGAAAGTTTTGAATGAGTTTTGATGTTACTTATCATATTTTTGTTGTTTAAAACTTTTGTTTGCTGCTAAACGTTTTGTTTATATGTCTGGTATTTTGTATTTTAAAATGTATTTTAAAAAAATATCATATTGAAATATCTATATTTCTTAAATCTGACTTTGAATGGTTTTTTCATGTCAGATTTACTAAAACACGACATGTAAAGTCAACTATAATGGTATTCAACATCAGTATTTAGAAAAACCAATGTTTAAGTCCTTCTATATTTCATATTTAGAAGGGTTTTCTACATTGGTTTTCAATAAGAGTCATTGAAAGTCTCAATTTATATGTCTCTTGTTTTAAAATCCCTTAATAACTAATGTTGAAAGATGTTTAAGAAAATTTAATTGTGTTTCTCCCACAACTTCCTCCATATAATTTTGACAAGATGAGTTATATTATTCCACAGTACCTTATCTCGTCAATTTAGGTTATCCACCACATGTCATAGATCATGTTCCAATTGCATGGATGATGAGTTTATTTAATCTAAATGGTATGGTATTTACTTCTTTAAAAGTGATATATAGAACACACCCTGTAATTTTGAAAGGTATGGAGGGAATGATAAGTGATAACCTACCACCCTAACATGATCAAGGATCTATAACGGACAGTTGTTTCTTAGAATCATATTTCCATTCTTCCCAAATATCATAACTCACTTCTGTATATATATCCATAGAAACACCTTATTTATATATTTCTTGGACTAGATCAAGTCATGTCATCTTTCTCTCACCAACTAAATCCCAACATGTTGATTCTTACATCTTTTATTATATAGAACCTCATATAGAACCATCTTAATACTAGACTAAAACGTATAGTTATACAACAACTAAATTAAAGGAATTTTTTAATCCAAAATTCCTTGTAAATCTATTTAATGATATATTAACATATCCTAAAGATTTTTAATGGTTCTCTCATAATGACAATCTATGTGATGGTGACATGTCGTGTTGACGTTTTGTTTGGTCGCCTATTCTTACTAAAGGATTCTCAAAAACCTCTTGTTAAACATAAAATCTCAGTCAGATATAACAGTGAGTGGTTCTCATGCAGCCTTAGAGCCTCCCATATGTATAAATTTTTGATCTTTTAAAATGATATATATTATTTTTTATAGTAAAACAATATTCCTTTATAAGGATATTGCATACAACACAAATGGAATTATGGCCTCTAGATGTCTTGGGAGTGCTATGATGAACCCCATTGGAATTTTTTCTCATTTTTATATTTTTATGGGTATTGGTTCTATCAAAACCTTATAATTTAATCATATATCCTTAACCTAAGTGTATACCAAGAATCTATATATTTATTAAATAGTATCACTCTTCATGGAATCCCAACAAAAAAATTACTATATCTCTATACATATGGTTGTGTCCAGGATGAAAAGAGAATAATGACCTATGAGCATAATCCAAAAGTTCCCAATTCATTTGTAATATTTATTGAAAACATATGAAAGTTAAAGGTTTTATAACTCCAACATTATAAAATTTTAACTCTAGAATACTTGCTTTAATTATTTCAAGTTCCATGTCATCCTTATAGTGTTCCCTTATATTCATGTGAATGGTTGGTCAAGAAGTCATTTGATAAAGATAAGATTTCTCTAATTCAATTTGGAAATAAACATTCATTCATTGAAAATAAATGGGAATTGGGTATTTCTAAATCCTTATCATGGATAAGGTAGCATGATCTTTTTTCCTCAAAGCATCCACCACCTTATTTCATTCCCCACATAGTAATGTATTGAAAAGTCGTGATCTTTTGTCAATTACTACCATATCCATTATCACATATTCAACTCCATATATGTGAATATATATTTCAAGATCTTTTTGTTATTATATATATCACACGTTTCACTATAGATATAATTCCTCTAAATCCATAAATCAAATATCGCTACAACCAACTCCATTCATGTGTTGGGTAATTCCTTCCATGATTCATTAATTATCCTGAGGCTCAAGAAATAGCTATATCATTTAATAGGAGTATTCATCCCAATCCCATCAATGTAAAGTCACAATATATTACAAACCCTTCCCCACTTTAGGAAAATTTAAGTACTAGTGTGGTGACTAATATTTTCTTTTGTTCATTGAATCTTTCATTACATTCCTATGTCTAAAGGACCATCACTCCCTTCTTAATTAACCTATTTAATAGATCTTCTATCCATTATAAATAACTCTAAAATCATTTATTGTATTCATATAACACACAAAAAAATATAGATCTTGGTTGTTATAGTTATTATGGTCCATTAATTAATATCTTCCATGTTTGAAGCATCTACATATTTACCCTTGCATGTGATTATATGACCCAAGAATAATATATTTTGTTCCATGGATTCACAATTTCTAAAATTTAAATATTTTTTATCCTTTATTAATGTCATCAACACAATTAACAAATGATATTCACTCTATTCCCTTTTCTTTGTATATGTTATAATATCATAAATATAGACAAAAAATAATGGACCAAGGTAGTCTCTAAATACTATATTTATTATATCAATGAATATTAAGGGAGAATTCATAATTTAAAATGGATTCACTATAAATTTGAATTTTATATACCATGTACATAAATCCATTTTTTAAATATTTTCCCTTTTAACCCTCAACTGATGGTATCTTGATAAAAGTTCATTGTGAAAGAAGTATTGATCTTGATAAATGATATCCATAGTCTACTTTCCTCTTTGAATATAAAAGAATATAATCTATAAATACAACCAAGAATTGATCAAGGTATTCTCAAAATAATATATTTATTATATCCATGAACATTGAGGGGTCATTCATAAGTCAAAATGGAATCACTATAACTTTAAATAGTCAATACCATGAACATAAATCCATATTTGAAATATTCTACCTTTTAACCCTCAACTGTTGGTATCTTGATCAAAGATCACTCTTCAAGAAGTAGTGTGCTCCTTGTATTGCATAAAACATATCATAAATACATGGTGAATGATAGTTATTCTTGATTCTAATTATATTAATCCCACTATCATCAACGTAAAGCCACATTGACTCGTCCATATTTTTTAAAAAGAGGACTACATAACCCCATGGAAAATAAATAGGGTGTATAAAACCCTGGTCAAAATTATATTTTATCTACTTATTTAATTCCTAAAACTCAATAGTGGTTTCTATATAATGACACATTGAGATGATATTGGATCCAAGTATGAGCTCAAATAAAAACCCAACCAAAGAGTCTAGGGGGAAGACCAAGAAGATTATCCGAAAATAAAGTAATATTTTTAGAAACCTAGGAAATATTGATAATATAGAAATTTTATTCTTTATAAATATTCATGAATTATTTTTTATAGAGTTATATTTACTATAATAATATTAAGTAATTTTCCAATCAAAAATGAAATATTTTTTATCGTACTAAATTTGATTACATGTATTATATGGTTTTATTTAAAAAAAGTAATTTTTAAATTTTAGTATTTTAATTTGAATCACTTACATACCTTTTAAAAATAATTAATTAAAAATTGTTGAAGAGTTAATTTTTATAATTTTTTAACAAAGTTGATTTTTGTTTGAATATTATAAAATAACAATTTTCAAGAAAACTATATTTTTCATATATTAAAAAAGTCACATTACTTTTTTGATTGGTTTTAAATTTTTAGTTCATTTGGATTAAACATAATACAACAAATTTAATAATAATCAACATTATACATAAATTTTTTATCAAAACATTTTTATACTTAAAAAGGAATTTTCCTAGAAACCCACTATTCATAAATTTTTTTTTAACTAATTTATACCACGTATAAAAATTAAATTTTAAAAAATGAAATCTATATTTGGAATAAAAGTTTCCTAATTTTTTAATGAGTCTACTTTTATTTTTTGTCATTATGAAAAGTATATTTGGTGGAAAAGGTTAGATATCATGGTAAGAGTTAAAACATGTTAAAAGGGTCAAAACTAAAATGATAAGGGATAAAATGAACTAAAAATTTTTAAATTCTATTTTATAGTAATATTTCAACCATATCCCCTCCCTTATTATAAAATATCTCATTTTTTATACACATTTCTCAAGTGATACATTAATATATACTAATATTTCTGAAGAAATCCTAGGGTCTCCTCTCCCCCACTTATCAAAGGGAATCCGCTCTAATCACTTATACACACTTCTAGAGCCTCTTTTATTGTTCAATACCTTTAAAATTACATTCCTAACATTAATTACCAAGTCATATAGGTCATTTTCAGATCATAATACCATCCTAGGAAGGCTTTAGGTATAAACGTAAGGAGGTTGTCTGAAAGAAAAGGTGTAGATCTTAAACGAGATTTTCAATTTTATTAATCCTTTTACCTCCTTAAAAACAATATAAACCATTTTCACATAATATAATATGTAACTACCATATTCTATAATATTCTTATTTTTATGTTATAACCTTTTTTCATCTATATGTACATCTAATGGAAAATAAAAACATCACTTGAGTGTACGTGCAGACAACCACCTCACTAGATGATGTATTTCATTTTCCATTTCCTCCTCATATTGATGGTCTAAATGATGAATCAAAATGATATAATATGATTTATATGATATAAATTTCATTTTTAATGGAAAATAAACATTATAATTCTCTTTTTATCATCCAATGAAAAGAAACTTTTCTCATGCTTACATGAGGACGATCACCTCATCATCCGATGTATTTTATTCTTTTAACATCTCCTCGCATGGTTTGTATAGATAGGTGGATTAAAAAAAATTATATCATATTTTTGAAATAATTATCATTATGAAAATTTCAATTAATATCTTCTTTCTTACCTTTATATTTGTTGAAAAATGAAAATGTTACTCATGCATACGTACAAACGATTTTCACCAAGATTATAACATAATTCATATTTCATAACCAACTTACATAGATGGTTATAAAAGCATAAATAATGAATAAAAATGGTTATTATAAGCAAATTAATATTATATAAAATATATAATCATGATCCATTTGACCATACTCAACCTACCAAATCCATTTCCAACTTATAAGATGAATTTTTTTTTAAAAAAAGTCTGATGTTATATTAATCAATTAAGTAAATAAGTATAACATGGATATAAGAGAAATAAAATGAATAATTAAATTTAAAAAATTTATTAATATTTTAAATAATTAACATCAATTTATTCTTTATTAAGATAAAGAAAAGACCAAAAAAATCAGACTTGACGAAATAGATATCCAGTCTCAATTCCCTTTCTTTGAGACTTAAGATATTTTCACCACAAGTTCTCATTTGTGTAGTCTATAAAATTATTTATGGATGTATTTTATCATTACTATGTAATAATTAAACTATTTATAAATATATTTAATTTCATTCAATAAAAGTTTCATTGGTTCAAAATTTATCAAGTTGTAAGGGATATTTCATCATAAAACATAGTTTAAAAAGGTTTTAAAGATTTATTTTAAATATTTTTCATTCATGTCAAAATTTTATGATGGATGTGTAAATATTTAAATACATGAATTAAAAAGTTCATTTTACCTATATTTTTACTTATTTAAAAAGATATTCTATTGGAATCTATTTTTTAATTTCATACGAAATTTTTGAATTTCTTAACAATGTTTCGAAGTATATTTTTATGAGTTTGAAGAGAGAAATTAAATATTTTACATGTTTCAGGTATGTTATGGTCCTCTAAAAAAATTTATGATGATGGGTAATCTTGGTATTTCCCTCTAATTTGTCAGGTAATAATTATGTTCTTTGAAAATTATGCTATAATTAACTGAGTAGGTTATTCAATTCGAAAGGGTTTATATAAGGGTTTGATGAAGATAATTTCCCAAGGAACATATATGACTTGTCTATAGTTGATAATTTTTTCATGGTAATATTTTTATTTTATAAGGTAACCTAATAATAATTTGTTTAAAGGAATAATTATCACTTTCAGGGTCAAACGATTTCTTTTTAAGAATAAAAATCATCGGTTTTAATTTTTTTAGAAAACCATCATGATTATGATTCTAACAATATAATTTTTCATAAATTCTATTATGAAAATAAATCACAATAAAAAAATTTTCATTTATGAATAAAAATTTATTTGATCTCAAAGTTAAATATATTAAATGAAAAATCTCTTATATGAACTCAAATTTTTGAAATGGATTAATGAATTTATTTCTCCCTTTATACATGTCCCTTAATAAGTTCTTATTCCCACACCAATTTTTATAACTTTTTTAATAAATTTTAATGATGAGTAGGAACAATGAGGTTTCAATTTGAAAATTATGATGTTTTTTTATGAAAGAAAATATACTTCATTTTAATATTATTATAAAATTGAAAACATTGATTTTAAGTAGAATTTTCTAGTTTATAATTTAAGGATTTATTATGAAAGAGTTATGACCAAATTTTATAAAACTCTAAACCAGAAAACGTATTTGGGAATATAAGAAAATGAACAATGGATTTAAAACTCATCATTATGTATTGTTGTGTGGTTGGGTCCATAATGTTGGAGCTAATAAATTGATTTAGATAACTTTAGAGGTTAGTATACTATTAATCCAATACCACGTATGTATTCTAATTTATGGTTATTTTGACATGATATAGAATTTTAAGATCACCATGTTACTTCATCAAATATATGTATGTTCAAAATTTTTTTCCACATAGAAAATATGGAAGATGGTATAATAAGTTACCGAGTGGAAAATATCATTTCAAATTAGTAACCTGAAATGGTTTGGAGTGGAACCAAGTATTTTGTTACTAATCAGGGTTAGTTAACATTTACTATAAATAGTTTTGGTATCTATGTGGGACTGAAACCAATTTTACCATAGAGTAATATGACTATTGTTGAGTATTTAACAAAACATCACCATCAAAAATTCATTGAATCATCTGGTTGTGTGATAGATGGAGGATGGGTTAAATATTTGGATAAGATATTCATATTCATGGTCAATTGACAAAATGAAAAGATAACCCTTATTATTTAAAATTTTTAAGATGAAGTCAGTCACTGGTGGTCAATGGTTAATAATGTCAATGAAAGGGAAAATATTGATGCCTTATGATGGAATAAATTTAAGAAAATTTTCTTTCAGAAGTTTTTCATAAACTAATTTTACATTGTAATGAAAATAAATTATTTGAATTGAGGAAGAAGGAATATTTAGAGGTATTTTATGAAGAAAATTTCACCTGATAATCAATGTAGGAACCAAATTATATATGGGTTCTTGATAGTAAAATTACTTAATTTCACTCAACATTGGAGCCAAAATATAAAAGAACATTTTCTTCTCATGAATTCAAAATTTATGGACTGTTTTCTTTTATGCTATGAAGGTAGAAATGGTGTTTTTTGATGATCATGTATTCCATAGAAACACAAATATAAATAAGTCCATATAGAAGGTAATGGGGTATCATCTATAAAATAAATCCTAAGGTAATAAAATCAAGTTTCCATTTTGTGATATGTGTCATAAAAATAATCATGGGGTTGTATTTTAATGAATGGAAAGTCTCTTAAATCTGGAATTTTTAGAGATATAGCTCAAGGCTGTAAAGAAAATGATCATAATAATAATGAAAAGATGAAACAAACATTAGTTGTAATTACAAGGGTCATTATATGAGTAGATATCAAAATATATAAAAAGGATGGAATTCATTAGGGTCACAAGCATAGACATTTGGCTAAAACCTTTTTTCTACTATAATAGATGTTGGAAAATCTATAGATGTAGTGTTACATATTTATTCTGATTATATTAATCACTTTTTTAGTTGAGGTGTAAAAAGGCTTTCATTTTTTGAGGAATTTTCTAATAAATTGGATGCTTAACCTCAAGAAATGATGGAAAAAATTTGGGTAAAAACAAACAGGGTAGTATCAATGTTAGAATAAAATATAATAATCTTCCTGTTATAATTTTTAGAATGACTACAATTGAAAAACTTGTTTTCTTACCCTTGTATAGTAATATGTTATTCTATTATAGATTAAAATTATATTTATTTTGAAAATATAGATTGTTGAGAAAAGGATGTTATTTTTTTAAATTAATTTTAGATTTTATAGAAGTATTAAATCATATCTTTGGTAACTATAAAGAATATAATAAATTGATTAAAATTTGAAACTAATTTTAGCATGGCCATATTGTTGATAAGAAGGAAACAATTTAAATTGGTGTTATTCCTATAGTAAAAAAATATTTGGTGGTATTTTCTAGTAAATTCTGGACCATTATACATGGGTGAAAGGTGGAATTTACTATTGGCATAGTGCATGATGTTAATCTAATATCAAAACCACTATATCCATTAGATCAAGTTTAACTTTTGTAATTGGAAATATATTTATAATATTTTATAAATAAAGGATTCATTTTCCTAGAAATTCACAATGAGATGATATTTTTTTACTAAAAACTAGGATGGTTCAATAAATAAATTCATTGATTATATATCATTCTATAGTATAATTATTAAAAATAAATATGTTTTTCATCATGTTGACAAATATTTTGATGAAATCTGAGGAGCTCAATATTTTTCAATGGTTGATCTTGGGTTTGGGTACCAATAGTTAGAGGTGAAGGAGGATGGAATTCTGAAGATGGTATTTCATACTTGGTATGGGTATTATGAGTTTATTTTTATTTCCTTTGGTTTAAAAAATCCCCAATTTTTTTATGAACCTCGTTAATAGAATTTTCAATGAGTTTTTGGATAAATTTGTGGATATGTTCCTTAATGATATTTTGTTATATAATAAAAGTTGTAAGGATCATAAAAAACAACCAATGATTTTTTTAAACCCATGATATAATAGAATCTATATGGAAAGTTTATTAAATTTCAATTTTGGTTGTTCAATATTTCTTTCCCTGGAAATAATGAAAATAAACATGGAATAACTATTGATCTCTCTAAAACTAAAGTAGTTTAACAGAGTTTTAGACATAAAAATTCCACAGATCTTAATAGTTTTTTTATATTATTGAGTTACTACTGATGGTTTATTGAGATTTTCAATTTTTTATCTAGTCCATTATCAACGTTCAGAAGAAGATGAGTTAAATTCATTCAGTTGAAAGAATTTGATGAACGCTTAAATGAATCTAAGAGTAATAGGGAATATTTTGTTTTAACCCTTCCCTCTAGAGATGGTTATTTTTTATCTATATAAGTACTTATATGAATGGAAATGTTTTTGTTCAGATGTATAATTATTAGGTAATTTCTTATACTATATCTAAACTTAAACCTCGTTTGAAAACTTATCCTAAAAATGACCCCAAAATAGATATAGTGGTTATTAATTTAAAAATGTGAAGACATAATTTCCATGGTGTAAATTGTGAAATAACTAATTATCAAAAAAGTATATATTCACATAGAAAGAGTTGAACATGAGTTAGATAATATGGCTGTAAATGATTAAGGATTATGACTAGACAATTCATTACTAACTAGTAAAAGAAAATTCAGTAGTTGATGCTTTAAATCAAAAAGGAAATGTGTCATGAACTATGATATGTTTAGAACATGACCCATTAATAAATTATTTAATTAATTTTGGTCTAGAAATTTTTCTTGTGGTAACTTCCTATGTTTTTTAGATATCATTTCAAACATAATTATCAACCATAATTAAGAAAACTCATAAGGAAGATCATGTGTTAGAGGAAAATGTGGAATTGGTCAGAAAATTCAAGATTTGTGAATTTAATACTGATAGAAAATGTGTTTTGTGATTCATAAAACGTTTATGTATGCATTGTGATTCCTAGTTAAATAAATAATTGTTGGATGAGCCTCATAGTTCCCCGATTTCTATTCCTCATAGTATGTATATAAAATATTTAGAATATTATTTGTGGGAATGAATAAGGAAAATTCATTGTTGTTTTTACTAGGAAATGATTTACTTTTCATTAGGTTAGAGTTAAATGATAACTACCAAACAGAATGATTTAACATTTTCTAGGTTTAAAATAAAAATGGGAGAATATATCTAGGGATTTAATGGGTATATTACCAAATTCATTTATAAGTAATAATTAATTTTTGGGAAATATTGATCAACTAAATAAATCAATACTTTTTTGGCATATTCATGATAATTATTAGGATCTTATTTTTCTCTTTATGTAAAAGATATTAATAGATTACCTAGGGCCCCTCGTCTATTGTATCTAAAATATATCCCATGTATACTTGTAATTTATACAAAGGGCTACAAGATTCAATAGATAATAAATTAAATTTAAATACATGTTTTTATTCTCAATCAAATGGAAATTTTGAGAGAATGATTCAAATATTGTATGAAAATTTTAGATCTAGTTATATGGATTCCCAAATAAGTTGGGATCAACGTCTTTTTTTAGTTTAATTTTCTTATAATAATATTTACCATTCCTGTTTATATATGGAATCATTTGAGGCATTATAAGGAAACAAGTGTTGAACTCTAGCTTATTGAGATAAATATTGGGAAATAAAGTCATTGGCACTATAAATGATACAATAAAACATTCATAATGTTAAGATGATTCAGAAACATATGAGAAAATATCAAAATATGTAAAAAAAACTATTAAACATATCCAAGAAAAGATCTTCTATTTGAGATAGGTGTTCATGTTTTTCTTTAAGTATATTAATGGAAAATTGTAATGTGTTTTGGTAGAAATGGAATGTTAAGTCTATAGTTAAATGGACTATATGGAATAGAGGAGAAGGTTGGATCAATTTCCTAACATTTTGACTTACCTTTTAGTTTATACTAAGTACGTGATGTGTTTTATGTTTCATTATTAAGGAAATCTATGTGAGATGCATCTCATGTTTTGTGTACTGAATCAATTTAGTTCAAAGAAAACATTTCATATGAGGAAAAATTTCTTCACAGTATTTATTATAGTGAGAAATCGTTCCAAAATATGTTGATTCTCTAGGTTAAGTGCTTTTTTAAAACCACATGATTGAAGAAGCAACACAGTAATCCAGAAATTCTATAAAATAATAATATTCCCACTTGTTTAACTAATGAATAAAATAAGGAGGATGAAATTTTCCAAAGTGGGTAAAAATTTAATATACCTGATAATGTTGATAATAGATAAATTTCATTCCTTAAAAATATTCCTGAATTAGATTTTAGAAAATTAAATTCCCTATAATAATATTAATTAATTTCCAATCAAAAAGTAAATAGATTTATTTGTCTTAAAACCAATTACATGTATTATATAAATCTATTTAAACAATTAACATAAAAATTTAATAATTTAGTTTGATAAAAATAACTTAATTCTTGAAATCATACTTTCAAAATTATTTTATAGTGCACTTTTTATAATTTTATAAAAAAATTACATTTTGATGAATATCAGAAATACTGATTTTTAAACAAATTATTATTTATTTTCATGTCTTTACCAAGTAAAATTATATTCTTGACTATTTTAAAAAAATAATTAGTTTATTTTGGTTAAAAATAAACCATTATATTTCATTTTAATCGTGATTGAACTTTTATTTTATATAAAAACATTTCTATACTTAAAAATACATTTTTTGGAAAATGATTTTTCATCACATTTTGTGGGATTGTTTTTAAATTTATTTCATCCAATTATAGAAGTTAAATTTTATAAAATTTAATACATATTTTGAATCATAATTTCTAAATTTTTTACAGATTTTTGTTTCATTTTCTCATTTTTAATAGCACCTTTGGTAGAAAAATCTAGTAATCATGATAAGATATTAATATTTTTTAACATTTTGATAATTTACAAGTGTGTCGTCTACCTCGCTTATAAAAGGGCTCCCCAAATCCTATATTATCCTTAATTAAATATCCTATTATCTCATTAAATCCATGAAAAATACTTTTCTAGCATACCTCCCCATATCCTAGAGGTTCTTGTTTGAATAGAAAACTATATAAGACATTATGTACAAACCTAAGGAGGTTGTCTGAAGAATATAAATATTTCTTAAGTGAATGTAGTAATTTTATTTATTATTTTAAAACCATTAAAACTATATTAACTGTTTTCAAATAATAAAATAGGTATTTAACAAATAATTTAATTTTTTTATGTTTATTCTAAAAAACATTTCATCTATTTGTCTATCTATTATAAAATACAATCTTTGCTTACGCATACCTGCAGACTACCACCTCGTGTGTTGTTGTATATCATTTTAAACTATCACATCTTATGTATAGTAATAATAAAGGATACAAATAAAATAATATGATACATATTCTATGAATTAAATTTTCTCAATGTTAAATTAATATTCAACTTCTTTCCTTACCTTCCAATGAAATTTAAATTCTCCAATAATGAATACATGCGGACTACTGCCTCTAAAACCAATTTATTTTATTTTTTATCACTACCATACATGGATAGTATAAATAGATGAATTTATTTAAATAACATAATATTTATGGTATAATAATTAGTTCGTATAGTTAAAATAATTCTTACCTTCTTTCCCTCCAGTTTATTGAATAATAAAAATGTTACTCATTCGTACCTACAGACTATAGTCTCCATGATTTCATCACAGTTCATTTTTTATATCCCAAATACATAGTTTGTGATAAAAGTATAAATAATTTATGAAAATGATAACTATAACCTTATTTTTAATCTATGAATGATATAATCATGATCAATTTGACCACATTCATTCAACCAAATAAATGTCCAAATTTTATAATGAATGTTCTCAAAATGTCTGATGTGAACATAAAATATTAATTAGTTAAATAAAATTTGGATATAAGTGAAATAAAATTAATAATAAACTTGAAATTTTTATTAATAAAGAAAATTATTAAATTTAATTTATTATTCCGGGTGATAAAGAATGTGCGTGACAGGTCAAACTTGTGGTAATGGATTTCTAGTCTCAATTCCCTTTCTTTGAGACTTATGTGATTTTCACCACATTTTTTCTATTTTTTGGTGTAAAAAATAACATATAGATGTATTTCATTGTTATTATAAAATAATTAAATTTTTTAAAAACCCATTTGGTTTTATTTTCTTTAATGGTTCATTGGTTCAAAATTTATCAAGTCGTAAGGAAATGCAAGGTCATGTCATCAAAATGGTATCATTTTACAAATTGCATAATTAAAATTTAAATTTATTTTAAAATAATAATGGTATATTTTATTTAACATGTATAATATTGATATATTATTCCACCACAAAAATAAATATTTTATATTTGGATTCCTTTACAGGAATCCAAGTTTTCATTAAAGAAAAACTATTCTTCCCTTTTTTATAGGTATTTTAGTTTTGAAAATGATGTTTAAAGTAAAGAGATATATCAATATCAAAACTTAATTTACATATGAGTTATAAAGTATTTTTTTTATAATGTAAATGACTGATTTTATGTGTTTCATACATCTTATGGTCATTGGAATGTTATTTTGATGATGTATGAGCTTAATATTTCTCTCCAATACATTGGCTAATTATTATGACCTTTATAGAATTATGATATAATTAATCAAATAGCTTAATCTATCTATAATTTTTTCTGTAAGGGTTCAATGAAGAAGAATTATGAAGGAACCTACAAGAATTTTATATTAATTCAAATTATTTTTCCGTTAAATATTTTGATTTTATAATTTAAGCAAATAATAGGTTTTGTAAAAAAATAATTATTCCCCTTAAGGGTATAACAGAAGGTTTTTAATAAAATTATTTTCATTGGTTACCATTTTTTATATAAAATCTTCTTGACTATGATTCTACCTTTATTATCTTTTATAAAGGGTTTTGTGAAAAACAATTTGTAGTAAAATTAATTTCATATGTAAATAAACAATTGTTTGAGATAAATGTTTATTATATTAAAGGTATACTCTCTTATATGATCTCATGGTTTTGAAATAGACTAATGAATCATTTCTTCATTTGAATATGTCCCTTACTATGATTGTTTTGTTCATACCATAATTTCAAAAAAAAAATAGGTTCTAAGGATGATTATGAACAATTATTATTTCAAGTTAAAAATCACTACTATAAAATGGACCTATACCCACGGTTTTGGGGAAAACTATGGGTATAGGTCACCCTATCCCCATGGTTGTGGTAAAACCATGGGTATAGGAATTTTTTGAGAGCATATGCCCATGGTTTCCCCAAAACATGGGCATCGGCTACCCTATACAAACGGTTTTCTCCAAACAGTAGGAATAGGGTATCATAAAATGACTATACCCACAGTTTTCCCAAAACCATGTGGATAGGGTGACCTATACCCATGGTTTTTTCCAATACCATGGGTATAGTCGTCAGATAAAAAGACTTATACCCAAGGTTTTAAAAAACTCTGGGTATAGGTTTCCAGCATGTGGGCAGGAAATTTATTTTTTCCGCGGGAAAAAAACAAATATGCGGGGCTTTTATACCCACGGTTTATTCCTCTATACCAATAGTTTAAATAAAAATATTAAATAAAATATATATATATATATATACATACATATATGTGTTGATGGGGTAGTGGTAAGGCCGCTCGTGAACAGAGAAGTGGTCGCGAGATCGAATCTCGCAGGTCGTTATTTTGTAAAATATGATATACCCACGGTTTCCAAACCATTGGTATAGTGTTATGACACGGTGGGAAAACCTATACCCACAGTTTTTCCAAATCATGCGTATAGGTCATAGACCTATACCGACGCCACTAATGACCATGTTTTCCCAAACCGTGGGTATAGTCTATACCCACGTTTTGGGGTCTATACCCGTGGTTTTGAACCACGGGTATAGGGTCATTTTCCAGTAGTGAATCTTGTATGTTTTTCAGAAAAATGAAAAATTAGTTCATTTTAAAAGTATTGTATTTCAGAAAAAATGGATGTTTATTGGATGTGTTCACATTTTAATTTATGGTTTTATAATATAAGAATTATGACTAAATTCAATGTTACTCTAAAGCTAAAATGGTATTTGGTAATGTAATAAATTGAGATCTTTATTTAAAAATCAAGATTTTGTATTTTTTTAAGGTCGGTTCCATATAGGTATACTTACATGCAATAGGAATGTCATCAATGTATAATTTCTTCCTGGTCATTTTATCTAGATGTCCTTTCTGGCTGGGAATCATAACCCATATTACTGAATTTTATTCCAAGCGGATTTTATGATCATCCTTACATTTATATTGAACAATAGAATGGTTTGGGATATGAAATGAGATTTATTTATTTTTTTTAATTTTATTTGTTCATTAAACATGGAAATCCAATCCATACCAAAAATTATATCAAATTCAACTAAGGGAAAAAAGAATTGTATTCTCAAGAAGTATCCTTCAGCAATCCTCAATATTATAAGAGTTATAAATCTTAAACTTGATAATTTTTTAGCTGGGTTTTTTAATAAATAGTTTAATATCCAATAAGTGAGGTGGTCAATTGATACTCCTAGAAAACTTTTATGGTAAGAAGGAATGAAATGAATAATAATAAAATATGTAATCTATTGATCTTGAGTTGAGAATTATTTTACATTTAGTCACTTCAATATTATTATCCACTTTAGCATAATTGATAGCATAAAATATTCATTTCTCCCTTATTTTAAGAGATTTATGGGGCCTATTTGTTTTATTAGCTCTATGATTAGGGAACCGATTTACATAATGACAAAACTTTTTTCATTGGAAGCTTTGAAGTGTGGGTGAGGCACTATTAGAGAAAGTATTTTCCTATATCGCATTGGTTGGCCTCCATATCCCATTTTGATAACTATTAGATTTATGGAAATCCACCCAGATATAAAACACAAAATTTTTCCTTGGACAGGGTTACATGAGTTCTTACCCCAACATTTTTTACATATAGGTTGTTAAAAATTCATTCCAAAGGTGATTTATCTTCAAAGTTTCTATTACACTCTACTATTTTTATCACTCTATAGGTTAGTTTCATTATCCCAATGATAAACAAATTGCATGACCTTCTCATGTTTTGAGCACTAGAGAATGTAAAATGCATTTTCAATTATATTGATCAGTTTTAAAAAATAAGTCAATTAGAAGAGCCATATAAGTAGAGTATATGTTATCCCATGAAAGACATGATTGTAAGATTATCCTTGCTGAGTTTATGATCTCAACATGATTTTCATTATTATTCATTACTTGGAAGAGTTGAGTGATAATAGGTATAATAAACAAATCTCCTTATCCCATCCCATTTGGTTTCTCATTGGTGCAATCTTGACATTGTCCAATTCACCCAATGCCAACCATGTTTATCCTTAGCCCAGCTGTTTCTTAAATTATAATATCATAAATTCTATATAAATTAATATAAAATGGAATAATATAGACAAAAATTATAAAAAACATTAATGATAAATATTAATTGTTTTAAATCTAGGTCAGTCATGTTTTATCTCTTATTAGGTTCACTAATCATACCATAAATTTGTGCTCAAATCCATCATAATGGTTCATAATGACTGGTTGATTTTACAAAGCATATCATCCTTGACTGCCTATCAAGGTGTGTTTCCTTAGTTCTACTTATCATGTATTGAGTGTAGATCTAGTTGACATCTGACCATCCATTTTCATGGTAATTAACCCCAGGTGAAACAAGGCCAGATCAACATCCAATTTCTAGTATTGAGAAATTGATTTATTTTCATGAAAACCACTGAATAACTAATTTACCATAACATAAAGATGTTATCCTATACTAAGAATTATCTGGTGCACTTATCTATAGTTTTTCACTAATTTTATCAATTTATAATCCCCAAAAAAACTAATCTTATCCTAAAAATAACTAAAACATACTCTTAAACCAATAGTAAAAACAAAAAAAACATATCTTTATTTAACATCATTTACATAAGAAATAAATTAGAACTCAAAAACAATGTCATTATCCATAGAATATAAGGTTTAGCATCTTTGGGGACTATCTACATAAGAAAATAATTCTATAAAACCTGTGATAATTCTTCTAAAATTAAAACAAAATAAAATCTATTTTATATTTCTCATAATTTATAACCATCTTCATAACCTGTGGAATAGAAACATAAGAAATATTGGAGCTTTAATACCTGACAGGGGAAAATATATCAATATATCATCATGGGATTGATTATAATCATTGGATAGAACATGAGTAGGGCATATATATCTTATTATATTATCAGGGAACCATAATAGTTTTCCATGATTCAATATATAAATATATATAATAATAAACATAATCCATGTAAAATGAGTGTGTAATAATTAGATAATAAGCATGATACATTGAACATAATAATAATAATATGTCAAAAAAATATATAATTCCCTTAAAACATATAAAAACTGATAACTCTGGTACAAACACAAGAACAAGGAATAATTATATTGTAAGCATATCAAAGAAGTTCAAACACTTGGTTTGTCAGATTATCAAGGAAGCAACACCCTTAAATGTTGAAGAATATCTAAAAAGGATAATTCTGAATTATCTCATGAGATATAAAGCCTTATATAATAAATTATAGGGAGATATAATACCTCACCCATTGTTATCCATATATATGATTTCCATAAGATATAAATCATTCAACATATCATGGATATTTATGGGAAGAAAATAGGCTTCCTATAATATCAAAATGGTATTTCATAACATGATATCAAAATATTATCCGTTGATACCAAAATTTTAAATACCCAAAAGGATAATTTCATCAAAAAATTTATAAGTTGATTCATAAAACATAACTCTATAAGAATTATACTATTAAATAGGAAAATGAATATGAAATTATGAAAATGAACTATTAAAAACCATTTCATATCATTATCCTATAGAGATAAAATTATGAATTACATTTAAAAATAATTATCAATAAAGTATCATGAACCCCTTTTAAAAAACCACATTATAAGTACTAAATAACATACAGTATTGAAAATGAAAAAAATATCATACACTAGAAATGGGGAGTGGAAGATAAAAATATAAACAATAAAGGTAAATACATTTTAATGTTTTTGGAAATACATTTATTGAAACTCCTACCATAAATATAGAGATAAATAATTCATTTGAAAAGAAGTCATGGAGATTTTTATATTACTATACATTACTCATTTTTTTTATTTCAAAACATCAATATGATAACATTATTAGGAAGAGTAAGGATGGATATGGAAGAAAAGAGATCATCTTGAATGAATGGGAATTATTATTAATATCCTAATCTAGTATGGATGAAAATTAATCAATGTTATTACCTATAAAAATGGAGTAAATTACTTAAAATACATTCATATATTATAAGAAAAGCCTATATTAATAAATATATTCAAAAAGAAATAATTATTGTAGCACCCCCAAAATTTTATGGTATGTTTTAACAAATTCGATTCATAGCCTATATTTCAAAAAGCACTCAGTTTCTTTGAAACAACACTTGTTTATTTAGGAGATAGTCATATCCTAGCCACTAAACTTAAATTTTCTACTTGTGCACTTTGAATTTTGAAAATATTACATACACGGTTGTGTTTAGGATGATACTTAGAGTCTGATAGAAATAACTTAATTTTTAGTGAATAGTAACTTACCCAAATGAATAGTAACCTGCCCTTATGAATAGTATCATAACCCTATGAATATTAATATGAATTTTATTAATGGTATCCATACCAATAAATGTATAAATAAATTTAAGCACCTTAAAAATGAAGATGAATATTTTAAGTGTTTATATTTTTTGATTAATTATTTATTTTAATTAAATATTTAATTAATCATATTTAGAAATTTATTTTTGAAAAATGGACTTCATTTTTGGATTCTAAATTTCAAGAAATGGTTAGGGTAAATTTTTTGTATTTTTATGAAATACTTGAATTTTTTGTGAATATTAAAATACAATAATTAAACGTATAAATACTCTCTAAATTAAATTAATTATTACTAGCATCTTGATTGATGTAAGTACCCAAATAATGAACTGGCTTGCTCTTACTACAATTATAAATCAAGGAATTCTCACTATTTCGTGTCCTGAGAAGAAATAATAAATTTATCGTTATAATATTAAGAAAACTACTCTCCCCTCCACTATATAAACCACCCCTCACCCCCTATTCCTCCTAGTCCACTAAAGCTTCAAGACATGCCTAAATTCTACTCAAATATCTCCCTAAACTCCTCCCCATCCAATACCTTCTAGTCTCACCAGAAGGGAAAAATCAATGGTCTTAAGGAGTTTCTCAAAGAGGAGTACTCAAGAGGGGAACCTCTCTTCCTGTTTATTTCAATTCCTTTTACAAGTTACATTATTTCGTTATCTATTCTCACCTAACCTAATCCAAAATCCATGATAACTCTATTACAATACATGTAATATATTTGCATAGTTCTAATGGAATACTTCACTATAATATCTCTTTTTCCCCTCCTTTTATATTATAAATCCAAACACCGTCCGATATGTTTTAATTTATCACACTAAAGGGAGATGGGTTTGCAATTTGAATTACTATATTCATGACTGGTCATGAAACCCTTTAAATGGTTGAAACAGATCATGATATATGTACTTTATTATGTTTAAGATTTTTTAATCCTTACACACTCATAAAATGGAATAATAATACAAAACAAGTTCATCGTGCAGAAAACATCCAAGCTAAATCCAAGGGTTTATCATTAACTCATCGAATGAGTCATAATCATGGTATATAACCATAATCATTACAAGATCATTCATATATCTTTAATGTCACTAATAAATTATATTGACAATTATTTATGTTTAACCGCATTTCAAACAAACATCCATTCATGAATACAAGTAAATGGATCATGAAAACCAAAGAAGAAAATGCTACCAAAACAATAAAATTGAATCTCTTAAACCCAAAAACAAATCCATGAATGAACCAAATAAAGATATAAAATATCAATTATATGTTGAATTTTTTTTGTACTTATCAATTAATGAAGCCAAAGTTGATTATTCAGGTCGTAAAGAACAATCAATAAAACCTTCAAGCATAAGGTAAGGGATTCTCTCACTCACTACTGTTCAAGAATATCTCCTATGTTATACTCTTGTATTTTTAATACCTAATGATGGGGTATATTTTTTTACCTCCCCCGTACTTCTGTTATGATATATAAGTAATGGGATACCCCTTTACCTCTAATTAATCCCTTGAAAGAACACTTGTTACCATGCCGAAATGTTTGTAATGGGTTTTCTCATCTCACTTTCAATTCTGCGGTATTTCCTTTTTTCACCTATTATTTCTTGTATGTGGTATAGGTGTACTAACATTTGATATATATTATCATGATTCTGTTTATATTCATGTTATTCTTTGATTAATTTGGTGGTTATTAACATTTGCTCATATGAATCAATTGATTACAATGTGGTAATGAGTTGGGTCTCAATTTTCACTTCATTGTGACTTACTTAGTATTGTTCACCTACTGATTCTTATGTGGTGTACCTACTTCCCATTTGAGATCACTTTTAAATTGAAATTATACTCCTTTTAAATTTCCATATTCTCATCTCATGGATATGATTATTTTCTAATTCGTATATCATTTTACATACTGTATTTATTTTGAATGTAGTTTTGACTGTGGAAATTTTGATGAATTTGTATCCTCTATTTTATATGGATAATGTAAAGGCATATTTATCATGTGTTGAATATATGTATAATTAATTATTTGGACATGATAAGGTGGGTAGGGCCCTCTACAGACCTTTGATGCATCGATAGGTCACATGAGATAAATCAGTTGGCGACAAACCCTTTGAGTTTGTTTCCAAAAATAAAATGGGTTTCTGACCACAGAACTAAGTCATTTTTATGGAATTATGGTATCATTTTCCAAATACATGACGTCCAATTAATAATAATTCTCCTTATTCATTATCATTTATTACTATCCATGAGGTTTTCTCTATGACAAAATCTATGGATGCATTTTCATTCTCAGTTTATTAATGGCGTGAGTTTTTCATTTATTCACCATGCTATTTTGATTATGTCAATTCAGTTTTTATGCATTCATGTTGCTGATATTTGTAACCCTTACTGACAATTTGAGATCAGCACTTTAATTTTTTTAATTTCAATAGGTGATGAAGAGGAGATCATTTATTCAATTATTTTTTATGCAGATTTTAGTTTTTTGTTATATATTTTACTCTGTAACCTTTTCCAATGTAATTTGAGTTACATATCTGTATCTAGTTTCTTCAAGACCATTAAATTGATCATTCCTTTGGGATTTTCATTCCTTCTAACCATGCCAATATATCAAGAGATTCATAGGCTCTAGTCTATAGGGTCTTGGAGTTATAGTTAATATCAGAGGAAGTTTAGTTGCAAAATTGGAAACTAGATTAGAAAACGCTGATAAGGGAACAAATACCTAATGTAGTATTTGAGGAAAAACATAATAGAACGTCCCAGTATTTTGGTAAGGAAAATATTATGTGGCTATTTCAAGGAATTCATCCGTGTTTGGATACAAGCAGGTAGAGGTGGCTCTGGTACAAATGTACCTTAGATTGAAAGCTTCGACAAGGAGTTTTGAGATTGACCCAGGGTATCCTGGTACATGAAAACGAGCCTTTATGCACTATTGGTTGGGGGATATTCTTAGGATATTCATATTTTCCTTAAAATAAATTTTGAAGGATTTAATTGTAAATTATTCCCTAAAGAAACCATTTTTATGATTATGGGAATATCCATACATAGGATCTCAATTTATGCTAAATACTTTTTTAAGTTAAGATTATACATTATGATTCATACCCTAATATAGGGTGTGAAATTATTTAGAAATGGCGTCTAATGGGAGAAGGAGAATCAATACTCCTTGGAAACATAGGGATCACCCCACTGAGAAAGTCAACACACTCAATGTTAGAGCAGATCAGATCATTACCATATTGGGAAAACATTCTCAGGTTGTAACGAATAACCATTCCACACCTGTGTTGGATCATTTCATGCAGAAAAATCCCCCATCTTTAAGCAGGACTTCTAATCCAGTGGTTTATGAGCAGTGGATCAAGTCCCTTGAAAATATATTCATGGCATTAAGATGTAATGAAAATGAAAAGGTAGTACTGATAGTATATTGTCTCAAGGGTGACACTGATCAATAGTGGTCCTTGATTCAGGATACCATAGAGGAATAAGAAATAGTTTATATGGAATGGATGACTTCTAAGGAAATATTCTACAAAAAATATTTCCCCCATGAACAACGAATAGAGATGAAGAGGAAATTCTTTGGCATAAAGAAAATGGAAGAAGATAGTGTTGCAGAGTATGAGAATACCTTCACAAGGCAAGCTAGGTATGTCATAGATTACAAACATTAATAAGCAGACAAGATTGATCATTTATTTGAAGGTATTAAGTCAATTATTTGAATGTAATTGGCTTCTAAAACATTTTCACCATATAATGAAATTGTATCAAGTTCCATCAAAGCAGAGAAGGAATTTTCTAGATCAAATTCGTTCAAGGTAAACCAAGATAAAAAAGAGGTACTCTTATAACCAAGGGAAAGGTGAAGCACCAAATAAGACCAAGGGAATGAAGAAATTCCCATTATGCAGGAACTGTGGAAAGAATCATCTCATGAAATTCTTGAAAGGCATAGGAGCATGTTATAAGTGTGGAGAAAAAGGCCTTCTATCTAATGAATGTAAGGGGAAGAAACAATTTGATGATGTTCAATGATACAATTGTATAAATAAGGGGCACTATGAAAATGAGTGTCTTAAGAGCCAAGGAAACATGCCTCAAAAAAGTCCATGAGAGAAACGGAGGGCTTATATAATTACAACCACAGAAGTTGAAGATTTTAATGATGTGGTGGTAGGTACTTTAACTGTTTCCTCAAACTTAGACAACACTTTATTTGATTCTGGATCATCGCTTTTATTTATATCTTCCTAGTTTTCATAGAAAATTAGACATGTGCAATTAGATTTAATAAAGTATTTGTTAGTCAAAACTCATAGGGAATGTATCGTTGCAAAAAATGGATGTCGATTAGTCCCCCTCTGGACACCAAAATGGGCTTTAGTTTCCAACCTTATCATCATACCAATTACTGAATTTCATATAATTTTTTATATTAATTTGATATAAAATTAAGATGCGATGATTTATTGCAAGAAAAAAGAAGTTACAATATTTGAAAATAGTGTATAATCACCATTTTTAGAGTTGAAACCTTGCCATATGATTATTATCTAGACCCACCCCCAATAGCTCTATTGAATGCAATTCTTGGATAAGAAAAGAACAAAATATCTATGGGTGAGGAAAGAAATATTCAAATGGAAGATGTGAATATAGTGAAATTATACATTGATGTATTTCCAGAGGATTTATCTGGACATCCTGTAAAGTAGGAAGTTGAGTTCTCTATTGATTTAATTCCTGTTGCAAGACCTATATCAAACACTCCCAATAGAATGTCCATTGTGGAATTACTGGATCTAAAGAAAAAAACTAGAGGAATTGAGTGAAAAAGGATTTATTCTACCTAATTGTTCTCCATTGGGAGCCCCTGTCCTCTTTGTTAAAAAGAAATATGGATCCATGTGGCTATGAATTGATTATAGGGAAATAAATGATATTACAATAAAGAATAAGTATCCCCTACGATGAATAAATGATTCATTTGATAAAATTCATTGTGCTCAATAATTTTTGAAGATTAACCTTCGATATGGATATCATCAGCTATGTCTGAGGAAGGTA
This sequence comes from Viscum album, assembly GCA_963277665.1. NCBI lineage: Eukaryota > Viridiplantae > Streptophyta > Magnoliopsida > Santalales > Viscaceae > Viscum > Viscum album. Next base: position 858,498,860 of record OY728143.1, on the reverse strand, counting down.
TATATTCCTAAGATAGTATTTTGAACCAAGTATAGGCATTACGAGTTTACTGTGATTCCTTTTGTACTGACTACTGAACCCTCTGTTTTTATGGATTTAATGAATATAGTTTTCAAGGAATATCTTGATAACATTGTTGTGGTATTCATTGATGATATCCTTGCATACTCAAAAAAATATGAAGACCTTGAGGATCACTGGCGGATTATTCTGAAAACTCATAGAAGAAATGAATCATATGGGAAGTTTAGCAAGTGTGAATTCTGGATTCAATCAGTTTCTTTTCTAGTCCATATTTTCTCTAAGTATGTAATCCTAGTTGATCATGATAAGACAATGGCATTACAAGATAGGCACATAAGAAGAAACATAACCGAGATACACATTTTTTTGGCTTAGCTAGTTACTATTGGTGTTTCGCTCAGAATTTCGCACAACTGGATAACCCACTAACCAAGCTCACATGTAAAGGGGTGAAGTTTTTATGGATGAAAGAATGTTCAGAATGCTTGGAATAATTGGAAATAATACATGTTAACGCTCCAATTTTTACTCTTCCAACTATAAATGAGGGATTTGTGATATAAACTTATGCATCAAAGAATGAACCGGGTTGTGTCTTTATGAAAGATGATAATGTTATTTCTTATGCATCAAGACAGTTTAAGACTCAAGAGAAAAATTTTCCAACTCATGATATTGATTTTGTATCCATAATATTTGGTCTAAAAATATGGAGACATTATCTTTGCAGAGAAATATGTGAGATTTATATGGAAAACAAGAGTATAAAATACATTTTCACATAAAAAGAACTCAACATGAGGCAAAGGAGATGGTTCTAATTACTCAAAGATTACACTTGTTCAATACACTACCACCCAGGAAAGGAAAATAAGGTGGAATATGCATTAACCAGGAAAGATCATAGACTCCTAACCCAAATGAGGATTGAAAGAGATCCTATATTAATGGATATACTAAAAATAGATATGAGAATTGTTAAGGAAGGGGAAAATATTTCCTCTTTCAAATTATTGTTAAAAAATCCTTATTAGAGAAGAAAGTATGCTCTAAATCTAATGATAAGAATTTTCACAAGAAAATTAATGTTGTCAAGGATGGGAGATTGGAAGAATTCATGTATGAAGAAAGAGTTCTAAAATTTTGGAAGAGGTTATGTGTTCCATCAGCACCTGAGCTATAAATGGAACTATTAGTTAATGATCATAGCTCAAATTTCTCTATAAACTTGGGTAGCACCAAGAAGTATAGAGATCTGAAGGAATATTTTTGGGAGGATAATATAAAGTAGGAAATTGATGACTACATGTAAAGGTGTCTAGTTTGTCAACAAGTTAAGTAAATGAGATAACATCTTAGAGGAGTGATGAAACCTCTACTTATTCTTATGTGGAAGTGTGATAACATTACGATGGATTTTTTCACCGAACTACTGAGGACACCTAGAAGTAATAATGCAATATGGGTAATTCTTGATCGTCTCACAAAATCAGTACATTTTCTTTTTATAAGAGAGGATTTACTACTTCAACACATGGAAATACTTTATATTAATGAAGTTATAAGAGTTCATGGTGCACCTCTATCAATTGTGTCCGAACGAGATCCCCAATTTACATCAAAATATGGGAAAAGTCTCCAGAAGGATTTGAATGCTGAGCTTCATATGAGTAGCACATATCACCCCCAAACCAATAGAAAATCTGAAAAGACTATTCAAACATTGGAAGACATGCTTATATCATGTTCTCTTGACTTCCAAGGTATGTGGGATCAATACTTTCAATTGGTGGAATTTTTCTACAACAATAGATTTTCTTCTAGTATTCAAATGGCTCCATATGAAGCATTATATGGAAAGAGATGTTGAACCCCAACATTATGGGATGAAGTTAGTGAGAGGAAATTTTTAGGCCCATAACTTATTGAAGAGACCACAGAAAAGGTGAAGACAACCCAAACCCATATTAAAGTAGCCCAAAGTTGGAAGAAGATTTATGCTGACAACGAGAGAAATGATTTGGAATTCCAAGTGGGAGTTCATATCTTCCTGAAAGTATCTTCATGGAAGGGTGTCTTATGGTTCAGTAAGAAAGTGAAATTGAGACCCACGTACATAGGACCATTTGAAATTCTGGAAAGAATCGGAGTTGTAGCTTACAGTTAAGAAATTCCACCAAGTCTCTCCAAATTTTATGATGTGTTCCATGTGTAATTGTTTAAGAAATACATGCCAGACCCAATTCATGTACTCACGAAACATTTTATGGTATGTTTTTATACATTTCATTCAAAGCCTATATTTCATAAAGCACTGAGTTTCTTTGAAACAACACTTGGATATTTAGGAGATAGTCATAGGCTATACATTGAACTTAAATTTTCCACTATTGTGTTTTTAATTTAGAAAATTTTACACACACGGTTGTGTTGAGAATGATATTTAGAGTCTGATAGAATTAACATAATATTTGGTGAATAGTAACATTCCCTTATGAATAGTAACGTACCCTTATGAATAGTAACATACCCTTACAAATAGTAATATGAATTTTATGAATGGTATCCATCCCCATGAATGTATAAATAAATTTAGGCACCACAAAATTGAAGATGAATATTTTAAGTGTTTATATTTTTTGATTAAATATTGATTTTAATTAAATATTTAATTAATCATATTGAGAAAATTATTTTTGAAAAATGGACTTCATTTTTTGTATTATACATGTTGAAAAATGGATATGGTGAATTTTTGGTATTTTTCTAAAATACATGAATTTTTGGTGAATAGTAAAATACATTAATTTACTGTATAAATACATTATAAATTAGATTAACTATTCCTATCATCATGAGATCTAAAAGTACAAAAATCTCAAAGTCGAATGCTTTTATTACTATTATAATTCATGGAATACACACTATTTCTTGTCTTGATAATAAATAATAAATTAATTATTATAATATTAAGAAAACTCACCTCCCCTCCACTATATAAACCACCCCTCACCCGCTCTTCCTCCCACACCACTCAAGATTCATGCCTTGCAGAAAGTCAACACAAATACCTCCCTAACAACCTCCCTCAATTCCAATTACATCTGGTCTCACCAAAAGGCCAAAATCAACGGTCTTAAGGAGTTTCTCAAAGAGGAGTACTCAAGAGGTGAACCCATCTTCCTTTTTATTTCAATTCCTTTTCCAAGTTCCATTATTTTGTTCTCTCTTTTCACCGCAAATTATCCAAATTCCATGATAATTCTAGTATAGAACATCAACTATATTTTCATTATTTTAATGTAATATTTCATTATAATCTCTCTTTTCCCCTCCTTTTATATTATAAATGCAAACACTGTCCGATAATGGTTAATTTATCACACTCAAGGAAGACGGGTTTTCAATTAGCATTACTATCTTTAAGACTGGTCATGAAACACTTTCAATGGTTGAACCAGATCATAATATATTTATTTTATCATTTTTAAGATTCTACAATCCTTACACACTCAAAAAATGGAAAAATAAAACAAAACAAGTTCATTGTGTACAAAACTGCCAAGCCAAATCCAAGGGTTTATCATTAACTCATCAAATGAGTCATCCTCATGGTATATAAAAAAGAATAATTATAAGATCATTTAAATATATTTAATTTCATTAATAATTTATATTAACAATTATTTATATTAATCCAAATTTCAGACAACCATTCATTCATGAATATAGGTAAACGGATCATGAATACCAAAGAAGAAAATGCTACCAAAACAATAAAATTGAATCTCTTAAGCCCAAAAAAGGCCATAAATGATCCTAATAAGGTTATAAAATATCAATTAAATGTTTATGAGGTTATTTACTTATTAATTAATGAATCTAAATTTGATTATTCGGGTTATTAAGAATAATAAAGAACACCTTCAAGCATAAGGTAAGGGATCCCCTCTCTCACATTTGTACAAGAATATCCCCAATGTTGTTCTCTTTTATTTTTAATACCTATTGATGGTATTTTATTTTACCTCCCTCATACTTCTCTTATGATATATAAATAATGGGATACCCCTTTACCTCTCATTAATCCCTTATAATAACACTCATTACCATGCTGAAATCTTTGTAAGGGGTTTTCTCATCTCACTTACAATTATGTGGGATTTCCATTGTTTGCATATTATTTCTTATATGTGGTATAAGTGTACTGAAATTTGATATATATTACCATTATTATCTTTATAATCATGTTATTATGTGATTCATTTGGTGGTTATTAAATTTTTGTTCATATGACTCAATTGATAACAACGTGTTAACGAGTTTTGTCTCAATTTTCACTTCATTGTGACTCGCTTAGTATTGTGAACCTTCTCTTTCTCATGTGGTGAACCTACTTCCCATTTGAGATCAATTTTCAATTGAAATTATATTCCATTTAAATTTACAAATTCTCATATCATGGATATGATTATTGTCTAAGCCGTATAGCAGTTTACATATGGTATTTATTTTGAATTTTGTTTTGATTGTAGAAATATTAATGAATCTGTATCCTTAATTCTATAAGGATAATGTAAAGGAATATTTCTCTTGTGTGGAATGTTTGTATAAATAATTATTTGGACCTACTTCAGTGGGTGGGGCCCACTACTACCCCTCAATGCATTGGTAGCTCTCATGATACAAATCTGTTAGCGAAAAATCCTTCAAGTTTGTTTCAAAAAATAAGATGGGTTTCAACACATAGAACTAAAAATTGTTTGTGGTATTACAGTATCATGTACCAGATACATGACATCCAATTAATTATAATTCTCTTTATTCATTATCATTTATTATTATCCATGAGGTTTTCACTATGACAAAATCTGTGCATGCAGTTTCATTCTCAGTTTATTAATGGTGTTAGTTTTTCATTTATTCACCATGTCATTTTGATTATGCCAATTTGGTTAATATTGATTCATTATTCCACTATTTTTAACCCTTACTAATAATTTGAGCTCACCAATTTCATTTTTTACTTTCTACAAGTGATTATGAGGAGATCATTTATTGGGTTCTTGTGGATGCAGTTTTTAGTTTTTGTTATGTATTGCATTTTGTAACCATTTCCCACATAATTTGAGTTACATATATGTATCTAGTTTCTTAAAGACTACTAAAAAGATCATTCCATTAGTATTTTCCTTCCTTTTAACCATTCCAATATAACAAGTAATGCACCGGCTCCTGTCTATAGGGATCAGGGTGTTACAATTATGAGTCAATAAGAGATGTTTTTTCAACAATACCACCTTGCATAAATCCCACTTAGATGAACATGTTGGATGTGCACTAAAATGTACATTCATGAGATTCAAGTACACATTAATATGATACACAATGTATGCATATAATATATGCAATTATATATAGTGTAAATTTATTTATTCATATGATTATTTTATTTTTATGTATTTGGTGCATAAATATGATATATATATATATTATTTATTTCTCCCAAATGGTTTATTCATTGGTTGTAATAAATTTTGAATGTATTAGAGTATTTTATTTAAGTTCATTGAAAATCTTAATGAATTATATACCAAAATTGAGAAATTAATATTGTCAAGTGTGGATAGGATATGCCTCAAACATCGGGTATATAAGGGGAAGAGATTTTATCATATTGGGTGTGTGTGGTGTGTGGTGTGTGAAGTGTAAGAGCCTCTTACAAATATCTCTTCTTCTTAATCATTTTTAATCCCACCCCAAAATCTGTTATCACCACTTTAGTTTATCAAGAATCCTCATGATACTATCATGGATCCATTGACCTATGTATCCCCTTGGATGCAGTGTTCTTTCTTACACTACTCCTCGTGGTTATCTCCCAAAATTCTCTATAGAATAAAGATAGAAACTATTGGTTCTCAAAAACTCCATGTATTTTATTTTACATATTATTTTTACACTGATTCCTTGAAAATATATCTCTTCTTTCTTGTGTTGTATTCCACTATCAATTATCATAGGAAACCCATCAGTGGAACAAGAGGTATTTCCTTCAATATTTAGCTATTTTTGGATCATTTTTTTAAATAAAAATGAAAAATATGGTTTTTGTAAAATGGGGGATGATTAAATATCCTTACATTATCTTTTTAGTTGGATTATTCATTTACCCATATATAGGTAAATTATATAAAGGTCATACCCTTATACAGAAGATAGGTGGAAGGTTAACCTCATAACTACATTTACAAAAATGGGTTAAAAAGTAGAAACCTTATATAAATGGAATTAACAAAAGGTCCATGTCCCCTTACACTTTCATAGATCATTCTACATATATTTCACCTATAATTACCCGTATTTAATAATCGGAACCCAAGAATTACCTTTATGTGAATTGTTTTTGAAGTGGTAGCTAGTATTGTAAACCATAAGAAAATGGTTTTCATAAAGGTGTTATATAAGTGTGTGATATTTAACACCCTAACATGTAAAAGTATTGTAGGATTATAAAGAGTTATGTAAAGTTAGCATTCATCTTACCCTTATTTTAAACAAATTTATGAAATGGTAGAAAAGGGATTACCTTTAAATGAATTATTTCATGTAATTGTAAGTTCTCATTACCCTAATGTGGTATGTGTTGGGTACGGGTCAAGTTGATGTACCATTATATACACTTTTTGTGTAAAGGTATAAGGTGGCTACCAATATGTGAAATATGTGTTTTATGTATAGGTAAATAGAAACTATTTTATATTTAAAAAAAATATTAAATAATTTGACTAATTTTCAAAAAAAATATAAATCATCATAAAAGTTATTTTGGGAATATTTAATTTATAAAGGGTTTATAAATTAAATAATTAATTATAAATTGTTATCAATTAATGAAAAAAATGTTTTTGAAACATTATTAAAAAAATATTAAAAGTTAATATTTCAAAATACCTTTTGAAAAATAAAATGGTATGGCTTATGATATGAAAAGAAATTTTTTACTTATAAATATCTACATATGATTTATAAAGTTTTTATAAATTAAAAAAACAAAAGATATTTACGTTATAAAATATTTAAAATACATGAAATAACATATAAATTTCATTTGATATAAAATATTAAGGGGTTCATGTCACGAACCGTCCCCCGGGGCCCGTGTCATGACTCCCCCAAGCCTGCCTCCCATAAGCCAGGGGTTGGCGTCTATGGCCTAAGGTTTCAACCTGAAAGTGGGAGTCATTTTCCTGAGTACCTCTATGCACACACACACAAACACAACCTAAGAAAACAGGAAAAGATAACATGCATGCCACTAAATAACCAATTTGTGTAAAAGTAAAAACCAAAGTTAAATGGGACATAATACAATGCCAACAAAAGACAACTACTATAAGAGAAAGTAAAAGATCGAAGATACGTCATCCATGGGTTACCCCACTGGATTGGTTACTATAGATTAGTTATCAGAATCTGTATAAGCATGATGTAATATCCTGATTTCACTGGGAACCACCTTTTTTCTGGCTACCAAGTCCTTCGTCAAATCATTGGTTGTTTGCACCAGACACAACATGATCGGGCAAAGCCCAGGCCAGGGTGACTAAAAAAATACTCAAATTGGACCCAAAACTCATGGAAAGACCATAAAGCAATCAACAAATCATGAACACAAAACATGAAATATCACACAAGTATAATCTAATTTACGGAAAGGAAGACTATTAGTTGTACAACTAAACACCTGGGACTATTGAGTAACTCATCCTAGATGAGTAACGTGGATCTATAGGGTCACACAGAGCAACTATGAGTTGATCCACACTGGGTCCCTAGGAGCTTATCCACACAGGATCACTTGGAGCTGATCCACATAGGGTAGCTTGGATCTGATCCAAAAAGGGTTCCTAGGAGCTCATCCACACAGGGTCCCTAAGAACTGATCCACACAAGGTTACTAGGAGCTCATCCATACAATTTATCTACGAGTTAATCCACATAGTGTCTCTAAAAGAAGATCCACACAGGGTCTCTAGGATCTAATCCACACAGGGTGCCTGGTGCTGATCCACAAAGGGTCGCTAGTCTTTGGGTCACATCCAACTATAGGATTCCCACACAAAGCGCACTTGATTATGAGAGAATATAGTCCTCAATCCAATCATCGTATTTCAACTTCCATTAAAGTCTCCTTATATCATTCAAAAATAAAAGTCTCATTGAGAGGGTTCCAACAACATAAATGTCTCGTCAATCAGACACCTAGTTTGAAAGTTATTATCTTTTTTTCGAAAAGTGGTCCGTCGGGTCTGGTCCGACCGACCTAACCCAGTTCGACTAACCAGACTCGATGTTGCCAAACCGACCTAAATCCTACCTAGCATGGCACATTGGTCAATGGGTCTAGCCCTTCTAGGCCACGGGTCTGACCCACCTTTTGCCCAACCTACTAGTGCGGGCTGGTTTCTTCACCACACGGGACACACTGTGTGTCCGGGGCGCGCCGCTATATAGATGGTCAAAGAAAACTACCTGGAAAACCCAAACACGCTCCCCCCCCCTCGACATTGTTCCATACCCTATGTGGCTCATAATCATGGTCACTCCACCGACATGGCCACCCTATAGAATCCGCCTCTGCCAGTTGCTAGCAAGGACAAACACACTTGTTCCTCCATCGCTGCCCGAGCAGACCATGGCCCACCTCTCAGTATGCCATCATGGCAGGCTTCCACCCTCCTGCAGTCGCCGGTGTGCCGACAGATCATTCTACAGACCACTGGGTTCGCTTTGGGGGTCTATTATTTCGGTCATCTGCACCTCCGTCCTACTTGGGATGTCACCTTCCCTATTATGGCCTCAAAAAATTGTTGCCTCCATTTCGAAAATGCGGTCACAAAGAATGAAAAAAAAGCACACACTGGAGGGGATCAGGCCTTGTTCATGTCATACCTCACCCTCCACATTATAGGTTTAGAAAAATGGGGGAAAATTATTTATGTTCTATCACAAATTTACCCTGATGTAATCCCAGGAAAATTGTAACCTCCCGCAAGAACAAGCGATCTGTGGATCAACATATTCATGGGTTGATCCACATTCATTATCTTAGAATAAAGAATGGGGAAACATAAGCATACATAAAACCACTACCTAATTAACTCATTAATTGGAATCTATCCACTCGAAGGGTGTAAAAAGAACGTGTCCGTCATTCATCGCTCGGGGATCCGTTGTTGGATGGTCGTTGGTATTCGTCGTCATCACCCACCAGTGCTTTGAATCAAAACCAGGATTGTGCAAACAATAATGTGTTGTTTTATTTACCATTAAATGGTGAAATGTGAAACAATGTTTCAGTTATGTTTTGTTACAGAGTCATTACACTATTTTATTTATGAAACATCATTTTCAATTTTATTCCGTTTAATTTCGTTTTGCTGCAACGGTTTGAAAAATCTTAAAATAAAATAAAACAAGTTTAATTTATTTTTTAATTTTTTTCTTTTAAAGGTGAAAAAAAAACATTTTCCCTCAACCCATTCCATTCGAGGTTAGGGCTATTCTAGGTGAATACCACCACTCTTATTTTAATAGTTCCCTTCTATTTTTGAACTGATCACCGACTTAAATTTATAAAAACCAACACGCACATTTATTTAAATGAATTAAAAAAATTAAAAATTATATTCTGATCTCCCCGAACCTCAGAATCAGGCTTCCTTAGATCGTCTGGTCTCGAAATAATTTTATATAATTTAAAAAAAAATACAGAAAATCTCGGGGACTTTCCATTCTCCCAACCTTAGGGTTTTTACATCCCTAAAATCCAAAACAAAGAATAAAAAAACAGATGTGGGTAATGAACATGAATCTAAGCCTCCCACTCCCAAGTGCTTTCTTGGATATTCTCGTGCTCCCATCTAATACGCACTAGAGGAATCAACTTCCCACAAAGGACATGCTCCTATCAATCATCTATCTCTACCAAGAACTTCATAAAAATCACCCCATAATTAATGTACAGCTCACCCAAGTAGATGACGTGTGATAGATCATGTGCGTACCTCCCTAGCTATGACATGTGAAAATCACCGTGCACCTGGTTCATCTATGAGAGAAGAGCTAGGCGTTACACCACTTATCTAACTCTATTCATAATCTAAAAAGGTCTGATGACCCTGATAGATTACTTACCACACCAAAAAATGTCTATAATCCCCATTGGGGTGAGACCTGAAGGAACACATGGTCCCCCTCCTTGAACTCCAAGGGCCTCTGTCATCTATCAGGATAGGATTTATGCTTGATCTATGCAGTCCTCGTCCATTCCTGTATGATCTTCACCTTCTCAGTGGTAGCCCATACCAACTCTAGACCCATGTGTGATGACTCTCCTGGGTCTGTCCGTCAAAGAGGTGATCTCCAAGTCTTCTCGTTAAAATTCTCAAATGGTTTCATTCCAATGATGGAGTGATATATTTTATTGTTTAAAATTTCCACCAGTGGCAGGAAGTCCTCCCAACTAAGAAACAAATCAAGACTTTAGGCATGGTGCATGTCCTCCAAGGTCTGTATGGTCCTCTCTATCTAACCACCAGCCTATGTTTGAGAGGATATGATCAACTGCAGCAGACTCTAAAATACCTCCAAGCATACCTTCCATAGTAGGGATGTAAATCAAGATTCATGGTTTGAGATGATCATCAAGGAAACCCCATAAATCTGCACTATCTCCTGGAGGTAGAGGCATCTCAATCCCTTTATTAATCCCTACTTTTGGATGGGTAGGATGTGATCCAACTTGGTGAGTCAGAAAACGATCACCTAGATATAATTGTGGCCCTTGGACATGTATGGAAATACCATCATGAATTCCATAGAGATATCATCCCACTTCCACTTTAGTACCTCAATTGGTTTTTTTAATCCTACATGATCCAGATTCATAGCCTTGACTTGCTAAAATTTGAGTCACTGTGAAAAGAACTCATCTACCACTTACTTCATCCCTGGCCACCAGAACTAACGTCGGAGATCCTAGTACATATTCAGCACTATAGGATGTACGTCCAAGGGGGTTATGGAAATCCCTAAAAATCTTCTCTCTCAAGGCCACTGGTACTACTGTGCACCCTCTAAAAATGATTACATGCTCCCAACCTATCGAAAATCTAGTAGGATCATTTCTTTAGGATAACATATCACATCAAGCCTCGTAGTTAACATCCACAAGTTGTGCCTCCATAACACACTGTAAGAGTGGGATAGTACCTATCATAATCTAAAGGTACTATGTTCCATCATCGTCCATGAAGGATATATTTATCTTGGCTAGCTAATTCATTTCCTAGCTCAACAACTGCAGACCAGATCTCTTGTTGAGCATGTCTGCACCATGTTCCCCTTCCCAGGAGTATGGATTATCTCATAGACATAGTCCTATAAGAAATCTGGATATCACCACTATATCATATTCAATTACTTCTGGGAGAAGATATACCTGAGGCTCTTATGGTCATAGTAGACGGTAAATCATTCACCCATCAAGTAGTGAAGCCACACCTTTAGAGAAAAACCACTGCTGCTAACTCCAGGTCATGGGTCATGTAGTTCTTCTCATGATTCATAAACTATCATGAACTATAGGAGATAACTGCTTTCTCCAACATTAGTAAACAACCCTATCTGATCTCTAATGTGCCTTAGAAAACTACATACCCAATCCCCTCCTCCAGTAGCCTCAATATGAGGGTACTCATCAGTCTTTTCCACAACTACTGGAAACTCTTCTGGAACATCTCTGTCTACACGAAGGGTTGTTTGTTCTCTGTAAAAGAATATAAACGTGATGATACTCTGGAAATTTTGGACATGAACCACTGGTAATATCTAGCCAACACCAAGAAGCTCTTCACCTCTATCATTCTTCTGTGTGGATCCCAAGCATGCCCTTCCTCTACCTTTGTTGGATATACTACAACTCCAACCTCTGAGAGGACATGTTCCAGAAAGAGGACCTCCCAGAACTAGATCTGGCACATCAAGAGATTCTCATAAATATGGTGCTCTCGGAGTGTATCTTTGACTATCCATAGGTGTATGGAGTGATCCTCCTATGACACTGAGTACACCAATATGTCTTCAATGAATACCACCACAAAACGATCGAGGTAAGGCAAGAATATACTTTTCATGAGTCCCAAGAACACTAATAATCTGTTGGTCATTCCAAATAGAATCACCAAGAACTCATAGTGGCCGCCATGACATCTAAGGGTAGTCCTTGATACATCTACATCCCATACTCGGAGCTAATGATAGCCATACCTAAGGTCTATCTTCAAGAACCACATCACTCCCTTCAGCCAGTCGAGGAGGTCATCAATTCTTGGTAATGGATACATGTTATTCATAGTCACTTGGTTTAGGCACCAAAAGTCCACAGATAGGCTCAGGATCACATCTTCTTTCGTGCAAAAAAAATTGAGGCAGCCCATGGTGAAACATTGGGCCTCATGAAGCCCTTTCCCTACAAGTCCTCCAGCTATATGGTCAATTCACAAGGCTTTGTGGGGGTCAACCAAAATATTGGTGTGGGTATCAGTGTCATCCTAGGATAAATATTGATTCATAAGTCTACCTATCTAAGAGTAGGTATTCTTAGAACATCCTCCAGAAATACATCATTGTACTCATCCACTACTACTAGAAAACCTGAACTCCTCTCATCCATTGCACTGAGGCTGAGGCTATCCAACTGATCGGTGGTTTTTTAAACCCTCATTCAAAGAATTTCATCATTTACTAAAAAATTCCCCATCTCACAAATGAAGGAAAACCTAGTCCCATCTTCACATACACACCATACTTTCAACCTAATACAGTCAATTTGGGCATGGATTGTAGATAATCAGTCTATACCCATGATGACATCGTAAGGCCTTGGAGCTGCTACTATGAGATCCCAGTCGAAGATCTCGCCTCCTAGTTTAATATCACTCTTTTGGCACCAATGTGTTATCATTGAATAACCTTCCTTATGAGTTTATAATAATAAGTATCGATCCAACGGCTCCACCAGAATCTCTGAGATCCAATAAAGTTTTTTGGCAAGGAAAGAGTGACTGGATCCTATGTCTATAAAAACTACATGCAGGGTAGAGAAGACATAGATCATTCCTATAATCATATGTAGAGTGTGGTGGTCATATGCCTCCATCTCTAGGAGTTGGCCTTGCCCCAATCCACCGGATCCCTAATCCCGTGGTGGACCCCCTGGTGGTGGTGGTGGTAGCACATCGAACCATCATCTATTGCCTACCACTCAGCCTGCTCCCCAGCCACATCCACCACCCTACGGACTACCCCACTCGAACCACTACTACTTCCTTATCGTCCCTTCGATCACATTTTATCATTTGAGCGGTTTGTCGAGTAGTCACAAGCCATATGTCACAGCGCGCCGCACGAGTTTCACGTCTTACTCCTCTGTTGACACCTTTCACATTGGAATCATCTCACCACTATTCATGTGTCTTGGGGTCTCCCTCTAGATGGTCTGGCCCGCTTGGACCTCTCCTTCATCTTTCATCCACCCTCCTGGGATGACTCAGCCACTTGTCACCTGGGGTATCTCCCACCATCTGTTCCTGCTCTACAAGGAAGCTCTCTACAAGTAGAACTCCCACTAGCACTCTAGTTTGAGTGGGGATACTAAGGGAAATCATCGAAGCCCTAATCTCCTGCTGGAGTCCCTGCTCAGAGGTTTGGTCCATGAAGAAAGCGTCTCATACCATATCCTTATAGTAGTTGGGGAGGTCTATAAATCTCAGAGAGTAATCATCCACTAAAATGTTTCCCTACTATAGTTCATGCAACTTCTGTATGGTCACTAAGCTCACGGTCATAGGGATGAACTCCTCTTAGAAAATTCGCTTGAAGTCAGCCTAAGAGAGGGTCACCTCTTCATCTATATGGATGGTAAAACTATTCCATCTTCCCACCAAGCCCTATATAAGGCTTAAGGATAGAACTACCATTTGTTCAAGTGGTTTCCTCACTAATCAGAAGACTCGTGTCACTGCCTTCAGCAATCCTTAGTGACATGAGGATTTGTCTCTCCCCTGAACCTGGGTGGTCATTATCTCTAAAACTCATATAGGGAGTTGATCCTACCTGTGTCCTCTACAGGTAACGTCGGCAGTAGATGTTGAACACATATTGGAATCCATGATGGATGTATGTGTGGACGCATCCTGAAATAAATCAACATGTACCACAATCAATAGATTATATCTCATGAACTGACTCAAAAAGGACAAGAGGTAAAATACTCAAAATCATATATGATGTATGTTCCCCCTTATATCCCCACAACCAGTGTTTCCATGTATCGAGTTGGAAAGCAGCTATTGAGAGTTTGGGTGTATAGATACATCAACCACTTCACCAACAAAGGATTCTCTGTCCTAAAAGCAGAAATCAAAACACTTAAGACTATTACCCAAAACCAAAAACAATAGACCCCCGGTCTTGAAGTAGAACTGACCTCCTCAGATACAACTTTGTCACAACCCATCCCTGAGGCCCATTTCATGACTCCCACAATCCCAAAACCCATAGGCCAAGGGTTGGCGTCTAGTGAATAATTTATAAACCTACTAGTTGGAAGAAATTTCCTGAGTATCTATATGCACACATACACAACCACATCCCAATAAAACTGGAAAAAGAGAACATGCATGCCACTAAACAACCACTAAGTGTAAAAGTACAAACTGAAAGTAAATGGGCCAGAATAGAAAACCAACAAAAGAATACTTCAAGAATATAATGTAAGAGACTGAAGAAAATCCATCCACTTTAAACTCCACCTGATGGGTAAATATAGAGCAACTACCAAAATCTATAGAAGCATGCCTTCCTACCGGATCTCACTGGGCACCATCGGGTCCTAGGCCACCAAGTCCTTCTTCAGGTGGTCAATCATCTCCACCAAACACTAAACGTTTAGGTAATGACCTTTTAGGGGTGAGTAAAAAATTACTCAATAGGATCCCAACCACAAGGAAAGACCAAAAATCATTATCACCAAACAAGAAAGCTCACACAGGTATAATCTAACGTATGGAAAGAAAGACAATCAGTCATAACACTGAACACCTTGGACTATTGAGGTACTCATCCCAGATAAATATCATTGGTCTGTTGGGTCACATAGATCCACTAGGAGATGATCCACATATGGTCTCTAGGATCTGATCCACATGGGGTCGCAAGGAGCTAATCCACATAAGGTTAATAGGAGATGATCCCCATGGGGTAGCTAAGAGCTAATCTACACATGGTCGCTAATAGATAATCCACACAGGGTCGCTATGATCTGATCTACATAGGGGACCTAAGAGATTATCCACATAAGTAATCTAGGATATGATCATCATAGGGTTTCTAGAATGTATTCCACATAGGGTTGCTTGTCTTCCGGTCACAGCCTATTGTAGGATTCCTACATGAAGCGCGCTTGATTATGGTCGCATGTACTCCTCAATCCAATAATTGTATTTATTCTTACATAAAGTTATCCTTATATATTTCCAAAAGAACCTCCTCATTTCATGGGTTATAAGTATTTAAACGGCTTATCAATCAGACACCTGGTTTGAATGTTATAGCCATTTTTTCAAAAAGGGGTCAGTCGGGTTTGGGTCTTATCCAACCCGGTCCGACTGGCATGACCAGGGTCCGATAACCCAACCCATGTCCAACCCGACTCAGGTCCTTACCCCCTCCTACTTAGCCCGCAAGTGTTGGCCAGTTCCTTTTCCTGCCAGGACGCGCGGTACATCTGGTGTGTGTCGCTACGCAGCTGATCAAATTCAGCCACCATGAAACATGCACGGTGTTCCCTGGCTGCGTGCAAGCCCCTCTACAGCTCGTATCCATGTGCCACTCCACCGATGTGGCCACTCAGCCACATTCGCATCTGAAAGTCGCTGGTATGGCCAACGGCTCCGGCTTCCCCGCCGCGGCTCACCCCTTGGTGCGCTAGAGAAGCATTCCACGGACCACTAGGTCCACTCTTGTGGTCCATTCTATGTGTCATCTGCACCTACGACCTCCATGGGATGTCACATTCCCTACTATAACCTAAAAATCTCTTTGACTCCATATAGAGAATGCGCCCAAGAAGAATGCAAAAAAAACACACTCTGCGGAGTGGCTCGGGCCTTGTTCGTGTCGGCATGCAGCCTCCGCTTTAGAAGTTTTGAAATATGGGGGAAAGGGAATAAAGATATATAATAAATTAACCTGAATGCAATATCGAGAAATGATTACCCTCCCAAAAGAAAAATTGATCTTCATATCAACCTGTTCGAGGGTTGATCCACATTCATTGTTTTAAAATGAAGAACGGGAAAACTCAAGCACAAAGAAAACCCCTACATGAGTAACAAGTTAATTAGTGATGATCTGTTTGAATAATGGAAGTGGAATTCATCTTCCATTCATCTCTCAAAAATTCATTTTTTTGGTGGTTATTAAAGTTTGTCGTCATCACCCATTAGAGCTTCAGAGAAGAACAAGGATTGTGCCAACAATCCTCGGTTGTTTCCTCGACTATTAATGGATGAAATAAAAAATAGCATTTCAGTTACATTATCTTACGAAGGCATTATGTTGTTTCATTTATGAAACAGCACGTTAAGTTTTATTCCATTATATGTTGTTTCCCTATAACATTTTATGAATTCAAAAAATAAAATAAAACAGGTTTATTTTATTTTTTTATTTTTTTATCTTTTTATTTAAAAATTCAGAAAAATAAATTTTTCCCTCGACCCACACCGCTCGAGGTTAGGTCCCTTCTATGTAAATCCTTCCACTCTGAGTTTACCAGTTCCCTCTTATTTTTTATTCGATCATCGATTTAAAAGTTTAAAAATCAAGCTCTCACTTTTATTTAAATGAACTAAAAACGTTACAAATTTTATTTCGGGCTCACTGAGTCTCGGAATCATGTGTCGTCAGAAAGTCTGGTGTCGAAATAAATCCATATAATTTAAAAAAATATTTGGAATTACCAGAACATTACAGTTCATTTTAAAATAAATATTTAATTTTTATATTCTTTCCAAATTATTAAATGTTTATAATTAGTATTTCATAATGAATGGTTTATAAATGTCTCACTTTTTATAAAATAAATAATTTTTTTATTTATTTTCAAGATTTAATTAATATTAATGTTTAGTAAATTTTTTATGAAATTTTATTATTTTTTATGCGCGTTTATATGTTAAATTTACTTTATGATAGACCCATTTACAACATGATCGGTTTGATATCATAAAATGTAGTTTTCAACAACCACATCCTTAGTTTTTAATTATTGCTACGATATTATGAATAGTAATGGGCATGGTTTTTCATATTAGGTATCATATTTTTCATGAATTTATTTCCCACTTGAGTAACGTATCCTTGGGTAGAGGGAGTTGGGTTCAGACCACCTACTTTCCTCAAGGCATTCCTTGTCTAGGAAAGTGAATGGGGTTGGCTATATGTTACCTTGAGCC
This sequence comes from Viscum album, assembly GCA_963277665.1. Taxonomy (NCBI): domain Eukaryota; kingdom Viridiplantae; phylum Streptophyta; class Magnoliopsida; order Santalales; family Viscaceae; genus Viscum; species Viscum album. The sequence goes on along the minus strand of OY728143.1, from coordinate 858,481,251 downwards.
TATTCATGTAGAGTTTTTCAATATCATATAGCACCCTGGCTTAACAAAAATTGTTCCAGTACCTTAGATATATGATTCAATTAGATATGTACGAATATAATCGAATTCTTTTTGTGGGTGATTAACACAAACATATGGCTTGTGTAAAGAGTTCCACATTAATGTTTTGTGAACAAATACATTCGGTGGTTGGAATAAGGATTTACAAAATGAAATTTTTGAATCATTCTTACACAAAATGAAATAAAACATGAAAATATAATGATAACATATGATGTAATATTTATGAAGTTAAATTCACATTTTTTATATTCAATTTATGAGAGTAAAAACCCCTATAATACTAAGTGTGAGATTACTTCCAAAGTGATGCTTTTCAAGACCTTAATCATCCAACATGGTTGGTCATACTATATTTGGGTATCGTCGTATTATCTTTTATAAATAATAAATTAAAGAGTGAATCTATATTATTATAATGGGTGGGTAATTATAAAGATAGGTTCCCCAAGATCATCCTTTATGAGCTTTTTCTTGGAGATTTCATTGGGTTAAACTATCCAAGATAATATAATAGTATTAAGTTACCAGAATAAGAGAGTTGGGTATATCCATATGCTGGAATTGGATGAAGGTTTATCTAATAAAATATCCATGAATCATAATCATTATAATTGGGATGATGCCCAATAAAAATAGATAGGTAATCGGAAAATTATAAAGCAACCCAAAACCTAGAGAAAAATCGATCTTGAATAACTAAATGGTTATGATATATGGGGTCATCACTTTTAGTTGGTGTACATTCATTAAATATTTTTTAATGAATTTACATAAAACATGATATTCATATAATAAAATTTATATTGCACATTAATTCATCATCATCATAAAACTATAATTTGAAATTATTCCTTGAAATGATAAACATAAAGTAATAAACTTTTAAGACTACTACCTTAAAAAAATTTCTTGAAAAAGAGAAGTATCATAAGGCATACCACAATTCATACCATAGTAACCAAGTATTGGTGTTTTTCATTAAGAAATAATGATTCTTATGCAATCACATAATCATTCATTTAAGGATTCAAAGTAATTTAATACAAATGGCCTAAGGAATTTTACATTTCACTCATATATTCAATATAATTGGGTATGTCAATGATATTCAATATGATTGGATATATTTGGAGGAAATAAAGAATTACTATAGGTCATGTTCTAGTTATGGAATAAATTATATTTTAATCTATATAAATTTTTTGGTAAGATGGATGAATTCAATTAAAGTGTACTTTATATTATCAATGTCTTGAAAATAGATGAACTAGGAGTATGATTTCTGAGTTCTATTATTATATTGATAGTAAAAGGTGGAAAATTTTCAAAATTGGAAGATCTAAAGTATTAAAGTATAATAATATTTCTTTAATAATCATTTTAAAGTTATTTGATACCTGGTGATATTATTAGGAAAGGGTTATGATACCATATGATGGTATTATCTAGAATAAATAAATAGTGCTGGGAACTTCATGGATTGTCCATGTCAGATATTAATTTCATAGAAATTATTCTTTAATTTTTAAGTTTATGTGAAACTGAGTTTTTGTTTTACAGGTTTTGTAACTATATAGGAGTTAAAATCATAAGAATAATTGAAATATATTATATTTTGGACTCAAGTGATCAAGTAAATAGTATCTAAATCAAAACTTTAAATGTAAATATATTTATCAATCTTGGATGAATATAAGTAAAGTGTACCTTTATATCACTTATATTATATGATAAAAGGTGTTAACAAAGTGTTTTTATGAATACAATGAGATGATTAATTGTTTATAGAAGAATTATGATTCATTGGGATTTAAAACACGTTTTGAAAAGGAGATATGGATGAAAGTCCTTTATCATACATAAATTTTCTATAAAACTATTTATTAAAATAAGATGGAATGTGATTCCACCTGGTGGTGATATATTTTAATGATGAAATTTTTATATTTCAAGAATATTCCCTAAAATAATATAATTTCTTGTGATATAATGAAAAATAGCTTCTTTGTTATATATTACTTCTAAAAGAAAATAAGTATTTCTTCCCAAAATAGAAAGTGGTTTGTGTTGAGTCTTAGAAATTTATTCTGAAGATAAAATAATGTGTAAGAGGCTAGTGGTAGTATTTTTAAACTAATATAAGTTTAAATTTAACAAATAAAATATTGTAACAATCTATTATTGTGTGATTTTTCACTTAGTATCGTATTGAGTTAAGATATCTAACAAAAAATAAAATATAAATAGTTACATATAGTTGCTTTGTTAAAATAAATATGATTATTTCTTAAAGGATTATAGAAGTCTAATATTATAATTATTAATCTCTCAATATCCTAAAATATTTTAGTATCTGTCATGGAAAAAAGAAATTTAATGAGTTACATATGCTACTACAATAAAGTGGATATAAATTCATCCAAAAATAATTTTGGATATGATGGTAAAGATATAATGTAAATAGTTAAATTATTTAAAAAATATTTGAAGGAAACATTTTATAGAAGGGTTCAAAGGATGAAAATGATATACTTAGAAAAAGTCATAACTATACACAAAAAGTTAACATCGTACATTTGATGTTGTGAAGTTAATGAGATTGAATATAAGTTCAAATATTTGAAATTGGGAAATGTGATTAATCATTCTTGCCATTATTAAAACATCATTTCTTTGTAAATATTACCCACTAATATGTAAGTAGTTTTATTTTATCAGATGATCATATATGGATGTGATGTGGATGTAATGTTAAAAATTCAATTTTAAATAAACAATATGATATTTTAATAGAATATCTAGATATTAAACACTTATTAAATTATTTTTAATGGTTGTAAACATATCATGTAATTATAATAAGTGCAATATATATTTACCATTCATTAATGTCTGGTATAACTATACTTTATATAAACGATCGAATGATAAATATCTCCTCAAAATAAAAAACTTTTATTTTTCTCAAATTGATGATATTCAAGGAGTATTATGGGACATGATGATAAGTTAATATTATCTTGAATATATTATTATACTCATTAAAAATTGCTGTATATGAGATATAAAAATTATATTATTGAGTTAATCTGTAGAGAATTATTACTTGGACAAATATGTGAAATTATATCTCATAATATCTAATACAGTCATAGATATACTTATGGTTGTATTCTTATTATAAATCCTTATAACCAAGGGTTTATAACATACTAAAAATGATAATCATTATACTTTGATACCCTACAAATGCAAGTCAACAAATGAACATATCTCATATATGGGTGTTTGGGTGTATTGTTGATCATTTCCTCTTTTGGAGTATAACCAAGATGGGATATTTTTCACTTTTATAATAACATAAAGACAAATCCCAATTTATTGAATTAAATTTTGGAAATTAATGGCTATTCTTTGTAGATTCACATATGATGGGTAGAATTACTTTGATGTGGGTTATGTGATCTGCAGATCTGTCCGATGATTTGCATGTGATGTATTTATTTACTGGGTTATTCAATTTTAGAGAATCAAGAAAATATGAGATGACTATAGAAGATTGAAATGTTCCGTGCCTATTAATCCCTGAATTTCAGGTAAATACTAATTATACAGGTATATATATGATGTATATGATATAAGTTGTGGAGGAAATATTTATAAAGAAATATGAATATGTTTTAATGATGTCACACTAGATCCCTTAGTTGTTTGAGTAGCACTGATACTTTTCTAGAGGATAATCTTTTCTTACATCTATAAAATATGGATTTCATATTTTCTTTCAATGTTGTTAAGGCTATTAGGTTATAACTGTTAGTCCTTTGGATACAGATTAAATTTGGAACAAAGTGTTTTTTCCAAATGAAGATATTTTGATGAAAACCTGTATCCAATAGACTTTAGATGGATTCACAATGAGTTGTGAATTTTTTTTAAATTTTAGATTTTATTTTGTTGTAAATGGGTGATTTTTATATGTAAACTAAAATAAAAATATGAGATATGCATGTGGACACTCATATGATGCATGAATTATATATATTATATATGATATTACAAATATTTTACATTTATTATATGAATATAATGCATGTTTTTTTATGGATGTGATCTATAAATATAAAATTTATATATATTATTTATTTATCAATTTCAACTAATGTTTTATACGTAAATTATAATATATAATGAATGGATTAAATTATTTTCATTAAATTCATTGAAAATAGTTCATAAATTATTCCCCAATAGTGAGAAATGTATATGATGTGCTTTTAATAGGTGATACCACGGGATTAAACTATATAAGAGGAAGAGATCATATCCCATTGGGTGTGTGTGGTGTGAATTTTTCAATTTGTATACACCTCTTATAAATATCTATTCTACCTAGGTCTATTTCATATCACCCCAGAACACACTATCACCACTTTTGATGTCCAATAATCATTATGATGAAATTGTTAATCCATCGGCCGGTGTATTACTTTAGAGGCGGGGTGCTTATGTTAATTATTCCTTGTAATCTTCCTCAATAATTATCTATTGATGGAAGATGGAAAATAAAACATCTCATAAACTCTTGGTATTCTATTTTAATATTATTTATTCATTCATTTCTTAAAGATATATCTCATGTGTCGTGGAATGTGTTTCACTGTAAATGATCAATACATTATCATACAAAACATATCAGAACGTCCTCTAAACTCTTGCATAAAAAATGCCAATAATAATCACATAATTGAGAACATTATTAACATTTAGGTCATCTTATAAAATTCATTTATAAATTTTTTTTACAAATAAATTATTTTACTATATTTTATTTCCATCATTGGATATTATTAGCTTCGATGGTTTTATTAATACTAGTTTCATTAAAGAGATGTTAATTTTTGTTTATATATTCAAATTAAATCACTATAATATAATTATAGATATTTTAATATATTTTCCATAATGAATTTTTATATTCTAACTTCATATCCTTTGTGTTTTGGTTATGATTATTGATGATAAAGTTGGCGATGAGCTTGTTTGTAAAATTTTAATTAAAAAAAGGTGATACAATAATAATAAGTTTAATAATATTATAAAAAGTAATGGAACATAAACCAAACACTAATTTATAATTAATATCTAATAAAACTAGTAGTTATTTTTATATAGTCATCCATTATTGAATATTATAGTATTTTCTTAGTATGTTGTCAAACTGGTCCAAATAAGAACAAGTTATAATATATTGTTGAGTATGTTTAAAAAAATCATACTTCTAGAATAATATCATTATTACGGAAGCATCATGACATCATATATTTTTTTAATGTGGGGAATCATATTTTTACAGTAGTTTTGAAAATGAGAAGATACAATATGAAATACATCACTTTCATGGAGAAGGTAGTTCGCATGTATGCACTGGTAATGCGTTAGTTTACATAGAATGCAAAGGAAGTAAGATTTTTTCTATATTTTCATAATATCAATATTTTTTTACTTTCCTATTTATTCATTAAATACCTAACTTAAAAACCCAATTAAAAAGGTTTAAAAAATAGATCATGTCGTATATAGAGGGGATAGTCACCACATAACACAAGGGGAATTTTCATTTTCTTAATAGTTGGGAGGAGGATATAAAATTTATGTTCAATTAGTATAACAACGTTTAAGAATATTAGTATAACTTATATTTTAATACTTTAAGGGATATACTATTTTTTAGGCTGTAGAAAAATAAAATAAATAACATAACTTAGTTGAAAAAATTATCACTCCCTTTAGATGAACTCCCTTGGGTACCCACAAAAATAATACATAGATTATTTCTTTGTCAAGAGAATGAATTATAGGACAAGGGGAGAGAATTCAGAATATAGTATAGAACTATTTTGGATAATATTATTCTTTTTAAAGGGTGGTTAAATTTAGTTGAAGTGATCGCAATTAATAAGTGATGAAAATGGATTTATTATACATACTCATTACCTTTTCAATGATAATCGAACACAATTCCATATCAATGGTTCTAGATTGTGAAATAATGAATTTTTTAGTGATATATGGTTGATAAATCCTCTAACATAAATTTTCTTAAATTTTTTAAACATGCTTCAAGTCTTTTACCCCTAGATTATTTACATTTTTCTGATATCATTTTTATATTCATAAATAGTTTTTACCTAAGTAATTTAAATTTTATTAAAATACAAGGTTACCATTCATAAAAAAATTATAATATAAGAACTAATTAAATATCCATACAACCAAATTTTATTTCAAAATAATTAGATTTTAACCTTTAAGTTAAAACATTTAATTTAAAAAAATATTTTCTATAAAAAAATTTTCTTACTATTAAATGTTCTTAATATTATTTTGTACTAATTAGAAAATTAATGAGTGTTCATATATTTATATAAGGGTTTAAAAAATATATTATACCTATGTTCTAAAAGTTATTAACTTGTTTTATTTGATACAAATTACATAATTTTAATAAAATAATTATTTAAAAATAAAAATTATACCATTACCTTGGTAATTAAATTTAATCCTAGTAATATTATTTTTGTTAATAAAAATGAAATTTAAATTTTTATATAATATTTAATTATTGACTACAAATAACATATAAAATTTATATTGTTTATAAAAACAAATTTTAACATTATTGAACTTAATGTGTGAAACCCATTTGTTAATAAAAATGTATTTTCAAGCATGAAATGTCATTTTTTGCGACACACTAATATTTTTATGAAATATTTCACTTTAAATAGTTTTTTTTCTTCAATAGATTTTGTTACATGCAACAAAGAGTTTAGATGAATCCCATAACATTATTAAATTAAAAGATATTTTCTATTACATACCCATTATATTGGTGGGTATAAAAGTAACATGATTTTTTTGTGTAATTTGTTTTGTTTGTGTGTAATGTATTTTATTTCAACAAGTTAAATTAATCCCTATATAAAAATGATTTTGATTAAATTTATATACTATTTACCAAATAAAGTGTTTTTAATTTTAATAATAATTTTTCAAGGCATAGGATAATAATAAATACAATTTTATTCCAAAAAAGTATTTTTTTTTTTAAATTATTTTTCCTCACACTTCACGCATATACATTAAAAATAATTTCTTCCATTTATAATTATTTAATTAGATAAAATTAATTACATATTCATAATCTGGAGTTTCAAATTTTATAAATAGGCCAATGTTATTTTTGACCAATATGAATAGTTAGCGTTCTAAAATTAATCCCTGCGGAAAAGGGTAAATTGGGTTATTATATGTTAAAGCGTAGTAAAAAATACATAATTTTTTTCCTAATAAATATTTGGTGAAGGAAATTTTTGAAATAATAGCTTAGACTAAAAATAATTTTTTTTAATGGAAACGTTTACCTGAAAATGACTTATATATTATTTAAATCAAAGAAAGTTACAAAATTTCACACTCTTAGTTTTAAATAAACTTTATGTTTTCGTATTTGGAAATAAACTAGTTATGAATGAATATTTATTTTAATTTTTAAAAATTATTTTATATTCATTAATTAAATTTATTTATAATTTTTATGTATTATATAATTACTATAAATTCTCAAACTATGCCAAAATAGTATCTATTCAATTATGCAAAAATAAAATAGATAAATTAAAAAATATTAAAAGTAATATAATTTGGGTAATTTATTGTTTTCTAAGAAATTTATAGTTTTATATGAAATATTATTTTATTTTAAAAATATTATATTTTGATTCAAACTTTTTCTTTATGTATTTTAAGACAAATTAATTGAATAGTGTCAAAATTGACAATAATCATATTTTATCCAAACAATATTTCATTAAATTATTTAAAAATAATAAAAATGTTGAAATAAGATAAGATAATTATTTTTTGGTCTAAAATTAAATATATTATCCATTTATGGGCCTATTTTCAATATATAATTAATAATTTCGACCCTTTTAAATTGAAAAGATTGTCTATTTAGTCAAAATAAAAATTGGTTAACTATGCTTTAATAAAAATAAAAATGTTTAAAATGACACAAAAACTTGTCTAATTTTTTTTAATTTTTCTGTTAATACAACCCTATAATTCCACATATTTTAATACATATCCATTTAAGGAAATTTTTGTTGATAATTAATTCTTTATAATTTAATATTTTGAGAAATTTCATTAGCTCCTCTCACCTCAATTATGAAAGGGTGCATCCTCCCTCACTTATTTACATAAAATTGAGCCATAAATATTAATAATAATTTGAAAATATTACTTATTTAATTATTTATAAAAAATATATATGTTTTGGTATTCATAAAATACCAACACTACTTCCCTTTATAGGAGATCTAAAGGAATCATTTCAAAGAAGAGGTAATCACCTTAACAGGTCACATTATTTTTAACTCTCCTTTACCTCGTATACATATGTGGTTTTTATAATAAAATAAAAACTTCAGTATCTTAAATATTATGAAATATTATTATTATTATGAAAAATAATATTATACACCCTCTTTCCCATCAAACGAGATGTTAAAGTATCGCTCGAGTGTACGTACGACTAACCGTCACCACTTAGAGATGCAAATGATTTTTTGTAGCCGTATTTTATGGAGGGTATTATGGTTATATTAATGTTTAAATATTATATTTATGATATAATTATAATTATATATTTATAACATCTTGTATACCTTCTTATAATCTAATCCTTATAGAAATAATAATGCCACTCATGCATATGTGTGGACTACCACCTCTGTGCAGTAGTGCGATTCATTTTTCATTTGAATTTTACTGGTATGGTAATGAGGTTTTATTTTATTAATACATATGATATATATGATATAATATAAATACTATAAATTTGAATTAATTTTACCTTTATTTTTTTCTACCAACTGAAAATTAAAAACGACGTTCATAAGTACGTACGACCCACCATCTCCACGAAAAAATGTAATTCATTTTTTCATATCTTACTATCATGGATGAATATATATATATTTATAATGTTTATATAAGATATTTATATCATTATTAATATTATGTAGGTGATGTAAACAATATTAATGAATAACAATTGGAACTAAATAATTGAAATACTCATGTTAAATGAACTACATAACACCCAAAAGTGATGCTTTTAATATTGAAAAAATTGATAAAAGGGGTGTTGAAATATAATAATATGATAATATATGACATTATAAGTGTGAACTTGAATCTAGAATAGAATAATAATATATTTGAATTTATTTTAGAGGATACTTTAGTTCTTTTTACGAAAGGATAACTTGATGTAAGTATTTTTTGACACAATATCATTGTTTATCAGGAATGAGTAGGATTATGCCTCTGATGATGAAATATAATGATATATCTATCAAGAAACTTATTAATTTTATTAAACACTAGTTATTTATTTAAAATATATGATTTTATTTCATTTCCCTTTCCTTAAGTACTCACGATATCAAAAATATATTTTTTAAGGAAATTTTACTTCATTTCAGTCTCCGGTCGAGAAACATTTTTCTTCTAAATCAATGTTTTCAAAAAATGTTTTAATGAAGGTTCTTACAATTATAAAATCATTTTTTGAAGTACTTTTTACTAGATTTTTTTAAGGGAATATTTTTATTATTTTCAAAATGAGGTACTTTGCGACATTTTTAAAAATATATATATATAATATGAATGTTTTTTAAACCTATAAAGAATGAATGGATTTTCACACCACCGTGAATAATTTTTTATTTAATAATTCCATTACAATAAAACACAATCCTTTTAAAATAAAATTTTTTTCATTTATATTTGAACACTTTTTTAATAAGTGATTTCAAAAAAAGGGAAATATTATTTTCCTAGAGAATTTTTTAATAATTTTCAGTGGAATTTATATTCATAAAAAATTAAAAACATTAATTTCACTAGTGATTTACTCGTAATATTATCCATGGATATCACCCTTAATAATTATTAAGATGTTTTATGTTTTTGATGATGCTATTTTAGTGAAACCATTTCATTTCAATGGATTATGTTTTGATGACATGATGAATTATTTATAAAATCCATTTCTTTTCAATGGTTCATGATATGATGAAATATTTTTGAAACCCATTTATTTTCATTGTTTTTGATATGATGAATTATTTTTTGTACTATAGAACACATATTTATGAATTTAAATATGTGTTAGGTGGGACCTATAACCCACTATAATATATTGGGTAAACATTGATATCTCAAGAGATAAATAGGGATAGAATGAGGAGTGAACCCAGTTTAGTGAAGGACTTTTTCTAGTATGATATTCTTTGGAGTGATCCATGACTACTACAATGGTTTGGGTATGAACCCATTCCACTACGATAGTCTTGTAAAAGTACTATGACAGTTATGTAAATTATTTTCTATGCATATAATTATTCCTTAATTGCTTTTATTATGTTCATGTTATGCTCTTGGGGATAAATTTATTTGATTCCTTTATGATTAATGACTTATGAACATCCAAAATTTATTCCATTTATATATATTATGATCTATTATATGCATGGTTTGGGTTTTCAAATTCAAATATCATGTTATCATACACTTTTTCTCATCTTATGCCTATATTATCATTGTTGTCTCCCTTGTTTACCCTTAATAAGCTTCAGAGCTAACCCTTTCTAGTTTTTCATTCCCTAGTTATGAAAAAATATCTTAGGTATGATAAGTCTAATAAGGGTGATTGTTATGAATATCTAAGTGGGAGAATTTTTTAAACTATTATTAACCAGTTTTTTGTGTTTTTGAGTGTCCAAAAATTCTAGACAAATATGATTCCGTTTGTTATTTTTATTCTATGTAAACAATATTCATCTATTTAGATGTTATATCTATATATGAAAATTATGGGTTGCTATATTTGTTTCATTATAACTGTTTGCATAGGTTTCATTAGGTGGTTTCTTCATGTTTTTACCCACTAACTAAATATCTATATTATAATAGTCATATTTAAAATTTTAATTTTATTAATGTATCATAGGTTTTTTGGGTTGTTATGTGTAATACAAGATACATGAAAAGTTCTTTAGTTATAGAAAATGTATTTGATAAAATCATGGTTTGTAATAGTTTCAATAACAGTGGTATTGGTAGGCTCAATATTCTGAATTATTTCTGATATATTATATATTAATTAATTCTTGAGTTCCATAATTTAAAATTAAAAAAAATTGTGTTTTTTGTTGTTTATTTTTATGGTTATTTTATATATGAGGTATTTGTGTGGGTTCCCACCCAACCCTAAAAAATTAGATTTTATAAAAATACTAAAAAACATATTTTATCTCATATATATGTCAAACCCACGTTCGTTAATATGAATCTATTCGATGATATGTATATGACCCAACCTAAAGTTTTTAAAGTTATAAATTGGTTTGATATTGTTTAAAAGTTACAATTGTGCCTTTATTGATTTATAAAAGCCTCTATAAGATGAAATATATGGTTTCATGTTGAAATAAAAGAGTATGGTTTCATTAAAAATTAAATTTATTTTTGTGTATGCAATCTGGTTTGTGGGAGTTTGATATTGTTTCTGATATAATATATAGGTTCATTACTTATTATCAGAAATGTTATCCTAAATTCATACTCTATAAAAATATGGTGAGTAAAATTATTATAAACAAAATATATAGGTGAATTATCCTATATATATATATATGTTACTAATATCAACAAATATAGATCTAAAATTTATCCTAGATGGATTTAGAACACATATATCGCTAAGTGATAAACCAATTTTGATTCAGGAACTCAAGGGAGATATATTTACTTGTATTTTATGTAATGAATATTATGAAGATTTTACACCCTTATAAATAAGTATAAAGGATGTATAAAATTCAATATACACCCTCCAAAGGATGTATCATGTGTTCTATATTGTGTAAGTGACCTGATGTCACTTATACTTTGAGCATTACAAGTAAACACCAGTCCAATCCAGGTGAGAGTCACTATATTTTATTAAAAACATCATTAAGCACTTTGAAAGAGGTCAGTATATGTTTTTGAACTTTCTTATTGATTATTAGATTGTTTTAAGGGGTTATACTGATTCTTGATTCTAATATGATAATGATGTAATTAGATCTCCATTTGGTTTCTAGTTTTTACAAAATGGTGGAGATATCAGTTTAAATACTTCCAAACAAGCCACTATAGTGGAATTCAAAATAGATTCAGAGTAACTTACTCAATAAGATGATGTGAATGAATTTTTTACCATTGATAGGTTTATTTATTAACTTGGAGTGGTTCGTGTCATTGAGGGAGAAATCGAGGATTATGAAGATAAAAGTGGAGTTATATCTCTGTAAAAGGAACCATTTATCATTAAAATTCCAAAAACATCCTTCGTAAGTACCATATCATTCAAGAGATTTTTGAGAGAGGAGATATTAATATTAGTTGGTTCACCATAGAGTATAATGTAGCAGATCTATTGTTGAAACCATTATTTCATCAAAAACATGAGGATCATGTTAAACTTATTGGTATAAGAAACATGAGAAATTGGTTATGATGTTTGTAACATGTATCAGGATTTTATAATAATGGAAATTTCTATTTATCTTTAATTAATGTGTGTTTCACTAATATTATTTCAATAGAGGAAGGATGATACACCAAATAAGTATGAATTTATGTTGTTCTGAATCAATGATCATCAAGAAATACTATGTGCTATCATGATATGTTTAGATTTGTATGAGAAGAATATTTTAATCAATATGAGTATTTATACATGATATACAATGAACATATTGATAGGTTAAGAATTCAAGGTTGTTATCTGGACTAGCCCACCAAGGTATATCACATCTAATATTAAACGATCAATGATATATGGAGGGGTATAATCATATTATGAATCCCAATTATATTAGGATATAGATATTCCTAGATAGATAACATTCATAAATTCATACCTTTCTTACACAATCCATGAGTCTTAGCTAAGAAAGTTGTTATTGGTTATGTTGTTGATTATATCATCAGTTAAAGCTCAACCAAGATGGAATTCTTCCACTTACATGACAAGTAAAAACATACGGTCCATTGATTAAATTAGATTAAGAGATTTTAGGTAAATTCTTCGTTAAGTGACATGTGGTATTCTTGGATACCTAAATTAGGGACATGTGATTTGATCATCTACTAGATGAATGAAATTTGAAGTATTCATCGACTAGTTCAGTCTATTTTGAAGAATCCTAAATGTATGTGTGGCCCATACTATATTTGTTTCTTCAATTTATAGTGGTCGATGTATGTTATGGAAAAAGGAATTATATAGTTATATATATGATGAATATCATATAGTTTATAATGGAAATGTTTTTATTAAGCTATGGGTATGTTTGAATAAGATCACACAGGAACACTTTGTAGCTTGAGTAGCACAAGTGTTTTTCTAGAATCCACTCATTTCTTACACCTATAGAATTGGTATTTAATATTTGTTTTCAATGATAAAAAATATTGTAGGGTCTGATGGTTATACGTAAAGATAAGGATCATGTTTTGGACAATGTGTTTGTACCAAATTGATGATATATGTATAAACCATGTCCAAAATATTTTTTATAGGTTCAAGAGTTTTGAAAAAAAAAATTAAATTCATTTTATAATTTTAGTATAAGTCATATATTGTTGTATATACACTAAAATGGGTCTATTATATTTTTCAATAAACCCTAAATTATAACATGTGATAGGTAAAGTATATCTAATAGCTTACATTTTGTACCTATCATAGTGTATGATAGACCTGTGATATGGGATATAGCATGTATATATTAATCCACACAACCTAACTGGTTTCCTTCAGTTATGAATCCTTATGATTATTAATTTATGGATTTAAAAATATAGCATGGTTTTTTATTTGTTCAAATAATCATACCCCCACGGGAAAGAATTATAGTAATGTTTGTCACCTTCTAATCATTAGAAACCAATGGTCAACTACCTTCATCAAATGAAGGGATCCCATATAAGGGTATGATATCACTTTATTTGGGTGTGTGACACTTACAATCAATAACCTAATCTCTCATCCACCATGTTCACCAATTATCTCTCTAGATAAGGTTTTATCACAATTCTAGTCTTTGAGGGTCCTCTTATAGCATACGAGGATCATAGTGGGAAAGTGTACCACCTATAGAGGTGAGAATTAGTTGGTTATCACTGAGTGATCTCAATCAAACAGACTCTATAGAATATAATAATATGGATTTAATTGTGTTTTAGTTACACCTTTTTATATTTATGTTCTTAAAATTAAATATTATTTCTTTTCATAATAGATTGGGTATATATTTGGGTTTCTTATGTTGTGTTATTCATGTGATGATCTTCCCAAACCCAAATTTGAGATTCTATTTTATAAAAATATTATGATGTTTAGAATCAAATAATATGTATCAACTTCATATCTAAATATTATATCTTCTAAAACTATGAATAATTGGAATAAGAATAAGATAAAAAATTTAATAAGGTACATCTGTTATGAAAAGAGAAAGAAAAATAGACTTTTACAAGTGATACTAATAGAGAAATTAGATCATTCCTGGGTGGTGAATTTATTGTGAGAATATCCAATACATAGAAGACGTATACCACATTTCTATCTCATGATCTTCATAGGTTTAAAAACAATAAAATATAATTGAATTTTATTACCTACATTTACCCTAGATAACCAAAGTACAATTGTGTAATATCATGTTTCTGAGGAACAAAAATATTATTCCAATATTTTTTTGAAGAGAACCTCATATAATTTTCCTCAATAAGATTTTACAATTATTTTTTTCTTCTTATATACTTAAAGTAAGATATTTACCATCATTAATAAGATACTAAAATATTAGAGGAATCGTTGGACAAAAAGGTGATGATTTGTTAAAATTTCACCAGACATGTTAAGTCCAAAAGTCCTCTAAATATAGAGCTTAAAGAAAGGTTCCCTAGTTTTGATAAGGAATTATTGGGGAAAAATACAAGCACTTTAAGAATATAAAAAAATATTCCATTGAAATAAAATGCTCTCAATTAATAGTGAATGTTGATAAAATTAATTAATGTAATTAAATATTTTAATAGATATAGAAGTTACATAATTATCACACAGTGAACAAATCAAATGTCCAAAGGGAATATGTTGACAATGATCTAACTATTCAAGGTTAAAAATTATCACTTAACATGAGATGTCTGGGGCATAATGTTAAACTAAATTCTTTTGAAGTAGATCATGTTCCTCACTTTGAAGTTGATAAAAATAAACAATTTATCTTGAAAATTCCAATTAATTTCAATAATTGAACATAAAATAAGGATATGAAACTGTAAAAGTATTTTATATCACCTTTAAGGAAAATTTATGGACATTAGTAGAGGTTTTCCCATAATAAAAAAGGTCAACCTATAACACATGGAGAAAATTGGATGTTGGAATAACTAATGTCTATATTTTTATAAGGGTCTTATTTTTAAATGGGATTAGTCTATTAGAATTAATATATTGAGATTTTTATAGATATATCTACAATAATATTTAATAAAAGTAACGTAACATTTTCTCCAAAAAATATTTCTATCCTAAATCTATTTACATAAATAATTTAGGTTATATGGAAAATTTTGGAAATTCTATGTTGAGAAAAGTTATGACAAAGAAACCTATAAAAAAATTATGGCATATACCAGATATACATTTATCCCTAAATTATGCTCAAAAGTAAGATAATATTTCAAAAAAAAGTACTAAAGTTTTGAATTTTATTATTAAAAGAATAAAATCAATATTAATTCTCTATAGTTAGCATTGTGAAATGTTTGGGGATAATTCTGGTAATTATTGAAATAATATCTTAGTTTTTATAATACAACTAAGTCCAACATCAAGTGGGATAATAATATATTTGAAGATAAATATTTATAATAAATTTAAAAACCTACTTATCACTAAAAAATTATAATATTTGAATATATAGACGAAAATTGTAATAAAGGTGATATTAGTAATAAATAATTCTAGTCAAAAATAAAAAATAGAGCTAAAAATAATCATAAATAAATAAAGCCCCAAATATAATAAATATTCAAAGCAATATAGAAGGTGAATCTACCATAGGGTATGAGAAAAATAAGTTTATTGAAGAAAAAATACACACAATAAGGATAAATATCATATTACACCAAAGACTAGCAGAAGCTACAACTATTATGAGAGAAATGAAAAAATAATAGATTAGTGAAAAGAAAAAATGAGTATTTCCATTGATATAGGAAACCTGGATCTATAAATAATAAAACCATTCAAATAAAGAAACAGTAATATTGGTTTAGTGAAATTCATCTATGAAAGTAAATAAGTCAAATTTATTAAGAAGTTTAAAAAAGTGGGTGACTCAAGAGTTCTTAAGAAGCTATGAGGATGATAAAATCAAATAGAACACACCTCTATATATATTATTTTGAGGTTTCTAGACCAATTTGAAACATTATAAGAGATAAATTGAGCATAAAGAGACATATGTTTTATGATGGATGAATTAAAAAAGGAAGGTTACATGAAATTAGATAGTTGAACAAGATAAGTAGACCATTTCTCCCTATGATATTAAAGTTGGGAAAGATAAAATAGAAAGTGAGAAGAGTTATTTCAAAATTACAGTCAAAAATAGTGGATTTTTAGAGATAATAAACTACTTTAAACCTTGTTTCTCTCTCTAATGAAAAAAGGTAGAACCCACCTTATTCTCATATATGTTTATTTCATTCTTTATAGGTATGGAATTTATGGTGAATCATTTAGGGGGAACTATAATTATGAATAATGTCAAAGTACTTTAGAAAGATACATTTATCCATCAGATCATTCTCTACCAGGTGATATTATTTTCCTAAACCCAATTGACACAGGTTTTTCAAGGTTATTTGTGAAAAGATTCAATACTACTCATCTGAAAGGATGATCAACCATGTTGAAGAGATTATATAAATTTTCTCATAATTGGGGAGATAAGATGAGTATATTCTAAAATATATATATAAATATTGAAACTTTATGGAGTTGGGAAAATATAAGGTTTAATGATAACTTTTTTAGGGATATTGATAATGTTTTATATTACATATATTAATAAAATCTTTTCTGAAATTAATAGAAGGGTATTATCTATAGGGGAGAAACCTACTTGTGCATAAATATTTTTAATTTATTTCTGAGATGACTGTACGAAACATATATATAAATCTTTTAAAGTTCTATAAAATGTGGTCTATTGGATGTTATCCCATGTATTATTTTTTTAGGCAAATTTTTTTTATTGTTCTATTAAAACATGTTATAAAAACCAATATAACTCACATAGAGTTAAATGTGATTGATTTCTCACACATTTATTTGATATTTATGGTAAAACCTCTATATTATGAAGATTTTTATTTATTTTAAATAATTCGGAGAGAAAATAAATTTTTATTGAACATATTAACATACATTACTTTGTCGGTATTAATTAAAAATAAAAATGGATATTTACAACCCATTTTAAGTTTTTATTGTATTTATTATCAATAATTTATTTGGTAAATATTTTTTTAGTGAAAATATTTAGTCAATATGGAAAATGAAGTGAATTAAAATTTTAGAGTATTGATAATACAATAAGTTTCTTTATTTATTCAAATATTATACTATGAAATATTCATTATAGAAAATCATACTCTTGGTGGTGGTTTTTTCTGTATTAACTATGATTAAACCACCACTAAATAATATATTTATAATTGATCCATAATTATTTATCTCTGGTGTAACAAAAAATATTTTAGAGTTGATGTTAATATAAGAAGTAGTTTAAAAATTACTGTAAAATATAGAGAAATCACAAAAATAATTGATACAATTACCCTAATGTACCATGTTTAGATATAGCATTAATTATCACTAATTTTAATTGATGATTTATATAATGATCGCTAAAATTTCCATCAATTAATGATATTTTTTTATTCTTTTAACGTACTCTACCTATTTAGATATAGTAATATATTTAGTGGTTATGTAAACCTCCTCTAAATAAATTTTTTATGATATTTTTTGGTAACTTCAACAACTAAAAATTTTTGTATAGAATAAAAAATGCTCAGGTATCTACTCTAATACAGTCCAACTAGAAAAAAATATGTGCATGAAAAATTATCATGTCAGTATAGAAAAATAATAAAAAAGATTAAAAAATGTTGAAATACAAAAAATGTTGTATAAAATAGCTATATTGAAATATATTAAATAAAATATTCACCATTTAGTTAATTAAAAATACTATATTATAGTTTTTAATTATTCACAAACATCACTCCCCCTCACCTTCTATTTCTCTACATGGGTCAAACTACTCACCACCACCCGGCCTGATTCCTACCACTAGTGCCCACTTCTAAAGTAGTTTAATGCACATTATTAATAAATATATCACAAAAATATTATGCATATATTATTCGATACTACTATACTTATAGAATATTTCCAGGTTATAAAAACTAATATAAGTCAACAAGTGTATAAAAGTGGATAATGATAATGTTTCCCCAATAATGAATTCCTAAAAGGGGAGAGCAAGATTATTCACTAAATCTAATATATCATCATTATTAGTATACACCATTATACAGATAAACTCATCATTAAAATAAAAAAATAAAGAATTCAATTTTCATATTTGATGAATATTTTGGATTACATGATATTTTTTATCTTCTCATTGTTTTTTATGAATATCATCTCTAACGTTTTATTATGTATGATTAATATCACTTCTATTTTTTTATTTTGTATGATTAATATTTCTTATTTCTTGGTGATTAATTTCTTGTATGATCATATATTATCTTATAATGTTTATTATTTGTTTGATATTTATATTTATATAAGTTTTTTTAGATGTTATAATATTTTATTATATTATAATTCAATTAATATGAAATGTTATTAATAGATTTGGGACTTTATAATCATGGTTTATCAAATAATAGTTTATCAAATTTGGATGCTTTGATAAGTTATTGCTTAGATTAAAATTAATACTACAATAGGGAGGATTAGGTTATACCTTTTATTAAGGTAGATATGGTATAATAGTTCCCATATTTTATTATTAATTGGTTTGTATCCTGTGATTGAATTCAAAAAGAATAATTCATTCTAGGTCTGGTTTTCACACCCAAAAGGGATCAATTCATATAATAGATATTGTATTGGGTGTTTTTTTTAGTTTACAAGTTACGATGAGTTTTTATATTAAAGGTATTACCTTAAATTTCCTATCATGTTTCATAAAAGACAATGATATATTGTTAATTATTTATAGTAGTAAGATCTATGTTAAAGAGTTTTTTATATGAATATTATTTAATGTTTAGAAATTAAACATTCTATGTAAAAAAATTTAAGGGAAGTTATATTATCTCCACATTTAAAGAAAATATTAGTAAGTTGAAACAAGAATCATAGTGGGTTGATATGGAGTAAAACTTTTTCCTTGAAAATATTCTCAAAAAGAACTAATGTAACGACATAGTATCCAAAAACCTAGATCTGGTGGCTATATTTCAATATTGGAAAATAACAAGAGGGTTCTCATAGGATAAAACTGCTTTTTTATTCTTGTAATACAAGATAAATATATACATTACATTTAAAAACATAAGACACAATATGAACACATTTTAATAACATTATTATCCCTTCCATAACATCTAATAAAATTACACATGGTTCTCCTCTTGGTTTCCTGGTAAAAGGAAAAAAGAAAGGTGATCCTAAATGATTTGTAATGAGTATCATATATTATAATATATCATAACAAAAACATGGTACAAGTGATAGGGAAGGAATGAATAAAATTTTGAAACCCATAATCAACTAAAACTAAGGGAATGAAATATCTATGAAAATAAATAAAAACACGGAAAAAAATAATCATTAATAATGTAATGATGTAATGTATAATTTTGGACATCAAAACATGTTTCCATGGCCATTTCCCATGATGATATACTGATATGGGGAGTGGTGTAACCAAAACCCTAGTTGTTTTTCCTCATGAGACCTAATGATGCATCAAGGGGTTATATGATTCTTATACACACACATCGCCTCTTTACGTATAATGCATTGACAATAAGAGTATAAAAGACATTTCATACCATTCCAAAAGAAAAATTTACATAAAAAAACTTGTATATTGGTATAATGAAAAATATATAAAAAATATCTCATTTCACTAGACTGATGTGGTTTCCTAACAGAACATCAACATAGATTTTATGGGGTGTCATCAATGTATCTAGAAGAACCCTTATCAAATAACTATATTATTTCAGCTGCTTTCATTATACTGGGTTATCCAGAGAATTTAGTATTTGGGTTCAATATCTTTTTTAGGATGGGGAGTAATAAAATGATAGGAAAAATATCTATTGTCACGGTTCAGAAATATCATGTGGATATTCCGAATCCTATACCCCAAGAGTGTCTATACAGGTGTGCAGAATTAGGACTGATCTTCATTCATCATAGTTATTATTGATTTAATGATCATCCAACCATTTTTTGGGTGATTACCCCTGGGTGAAACTATGATATAGCTATATCCACATTCCAATATCAAGAAAAGGATGTATTTTCAAGTAAACTACACAATAATTCCTTTTACAAAAACTGAAGACACATTTTCCACAATGTAAATGAGTTTTTTTTAAACAATTTTGGAATGCCTCAAATCAATCGAATGTGAGGGATGTAACTCAGTATAGATATGTAAATAACTTGAAAATCATTAGAAATATGGTTAAAAGTATTTCTTAAAAAAAATCACCACAGAAAAGTAAATTAGTGGGGAATGTATCATAAGTCCTAAAAAATTAAAATTGTGATAGAAAACATCTACTTGTTATAAAGAGCTCGACCTAAGTATCATGAAGTTAGTGGTTAATTTATTACATTGGAATAATATATAAGAATTTTCATCTCAAAGGACATAATATTTTATTAGTTTTTTAAAACTATATATATACTTGATCATTACATTAAAATTGAAAATATAAAATATAATATAATGAATCCTTTAATAATTCCATTATTATCAAATAATAAACCTATATATCAAAAATAATAAACTTCATGGAATCATGGGTACAAATAAAAAAAGGGGTGAGGTCATATTCTTGGTAAGGGTGTATATTCAGCCAAAGATATTATAAATAAGAAATAAAAATTATGGAAGGGTAACTAACAAAAATACATACCATTTAATTGACAACATGAACATAATATAGCCAGAATAAAAGATGACCAAACAATTCCATATAAATAATCACATGAGCAAGAAAACTAAACCTTGTATATTTTACTAAAAGAATATTCGCCTGGAAATCAATAACTAATATCATAATGAGAAAATGAATAATTTAGGACATCATAAACATAATGTCAAGGCTTCATCTGAGACACCACACATAGATTGGAATGACATCATCAAATAAAAAAAGTGGTATGACTCTAGAGACCTACTAGTGCATTAAGGGGCTATAGTGGGACTCGCTCATCACTTACTAATTACAATGATTTCTTCATATGAAAGGGTAGAATCATAATTAACATATACATTGATATTTAAAATATCACAAAAAATGTTAATAACTTTACCCAATAATTAAACATAATCAAAAACCATCCAAAGTAATATGGTGAATGGAATTGAAAAATTACATTCCCAATTAAACTGATTATAAACTATTCAATAAAATGTGGTCAAAGATATAATTAGAGATAAATCCTGAATTAATCATAATATTAAATAAATGATGTTGTCTTATATTAAACCCTTACCAATTTATAATTGAATCTCATTCCCTGTGAAAAAATAAATTTTAAAAAAACATAAAATTTCATTAGAATAAATAAATTCATGATATCACATGTCAAAGGGTTGTTAAATGATGTTGTCTCGGATTAAAAACTTATCACTTTATAATCAAATGAATCACATTAAATATGAAAAAATAACATTTAAAAATACTTAAAATATCATTATAATAAATAAATTCATGATATAACAAGTTAAAGGGTTGTTATATACACCTTAAAGAAGATTATAGGGGAATAACAAAACAATTCCTCAATGAATGAAAATTAAGATGGATTCCCTTTCAAATACCATATCATTGAAGTGAGCATTAATAAAATTAATCGATTATGTGTATTCACTATAAATACACATAAAAAATTATAAATAAAATCATAATATAATAAAAAGTCATTCCACACATAATCTTAGAATGACATAATCAATGATGTTGAAGTTTAAACTAATGAATGAAAATTGACTTAAGAAATCCCATACCTCACTCTTACCTTTAGTTTTATGTACATAATTCTCATGTATAGTGGTTTACAGAATGTTATTATTTTATTAAAGAACCATATTCATATTTATAATACCTAATATAACCCTTTTATAAAATCTTACCACCTGTTCACTAATAATATTTCATTATTTTCATCGTTTCGAGTGTGTTCGTTTCATGGTTTCATGGTCCTTTCACTTGCGTATAATTATGGATATTTATTAAAATGAAAATAAAACTCCATAAGTGAAATTAAATGGTATTAATTCAAATCCATATGTTCAAATGGCCCCATATATCAGTTTTCTTTCTAACAAGAGGATTATTCACTAGATAAAAAGTTAGTGAAAAAATTTTAGTTTATTTTGAAATTTTTTATGACCATCAAAAAATAGTTTTGTTTCATTGAATATTATGTCAATATAGTAGTTAAATAATATGAAATATGTTATGATATAGTTAATAAATTCTTATTTAATGATAATAATACTTTTATGACCATATTTGTAGGTGGTAATGGGAAATGAAAAATCATTATCCAAAGAGACAGTTAATCACCATAATTTGGACAATGGTTTTGTTTCATTGTATAAGAGGAGATAACAAATGGTGTCGATATAATATATTTCATTATAAATAGAAAATAAAATTATATAGATGATACTGGAGTTATTATTATTTAATATATTAATGAGGTGAATATAGTGTAGAATAAGAAGGAAGTTAAGAGGGGTTGTTTAAGAAAGTTACCTCTCGAATATAACCTCCTTAAAGAACCCCTTAAGGAACTTTGAATTGGTATATGGGTGAGAATAGAAGAACATTTACTAGTTTAGGATAGTTATGAGAGGTTTTTTAATATATTTTAATATATATAAGGTTTCTAAGGATAAAGGGAGTGGTGAGCGGTGGTTTTATACTTGATAAGAGATGAATTTAGGTGATTAAATAATGATTATTTTATATTTGAAGCCAACCACATTTGGGTGGAATTAATTAAAATAAATTTAGTTTAAAATTAATGTTTTAATGTTTTTTTATGGTTGATAAACACATAAACCAACCATTTAATGTCACATTTTTTATGTATTTTAATCTTTTACCTTTTAACTTTAACGTGCTACATTATTTTACCTACACTATGGTAAATTATTCTTTACCCTGGAATCATTTTTATGGATAAAAATGAGAAAGAGAATATAAAATAATTTAAAACTCATAATTATGAATATTGGATCCATTTTAATTTATTAAATTTATTAAAGTTATGAAAATCAATTCTAAATATGTTACACATTTAACTCATAAAAACAATTTTTTTACATTGAAATCATAGTTTCCTAAATTGTTAATAATGTGTTTATAAATGTAAAAACTTATGAATTATTTAATTAAATATATAAATTTTTTATCATGAATAAGTGTTAATAAATTTTAATTCATGATCATATGATAATTATTTCATAACATTTATGGTATTTCATAAAGATGGTATTTTTACTTTTTAACCAAAAAAATACACTTTTTTTAAAATCCCCAAAACATTACCATAAGATATTTTAAAAAAGATGAATCTGAAAATGAATTTCATAATATCAATATAACTATAAAAATATGATAATTTAAACATTTAAATAAATATATTTTTTTATTAAAATTTAGTTATTTCTTCGAAAATAAACATTCTTATTATTATAACAATTACATGGGACTTTGTTAAAATATATTATCATATAAGTATGATTTTATAAGATTATTTCATGAAAGTAACTTTTATTAAATAAACTTATATATTTATAATGAAATTAATTTTATATATAATATGTACACATTCTCTAGAAATAATACAATTTTGATTGTATGATTAAATAATTTGGAAGATAATCTAAATGTTTCAACGTACCCAAAAACAATAATGAACTTGTATTTTTAGAATAATTATAAAAATAAAGATAAATTGTATTATTTTAGAAACATAAATTATGATTAAAATATTTCCCTATAAATACACCATCATACTTACTCTTCAGCATTCACTTTAATTAGAATCAAGCTTCAATATAATTTCCAAAATTAACAACATATTACTAACTCTCTATTTTCTTTATATAATGTTGTTCATTAGTGGGATGACTATAGGGGATCAAGTCAACCCAAATATTTATATTGTCCTTTATTTATTCTCTATTGTTTTTTCAATTATAATATTTGGATTAGTAATTGGAATTATTGTAGTCTGAATGTACCATTCTTAAATAAATGAATAAAGTGTTGTTGGTTTCCTAGTAATTGTATTATATTGAGTTTATATTCATGGTTGTAAAATTTTATCTCAACCTATGATGTAAAAAAATCTTATGAATGTGAAATTATTTCTGGTTTCTTATAAAAAAACATTATAAAATAAAACTTCTAGTAATAATTATAAAATAATTTTCGAGGCTTTGCACTTATGAATTGAGTAGTAATTCAATAAAAATTTATTGAAAGATTGGAATTAAAATTGAACATACAATATAAAATGTAATAATAATTTCAAGAAATAACATCTCAAATAGGAAGTATATATACTAAATAAATAAAATTTGGTGCATAATTAAAAACATGTCATAAAGACTGAAATTTGAGACGGAAAACCATTACCTCTTGTCCTGACTTCCATTGAAGTACATTAACCTTGTGTATCACAAGCATAGTTATCTTAGTTACTTAACAAATAACCTCATTCATGTACATTTTCGTTTATAATATTCATATATAGTCATTATCTCTACAAAATTCTAGTAAATATTGATTTTTTGTATCAATAACCATAAACAAAAAATTATTAACATATTTATATCATAATATATTTCATATTATATTCCTATACTCATTCATGGTATAAATTTATATTACTATTCAAGTAGGTTGTTAAACTCACTAAAACATGATCATACCCTAATTTAATGAATGATTATTATGTGTTTTAGTTGTAATATCATTAAAATATAAGCATAATTATATTATATAGTGAAGGAGTATGAATCACATTTCCACTGGGCATGGTAGTATTTAAATACGCACATACCACATTTTGATATTTCTTCAGGAAAATAGGAAAGGTGGTAAATGACTATTACCTTAAAATAATAAAATTAATTGTATAAAAAATATTTATGTTACCATATGCGTATGATAAAATTATAATTTTTATGGTAATATAGGAAATAAAGAAAATGAGTTAAAAATGATTACTCGCATTGAGAACTTTCTTATTTTTATGGATACTCCCTTAGAAATGGAGGGCATCAGCTGAAATAATGTGACCAAAAACTAGTATAATAAAGATAAGATTAAATGGGACAAAAAAATTGTAGTTTTTTAAGATGAAACCAAATTTTTGGAGTGTAATTTATCGTCGGGTGAGAGGCCTATTTTATAATTGAACAATGACGAAATTTTTGTTAATACTCAAAATGTTTTAATATTGAGTAGTCACTTTTATGGAATGTGACTCTAAAATTTGTAAATAGTGTACTGGAAAGATATATGATCATTCCAGCCTCAACCATTTAGTTTTACAGATCTTCCAAACATTTTTTTAACTCTTTACCATTTGATTTTCTATTTTTACCATTTTAACTATTTTTGCAGTAATTAGTTTTTAACTCACTAATTTAGGTTTTAACCTAAAAGTCAAATAGAATTTTTTTTACATAATTTATACATATTGATTAATAATTTTAAATCCATCTAATAAAATTAAATTCCAAAAATTGGAATATTTTAATTTTCAAAAGGTAAATGTATAATGCATTAGAACAGTTTTAGTTGAAAACGTGACTTATACATAAAAATATAAAATAATGATCTATAAATTAAGAATAATATATTAAAATTTAAAATGATACTTATAAAAGATTAATTTTTTAAATATAATCGTCTTTTAGTTTTAATTTATTTTTACATCCCAGCACTTATATAAAAATCATTATTTTAACAAAAATTGAATTCACATTATTCACCTAAAAAATCAATCCTTGTATAAAAATAACAAAATCATGTCTTAATCTAATATATTTATAAAGAACTAAAATTTATGTTTCTTTTTAAAAATTAAAATTTTAAAATTCATAAATTAAACTTTTAAATATAATCATGAATAGAGTCTCTTTAGAGTGCATAATATGTGATTGCTTAGGGTATTCTGTTTACCTACTATAGTAAGGTCTCATGTGTTACACTTTCCCAAAATTAAAAAATTTCATCCTTGAAATTTGGTTATATATAAAATATTAAAAAATTGATATTAAATCATTAAATATTCTTCTATCTCCCATGTTTCCTCTAATATTTTTTGTTTTCTCTACAATACTTTCACTAAATTATTTGTCCAATTACACAACACTTTTTCTTTATTGTCAAGAGTATAGACAGTTTATTATTTATAAGAAAAGTTTGAGTCCAACCCTATTTTATAATATTTGAGAATATTCATTAGATCTCATATTTATTTCCTCAGTAAATAAACATGGAATATTTTTTTTACTTTATAAATATTAGGCATCATAACTAATAGGTTCTCTACAATTCCAATTATTTCTAGTATTTCTAATTTCTCAATATACCTAGGGTTTAAATTCTAATTTTTTCCAAATCATAAAAGTACCTTCCGTTGTGAAACATTAAGGAATAGAATATCACACACATAAAATTCAAAATCTTTCCATCAATTATCAGCATAAATATTTTTACTACTTTGCGGTGATTTAATATGATATTGAAAAGTTTTTAATTTAATATTCGACCCCTCCAAAAGATCTAGAAAAACAATCTTCCTTTCTCAAACTTATTACCAATATATTTTAGTAAGAAACCACTTCCCATACAATGCATCATATGGCTCCATCTGGATCCCAAAATGGAAGGTATTATTTAACAAAAATTCAAAAAAACATAGATATTGTTCCCACAAACATTTTAAGTCAATAGATCATGATATTAATATGTATTCTGTAATCTACATATCCCTTTCAAATTGCTAGTTTGTTTGAGAATGATAGATAATGATTAGTTATATCTTAGTGTCAATATCCCTTTGAAGATGTTTCTAAAATTTTTATATGAACCAAGGGTCATAAGAAAATACAATTTTTTGAGGTTCCCAATGAATCTGTATTATTTTATTTATTAATATTTAGGAAAGGGTCCCAAGGGGTGGATCTTTTCTTATCTCTAATAAATGATCATAACTATTTAAGTGATTTATAATGATCCATATATCATCATTATTCAATATAGTGTTTCTTATTCCAGTGAAAAAATCCATTATAATATTTCCAGCTTCCATATAGGTATCGGCAGATATTTTTTTACTCCACTAGGATGTTTTATTTTGTAGTTTACATGCTAGCATACTAAGTATCTGGACACATATTCTATAATTTCTTACTTCCTTCAATCCCACAAAAACATTTCTCTTTAATCTTTATACATCTTTGTGAAATATGTTAGTATAGTGAACTTCGAACTATTTCCTTCATCTAGCGCTTCCATATTCTACTATGGTATGGATATAACACAAAACGTCTTTCTATACTTAAAAAATACATATCAATAGATAATTTATATTAATTAACCATCATTAACTACTTTAATATTTCTTTTTAATTCCTCTCCATCCAATTGTAAATTATATATCTTTTCTATTAAAGATATTTTAGTAATTTATTGGAAAATTAATGAGGGATCCCCTTGCTTGAAAACAAAAAATTATTATCTAATATATATCTATATATATGTTCCTTGTTAATCTTCTTCATGGCCACAAGTACATGGTCCCTTCATCTCAATGCATTAGCTACCCTGTTTCCCATCCTAGGGTGGTAGTGTATCGATATATAATAGTACTTGATTATTTCCAAATATAATATTTTCAACATATTACGCTCTTAATAAGATAAGATATACTTTAAACTCATGTAGTCCATACATATATCATATCTTTCACCACAGTGGTATTGACTCTATATTTTAAAATAAAATATTATGTACTCTAAATTAAGTTCATTGTTGAATCCATGTCATAAGGATCATAAAAGATACATTTATAAGCCCTAGATATAGTACAGTGGCTATCCTAAAAGTTTCCCTCAAAGAAGCAGTGTTGAATTTAATAGTGGTATTTTAGAAAATAATTTTTTATTTTTATATATATTGAAAACATAAATTGAAAATGGAGAGAATATGTTCGGAAAAACATAGATTTGGTGATAGTGAGTGGTAAATAAATAGTGAAAACAAACATGAAAAAAGAAAATAAGATAAATAAAAATAAATGAGAGATTTAAAGAAGTAGATGAAAGTCAATCTGAACAAGGCTGAATCCAGGTTGATCCACTCTCAACTCCCTCTTATAGATATTTTGATGAAAAAAACCATTAACTCTCATTCTCACTCAATTCATGGATGATGGATCAGATAACACACCTCTCTCTCTGAAATTTTGAAAACTCAACTATAGAATTTCATTAGTACAGGAGTGATCCTCAACAATGTAGAATTAATTAGTTGACATACTCATTTTTTCTAGGAAGTCTCACAATACATAATGATATTTTTGAGGTCATCATATCGTATAATAAAACTCATATACTAATTTGATCAAAATGAGTGAGGAAGAGAGAAAGGTATGTGTTAAATGAGTAGAGAACTATTTCTCTGTAAGAGTTTTTCTCCCATAATACCCTAAATATCCACAACAATTAGCTAAGGGTGATAAAGATGAGACACCAATAGACATGATCCTCATACCTCTAGGAAATGTTGAGTTTCTATTCCTAGATGATTCCAAATTAATTATCCTTCTACGAATGAATGTTTTAGAACACATCACTTGCTAGAAGAAGAATAGAAGATCATCACAACCGTATTTCTAAAATAGATACAAAATTAAAAAAGAAAAAAATGAGAAAAAATAGAAAGATAATAGGTTCCTATCTCCAGGAATTAGTGTTGATTCCAAAGTATGGGGGATCCAAAAAAATAAAGCTTGATCCCCATACCTATTAAATAAAACTAAAAAAATATTAAAATACTAGACTAATAGGTTGGCCATCCATGTGGCGTTCTTTGAGGTTCTCATCAACAGCTTTGAGTGGATTCCAAGGTGAGTGCGACAAATATACAATAAAAAAAGTGATCATTATATATTGAAAAAATTAACTCAATGGGATCTCCTACTCATTTCACAACTCCCCAACAGTCTCTAGTAGCTTCCAAAATTTCCGTGCAGAACTCTTTGATCAAAAATCATGATTTAATTATTTGTAGAACCACTTTAAAATGTAATCATAACCTAAAAACCATTGATGAAGCTTTAATTAGAACTAAATTCCTGATATTTAATCTTATTAACTTCATCATTAGAATCCAAATTCATAATTTATCCATGGTTTCCCAAAATAAAAAGTGATAACCAGCAATCGAACACAGACATTAATCACAACTACGGACCAACAAAACTTCCAAACTCATCATTCTTAGAAAATCCTTAACTAACAAATCATTGATTTTTTTTGTACTTCAGTTTAGTTAAGATAAACTCTAATATCTTCATCTTGGATTGGATTTATTAATTTTACAGTATAGAACACCACCATAATATAATTGAGCTTCATCATTTTTTACAATTCTGCATAGACTGAGATCTATTTCAAAGATTCAGCATTTGTTACTTAATCATAACACTTAATCTATTAATTTCCCAAATTTATATCATTTTAGAATTGAGAAAAAAACTATCTAAATTTTTTTTGAAGATAAGATCGATGTCTTTGTATATTAAAAATTCCAAGAATAGGCTTCAACAAGTTTGAAGTCCATGTACTACGTTTCCATTGTGGCCTTAAATGAACATTAATCGTGCATGCTTATTTGGTAAAATTGCCACAAACCTAGGTAAGATGAGATCAAAAACCATATTTAATCTGAAAAATGCAGTAATGCCAACATAAAAACACCACAAATTTGATTTCACAACCTTATAATTTGGTTTCATTACATTTTCAACATAGATAATCATTGAACTCTCATAGTTGTGATCCTACAGGGCATCAGTTTTCATCCGCAAGAAGTGTCATCGGTGCACTCAGTCATCTTCCTCTAAATAAATCATCAATATTAATCATCAAGAATTGTCCAACATGGTTTCACTTGGATTCTTCAAACTCACATTTGGGTTCAAACTCAGAATCTCAAAATGTGAGGATATATTCTTAAAAAGGCATATGTTATTATTTATAATAATGTTTCGATTTGGCACCAGATCTTTTGCATTTAGTGGGGGGATTGGTGAGCTTGAAATTTTTAGTCACCTTCCTCCACCTCTGCTCAATACTATAGTCATCAGTGTTTATCCCTCCCATATGATATAAAGTTATCAATCTAGGACATCTTCTCTACTCGAATCAAATTCTATGGATTTGGGGTTTTCTTCTTAAGAAAGTTTGATCTTTGGGATTGATACATCTTCAACTGGTGTGTTTATCTCTTATTCGCATATAAGATTCAAATATTTAGGCATGTTAAGTTCAATATTAAAGCCCAACAACTTTAAATTTACTACATCAGAGTTACTTAAGTGACTCGGAGTTTTCTTACGATGGTTTGGGGATAGTATCCACCGTTACATGGAATTACTCATGTGTAAAATTGATATTTATATGTGGTAGCATAGAAATCCAACTAGAATGTAGGTTGTAATTTTTCTCATTTGGTCACTTTTAGAATTTCCTTACACTACCAGCTGTAATTTTATAAATAAAGACACTTCTTTTGTGATAACTTATCAAGGAGGCTACTGTCACATTGAATTTGTACATGCAATAACAAATTCACAACCTCTTGCTGTAGGTATACTTACCATAATAGTGTCTCATGGTTATTTTAATTTTTTTTATATTCACTTAAGTTTATATCCCTTCTTCAAGTTATATGTTCATCCCATTACACAAAAATATTTTGTAGGTCAAAAGAATATAGAATTAATAATTTAGTGAAAAACATTATATTCACAATAAAATCAAAGCATGTTAATAATTGTATTTTAAAAAAATAAAAAATTCATAAAAAATTAAAATTTAAAATAATTAAATATGAAATAATTATTTCAAAAAAATCAAAACATCATTAAAATATGAAAATAATGCTTTTTAATAAAATTCATTTAAAAATTAAAATAAATGGAATTAAATCACTAACATATGAAAAATAACCAGAATAATATTCACTTATATTTTTTAATAAATTCAAAAAGAATGAGGTATTAAACAGTTCATAAATGAAATAAAAATTATACCAAGATATTTTAACTATTAATTGCCCAAAAAATAAATTTTTATTAAAATATTCAATGAATTGAAAATTTCAGCAAGTAATTTACCAGCTTGAATATTTTCTCATTCAAAGAACATTTTCACCATAAAAATCACAAAATATAAAAAAAATATGAAGACGAGATATGTTAAAATAATTTCAAATAAAATTCCTATATACTTAATCAATTTCACTCTCGGTCAATAATATGTATTTTATTTGTTTATAAAGACTCCAAAAAATGATGATTATACTATTAAGGTTAAAATGTACTTTCCCTATTTGAAGAAAACTTCAAATTATTCTATTAAATTAAATTTTATTACCTACTTTTTGAATTTCACTCACTACCACACTTCAACTAAATTATAAATTTGAGTTCATGTAGTGCATACTAGTGATTTTTTTGTAGAACTAAATCTATAACAAGAAGCACTACCATTTTTTACTCTCTCATAGGTTTATCAAACAAAATATCTTACTTTTACATTATTGATACAAAAAAAATACTTTCTTATAAATAGATTCTTCCCTTCTTAATTTTGGTTCAATATTATCCTCAAATTAATGAACTCTTTTTTGAAAAACTCCCTTTTTTTAAATTTTTTATATCCATTAATTTTCTCATAGAAATATTCAAAAAATATATTGAATATGGAAGTGGATTTATTTATATACACCACACAACCAGTTCCCTTATTGAATAGGTTCATTTTCAAATACCAATAATCCATTTTACTCAAAATCCAATGGTATTATTTTACATTCCATTGATTTTTATAACTAAGGTCATAAATTTTATCATGTTTGGGTTACTAGGTTTAAGTAAAACTACAAGTTTCCTCAAGTTACTATTCAAATTCTACACGAATCTAACATATTACACTTCCTTTAGTCTTTTTCAAATAGTATTTCTATAAAATAAGTAAACAACATCACTCAGTAACAATAAAATTCTATAAATTTCAGAACCAATTATGTACCTCAATTGATTATGGATATTATGACCAAGTAATGATACAACAAGTTTTTATTTTCCTAAATTAAAAACACACAAATAAACATTGCATTTAATATATAAAAAAGAACATATTTTATTAATAAAGATCTTAAAATGATGCATAAAATGGTGGAATTTTGGAATATAAATTGGTAATATCTAATTTTTATAAAATTGAAGGACATTTAGGGCACAGAGAAATACCCCTCTCCCTAACACATAAAACCCAAAATTATCCCCAATTTTGAATCTTATGGTTGAAGAATTTTTTTATTCAAAAGAAATTTACAATTCATTAGATTAAAGAATATTGAAGGGGTTTCATGTAAATTCAATAATTACCATGCCACACATCCAAACATATTTCAAAATTAAGTTATTGATTCTTATTAATATACACAAAAAAATAATTAACAATCATTTTAAATAGAGATGTGATGGACAATGTTGTAGCATGTATAATTCTGAATCCAAAATCATTTGTGGGATGTAATTCAGGTTAATAGTTTAATTTAAATTGATTTTAAAAAAATAGATATCAATATTGAATGTACACACGGAAAATTCACACAAAACAGATTTACAAAATTAAAATTAAGAAGGGGAATTTTCCCATACATAATCTTATGTAATATATATCAAAATATGAGAGAAACTCTCCTAAATCTAAGACATCCATCATATCAATTCAGTTGAATGAAATATTATTTTTTATATTAAAATACCCTCTCACAACTCCATTTGAGTACCTAAAAATTTTAAATTCATTAAAACTAGATTTTAATTTTTGAAGGTAAAATTGTAGGGAAACAGGGTTTCAATTTAGGAGGTTTGTATCCAGAAGGATTTAGCTTGTAGGTCCTATTAGCCTTAATTATCTTCCACATATATTCATTGAATAATTAATTTCCTATTAGAAAACCCACACAATTAAAAATACTAATAAAATTTAAATTAACTAGAAAAAAATGGAGAATTATAATATTTCTCTAACTCCCGATGGGTTTCTGTGTTTAGACTCTCCACATCTAAACATCATTTGGGTCAACCCCAATCTGAATAATGTTATAGATTCATTTCTAAAAACTACCAAATGTTATTCTTTCCAACTTTAATTTTTTTCCATTTTTGGACTAGTCTTTGGTAGGGCTCAGTCAAGTTCCACTTATTGACATTACATATTTTATAGAATAGTTTATAGCGAAATATGATATAAGGGTGTTATCCTTTTTGATATTGAGGTTTGGTGTACAAAGGTAGTGAAACATGAATTATAGGGTGAAATTTTTCTTCTGGTTCAATTTGAACTATTAATCCTTCTTAGTTAGGATTTAAGTAGTTAACCATTAAAAGTTTTTCAAAAATTTAAATATAAACAGGCAGTTTTACTTTAGTAAAAGTCATAACAATAAAAATTATAAATTAAATGATCCACACAAAGTTATATAAATTCCTCAATTTCAATATTTTGATTCTTAGGTCTACCATTTAAAATTTCCTCAATATGTGGATCATGAATTTCTAGTTAGAGTTCAAAGGGAATTTTATGATCCAAAATAGGTAACTCTAGGTTCCTTTACTGTTTTTAGTTTATTTTATCTTTTCATCAAAGTTTATTCTCATAAATTATTTTTGTAGGTTTCTATAGTTATTCCTTTCACTTTTGTTCCTCTTGAGATATGTAAGTAGTTCCAAGGCAGTACAAAATTCTCTAAGTTTCAATTATATTTTTATTGGTTGGTTTGATCTTTTTTTAATAACTTCTTATTTTATTAAATGTTCTTATAATGTTTTCCTTAATCTAGTGATATACATCCCTTTCAACATTGTATATCTCACAATATTGATGTATTTACTAAAAAAATTAAAAAAAATTCCATATCATAACAAATTGTTTGAATAGAACAGTGTTAATATCATGAATCCGAGTAAAATAAAATGTTTTCATCATTGTATTTTTTTCTCTTTTTTTTTCTTTTTTTCTAAAAAAAATTAACAAAAAGTTGAAAACCCACAAAATAATATGTTTATTCCCTAGAAAAAACACCAAAATTTAGAATTTTCATGTCATGTGGATTGTTGAAAAAACATTTATAAATCCTTGATATAGCCCATTGGGTAACATCTAGGTCTATCTGAAGGAAGACGTGTTAACATTCCTTGAAAAATTCATGAAAATATTTTTTGTGTTTGTAAATCCTTTGAAAATAGAAAATTAAAACATGAATAAATAGAGATATAAAACATAGATATGATGATAGTTAGTAGAAGGTAACTGGTAAAAGAAAATTGAAAATAAATAAAATAATATGAAGAAAAGGGAAGGGTAGACAAAAAATGAGATGAAATTCAACAAGAACAAGGAAAAATATAGGTTGATATACTATTAACCCCATTTCATAGATCTTATGGAGAAAAAAAATCATCAGCTCTCATAATCACCCAATGCATGAATGGTGAATTAGATCTCACACCTCTCTCTCCTAAATCGTAAACACTCCACTATATAATTTCATCAGTATTAGATTGTTCCTTGATATTTCATAATGATTCAGTCGACAAAAACATTTGGATAGGGATTCTCACAGGCAAAAAAGATATTACTAAGAACAATATATCACACAACCAAAATGAAATACTTATTTGAGAAAATTAGAGAGGAAGAAGTAAAAGGAGTGAGGAAAGAAAGTATCAAACAACTCATGTATAAAGGTGAACTATCACAACACTCTAATTAACCATAAAAATCATATGAGGGTGATGAAGAGATGGAATGATAGACAGTTCACTCAAATATCAATGACATGTTCAGTATCCATTCCAAGATCAATCCACGTAAATTCACCTTCCATGACTGGATGTTTAAGCACATAGCACTCATGGATATAAGAACTGAAGATCATCACAATTATATTTTAAAATGAAAACACAATTACTAAAGAATAAATATAATAAATAATTAGAGTGGGTTACCATATCAGGGAATCATAGTTGATTCATATGTCTAGGGGATCCTGAAAATAGAGGTTGATCCCCATACTTATTCAAAAAATTGAACAGAAAATAGTGATATCCAAGACAAATAGGTAGGTCATCAGTGTAGAATTCATTGAGGAGGTCATTTCCATATTTTACAATATTTCTTGGGAGTATAGAAAATATAATATAACAAAAATTGATTCTCTCACAAGGTCAATAATGACTTAAAGGGATCTCCTAGTCAGTTCATAATTACCAAACAGTCTCTAGTTGTATCAAGAATTTTCCTCCGTAGATCCATGCTCTAAAATCTTCATTTTAGAATTTCAGGTACTACTTTAAAATTTACTTATAATATCACCAACATGGATGAAGATTTAATTATCTATGAATTCCATTTTTGGACCATTTTTAATTCATCACCAAAATCAAATGTTACTATTCAGCCCCAATTTCCTGTAGAATGAAGTGTGACCCAGCAGTCAAACATAGTTTTTTACCTCAACTAAAGGAAAACAAAACTTATTAGATAAGCATAATTTAAAAATCCTCAACTAATAGATCCTTGAAAACATCATATTACTTCAATTAAGTTAATCCCAGAAATTGTATCTTTATATTTTATTGGATTTTTATTATTTTATAACATAGAATACCTCCATTGTATAATTGAGCATTACTTGTTCTTATAACTCCACAATGATCAAGATACATTTCAAGGTTTATCATTTTTTTAATCACATCTCTTAATATGATCATTCCATAATTTTTCATCATTGAATAATCAAGAAAAAAATAACTATCCTTTTCACATCTCAGATTGACATCTTCAAATCTTAGAAAATTTAAGAACATGCTTTCACTTATTTGAAGATGATGTCTTATTATTTCATTGTCAAAGGGAAATGAACACTAACTGTTCCCTCATAGTTGTTTAAGAATCTACAAAACTCTGAAATATTTTAAACAAATTCATCTTAATTCCTAAAAATAGAGAAACCCCAACAGAAGCACCATAAATATGATTTCACAACATTCACATTTGGTTTCAGCAGTGTTTTGGTACAGATTTTCTATAAACTAGTATGGTGCCTCCAAATTTCTTCATTAAATGTATATCCTTATGGGAATCAAGGGTTATCTACAAGAATTTAAACAGGTTAACTTTGTTATCTTCTTCTAGGGGCATCAGGGATTTTCATGTGTAATAATAAACTGACTCTATTTCACTCAGCTTCTTCAAGATCAGAATAGGGTTTATCCTCATAATCTCCATGCACATTTTCATCTTCATAAATTGGTGGACTTGGTTCTTTAAATTGAATCTTGGATTTGGTGATGGCTCATATTCATTCGATAGGGATCTCAGAACATCATCATGGTCGAATATCTTCCCCCACCTCCAGTTGAGATCAGATTCATTAGTATTCATCCCTCCAAGGAAACATTGGGTATTCAGTGGAAGTTATCTTCTCCATCTAAGCTCAACTTCCTTGGATTTAGGGTTTTCTTCTTCGGAAATCCTGATTCACATGATCAATTCATATTCAAAAGGAGGTTCTTGATCTTATTATCATGGTGGATTCATAATTTTAGACATGGTACGTACAAGTTTTATGTGTAGAAACTAAAAAAATTTTAATTCACAATCACTTAAGTGGCTGTGAGTTTTCCTTATCGTAGTTTGGGGAAAAAATCCATGGTTACTTGGAATTATTCATTCAGAAACATGATATTTTCTTGAGATTTATTAGAAATTCATATATATGATCAGTTTAAATTTTTCTCTTGTGTTCACTTTTATAATTTATTCACACTATCACTTGTAGTTTTTTTTCATATAGTCAGTTTTGTTGTGGTCACTTTTCTGGGAGGTAATGAACACTTCGAATTTGTATATGTGTAACCTCCTCACAGCCTCTTTCATTAGGTATACCAACCATGATTGGGAGTCACAGTTATTTGAGATTTTATTTTTTCATTACATAAGTTATTGTTCACTCTTCATGTGGTAAGTTAGACCCATTACGATGTTTTTTATGGGATCCAGAAAAATTAAGGAATTCACAATTCAGTGAAAAAATTATAGAAAAATTAAAATTAGATCACAAAAAAATAATGTATTTTCAAAAATACCCAAAATATATTTTCAATTTAAAATAAAGAAGTATGAAATGGTTAATTCAAAAAAATCATAACCTCGTTAATATTACTAAAAATTGTTTTTTTATAAAATATAAAAAGTAAAAAAACAAATATCATTAAATCATTAGCATAAAAACACTAGGAATCATATTCCTTAATATTTTATATAAAAATTAACTAAAACTATAGAATAAATAAGTACAGTAATTATATAAAAATGACACCAAAAATTTTATTAGCTAAGCACCCAAAATATAAATTTTTATTAAAATATTCAATGAATTGAAAATTTCAGAATGTAATTCACGAGATGGAATATTTTTTAATTAAAACTATTTCATAAAAATAAAAAACACATTATCTCACCAAAATATATGAGAAAACATGTATTGAAATAATTTCATGTCAGTAATGATTTTTATATTTCTGTTCATATATTTTCTATAGACCTAATCCATTGGAAACCACCCTATCATCCTATAAAGGGACACTGATTATTCCTTTTTTTATGCATCACTATATATTACAGATCCATCCTTAAATAGTCATAAATTTATTAAAGGTGAATTAATCAATAACCTATTAAACTCTTCAAACTTTTCCTCACATTCCCTATAACAAGTGAATTGAACTCCAAAGCATGTTAACTTGGTTAACGGGTTAACCAATCAGGTGAAATCTTGAAAAAAAACCACTGATAGTAACCAGTTAAATCTCTAAAACCTCATATCTCATTTATATTCATCAGGGAAATACATTATTTTACACCCTTTTTCATTAAAGGGTCAAAAAAACTATTTTAAGAGACAAAATTTCCATGGAAAAAAATTATTTAACCAAAATGCATACTTACAAAATTTCCCATATAATTCTTTTTTATAAGGGTCTTTGTAGTTATTTTTTTGACAACTCTCATGATCTTTATAGATTTTAGAGTATATCAATATATCATTAATAAATACCACCAAAAATTTATCAAGTTATAATTGAATGCTAAATCCATTAGATATACAAATACAAAAGGTTCATTATTCAATCCAAATAGAATTATCATAGACACATTATTTCTGTAAATTTTTTAAAATTATGTCTTTGTTATATATTCAGTATTTACCCTTAGTTGGTAACACTCAGAGAATAGATTGGTATTTTCATGGTATTGGGATCATTGAAGATGATTAAATAAGTCATCAATGTGTGGAAAATAATACTTATTCTATATAGTAATGGCATTTATCTCCCTATAATCAATTCACAATATTATAGACTTGTCCTTCATTTTCACAAATAAAATAGAGGCACCCATAGGGAAACACTGAGGCATATAAATTCATTATCTCATAACTCATGAAGTTATCTCTTCAAATCCACAAACTCCACTAGTTCCATTCTATAGCTATTTTAAGATAATGTTTGTATGTCAGGAATGAATTAAATAGAGACCTCAACATAATTCTCAGGTGGATGAACAGGTAATTCTTCAAGAAAAACATCAATGGAATTATCTACCATAGCTAAATCCTATATTATTAGCATATCTTCATAATATGTATAAATTATTGATCTTCCTCTCTAGTTCTTTACCTATGGACTGTATTAATATCATAAAAGTGGATTCACTTTCTCTCTATAACATTATACCCCCTTAGACATTCTCCCCCACTCCCCCTTTATTCCCAATATTTACCATCTTTATAATAAAAATTAAATTTTAATTCATCAAGTCACTCTATACGAGTGAGATTATTTATCATCACCTCGGTCAACTTCCCCAATATGGTTATGATGTAATTAAACTTGACTATTGTTTCATTCACATTCATTAGGGGGATATCCTATATTAACAATAGCTATTGTTAAGATTTCTATTTCCCCCATCATTCACTATCTCTCAATAGTGTTTTACACAATTCTTTCACAATATTGAACTATAAAATAAAATTACTATTAATTTTTATAGAGTGTTCCCTAGAAATCATGAGGGTTTTTCACAATACCTATGAAATCTAATGAGGTTCCTCTAATTATGGCCCAGAAGGTTCCTACTAAACTTGATATGATACCTACTATAACAACCCAAACACCAAAATCCCAAAGATAGTAGTTATATTAAATTATTAATAAAGAATTTAAGAGTCTGTATCAGGTCTAATAAATTATAATTATTGGAAGACTGGATACATAAACACATTAAATTTCAAATCATAAGATATGGCATGGACACATTTTGAGAACATTATTATTTGTTCCATCATATCCCTAAAAATTACACATAGTTCTCTTCATGGTATCTTCGAAAAGGATAAATAGATTGGGGAGAGCTCAAATGCTCGATAAGAAGTAGAATATAGTGTAAAATGGATCAAAACCAATAGAATAAGTGATATTAAAATAATTAATAAATAATATAATGAAATAATAAATAGAAACTCAATTCATATCATATACATGAAAATAAACGAGAACATGTAAAATAATAATCATCGATCCCATACAGATAAAATTCATAATGAATGAAAATAAAACCTATTTCCAATTCATTATTATAAAATCCTATACTGGTATAGTGAGAGGTATACTTCAAAAAACAAACTCTTAGCACCTTGAGATTTTAAAATAAATAAAATTAATATTGTGTATTCAATATACAACGTTGAGCATAAAATAACTGTGAAATATTTTTAATTTATGACCTTTACAACATAGTCATTGAATTAGATGGTATGAATATATGTAACTAAATTATGAAATATATATAAATTTCAAAATCAATAAAAATTTATTTATAAACTATTTGGAAATATTAGCTCAATTTTTTTAGGAAAGGCATCTTATTCTTCAAAATATATTTTCTTAAAAGATGGTTTCCATTGAATTTTGTGATAGAATATTATAATTAAATTATAGAAATTATAAAAATTTTATTTTTTAAAAAATAATATCATTTTTGAAATCATCATATCGTGATTAAATTAAGGTGGAATATTTGTATTTTTCTAGAAAAAATATTTACCTGAAAATAGTGACAAATATTGATTCTTTTATTGAAAAAAATGGTTCAAGAATTAATAAAGTCCAATTTTGTTTTAAAATGTATTAAAAATAAAATTATTTCATTTGTTTTATTAATAATATAATTAAGTTCATTAAAATCAATTTTATGTACAAATTTTGTTTAAAAACATTCTGATACTAAAAAGGTGTTTTTCAGAAGAAAAAAAACGTTTTCCATTTCATTTTTTGTTTTTATCTTAAACTAATTTCCACCACTTATAAAAAATAAATCTTTAAAAAATCTATTATAGATTTCCAATAAATATATTAATTTTTTGTGAATATTTCTCTTTAATTTTTGGTCAATATAAACTGTAACCTTTGTAAATTTTCGTTACCATAGTAAGGGTAAAATTGATTAATCTATATTAAAATTAATGTGATGAGGATTAAAATGCATTCAAACACTAACCTTTAATTAATTATATGAGTCTATTTTTTGCAGAATCATACAAACATTAAACATTTGAAATTGTTTTCATTTATCTTTTATTTTATCATTTATAATATTTAAATAATAGATAAAGTCAAAAAAATGTGACTCTCTTGCATTTAATATCTATAATATTTTTCGAAAAAGATAAGGGAAGAATATTTTATATTATAATTTCTCATTTGAAATATTATTGAATTTATTTATCAGGGTAATTTTTTTAAACTTTTAGTGATAAAATAATTACCTTAAATTTTTATGTAAAACTGAATTAGTGATCATCCAATCGGTAACAAATCATGTAAATGATTTTAAAAACACTAAAATCAATATTATTTATTGAAAAGTGTACCATGAATTTTGAAGATAAATATAACATATTATATATATTTTAAAGCTTTATATATTAATTTCATTTCATTTATATTGTTTTCCATTCCAAAATATTGAATTGTACTTAAAAAGACATTAATATTATTTTATAATTAATAAAATTTTATTAAATTATTATAAAATTGTAAAATCGGGAAATAGGAAAATTGGGTTATTAAATTCTCCAAAATTTAAACCATTTTCCATTTATGAGATAATATTCACCTTATAAGTAAAATAATAACCCTTTAATATTAGAATGGTCATCACTATAATTAAGGTTAAAATTGGTTAACCACCGGGTTATATCGAAACAAAATGGTCTTAAATGATAAATAAACTTATGAAAATTTTCTTTTATCATCATATTAATACATTAGATTAATTATATTTTAAAAAAAATTAATAATTTTAAATGATTTAGAAACATATTATACTATAATAGCTTATAAATTTTAAAAAATGACATTAGTAAAATCTTATAATGAACA
This sequence comes from Viscum album, assembly GCA_963277665.1. Taxonomy (NCBI): domain Eukaryota; kingdom Viridiplantae; phylum Streptophyta; class Magnoliopsida; order Santalales; family Viscaceae; genus Viscum; species Viscum album. Next base: position 858,438,809 of record OY728143.1, on the reverse strand, counting down.
ATATTGTATTTAGTGATTCAAATTTGATAAAAATATTATATTTAGAAAAAATGATGATATATGGTCTATAATATCAACCATAGTCCATTTATCGGTCACTTTTCCTTTTATAGTAAATTTCATGACCACTAAATATTAAAAAACGTTGATATTGCGGTAATTATAAATAAGCTCAATGGGGGTTAAAAATAAACTATAAGTTTAAAACTATAATAAAAACATGTAAAAATTATATTTTTATAATATTATTTTGTGTCATTCTAAATTTATATTTAAATTATATCAATTTTGTTCCATTTTTTAATGAAAAATAATTTTTATTTTTTTAATACCTTAAGTAAATCCAAGAGTGCCCCCACCCACACATATAAAAGGGCACGTATTCTCCTCTCATCCTCAAAATGTTTGGGCCAAATATACAAATAAAACTAAGAAATATTAATTTCCAAATTTTCATAGTCATAACTTATAGTCACTTTTACTCTTAAAATACCCTTCCAAGGGTCCTAAATAAGTAATCTAAAGGAGGCCTACCAAAGAAGGAGTAATCATCTAACTTGACCTCTTTCAATTTTTTTATCCTTATACCTTCACTAAATACATGTTATCCATTATAGAGTAATGAAATAATTGTATTGAAAATACTTAGTTATTATAATTATTATTATGTAAATAACATAATACACCTTCTTCCCATCCAATAGAAAATGATTATGTCACCCATATGAATGTGTGGACTACCTTCTCCACGATGTGAAGTTATTCATTTTTAATTTAAACTTTAAATAGAAGGAAATAATGACATATTAAATGAATATATCACATATATATCATATAAAAAATATCCTATAATGTTTAATTAATGTTTACATTTACTTTATTCCATATGTTGAAAAATGAAAATAACTTCCATGTGTAAAAACAGCTTCTCATCTCTAGGAATGCTACAAATAATTTTTATATCTCTACATTTTCTGGAAACATATATATATATATATATATATAATTAATTAATATATGTGATATTGATATCATTGTTATAACTCTTGAGATAATTTAACCAAGATCAAACTACAAGGAAAGAAAATGTTGACCTAAAACATCCATGAAAAAAATAGTTAACCCATGAAAATAAAGTTTTTAAAAAACTAATTATTATTAAATTTGTGTTGAGATGTTATAAGCTGATATTATAAGTTATTAAAAATATTTAAATTATTCTGGTATATAATTAAATTTAAATATATTTTATATTTGGTAACAGAGCTTCCAAAGTAAGTGTAACTTGAGGTAATGGTGTTTTGTCTCACTTAAATTTCTATAACACACATGCCATATTGGAAATTTTTTTGGTTTGTGTGATTTATATAGTATCCATGAAAGTATTTGATAGGTATTCTCATAAAAATTATAGGGATTTACCTAAACATCTATGGTTTCCACTTTCATGTGGTTTTTTTTAAAGTTACCTAACTCATAAGTGTTTTACATTATAATCTCATCGTTTATTGGGATTGTATATAATTTTGTTTATGATGATGCAATTTCGTGACCTACCTATCAATAATATTTTTAATTGACTTATCCTTTGTTTATTTACATATATTACATGTTTTCCAATCATTTTTCTCTCTTTATGTAATCAATAGACTGAAGAAATAAATTTAATAAAAAATAACTTCATTTCTCTCTTTGGTCAAAAATAATTTTTATTCCTCCTCTATATTTTCAAAAAAAAATCAAGAATGCTTTTACTATTATAAAATTGCTTTTTATAGTCATGTTTACCCATTATTTACTTTTAAAAAATTGTTTAAAAGGAATCTTCTTTCGATTTTCCAATGGTTGTACTTTTTACTTTATACTAAAAAATGAAAGGAATATTTGTTTTAACATACCTAGCATGAATGGAATTTCTTATTTTCGGAAAAAAAATGTTTTGAAGTTCCATTTATAATTTTCCGTTTTTATTTTAATATAAAATTTTATCCTTAATATTTTTAAAATTTTTTGGATTTTAAAGAAGTGATTTGAAAAACGGGTATTTCCTTAAGAAATATTCTAAATATATTTTAAAGTCATTTTCATCTCAGATAACAACCTTTGATGTTAAATATGTTTTAATATATTTATAATCCAATGATACCACCCTTATTATTTCTCTAGATTGTTTATAATCATAATTATGAGATATTTATGAAACCTATTTTTTCCCATGGGTTATACTGTGATGAATTGTTGAAAAGTTAATGAGATTCATTTTCATTTCATGGGTTATGATATATGATGAATGTTTTAAGATCTATTGGAACACATATGAATGGGTTATGATTATGTTTTTGGTGGAAGAAAAATTATATATTCCTTTAATGAATTGGGTAAATATGGATATCTCATGAGATAATAAAGACTGTAATGGGGAGTGAACCTTGTTTAGAAAGGGACCATATCTACTATGATTGTCTTAGGTGTAAAACTTTAATAAGGATGTGATGTAAAATTAGTAATCTTAATCAACTATGATAGCATTATAAGGGATCGTCTACTAAGGAAATTATTTTCTATAATTATATGTGTGCCAAAAATTTATTTCTTATACCAATGTTGTGATCGCACAGATCATGTTTTTTTATTTCTTTATTATTCATGTCTTACGAACTACCCATATTTATCACATTATAATATATTATGACCTAAGAAATGTTGGGAATGTTTTATAAATTTTTATATCTTGTTATCAAACCCTTATGGTCAATTTATTCTTAAGTGATCATTGATATCTCCCTTTCTTTCCCTTACTGATCATTTGATCTCACCTTTTCTTATTATGAAGTCATAACCTATGTGTCACTCGAAAGAGCCCCAACCCAGTGTGACACATAGCCTCAAGAATATATATATACATATATGCCAGAGGCTTTTAATTATTAGCGAGGGCCCGGGGTGTGTCTATGGGGAGACTATGACCTCATGAAAGAATGGATAATGGTAGATAGAAATATAAAACAAATATGATAGATAAAAATAGTTGAATCATAATAATGAATAAATAATAATAGTTGCATAAGTAATCATAAACATCCATCAATAATAATCAATACAAAAGCTAAATAATATCGTATATATAAAATATCATGATGTAATTTCAAATTATAACAAAATATAAAAATAGGTATATGTTGAAGTAGGAAGAAAGGACAATACATGTTCTAAAAGATAAAAAAAAGGCTTAAAACTATCCAAGCATCTCAATTATTGGCTCAATAAAATACCACTATGCTTCATTATGAAGGAATAAATTCATATTTATATAGTTGGACACTTCCCCTTTTCCATAAATGCTATCATAAAATATTCATGGGTACCAATGGTGGCCTGAATAGGTTGTGTAATAAATCTATGTAGGAAACCACCAATTGAGTCTATAAAATCTACTCTTTGAATATAATTTGAGTAGTGTTCTAGTATATATAAATTTAATGTAATGGAAATATAATAACTCATACCTACATCATCCTTATTTGGTAATGTAACTGAACATGATATCATTTAATTAATTCTTTTAAGTTCAATTTATATAGATAACTCATGTTCTTAGGTCAATATCACTAAAATAGACCATAATAATAAAAATTAGGATCCTCAGTGAAACAAAGGCATCCTTCACCTCAGGGGTTATCCAAATCGTATTAGTAACTCATGTAGTCTAGAAAAAAAGAGAGTGGTTGTAATCCAAGGATCCTTCCCAAGGCATTATTCTATAAAAGAGTCTAACTGATTCCATGGTTCTCATCCATAGTAATATCAATCAAATCATGACTAGGCCTAATGGGGTGAATCCATGGTTCCATGTGTTTTAATTCATCAAGATGGATCCAACGAGTATATCAAAGGAATCCTAATATATTGATATATAGTGAAGGAATCCTATGGTATCATATCAGGAATATTTTTATGGATAAGTACCATATTCCATGGTGGGTATCTCCCTTTTCAATCAGCTCCTTGAATCAGCATAGCTCCAATGCTAGCTCATTTCTTACCACTCCTATGAAGATAAAATGATTTATAAGAAATAGAAATAATACAAATAATTCCTAATTCCACTTTGAAAATTTAATTCTCCTTCCATTAAATAATCATTAGGTTCACTCAATTACCTTTAATTAATGTTACAAGGTATAACAAGGATATGAAACCATTTATTACTTTAATTACTTAATTATTTGTTAGGTTCATTCATTTCCCTTTAAATAATCATGACAAGGATCATATGAAAACAAAAGCCAATTCAAATCATTATAAAATTCTAGGAAAAGTGGCATCTATAAAAATACATTACAATTAATATTTTAATTGTTTTTTCAATAAATAAGGATCAAATTCCTAAACCAGGACAATTGGTAAAAACCCCTAAAATTTTTGTAAGAGGATAAACAAGGAATAACATGGTATACAACCTAATTGGGTAGAAGAAATTGAGGTATCAATATCCATTAGCAGAAATAACAGGTAAAAATAGGGATCTATAATATTATAATAGTGAGTATAATAAAGAATATAAATATTAAGATGTAGTGTCTGGGGAAACCGGTGTGTCCCATCGACGACAATTTATAAATGGTTACACTTTTAGGGAAAATTCATAGGTCCCCTAACTTATGCATTTAGAATTATCCTTGTCCAGTATCAACCATTATTTTGGATTGTATTGGAATAAAATCTAAGAATGGATCAGCACCCTGAAAAATAGAGCACATGATCCTACATGAAAATAAATACATTGAGAGAAAGAGAAATAACTAATGTTGAAAGTTAAATAGAGATCTTACCAATATGCATCCTACAAGATGAACAGAGATCAAATCAATGTTTGAATCATGGTTTCATCCAATAACCTCTCTTGATGGACTCTTTAGCTCATAATGGATAATAAAGGATGTCATGTCTTCTAGAATGAGAAAAAAATAGGAGGGGTTTAAACATATAAATCATTAAGTGAAAATGGTAATTTTGACCAACATTTTTTGGGTCTCACTATTTGTCCATATGGTTGGCCAAACCATGAACCAACAATGTTAGTATCACTACTTAATGGGGGAATTCACACAGTTTGGACACATGGTTTGAGAAAATATGTTCCAACAAAGCCATTTGGATCGGCTAAAAAATAATAGACATTTGGAATGGGCATGTTTCCCTGGGTGCATGGTTAGGAAGGACTTTGAACCCAACTCTTTCCTCTAAAAATACCATCTTAGTTAGGATAAACCAAGTAGGCTTGGTTATATGGTTTATACTAACCACATGACCCACTACTTTCTTCCACCAGTTGAAGTTCTAAGCCATGAACAAGTCACAAAGACCCCTCGATGCTTTTTTTTCCTCATTAGGCATCAATAATAGGTCTAAGATAAACAATAAGACCAAAATATAAAGGATTCATGCCTCCTAGAAAAATTATTTTCTTTCAGTCTGCCCCACTAAAAGGAACTCATCTCTTAGTTACCCTACAAATGGTTATTAAACACAGTAAAATAAAAAAACTTACCATTAATAATTTACATTGGCCTCCTAATCCTAGTTCTTATCATCCTTGCTACCATAAAAGTCATACGAATGAGACAGACTAACCTCAGAGAGCCTTCATTCTCAGGTCACTAATGTGTATGGAATACTCCTCAAATGAAGCACCTACATCCAACTCAATCTCCTCTAGATCAAAAGCATGAGACAGGTCCGCATGATAATACAGAAGCTATGAAACATGGAATATTTCATGAATGGAATAGTACCTATGAGGTAATAGAAACTGATAGACTATTGGACTTACTCTAACTAGGACTTCAAATGACCTAAAAAATTAGGTGAAAGATTCCCTTACCTCTGTATCTATTTATGTCCATGTCTGGATAATACCAAAAAGAATATTTGATCCCCTACCTTAGACTCCAGCAGTTGTTGATGGTGATTGGTATTAGATTTTTGTTCATAATGAGCATTATACATACACTTCCTAATCATTTTTACATGCTCTGAAGTCACCTACACAATATTAGGACCATGTAGCTCTGCATCTCCTTCCTATAACCAATACAGGGGTGAACAACACAACAAACGATACAATGCCTCATATGGATCCACCTGAATCTTCACCAAAAGGCAATTATTTTAGGCTAATATGACAAGAAGGATATGATTCTCCCAAGAACCATAAAAATCAAGTACATACGCTCGAATCAGGTCCTCTAACACCTGTATCATATGTTCCAACTAGTCATAGGTCTAAGGGTGAAAAGTTGTGATTAGAAGCACCTATGTATCCAAATCTCTCTGTAACCTATTCAAGAACCATGATGTGAAATGAGAAACCATTCTGAAATGGGGGTACTATGTACCCCAAGTAGTCATATTATTTCATGTACATATAGTGTTCCCACCTCTTCTACTGAGAATGTATCCTAGGTAAGAAGTAAGTGGGATACTTTAGTTTATCAGTCCATGACTACCCAAACTACATCTCTAACTTGATGCGACCTGAGTAATTTGATGAAAAAATTAATTTCAACATCTTACCATTTCCATTTAAGGACTAGAAATGGTTGTTACAAGCTAGAATGATTCTATTTCCCCACCTTCACCTACTAATAGGGGAACCCCATGTGACAAAACCATCTATCTATCATTTCATCCCAATCCACCAATACTGGTGAAGCATTGATAGATACATCTTAGATACTTTGGGATACATTTCCCACATAGAAGCATCAAACACTCACATCAGTTACTATCTCATATCTATAGGAAGCTAGACACTCCCATTTATATATAATATGTTATCTCTATCAACAGACCAATTTGGAGGTAGCTCCTCACCAGAAATACTCTCTCTAAGAACCAGACCTTCAGGATCTGAAAACTCCCTAAATGTCACCCTATCCATGAATGAAAATTAAACTTACAAGGCTATAATAAAAGGTTGTTTGTAAATATCATGAAATTTCATATGAAGCATAGAAAAAAAGACATAAATTTCTATCCATCGCTAGATTCTTGTATGGTCGGTACATGATTCTTTCTGCAAAATTCATATGCTACTTCCTTTATATTTCCATGTGTATAGGTAAGATAAAATTCAAATAACTAAGGATATTAAAACCATATTCACTATCTTTGATTCAATTAAAGTTATCTAAAGATATTTTTTAGGCTCTTATGGTCTATATACACAGTAAATAACTAACCCATAATATAGTTTCTTTATTAGTGCAAGGCTTGGATAACTACTGCTAGATCAAGGTCATGCATCGAGTAATTTTGATCATGATGTCTCAATGGGTGAGACCTATACACAATGAATCTATCATCCAACATAAATAATTCACCTAGTCTGATGCCTTATGTAGTGTAGAACACTATATATCCTCTTACAAGCTCTAGAAGAATCAGAATCGGTGTCGAAGTAAGCCTTCCTTTCATCTTCTGAAAGGCCCTATCAAATTCTTCAACCAACATTAACTACAAACATTTCTTTGTAAGACTAGTAAGACTTACAATGATGTTTGGAAATTCTTTTATGAAACTCCTTTAATATCCATCCACCCTTAATATACTATGTATATCAAACAAATTCTTGGGATACTTCAAAGGAACCACAGCACTCACCTTCTCTCGGTCAACTGATACTTCTGATTCTAAGATAATATGACCTGAGAAGTGAACCTTATTGATCAATAAGTGAAACATATCCAACTTATCAAATATTTGATTCTCTCTTAGTGTATTAAATGTTCTCTCAAGGTGTTTAGAACAATCCCTCTGAGTACTCGAATACACCAATATGTTTTCCACAAAGATTATGTAAAAGGAATCTTGATAGGAGTGGAAAAATCTATTCACAAAGACCATAAAACTAAGGGTGAATTCAAAAGATTGGATGGCATAATGTGGTACTCATATAAACTATACTAACTTTGGAATGTCATGCATGTTTTATCTGAAGGCCTGAATGACACCTGATGATAGCATGGTCTCAATTCAATCTTAAATAATACCACAGATCATCAGAGATTGTCAAAGATATCATCTCTTTGAGGAAATGAATACCAGTTCTTAACTATAATCTATTTAAATTATTGTTAATCCATGAACAGTATAAGGGTACTATCCACCTACTTGGATAAAATAATGAGTAAACCCCAATATGTAGTATTGGGTTGGATAAAACCGTTGGCCACTAAATTCTCTAACATTCTCTTAAACACTAGGATCATAGTAGGTTCCATCATGTATATAGGAATAGATACTGGAGTTCATCTTGGTACAAGCTCAATCATAACATATACCTATATCTCATGAGGTAATATAAAAAATAATTGGTAAATACATCCCTAAAATGAACTAATATCGGAGGAAATTCTATCATATGTATTCCCTAATTCTCTATGATAAGGACAACAATATGGGCAGTGAATCCACATAGCCCATGATACTCCGCTCCATCTTTACTGGTATAGAAATTACACACACCCTTTTTGAGCTAAATACTACTATCTAGTGATATAAGTGACACCATAGTTTGATAGAAGTCCACATATACATGATAGGGAATTAACAAATTGGTTTTGATAATGATATCAAAACATAACTTCTTGAGTATGAATATCTCCCATAAGAAGTAATAATAACATAACCTAAGGGGAAAGTCACTTCAATAGTGTATTCCCTATGACTAAACTCTCAAATGTGTATCAATTTTTATCACACCCAAGAAGTACTGAATCTCTATCCTAGGAAATTCCATGGTTGATGAATAGATAAAGGAGTGTGAATCACCTGTATCAAATAGAATAGATACTTTGCAAGAGGATAATCGAATAGTACCTCGTACTGTAGATGATAATGCTCATGAATCCTCTATTATCATATCTAAGGAATGTAACTAGCTTGATCTATATCTATATTCAATAGTTGGAATACACAGAGTAGGTCTCCTATCAGGGAATTAACAAGCAACATTCTGGCTAGCATGTCCATGACCTCCTGCACAACTTGTCTTGCCGATATTACTCCAAATCCCTTTCTGACACGGCGTAACTAATAATTCCCCTAACGATAGATCTGGTATGGATCCGTTTCCACCATAATTAGTTAGAAAGGTTATATACAATCTTTTAATATTTCGCATTTGACCATAAGAATAGAAATAAAAAGATTCTCTATCACACTGAGGTTGTAACAACCACAACCTATATATCCCAGACTTGGTGGTTATTGTATTACAATTAAATTGATACAAAAGATCCCATAACCAAGGACTGATCAGTTTAGTAATTTTCAATAAATAGATAGATAAATGGTTCCTTTATTAAATTGGTAATTGAACATAGATCCTAGCATAGGAAAATAAAAACATTCCTTTACAGTTATTCAAGGATTTCATATTCATATCCTGGGGAAGGAAAATAAATAAATCGAAGAGATTAAATGATCAGTAATGGTTAAATACCTCTGAAACATTAACCAATAATAATTTAATCATATTCAATATGAAAAGTCACATAATTGAGAAACAGTTGTCATCTAATAAATAAAGTGAAATCAAAATGCATCCATATTTTTTTCCACAGTGAAAATATCATTTATTATAATAACATAATACTAAATAAAGGAAATGATAAATTATTTTCCATCATATATCTGAAACATGAATCTCTACCATCAAAAACATTCATAATACAATTCAATTATGTGGGTAAAAACTCATTCGATTCTTCTTGGAAATAACCATGAATGGTTTTTCACCAACTGTTCGGTCTCATGAAACTTGTCGATAGATTGAGGAGATATATAATGTTGGGAAACTAACATCACCACAAGTCCAAATCATTCTTCATACATATATTTTATTCAGTAACAATATTCCTTACCAAAATATTTTTATTGAGTAGAGGATATGAATTTAACAATATTTCCCCCGGTAAAATAACATTCAAAGTAATCACTATATGTAATAATGGTATATGGATTATAAAATATACAAATAAATGATACATTAAATATGGATATTTAATTAAATAATCAATTATTGGTGATCATATATAAAAGGGGTACTACAAAAATTAAATAAGTCATGAATATGGTATTTTTCCCATAGAAATAAGAGTGAGACGAAAACCCCATATCTAATTTCTGAAATAATTCTACACTTGTAATTAATGTCCATGATAATAAAATTTAAATTAATTAATTAATTAATTAATAACATATTAAACATAAGTTTTATTTATTTTACTTTTATTAAGTTCCTTTATGTTTATTTCAATGTGTTATAATGTCTAAATTTGTTGTTCCAAGAGTGTTTGTTTCATGGTTTTATGGTCGGTTACCTTGTGTATAATTATGGGTGTTATTGTAAAATGTAATCATAACAATAGAAATATAGTCACCTAGTGATAATACACTTTATATAAGTTTAAATTGTCTCATATATCATTCATTTATATGGTTTTAGAGTGAATCATTAGATAAAAAGTTGATGAAAATGTTTTAATTTATTTTGGCGGTTTTTACCAGCATCACGAACTTGTATCATTTTATTTAATATTATGTTTATATAATGGTTCTATAACATTATATAACATATAATATGTCTATTAAAATACTTTTTAACCATAATAATGGTTTTATGACCAGCCTTGAAGGTGATAATGGAAAATCAAAACTCACCATCCATAAAGGCGGTGAATCGATACGTCATAGATGATGTTTTAATTTTAAGAATAAAAGGAGGATAAAAGATATTTGATGATGGATATTCCATTAAATCAATAAAATTAAATTATATATTTGATATTGGATTTATAATCCAACTATGGATAAGGGGATGTTAGAATATAATAAGATTATAATAGAAAATAAATGATAGAGGTTGATTTTAACTCTTGGATGTCGTCTCCTTAGGGACCTCTTTAAGATACTTGGATTTTTCCTTTTGGTAAGAAAATCAGGTTTTGGCTATGGTGAAGAGTATTGGTAAGTAAATTGGGTATAATTTAAATATTATTCAAGTGTTAGAAGGTTTGAGGATGAGCGGTGGTTTTATAGGATAGAGACGAGTCTTTTTGGATTATTTTATTCATCAAATTATTGTTTTGGATCAAGAATATCAATGGTGATTATTATTATGACTAAGTGAAGTAAATGGAAAACCTTAGTTCTAACTAATGGGTCCTTATATCATAAATGACTCAAAAATTCATGTATTTAACTTATAATGTTAAATATAGTAAATTTTTGTATCTCACTATTCACTAAAAATTCAACTATTTCAAAAAACATATAATGTTTAACATTAACTATTTTTCAATGTTTAGATTTCAAAAATGGGCACCATTTTATGGAAATACTTTTATAAATACTATAAATTTAATTTCAAATTTAAATTATCATTTATTAAAAAAAATATTTTTTTAATATTATAACTAATTTTACGAAACTTTAAAAAAATAAGTATATTCTCATTAAATTATATTATAATTATAATATAAGAAAATTTTAATTAATGAATCTATTTTGTGAAAAAAAATTGAAACATTATATTAATTATAAAATTCTAAATTAACATTTGTGTTTCAAATATTTTGGCACTGAATATTGTTCCATTAAAGACACGAACAAAGGCATGGCCTATTCGAAGTCAATCCAGACCTAAATGGCTCCGTAATCCATCCTAAACCTCAAAGTATCATGTTTCATGAAGCTCCTATATGGTGATCCTTGCCTTCAAGATCACAGAAAAGTTTGATGATTTCTTCGCTAGTGCAACTGAGTGTGACAGAACATGACCCCTTCATGGCATCCTTATAATATACAGCATGTCCTGTGATCTCCACTATGTTGACACCTTTGAGATCCTGAAAAAATCAGATGGCCTCTTTCTTCTTTGTGGTGTCACATCTACATCTCTACATCCTATTTTGCTTCGTGGTGAGCTCTTCGAGTACATTGAACCTCTTTTGTCTATTAATAGGAGGCTCACCCTCCACCATTACCATTTTTACCCTGAATTTTCACCTTCCAGACTCCCATTTTATGAAGTTCCCAAGAATTGTGAACCTGAGAGAAATAAGGATCACCCAAGGTACTTGAGCACCAAGAATTGTGCCTTACTACGTTCTTCATAGATCCTACTTGTTGGGATGACCTGTGTGAATGATGAAGGCCTTTGTGAAGGATAAATCCCCTTCAGGCTTCTTTATGCTCTTTAAGCATTAATCCCTCATGGAGCACTCTTCCAATAATGAGCTTATTACTAAGGTGATGCTCTATCCCATCTAATTCTTTCCTTTGTGAAGGACCCTTCCTTCATGAAGCTCCCTTCCTTCATGAAGCTCCGACACTTTGCGAATATCCTCGAGTCTAACCCCTAGTATCATGAACCCCTTTCCCACATAGCCCTCAAGACATGTGGGAAGTGATTTTATTGTCTCTCAAGTAGCATATCATTTCGTGTTTCCCTACCTTATGCTTCTTCGCATAGGTACACTAAAATCTATTTCTTCTTTTCATAGCTACACTAGCATGGAACCCTCTATTGATCCTTCCTCGACCTCACTCCCCATTGGCATTTCATGTACCTTAACATCCCTAATTGCATATTTGTACAAGTTATGTAAGTCCAGGGGAAAGGATTGAGTCTCATCATCCGATCTATGGGGATTTAAACTACCAAGCACCCATGTGCCCAATACATGATGTTAAATTGTAAGTTTCCCCATGTCTAAAAATTCTAAGAGCCAAAAAGTGGATAGGCACCAGTGCCCTCCCTCTCTCCCCCCCCCCCTTTGGGATTTGTCTCCATGTGCGCCTCAGGCAGTCTCCACGTAATCCTCAAACCTCCATCTTGGGCATCCATTCTGGAGTAAGTCCCAATCTCCATCTCTCTGGGATACTAGCCATGCATAAGCCCCACACCATTCCTCAAGGTCGCCCCCTAAACGAAACAATCGAAAGGTCTTCTATTACCTCTTATTTCCCATTCCCGGTATAACTCACATGGGCTTATAGAATGTAGTGGCCATGACATCCTCTATGGGCCACTAACGATGCATAATCCCTAGCATGGCTATGGGATTCTAACCACGCAAAATCCCCATCTTGAATATGGGCCGCTAACCATGTGTAATCCCTAGTATGAATATGTGATACTAACCATGTGTAACCCCCTAGAACATATCTCGACCGCTAGCCATTCGTAAGCCCCATTCCCCTTCCCAAACAACATGGACATTGATCCCTTCCTTTTAAGCAGGGTACGTAGGAAGTCTCCCCAAGGATCAAGACCATCACTCCCTACAATCAATTTTTCCTGACTATCTCATGATGATTCACTCATATGTCATGATGTTAAACTATACCCTCTAAACTACATGGGTTTTGACCCTTTCGGGGTACATAGGAAACATATTTGAGGTTCACTCTTAACCAATTTTAAACCCTGGTTCTCCCTTCTACCATGAACCCTCCTAATGTGACTCATCCCTTTTTGGGACACATATCTCACATCCATCCTTTGAGTTGTTCTAATACAAATGGGAAGTTAACCATGCATAATCCCCATACTTCACCATACTCCTCCAAACAAGATTTCCCATTGTGGAGGGATGTTAACCATGTGTAAGCCCCTGGTGCATCTCTGGATCATTGTTCTTTGTATATGCCTCAATTCTATGCCCCCATCCTAAAATACATGGACTTTTATTCCATGTCACTGGGATACATAGAAATCCTCCTCAAGGTTCAGTTCATCACTCATTTCTCATCCTGATCTCTCATTTGAGCCTTTGGGTCTTAGGACGATCATGCCCTAACCCGTAGGTTCTATTTCATTCGAGTCCTTACCCATGTGCTCCATTCTCATATACCACCTAATAATCTTTCCTATCATCCCGCCAAACTATGTGGACTTTGATTCCCAGTCACTGGGATATGTAGTAAACCTCCTTGAGGTTCAAGCCCAGTATTTTCACCTTCACATTGGTTCTACCTCTTTTATTCCACCCAATTCACTCAAATCATCCATCGTCCATCCTGATTATTACATGGCCCACCACATCCTAGTGAGATCATGACATTAACACATGCATCGAATCATTCATATTCTCTACGCATCATATCCATCCAGCCAAGAGTGCCCCTCTCACAAAGGGCATCTGACCATTTGTAAGTCCCAAATCACCCATTATAACTCTTTGGTTTTTAATCCTTATCTTATAAATAGGGTAATAAGAAACCTCCCTAAGGTTCATTTCCAACCAATGGTAATCCATGGAGTTTTACTTTTTCGAGTACACATCCCTGATCCTTCCTCTGTGATGTCCTGATCATCCATCATGGTGTGAAAAATTCCCTTTTTTGGATACGTCATCTCAGGTAAGTCCTTATTGGGTGCTTTTATTCATCAATCTGGTAAACCCATCAAGTGATACCACCTAGGGATGTACCAATTCTATCCACTTTCTTCAGTGTCCCGATCATCCAAATTCGTCTATTCCAGACATTAAACTAATGGAATACCCTGTTTTAAAAATGGGAAGCCGAGCAAAACCTCAGATACATGCCTCGGGCATAGGATACCACTCAATAGATGTGGGGTTACTTGGTCTTATGTTCCCTTAAGAATCCCTCTAATAAGTGATAGTTCAAGTGTGCCAATGTTCCAGTGCCTAGACATACTAGTGATTCCCAATATGACTACTCCCCTGACCAAAGGTTACTTACCTAACTTGACCTTATGGAATATCCTGAAAGAGGTAGCTTAATTAACCAGAATCCACAATGATATGGTACCGCTGAGAGTTTTAAGAAAAAAAATTTAAACTCTAATGGAGACCTATACTAGATGATGAATTCCGAGTAGGAATCCAATAAAGGAAAGAATGACATCACATCAACCCATTTCGGTCTAGGATCTAACATCATTGAAAAAGTGATCAATGTTAGCCACCATTGGAAAGCAGGTATGGGGGTATAATGTTATTGTCACTATTGACTGAATGCATAGCATCGTGCCCTAATGGAAAGTGTCATAAATAGAAAATAGAGAACCTGATGTGAATATATTTTTGTATAACCATGGGGATTAGTAAAATTCGAGAAATTAGTAGATAAGTGTGTAACCATATCCAGCTATATGTTGCTACGTCCTACCATGAAAAAAGTTGGACTAATATGGAACTCACTGGAATTCAGGGCAGTTAATCATTAGGTATTCCAGTATACAACATCGTCATCATGGATCTCTCTATCCATTCATTAAATGATGAATGGAACTGGGGCATTGGGCACTGATTTACTATTATCCATCTTATAGATTAATCTTCCTTCTTTGTAGGAACTCGGAAATAGGAAACCATTCTTCTTCTTCCTGCATACGTAGGGGAACGGGAAATGCCAATGTGGAAATCCCTTATGGCCCCAACTCTCCCAGGACATCATCCACAAGCTTGGTAATCGGGCATCCACACCCCATATCACCCTCAGAATATATCAAGATATGTGTGGTCAACACTCTTATCTAATGGTAAAACTGGGAGAGGGTCATTCCAATGAGGGTTATAGTCCACCAGGATTTGAATGCCTTTCTACATTACCATCACTGCCACCCCCAAGGGCCATTAAGGTATCCACTATTTTCCTCTCCAACGTCCAATTGTTTTAGGAGACACACCCTATAATGCTCTTATGAGTCATTCCCCTACACTGATTATGTAAGGGACTTCTAAGTCATCCTAGCTACAACTTACACATAGGAGATACCAAGGATAGATCCCATCATGCCTTGTCAGTGTTGCTAGCTTTTGGTCCTCTAAGACGAAGTTCAAGAAGTTAATTCCCCAAATCTGATGGCCTCAGTTTGGATAACCCAACGTCAATGTCAGGTACCGGCTTAAAAAGACACCTGCCTTGGGGAGTCATATTCTAGAGCTTCAATGTCTCATGCCACCAACTATGCATATTATCAGTTCCCCACTATTATATAGTAGGATAACTCCCACGTAAGATCGGGATTGAGACCCCATCCACACCATTGGTAGGTTGGGATTACTCTTCTAGTCACCGGAACAAGAAACAACCATCACAGGCTGACCTATGATGATGAAATTTAGTGAAAAGACCTCCCTATACTGTCATCAGTCATATAAAAGGTTCTCCATATCTTGTTGAATCCCATCATGGAGGTAAACCTTATTCTTGTGATCCAAGGTATGGAAATGTTTCCCATATCTCAGGTTATCAATGCGATGGCCCTCCCCACATCATCACTAACTCCAACGGAGGTCCTCCCTACAATAGCATTGACCTAAGATAAGGTCTTACTCACTCTATCACAAACCAGTAAGGATATATTCCCCATGTTCTTTCCATATCTAGTGTATTCCTTCCTCACTCCATCACTTCCTACCATAGTGGTCCTACCACGCATCAGGAAACAGACATGGAGGCATTCCTCGTGTTTCATTCAACATATTCCAAGGTGCTCCTTGTACACCAGATCATCAGATAATTGGTCCTCTATACTTCAATGATATTATATTTTAAGGTCCTCCTCATGTTATAACCAACTTAACAAGAGGTCATCCCCACTCTAGAATCAACCAGTACAGAGTTTCCCCCCATGTCAGAGATCTACCTTTCCCTAAAGAATCATCCTAGGGTAGGAGGGTGAACCACCTTCACTAAGGAATAATCCTTCAAAATGAATTATAGTTTTCAATCCAGTTTGATTTTTAGATTCTAAATCAAGGTATGAATTAATGATGAATCCCTCACTCTGATCTTATGCATCGTGGTCTAGGTAAGGAACCCGGCATGTGAGATTATCCTTCTAGAAAGTGACATGCACCAGATCCCTGAATCCTTTAACAGGTAAATGAAGGAGGATGAATATTAGGCTCCATTATGGGTTATCTACATTAAGTCCTCTCTATAGTCACTAGGATCATTCTTTACCTCGACACGAGATCACGGAGAGTTTCTATGGAGATTGGTAGATGGTGATCACCTACCTAATCATCCATCAATGATTGGTGCCTTTGTATATGAAGTAGTAGTCGACACTCCATCCTATAAGGGTGTGATGATGCAACTAGTACCATATCAAATAGATGGACCATTATGCAGAGGCCTATCATCTTGCGAACCATTCTCCCCACTGGAAGACCACTGTTGAAACGATCTACATCAATGTCATTTCTGGCTCCATAACCGCCCCTAGTCGAGGAATTGGGAAACCAGACACTATATACAACTTTTGAATAAAGAATCTTATGGGACATTCTCTCTATGGACCACTTATCTATGATATTCTAGACAATCACAACTCTATTCTTCGACATCCTGGAGTCCCTCACCCAGGATGAAGTCATGTGTTTCTGTCGTACTCTCTAGGAAATGCATTTCCACCTCATTCATCTTTAATTGGTTTATCTAAAGAACTAGGAGCATCGGGATGATATCAGCCAACAGTTTCTCATGGAGACCTAGTCTTTCTTCCCATCTCTCAGCACCCTACATCGCTCGGTTATCATCTAACCCTCTAGCAACGAGGTGTTCTTTCTTAACTGTGCTCTATATATATAATTTCAATGCATCCCCACATGTTGAGATCTGTGTATGGGGATAGTGTGAATCTATCCACTTGAGACATATCCTATTCTATCCTAAATTTTCAGTTGATATCGAGGATATGCCTCCAGGTGTAGTCATAGGGAACATGGATGGGCTCAATTCACTTAGGGATAAGGATAACAAAATAAGGATCATTGAAGGGAATTTTCCCCTGGGAATAGTGAAACATCCACTAGATCCCCCTAACATTGTCACTTTCTAGAAAGGATACTTTCTTTGCCTTTTTGAAATTTCCAAATCACTACCTCTCAATCAAGACCCCAGCAAGGGAAAAGGACACACTAGGACTGTTAAGTCCTTTGACCCATTTGTCTCAACATACAGTATAAAATATGATCTTGATAAAGTCATGCTACTTCAACGGATCATGGAATAGAAGAACATCATTGCTGAACTCCTAATTCAGTACCTTATAGAACAATTCCCATATTATGGTGATCCTTAGTATGATCCCATCCACCCTCTATTGGTCAGTTGGGGAAAACATAGGTTCTTCATAGTGCATTGCCTCTTGTTGATCTTGAAAACCCTTCACATACCAACATGTTAGAGGCCAGAGATTGTGGAAAATGGGAATGGTATACATCATTGAATCCACCTAATCTTCACGAGAATCTTCTTCAAGACCCGGATCTACATGTCATTCCTCTAGTAGCTCTTCAGGTTATTCCCCTAGCCGCTCTAGAGGCCATTCCTCCAGCAATTCATTGGGTTGTTCCTCCAGCCACTCCACAAGCTGTTGATCCACCCAATCATGTAAAAGAACCCAAAAATGAACTATTGTTCAGAGATTCTCTCCAAGAGAGGAGCCCCCAAGGATGTTCTAATTTATTCTCTTGTCTCCCTCCATGAGGACCTTGAAACACAATAGGTGTAGATCCCTCCTGATGGAAAGTTGTGTTTGGTGTGGATAGATGATATGTCAGCACCCATATATTTTGAGAATCCTACTTTTCCCCCTTTCAAGGGGATGAGAAACCCAATACTTTATCTCTAGGTGTGGACTCATTCTAGGAACTCCAATGCAGTAAGAAGTCGTCAAACTCCAGTGATTCCTACAGACACTAGAAGGGCCTACATTCATCAGGTACAGCCAGTTACCCATTGGGTCTATAGATAGTTTGGAGGATATTCACAAAGAAATTCTTTACCAATTCACCTCCACCACATGGAAGAATAGTATAGTTGACATTTTCAAGTGAAAACAATGGATAGAGTAGCATGTCGTAGACTTTGTCTCTAGGTGTATGGGACTCACGTATTCACTTGATATGTCTCTAATTTTGGAATAGTTATTGGTGATATGTTTTGGGAATGTGAAGACTAAACTGGTCCCATCCTTCATCACTTAGAATTCCCCATATGGATTTTTAAATTTTTATAATAATGATCAATGCCTAGAGGAAGCCTTTAAATAATCCAATTAGGCACATCAATTACCTCATGTAACTCTTACAAGAGTAGCCTCCAAAGTTGAGACTCATGTCATCGCACAAGTATAGGCCCCTAGATCACTATAGTTGTTACCAGTAGAGTCGCATCCACAAATTTTCTGAGGGAATTAGTCTTCGAATCAACCTCAGGCTCAACATATCTCATCATATAATTGGAAGGTGTTACTTTAAAATTTACCACCGTTGTTGAGGTGAGATAATCATGTTAAACCTCCTCACCAGGATCTTTCCCTTTTGGGGGCTTGGCTCCCCGAGTCACATTCTTAGATAGGATAGATTAGACATACTCTTTTGAAGAATCTCAGGTCCTTGGTTATTTTCTGAGCACCCTATATCGATGAATATTGTGGTTTCCAGAGTGAAGAGGATCCCAATAGGCTGATATCACTAATAACACCAACTAGTTCCTCTACCACTGATTCCTTGGACATACTCTCAAGTATTTATATGTATTGAAGGAATCACTTTAGGACCAGGTTGAAAAAAAATGTAGTCAGGTTGGGTCCTACAGCAGCATAGATGGCATGTATCTATACAAAGCCAAACAATGACACCAAGGGTGAATGATAGTAGGTCTCTAATCACAGGTCTTAGAAGTACGCCAACTAGTTGGCGTGCAGGGTAGTCTCTCATACCCATGGTAACATCTGTGCTCGTTTCAATCTACTTGATCCTTTTGAAGTTTTCGTGCTACCTCCCACAACAACTTCTACATCTATAACTCAGCCTTCTTCTTATTGAAAGAGTATGTGTTTTCAGTGTAAGGGAAAGTAAATCCCCCCACCGGTGATGAATCCATCCCACACTCTTGATGACTTTTTGCCTCTAAATATGGGGGTTTCCCACAGACTACACCTAGTATTGGTGGACTACCCAAGTCATGATCCAGAACATGCCTCAAAAGATACAATCGAACTGGTGAACCCTTAAATGGTCTCAAGTGATAAGGAGCGCTAGGCTGGTCCTCCTGATGTACCTAGTAAGCACCACCATCAATGTAGTCGTGGTTATGTGAACCATCATAATTATCAGTCTAGTGATTCCAACCAAGACATGCATGCCTCTAAGACCAGACTATAGGCCCAATGCAGTACCGAACATGTGTTACCATATTATCCTGTCTATTTAGGTTCGTTCCAACCACCATTTCTGATACTTGATCAAGTAGAGTGGTCATGACCACATCATAACCAGTCACGTCCAATCGTGGATAGAACTCAATCATCCAACATTCAGCTGGTAGTCAATTTGTGTGATTCATCTAGTGAGAAGAGGGATATCCCCAACACCATCCACAATGTATTGGTTCAACTAGTAATTCACATCATACCATCTCTCGCAATGTATCTCCCTTCCAGCAAGAATGTGTCCCTAGCACAGAAGAATGATATGCACTATCTCCTCACCAACATTACTACAAATCTCTCGATCCTTAAGACTCTCTTCCTATCATAAGATATGTTAAAATCCCTCATAGAGGCTTTAAAAATCCACCTCCAGTATGAAATGGAGGTAGCGAACATTGATTCCTTTCATGCCCAGCAAGCTGAGGGACAAGAATGTCAATCCATCATCACATTCTCAGGTGAATATGAAGTTTCTCCTATACGAGACCACATTTTTATGTTGTGAATCAATGTCAAGTTCAATGGCAGGGAAATATGCTGTTGTTTTTTTCATATAGGTTTTGGTATTAATCTTATCCCGATACGGATACACCACAATTTAGGGCTGTCTAAAGTAGATCTCACTCCCTCTCACCTAAAAATTCAAGGTTATGATAAGAGAAAGAAAAGGATGTGTGGTAAGTCCCACCTAAGGACCTAGTTTGGTGGCCTCATTTCCATTAATGAATTTAAGATCATCTCATAGAACACCATATACAATGCATTGATGGGTAGACCTTGGATCCATCTACATGCTGCAGTTCCCTCCTCCTATCACCAATGCCACAATTACGCCCTTAATGGTCGAGTGTGTATACTCCTGGGTGACGCATATTCCATTTTTTCTAGTAAATCTTTCTATTTAGACCCCGAATAATACAATATCAAGGATAAGTGGGTTCAAACCAATGATATTGAGAAAACTAATTATACATTCAACCCATGGAAATACATGGAAGATGCCTTTATCCTACATGAAATTGCATCAATTGATTTCAGAGACCCTTACCCTTGTAAGGTATTGAGACATTCACCTCATGGATACAGTAGTAAATCATACTTTCATGTTCCTTTGAGATGATTTTATTTATCACAGACTTACTCACCACCATTTCTTTGATATTATCATGTGTGGTCCCCTTGGTAGAAGGTTTGATGGAATTGGGTCGATAGATTCCATCATTGAATTTGGTCTAGTCCAGTCTATAATCATGATATTTTCTAATTTGGTGTTATCCAAAATGTTGTATCTTTCCATGGGATCTGGACCTCAGGCATCCCCTAGGAAAAGTACTTATGATAGGATAGGTATCCACACCACCTTATAAAGGGGTGATTCATGCTCCTCCTCCTTCAATGTGTGATTTTCATAATCCTCCCCACATAGAAGGACCCAGGATCCTCACTAGCACATCTAATGGACACTGGCTCTGATATCATTTGGGATGGTCCTGTCCATCCCTCGATCATGATAGTGTATGATTTAGAACCCACCCGAACAGTTTTGATTTCCCTAGGCTCTTGCTCTCAGTCATGCCACAATAAAAGGCCCCATGATGGTAGAGGTTTCCACAGTAACTTATAAAGTGAACAATATCATGATCATGGTATGGACTCAGCCTTTACAAATTGTATTGGAGCTAGTGTCCATTTAATATATGAGTGAGGAAATTAGGCCCTTCTATAGGGAAGGATTTTGGAAATCCCATATAGATGGATGAAGATCTTGAAGAACCCCTTTATATGGTGGTGTGGATACCTATCCTATAATTAGGACTTTTCCGGGGGGATTCCTGAGGGCTATATCCCATGGAAATAAAAACTGTGTGGGTTAGACCCAAAGGGGAAAATATCATGATCGTGGGTTGGACTGGGCCATCACAAATGGTATCAGATCCTATGTCCATTTGATGTGCCAATGAGGAGGTTTGTCCCTTCTAGGGTTTATTAAGGAAAACCCACAATGAAGGAGGAATATCAGGAAACACCACTTTATAAGGTGGTGTGTATACTTTTCTTGTCATGAGGCCTTTTCCTGGGGGATTCATGAGGTCCAGATCCCGGGGAAAGAAAAACTGTGATGGCTAGGCCCAAAAAAAGACAATATCATGATCGTGGGATGGACTAAGCCATGATAGTCACCATGGAATCTATAGTGAAGAAGTCTCCCAATGAAGATTCCACCACCACTCAGGCTGACACCAGTATTCTTCCATGGTCAGTCAGCTCAGAAGAATTTCCCCTAATGATGATCCTCTCACCTCGAATGAGGAATGGGACATCAAGTATTCTCCTCCCATTTTCAAAGAGGGTGTATTCACCATTTTTAATGAGTTGGTATAGGTAAATCTCAGTATCAAGACTAATTCAACGCCAACACCAATCATCTTAGGTATTCCTACTGCAAAATAGAAACACAATATGGATTTTCTGAAAAGTCATCATGATGTTTTTTATTGTAGAAATGATGAGATGCCAGGATTGGATCATTAGGTCAACATCTTCCTCCTCAGTCTCCTAGTAATCCATTACGGGTTCAATTTGCCTGCTAAGAAGAATCAACCTTCTCATGGTGATATGGTTGAGTTTGAAGATGATAATCTCATCAAAGCCAACGTCATTAAAGAATTATAGTAACATAGATGGTTGGGAAACATCGTCCCTATCATGAAGAGAAACAGAATGATCAGAATTTGTATCAACTTCTAGAATCTCAACCATCATTGTCTAATGGATGATTTTAATCTTTCTGTGATAGAGATTTTGATCAAAGACACTTCTAGATTTAATTCCCTCTACTTCATGGAAGGATACTTTAGATATAACCAAATATGGATGGACCCTAAGGATGAAGAGTTCACCACCTTTAGAATACCGCAAGGTACCTTTTTCTATCATTTAATGCCTTTTGGTCTAAAGAATGGGGGAGACACCAATTAGTGTACTATACACTGTATATTCAAACTAATCCTTGAGACATTGGTGGAAAACTATATGGATGATTTGGTGATCAAGTACTTCTAGTGTCAGGGCCATCTCATAGATATTGAGAGAGTGTTTAGTTTCTTATGATCCTGACATCTGAAGATCAACCCCTTGAAGTATTCCTTTGGGGTTACCTATGGAACGTTACTTGGATTCGTCTTCATATATAGTGCCATCAAGAGCGATCCATAGGTGAACAAGGCCATCAGTCAGATTCCCCCTCCAAGAAACCATTGGTATCTCTGAGGCTTTTAATGAAACATAGAATATATACATTGATTCATCATGAATCTAGATGGAGTTTGTATTTACTTTCTCAGAATCATGAACAAAGGTTTCTTATATCCTAGGGATGAACAGTTTCATGCCTCTTTTGAGGAAATCAAGCAGTGTCTGCTCCAGCCTCTGGTCTCGATGGCACCCATCTCTGCTACAATATTTTTCCTATGTGTGACTGCCCTGGAACAATCTCTCAACACCATTATCACACATAAGAACAATAATTGATAGAAAACCATTTGTAATATCTCAACCACATGCTCCTTGAAACCAAGACTAGATATTCCAATATCGATAAGAGCTGCCTTGTGCTATTTTTTGCACTGAAAAAGGTACGGCCTTACTTGAAGAGTTACAAGATATAGTTGGTGTCTCGTGAGGATCCAATAAAGTATATTATGAACCATCATATTTTGAAGGGACTTCAAGCTCAGTGTGTAGGGATCCTTCAGCAGTTCGACATCATGTTTTTTCAACAAGAAGTTGTTAAAGGCCAGTGGTGGAAAATTTTCTAGTCACCCATCCATCCCCCGCATAGTAGTCTATGGATATTAACTTTCTAGATGATTCCATCCATTTAGTGGATCATTCTATTCCATGTCGGTAGATTCACTTTGATGGTGCCTCATTAAGCCCCACAGACAAGAGATTCAATGATCCCATGCTCAATAGAGAAGGACTGGGAATCATCTTCAGCACGCTAGCTCATGTAGTCTTGTCTTATTCGTTCTTATTGTTAGAAGGTTGCACCAACAATGAGTCAGAGTATAACGACATCATCACTAGCCTCGAGATGGCTCTTGAGATCACTACAAAATAATTTTCTTTTTCCAACATTGGTATATCTTTTGGTAAAAGTGAATTTTTTTGGTAAAACGTTTTACCAAAAAAATTCTTATCACTAAACCATCGATAAAAACTCTATCACTAAATGTTATTATGTCAGATAAAATAATTTTGTAACAATTATAATAATACCAAAAAATGATAAATATGTTTTTCAAATATTTTATAAAGGGATTCATATGACAAATATATTTTTTGGTAAAAAATATTACCAACATATATTATCTGTTTATAAATTACATTTAAATAAAAATTATACATTTTTATTACTTCAAATAAAAAAAACTACATTGTATTCTAAATAAATTAATTGAACCAGTAGTATTATCATAATGGAATGAAACCATGTTGGAAATTTAAAGGGAAAACGAATTTAAAAATATCACAGTAGTATCTAGGGATTGATCGTGGTAGTTTTGATCATTAGATTCATTAAAAAATTCCAATCCAAAATCACTTCTTTGGAATAGATTGCTCTTTGTTATTCATTTGAATTCATAATAAACAATCATTTATTATTTGTATAATTTTTATAAATGGAAGGAAACATTAACTTTAATCACAATGGGTGAATCTTGTTCAAAACACAGCTAACCTATTGATCTATAAATCGCTAAACAAGAAGATCCAATATAAACTCACTATTCTCAAAAATTATTATCAAGAACCAGAAATTTAAATACTGAATAAAGGTTTCTTTAACATTACACTCATTTTTTGAAATCATTCTATTGAATATTAATTAATCATATAACAGTGAAATAAGATAATATCATAGTGAGAAGTGCAATAATTCTAGAAAAAAATAATCATTATTTAGAAAAAACTACACAAGAGATAATAACACCAAGAAACTAAAATATTTATGGATATGTGTGTGTTTTAAGGGGTTTATCTTGGTTAATAACTATTGAAATTATAAAAACATTAAGATATTATAGTGTGAGGGAAGGTAGATGTTGACAAAACATGTGGAGAAGAACAACAACATCACATCCATTAAAATAAATTCACAAGAGAATCATTTTTATAGAATAAATTAGTTATAAATGAAGGATAGAGAAAAGAAAAATGTTTTCCAACAGGTAATAATGTAGTAATAATTTATAATAATTTACCTCGAATAACAGCTTGAATACACCTGGAATTAATTTCTATTAACTTTTAGCATACATTATTTTCACATTTTCTTTACCCTCTGAAAAAATTAACCACGTGCACATGCTTCCAATTAACTCTAGATTAGTGAGATTTAATATATGATGCTTGTCCATATTTACTTCATTTTATTTCAATTATAATTTGGTTTAGAAGACCAAAGATGATTAACCTCTTACCAAATATCCCAATTCAACATCATAAAACATTGGCATTAATAGCATGAGAAGACTTGTAAAACATCATCAACATCTGACCTCTAGACTTCAGACTATAGTACAGACATTCAATCATGAACATGTAATGAATAATATCTCAAATACGCACCTCAGTCACTATAGTCATCCTTAACTGAACCAAGGTATCTTCAAATGATCATTAAAAAGAAAATTTAATCTAATTGTCTATTTAGTGTATTACAAAAACATCCAATACTAGATCTACCTTGACTCAAAAGCAATGAAAACACGAAAAATGAAAATCACCATGTTACCAAATAGCAGCCTAGAATAGAGGACTATTGATGGGAGTGTCATGCAACATAAAATATGATTTTGAACCCCTATTAATCTCAAATCTCCATTATCAGAATTCAAATCCAATAAACCACCAAAAAAATCACAAGTTGTACCCCCTTGGATAAAACCTCTAATTATAAATAAGAACAACTAGTCCAAATTCTTGCTCCATATATGGAATTAAAAAAGAAACAAACAATATTCAATTCCTTTCATCATCATATTCAATGAACTGACCTATAGATCTGAAGTCAAACCCATTGGATCCCACTTCAAACTCGGATGAAAAAAAAGGAAATATGAATTTCATCCAAATCGAGCACTTTCTCCCTTTGAGAATCACCAAACAAGTGACAAAAAAATCACAAACTCTTTGATTTAATCTTATTAGAAGTTAAATTGAAATATTTTACTAGTTTTTAACAACCATTAAACTGATATACTACACTCATTTTTGACTATGGCCTGGACATTCTCTATGAAATTGTAATGTGGATTTTCATTGAAGATCAAAGATTCACATCGTTGATGCTTATGGAAATCATCGAGGGAGCACTAGTTCTCTACGCTTAATATTCACCCTTCAAGGATTCCCTTATCATGGTCGAGGGGGATGAGAACACAACCAGGTGGTGGTAACGAAGGCTAACGGTCATCCATCATCCTCTCACTGTTTTTCGTATTAGGGTTTCAGGGAGGCTTTGGGCGGTAATTAGAAGATGGGAATGTTTTTCAATTCCATTAAATTAATAAAGATAAAATATAACTACATATAATATAAAAAATTAATTTTTTAAATATATATATATATATATATATAATTTATATGAATCCATATTATTTTAGTTTTAAAATTTAGAGTTGGAATTGTTTTTTAATCATATATATATTTGTATGTAATATAAATTTATTTCATGGAACATTATTAAATTATTAATATTATAATTCATGTTATAAATATTTTTTTACCAAAATAAATACATTTTAGAAGTAACTAAATAATAAATATATATTAAATAATTACTAAATGATTATTGTTAGTGGATAATTTATTACAATATATTTTTCTAATGGTAAAATACTTTTAACCCAACCTTTAAAATAATTAATATAATAGATTAAATTTTTTGTAAAAAAAAATTTTGTATTTATTTGATAAAAAAATAGATTTAAATATTAGTAAACGAAGTTTTGGTATTGAATGATTAAAAACATCAGATATAGTTGATACTAAAAACAATTGTCGATACCTGAAAATAATACCAATGAAACTTATTATCTGTTGTAATTATTCCTTTTTGTGTATCAACCACCAGAACCCATCTATATTACTAAGTATTCCTAGACCCTTATTGTATGGGGACTTGATCTTGTGGGTCCATATCCACTAGCAACATCTCAGCAATTCAAGTTAATTCTGACCACCATGGATTTATTCTCCATGTGAGTAGAAGTGATTCCACTCAAGGAAGTCAATGAGAGTTCTATCATTGATTTTTTGAGCTCCATCATCATCCATAGATTTAGAGTCCCTCACTCTATCCTCACTAATAACTATGTGAATTTCCAAGTAGCTTAACTGAAGAAATTGTACGCCAAGTACCGCATCTAGTCCAACCACACTGCTCACTACCATGAACAAGTGAATGGGTAGATCCAGGAGTTCAACAGGACCCTATCTATAATTATTTAAAAATATGGTTTGTCAGAATAAGAAAATTTATCTAGAAAAGAACCCCAACACACTCTTGTATTTTCGAACAACAACTCGCAGTTCTACCAAGGTTACCCCATATTCCCTAGTGTATGTAATAGAGGTGTTCCTTACCATTTCGTTATACTTTACTTCACTCTATATAGCTATCTATGATCATAATATGCCATAAAGTAGCATAAGTCTATCTGGATGAATTGGAATCCCTCGATGAGAGCTGGTTTCAAGCTTTGTAAAACCTAGAGAGGCACCGAAACGGGGTAGCAAGGGATTTCAACAGGAAGGTTTGTCTCCTCCCCTTCTTTAAAGGGGACATTGTACTAACTCTTATGATGATAAGGATACCTCGTGTTCTATGATCTATGACCCTAACCTAAGATCCCTTTTGTCATGTATGATGTTAAACTACTCAACCTCATTCGATCTATAGAAAATAAAACTGCTTAGCACCTTTTTTCCTGGATGACGTTAATTTCCCCATCCCATATGACATTAAATTGTTTTAACATCCTTAAAACATGATGTTAAACTACACCACTTCCAAGAAATACATGTCACTTGATTGCTCCCTATGTGGGTCATGTAGGGCCACCAATGAATTTTGTCTTCGGGTCCAGCCGCATGTTCCAAAAATATTTTTATCTCTTTGGGAACCCTTCACCTTAGTTCTCTCTATGGATTGAACATTTTGTGGTTGGGACCTCTTTATCCCTTATTCATGTCAGGTTTAAAATGGATACACAGTGTTCTTATCCCCTTTATATCATTCATCTATTGCTTCATCCTTACTTCATGATGTTAAACTTCATAGGATCTAAGAACTACATATGGCTTAATTCCTACCCTCATAGGAAAAATAAGAATAACCATATATTGTGTCTTTGGATCCAGTCCTAGGTTCCTCAAACTTTTTGTCCCCCTAATCCTTACCTCATGGTCTGAGTTCTATAACCTTAAAACTAAAATCTTTCTTGTCCCACCTGAGGATAAACTGTTGTTTCCTACCTGCAATTCATTAAATTGTGTAGTGTTTATAGAACTTTCTGCATGACATTAAATGTAAAGTGCCCCTTTGTCTGATATGATGCTAAATTTTACCTTCCTACATGAAATTAAACTATTTATACATCATTACCACATGGCATTAAACTGCATAGCATCCAAGAAATAAGTGTGGCATTATTCATTCCCTTTCAAGATATGTAGAGAAGCTGAGACATCTTGTCCCCGGGCCCAGCCGCTGGATTTCCAATTATACCATTTTTCCATTTTATCATGGGATTTTCTTTTGAGAATGTATTTATGAATAGTTCATCCTTGTTCCTCATTCATTTCAAGAAATTTATCATACTTTTAATATCCCCTTTAGAATTCCCATGTCCCCAGTCTCCCAGTGATAAACTACGCGACATAATCATCCTCCCTCTATAGAAGTAAATTGTACAAGGCTGTCCCGTGCACATGATATTAAACTGGGAAACTATGGTCCATACTCTATGACCTTAAACTGAGAGTTTCAGGTCGAAGTGATGTGACCTTTAAACTTTTCAAAAATCCCCTTAGGAACTTGATCCTTAAGGATAGGTCTAATCATGCATATGGATGTTCCACATCAGAAAACCTGAATGTGCGATGGTATGAGATCTAGAATGTTAGATACTATAGGGATATTCCACAAACAACATTTTCATGATTCATTCATCCCCTTATTTGGGTCTTTATCATCTTTCAAATCTTAAGGGACCCTCTAATGGTATAGATGCTTGGCCTTATAGATCGCCTACCATCCCAGGCCAACACCCTAAAAGATTTTTAATTACATTTTTAGTCATGTCATGTGCTTAGAATATGGTTAGTGGTCGAACATTTTTTTCTATTATTATCACAATTTAGATGATATGAATGTTGTTTATTGAATTCATTTAGTATTTATCCTTCATAGTTACGCCACACCCATTATATCCCAAATATCAGACACCATGATTAACATTTTATTTCGATCACATGTTCTTGTGGATCTCCATCACTCCTGGTGTTCTTCCTCTGTGCATTTCTGAATGTCAAGTAGGGATGTTGGCATGGTTGGTTTTTCAAACTCGATGCTTCCTTTCCCTTGATGTGCACTCTCATATTATGGGTAAAGTATAACACCACTCCTTTTTTCCCACACTGAGCTTGAATAACATGGGATAATGATCCTTGGTAGGCCTATAACTACATAGGAAAGTTGTTCAACATCATGCTTCAAGTTCTACAACCTTAAAGTATGATCTCTCTTCATCCAAGAAATACGATGTTAAACTACATTTCCTCATCCCTCATGACTTTTAACTATTTCATCCTTACCATATTATGTCAAAATTCATGGGTCAGTCCTGTCATATGGCCTTAAATTGTGGTAGTGTTTTTCGGGATGCACGATGCAAAATGGCATAGTGTTGTGGTGTTCTCTCTTGAGAGGGAATCACCCTTAGCAATGGTCACCACCATGACACTTTTCAAGACCTTAATAAGGCTTTATTCTCATAATGACACTTAGAATTTTCATTAGGGGTCAGTCACTCAAAAAAAACAAAATGAAATATAAGAAATATCAAATGTTTATTCTCTTTGTGCATGCGTCAAACATGTATAGAAATATTTCCCTTAAATAATTACATCTATCTTGATTCCCATTATTTTGTTATATATAGTGACACAGAAATTAACGATCTTGGTTCTAGCCTCAGCATTATTTACAGTTGCTTCATCCTTAATGCATGATGTTAAACTGAAACCATACCCTATAAAAGTTTAGGATGCCCTATGATAAATATGGGATGTTTCACCTTCCTCACCAATGGAGAGGATTTCCCTAACCAGTGCTGGCCTCTAATCACACTATTCTTCAAGAACTATGTGTTTCTTGACTCCCGTCCTTGTGGGGTATATATAGATGCCCGGAAATTTTGTCTTCAGTTCTGGAAACAGGTTCCTTTACCCCTTTTCTACACTCAATGCCCTCTTTATTTTAGGTGTGTATGCAACACATGATCCTTAATTTTCCTTGTTCACATTGTTGTTTTCTTATTGTGGGTTGTATATACCTTGAGACTAAGAATTTTACTTAGTCCAATCATCGTTAATTTAAACTACTTTCCATGCTCCAAACTCTACGACCATAAACTAGGAGACTCAGAGGAATATGTGGTGGGGTATTAGGTCTCTATGGCCTTCATTCATGTTAGGTTTTGTACATAACTACATCACATATGCCTCCTTCATGTATATTATTTATTATTTGTAAGGTTCACAAGCCTCCTTTGGATATTTCACATTGGATTCATCTCCTATATTCTAGGAAATTGTCATAGGAATAGACATCAAAGCCCGTGCAATGCGACTTTGAACTATTGGATAGGGTCCATGTGTAATGACCTTAAACTATGTGCAACTTCTCGAAAATACAATGTTAAAATAGTCCATGTATCATCCCCATCATAAGACATTAAACTACGTACTTATAATCCTTGATTTCATGACCTAACATTATAAGGAATCCCAGGTCCTTGCAAGATAGGTCCTTTCTGTAAAGTGGGTTTGATCCCGATTCATACCAATATGCTTAAACTAATGTTATTTTATCATGGTGGCGTAGTTTCAAGAGTTTGGGAATCTTTTTGAAAATTCCATTCGTCCGACCTACGCTTCATGTTACCCTTATTCAGATATTTATCGTCTTTCACATCTAAATGAATCCCCTAAAAACCAAGTTATATATCACTTTGGATTACCTATAGTTCTGGGCCAACATTCTGGAAGACATTAGAAGATATTTTGAGGTTCTCCCCATGTTTTCGAATTCAGTCAGTGGTTGGTCCTCGTTTGTTTGTTCCCATTTCATACTAATAGTATGACTATTCAATTTAAAACATAGTCAAAAATTATCTTATATTAGCATGCCATTATCATTTGTGCTCCAAACTCTGGGTGATGTAATTCACACCATTCATTCTCAATTTCTAGGATTGACTCTAATGCCCCTGGAGTTATCCTACTCATGTACAAGAACTCATTCGGAAAGGATAGTTAGATGTTCTAGGAACTCCATTCTCTAGTCACATCCTCCCTCGTCTTGATTCAGTTTAATCTCAAAATAACATTAAAATAAAATCAAAAGTGAAGTACCACTTAAGACAGAACATAGCCATAATATAAAAATCTCATAAAAACGAGCCTATAAGATGATTTTAGCACAACCATAAACAAAAACTAAAAAAAAATTGAAGCCTGAAAACTACTGTCTCAGCACACATAAAGAAAAAACTGGTAATAAAATCATAAAAACAAACCATCATGAAAATCAAGATTGCACCAACAAGATCATCTACAAATTTCAAGCAGACACCTCACTAAGTTAAATTCAAAAGTATCATCTTCATTTCCATTTCCTAAAGTTAATCCCAATTTATTCCATTTAACACCTATAAGTAAAAGATGATTGAAAGAATTAATTTCATCATAGATATTAATAAAACCATTATCCTAAATCTTGAGTCTAAGTAACAATGGTTTTTGTATCTTACACTAATTTACAAAACCATAAGAAACATTCTGGAGACAATTTTTAATAGATTTTTTAATCAGTTTAGCATCGAATTTATCACAAAGAAATATACAAAGTTCAAACCCATAAACAGCTGATAAATAAATCTAAGGATAGTATTGAATGTTATAATTATAGCTTAGGAGTATATCCAACAATCATGGATTCATCATGCAAGAAATTCTCTTTATGATACATATCATATTAAATTGGAATTTAAAGGTTCTCTAAATATATTCAGGCAGGCATTTCATTATACATTATTATATAAAATGGATATTCAATCTAATTTTCAATAGATAACCCATGAAAAATACATTTTAAAACAACACCAGAATTCCTTTAGACTCAACATCTAGAATGTTTTACAAGCCACCAAGTAGTTATTTATAACCAAGTTGTATAGACTTAGTGCACTGGTTATTTGAATGCATATATTAGACACTAACACACAACCATCATAACAAAGGGGGTTATAATAGGTAAAAAAATTAATTAGAAGTTAGATAAAAATTAAAATCAAATGAATAAACTAATTCCCAACAATGAGAGTGTGTTATCCTCCATAAAATGATGAACGATCCATCCATCTCTATTTAAATTGCACTCGACCTGATTTTTCTCATTGTAGTACCTACAAAAGATACAAAATCGACATCAAATTCAATCATTTTAGCTTAAGGATATAACTATGTAAAAAGTGAAAAAGTAAATTTTTCATCCCAACTGACATCTCAACAAATCAAGTCAGCTCTAGTACCGGTGTGGAATTTAAATTCTCTTCTAAACCACACCCTTCAACTCCAAGATCCACAAAACACAAATAAATGAAAATGTAAAAATTAAGTGAACACAAAATTGGATTAACTGAAAATATAAAAAACATATTTTCATATAATGGGAATTTCTCATATCTCAATAAATCAAGTCATCTATAGTACTAGAGAGTAACCTCAAGTCACTGTTATTCCACACACTTCTTCTCCAAGATCCACACCACACACAACCGAAGAGCATACCCAAAAATCCATGAAAAATATATGCATGAATTGAAGCCAACATAGAAATAAGATAAACTATAAAGAATAAGTTAAGGTGAAAAATATAATAAACATGAAAACTTTATATAACATTTTGAGTATGCTAATTGATAGTGTTTTTCAAGTTATTGGATACACAGTATAGAAAATGAAAATCAAATTTTGAAATAAATCTAGTCCATATTCATGTTATTCATGTTGAAATAAATACAAAGTTAATTTATACTTCCATTGCATCTCATGGTTTCAGATGTGAACTATCTTACAACACTATCATTTTCTATAAATGCTTTATTAAATACTTATAGTAAATTTCTATGTAATTTTGTTTCAGATTGTGAATATAGTAATGAATAGTGGTATTAATCTAAGAATACAATAAAGATATGAATATGAATAATTGTATTTCAACAAAATACTATATTCACATAATGTGTGATTGGTTTGGAAGAAAATCCTTAATTATGAGAAACATACATTCCCTTTAAAAAAATTCCTTTAGCAAAAATGAAACATTAAAAGATGCCAAATTTATAGTAATGTCCATATATAACCCATACAATAGTATAATAGTAGTATGGAACTCAAGGGGAATGAGAATTTGATCTCACCACACAACATAGGATGTTTTTAACATCCATGAATAGATTCTTACATACATTCATATCTTTATAAACTTCATCCTCATTAGATATTTATTCCACAATTTGACTCATCCTATGTGAATCTATGTATCTTGAGAATGAATAAATTCCTATGGATTCTAACAAGACAAATTCATTAGCGAAACATTCTAACAAAAAAGAAAAAACAACATTGAATTTGGTGTGAACTATAAGCACATGTCATATGATTGAAGAATCAAATAGAATGAAAAAAATTAAATATTTAGCATATCAGCTACACCAGAGGTAGGCGGATAATTAGTATTCAAGGATGATAATGTTTTGAGTTCAAAAATCTAGAAGTGTCTCTGTAACCATAAAAATAAAAAAGGATATGATATATAAGACCATGATCCTAAATAATATAATCCAATAAAAAATGATTTCCCCAAATCAAGATGATGATTCTAATTTAACATCATTGAATAAAATTATTTTCTAAAGCATATGAATTTAGATAGTACCAGTAATTGTTAATTTCAAAATCTGCTGAAAAAACATACATAGTCGGACTACATGAATGGTCGACGGCGGATCTCTGTGAATGAGGACCCCTAATCAATGTTGGGGGCTTTCCTCAACAAATTTCGGCCACTTCGGTGACTGGCATCAAAAAAAATACCCCATCTTGATGGTGGGATCTGGCATGTTCTTGGGCGGCCAAAGGAAGCATATGAGGACCCATCTTGTTGGTTGGGTATAGTATTTTGTTGTGGAATAGTGGTGGTGATTCACCATGATGGGGTAAACGCGTGGGATAAGGCCTCATTGATGGTGGTGGCCTAGTTCTGTGTAGTGACAGTGAATATTTTTGGTTTATAAATTAAGGGTTAGTGTTGGGAACTTCGGGTCACTTTATGAGGTTTTGATTCTTCATGAAATATTGATGTTATGAGTTTTATTTTCAACATTAGTGATTTTAATTTTTTTTAAATCATATAGTACTGAAGTGTAAATCCATATAAACAACCCTGAAATAAATACATGAGACTGACCCCACAAAGCATCCAAAGTAGAACAAGAACACCACCAAACATGGTCAATCAGAGACCCAAGATTTAAATACATGGAAAATACATTTCTTTTTCAAAATAATTAATACCTGACACAAACAGGTGACCAAAGACCATATTAGTTTAGTGTCTCTGGAAACTCGGAACATAATCTCCTAATTATGGTGAAATATCTTCAACATCTCCCATAAATATCTTACCCTTTTTGTTTTCCTACCTAAAACCATTATTTATTTCCTTGGGAAAAGAAAACAAAAAAAGGATGACCTCAAATGCTTAGTCAGGGTAAACATAGAGAACATAAAACAAACCATAAACATTTTAATGTAAAAACTTGAACATAAAGTTTAAACATAAAAATATTGAGTCGTGAAATAAATAATGGAGGTTTGTAAGGAATAGATCATAAAATACCTTTAACTATGATTGAATATAATTGGCCTAAAACACTTTATTGTGGAAAACTAACAAGCACGTAATATTATTTCCATAGTATCCAAGGAATTGCTAGAAAGACCATCATAGTGGACAAAGTTTATCACTGAACTAGGTTTACATGTTGTTAGAGCCATGTATTTCTGAACTGTATATACTTTTCATTCCATTCATGTCTATATTATGAGATATAATTCTTTAACCAATTCATTGTAGGGATATATAGGTCCCATCCATCTCATAATAAAATCATTCTTACATGTTCCACACAACATAAATCATTCATCATAGCGTAACCAAATAAATAAAATAGGTTTCTTAAATATCATTTCATCATAACATAATCTATAAAAAATATCATTCTATCATTAATAAACTCAAATCATAGTGACAATAAGGATTTAAACATAAACCTATTTAAAGTTCTTCATCTTATATGGAAAATAATTTTGATAGAACACTTGAACTTAATTTGTGAGGAAAATATTGTTTCTTCTTTAAATACATTTTCTTTTCTCAAAATTCCATGAAATTTTAAAATAAAATGATTTAGTTGAAAATAAACATGAAATAGTATAGAGGAAGATTCATTGAAATAATGTGTCATTAATATGTAAAAACTCATTCATGCCATTTAAGTTAAAAAAATTCTCCTTGTACTTTTGCTGGAAAAGTCAAAAAATACCTCATATGGTAAACAAAAGAAATATTTCTTCCATACCACATAGTAAAAGTCAAAATGGGGTAGAAATTACTATAAATATACATTGAGTAATTTTAAAAATTGTATGAAATCATTTTTAGAAATCATGGACATTGATTATAAATATATACCAAGTAAATACTTATGAATAAACAATCTCTGATAAAAACAAGATTGACAAAGTTATCCCATACCTTAGGTCTAATTTATTCTGTATGTGTTTGAAACTCATGTATAGTGGATTTAAATATATAATTAACTTATTACAGAACCATAATAATATTTATGTTATCATATATGATTCACTGACGACTTCATATTACCTAGTCATTAGTCAATTCCATGTTAAAGCAATGTTTTGTCCAATAATTATTTTATTTATTGTACGTGTTTTCAATTGTTATTCTAGATATTATTACTTATAACATGATTTAACTACTTAAAAACTTCAAAACATGATTTATATATTATATATTCATTTTATATATATATATATATAATAGATATATAAATGAAATATAATACATTTTTCATGGAGACGGCAGGTCGTATGTACGCCTGAACGCTCTTTTGGTTTCCTTATTAAATTGAATGGAAGTAAGAAAATGAAATATATATATATATATATACATAAATACAGTAGAATTATTATGTCTTATATTTCATGACTATTTATTATATATACTTTATAATAATTCTTGAATGATTAACGTGGATAATGGATATCATCACGTCGTGGAGACGGTAATCCGTACATACGCACGAGCGATGATATCGTTCCCATGATTTTTGAATTGTATTGAGGTGGATGATGTATAGTATCTCATAATTAGTATTATGTTATAATAATCTTTTTTTTATTTACACCATTATACTCATCCAAGTAAGGTGGTGGTGAAAAAAATAGTACACCACGGCGTGGAGATGGTAAGTCGTACTTACGCGCACGAGGTGATTTCATTTTTCGTAGGATGGGTAGAATCAGAAATAGGGTTTTTTCAAATTTTTTAAAAAAAAATCAGTATATTAGTGATACTTATATTATAACTTTATAAGTAAACAACTAAATAATGGAAGTTTAAGAAGAAATAAATTTGATAGAATCGGTAGAAGAGATTACCTCTTCCTCATCATGCCTCCATTAAATTTCTTCTTAGGGCACTAGAGTGGGTATTTTAAGAAGAACATAACCTCTATAATTTAGCTAGGTAATTGGAGAAGATAAATGGGCATGTTTTGGAAGATCTTGAAAGCTCAAAAAGGAGTTAAGAGGATAGATATTAGGTTCCCTTTTATAAGAGATGAGAGGGGCACTTTGGGAGTGTTCTAAAATATTAATTTATTATAAATTTAATTTAGATTTATAACGGTCAAAAACTTATTTAATTCAAAGATAATATGATTTTGGTTCTATTTACCATCACCCAATAATTTTTATACAATTATTGAATATTTTTTAACCTTATCATTTTGGTTTAACCCCTATTTTACATTTTTTAATCTTACCGTGATATCATGTTATTTACACATTGTGGGTTAAGTTAATTACCATATCATGTCAAAAAATCCATAAAAAGTTATTTATGACATATTTTGACTTATATTAACCATTTTTATAAATATTATATTTTTAGGGATTTAAAATCATTTAATAAAATATTTTATGTTTTAAGTTATGAGTTATGTCAATTTTGGATACTATTCATACTTGAATTTTTAAAAAATTCATAACAACCTTATTCCTTCAAACAAAACGAATTAAATAATCTCTAATATGTAAATTTCATCAGTAAAATATTTGGATGACATCAAATTTTCAAATTAAATTTATTTTAATATTTATAAATTCATTTATTTGAATCTTTCGTTAATGAGGTAATTACTACATCATAATTGTAACATAAATAAATATATTTATCTAATCTCTAAAAATTATAAATAAAATACCATGATTTATGAAATATTTTCAGATTTATAATGACTATTTATAGACATATAGATAAGTTATATAACCAAATATTAAAATTGATTTCGTAAAAGATATATGTTTAGGTTATAATTATCTTTACTTTAAATTAATTGATATAAAACGTCATTTTTACATCCAAGTGAATCCATGGGGTCCCAAAATCAACCCAAGGATGAACATGGTCAGAAATATCTCATCCAATAGTATTAGTATAAGTTTTAGGGTAGTTTAATATTATTATAATATTATTTTTTACCCTTGTCTACCAGATTTACCCTTTAAGCATGGTAAATAAAATATTTACTGAAGTTACTGTTTAAAATATCCAAAAATAAAATGTACCTATTTACAAAATTTTAACCTTATGATTCCAAATATTGAATCCATATTTCCAAATTCAAAAAATAGAAGTTTCAGTAATTAATTTAAACTTAATTTCTATTGTCAAAACCAAAAAGCGGGTTTTTAAGAAGTAATAATTATTAAAAGATTGACATGTGTTTATGTCCTATTTAAAAGTAAAATTACATCCAATGACCAAAATTCTATTAAATTACAAAAATATAATAATATTACACTTTAAAACCAATTAAAAAGATAATCTAACTATTTAAATAAGTTAGATAAAAAGGTGGTTTTGATTTAAAATGCAGTATTTTTCACTTTTCATTTAAATTTTAATTTTATTAGAAAAATACGAAAAATTCAAAAAAAGTTAATTTTTATTTCCCAATTACAAAGAAGAAGTTTATTTTGTCAAATTTAACTTATAAAAGTATAAAAAAAATAGATTTAAAATGGTTACGCTTTCAAATGGTGGTAAAACTGTTTTTTTTGAAAAATAATTATTTTATCAGAAAAATTGATTTTATTCTCATATCATGTTCTAGAAAATGTTTAATAATAATTATAATGTTATATAAAATTAAAAATGTCATAAATACTATTAATAACGGGAAGTTATATAATATTTTATTAATATATCATTGTTTAGTGAAACATGGTATTGTATACAACGCAAGATATCGATGAAGGTCATTCATGTGTGTAATGAAACACAGGTCAGTGTTTCATGTAGTAAAAGATTCTTTTGGTGTTTCATACAACATAATCAAAACTTAGTTCATTTTTAAATTAAACCAAATCTATATTCTATCAAAAGAACTTGAAATTGTGTGCAACACAGGCCACAAATAGTGTTAAGTATACTGCAAGATAATACGGTATTGAGTATAGCGCAAGATAATCTTGGTGTAGCGTACAACACAAGACATAAAATAAATTAAAATTAATCTATCTCATAAAATATTGGGGTGTTATATTCCACCCCGCTAAAAATTAATTTCACCCTCTAAATTCATTAGGGTTATAAATGGTTTACTACATGAAGGTTTCTTTTATAGAAACCCACATCGTAAAAAGAAATACTAAATCTTAATTTTAAAAAGAAAAGTTAGAAACATAATGGTTACCCCAATTAAATCATCACTGGGTTTCCACATAGAAGAACATGGGTGGGGAGTGAAAACATGGATATATAAGAGAAATATAACCATCACGTTCTAATGGATGGTGATAGAGAACAAGATTATAGAAAGTTAACTACCAAAAATCCATAAATATACAACGATTTAAGGCACCATATGATTCATCAGATAAGAATGTACTAGAATTACATTTTTATTTTAAAAATATTTTTCCTAGAGTTGAATAATTTTTTCATAAGAAGAAATACTTACTTGATTTACATACCATTGATCATTCCCTAAAAAATTTCCACTTCATCTCTTATTTAAAGAAATAATGTTGAATTTATTATTCTTGAAGTGTTAGTAGATCATGTGATAGAATGATAGGTCATTCCATCTGTCTCAACAAAAAGGTTAGACCAAGTTTTCAAATATGCATAATTACACCTTATAGTGAGATAATACGTTAATTTAAAAAAAATAAACTAGAATATAGAATATACTATCCATAAATGGATTACATTACAATCCTTCCAAAAATAGAAAATATAAAACTTTAGAAAGAGGGGGACTAAAACGACTTATCATTTGTCTCCCATATCTCATTTGGAAGTTCTTTTTTGTCACATTCTGAACATGTGAAAACCTTAATCATGCCTTGTCTTAAAACATTATAATAACATGAATTACTTTAGAACCTTAGTGAAGACACACATTCTGTCAAGATTAACTCTTTCCATGCTCCAAAAATACCAAAAATTTGATATGCTCAAACAGTGATATCACTTTGTCCTTATATTAGTCATGAGATCACTAATTCTATCAAACAACTCATTATCTCTTTATCCCTTCATTATGTGCATATCATGTGATTTCCAAAAATATATGAATAACCTTTCATGGTTACCAATACCATTCAACATATTCCTTCAAATACTGAAGGAAAAAAACAAAAGTGTAAAAATCCTTAGATGTTTCTTTATTCCATAGTTCCATTAAGTTTCATATATGATATTAATATATATTAAAATTAAATCAATCCACTACCTTCTTAAACCATTGACCGAGATTCATCATTTTATTCCTTAACACTACTTTCATCTCACATATCATTTTTAGTCTCTTAATCATCAACAACATAAATACAATACATAAGACCATACTGATTCTCTTCCGGAGATTTTCTCTTAGGGAATCTATTTTCATAATGCCCATACATTCCACATTTAAAAAATATATCCATCGTTGATGTCTTAGAAATACCATTATCCTTTTCTATTGTGTTAAAAAACCTTTTCCTTTGAAATTACTGGATTTGTGTCCTTTTCCACACCCAAAGAATCTTCCAGTTACTTTAAAAAAATTCTCCTTGATGTCTCTTCCCACATGATTTACATGAGTAAAATTGAACGTTATTTCCTCTATGATCAACATGAAAATCCATATTTATTTTATTGGCTGCTTCAAGAAACTAACCAAAGTTGAGATCATTGATCATATTATGAGATTTCTGATTAGGCATAATAATGATGTTTCTCCTTCCAACTCCAATTTCATTTTTTTTCTCATAAAGAATATCATTCCATTGTCCATCATATTCTCTATTAACATGAATCCTCTTGGTTCCACCCATTTTCTAAAACCCAAAAAGAATATTGTGAGAGTAGAAAATAATATTGGAAAACAATATATCACGAGGAACTAATTTCAGTCTCTACCATCTTAGTTTGAATCCAAGTTTATTCATGATCGTTACCATAATTCTAGGACTTTAATTTATACTTAGACCTACCCTTAGGGACATACCAAGACATACCTGGGAAATACCTTCAAGGATCTCACTAAACTTTTCATATCCTAGTTTCCAATGGTTGACTAAACCGTCGCTCTGATACCAACTGTAGAGACACAAGCTTGACATACATGGTCGTTACATTTATTTTGTGGAAAACATAATACATGACACAAACAGATGCCAAAACACCATATTAGTTTAGTGTATTTGGAATCTTATAATGTAATTTTATAATCATGGTGAATGATCTTCAACATCTCCCATAAAGATCTTCCCCATTCTTTTTCCTACCGAAAACCTTTCTTCATATCCTGTGGAAAAGAAAAAATAAAATGGGTAATATAAAATGCTTGGTAAGGGTAAACATTGAGAACATAAAATAAACCATAAACATCTGAACGTAATAACATGAACATAAAGTTTAAACATCAATATCTTGAGTCATGAAATAAATCTTGGCAGTTCGTAAGGCATAGATCGTAAAGGAATATTAAATATTATAGAATAGAATTGGAATAATACATATAATTTTGGTTAACTAATAAGTACAAAATATTATTTCTATAGTAGCCAAGGAATTTCTGCCAAGGCCATCATAGTGGAAAAAATCCATTACTAAAACGGGTTTATATGTTGTTTCGGCCATATATTACTAAAACGAATTTGATTATCATTCCAGTCATGTCTATATCATAATATATAAAGATTTACCCAATTCATTGGAGAGAGATATAGGTCCCACCCATCTCATAATGAAATCATTCTTACATATGCCATAAACAATAAATCATTCATCATAGCATAACCCAAGAAATACAATGGGTTTCTTAAATATCATTTCATTTTAACATAATCCATATAAAATATAATTCCATAATAATTGAAATCAAATCATAGTAAAAATAAGGATAGAAATATAACCCTATTTTAAGAGCTTCATCTTAAATAGAAAATAATTTTGATAAAACACTTCAAATTAATTCTTGAGGAAGATATCCTTTCTTCTTTAAAAACATATTCTTTTCTCATAATGTCACATAATATTAAAAGAAAAAAAAAATTTTGAAAATAAACTTGAAATATTATAGAGGAAGCTTCATAAAAATAAGTCTTCATGAAGACGTAAAAACTCATTCATGTCGTATAAGTTAAAAAACATTCACTTTGTACTTTTTTCAGAAATGTCAAAAACTACCTTATATGGTAAAAAAAGAAAGATTCCTTCTATACCACATAGTAAAAGTAAAAATGGGGTAGAAATGACTTTAAATATACATATAGTAATATTAAACATTTTTTGAAAACATTTTAATAAAATATCAACAGGGATAATAAATATATCCCAAGTAAATACTTATGAATAAACAATCTCAGATAAAAAAGTGGGTGGAAAAGTTATCCCTTACCTTAGATCTGATTTCAATAATATGTGTCATAAACTTCTGTAAATTGGGTTTAAACATATTATTAATTTTTAACAGAACCATAATAATATTTATGAAATCATATATGATTCACTTATGACTTTATATTACCCATTCATTTGTAAATTCCATGTTAAATCAATGTTTTGGGTAATAATAGTTTTATTTATCATATGTGTTTTGAAATATTATTTTTAATGTTATTACTTATATCATGATTTACTTGAATCCAGAGTGTAAAACATGATATATATATATATATATTATTTATTATATAAATATATTTATATATAATAGATAGATAAATGAAATGGAATATAATGTTCATGAAGATGGTAGGTCGTACGTACGCATGGACGTTGTTTTCATTTCCTTATTAAATAGAATAGAAGAAAATGACCTATATATATACATACATAAAGTAGAATTATTATCTCTTATATTTTATGATTATTTATTATATATACTTTATAATCATTCTTGAATGGTTAATGTAAAGAATGAATATCATCGCGTCATGGAGACGGTAAGTCGTACGTACGCACGAGTGGCGATATCATTCCCATAATTGTTGAATGGTATTGAAGTGGATGGTGTATAGTATATCATAATTAGTATAATTTTATAATAATCATATATAGTCATTATTTCCATCATTATACCCATCAAAGTAATGTGGTGGTGAAAAAAAGATTACACTATGGTGTGGAGACAGTAAACACTACATATGTACGTGAGGTGATTTTATTTTTCATAGCATGGATAGTAGGTAAAATATGGTTTTTTATATTTATAATAACATATAAGTATATTATTGATACTAATGTTATAAATTTATAATGAAACAACTAGATAAGAGGAAGTAGAATTAGAAGAAGAAAAAAATTTGAAAGAATTGGTAGAAGAGATTACATCTTCCCCGACGTGCCTCCTTTTAATTTCCTCTTAGGGCACTAGAGTTAGTCTTTTGAGAATACCATAGCCTCCAAAATGTAACTAGGAAAGTTTAGAAGAGAAATGTGAAGGGTTTGGCTGAGATTGAAGGCTCAAATGGAGTGAAAAATAGAGGTAGGAGGTTCCCTTTTATAATATAGGAGAGGGCCACTTTAGGAAAGCCCTAAAATATTAATTTATTATAAATTCAATTTCGATT
This sequence comes from Viscum album, assembly GCA_963277665.1. Lineage (NCBI taxonomy): Eukaryota > Viridiplantae > Streptophyta > Magnoliopsida > Santalales > Viscaceae > Viscum > Viscum album. The sequence continues at coordinate 858,394,747 of OY728143.1, read as the reverse complement.
TAAAATGGTCCAAAACTTATTTAATTCTAATATAAGATAATTTTTTTAAGAACACCCATCATAAAATAATTTTTATACATGTTTTGAATTTCTTTTGTCCTTATCTTTTTGGTTTAACTGCTATTTTACCCTTTTTAATATTACCCTAATATCATGTTATATACACATTGTGGGTCAATTTATTGACAATATCATGGAATAAACCCAATAAAAAAGTTATTTATGACATATTTGGACTTATATTAACGTGTTTTCCAAATCATATATTTTTATGAATTTTATATCATTTAATAAACTTTTTTTTGTTTTAAGTTATGAATTATGTCAATTTTGGATACTATTGAAACTTTACTTTTTTTTTAAAATCATAACAACCATATTCCTTAAAACCAAAGGAATTATATCATCTCTAATATATCATTTTCATCCAAAAAAGTTATATACGACATCAAAATATTCAAATTAAATTTATTTTAATATTAATAAATTCATTTATTTAAATCTTTCTTTACTGAGGTAATCACTACATCATAATTATGTCATAAATAAATATATTTATATAAGGTCTAAAAATTATAAATAAAATTCCATTATGTATGAATTATTTTTAGATTTCTAGGGACTATTTATATACATAGATATCTATTATATAACACTATATTAAAATTTATTTACTAAAAGATATATGTTTATTTTATAATTATATTTACCTTAAATTAATTATTATAAAATGACATTTTCACATCCAAGTAAATTCATGGTGTCCCAAAATTAACAGAAGGATTCCCATGGTATAAAATATCTCATCCAGGACATGTTTTGGGGTAGTTTAATATTATTATAATATTATTTTTTACCCTTATCTACCAGATTTACCCTTTAACCATAGTAAATAAAATATTTATAGAAGTTACTATTCATAATATCCAAATATAAAATGTACCTATTTACACAATTTGAACATTATTATTCCAAATATGGAATATATTTTTCCAAATTCAAAACATAGAAGTTTTGGTAATTAATTTAAAATTAATTCTTGTTTTCAAAAACAAAAAAGCTAGTTTTTTAGATGTAATAACTATCAAAAGATTAACATGTGTTTGTATCCAATTTAAAAGTAAAATTACTGAAAATGACCAAAATATGTTTAAATAATAAAAATATAATCCAATTAAAATTTAAAACTAATTAAAAAGATAATATAACTATAAAAATAAATTAGATAAAATTGTAATTTCAAGTTAAAATGCTGTATTTTTTACTGTTCAATAAAATTTTAATTTTATTAGAAAAACACCAAAAATTTAAAAAAAGTGAATTTTTATGTCCATATTTCAATGAAGAAGTTTATTTTGACAAATTTTAATTATAATAGTGTCAAAAACTAGATTTAAAATGGGTGTGCCTTTAAAAGGTGATAAAATTGAATTTTTTGAAAAATACTTATTTTATCCAAAAAATTGATTTTGTTCTCATATAATGTTCTAGAAAATGTGTAAAATTAATTCAAATGTTATATAAAATTCAAAATGTCATTAATACTATTCATAATGGCTAGTTATATAAAATTTTCATAATATACCATTGTTTAGTGAAACTCTGTATTGCGTACCGTGCAAGCTATCCAGGAAGGCTGCTCTTGCATGTAACATAGGCCATGTTAGTGTTGTGTGTAGTGAAAGATTCCTTTGGTGTTATATATAACATAATACAAACTAATTTTATCATTACATTGAACAAAATCTATATTCTATCAAAATAACATGAAATTTTGTGCAACACAAGCCAAAAATAGTGTTGTGTATACTGAAAGCTAATATAGTGTTGTGTATAGTGAAATATAATCTTGGAGTAGCATACAACTTGAGACATCAAAGAAATTAAAAAGAATATATCTCATAAAATCTTATGGTGTTAAAGGAAAAGAGAGAACTAAGGAGGTAGTGGGATGTAAGTTGTGATAAAGGTGATGTGAGGTGAGGTGGGACGATGGGAGGTGAGGTCAGAGCATGGATGGATGGGATGTGAGGTGGGGCGGTGAGAGGGAAGGTGGTAGAAAGTGATTCTGGAAATAGGATAGGCCAATTAAGGTAGTTTTTTTTATAAAAAGTAATAAATTTTTTATTAAATAAATAAAACTGAAAAATATGAAAAAAAAATTATATTTAGAGAAAATTGAATAAACAATATTGAAAAACATAAAAACATATAATATTTCAAGAAAGTGAGAAATTAAACTCAATTATGATATTTTTTTATAAAATCTCGATAAATAAAAATTTACATTGGTGGTAAAAAATTATACATATATATATATATATACAATGTTTTTTTAATCGGTTGTTGATAAAAAATTGTTATTTTATGGTTTATTGTAACATATTTTATTGACGGAAAATGATTTGTTGGTAATAGTCGTTATTAATAACAGATTCATGTGTTTGTAAAAAATATTTTGGTATTAGTATGAAAAATAAATAGATTCAACTGTTAGTAAATTATATGTTGGTATTAAACTATCAATACCAACAAATAAATCTTTTGATAAAAAGAAGTGTTGCAATTAAAAATTAATACCAAGAACACTTAATATCTTTTTTAAATGGTCATTTTTACAAACAGATATTTTATCTTTTAATAAATTTATGTTAGTATATGCCTTTTTGTTGTGTATGTTTCAAGAGTTTGGACAACACACGACCCTTATGGATCGACTCCTTCAATGGAAAACATCAATTCCTCCCCTCTATAACATGTAGCCTCCATGGTTTCCTGGTGTTTCTTGAGCAACTCGTCCTCTTTGATGACCAAATAGTGAATCTCATCAACCTTGATCTGTTTTCAGCCTCGTTCAACTAGTATTTATTCTACTTGATGGTTTGCCTATGGTAGCAACTTCTCGGCTTCCTCCAATTGGGCCTTTGGTCATTCAATGAGCCTGATGTGCATCTCTATGAATGTGAAATGATCTCCAATCTACTCAATAAGGCGTTGAATGGCCTTCTCAGCCTCTGAGAGCTTCTGGATATTCTTGGACTTCTTCCAGCACTAGGTAGTATCCAATTTTGGGATACTCTCCTATTCCATCTCAGCAAGTTAGTTTCAGATGATCATGTGAAATTTTCTGCATATGGACCACCAACACATGGATCACATATCCATTGACAAAGAGATCTCATATGGACTATCCACTCAACTTTTGGAATCTTTTTTAGAAAGAATTTGATTAATTTCCATTCTCATTATTGTGCCTTATGACTACTCTCGACTGCATCAGAATCAGATTCATCGAGCTCCATGGGATTATATGATTCATACTTGAGGAATGCATCCAAGAGATCTATAGTAGGATCTTCTTTAGGAATCGCATCCGAAGAGTTGGGATATAGGTCATCAGGTTGGTCCTCATCACCAGATTCTATTTCAAAGATGTTGTCCCACCCAGCTCTAGGTTCTACCCCACTAGTGGTAGTACCTTCGATTATAGATAGTCCCTTATCAGGGACCATGGCTTGGCCATCCGGGATACTTGGTTCCATGTGGATCAGAATTTCTCTTAGGAGAGGGGCCATGGTTCATCCAGCCATCCACACCAGTAATATGTCTACAGCCCCGATAACTATTCGGATAAGGGTCGTTTCAGTAATGTTGATTGATAAAACAACAGGTATGGCACTGTGAGGTAAGAAAATTATGATGGTTGAGTGATAGATCCAAAAGATCTTATGTCAGTCTTAGTATCACTAGGATTCTATGGCATTTCTCCCCTTATATTATTGCAGGTTTCGAGGATTCCAAGTAGAACACCCTTGCCTCCCCATTGTTACTGGACACTGCAATTGTTATTTCATTGGATGCGAGTCCCGATTCTTGGTTCTCTACACCCATCGCCACGCCTCCTTCCCCAATAGTAGGAATTATCTGCACATGATCCTCCAACATAGGTAAATGTTAGTTGAGAATCCCATTAGTAGTAAAAATGGTAATGGATCATGGGGGTGAGTCAAAGTTTACTTCAAGAGATACAGAAATCCCACACAGAGAATCTCCCTCTGAGGCCATGATTTCACTTTCATCTAGAGAGCCTCCCTTGAAATATATTTCCTTTTCATCCTTATAAGGGTCCTCCCCACTTACCACTTCCAAAAAGGATCCATCTAAGTTGTTAGACAAGGGGTTGTGCTCCGCTAGCTGAGCCACTGACAACATTGTGGGGAAGTTATGTTCAACAACACTAATACTCTGCTCATCATGGTCCACACAGTGCCTCAAGAGTGCACCAGTTCCTCCAATTATATCTAAACATTCCTACCCATAGTAGGTTATGTGTTGAATCTTTATTTTATGAAGCCAATTTCCCCTAGCTCAATCTCATACTTCTTTAGGTTTTCCCCATATTTGTTGATGTTGAGGAACTATTTGTATAATTGTTAGTCTTTCCTAGCCTCTAGATAGACAGAATCATGAGAAATAATTTCCCAACACAACATATTCCTAGGATACTTACGAGGAACCTTGTATAACCCCCCCCCCCCCCAATGCTTCTCCACTCTCTTGATTCCCCATGGTTGGATCCATGGGGTCTATCACTGCTTCCTACATTCCTTCACCTTCAGTCGGTGTTGGTTCATGGTATGATGCCCTTAATCTGCAGCCTCATCACCATGATACATGTCGTCTCCCCCATCAATATGTCCCCTTTTTCAACTAAACCCCTAAATTGAGGCATGGGGTGTGATATTTTGTTGATCTATATTCTTTGATAGCTTTAGAGTCTCACCTAGATAAGTGGCTACCCAACTCTATGCATATTAGTGAATTTACCCAAATACAATGGTGGGTAGTGGTAGCTCATTCCACATCTTCTAGGATTCCCATGTGAAAATCATCTAGATTTGTCTCATCATTCAATGGTGGTCCTCATGATGCACCCCTAGATACACCTCTAGTGTCATCCCTTGCACGCATCTGAACTGTCTTGAAAATATGTGTGGATTATATGCTCTAAAAATCGATTCACTGTCCACTCGAAGCCACAAGTATCCCTCTGCAGAAAGACAGCAGGTATGATTGATTATCTATGGAATGTCTTCCATTATTAGTTAAGGCTCTGGTTAGTAGAGGTAATGGGTGAAAAATGAATTAGTCTGCTCGTCCCATCTTTCTTGGCACAGGCACCATACCTATCTTGAATGGGATACTCCTTGTAATATTCAAGACTGTCGGTCAAGAGTGTATCCTAGGAGGAGAAATGGGATTGAGGCATTTGTATCCACCCATGTGTGTTGTGACCCATCTGTACAAGAAGTGGAATGGCCCGCACATGTGCAACGACCTTTTCCTCTTAATAAAGTTTTGAATCAATTGATGAAACTTCACTAACATTGGGATACCCAATTTGATGTGTTGCCCAAAGTCTAACATCATTACCATGATGAATTTACTCGGTATCTCTCCCACGTGTGTATCCTGCACCAACAACATCCATCTATAGATCAACACTGATATGAACTCGTCCGGCCTAACTATCGGTTACTACTCATCCTTGATGCTAAATCCCCAAATATTCCAGTAACTATCCTCCAAGATCTTTCAATACAAAACATACCTACCTCACTGAGCACCCCTTAGATAGGTGTGGGGCCTCATTGGTAGTTTCATGGGCACTACCTCACCTTTGGTGGGTTTCTCTTGTGGAAAATTTTGAAATTAACTAAACCACAGCTTGATGTGGACATCCCTAGTGTTCTACTTATCATTTGTCATTCCCATCACCATATTTAGAAATACCTTCTTCAAAGGTGGCATCTATTTTTTGTCCTCCCAAGCATTCTCGGTTGGGAAATCCTCTACATACATTACTTCCATAATTGGGATTCCTGAGTTCTTATAGAGGTCCCAATGGCTGATTCTAACCTCCAAGTGATTCAATTAGAACATGTTTGTAACATGAAACCCCTATCTCAGTAGCTCAGGTCTAATTTCTTTTGGTTGGGAAACATGTAATTGGGAAGCCCATACTACTTCATGTAGGCATACTTTCCTTAGCCCCACCTCAAATGTGAAACATGATGCACACACCCAATAGGACCAGGCCCACTCATTTGTGAAGTTTTTTCCCTGGAACAAATCCTAACTTTTTATCCACCACTTCACTAGGTTCCCAAGATCTTCCGTAATGACTATTTTGTACTGAAGTGGGTATGTCTCTTTCTTCAACTCCTTCCAATTGACATTGTTGAGATGTTTCTAGAGTCAATGAATTTTGATGTGAGTTGTTTTTTAAATGTTGGGGCCAAAGCCTCATTTTATTATTAAAGCAAATCAAAGAACTATTTCTAGTGTATTCTAGATTTATATGACTATCCAAAACCTTGTACCACTCATGTTGTTCTGGAGTTTCTCTGAACTAGTATGTCAGCTCATCTCTATCAGCCTCTTGAATGAAGATGTCATCATGTACGCCAAATTTTTATAACAAAAACCTCTTGCATAGCAGAAAGACCTTTTGGGAATCTGACAAAAACTTTATTAAAGATTTGTGATTAGAGTGTCTCCAAACATACTCCCCTATCAGGATAATATTCAACATTGCTTCCCTATGGGAAGCATCAGCACAAACCTCTTGAGATGCCTCTGGAACTTCCCGAGTAGCCTCTTGAGCAGCCATCAGTTTGGGAATTAGGAATCTTTAAGGTCCTTTTCATGAATCTCAATCATGAATATCATTCACAGTATTTGTTCAGGAATAATTAGCCCACATAGTATCCCTGTTTCATAGTTCACGCCATAATGGAGTAGCAGATAATTATGCCTTGGTTCTTGGAGAAAAGGATTGTAGAACTTGTTTCACAAAGTTGTGTTTCTAGGGTCGATCGCTTCATGAAAAGAGAGCATTGGTGCAGTAATTTTTAGAGATCCAGTATTAAAACAAGGACCCTATAGAACTATTTATATGCAAGGCCCACCCAAACTTCACGTCGACCTTTTCCTGAGCATTGTGGTGACCTTCATCCACTAAAGCCTCACACTGTGCCCTATACGGTTGCTTCACGATCAACCTTCATTATCCGATAAGTTGTCTTCTTTTTCCGATAACATACCCTTAGAATCTCACCCAAAATTCTCTCATCTCCCATTCTGAGTGGGGTAATTGTTGGTAACTAAAATTATTCCATTGACGTAATAAACAAGGTCACAACTTTTTTGATGCAAATATGACCCGAAATGGACTTAGAAACAATCCAAATCCACAATAGAGTTTATTTTGCGAAGGTATTCCATAGATATCCTTGCCTCTATGACTACGAATAAGTTTAATGGTGTCTTCATGAGTCCGACCATGCACAATAGAGCATAAACCCAACACAACATCCTTGTTCTATGTGGCCCTCCCCGAGATAGTCACTAATGGTGCCTTCATGAGTTTGACTAATTATGATGGCCACATTATTTTTCACGGTGTCACATATGCATTGTGGTGCCCTATTTTTCTTCTTGGTAATCCCCACGAGCACGGTGAAGCTCTATTTCATATAAATAGTAGGCTCACCCCCCCCCCCCCACAAACATTTTTACCCTGATTTTTCACCTTCTAGCCTCCCATTTTCTGAAGCTCCGGAGCATTGTGAACCCAAGAGAAATATGGATCGCCCAAGGTACTTGAGCATCATGAACCCTGCCTTGATACATTCTTCATATCCCCTACTTGTAGGAATTACCTTCTCAAATTCCTTCTTTATTCACGAAGGAGGGATCCCCTTTAGGTTTCTCAAGGATCCATGAAGCATTAGCCTTCATGGGGCACTCTCTCAATAATGAACTCTCTACTAAGGAAAATATTTCCTCCACTAAAGTCTTGACTTTTCAAAACGCATATCCTTTGAAAAGATCCTCTAGTTGATCCCCTTATCAACATGAACCCCTTTCCTACACGGTCCACTATTCTTATGTAAAGTTATTTTATAGTCCCATAATTGGAGTTTCATATCATCTTTACCTACCTTATGCTTCTTCGCATAGGTATGCTAATAGCCAATGATTCTTTATATAGATATGATTACATGGAATCCTCGATTGACCACTCCTCCACCTCACTCACTGCCAGCATTGCTTGTGCCTTCCCTTCCCCAATTGCAGGTTGGTACAAGTTATGTAAGTCCCACGGATGAGGAGGGAGTCCTCCTTTTATGAGCTAAATAACATTAAAATACCAAGCTCCCAAGTCCTCAACATAAGATGGTAAACTTTATGTTTCCACGTGTGTGACAAGTATGAGGGCCAAAATGGGATAGGCACCAACACCCTCCCACTCTCTCTCTATCTCCCTTTGATCTTTGTCGCCAGGTGCACCTCGGGTAGTCTCCTTGTAATCCCCTAACCACCTTCTCTAGCTTCCCTTCAGAGTAAGTCCTAAGCAACATCTCTAAAGTTTACTAACAATGTGTAATCCCCACACCATCCATCATGGTCACACCGATCGCAAAATGATCATCAGGTCTGTTTTTACCTCTTGTTTCCCACACCAAGTTTGACTGACATGGGCTAGGAGTAAGTAGTGACCATGACATACTCTATGGGTTGATAATCATGTGTATTCCCCAATATGACTATGGTCCACTAACCATGTGTAACCACAACATGAATATGGGATGCTAACCATTTTTAATCTTCTAGCATATCTCTGGGCCTCTATCCATGTGTAAGCCCCATGCCCCTTCCTAAACTACGTGGACTTTGATCCCTTATTTTTAAGCAAGGTAAGTAGGAATCCTCCATGATGTTCAATCCCATCACTCCCCATAATCCATTTGTGAATTTGTTTAGGAAAGGTAGGATTCATTTCCTGCAATTATGATTTCCAAATCTAACCTTTTCATATCCATGAAAATAATGTTTATCTCAATCTTCATCATGGATAGAGTAGCATGTTATTTTTTTCTAAAAGCATGAGCTACCATGTTATTCTTCTTATGATGGTAGTGAATAGATAAATCATAGTCCATTATTAGTTATAACCATATTATTTCTCACATGTTGATATCCTTTTATGTTAATATATACTTGAGGATCTTTTGATTGTTATATATCTCACACTTCTCACCATAAAGGTAGTACTGCCAGATTTTTAAGGAAAATCACAGTCTCTTGCTCCAGATCATGTGTCAGGCAGTTCGTCTCATTAATTTTTAACAATCACAAGGTATAGTCTATCACTTTATCATCATTCAAGAGTAAAAAACCCGATCCTTTATATGAATAATCAATTTATATCAAAAATAACATTCTCCACTTATTGGTAATCAAAGTACAGGTGTAGTGATCAGCCTCTTATTTAGATCCTTAAATCCTTCCTCGCATTATTTTGTCCAGAAATACTTCACCCATTTCATTGTTAACATAGTTATAAAGGTATAAAATCATGAAAAATTTATCAAAATACATCAGTATTTCCCACATAATCCAAGAAAACTATAGATTTCTATGACACAAGTGGGTATAGGCCATTCATAAAGTGCCTTTGTTTTTAAAGGGTCCTTATAAATTTCATAACATGGTATCATCTACCCCAATAATTTGAATTGTTGCATCCAAAACTCACACTTTATGAACTTTTCATACAATTTATCCTTTAATTTCACTAGAAAAATCCTTATATTATCTTCATGTTCCTACTTTCACTTAGAGAATATAATAATATCATTGATAAGGAGTTCCAAAAAAATTTCAAGGTATTATCTAAAAAATCTATTCAGCAAATCCATGAGAATGTAGGGGAATTATTAAGTCTAAAGGGAATATCTAAAAATTCATAGTGCCTATACCCTATATGGAAAGAAGTATTCTTAATATCTTCTTTCATCACCTTTAGTTAGTGATATCTATAATTAAGATTCACCATTGAGAAGTATTGAGATCCTCGTAGTTGATCAAATAAGGCATCAATCCTTGGAAGATGGTAATTTTTCTTTATGGTGATATTATTTGAATCCCAGTAATTGATACATAGCTACATTAATCCTTACCTTCTCTTTTTGAAAAGAATTTCTATGCCCCAAGGTGATGCACTAGGGTGTATGAACCCTTTTCCCAAATGTTGTTTTAGATAATTATTTTACTCCAATAGTTCGATAGGGGACATCCTATAGTGACATTTAGATAAAGGAGTTTATTCATGTATAAGTTCTATTGAAAAATATACCTACTAAACTAGGGGAAGTTCAGGTAACTCTTTGATAAATACATCATGGTATTCTTTCACAATGGGAATTTTTTCAAGTTTGATACCTTCCTTTGACTCAACCATTTGAGTGAATTATGCTTATTCAAAGGGAAACAACACACACACCATTGTTGACTTTTTAAAAGGATATTCATGGTATTCCTTACATTTTTAAAGGAGTATGGGATGGTTTTTAAAAGGAAAATATATTTACTTTTCATGATAGAAAATGTTTACTCTATATAATGAGAGCAAATACCTCTCATGTATAGTAACGAATTAAACCAAGGGATGTATCATGAGATTCGCTAGAAGAATATTCCCACATACACCAATAGAAGAAGATTCCAAAAAAAGCATTGAAATGATCATAGCACTAGGTGTTTTTTTGGATAACTCTGCATCAATGTATTGATGATTTGATTCAACAGTTCTAAAATTATTTCAATATATAAAGTAATTTGTAGAATAAAAATAATATAAGACTTTTTCATTCTTGAGTAAATAAGATGTGTGCATTGTACGAATTTGTTTTATTGTTCCACTTCAGTTGTAGTGATCATATAAGTTTCCCTTACTCCTTTGGTTTTGGTGGCTCCTAATGATAATTTCCCTCAATGAGTCAAGGTTTAGTCAAATAGCTTACATAGTTCCCTTGCTCCCAAAATTTGAAGCATTCAACCATGGGTGGTTTTCTCCTTTCCGTCATCATATTGGTAATCTTATTTATGTCCCTATAATATTCATGAGCTTTGTTTCCTTCCCTTTAACACTTGAATAATTTCCCCATCCTTTTAAGGATATTCCCATGATGTTTATTCCCACAATTTTAACACTGGGGTGGTTGGATACACTTTCCTACTTTTTTCATTTATCCCACCATCATGAAACTTCATTCTTCTCTTCTTATCTCCATAATCATGAGAGTATTATACAAACTCCATATCTATTTTAAGAGAATATTAGACCACTTCTTCATAACTAAGAAATTCTAAAATAGCTATATCTTTCAAAATGTGTGGTTTTAAACCTATGATGAATCCATATAATTTTCTATCATTTTTTATAACAAAACATGAGGCATAAATTTCAAGCCTTGTGATGTTTTCTTCGTAAGTAATGATATATTCACCTTCCTTTTTCTTAAGCTCTATGAATTATCTCTCCATATTTGTAAGAATAATTTGTGTTAAATACTTGTTAATAAATATTTTATTAAAGTATTCCCACCCCATATCTTCCATATCTTCCTTCATTTATCAATGTCCACCATTAATCAAATTATACATCTAAACAATATACATCCAAAGTAACCTTCCCCTTCTTAGAATAGTGGGTCATATAAAAGATCTTCCCCATAGATTTATCAAATTATTTAATAATGAGTGGATTAGAAGATCTAAAAAATGGTGGAGGTCAATTCTGCATAAAAGACTCAATAGTTAACAACTCCTTCCTATGTGAAGGTGTGTGTTCTATGTTATTCAAGTTATTTTTCATAGACTGGGTATCTGTTTAATCATTTCCATAAAGTTTTGAATTTCACCTCCCCTGAAATTGTGGATATCATTCAGAAAATCATTCCATTGTCCCTCACATGATTTGTTGGCCTGGATTCTCCAGGTTACCACCATTTTCAATAATATAAAATATTTCAAAAAAAGTAAGTTAAAAATTTATGGATAATTAATCCTTTTACATAATTAACACTAAAGGCATATCTTATGGGATCCTTTTGTTAATCATTTTTCTAAACAAAGCTTCACATGCATAGACTTATCCTAAGGGTTTTCACTAACATTATCTAATCCTAATTCCCAAATAAACTAAACCCTTCTATGTTACCATATATGGTGATGATAGTTTTTCTTATATAACTATTACATCACTTTAAAGATAAACAACAAAATACTATTGAAAAACTAGGATACAAAGTTTTAGTGTCTTGGGAAAATTAGGCACATACAAAAAATTTAAAAATACAAAAAAAAACATAAACATTTATTTAAAAACTTCTTGTTTATAAATTTAAATCTAAGATTATCCATAGTAAACATAGTCACCTAGGGATATAAATCAAAGAAATGGGTGAGGTAAAAGGTGAGTAAGAGGATAAATAATGACATGAATAAATATAACATGGATGAGAAAAATTATCTTTATCATAACATAATATTACGATCATCATCATAATCATGACGGGAAGAATTAGATAAAGGAATGGAATAAGAAAATGGATAAAAACGAAACATCATGTAATAGTGGTCAAATTCCACACATAGTTGTGAACAAAGCTAGTATCATGTACACACATAACACATGTTCACAATCATAATGTAATCATTATGAAAAAATATAGAATCATATTCACACGTAATACACATCATATCATGAGATACATAACATTAATTAATGAATTGGATCGATATATATAATTTTGGTCCCACCCATCACTTCATAACATTTACATAATCATGTATTCCACATAGAACATATATCAGTTGAAGCCATGAAGCAACCCATGTAGAGGAATGGGATTCAAAAGGATTTTATAAATCATGATATCATGACTAAATATGTTGTTCCCAAATTGAAAATGTGGAGAACATATTTGGGATAATAATCTTCATTTTTTAGCAAAGAATAAATAACTCAAGAAGAGTAAACATGTGTTTTGTAAAGAAGAGTTATTTTGGAAAATCATTATATTTCTCATAAAATCATATAAAAACATGTATATACTTGAAAATAGAAGGTAATAACAATAAAATTATATTTTAATCATATTAAAATAACATCCACCTTGAAATTTTTCATGAAATATAAATAACCCAAATAAAGGGGGTTGGGTTTAAGAATCCCATTACCATATGTCTGAAATCCTTTTTCTCTTTTACGTAATATCCTGAATAATAAAATTAGATTAATTAAGTCAAAAATAAATTTCCACTTCAAAATTTATTTGCTTTTTAATAATTTTTTGTGTTCATTTGTGTCCATTTAGATGATTTATTGAGTTCAATTTCATTATCTTAGGTACATTTTTTCATGGTTTCATCGTTTGTTTTCTTGTATATAATTATGGAAGTTCTTGTAGAATGGAAATAATTCACCAAAAGTGAAATTATATTTTATTAATTAATTTAAATAATAATATTTTGTCTCATATATAATTTTGTTTCCTGATATGAGTATGATTCATTTGATAAAACATTAATGATAATTGTCAAAATTATTTTAGCAGTTTTTCAATCATCGAGAACTAGTTTTGTTTTATTATTTAATATTAGGTATATATGTTAGTTTCCAAACATTAAAAAAGTTATAGTACACATATTAATATATTATTTTGACAATACTAATGGTTTTATGACCAACCATCAAGTTGGTTTTGGAAGACAAAAACTCATCGTCCACGAAGGTGGTGAATCGACACATCTAGGATGATATTTTCATTTTTATAATAAAAGGAGAAGAGAAGAGATTTTATGATGGTTATTTTGTTAACATAATAAAATTATAGTATATATTTGACACTGGATTTATCATTTCACATTGGATAATGTGTATAGGATAGGAAAAGTACATAAAATAAATTAAAATATAAGGATTGACGATTTTATCTCTTGAATGTGGTCTCCTTGATAACCTTCTTAAGGCACTAAGGTTTGGACTCTTATTAATACCACGAGATTCTATATTTGGGGAAGAGACTTGGTAAGGGTATTTTGTATAATTTATATGATATTCATAACTTATAAGTTGTGATGAGAAATGGTGGTGAGGGGGGTATTTATAGGGTTGGAGAGGGAATTTTTTTATTATTTTATTAATTTGTTTATTATTTTGACCAAAGACTACCAATAGTGTTTATTCCCATGAATAAATAATATGAATAGATAATTTTAGTTCAATATAATGGGTACTCACATCATCCATGACTCAAGCAAGACTCAAAAATTCATTTATTTACGTATAATGGTAAATACCGTAAATTGCCGTATTTCATTATTTGTAAAAATTAAACTATTTTAGAAAAATCCCAAAAAATCACCTTAAGCATTTTCAGAAATTTAGATTTCAAAAATGAACTCCATTTTATGAAAACAATTTTCTATATATGAGAAATTTATTTTTAACTAAAATTATTTTTTATTTAAAAAATAATATTGATTTCAATATTATAACTGATTTTATGACACTTTGAAAATTTCATTAAAGTCTCATAAAATTATCTTATAATCATAAAAAAAATATTAATTTAAGAATCTATTTTATGAAAATAAATTTTATTTTAAATCATTATATTAATTTTAAAATTATAAATAAAAATTTATGTTCCACAGAAACATCTACACTTAATTTACCATTTTTAAAACATTTATTAACTTATTTCATGCTATAAATATATCATATTTTTATTTATACATTCATAGGTGAGGTCACTATTTTATTGGCCAAATTAATATTCCTAATGGTCAAATTACTGTTCCATGAGTCATGTATTTCTTCCTTTTATATATGTTCTTTAATTTATATAAAAACCACCTATTTCATTCATAATTTATAAAAATAATGCTTGTATTGGGTTCTCTATCTTATATATGACTTTTATACTATATTACATAATTATAAGAAGGCAAAATTTCATTGAAAAAATTTTAGGTCGTTATAATACCTAAGGTAGAAACTACAAAATCAGAATATGAGTACTAACTATTCAATCCATATAAATTTAGATGACCCAAATCAAAGCATCATTGAATGTTACTTGAATATCTATCAGTGACTTTCACACTTTTCAATCTTCAAAGGAAAACATATTTTCTATATTTTGAATATAAATATTTCTAGTGGATACTTCTCATTCTCATTTTTCCATAAACAAGACATGATATTCAGTGGTTCTAATTCCTTATGATCATTTATATGATCCTTACATTTATCCTCTTCATTAAGCATTGTGTAGAAAAGAATTTACCCCACATTCCTTTCAAGGTGAATAGCATAAATATTTTTGTCTAAAAAATAAATTCCTAATATGGAAGATCAAAAAATATTCCCAATTTCTTCCTTTTTTATAATCCACATATATCTATAAAGGTTGAAAGTATTGTTTTTCCTTCATTTTACTGAAATTATTTTCTAAACTCTATATTGAAATTTGATAAGTGTGTCAATATCTTTGATTCAGATAATAACTTTTTTCGAATCCTTAAATATTTATTCCCATTAAAACCTTCATTTTAAAACTAAAATCAATGAGATATATCAATGAAGTGATCATGACACATTAAACATGTAACATCCCGAGCTTCCACGATACGCTTCCCTTTCAATAATACAATAGATTGTATTGTACACAAGTTCGAGTTCTAACACACCGCGACTAATCAAAGTAGCCGGTATGAATATTAATACCCACTTTTTAAAATTATAGAAATTTTATATTTCAAAATGGACTTCATTTTTGTATTCGTAATATCTAAATTATCCAAATTTGAATTTTTTGTAATTTTCTGAGAACTTCCAATTTTTATGAATAGTGAAAAAAACTTAAAAACAACTTTTTTAATCAAAGTATTTTATAGTGATAAATTATACTATTAAGTGGTTTTAAAGTATAATTAGAATATATTTTTACTATTTTATCTAATGGTGATCATTAGAATTAATTTCACTTTGAAATTGGACATAAACAATGGTCAATCTTTTGATATATATTGTTTCTTAAAAACACGCTATTTGTTGTGACAGCGGGAATTAATTATAAAATTAATTAATGAAACTTATATGTTTGGAATTTTTTAAAATAGACATCATTTTTGGATTCGGAATTTCAATTATAGCTTAGGGTGAAATTTTGGCATTGTTCTGAAAAACTTCAATTTTTGATGAATAGTGAAACCACTAAGTGGTAGTTAGAAAACTGATTTTTCGTTTAAATGAAACATTACCACTTTTGTGATTTGATTTTCAAAAATCCGACATACATGGTTGTAATTAGGAAGTAAAATGTGGTTCAATGGGATTAAAATAATTTTTCGGTGAATAGTAACTTTTAAGTTTAATTAATCGTGATTAAAGGTAATTAGTAAAATTTAAGGTAAAAATGATATTATAAAAATATTAAAATACCTTTAAACGTGTTCTACCCCTATTGGATATGTAATGGACGACCAAGAAAATCCATGGGTCAACTTGGGGACCCCATGGAGCCACTTTGGTAGGAAAATGACATAAATAACTTTTATTTAAAGTTAAAATAAAAATGTCACAAACATAAGTTGTTTTACTAAAACAATTTTTAAATGGGGTTATACAAGTCATATTGTTTACTATAAATATTAATTATAAAGCTAAAAATATTTCCTACATCATGATAGTTTTTTTATAATTTTTAGACATTAAATAAATTAAATTATTTATGATACCATGATGATGCAGCGATTACCTCATTAATTAATGATTTAAATAAAATGAAAAGATAATGTAAAATATAAGCATTAAACTTTTCCAAAGCCTATTGGATGAGAATATTTCGAACCCTTATCACCTTATCCTCGGATTATATAAATGTGGGACCTTTAGAATCCGAAAATCATTGTATAATAAAGTAACATTTTATTACTTTTCCAGAATGCCCCTCCTCTCCACTTATAAAAGGCCCCCACCACTACCACCTTACTCACACGTTCAAAGCCTTTTGGCTAGGCCAAACTCTGCCCAAATACTCTCACAACTTCCCTCCCTTACTCCTAGAATCCTCACCTTGGGCAGAAGTCTTCCCAAGGAAGCCTTTGGTTCAAATCAAAAGAGTTACCCGATTTTAAGGTAATGTCTTCTCTTATGTTGTTTTGTTTTATTTTGCTTCTACAACCCCTTAAACTCTTTTTATTACTTTCTTTTGTAACAACACCAGTATCTTAAATATACTAGGATGTTTTTATAATGATTATTCGAGCTACACTTACACACACCTACATCCAATGGTTAAAGAACATACGGTTTCTGTGGATGGTGAATTTCTGCCTCACGAAACGATGATTGTTCAACACTCATAAAACACCTTCAAAGGTGGCCATTAAGATGTCACTATATTTATAAATGATATATAATATGTTTATGTTTTACTTAATGTTCTGTATTTTTCATTTATGGCATACCTTTATTATTTCCATTATGGGTAAACGCGATATTTTCATTTTAGGAAGTGCGGACTACCGCCCCCTCAAAGTGATTTGAATCGTTAATACCATATGTGGGATGTATAAAGGATGGAGAAAATGATATTATATATGATATTATACTGGAATTATAATATACCTTTATATCATTATGATTTCATTAAATACGAAATAGAAATGAAAGTAGCGTTCATGCGTACGTACGGCTTACCGTCTCCATGAACGGTGCATTTCATTTCTTACCTCTAAACGTTATGGAATATTATAAATGCATGTATATACTGGATATATATGAGATATATGATATCTATATCATGAATATAATTCTTGATATAATGGATATATCACCACATGAAGAACTTGTAATTATAAGAATTTTATTTTTGACTCAAGTACCTAAGATCGACAAAATGACCGTTATTAACTTAAATAATTACATAATGTTCATAACATGGTAATAAGTGATATAAAAGGGATAATGAACTTGAAAAATGTTCTTAATCAATTATCAATTAACTCTAGTTTATTATTCAGGAGGTTAAAGAACGGTCGAGTCAAGACATGATGCAAGGTAAAGGAACTTCTTAACCCAATTACCATTCTTTGGGTTAATCTCCTACTTTCAAATTATGTCATGATATTATTATGTCCTATCTTGAATTTGTATTTTCTTTATGTGTACTTATAGTGAATACACATAATAAATCTATTTTATTTTAAAAATGATCTTTTTAAGGACTTCGTCTCAATCTCCTTTCATTGAGGCATATTTGGTTTTATACACAACTTTCATTTATACGGTGTATAAACCCCTTTGACTTTTACATTTTTTCAAAAGAAATATTTTTATACGAAGTGTTTTACTAAATGACAAAAAGGAATTTTTTTTCTTGTCGTACGTATGCGGCGACAACGACTTCTCTGCCGCCATGGCCATTATTTGGGTTTCGGCTTCCTCTACAAGCCATAATTTTTTTAAAAAGAAAAATAAATACCATGTTTTAATTTTTTTATTTTGGTATTGAAAATGGTTTTGATAAAGTTTTTATTACATCAATGTGTTGTATTGATATCTTGTGATTGAAGTGTAGAATCTTATGTTTCCTTTATGCATGTTTTATGTGATACAATTATGTTATGGTTTATGATATGTTTAAACCTGTTCATATGAGAAATGCATTGGACTTAATAAGTGATGGGTGGAGCCCGCTATAGCTCCTCGATGCATCGGTAGGTCTCATGAGACAAACTAGTGTCTTGGCACGAGTCCTTGACAAAATCTTATTTGTGGTCTTGGCACGAGGCCTTGGCTACGTGGTTATGATAGTCTGGCATTATGCATTCCATCATTATGAAAGTGGTTATAGATATTGCATGTGATTATTCGACTAGTAGAATATCCATGTGAGTAAGTAAATATCATTATTTAATTTTATTTTTGCCATATTATGCTAGAGTTAATGTTTAAAATGGCTTTTGTTTTAGTTATACATTGCCTTAAATATTAATGTTTATTTTTGAAAGATTTCGCAATATTGTTATCCTTACTGAGCATCTGAGCTCACCCCTTTCAATGTTTTAATATTTTCCAGGATGTGAAGAAGTATTTTATGAATAACCTGCAGAGATAGTCAGAAAGGGATATGAGTTTGGACTATGAAGACCATGTTATTATAGTTTTTTTACTTTATGATGTAATGAAATACTTATGAATGTATCTAGTGTTTCCAAGGCTACTAAACTAATCGGTCTTTCGAGACTTGATCATTTGTGATCATGCCAATGTTACGAAGTAATGCACCGACTCTGGGTAGCTGGGGTCGGGGCTTTATAGTTTGTATCAGAGTTAGTTTAGTACTAACCTTGGAAGCTAGATTTAGATAAACTCTGATTAGAGCACATAGCCCAAAGATAGACTTTTAATATTAGTATAGAATAACTTCCTAGAATTTTGGTATTATAGAGATTTTGTGATTTTTCCGTGCAATACATCACTATCTGGATACGAGCAGGTAAAGGTGGCTCTGGCACAGATGTACCTAGGGGTAAAACCTGAAAACACCGCTTTGAGCTAGACTCGAACGGGGACTTGTTCACAACAACGGGCCTTACGGCACTCTTGGTTACAACACTCCCGGGGGATATGCTTAGGATAATTCTCATTTTCTTTACAAACCACTATGAAGGGTTATGAATATATACTTCCTCAAAGAAAAAATTTTTATGATTATGTATTATATCCATAAATAGTTCAATTTATGTTAAGTATTTTACAATTATGGAATTATGTATTTTGATTCAAAAACTAATCTAGTTTATGCCATTGTTTAGAAACGGCGCCTAGTGGAAGGAATGGAAACCGTATCAATGCACGCACTCCGTGTAGGGATTTCCCTCCTGCTCAAGATAATTATTATGGATCTGGAGATACAACTGGTGCTGATCAACTTATTACCATACTGGGACTACTCACTCAGGTTATGAATAATAACCTTACTCGTACGGAGCACCCTGATCCGCAACGTGGAGGATCAATGTTAGACCACTACATGAGGCAAAAACCTCCAACATTTAATGGGATTACAAATCCATTAGTATCTGATCAATGGATAAACTCGTTAGAGAAAATATTTCATGCCTTGGGGAGTAGCGAAAGGGAGAAGGTTATCATGGCAGTCTACCGCCTCACTGGAGATGTCGATCAATGGTGGTCGCTGATTCAAAACACAAAGGAAGATGAAGAAGTATCAAATATGGAATGGAGAGAGTTCAAAGATCTTTTCTTAGAAAAATACTTTCCGCATGACCATCGAGCAGATATGGAAAGGCAATTTCTGAGTCTGAGGTAGAAGGAGGATGAGAATGTCGCAAAGTATGAGGCTAACTTTACAGGGTTAGCAAGGCATTCTGCAAGATATATACGTAACCCAAGAAGTAAGATTGATCGTTTCTTTGATGGGTTAAAATAATTTCTCCGTCGAGCTTTAGTATCACAATCCTTCTCATCGTACGAAAATATTGTCTCGTGTGCTATCAAGACAGAAAAGGAATTCTCTAAGTCTTATAACAACAAAGTAAAGCAAGAGATGGAGAGAACAGTGGAACAAGAGACAGATAAAGGGAAAAAGAGAAAGAAGGATTTTCCATTATGTGATAATTGTGGGAAGAATCACCCTGTTACTTTCCTAAAAGTAATGGGAGTTTGTTATAAATGTGGAGAAAAAGGTCACCAGGCTCGTGATTGCAAGGGAAAGAACTAGCCTATCAATGTTGAATGCTACAATTATAGGGAAATGGGGAATTATGCAAATGAATGTCCTAAGAATCAGGGAAAATTACCTCAGAAATGTCCAAGGTATCAAGAACAATCTTATGTTGTTACTACAGTTGAAGTGGAATAATTAATGTATTGGTTCTTTTGGACTCAAGGATTATATTCTGGTTATAATAATAATGAGATATATATAAGGATTATACTGCAGTACTTGTTTTTTTTCATTAAGGTTTTAATATGATGAAGGTAATCATATTTTCAGTATGTGACAATAAGAGAAACATTACTTTGTTTGGGGAATCTAATGTTGCAATTGATTTTGGAATTTAAGTACATTTTAGAGAAAGTCTGGACGGAGGTATTTTGGATAACTATAAAGGTTGGAATGGATTAAGTTGATCTTTGGATAGTATTGTTAAAACATTTCTGAAGATTATTTTTGAAATATTATAATACTATAGTTTTAGGAAAAGGATAACCTGCAGGGTGGGGCATAACCCGTCGCGTTGGACAAAGCTGCAGGAATCGAACCCACAACCATAGTGTGACAGGCCTTTATTACCTACCACTAGCCTAGAGGAAGTCCCTAGTTATTACAAAAAGTCCTCCTAATCTAAATGGTATGTGTTAATATTTGGAACCTTATACAATTAGGATAAATAGAATATTTTTGAGTTCTATTACCTTTTATATTGAAAGATGGGTTTGTGGTAAATATTTATTAAATAATGAAATTCTTCATAACAAGTATGTATATTCCCTTACGTTCTTAGTAAATATCCTAAATAAATTCCTCAACTTTATAAAAGGTAACTTAAAACAAAAACATTGTCGGTTAACTTTTCCAACTGGGGATTCAATGATCGTTTAACCAATCACAAGTTTGTGATTTTCTTATGGTTAACTTTCTCCTAATCCAGTTTTCTACAACTCTCCATCAGACCTTGATGGTTTGTTTTTCTTCCATATCCATATTTTCATAGAATCCTAGTATGGGCTATCTCGGGTGACCTTTGTACTTCTCTTTCTTTCTTTTAGTGTTATATTCTTATTAACCCTATTTTCGATGTGGGTTTTCCACAAAGGTATTTTCTATTTTCAACCTTTTATTTTCGAAGAACATTTTCAAATTGCGAGAATGCAATTTATTGAAGGAGGGGAGAATGTAACACCCTGAGCTTCCACGATACGCTTCTCTTTCAATAATACAATAGATTATATTGTACACAAGTTCGAGTTCTAACACACCGCGACTAATCAAAGTAGCCGTTATGAATATTAATACCCACTTTTTAAACTTATAGAAATTTTATATTTCATAATGGACTTCATTTTTGTATTCGTAATATCGAAATTATCCAAAGTTGAATTTTTTGTAATTTTCTGAGAACTTCCAATTTTTATGGATAGTGAAAAATACTTAAAAACATCTTTTTTTAATAAAAGTATTTTATAGTGATAAATTATAATATTTAGTGGTTTTAAAGTATAATTAGAATATAGTTTTACTATTTTATCCAATGGTGATCATTATAATTAATTTCACTTTGAAATTGGACATAAACAATGGTCAATCTTTTGATATATATTGTTTCTTAAAAACACGCTATTTGTTGTGACCGCGGGAATTAATTATAAAATTAATTAATGAAACTTATATGTTTGTAATTTTTTAAAATAGACATCATTTTTTTATTTGGAATATCAATAATAGCTTAGGGTGAAATTTTGGAACTGTTCTGAAAAATTTCAATTTTTGATTAATAGTGAAACCACTAAGTGGTAGTTAAAAAACAGATTTTTCTTTTAAATGAAACATTACCACTTCTGTGATTTTATTTTAAAAAATCCAACATACATGGTTGTCATTAGGAAGTAAAATGTGGTTCAATGGGATTAAAATAATTTTTTTGTGAATAGTAACTTTTAAGTTTAATTAATCGCGATTAAAGGTAATTAGTGAAATTTAAGGTAAAAATGATATTATAAAAATATGAAAATACCTTTAGACATGTACTACCCCTATTGGATATGTAATGGACGACCAATAAAATCTATGGGTCAACTTGGGAACCCCATGGAGCCACTTTGGTAGGAAAATGACATAAATAACTTTTATTTAAAGTTAAAATAAAAATGTCACAAACATAAGTTGTTTTACTAAAACAATTTTTAAATGGGGTTATACAAGTCATATTTTTTACTATAAATATTCATTAGAAATCTAAAAAGATTTCCTACATCATGATAGTTTTTTTATAATTTTTAGACATTAAATAAATTAAATTATTTATGATATTATGATGATGCAGCGATTACCTCATTAATTAATGATTTAAATAAAATGAAAAGATAATGTAAAGTCTAAGCATTAAACTTGTCCAAATCCTATTGGATGAGAATATTTCGAACCCTTATCACCATATCCTCAAATTATATAAATTTGGGACCTTTATAATCCGAAAATCATTGTATAATAAAGTAACATTTTATTACTTTCCAAGAATGCCCCTCCTCTCCACTTATAAAAGGCCCCCACCACTACCACCTTACTCACACTTTAAAAGCCTTTTGGCTCATCCAAACTATGAAAAAATACTCTCCCAACTTCCCTCACTTACTCCTAGAAGCCTCACCTTGGGCAGAAGGCTTCCCAAGGAAGCCTTTGGTTCAAATCAAAAGAGTTACCCGATTTTAAGGTAAAGTCTTCTCTTATGTTGTTTTGTTTTATTTTGCTTCTCCAACCCCTTAAACTCTTTTTATTCCTTTCTTTTGTAACAACACCAGTATCCTCAATATACTAGGATGTTTTTATAATGATTATTCGAGCTACACTTACACACACCTACATCTAATGGTTAAAGAACATACGGTTTCTGTGGATGGCGAATTTCTGCCTCACGAAACGATGATTGTTCAACACTCATAAAACACCTTCAAAGGTGGCCATTAAGATGTCACTATATTTATAAATGATATATAATATGTTTATGTTTTAATTAAGTTTATGTATTTTTCATTTATGGCATACCTTTATTGTTTCCATTATGGGTAAACGCGATATTTTCATTTTAGGAAGTGCGGACTACCGCCCCCTCAAAGTGATTTGAATCGTAAATACCATATGTGGGATGTATAAAGGATGGAGTAAATGATATTATATATTATATTATACTGGAATTATAATATACCTTTATATCATTATGATTTCATTAAATACGAAATAGAAATGAAAGTAGCGTTCATGCGTACGTACGACTTACTGTCTCCATGAACGGTGCATTTCATTTCTTACCTCTAAACGTTATGGAATATTATAAATGCATGTATATACTGGATATATATGAGATATATGATATCTATATCATGAATATAATTCTGGATATAATGGATATATCACCACATTAACAACTTGTAATTATAAGAATTTTATTTTTGACTCAAGTACCTAAGATCGACAAAATGATCGTTATTAACTTAAATAATTACATAATATTAATAACATGGTAATTAGTGATATAAAAGGAATAATGAACATGAAAATGTTCTTAAGAAATTATAAATTAACTCTAGTTTATTATTCAGGAGGTTAAAGAACGGTCGAGTCAAGACAGAACACAAGGTAAGGGAACTTCTTAACCCAATTACCATTCTTTGGGTTAATCTCATACTTTCAAATTATGTCATGATATTATTATGTCCTATATTTTATTTGTAGTTTATTTATGTGTACTTATAGTGAATACACATTATAGATCTATTTTATTTTAAAAATGATCTTTTTGAGGACTTCGTCTCAATCTCCCTTCATTGAGGCATATTTGGTTTTATACACAACTTTCCTTTATACGGTGTATAAACCCCTTTGACTTTTACATTTATTCAAAAGGAATATTTTTATACGAAGTGTTTTATTAAAAGACAAAAAGGAAAGTTTTTCTTGTCGTACGTATGCAGTGACAACGACTTCTCCGCCGCCATGGCCATTATTTGGGTTTCGGCTTCCTCTACAAGCCATAATTTTTTTAAAAAGAAAAATAAATACCATGTTTTACTTTTCTTTTATTTTGTTATTGAAAATGGTTTTGATAAAGTTTTTATTACATCAATGTGTTGTATTGATATATTGTGATTGAAGTGTGGGAATCTTATGTTTCTTTTATGCATGTTTTATGTGATACAATTATGTTATGGTTTATTATATGTTTAAACCTGTTCATAAGAGGAATGCATTGGACTTAATAAGTGACGGGTGGAGCCCGCTATAGCTCCTCGATGCATCGGTAGGTCTCATGAGACAAACTAGTTTCTTGGCACGAGGCCTTGACAAAATCTTATTTGTGGTCTTGGCACGAGGCCTTGGCTACGTGGTTATGATAGTATGGTATTATGCATTCCGCCATTATGAAAGTGGTTATAGATATTGCATGTGATTATTCGACTAGTAGAATATCCATGTGAGTAAGTAAATGGCATTATTTAATTTTATTTTTGCCATATTATGCTGGAGTTAAAGTTTAAAAGGATTTTGTTTTAGTTATAAATTGCCTTAAATGTTAATGTTTATTTTCGAAAGCTTCCGCAATATTGTTATCCTTACTGAGCATCTGAGCTCACCCCTTTCAATGTTTTAATATTTTCCAGGATGTGAAGAAGTATTTTATGAATGACCTGCAGGGATAGTCAGAAAGGGATATGAGTGTGGACTATAAAGACCATGTTATTGTAGTTTTTTTACTTTATGATGTAATGAAAGACTTATGAATGTATCTAGTGTTTCCAAGGCTACTAAACTAATCGGTCTTTCGAGACTTGATCATTTGTGATCATGCCAATGTTACGAAGTAATTCACCGACTCTGGGTAGCTGGGGTTGGGGAGTTACAGTTAGTATCAGAGGTAGTTTAGTACTAACCTTGGAAGCTAGATTTAGATAGACTCTGATTAGAGCACATAGCCCAAAGATAGACTTTCAGGATTAGTATAGAAGAACTTCCTAGAATTTTGGTATTATAGAGATTTTGTGAGTTTTCCGAGCAATACATCTCTGTCTAGATACGAGCAGGTAGAGGCGGCTCTGGCATAGATGTACCTAGGGGTAAAACCCGAAAACACCGCTTTGAGCTAGACTCGAATGGGAACTGGTTCACGACAACGGGCTTTGCTGCACTCTTGGTTACAACACTCCCAGGGGATATGCTTAGGATAATTCTCATTTTCTTTACAAACCACTATGAAGGGTTATGAATATATACTTCCTCAAAGAAAACATTTTTATGATTATAGATTATATCCATAAATAGTTCAATTTATGTTAAGTATTTTACAAGTATGGAATTATGTATTTTTATTTAAAAAATAATCTAGTTTATGCAATTGTTTAGAAATGGTGCCTAGTGGAAGGAATGGAAACCGTATCAATGCACACACTTCGTGTAGGTATTTCCCTCCTGCTCAAGATAATTATTATGGATCTGGAGATACAACTGGTTCTGATCAACTTATTACCATACTGGGACAACTCACTCAGGTTATGAATAATAACCTTACTCATACGGAGCACCCTAATCCGCAACCTGGAGGATCAATGTTAGACCGCTTCATGAGGCAAAAACCGCAAACATTTAATGGGGGTACAAATCCATTAGTATCTGAGTAATGGATAAACTCGTTAGAGAAAATATTCCATGCCTTGGGGAGTAGAGAAAGGGAGAAGGTTTTCATGGCAGTCTACCGCATCACTGGAGATGCCGATCAATGGTGGTCGCTGATTCAAAACACAAAGGAAGATAAAGAAGTATCAAATATGGAATGGAGAGAGTTCAAAGATCTTTTCTTAGAAAAATACTTTCCGCATGACCATCGAGCAGACATGGAAAGGCAATTTCTGAGTCTAAGGCAGAAGGAGGATGAGAATGTCGCAAAGTATGAGGCTAACTTTACAAGGTTAGCAAGGCATGCTGCAGATTATATACGTAACCCAAGAAGTAAGATTGATCATTTCTTTGATGGGTTAAAATCATTTCTCCGTCGAGCTTTAGTATCACAATCCTTCTCATCGTACGAAGATATTGTCTCGTGTGCTATCAAGACAGAAAAAGAATTCTCTAAGTCTTATGACAACAAAGTAAAGCAAGAGATGAGGAGAAAGGTGGAAAAAGAGACGGATAAAGGGAAAAAGGGAAAGAAGGATTTTCCATTATGTGATAATTGTGGGAAGAATCACCCTGGTACTTTCCTAAAAGGAATGGGAGTTTGTTATAAATGTGAGAAAAAAGGTCATCAGGCTCGTGATTGCAAGGGAAAGAAAGAGGCTATCAATGTTGAATGCTACAATTGTAGGGAATGGGGCATTATACAAATGAATGTCCTAAGCATCAGGGAAACTTACCTCAGAAAAGGCCAAGGTATCAAGGACAATCTTATGTTGTTACTACAGTTGAAGTGGAATAATTAATGTATTGGTGCTTTTGGACTCAAGGATTATATTCTGGTTATAATAATAATGAGATATATATAAGTATTGTACTGAAGTACTTGTTTTTTTCATTGAGGTTTTAATATGATGAAGGTAATCATATTTTCAGTATGTGACAATAAGAGGAACCTTACTTTGTTTGTGGAATCTAATGTTGCAATTGATTTTTAAATTTAAGGACATTTTAGAGAAAGTCTGGACGGAGGTATTTTGGATAACAATAAAGGTTGGAATGGATTACGTTGATCTTTGGATAGTATTGTTAAAACATTTCTGAAGATTATTTTTGGAATATTATAATACTATAGTTTTAGGAAAAGGATAACCTGTATGGTGGGGCATAACCCATCGCGTCGGACAAAGCTGCAGGAATCGAACCCACAACCATAGTGCGACAGGCCTTTATTACCTACCACTAGCCTACAAGAAGTCCCTGGTTATTACAAAAAGTTTTCCTAATCTAAATGGTATGTTTTAATATTTGGAACCTTATACAATTAGGATAAATAGAATATTTTTGAGTTCTATTACCTTTTAGATTGAAAGATGGGTTTGTGGTAAAAATTTATTAAATAATGAAAGTCTACATAACAAGTATGTATATTCCCTTACATTCTTAGTAAATCTCCTAAATAAATTCCTCAACTTTATAAAAGGTATCTTAAAACAAAAACATTGTCGGTTAACTTTTCCAACTGGGGATTCAATGATCGTTTAACTAATCACAAGTTTGTGATTTTCTTATGGTTAACTTTCTCCTAATCCAGTTTTCTACAACTCTCCATCAGACCTTGATGGTTTGTTTTTCTTCCATGTCCATATTTTCATAGAATCCTAGTATGGGCTATCTCGGGTGACCTTTGTACTTCTCTTTCTTTCTTTTAATGTTATATTCTTATTAACCCTATTTTCGATGTGGGTTTTCCACAAAGGTATTTTCTATTTTCAACCTTTTATTTTCAAAGAACATTTTCAAATTGTGAGGACTCAATTTATTGAAGGAGGGGAGAATGTAACACCCCGAGCTTCCATGATACGCTTCTCTTTCAATAATACAATAGATTGTATTGTACACAAGTTCGAGTTCTAACACACCGAAACTAATCAAAGTAGCCGTTATCAATATTAATACCCACTTTTTAAAATTATAGAAATTTTATATTTCAAAATGGACTTCATTTTTGTATTCGTAATATCGAAATTATCCAATGTTTAATTTTTTGTAATTTTCTGAGAACTTCCAATTTTTATGAATAGTGAAAAATACTTAAAAACAACTTTTTTAATCAAAGTATTTTATAGTGATAAATTATACTATTTAGTGGTTTTAAAGTATAATTAGAATATATTTTTACTATTTTATCCAATGGTGATCATTAGAATTAATTTCACTTTGAAATTGGACATAAACAATGGTCAATATTTTGATATATATTGTTTCTTAAAAACACGCTATTTGTTGTGACAACGGGAATTAATTATAAAATTAATTAATGCAACTTATATGTTTGGAATTTTGTAAAATAGAAATCATTTTTGGATTCGGAATATCAATTATAGCTTAGGGTGAAATTTTGGCATTGTTCTGAAAAACTTCAATTTTTGATGAATAGTGAAACCACTAAGTGGTAGTTCAAAAACTGATTTTTCTTTTAAATGAAACATTACCACTTCTGTGATTTGATTTTCAAAAATCCAACATACATGGTTGTCATTAGTAAGTAAAATGTGGTTCAATGTTATTAAAATAATTTTTTGGTGAATAGTAACTTTTAAGTTTAATTAATCGCGATTAAAGGTAATTAGTGAAATTTAAGGTAAAAATGATATTATAAAAATATGAAAATACCTTTACACTTGTCCTACCCATATTTGATATTTAAATTACGACCAAGACAATCCATGGGTCAACTTGGGGACCCCATGGAGCCACTTTGGTAGGAAAATGACATAAATAACTTTTATTTAAAGTTAAAATAAAAATGTCACAAACATAAGTTGTTTTACTAAAACAATTTTTAAATGGGGTCATACAAGTCATATTTTTTACTATAAATATTCATTAGAAATCTAAAATTATTTCCTACATCATTATATTTTTTTTATAATTTTTATACATTACATAAATTAAATTATTTATGATACCATCATGATGTAGCGATTACCTCATTAATTAATGATTTAAATAAAATGAAAATATAATGTAAAATCTAAGAATTACACTTGTCCAAATCCTATTGTATGAGAATATTTAGAACCCTTATCACATTATCCTAGAATTATATAAATGTGGGACCTTTAGAATCCGAAAAGCATTGTATAATAAAGTAACATTTTATTACTTTCCAAGAATGCCCCTCCTCTCCACTTATAAAAGGCCCCCACCATTACCACCTTACTCACACTTTCAAAGCCTTTTTGCTCGGCCATACTCTGCCCAAATACTCTCCCAACTTCCCTCCCTTACTCCTAGAAGCCTCACCTTGGGCAGAAGTCTTCCCAAGGAAGCTTTTGGTTCAAATCAAAAGAGTTACCCGATTTTAAGGTAATGTCTTCTCTTATGTTGTTTTGTTTTATTTTGCTTCTCCAAACCCTTAAACTCTTTTTATTCCTTTATTTTGTAACAACATCAGTATCCTCAATATACTAGGATGTTTTTATAATGATTATTCGAGCTACACTTACACACACCTACATCTAATGGTTAAAGAACATACGGTTTCTGTGGATGGAAAATTTCTGCCTCACGAAACGATGATTGTTGAACACTCATAAAACACCTTCAAAGGTGGCCATTAAGATGTCACTATATTTATAAATGATATATAATATGTTTATGTTTTGCTTAAGTTTCTGTATTTTTCATTTATGGCAAACCTTTATTGTTTCCATTATGGGTAAACGCGATATTTTCATTTTAGGAAGTGCGGACTACCGCCCCCTCAAAGTGATTTGAATCGTTAATACCATATGTGGGATGTATAAAGGATGGAGTAAATGATATTATATATGATATTATACTGGAATTATAATATACCTTTATATCATTATGATTTCATTAAATAGGAAATAGAAATGAAAGTAGCGTTCATGCGTACGTACGGCTTACCGTCTCCATGAACGGTGCATTTCATTTCTTACCTCTAAACATTATGGAATATTATAAATGCATATATATACTGGATATATATGAGATATATGATATCTATATCATGAATATAATTCTGGATATAATGGATATATCACCACATGAACAACTTGTAATTATAAGAATTTTATTTTTGACTCAAGTACCAAAGATCGAAAAAATGACCGTTATTAACTTAAATAATTACATAATGTTCATAACATGGTAATAAGTGATATAAAAGGGATAATTAACTTGAAAAGGTTCTTAATAAATTATAAATTAACTCTAGTTTATTATTCAAGAGGTTAAAGAACGTTCGAGTCAAGACAGGACGCAAGGTAAGGGAACTTCTTAACCCAATTACCATTCTTTGGGTTAATCTCCTACTTTCAAATTATGTCATGATATTATTATGTCCTATCTTGCATTTTTACTTTCTTTATGTGTACTTATAGTGAATACACATAATAGATCTATTTTATTTTAAAATTTATCTTTTTAAGGACTTCGTCTCAATCTCCTTTCATTGAGGCATATTTGGTTTTATACACTACTTTCCTTTATACGGTGTATAAACCCTTT
This sequence comes from Viscum album, assembly GCA_963277665.1. Taxonomy (NCBI): domain Eukaryota; kingdom Viridiplantae; phylum Streptophyta; class Magnoliopsida; order Santalales; family Viscaceae; genus Viscum; species Viscum album. The sequence continues at coordinate 858,363,872 of OY728143.1, read as the reverse complement.
GACTTTTACATTTATTCAAAAGGAATCCTTTTATACGAAGTGTTGTACTAAACGACAAAAAGGAATGTTTTTCTTGTCGTACGTATGCGGTGACAATGACTTCTCCGCCGCCATGGCCATTATTTGGGTTTCGGCTTCCTCTACAAGCCATAATTTTTTTAAAAAGAAAAATAAATACCATGTTTTACTTTTCTTTTATTTTGGTATTGAAAATGGTTTTGATAAAGTTTTTATTACATCAATGTGTTGTATTGATATCTTGTGATTGAAGTGTGGGAATCTTATATTTCCTTTATTCATGTTTAATGTGATACAATTATGTTATGGTTTATGATATGTTTAAACCTGTTCATATGAGGAATGCATTGGACTTAATAAGTGACGGGTGGAGCCCGCTATAGCTCCTCGATGTATTGGTAGGTCTCATGAGACAAACTAGTGTCTTGGCACGAGGCCTAGACAAAATCTTATTTGTGGTCTTGGCACGAGGCCTTGGATACGTGGTTATGATAGTCTTGCATTATGCATTCCATCATTATGAAAGTGGTTATAGATATTGCATGTGATTATTCGACTAGTAGAATATCCATGTGAGTAAGTAAATGGCATTATTTAATTTTATTTTTTCCATATTATGCTGGAGTTAAAGTTTAAAAAGGCTTTTGTTTTAGTTATACAATGCCTTAAATGTTAATATTTATTTTCGAAAGCTTCCACAATATTGTTATCCTTACTGAACATCTGAGCTCACCCCTTTCAATGTTTTAATATTTTCCAGGATGTGAAGAAGTATTTTGTGAATGACCTGCAGGGATAGTCAGAAAGGGATATGAGTGTGGACTATGAAGACCATGTTATTGTAGTTTTTTTACTTTATGATGTAATGAAAGACTTATGAATGTATATAGTGTTTCCAAGGCTACTAAACTACTCTGTCTTTCGAGACTTGATCATTTCTGATCATGAAAATATTACGAAGTAATGCACCGACTCTGGGTAGCTGGGGTCGGGGCGTTACAAAACACCACTTTTTCTACATTTCAATTATTGTGGATTAAAATCAATGTTAAAAAATGAAAAATTAAATCCAGTTTGTTTTCTAAATGAACATTTTTTCTTGTTAAATAAATTCATTGATGATTAAAATTAGTAACATGTATTTCAAAAAAATTCAATGTATATTCATCATATATTTCTAACTGTTGCTCTATAACTCTTATAATCCAAAGATAAGAGGTTGAAGATAAACATCAATGTTATTTTCTGACATTTCTTTTTGGAATAATCATCAATATAAGGAATGAATATTGTTGAATACACATCCTATAAGGTATATTATAAGGGATAAAAATAGTCATCCATATGCTATAATTTCTACTTAAATTCCCAAAAAGAATAAATCCATCAGGTACTGATCCCAAACACACATTTATAGGATGAGAAGAGTGATAATGATGTAATAAATCAATATTATTCCATTCTATTCAATCTCATAGATCTCACATGAACTCATCATTTTTATTTTAAATTGTTTTACACTTCATATATTCATTATTTTTAAATGAAATAAACAATCTTATTAATCATGGTTTTAAAGGAAAGTAATGTAATACCTTCACAGGAATTTTATTTTTTTCTTCATATTAGTATATTGATTAAGACTAGAAACATTATTTGTTGTCTATAAGCTAAAACTACAACATATTTTGTCGCACCCCAAACCATACGTTTATTTTATTTTATGATTTCTTTGGCTTTAAATTATTTTTGTTGCGGTTCACGTTCAGTCTCGGATGAATGTTTTGAGTTTTGATAAAAAGTATGCATCTTGGGTTCGACGTCGTCGAAAGCGCGGGTAGAGTGCGACACCGCGCGGCTTCACCCATGCAACTGCGTGGCCTCTTCGGCTTAGAGGAATTAAAAATAAATTAGAAATTGTCAATTTAGATTGTCTTAATATTTTTATGGCTATTAATAATTATTTTTATTATTTAAGATGAAATGAATATTTTTATCATTTGTATTTTTATCGCTATGTTTATTATTATCATTATTATTATTTCTATCATTATGTTATAAATAAATAATTAATGAAATTGTTGAATTTTCGGATAATAGTATAATAGTTATTAAATATGATTTGTTATTAATCTTTATTATTGTAATTATTATTATTGTAATTTCTTATTATCATGATTTTGATTTGTTTTATTTTATTTCTCTTTTCTTATTTTATTTTCTTATTCTTCTTACCCTAGCAGGCCCCCTTTATATATTTTTTTTTCTTCTTTCTCCCCGCGGGAGCCGCCGCCTCCGTCTGTTCTTCCCCTCCCCAGTGCCGCATCGGCTTGGCTTCTCCTTCCCCTCGGCAGCGACGGCAGCCTTCGCTCCCTCCTGCTCCCCAGTGCACCGTCCGAACCCGGCACCCTCTCCTGCCTTCTTACGCCGGTTCCAGCAGAGCCGATTCATTTTCCCACCTCCGGCGCCCCAGCACCCCTGCTATCCGGCCTCGTCCGCCGCAGCACCCGGCGCCCTCCTCAGCAGCCAGCGCGCGACCCCCTTCGGCCGGATCTCCAGCGTCCTTCCACCCTCCTGGTGCGCAAAACACCCCACGCAGCCATCCCGCCGGCCTCTCGCCTCCCCGCTCCCGCTGTCCCGCGTCGGACCGTCCAGCCGGCTCACCCCACCCCTCAGTGCCGGCCAGACTCCTACAGCCAGCCCCCGCGCCCCTGCCTTGCGCTTCACTGCCAGCTCCTGCTGTCCGCACACCCTCCTTCCTCCCTTGCAGCAGCCCACACACAGCAGCCCCCCCGGGATCCGTTTTCCTCTCCTCCTCCCTCCTGGTGTAGCGCGTCGGCCTCCCTCCGCACGAACCCCTCTTCTTCTTCCTCCTCTTATTCTTCTCTTCTTCTCATTCCCTTCTTTTTCTTCTTCTCTTCTTCTTCTTCCCTTCTTCTTCTTCTCTCCTTCCTCTTCTTCTCTTCTTCTTCTTCTTTTTCTTTCCCCTGTCCTGTGCGCATCACCCCTGGCCAGCCGCTCGGCCTCCCTTGCCAGGTTGGTTTTTATTTATTTATTTATTTATTTATTTTATCATTCTTATTGTGTGATTATTATTATTCTTATTGTTATTTTTAATATTATTAATAATAATAATATTATTATTATTATTATCATTCATATTATTATTATTATTATTATTATTATTATTATTATTATTTTGTTGTTATTATTGTTAATATAATTATAATTATAATTATTGTTATTATTATTATTATTAATCTTATTACTATTATAATTATTATTATTATTATTCCTATCATTATTCATATTCTAATTATTATTGTTATTATTATTAATATTATTATTATCATTATTTTATTATTATTATTATTATTATTATTATTATCTTCATCATCGTACTCTTGTTGGTTCATGAGTTTTAATTGACGGTGGATTTTTATTCGTTGTTTTAGGATTCTTAGAAACCGTGCAAGGCGTTTCCGAGTGAGCGCCATCGCTGTGCCTTGTTTCCGAGGTTCCGTTGTTGTCGCGCTTCAGTTCCGAGGTGAGTGTTTCTTCCCGCCGCTTGGTTTCGAATGCTCTGGTGAGTTTTGGATGTATCTGAGTCCTTGGTTTTGATTATGCAGAGTGTCGGACTTTATCACGTGGCTTCGGACACGCGTTGTGTCATCGCGCCTTGGTTCCAAAGTTGTTCTGTCGTCGCGCTTTGATTTTGAGGTAGGTTCCCTTTGCACTGCTTTTAAAATTTAAGTTATATTATTTCATGATGTTTTTGCACCCTAATTGTTCAAAATCAACATTTTATTAATTGTAATAAATATGAGATAATATACGATAATTAATTTTTAATATAAGATGGTTAATTTTTAAATGGTTATTTAATGTCAAAAGGAGCCGTTTATTTTATACACGACACATGAAACATCCTTTTGACGAGCGGACACCCAATAATGAAAGAATGCCCGTTTGGCTTTTAAACATAATTCACGGAATATAAAATAGAGTTCCGGTTTAATGAGAAATGATTTCTTTTGAAGCGTGAAAAAATACTTTGGTTCGTTTGAGAAATTGCTCGGTTGGCTCTTAAAGTTTATTTAGAAAAAGAAAATGGTTTGGTTTGGTTTATAAAAATATTGGAAACCTGTGAAGTAGTGTTTTGTAGGTTCTTTAAATAGTTTTAAACCGGTTTTGGTAGTGATTGTGAACTATATTAAATGCCCGTTTGGCACTTTATGGAAAGCGATAAAAATGTTTTGATAAAAACCCTCTTAGGGCGACTCTCATGCCTTGGTTGCAATTGATTGTTTGGGAGGCCGCGCTTAGAGGCTCCTGGGTACTTGAGTAGAAAAAGGCATGAGGTTGTTCCACAGAGTGGCTCGGGTGATGCCTGTTGTGCTTTATATATATATTTATATATGATTGGATGCTCGGTTGGAATTAGTTGGCTCACCCCTTTTTCAAACACTTGAGACATGGGAATCTGGCATATTGAGAGAATATTCTAAGAATTATTGCTGCACTGGTAGGTTATGGTACTGACCAGTGGCCCATAGTAGGTGGATATATTGGGTTTATTGCTATGGGATTTTCCCTTGACCTGCCTGTGAGTGGATGGTCGAGCATATTGTGCGTTTTGATTTCATCGTGACATGTCGATAAGGATGATTTCTCATGTATTGGTGTCTTCTGGTTTATTCTTGATCTCCTAGGTTCACCCATGTCTATTCAGCTTTTGTAGCTTGCAGTAATGATTATGATGCTCACATGTATACCTACATTGCCCTTGCTGTGTGTTTTACTTTGTGCATTCTGGTGTATTGTTTTCTTTGGAAAATGGTAAATTGCTTTTGATTAGGTTTCTAAAAATTATTTTCAAATAAAAGTGTTTAATCCCTTTTTTACAAATTTGAAAATTTAAACATCACTTTCCCCCTTTCCTGAAATGTCATTGACACTAATGAAATGAACCCAAATTTTGAAATGGCTAAGGGCAATGGTTCGTACTTTGTTTTTAAGTAAAATGCTTAGAAAAACATACTTTTATAAATTGTAGTTCAAACTTGAAATGATGTTTCTTTTATTTTAAAGGTAGTGCATTGGGAATAGATATCGGGCTAGCCTACTGAGTTTTAATACTCACGCCTATAGTTCTTTTCTGTTTTTAGTGTTTGTGCAGGCTATAGCTTGAGTGCGCTCGCCTAGGGCGACGCTTGATCGTTGAGTCAGAGAGCGACCCGCGAGGTCGCATGGAGTTTGTTCGCACGTCGTGTTTGGTTAGTTTGATTCTTGTTTGTTCCTATTTAGTCACTTTATTTGGTTTATCTTTTCTGCGCTGCTCTGTATTATTTTCACTGTCTTATTTATTTATATTGGGCTAAATCGTTCCCATAGCCTCTGTTGATGCCCTGGCGCTTGTCGCCAGCCCGGGAGGATCGGGAACGCCTCTCGGTCCATGTCGCGGACCGGCTTGGGTGACCGGTTCAGGGTCGACCCGGGTTGGTTCGTGAAAAAATGGTATCAGAGGAGGTCAGCTCTTAGCGACCTCACTTTACAGATCGCCCTTTGTTATTTGGGATGTCAAGGTAGATGGAGTAGGATTGTCGGGACTTGAGGGGTAGGTACGAGAAGAGCGTCGCGAACTCTTGCCCATACCGATCCTTAGGTTTCCAGGGGAAGTCCAGTTTAATTTGTCTGTTTGGGTTTTTTTTATGGAAATGTTTTGCGATTGGGATACGACAAAGGGAGTTGGGCCATTAGTCCTCCTAACCTGCGCGGCCTGGCAAGCCATGTGGATATAAGGGCATGGTCCAAGAAGGCTCTCTGTGTCAGTGGCGTGTTTGGCATATGGCCGCCAACCATATGGTCAAGTCACCCACTGACACTATTCCCCTGTTTGATTTGTTTTGGGTTTCCGTTGATTTCTGAAAGTGGTTTGAATCATAAAAGTTGGTTTAAAAAAATGGCTGTTTCAAATGACATGTTTGATTTGTAGATTGTTTTAAAAGAAGTGGTATGAATAAATTGTTTTTGGAAAATGAAGTTGCTTTGTTTTGGCCTTGGTGTTCCGATGAGTACTCACATGCATTTTGGTATGTTGGAAATGTGGATGGATCTCTGGTATGGTGGATGGATGCCCTGGGTGGCACTGATACATGCATGTGAGTGAGGCTCTAAAGAATACAAATGGCGAGGGTTTAACCCACTAAGATTGTTTTTAATTAAGGATGTTTTCAAAAAGAAGATTTTTGATGTTATGATAACTTGTTTTCTCGGATTTTGAGCTTGTCACCTATGCAGTGTTTGATTTTTGAGATTGTTATTCATTCGTTGAGTTGGAGTTGATTGGGTTTTTGACATTTCCTTGTCCATCGGTTATCCCTTTGAAGCATCGATGGGTGATCGTAGTGCGGTTGATCAACCTAAGGATTTTATGCTTGAGTTTCGGAAGCTCGATCCACCTCTCTTTTATGGTCAAGAAGAAACTTCTATGGAAGAGGAGTGGATGCGGAATATTGAAAGGGACTTTAGCCTCATTGAGTTGCCCGAGTCGTTGAAGGTCAAGTTTGCGACCTTCATGCTTGAAGGTTCACCGTGGATGTGGTGGAAGTCAGTGTCTCGGAACAAGCCCCGTCAAGAGGTTACTTGGGAGTTTTTCAAGGCCTCGTTCATTCGCCAGTATTTCTCTGAGGAAGAAAGGGTGAGGAAGGGGATGGAAGTGTGTTGTTTGCAGTAGGGTGACAGATCCGTGTTAGAATATTTCCAGTGCTTTGTGGAGCTAGTACCTTATGATTCAGAGTATGCCACAAATGACCCCATGAAGGCTCGACGCTTCGAGGCGGGTCTCCGCCCTGATCTACAGTCGAAGGTTTCAGAGTCCAACCTAACTTCTTTTGTCGATGTGGCAAGACAAGCTTTTCGTATCGAAGCCGCGATGGCAGGAGTGCTCGAAGTAGTTCTCCCTCCTTCGATCCCTATGAGCACTGGTGAAGGTACTGGAAAGGAGATGAGTAAGCAAATGAATGTGAATGGAGCAGGTCGTGGAATCAAGAGACCTCGGGATCTTTCATCAACCTCTTCGAAGCGAGAGATTATTGTGTGTTATCAGTGTGGCAAGCGGGGTCACAAGAAGTCATCGTGCCCAAGCGCTCCGAAGCCCTACCAGGCGTGTGGACGTCTGGGTCACTTGCGACGATTTTGTCGGGGAGTTGCAAGAAAGCGTCGCAGAGGGTGTTCTCAGAAGTAATGTGATATTGGGTCTCTGTTCAGAGTTCTTGGTGTAAGTTTCCTTTCAGTTTAAGGGATCTTTTATCGTTGTAGTTATACTGGTGGTGTTTTGGGTTTGAAATGTATGGGAACTTCATGGGTCTTTTGACGAACCTCGTCTTTCAATGATGGTGTGTTTTAATTTTAAAATCTTGTCCTTCAATTTGTCAAATCAAAAGATGTATGTATCTCATTGGGATTATCAGAACCTGACTGCGAGGCAGAAGATGCTTCATTCATCAGAGCTCCAACCAAAAGGTCTCGGAGTGAAGCCGGCGCGTAGTCAGGAACCCCCCGGGAAAATTTTAAAGAGTCTGGTGAAATTCGTGCCTCTATCGTCGTGGTGTGATAGTTTTGGTGTTGTTGCTCTGGTTTCTCTGTCGTTGTAGTTCTCTCTTGTCGCAAAGTGCGCGATAGACTTATCCCTCGTGTAACGTCGGGAATTGTGCCTATTGGATGTAAGTTGCTGATCAGTGACCTTGCGTGGGCCATTGATGTAAATCAGTTGCGGCCCTGGTTTGTGTCCATCCCGAAGTGATGGGTCGTGAGTAGTCATACGTTATAGTTTTAGTGATTTGATCCTTGGGCCCACCCTCCCCGCCCATGGGGTTAGGGTTTTAGTTGCGCAAAGTATCCATTTAAGCTTCTATCCCTTTCGGACGGGAGTAAGTGGTTTAAATGTTTTTGTTGTGCTTCTATAGCTTGAGTAAGGCCCGGTTCTGACCTAAGTTGGATTTCTGGTTGGTCGCTAAGAGGTCAGTCCTTTCATGGTGGGGAGACCCACTATGAGTCTCGTTGGGTTTTTTTTCTTAAATAGTTATCGAATTCTAGTGGAGTTCTTATGGTGGGGAGCCTGTTCGGGCCTTCCATATGTTGGTGATTTACTTTGGGCAATGAGGTTCAGTCCCACTGGTAGTCGTTGTGATGTCCTTGAGATAAGAGGTTGGATCGTGTTCTGTGAAATCCTTAGGTGTTGATCGATCGACTGGTTGGTGTTGTGGCTTTCCGGGGGCGGAAAGCGTTATGGTGGGGAGAATTGTCGCACCCCAAACCGTACGTTTATTTTATTTTATGATTTCTTTGGCATTAAATTATTTTTTCTACGGTTCACGTTCAGTCTTGGATGAAAGTTTTGAGTTTTGATAAAAAGTATGCATCTTGGGTTCGGCGTCGTCGGAAGCGCGGGTAGAGCGCGACACCGCGTGGCTTCGCCCATGCAACTGCGTGGCCTCTTCGGCTTAGAGGAATTAAAAATAAATTAGAAATTGTCAATTTATATTGTCTTAATATTTTTATGGCTATTAATAATTATTTTTATTATTTAAGATAAAATGAATATTTTTATCATTTGTATTTTTACCGCTATGTTTATTATTATCATAATTATTATTTCTATCATTATGTTATAAATAAATAATTAATGAAATTGTTGATGTTGCGGATAATAGTATAATAGTTATTAAATATGATTTGTTATTAATCTTTATTATTGTAATTATTATTATTGTAATTTCTTATTATCATGATTTTGATTTGTTTTATTTTATTTCTCTTTTATTATTTTATTTTCTTATTCTTCTTACCCTAGCAGGCCCCCTTTATATATTTTTTTTTCTTCTTTCTCCCCGCGGGAGCCGCCACCTCCGTCTGTTCTTCCCCTCCCCAGTGCCGCATCGGATTGGCTTCTCCTTCCCCTCGGCAGCGACGGCAGCCTTCACTCCCTCCTGCTCCCCAGTGAACCGTCTGAACCCGGTACCCTCTCCTGCCTTCTTACACCGGTTCCAGCAGAGCCGATTCATTTTCCCACCTCCGGCGCCCCAGCACCCCTGCTATCCGGCCTCGTCCGCCGCAGCACCCGGCGCCCTCCTCAGCAGCCAGCGCGCGACCCCCTTCGGCCAGATCTCCAGCGGCCTTCCACCCTCTGGGTGCGCAAAACACCCCACGCAGCCATCCCGCCGGCCTCTCGCCTCCCCATTCCCGCTGTCCCGCGTCGGACCGTCCAGCCGGCGCACCCCACCCCTCAGTGTCGGCCAAACTCCTACAGCCAGCCCCCGCGCCCCTGCCTTGCGCTTCACCGCCAGCTCCTGCTGTCCGCACACCCTCCTTCCTCCCTTGCAGCAGCCCGCACACAGCAGCCCCCCCCCCCCCCGGCATCCGTTTTCCTCTCCTCCTCCCTCCTGGTGCAGCGCGCCGGCCTCCCTCCGCACGAACCCCTCTTCTTCTTCCTCCTCTTCTTCTTCTCTTCTTCTCCTTCCCTTCTTTTTATTCTTCTCTTCTTCTTCTTCCCTTCTTCTTATTCTCTCCTTCATCTTCTTCTCTTCTTCTTCTTCTTTTTCTTTCCCCTGTCCTGTGCGCATCACCCCCGGCCAGCCGCTCGGCCTCCCTTGCCAGGTTGGTTTTTTTTATTTTTATTTTTTTTTATCATTCTTATTGTGTGATTATTATTATTCTTGTTGTTATTTTTATTATTAATAATATTATTATTATTATTATTATTATTATCATTCATATTATTATTATTATTATTATTATTATTATTATTTTGTTATTATTGTTAATATAATTATAATTATAATTATTGTTATTATTATTATTATTAATCTTATTACTATTATAATTATTATTATTATTATTACTATCATTATTCATATTCTAATTATTATTGTTATTATTATTAATATTATTATTATCATTATTTTTATTATTATTATTATTATTATTATTATTATTATTATCTTCATCATCGTACTCTTGTTGGTTCATGAGTTTTAATTGACGGTGGATTTTTATTCGTTGTTTTAGGATTCTTAGAAACCGCGCAAGGCGTTTCCGAGTGAGCGCCATCGCCGCGCCTTGTTTCCGAGGTTCCGTTGTTGTCGCGCTTCAGTTCTGAGGTGAGTGTTTCTTCCCGCCGCTTGGTTTCGAATGCTCTGGTGAGTTTTCGATGTGTCTGAGCCCTTGGTTTTGATTATGCAGAGTGTCGGACTTTATCACGTGGCTTCGGACATGCGTTGTGTCATCGCGCCTTGGTTCCAAAGTTTTTCTGTCGTCGCGCTTTGATTTTGAGGTAGGTTCCCTTTGCACTGCTTTTAAAATTTAAGTTATATTATTTCATGATGTTTGCACACCCTAATTGTTCAAAATCGACATTTTATTAATTGTAATAAATATGAGATAATATACGATAATTAATTTTTAATATAAGATGGTTAATTATTAAATGGTTATTTAATGTCAAAAGGAGCCGTTTATTTTATACACGACACATGAAACATCCTTTTGACGAGCGGACACCCAATAATGAAAGAATTCCCATTTGGATTTTAAACATAATTCACAGAATATAAAATAGAGTTCTGGTTTAATGAGAAATTATTTCTTTTGAAGCGTGAACAAATACTTTGGTTCGTTTGAGAAATTGCCCGGTTTGCTCTTAAAGTTTATTTGGAAAAAGAAAATGGTTTGGTTTGGTTTATAAAAATATTGGCAACCTGTGAAGTAGTGTTTTGTGGGTTCTTTAAATAGTTTTAAACCGGTTTTGGTAGTGATTGTGAACTATATTAAATGCTCGTTTGGCACTTTATGGAAAGTGATAAAAATGTTTTGATAAAAACCCTCTTAGGGCGACTCTCATGCCTTGGTTGAAATTGATTGTTTGGGAGGCCGCGCTTAGAGGCTCCCGGGTACTTGAGTAGAAAAAGGCATGAGGTTGTTCCACAGAGTGGCTCGGGTGATGCCTGTTGTGCTTTATATATATATTTATATATGATTGGATGCTCGGTTGGCATTAGTTGGCTCACCCCTTTTTCAAACACTTGAGACATGGGAATCTGGCATATTGAGAGAATATTCTAAGAATGATTGCTGCACTGGTAGGTTATGGTACTGACCAGTGGCCCATAGTAGGTGGATATATTGGGTTTATTGCTATGGGATTTGCCCTTGACCTGCCTGTGAGTGGATGGTCGAGCGTATTGTGCATTTTGATTTCATCGTGACATGTCGATAAGGATGATTTCTCATGTATTGGTGTCTTCTGGTTTATTCTTGATCTCCTAGGTTCACCCATGTCTATTCAGCTTTTGTAGCTTGCAGTAATGATTATGATGCTCACATGTATACCTACATTGCCCTTGCTGGGTGTTTTACTTTGTGCATTCTGGTGTATTGTTTTCTTTGGAAAATGGTAAATTTCTTTTGATTAGGTTTCTAAAAATTATTTTCAAATAAAAGTGTTTAATCCCTTTTGTACAAATTTGAAAATTTAAACATCACTTTCCCCCTTTCCTGAAATGTCATTGACACTAATGAAATGAACCCGAATTTTGAAATGGCTAAGGGCAATGGTTCGTACTTTGTTTTTAAGTAAAATTCTTAGAAAAACATACTTTTATAAATTATAGTTCAAACTTGAAATGATGTTTCTTTTATTTTAAAGGTAGTGAATTGGGAATAGATATCGGGCTAGCCTACTGAGTTTTAATACTCACGCCTATAGTTCTTTTCTGTTTTTAGTGTTTGTGCAGGCTATAGCTTGAGTGCGCTCACCTAGGGCGACGCTTGATCGTTGAGTCGGAGAGCGACCCGCGAGGTCGCACGGAGTTTGTTCGCACGTCGTGTTTGGTTAGTTTGATTCTTGTTTGTTCCTGTTTAGTCACTTTATTTGGTTTATCTTTTCTGCGCTGCTCTGTATTATTTTCACTATCTTATTTATTTATATTGGGCGAAATCGTTCCCATAGCCTCTGTTGATGCCCTGGCGCTTGTCGCCAGCCCGGGAGGATCGGGAACGCCTCTCGGGCCATGTCGCGGACCGGCTTGGGTGACCGGTTTAGGGTCGACCCGGGTTGGTTCGTGACATATTTTATACTCTTACCTATTATAATATTATCCCCAATGTGACATAAAATCATTATTACAAGTAAGTATCTTTGTATAAATGGTTTAAGGATTGATAATAAAATTCTTCATAAATTAAAATTCAATAAGGATTTTAGAATAAACAAATTCTTCAGGAAGTAATTCTAAAATAATGGGTGTTTCTTTATTTATAATTCTACATTGTCACTTTATATAGTATAACTTTGTCAAAAAAGATATTTTTTAATACTTAGAACATACTTTATATAATTTTTCACTTCTCTCTCTAATAAATTTAAAAAATATATAGTTTTTTTAATGAAAGTTTTTTATTGAATTAGTTACAAAAAAATCATCCATTAATATGTTATCATATTGATCAAGTAAATATAGAGTTTAGGAATCATCATTAATATTTAAAATATAAATATATGGACAAATTTATTTGATAAATGCTTGATGTTGTTTCCCAACTATGTTGAAATAATCATTTACAAATATAGTGACTCGGATTTTCATTTTATTGTTTTTGGATATTATATGGATTATTTTCGACACCAGGCATTGAGACGGAATTTGATTCCTAGGCTCAGTGTGCCTATAATAAGTGTTTGAAATATGTTAAATATATTAAATGACATGCATAAGTATTTTTCCTATAAAATTGGAATAAATTTTTCATAGCGTCCCAGATAATAAATATCAAAGCACCTTTGAGTTCAAACGGCGTGTTTTTTCCTAAGTATAATAAAATCAATATCAGTGCATGGTGTTTTTGAAAATTTTGTCTCGAGAACATAATTAATAAAATAAATTAATAACTTGATTTATCTTATTTGTCTCAATTCAGCAACCAAATTCCTCTTTAAATATACATCTTTGGAGTTTCTCTTAGGGTTGGCTGCAAAACACTGAAGACATAAAAGCTATTGCAAAGATTGTTCTTGGCGAATTTTGATGGATTCAGACCAAATCAAGGATTTTTGTTATAATGGAGTTTGTGGATCTCATAAATGACGATAAAGAAAACAATTCTTCGTAAACGATCAATCAAAGCCCTGCGTAGGATTTTGATTTGTGTTTTCCATCCCATTTCTTGATCTCGAATGAATGCGGATCAATACAATGAATAGAACTGATATGTGCATCATCGATAGATTTAAAATGATTTGATTATACATGTTAATTGTTATTTATTCCTTTTCATTCATATTCTTCTACAAAAATGAATGGAGTTCTAACAAAAAAAGGTCGAGGTTCATTCATCAAATTTTTTGGCTTGGGGTTTTCTCCCCTGTTTCTTTTTAGGTTCATTGCAAGAATTACTTTTGGAATGTGGTTCAATGAATACCTGATATTCTATAATTTTGCAACCATTATTCATTGCAATAGATCTATATCACATGTGTGGTTTTTTATTGATGTTAGGATCTCGTTGTAATGTTGGTGGAAGATAATCAGAGGTGGATTAGAGGAATTATTTGGTTCTGTTCTTCTTGGTTTTTACATGTTTTAAAGGATTTGGATCGAGGGATCATTTTTTAAGTAGATTTGAGAATGGATTCTGATCAACGATAATGGAATGAAGCCAAATCCCAATCTAAAATTCCCAATGAGGAATGCGGTTTCTAGTAGTGTGAAAGATAATTATGAGGAAGATCTAGTTTATTTGGAAAATCCCAATCAATGCAGAACATATTTTGGGATTACACCCGGTAATGGAACCCCTAGTTACGAAAATAGGGTTTTTTTATTTATGTATCACACTCCATGTGACATGGTTATATACAATGTGGAACTCCCCTTTCAGCTCGACCTGTATGTCAGAAAGTACACAGACACTTCCAGATGTACATGGCCAATGGAACGTTGTGTTCTTGGACACAGACATGGCCAGGTATACAAGATTTGTTACATGGTAATGGATATATATACATGGGCATAGCCATATGGAATGTTGAGGTTCTGAGTTACCTCTACATGTCATGTGCTTCACTCACACAATATGTATGTTGAGGTTTATATCTCTTGCGATGCTTTAAAATATTGACAGACCTAGGGATAGTTAGACATGCCATGTACCCCAAGTACAAACTTTGTAACCCATTAAAGGGATTTTGAAGCCCTTAATTTCTTTAGTTTGGGCCATTCTTGGTTGAGTGAGTTCCCTTGGTCTATACCCACAGGGGTATAGTGTACAATTAAATCCACATCACAGTATTATGATCCCCTCTAGAGGATAATTCTTGGATAGAGTTCCTAGTTCCCCTTAGGGAGACTAGGGAGAGATCCTCTATCATATTTATATCATAGGTGGGGTTAGTGTAATTGTCTTGAACTCTTTTTGTAAGGAATTGATCTTTCATTTAGTAGGTTGTATTGGTAGGGTTTGTGGTATTATTGGAATATGATCCCCTATGTACCGGGTTGATTCAGATTGTGTTCGTGGTGTCCCCCAGCAGTTATGGGTGTGACCCCCTATTTGAGTACCAATGTCTTTTGATACTAATGATCTCTCTTATGTGGGGCCCAATTATATTGACCTCTTAGAAGAGTGTATCTGGTGATGTCATGTCTCATGGAGTGGATTCTCCCAGAATGAGGATTTCTTCGAGTAGAATCTTGTGGCTAGTAATTGGTTGTGACTGGCTGGTGGCACGGTTTCCTTCCTGAATATATCTAGGTGTTTCTATTATACATGTATTTTTATATCTTGTATTGATCTTACTATATTTGATTCTTTTTGTTTGTTTTTTTTGTGTGTCCTATTGAATATTATTACACTCACTCCTACATTTGAAATGTCTGCATGTGTTGAGTCTTATGCATACGATGACCCATTTGATAGTGTCCTAAGAGGATAGGGAGATGGTGGACCATATATTGAGCTTGCTAGATCGAGTTGTTTTTTGGGAGCTTAAATTTTATCTTAGTCCTTAGCCTTGGAGTAGGTTAGACTCATTACAATTTTTTGTTGGGTTTGTATTTGGCCCCTTTTTTACATTTAATACTTTATTGTCATACTTTGGTTATGGAATTTTAGACATATGTATGCATTGGTTTCAGTTTTTTAAATTTCAACATTGTATGGGATTTTAGATGTGTGTGTGTGTGTGTTTATTGGTACTTTAGGCCAATGGATCCCATTTTTGGGATATACCTACTCAGCGCTGGTCACCAGCCCCCGGCCTAAAGGAGGCGGGCTTGGGGTAGTCACAGGTTGGACCCTAGTGGGTTAAGTCATAACAGAGTGGTATCAAAGGAGTCATTTCAACCTTAGGACTGGATTTACTGATATTGGTTTGGGGTAATAGTGTTTAGTGTTTTGAGTTTATCTTTCAGGCCAGGAACTCTACGGTTGGTACAGTAGCCAACATATCCATACACTATGAATCTAATCACCTACCTTTTGATTTGGTATATGTAAAAATTGGTTATTGGGAAAACATCAATACATGCATCATATAGTAATGGATTGTGTTTTCCATGTCATTATTGATTCAGCTCCCAAGATGTACTTTTTGGCCATGGTACATCTTGTTTTATTTCAAGATGCCTCTATGAAGACATCAATTTATGATTCCACTATTTGATCATGAGGATGACATATGGAGTGATGAGGTATTGCTACAAGGGCCTTTTCCAGATGTTTCGCCTATGGTGGTTTACTAACTATACCACCACCCATTGATCAGTATCTAGGGTTGGGAGTTCCATATGAGAATATATTCAAGATGAGTATACTAAATGAGTTTCAGAGGCAGCACCCTCCTATGTTTTGGGGTGATCCAGACCCCTAAGTGGATGTGGATTTTCTAGAGGTAGTCACATTCATTTCATTCATTGTGAGGACACCTACAAATCAGATGGTGATCCCCATGGAGAGTCTTCATCAATGTTCTTCTGGGTGATGGTGGAGCTTAGTGACTCAGTCACACTATGAGAGATATCCATCTTGGTCAAACATTGAGCATCTATTTAGGGAGGAGTTCTATCTGGCCAACATATAATCAGTTCACATATATGAGCTTCTTCATTTACATCAGGGCAGTTTCACTCTATTAGAGTACTCAAAAAAGTTTACTAAATTATCTCATTACTCTATAGATATGGTTTAGGATTCTTTCTTTATAGTATAGAGCTTTGATTAGGGATTACACCAAGAAATCAAGGATTAATTGGGATCTCATTGTATTACCACCAATTCTAGGGTACTTGAGGGGGGTTTAGTGGTGGAGAGATGCCTAGAAGAGCAAGCACTGATAGTGACTTTTGGTAGTGGACACCCAGAAGATGAAACATCGGTAGTAGGGAGTTGACTGCAGTCACAGACATCCAAGCATGTCAGACACTTTAGGAGATGATCCTAAGAAATAGGGTTAGTTGTGTAGGGATCTCTAGATGGATTTAATCAGTTGATGGGTTGGTGGTGTTTCTCTTATGACGGTCAAGGAAATTTGGTTCAGGATTATCTGAACATCCATAAAACTGATAGAGAGTCAGTCGAGGGACTACCGAGGCAGAGGTAGAGGTAAGTTTTAGGTGGTCCACAAAGTGGTGGATATAGAATAGGGGAAAGAATAGCAGCAGGAGGTGGTCATATGTTTGATATATTACCACTACAACCCCCAAGTAGTCCTTTCTAGGAATAAGGACCTAATGATTATGGATGAAGACAACTGTAGGCTATAGAGGCTGATGAACCCAAGGATTTATAGATGATATGAGGTATGATAATTTTGATAATTTATTTATTTAAGGTATTGATAAACCCATGTGAGAGCCATTATTTCATTTCCACTTTTTTGGTTCAAGACTCAGAGATTTCAGTTGACCCTTTGGCTCAACCCTTGAAATTAGAGACTCTGACAGGCAGTGACTCGGTCATTTTCACTTGTGATAACAGTGTGATATAACACTTTGAGGTGAGATTTTTGTGTGGGATCTCTCTATAGAAATGATGATTCCTTAAAACACCATCCTAGTTATGTACTGGATATCCTAATTCATTCCTTGATTTACTGTTATAGAAAGAGTATATAATGTGTTTGTAGTGATGGGATGAGGTTTTCCTTTTTTGGTGAAAAGGAAACATTTACAGAGTAGGATAGGATATGGAATAGGAGATTGTATCTAATTACTCAAAATTTTTCTATAATGACACTTGGAGAAACATATTATATGGGCCATCAATTTTTTGCAGTGGTAGAATTCTATGAAGAGGTCTTTCCTGAGGATGTAGCAGGTTTACCTCCCCACTAAGAGATGGAATTCTGCATTTAATAGCATATTGTAATGGCTATGATATCTACACAATCATTTCAAATGTATCCTACAGAGTTTCCTAATTTGAGGGTGTAGTCGAATGACTTAAAAGATAAAGGATCTATGAGACCCATCATTTCCCCTTAGGAAGCCATAATGTTATTCTCCAAGAAGGCGGACAAGATCTTGATGTTATGTGTTGATAGCCGGTGCTTGAACCAGGTGACCATGAAGAATAATTACACAATATCAACGAATTATGAATTATTCAATCTGTTGATAGGGGTGAGATGGTGCACAAAGATTGAACTCAGATCAGGCTATCACCAGTTGCGGTTATGGGATGAGGATATATTAAAGACAAAATTCAGATATCACTATGGTCAAAGTGAGTAGTTGGTGTTGATGTTCGGCATAACGAATGCCCCAGAAGGGTTCACGGAACTCATGAAATGGATCCTTCAACCTTTTATAAAATTGTTCTTGGAGGTATTCATTGATGACATATTAGTGTATTCAGAATCGAATGAGGAGTATGCGAGACAGTTGAGGATGGTCCTATACACACTCAAAGAAAACCAACTTTATGATAATCTCTCAAAGTGTTAGCTTTGCATATAATAGGTCCACTTTTAGGACACATAATTTAAGAGGAAAGAGTAGTAGTGGACCAAAAGAAGGATAAGGCAGTTATTTCTTGGTATAAATCCAATAGTGTAAAAAAGGGGAAGAGTTTCCTTTGGTTAGCAGGGTACTATGGTAGGTTTATACCTGATTTCTCCATAGTGGATGCACCCTTGATTGGTTTGACCTAGAATGGAAATCCTTTAATGTGTAATAAAATGTGTCAATATTTCTTTAAAAAGATAAGTATGATATTGATGAGTGCACTCAACTTCATTTTTCTGGAGGAGGGTGTCAAGTACGTAGTGTTCTACAATGTAACACGGACCAGAATTTTTTGTGTTCAAATGCATTGACAGGATACTTTTTCCTATGGTTTATGAAAGTTGATACCACAAAATAAGAACTATGTGAACCATAATATTTTCTTAGTAGTTTTATTCCTCTCACAAAAGATGTGGAGAAACTACTTGATTGGAGAGTATTTTACCTTCTACTCTAACCACATGAGTCTCAAGTATATCTTCTTTTAGAAGGATAAAAACTTGAGACAGAGGAGGTGGATAGAGTTACCTCTAGACTATAACATCAAGATTGTCTATAATCTTAGGATGGGGAACAAGGTGAAAGAGGCTCTCAGTAGAGAACTTTTTCACCATCGACATTTTTTTTGGCACACCTAGATGTAAGCCTAATACCCTTATCTTTTTTAGTAGCTTTTTATCAATATAGGATTAAAATTACAATTTGGGAGAGAATATAGTGAATCGTATTTTCTATATAATATTTTTTTATATTATATGGATTATTTCTAAGACCAGTCGCTAAGATAGCATGTGATTCTGTAGCCCAATGGGCCCAGAAAAAATATCTGAAATATATTAAATATATTAAAATACATGGATAATTAGTTTTCATAAAAAAGTGGAATAACACTCGAACGGGGTCCTAGATTAGAAATCTGAGGGAACCATAGATTTTAGGACATGGTTTTCTCCATATTAATGAAATGCACTTTTTGG
The DNA here is from genome assembly GCA_963277665.1 of Viscum album. NCBI lineage: Eukaryota > Viridiplantae > Streptophyta > Magnoliopsida > Santalales > Viscaceae > Viscum > Viscum album. The sequence continues at coordinate 858,344,818 of OY728143.1, read as the reverse complement.
CACATGGGGTTTGAGAAAATGTTGTCACGGCCACAAAATTAATAAAATAAATTATTTATATTATTTATATTATTTTTTTCGATGTAGTGAATTTCTTATTCATTAAATATATGGCTATGAAGTTTTTATCTGGTTTGGATGATAAACTTTAAATACCTATAATTCATTTAAAGAGATCGTTCTTGGTGAAAAATGATGGATCTGGGCTGGATCATGGACTGTTGCGCCAATGGAGTTTTTAGATCTCATCAAGGACAGCAATGCAAATTTATTCTTTGTCAATGACCAATCCAAACTTAAATTTGGATATTAATTTGGGTTTTATATCTTGTTTCTTAATCCTTTATAAATGAGAATCATTTCAAGGAATATAATTGATATGCACATCATTACTAGATTTAAATTTATGGAATTATATATATTCATTGTGATTTAATCCCCTTCATTGGCATGTTTTATTACAACAAATTGAGACTGAACAAAAAAAGGCCAAGGTTTTGTCATCATGTTTTATGGATTATAGTTTTCTCCCCCATTGTTTCACACATTCAATGTGGGTGTTCATTTTGGAATGTTCTTTATTGAATAGCAGGTATTCGATCATTTCACGACACTTCTTATATAAAACTGAGAGATACCTTCAGTGCGGTTCTTGATCGATGGAACGGATGAGATGTGATGATGGAAGTGGATGATAAATGGAGGATTAGATAGATTTTTGGGTTCCATTCTTCCTAATTTGGATGTACGATAATAGATTTCTCTCAATAGATCATTTTCCAAGAAGATTTGAGCCTGGATTCTGGTTGGCATTAATGGAAAGGCTCAACTGACCCCATATCTACAAGTTCTGGATAGGGTGGCAACTTCGGTGACATATAGGATGACATAGAGGAAGATCCAATAGATCTAGAAAATACCGATCAACATGGTGTGTAATTCAAGATTACACACCATGTGGGACCCCCTAGATGTGGTTATAGGGTTTCGGTTGTAGTTATGTATCCCACATCATGTGACATGGTCACATACCATGGGGAAATCCTCTTGCGTCTTGGTGTTTACTTCGGAAATTACATGAACATGTCTAGAAATACACAGCTAGTTTTACACCATGTAATTCTACATGGACACAACTAGGTGTCTGTGCACTAGTATGTGGGCATGGACAGAGATACATGGACATAGATAGATGACATTGGTTGGTGTTGGGTTACCTCTATATGTTGTTTTCTTTACTCACATACCATGTATGTTGAGGTTTACATGTTGTTTTAGGCTTTTTTACATGGGAAAACATAGGAATAGTTAGAAACCTTGTGTACTCGTAGCACACATGGTGTACACCCTTTAAGGGGGGTTTTATCTCTTTATTTCTTTAGTCTAGACCATTTTTGGTTAAGTGGGTTCCCTTGGTCCATTCCCTCGAGTTTACAATGTGGTATTACATCCACATCATAGGATTGTGATTCCCTTAAAGTATGAGTCTCAAATAGAGTTCATGGTATCCCTTCATGAGATTAGAGAGTGATACCCTGTCATCTTTATACCCTAGGTGGGGTTTTCGGAATCAGTGTGACCTCTTGAGTAGGGTATTGATCCTACATCTAGAAATATGTATCATTAGGGTTTGTGGTATCATTATCATATAATCCCCTATGTAGTGCGTTGACCCATATTGGGTTTGGGGTGTCCCCCAGTGGCCATGGCTGTAACCCCCAATCTAAGTATCAGTGTTTTCTAAGACCAGTGAGCTTTCTGGGGTGGGGTCCAATGATAATGACCTCTTGGATGGGTGTCTCCAGTGATGGCATGGATTGTGAAGTAGATTCTCTCAGAAAGATCATTGCTTTGAGTAGAATATTGTGGATGGAAGTTTTTTGTGATTGCATGGTGGTACGATGTCCTTTCTAAATAGATATTGTTTTTTATATTATAAATTGATTGTTATATCTTATATTGATCTGAATATACTTGATTCATGAGGTTTAGTGCTTTTGGGTAGTCATACTATGTATTGTTATAATCACCCCTTTATGGGATCTACCAACATTCATCGGGTATTATGATAATGAGGGCATTTTGATTATTTCCTAGGAGAATAGGGAGTGGGTGGAGCATATCTTGAGCATGAAATACTAAGGTTTTTTCCAAGATCTTTCATTTGAATATAGTTTTTTCCCTTGGAGTTGGTTAGACTCTTTATAGTTTTTGTTTAGGCTTCTATTTGGCCCCTTTTATGCTTTGAATAATTTACTAATATATTATGGTAACAGTATTATATATGTATGAGTGCATTGGTTTTAGTTGTTTTAAATTTCAGCATTGTCTGGACTTGGATATGTGTTTATATATAAAGGTACTTTAGGCTAATACCATTTATTTGTGGGATTTTCCAACTTAGTGCTAGTCGTCATCCCCTTGGTTATTGGAGGCAGGCTTGGGGTAGTCATTGGTCAGAACCTGGTGGGTCGGTTCGTGACAATATAGTTTGGAACTTAATTATCCACCATCATTGAATTAATAAGTTCTTTAAAATATTATTCATAACGAATTGATCATTCCATAAAATTTGACTCATTGAGACAAGTCCAAAACACATACTCAGGAGAAAATTATTTCAATATCAAGTTATCAATAATTTATATATCTAAAACTATCATTTTAAATTATATTTAGGATGTTAATATTTTATTTTTCTATCCATGGATTGATTTACAATAAAAAATCAAAAAAAATGAAACCCTTAATATGATAACATGTGTTCTAAGGTAATGTAATCCAAATTTTATTCATACAAAATAGATTTACTACATTTAAAAAAATATTGTTATATAAATATATAATAATAAATGAATATATTTTATTTTAAATAAACTAAAACCTTAAAATCCAACACCAAATAAATCAATCCATGAATGAAAAAAATATTAAAGAGTAACAATTCTTAATATATAAATCATAGTAAAAACAAAGGTTTAAAATTATAACTATACAAATAAACACTTCACAAAAAATGTATCCATGAATAAAATCACATATTAAATTCAAAAGTCCCATGTTAAATTCACTTTCTATCTTTATATTATTTTCTAATTATGTTCAAAATAAAGCACATAAATTAGAAACTATAATGGAAATCAAGGATCATAAATTAGAGTTAAACATAATTCCTTGCTCATAAAGCATATCATGCTTAATATTTAATAGTATGTATTCCAGAAAAGGTGGTGCATGATTAGATAATTCTAAAAATAAATAATAATGTGATTATGAGAAATATATATAAATCATCCTTAGACTTATGTTATTCGATAATTTTTCATTATTGGTAACGAGAATTTTATAATAAATTTACAAAAAATAATTTCTTCCATATGAATTAATAGTTCCTCTAGATGTTTCTAAATTAAAACAGTCCTTTTATATGAAATATTTAACACACATGAAATTTTAATCCCTTATAATATTATAGAACCTTAAATTATAATAACATTTCATTTAGAGTTTATTTGAATTTTAGAGATATCAAATAGATTTAATTATATATATCCAATCAGCTACATTTTGGGTAAACATATAATGGATATTTTACAATATCAAAAGATGTCATTAAGTGATCTTGACATTTTTCTTGTCGGTTATTAGGGAACTTGGGTGAATAATTGGGTTGTGATTGAACAACATCAATAGTATTTGGTGATCATAACTAAAAAAATTATTTTACCAACATTGGTATAGTATTATGTGAAGATACCAATGGAAATTTTTTGTTTTTCAAAATATTATTGTAAAATTTTAACAAAAAAAAGATAAACAAAAACATTAAACAAATTAATTTACTAGAAAAATCCATAAAAATATTAATGAAATTATAAGAAAGTTATTTGATATAAACAGAAAGTATTAAATTAAATAATGTGAAAAAAATAATATGAAGTAATAAAACATGAACACAGGAATAGGTGGAATTAATAATTGAAATATTCATAGCCAACAAGTATAGATTGATAGAGGTCGTTAGTGAGGAAAGGGGTTCATGGTTGCCTAAGGGGTTATAGTGGAACACAGTGATAAGTGGATGCCTTATAGTTCATAACATGAGGAATATTGGATGGTTTATGGATCATAGTTATGGGTAGATATCTCATGGATCATTGTGGAGAATGGTGATTAGAAGATAATCAATAAAGTGAGGGTATCAATAGATGAGTGGAGGTTGTAAATGAAGGAGGAGTATAAACCATGGTTATTATGTTGAATTCATGGGGTTTTGTGTCTAAATCCAAGGTCTAGGGGGTGTTGTGGCCAAGGGGGTGAGTTGAAAAATTTTAAAAAACACATAGAAGAGTTTTCATAAAAAAATGTATCTTAATAAATGATATTATTATGATTTTGAAAGAACTGTAAAAATTGAGGAAATAAATTTTTAGTGGTGCTTTCTGAAACCACCGCTAAATATAAATATTCCTATAGGGAATGAGTTAGTGATATCAACCATATTTTATGTTTATTACATATATTTTAAATATTTTAAAATACTGATGAGTTTTTCAGGATGATAACTTAAAAGAATAGGGATTTATTGCTTCTTTGAGTCTTATTTATAGGACCAAATGAAATGAGTTTTTAATCACTGATCTGGTTATTTTTATGGATTATAGATCCTATGGATATTATTTCAAGAAGAATGAATCTGGTAATGATAAAGGTCAATCAGATGCTAAGTTATTGTGGTTGGATGAATATGGCTATGAACTCCATTATGTCACCCTTTTTATATTTAGCATGAAAAAAATTTCTTCATAAGGAGGCATCAATTAGACGATGATATTTGAAGATCATAGTTTATGTTTAGTTAAAAAAAGGTTGATACAGATACTTTTTCACTCACTCTGATATGATTAATAATGAATTAAATAAATTATAATATGTTTTTGAGATTATTTTAAAGAATTTGAAATTATTGAGTGTTAAGGATAATGTGAAAATATTGGAGATCATGGTGAAAGAATGATATTCTATTCTGAATCAACAAGTTCATTTATTTTTTGGCACAATATTTTTCATAAAATAAAATTGAAAGGTGTGTATTTTAGTAATATATATGGAAATTATAATTCAAAAATTTATAAATATATGAAGTCAGCAGAACAAGCATAGAACATAGTGTTTTGAAATCTTTTTTTGAGGATAAAAATGAAAAGAACAACTATTTAAAAGGTTATATGTTTTTTCATTTAGATAACTAGAGGTTTAACTAAAATGGGAATAAGTCATTTTTCAAGTCATGAAGGGAGGAGTTTCAAGATGAACATTTTTTGAGGAGAAGTGGGATACCCAAAAAATCATTATAGAATATGGTTTATTACTCAAATCCAAAGACCAGAATAGGGAGTTAGAAAGTGACCAAGCTGAAAACCAAGGAAATTTTGTAATTTGGATTTATAGAGATGATTTTAAATGGGGAACTAAGTGTTGAACACAGTGTCACACATGGATTGTATCTTATAAAATCACTATACCATGGTAAGGGTTTTGTTACACCATGATCAACCGATATAGAGTTATACCTAGTGTTTGAAATGGTTAAAGTTTAAGGGAACATGGATTTTTTATTCCATAGATCCTAGATTAATCTATTTATATGGACATAAAAACATGTTTTTTATGATAAGTTATTTCGTGATAATAAAAATGAGAATTTTGAGTTCCAAACAAGTCATGGTGAGTTGAATTTTTAAAAAAATGAAGGATATAGTCAAAATTCATTTTTCAAGGTATTGGAATGAAATGTAAAGAATTTAATAAATTATTGATCATGATTATACATAAAACCACATGAGAGAATCATAGTTATCATGAATCCTGAAAATTTATAAAATATTGAAACTTTTGATTATTAGGTTGGAATTTGGATTAGTATACATAAACTACTCAGTTTGTTTCTAAGGTGGGTGAACTAGAATGAAAAATTAAAGGATGAGATACTCAAATAATATGAGATAATTAAAATTATATCATATTCATGCTTGATATCTTGAGTCTAATAGAATTAGTAAGAAGGCAATATAGAGTTTCATACTCTATAAATTCATTAATCATTCTCAAGAGTGTGAGATAGATTAGGTAGTCATGAGAATATTGTTTCATCATAAAGCATTAATAAAAAATATGTTCATTACTATGGATATTAAAGTATTTATTATTTATCATTATTCAATAAACAAATTCCTTGTTCTTTTTCATTTATAGGGTGGGGCTTGTAAAATTGCAAGTTTGTGTGTATACAGCTAGTTGGTGTTGTCATTGGGTTTATATTCATAACCTTACCCATGGTTGGTTCTTGATAATAAAATATCACTTGTTTTTGTATAGGATAATAACCATTATACACTTTGGATATGGTCACTGACATTGGAAATGAACCATGTAAATATTTATGTGTCATGTGTTTATTATTTTTTCAAATCATTATTTTATAGAAACTGAGTGTTAGTAGAGATTTTGTGATCCATCCACCCTAACATGTTCAAAGGTAAAAAATGATTCAAACTAGAAAATAGATATCCACAGTGGTCAACCGAATTATCACTAAGGTTTCATTGATCCTATAGGGAAAAAATGTTAAATATTCAAAATGACGTAAAGAGGTTTGGAGTATTGAAAATCATTAATACAATAAATGTAAATTAATTTATACCCAATAGGAATGAATTTTATATTATTTTAGCATGTGGTTTATAGGTATGGATGTAGTTAATCATTTATATATTTCTAAAATTATTATATATTATTTTAAATTTTGATAACATGTAATTTTTTGGTATTTTAGTTTTTAATACACAAATTTAAGAAAAATATTAAAGGTACCTTTGAACATTTTAGTGATAAGTAAAAACTAAAAATCATGTCTCTTTATGGTGACAATAATGTAAAATGAAAAAAAACACAAAAACCACAACCCTATTCATCTAACCAGTCCAAAAAACCCTTAAATTATTTGGCTTGAGATCCCTTTTAAGACTTTGTGCTAGATGAAAGTTTTCCCAATTTGGATTAGTATGAATGAGGTATTCATTGAGGGATTTCATATTATCAGAGATCTAAAGATATTATTTTTATTAATATTACCTTCATTAAATACCTAAAGAAAAATATGATATTGACATTAAATCAGAACCAATTATTCTATATTGAGATAAACTTAAATTGAAATTTCATACATTCTATCAATTTTTTCCCTTAGGGCTTGAATATGGAATTCCTCTTTCACCGACTCCTTATAAGCTAGAATAAAATCCACTAAAGATGTTAATTCAATGTCTCCTATAACCTTTATTCTCAAAAAAATCATTTTTTTCTAATTTTTATTAATCATAAAAGTTAAAGGATTCGATACTTTTATCATTATCTATTATAAACTTGCATAATGATTATATAAAGGTATTTTCTCCTCTAGAACAAGTGTGAAACCTTTATCTTCTAAAACATATTTTTTAATTTTCTTATCTAACTTTGTGCTTAGACATAAGTGATTAAGTAAAGAAAATGGTAAAACTATTTAAACCAAAGTAGCTAATAATCAAGAACTAAAAATACATGCTAGATCTGTTTTAGTTGAGACAACATTAATATCCATTTTAATAGTTTTGATATCTTCAACACAGCCTTTTGAATAATATAATTTCATTGTTGAAATAATTAAGGAATCGATATCACTATATTGAAAACAAATATCCAATTTAGATATTGAATTAATCTTAATTAGGTTAAAGTATTTCTCCAATGTCACAAAAAATCATTTGGTGCCTCAGTTCTTGTATAGCCATACTGGTGTTGAAATTGTAGAGACCAGTGGTCATGCAGGGTCACTGAGGTGGGGTGAATCTGTGTAACCAAATTTTATTGAATTTTCCTTTATTTATTGGATTTTCTTTACTATTCTAAAATATTTATCCTCTTTAGTAGATATGGATCCAGTGATGTGAACTCAACCCTAACCATTCCATGAAATGTAAAATGATCAAGAAAGTCATCACATGTGTTTTCACATGGTTTAGATTCAATGATGAAACTAACTCCTTTTCATTCTTGACTCTAAGTGAGGCATGGATTTTTTTACCACTGTTAAATATAATTTGTTAAATTAGATTTATTAAGTTAAACATAAGGAATTGTGTAGGTATCATCCATGTCCCTATCATAGGCATCCTCAACTTCCCTATGACCGCATCCCATGGTCTATATTGTCTCACAGAATTCAGTCCTCTGGATTGGATGGTGGTGATTTTTATAATATAACTACAAGTTCTTAAAGGATCCTACATTGATCTAGTGAATAGCTCTTCAATATCCTAATAATAATTAGTAACACTCGAAAAATGTTTTCCCTATTATTTACCTGAGGTATGATTTGAAATCATAGTGGCTAATGAAACATTCATATTCATGATGCCAAGGATACATATAAATAGTACGTTCAGATCTTCCACTTCTCAATTATTCTTATTTAACACATGGTTTCGCACTGGGATACATTGGATACTTCTCCATTGATACACAAGATATTTTATCAAAGCTACAATAGTATTAGGTTTTCTATAAATCAACTAAAATCTCAACCTATGTATTTTAAACTCATGTATTTTTAAATATTATTTCCATAGGTTGTATGGAAATTACATGTCTTAAATAGTGAAATTTTATCTCATTAAATGTATTTTAATAGATTCAAGGTCATTATCTTAAATATCCTTAAGACTTGGTCATTCCACCTTATACGATTTTGAATGCAGTGGAACCTTTGAATCACCCCCAAATTTTTCTATTCAAATTATTTTAAAAAATCTCCATGTGTGCATAGATTTAAAATATGGAATTCCCATTTACAACAAGGAAGGATTCACTTCTTAGTATCTTAGATAATGATACATTTGTATGATTACTATGCCTGAATTCATGAAGATAACAACGAAAACATCATATGATTTATATTAACATTCTCTAGATTTTCCATAAAGTGAGATATCATATGTGGTAAGAATATTTTAATGATTGGTTATCATATGAAGTAAACTATATAATAATTTTCTGTGTCTTAGGAAAAGGAATATTGTATGAAACAGCTATTATATGATATCAGTATCTTATTTGGAGATTAAATTATATATTAATTTTCTTATGAAGTAGAAAAATAATCTTATGTTTCCCCATTTCTTAAGCTGAATAAAGGTCTATGTGTTTCATGATTCTTATGAAATGTCATATCTTATGAAATTTTCATGTTATAAAATAATCATCTCTTTTGTGGATCACAAGTCTTATGTGATCCATGTATCTTATGAGCTTATACTTTATTTTAATAAATGATTATCTTATGAAATGTTGGTTATAATATGAAATAACCTCTCATATGAGATTTTTCTATCTTATAAATATGGGTTGTCTTATGAAATTACTAACTCTCATAAAAATTCCCCAACCTTTATTCAGACAAATATATTTTTATTAAATTTATATTTCACCAAATAAATTACCTGACTTCTATAAGTCACTTAAAGGGATTCTCAATAACATTAAAAAATATTAAAACCCCCTTAAAAGGATCATTTTACCCTGAAATAGAAATTTTCATGTATAGTGCTTCATGAATGGTTCTCTCTTGTATATGTTAGTTCCTTCATCAATAACAAACATTTTAAAGTAAATCTTCAAACTCTTTAACTATTTGGAAACCTTTAATTTTCATCAAATGGTGTATACAACGTGTATATATAATCAGTACTACTATTTTATCCTGAATACCAGCTCCCTAACAATGATCACATGTGATGGATGCTTATTGAATATATTTCCATTTACGATGTAATAAAATCATCCAGATTTCCTCATTAACCACACACATATTTATATCTTTACTTATTGATAATAAATAAAATACAAGCATTGAAAATTCAAAGATCTTGAGACTGGAAAAATTAACCCAAAAACGTTTCCACCCTACCGGGATAATCTGTATTTATATTTATTCAAACAAATATTCAATTTTCGTGAAATATTGAAAATATTCACAAATTTTACCATACTTATGGTATTTTGAGAAAAAAAATGTATATTTTCATAATTAACCTTTTGTAAAAGATCCATATAACTATTCTAAATTCAGATCAATTGAGAGAGTGAAAGAGAGACATGTAATTTATTGCACTCACTTACAACATAATATCGAGTAAGATTCTTCATTGTGCAATAAATCTTCACATGGGGTAACAATATTTATTATAATCCCCAAAAAAATCATCTATTAGAAAGATTGGTATGCGTAATCTGATAAATATAATCCAATTAGAGACAATAGATATTCAAATTCTATAAATGTGAAAGGGTTCCATTTATAAAGTAACATTTTGAATCTAAATAAATTTTATTTTTTTAAAGACCCCTGCCCCAGTAGCTCAGATTTTTTGGTTACTTTTTTACATCGGTACTTGGTATAAGCGATCGCATCCCAAAGGATTAAATGGTTTATTTGTTTTGGAAAACTAGTTACATACATAAATATTACAATAAAACCTAAAAAAATACAACATAGTAACTCCTTTAGAAACACCCTTATTCTTCTAGATTTACCCTACATATCAGTCATAACATTCCTCATGGAATCTTGGGGAAAATGAAACATAAGAAAGGTGTGAGATCAAGTGATAATTAAGGTTATGTATAAAGTGAAAGTTATCATAAATAATCATAAAAAATCGTGGAAGGGTAACTAACTGAAGAACGTTCCATTTAATCAATAACTTGATCATAATATGGTAAAAATTATTGAAAATCAAATAATACCAAAATTACATGAGATACATCTTATCTATGGATATCAAAACTAATTATATAATTACATTGGAATCAATAACGAATCTCCAAATGAGGTAATGCATACTGTGGTACATCATAACTATTTTATCCAAGATTCGTCCAAGACGTTATACATAAACGGGTAAGGCCTTGGACAATACCCAAACTATCCTTTATATTTAGACCTATAAATTCATATAGAGACTATATAGGGACCCTCACATTACTTATTAAGTTCAATGCATTCCTCATATTAAAAGGGTAAAACATAAACAACATAAACCTTCATATTGAAAAACTAGCATACGTAATGTGAATATTTTAATCATAAACCATGAATGGTATCAAAATAGAACATCCATAGTCAAAATAATGATAAATAATTCAATAAAATATGGTATATAACATCATAAGAGATCAAATCAATTAATTAAAACCTTCAAAAATGATATTGACATAGTTTAAAATGCCCAAATAAAATCATTGAATTTTTTTAGATAAATACCCTTTTATACTTTGAAATAATTTATTTAAAAATCCATGAAATTTTAAAAGAATACATTTTATTTGAAATGAAACTCATAAAATTTTATAGGGATATAGAAAACATTAAGGCCTCATTATGGTGGGAAATGTTTCTCAGGCCGCATAAGTTCAAAAAACATTTCATCTGTATTTTTGTCATAAATAGTTATGAAGTACCTCATTGTAAAAACAATAAAAAGATTCCTTTAAAACCAATTTATAATAATTAAAAAATGGATATAAAGGAATTTAAAAATTCATAGGATAATGGTAAAACCATTTATGAAAACATTTTGATAAAACATTTACATGGAATAAAAATATTCTTTAGTGGAAACTTATGGAGAAAAAATCCCGATTAATGATGAGATTTTGATTTAAAACCTTATAAAGATCATATTATTAACCAAATGAATTTATTAATTTTGTATAATAAAAACCCATTTAAAAAGTTTAAATACAACATATTATAGTTTAAATTCATTTTAGACATTATATAATCAATGAAATATATGTTTAACTCAATGAATGAAAATTGAGTTAAGAAATCCCTTACCCTAAGTATGATTTCCTTCGTATTTGTCTGAAACTTTTTTATAGTGGTTTGAAACATATTATTAACTTATAATAAAATATTATTTATATTATTATATCATATATGGTACTATTATAATATTTTCTTCTCATATAATAATAAAATTTTATTCATTTTGTTACTTTGGGTGTAATTGCCTTGTTTTCCCATACTTGTTTTATATTCAAATTCCTTGTTACCTTATATATAATAGAGATCCATAATCTCTAGAATGATATTAATGTAATAAATTTATTATTTAGTAATTATATATATTCTTAGAATAATTATTTACTGGTTAAAATGGAATATTAATCACATTGCATTATGGAGACGGTAAGTCATGTGTACGCATGAGCGACGGTATCATTTCAGGAATGATTAAAGGGTAATAATGTATATGATATATTAATTTTAATAGAATCAATTTCATATAATATTTATAATATATCTCCATTATTTTCATAATTATACTCATCCATGTAAATTGGTGATGAAAATAGATTATACAACATTGTAGGGATGGTAAGTCGTACGTACGCACGCGTGGTGATTTTGTTTTTTATTGGATAGATAAAATATAGAATATGGTTGTACAATAATCATAATAATAACTCATAAAATAAATTATACTATATTTATCACCTTATAATTGAATAAACACAAGAAGAAAAAGTAGAAGAAAAAATGAACTTGAATGAGTTGGTAAAAATGATTACCTCTACGTTGGAGGACTTCATTTATATCTCTTCTTAAGGGATTAGGGTTGGTATTTTTGGAATAATAGGATCCCCAAAACATGGATAAGTATTTTGGGAAGAGTAATTAGTAAGTTTTGGTTAATCTAGAAGGTTAAATATAGTACAAATAAGTGAGGGAGGAGGTTCCGTTCTATAATTTTGGTGAGGGGCACTTTTAGAAACTCTCAAAATATTAAATTAATGTAAATTAATTTCCAATTTAAAATGGATCCAAAGTGAGTTATTTAGAATTTAAGATGATTATGGGTTAATGTAATCTCATCCAATAATTTTTATATAGTTTTAGGTTACATTATTACCCTTATATTTTGGTTTTATCCCTTATCTAATTCCTTTAACTCTTACCGTGACAATGTGGATTTTTACTCTTTCAAGGTCCGGATTGATACTATAAAATGTAAAAGTAACCATAAATAAATCATGGATAACATTATAAACCTCGTATAAATCTTTTTCCCAGATTTTATATTTTTATAAATTTTATATCATTTAATATACTATTATTTATTTTCGTATAACATTAATGTCAATTTGGACATTATTCATTACATTGAGTTTTACAAAAACAAATAATACAAAATACCTCCAAACAAACACTTTTAACTTATAAATAACATATATAACTAATAAATAAAATTGATATATGATATTAATTATATCAAATTATATTTATTTTTAACTTTTTTAATATCATTTATTTTATATTTTCACTAATTAAATAATTACTCCATCATCATTTGGTAAGCCTTTAAGGTAATTATTTATTTACTGAAAATAAAAACTAAATCACCATGATTAATATAAACATTTTATATTTAAAATTAATATTTATAGTAAAATATACATTCTAAATAACCACATATTAAAAATTTAATACTTATTAAAAACACGAGCACGACATATTTGACATTTCATAAAATGTAATACTATATATGTCTTAAAGTCATCCAAGTGGCTCCAATATGCCATAAAATGGACATAAATATGATTTTGCTGAACACTAACTCATACCATAAAATTTCTATAAGTTTTAGGGTAATGTGTTAAATATTTATCATATTATTTTTTACTATTAATTACTCGATTTACGGTTAATTGTGGTAATAAAAATTAATAAAGTTATTATTCATGTTATCCTAAAATAAAAGGGGAACATATAAAAATTGAAACTTATGATTCCAAATATAGAATACATTCCACAAAATTTAAAACACATAATAGTCTAAAATTAATTTTAAATTAATCTCATTTATGGGGTGAGAAAATAAGTTATTAAAGTGAAAAACATTCAAAAGATTGAAATTTTTTTCTATCCCAATTTAATGTGAAATTGATTCCAATGACATAAATTGGATTAACTGATATAAAAGAATTTCATTATACTCTAAAAACAATAAAAATATAATTTAACACTATAAATTATTTAGATGAAAAGAGTATTTTTAAATAAAATACAGTCTTTTTACTATTTTAAAAATTCAAACTTATCAGAAAAATACCAAAAATTTAACAAAATTAAATTATCATATTCGACATTAAAAAATGTATTTTATTTTTTCAAAGTGAGTTTATAAAAGTTTCAATATTTATTTTTAAAATAATTACTCCATTTAAAGGTGGAAAAATTTACTTTAGAAAAAATATATCTTTTTATGCATAAAATAGGATTTATTATTATCTTATGCATATAAAATCCATTTGGATGAATGAAAAATATTTTATTAAATATATAATATAAAAAATCTATAATTTGGTTAATATTATTTATTACCATAATTTTAACAGCTTGGTTATAGTGGTCATGTTAAAATAATGATATTTAATTTTATATAATTTTCTGTTTAATCTTGGTGTTGTGTGCAACGTAAGCTATCAACGATATTAAATTTATTCAAAAATATACATATCATAAAATTTTCTGGTGTTACAATTTCATGTTTTCTATCTATCCTATTATTCTTATTTAACATCAAATTAGAAAAAAAATGGCATTTATCAATCATCCCAATCATTAGATTTGAAAACCAATGAGATCCATCGACTTCTTAATTGATTCGATGTTCAGTCCCCTATTTTGAAATTTAATAAAAATATTTAAAAAAAATATATTTTCTAAATATAAAACATATTAATCTAAGAAATACATCATCGGGTATCCATGGTACTTATAGATAGAGAAGGAGGAAGGGGGTTTTGATTAGAAGGTTTATTACTGATCATGAAGAGAATATCCTATATTTTAACCCATAAAAAAGTGATTTTAAATTTTAATACGGATTTATATCCCAAAATTTATTTATTTTATGTTCAAACATAATATTTAATTCATTATATAAAAATACATTAATAACGACACTTTCCCTATTTTTAATATTTTCATAGAAAAACATAGGTTTGGAATTGTTATCATAAACATCTCTATACTAATCCAAATTAAAAAATTAATTTGTTTCCAATGAAATGGTTTATATTATACATTTAATTAAACTATAAAAATTATTCAATCCAAACATAGTAGGATCAAATTAATCATATAAGTTGGGCTAAGAAATCTACCCATAGTTTTAAAAACTTTCAATGATAAGCATGAATCTCAAAAATCATGAGTCAAAAGGAACATAAATTTATTATGGATATATTTAAGAGGTAGGTACAAAATTAATTAACTCTAAATACTCATGATCTATTTTTTTTAATAATCATAAATTCATGGAAAACTAGAGAATGTGATGGTGAAGATTCTATCATTCTAGAAAATATGACTCAACTAATTCAGTAATAACTATTTTAACAAATTTCTAATGGATTTGAAATTTTTTTAATGTATGAATAAGATTAATATGAACAAACATATAGAAGATAAATTTTTGATATTTATAGTTATTTTAGGTAGAAAAGTCATAAATTTTAAAGTTTTGAGTTAGAAGTGAATTTTATCCACCACCCTTGCTTTTAAATAGGTATCTCCACTTCAATTTGAGGATTTTTCAGGTTTTTAAAGAAAAAAATATATTAAAAAACTATAGCTTTTTGCTTAGATAAATGACCGATTTTTAGGGTATTTTATAGAATATTATTTCTTTATATAGTCATATTCTATATATTTTAGTTTGACAGTAACTAGTTCTCTCTTTCTTATCTCTTATTTTCATTATGTTATTCCACCGTAACTATGTAATACTCATGATGGTGAGTAGATAACTCAAGGAATGGTCCTATGATACGTATTAATTATATTCCAAAAATCCAACTTATTCATTTTATAATGTTTTAATATTTATTTAATAATTTTGTGGGGGTTCCAAGTATTAATGTTGTGATTTTCCATCATTACAAGGTATTTCCCACTTCTTTATTCCATTATCTACCTAAACTTAATTCCATTACTTTTCTTGGGAATCCATTCATAGGATAGAGTAGGGTTTATTTAGATATGAAATAGAATATGATGGTGTTGGGTTTATAATGGTTTTTCATTTTTAATCAATGTCTGATTAGTATTCTTTACAATTATAGAAGGTGATATTTGGTGTGTCAAAGAGATCCTTATGATGTACTAGGTATTAATATATAAGTCTAGTGTGGTAGATTATATATGATGGGATGGCTTATAAAATAAATTATAAAATAATAAAATATATAATGAAATAATCCATTTATCCAAACTTTATATTCACTCTTTGTGTGGTTTAATTTTTTTATTTAGTGTATGTTTGTTTTTATTCACAATAACAAAAACACCATAATATCCACTTACTTTAGGTAATTAAAAATACAAAAAATATATTAAGTGAATTATAATATTCAGTTATTTGATATAAATCCTATTTAAGAGAGACAACCCAAGTAAGACATTTTGTTTTACTATTAAAATAAATATTATTTTTTTACCACCTTGTGATGAGTGTGTTAAATATGTGGGTACCTTTCTATAGAGTCTATTCAACCCTTAATTTTTTCTTGTCACTCTGTAAATATTTTAATGATTTTAAATTTTTTTAAAAACTATAAAAAATGGGATCATTTTTACTTCACCCCTATCACTACTAAAACTCTGTTAGTATTAGAAAGGAAGGTCTGAGGGATATGTCAATCCAATTGTAGAGAGAAACAAATAAAGTAACTCATCAATAATTTGAAGGAAGACCTCATAAAACAGATTTTAGAATCCTCTTCTGAGTATATTGAAGAATTTTTACACTAAGTTTTATATTTCCATCAAATGGCATCTATGGCACACAAAAATTTTAGTCCTCTTATATTTAAAGAATCTACTATAGAGATAGATGATAAATTGAAAAACACTTCTCTCCCATATAATATTATAGTAATTATAGTGTCATTTAAAGAATATCTAACACTCAAACCAAAATGGCTTAAGATACCGTAAAAAACACTGGATTCTTGTAATTTTTATTTGACACTATTATCATAGCCAATTCACTACCCGTCATTTCATTTTATTGCACCATCACTTATAATTTTCTGGGAGAGTAGGGATGATCAACAAGAATATCCCACCATCAATGAGAATATGGTGGTGGAATTAAAAGAAGTTATATGAGTTATACAAGATATAAAAGACCTAAAAGTCGATAATAATAAGAACAATTGTGAAAAATTAATTCTTTTATGTCTTAATATCTATTGAATATAATTTTTAAATGGGTTTCCCAAATATTTTCATATGGTATCTACACTTTTACAACTATCCCAGGATATTACCAAAGAAACCACATAAAATATAATGATTCAAGAAGATGAGGATCTATAGGAGCCCTTGGTGAATAAACATAAAACCACTTTAGGCATAACCTAATTTTATCATTAGTTTATGAATTTAATACCTTATTTAATTTTTAAATAATTAATAATTTTATTTTTTATCTTATATTGTTTAGAAGTGGGTAATCATAGATTAACTATAAGAAACCAAATGAAAAATAAACCATGTTTTATTCCACTTAATTATTCGATTAATACCTTATATTTTATGGGTATTCTACTTATTCCATAATTTAAATGGGTAGTTTTATTTAATTGTTGGGTATTTTCATTCATATTAAAAGATTTTATTTTTATGTATTGTTTTTTATATTTTTAAGAATTAGGATCTTCAATGAATATTCACTATCATTTTTTAATCTTGAATTCATTTAGAGAGAGATGGATTGATTTTTAAAAATGGAATTTTGAGTGGGTTTTTATACAAAAAAATTTCATAGAATTTGATTTTCAAAATATTTTTGGATATTAAAAACAAATACATGTCTATGAAACACTTATACAAATTATATTCCTCATACCAAGAGGTATTATAAAGTCTTTTAAACAATTTCTTCCTAATAACCCATATTGCTTGAGATAAAATTAAGACTTTTATGAAAACCATAACTTGTGAATATCTCTCTTTCAAATATTTGGAGTTCAAGAAATTTGGTTGATGTGATTGAGTTAATTATTTATATAGATCCATTTTTAACTTGAAAATCACCCTTTACATAAACCCTTATTTAAGCCTTAGAAATAATGAATTTATTTATAGTTTTAAGCCACATTATAAGATGATTTTTTCATACCTTTATTCACTCTTAATATATTATCATAGATAGTTAAAGTTTGATTGTGGGGTATGTTTTATTATTTTATTTGGGAAGAAGTTAATTATTAGATGATGTGAGGTTTTTGACACTATTATAGGTAGTAGATATAGATATATGAGAATGATTCATTATCATAATTTATGTTACATTCACATCATCTTATTCTATGAAAAAATAAAAATAAAGAAAATTGAAATGTGATTGAATTATTCATTATTAAACCATTCATTATCCATGTCCCTCTTAAAAATAAATAGTAATAACTAACCTTCATTCACTATATTTTATTTTCATATCATCCTCCTTGAAAAACAGAAAAAATAAAAAAAAATGAGAGAAATAAGATCAAGTCAATTATTATAATTGATGTCGATGAATCGTTTTCCATTCTATGAAAAGGGAGTTTACTATAAATATTTTAATATGAATAGCGTGAGGTATGACTTCTAGGTTTTCACTTATATATTTATCCACTTTTATTCAAAGGACAACCCACTTCTTCTTGCAATTAACATTTTAAATCCTTTCACCCACCAACACTTAATAACCAAAACACCTTAAAAGTTTCCACGTGATTGATTACATATTTTTATCTTTTGATGTAAAGGAATGAGAGTTTTTACAATATGATAACAACATGTTCATTTTACAAGTATTTGTATCACTCTTAAATAAATTTCATTTGAGTAAAGAGTGGCATGAATTTTAATGTGAGGTAAGATGTGATTGGATCATAGATGGATTTTTTAGGTTGAAAAAATATAAATGTTAGAGAAGAAAATGAAATGAAAATATATTTTTTGTAATGAGACATGAGATATCCTTTTTTGGAAAATATTTTATAAATTCTCTCATTATATATTTTCTTTTGAATATGATATTGATATTAGATGATGCTTTCCCAATAGTGAAAATTCCTAAGTTTTTTCGTGTGATCACATAGTGAATAATCTTGTGATTTCATCCTTGAATAAGTTTTTAATAACTTTTATATAGTTTATAAACTCACAATATAGTAATTTTTCATTCAACTCTCATTTCTTATTTTTTGGGGAAAAAATCATCATTCATCCATTAGATGAAGCTCTTTCATAGGTTGTGCATATTATATAGACAAGTCGTAGACATTCCAGTAGATTGGATATCACCCCATGACATTGATGTACTAGAATATAATAAGTAATAGAATGCACTAACCACAGTAACTTTGACACAGAAAAAAACACACCATATAAATCCCGAAACAACCTTTCGTTATCATTATAAAATTGAGAAAGGAATGAAGGGACACTTTGGTTTTATTTTGCTAGAACAACTAAGTCCTACTTCCAAGGGAGAACATCACTATAATCTTTATAGATATGAGATGATAAAAATATTAAAATCTCAATCTATATTGATGTTTGATAATAGATATATTTATTTTCTAAATAGAATTACACATTCTAGGTACTAGTGGTTCTAAACCACACTTAAAGTGGGGACCAACCAATTATCTAGTTGAGACACCATCTAATATTCACGAATAATAAAACATTAAATTCCAAAGACATCAAATCTCTTATAGAATTCATTAACTAACTGTTGAAGTTAGTGAACATGAAAGTAACACTAATTCTAAGACTCCAGCTTTAAATATACAATATACTAACCACTTACCAGTACATGTCCATCAGAAATTGCCTCTTCCCAACGAACCTCTTCATTGCTAAAGACCACTCACTTCCACTCCATGGATCACCAAGTTGAACCATCATCCTGAGTAACCCCCTTATAGTAAAAATAGTTTGCTGACCTGAAACATAATCAAAATCCTAACAATATCCCACTTCAATACTGTTTTAGGGATCCCATGATAACTATGATATACTTATGAAATAAATAAACCTCTCACAGTTGTTTCAAATCCTCTTTACACTCACCTAAGTACCACTCAAGCTGAATATTTTCTTAAAATTTCTTGGACTAATTGTTTATAGAACATGTTCTTGGTATTTTTCTTTCAAGAAATATTTCATAGATCCAACTCCATTTCCTATAGAAACTTTAGAATTTAGTGATATTTTTTGTTAATATTCTATGTTAGTAAATGGAAAACTGAGTTATGTTCTAGGTGAATTGTTCCTTAACAATCATAGTAAAGAAATCCACCTTTATGATCCCTTTCATTTTACTCCAGTATAAGCATTAACGAAGTCAATTCCTTTCATACTTCTATTTATATCAGATATTAATCATTTAGTAAGGAAAAATCTACCACCTACTATAATATTTTCATCTGTATCATTGCCTTTATTCTAAATGTAAATAAAAAATAATATATATTGTTCTGAGTGTCTCAATCTACCACAAATCATACATAAACATATCCTTGAAAAGGATATTTCATCCCAAATTATATTTTTTTGTCTACCATTTCTGTGAGAAAATTTGTGACTTATTACATGTACTCCCAGTGTTTTATAGATTTGATATAAAATATATGATGACTCCCATTATATAAGAAATTTTCATGAAATTGAATACCATGTAGTACATCAAACTACCAATTTTTATTGTGAATGGACCCTTCCACATGTGTTCTTCCTCATCATCCATTTTTAAAACCTGATCATTGAAATCTTAAAGTATTTAGAAATAAGGGTTAAAATCATCTTGCATCTGGACATATCAAATCTCTTGAGGATCATCTATATGAAATCCTTGTGAGACAAAATAAAGTGTACAACATTCCTATATCATTTAATTCTCATACTCATGATCTTATTATCTTGTATGAGATATTTTTTCTCAAACCATCCACAAAAATCATGATTCATCCCATGAATCATATTAAATTTTGGACAAACAAGTAACATATCTTCCGTGTACAAGTGAAACAAGATGAAACCCCCACCTTCGAATGTAATTTGGTAACAAAAATGGTCTATGTTAATTCTATTGAAACCTTTGTCC
The DNA here is from genome assembly GCA_963277665.1 of Viscum album. NCBI lineage: Eukaryota > Viridiplantae > Streptophyta > Magnoliopsida > Santalales > Viscaceae > Viscum > Viscum album. The sequence goes on along the minus strand of OY728143.1, from coordinate 858,323,543 downwards.
AATATAAATTCATCAAACATACTTTTCCATTTTTAAGGTTTTTTTAAAGCTATAGGGGATTCTTTTCATCTTACAGAATAATTTATTATTCCATTGATCCATGAAACTCCTTGATTTCCACATGTAAATTTTTTTGGCTCAGTAACAACCTATAAAAAACCATCAAAAGATATTACACTAGATTGAACGTATGGAAGAAAAATCCCTAGAATAAACCCCACATAGTCATATCCAAAATTTAGAAGACAACCACACCCAATACAACACACCACACCTCAAACCCACCAGATGATATAGATGATCACCAATGGTTGAAATGATTGAAAGAAAAACAAGGCACAAGAACAATAAGGATTATATGGTTTAGACATATTTATTAAATCTTTGGGGAATTATAATTTAATATATACAAGGAAGAAAATATTACAATAATGATATGTGTCTCACTCAATAACAATGTAAACTCACTCTATATAAAAATAGTAACATAGATGGGTATTTCAGTCACCACTACTATCCAACTTTTAGGGTAAACATCCAACTCAGATGACCTTCATAAATCAACATCAATGTAGTCAGGGATACTCAACACATTAGCTAGTTATGTCAGTGTATCAATACTATTTTTAATATTAATATAGATATTAAATTGTGTATATCCTGTAGTGATATGAATTTATGGTGTTCTAATATTTTTCTCCCTATAGTAATCGCTCATTTGAAAATCTAGTAAATCGACGCCAGTTGTTGTCATTCCATCACCGATCCCATTGTCAGAACTAAATTCACTAGATTTTTTCTCCATTCATTGATCTTAATATACTTCACTATAAAATGAAACCCACACCCCCTAAACATCTCCCAATTGAGATTAATTTTAATGTACTACCATGACTAAGTCTACTAAATGACTCTATGGACTTCTTCCACTAAAATTTGTAAGTTATCAACATGGTTCTCTAATCATAGTGACCAATCACCCACATAAAAATAAGGCACAAAAAATATCTACTAATTACACAGAAATCACATTTTTAAAAAAGTTCATAATATTAAAAACACATATAATATTACATTAGATTAACACCCTATCTTCTAATATCTTTCAGATGATGTGGTACTTTAGTGTAATGTAATTAATCCATGAATGAAAATCATATTTCAATACAAGTGAACCACAAAATAGAATTCCATATTTTAGTGATATTATGATTTCCTCCTGTATCCTTTTTTCCCATGCTCCCATGAGTATTTTAAGGTGATAAAAAAGATATAATTATGTATCCTAGTGTGTAAAAATGGATAACTAGGGCCCTCTCTCTTGAGTATATTTTCAATTGATCACACACTATTCCAAATTCACTAATTATAATTTTGTGTTTTTATTATTTTTTTAAAATAAGTAAAAAATGGTAGGTTTGATAATATTTAATGAAAAGAATAAAACATCAAAATTCAGAAGCATACAAAATAAATATAGTTAGAAAAAAAGTCCTTGTTCTAACGGTTGATTACTTAGGTTCCTTAATTATCCCTTAATATTTATTATCTTCTATTTGATAGTTCATTCATAAAATTATATCCCTTATTTATGAGTGTGGTGTTTAGAATTCCTAGGAGACTTCTTTGTAACAAAAAACATCACCTCATTTTATTTCCAAGGTTGATGAGCCCCCAAAATAAAAAATGTCAAACCAATCAATACTCTACTCCATCATATGCTATTTCAACTTTTGAAAAAACTAAACTCCATCATATAAAGATTTTTTTACAAGATAAGAGAGGAAATTAATGTTAAATAAGAAATATAATAAGTTAGATAGTCTCATAAAAGAGTGGTAAATTATCTCCACACCAATCTTAAGTACTTCTCTTACCCTCTCCAAAAACAAAATAAAATAATAAATCATTGAAGTGAAATAATTCAGAAACACTTTGAAAACCTCCCTTAAGTCCAAGCCTTAGGATATTCACTCATCATCATGTGTGTAATAGATCATGGTAGAAAAACAAATATGGAGAGAGAATAATGTTAAAACATATTAATTAGAAATATGAATATGGTGTTACATGATGAAGAAAACTAAATCTATAGTAGAAATATCATCCCTTCAGACCCCCCCTATGCATAGAAACATACTCTATATTTATAGGCACAGGTACTCAAAGGTATATCCTTTTAAATCTCTAAAATATATATTTTGAATCACCTTTATAATTTCATCATTATTAATCTATCAATTATTTTATTTTTTAGGCCATTTGAAGATATCATTTTTAATTATCTTCCACATTATCTATGATAGAGAAAAGGTCCTTGACTTACCCATATTTCCATATCTTCATCTCCATCCACATATTAATTCAATTTTACTATAGCAACTGAACCCCAGAAATCCTAGAACATGTTTTACCATTACATTGGTATGACCACATGAAATTAAATCCCAAAGTACCAAAGAGTTTAGCAGTCTTGTAAAACCAGATACAAAAATGTGTCTTTCATTGCAAATGAATACACATATTACAAAATCCTTTTTTTCTTTTGAGGATAACATTATTACATCTTTCATAAACCTATGTATCTTTCACAATACTCTTCTTATATTCTTGGAGAAAGGAAAAAATAAGTTTGAGCTAAAACGACCAGTAATGGTAAAGAATAGAGGAATAAATAATGAATCAACGAGAATAATAATTATAGAATGGTTAATAAATGAACATATAGACCATTTAATCAATAAAATGAGAATTAAATGTATATATAGACTTTTTCATAGTGAAAATGTCATGGATAATAAATACTAAATAAAAATTAAGGTAATGATTAATTACAAAATTTCATGTATGAGACACATTAAAACATCTACTGTTAATATCCATCCCACGGACAGTTTAAAACTACATGTATAAACCCATTTAATTTGTGCAACTCATTTATATCAAGAGAATTTTTCAATGAATCAAAGGACTTTAAAAATTATATGCCCCACTTTTCACCGCATGTCCAAAACATTCCTCATATCGAGTAATTAATTTAATTAATAAACAATATTCCTTATCAAATATCTAAATTAAATAATGTATGCATATTCATTAATATTTCCCAAAATAAACAAAAAACTTGTAAAATAAACACCGTATGAAAAACTGTATATGGTTCTGGACATAATCTTATCCATGAAAATTATATACTTATTTAGGGAAAATTCAATGTCAAATGATCATAGAAAATTGAATATTTCAAGGGGATTAAAAAGGGAATCTAGGAAGTTAATATGAATTTTATCCTTGGAAAAATCTATCATAAACCATTCTTATGAAGAATAAAGATGGTATCAATATAAAATATCCCAATTGGATTAGAAATAAAGGGGTTTTTCCATTTATAAATAGAAATACTATAATTGGTATTTTAAAACAATATTGAGGAAAATAACCTTTTTATTTTTAAAAACGTTTTGAAAATACATTTCTTTGAAAATCAATTTAAAAACCCATTAAAATTAATTTTTTAAACTTGAAAAGTAAACTTTTGAAACAATGATGGTAGATAAATTCATAAATTTCATACGAGGTAAAAAGAGCATTCCTTTTTTATGGTAAAAGGTTAAAAAAATTCCTTGTTTGAAAAGAGATAAGAAGATTACTTTGAAAACATTGGTTAAAGAAAAAATTGTAAAAATGTATTTAATAAATAAAATTGGAATGGTTAAAAACATTTTTCAAAATATTTTTAGAAAATAGGTTTTTTTAAGAAAATAGGTTCCATGACTAAACAGAGAAATGAAATTGTGTTTTCTTAAAAATATATTCTAAAACATTTTGAGTACCAAAGATTATTTAAATGATATTATTACTTGAAATTGGTCATGAATAACTAGAGGAGAAAAAAATGAAATGGTTTACTGAAAAATGATTCAATAGTTTACTCTAATGGGAATTAAAGTATAAAAAATACAAAAAAAATGAGATTGTGAAGTAACCCCTTGAGAACACCACAATTTTGATTTGAAAATCAATCAATAAATAGATTATGTGTGCCAAATATAAATTCACATAAAATAGGGGAAATACATAAATAGATAGTAAAAGTGACTACACATAATCTTAAAAGTTTAATAATACTGTGGAAGTAATATAAACAAAAATAAAATAAATTGGGTTATGAAATTTTTTCCACTTGGTAACTATTAAATCAAATCCCCTTAGATGAAATAATTCAAAATGAAACTCAAAATATCATCAAAAATTAATTAATTGTGATGTTATATTCAAAAGTGGAAGTATGTACACTATATATAAGGAATTATGGGCACAAAAATAAATTGATTATTTTGAGAGAAAGTTAAACATCAAAAAATGAAGAGAGATTGAAAAGATAATCATTAAATATGTTCTCAAGCAGAATAATATTTAAACATTCCAAAGTATCTCATACCACTTAGAAACATTTGAATCATAAAATGGATGATGTAATAACGTTATATGAAACTTAAAATATAATGATAATGAATATATTCATGATATATCAGGTCAAAGGGAGTTTTATACACCATATAAAAGAAACTAGGTACATAACAACAAATACGTCTCAATAGAATATAAATTGAGACAAAATCCTTTACCTTGAGTCTGAATTGGCTTGTGTGTCTTTATATTCCAGAATAAAAAACTTATATTAATTATTTACTTGATTTAGAACCATTTTCATGTTTAACATAAATATTATTTCACTTAATACCATGTTGTATTCTTTTACTTAAACAATTAAGTTTACATTAGTTGTTTTGACCAAACTCAGTTTATGTGTCAAAAACAACTTTGGTAGGTCAAATATGGTAAAAGAAGCCATTATATAACATATCCAAAATAATAATCAAGAAATAATTATAATATTTAAACATAAATTATAATTTTAAAACCAATCATTAGATATGGTCATGAAAAAATAACCAAAGTTACCATCATAGAGGCGGTAGGTCGTACGTACGCATGAGTAACATTCCCATTTTTCAATGATCGTTGTGGAAAGAAGGTATGTAAAAATAATCTTTCCATAATGATCATTATATAGAAAAGACCATATTTTTTAATCATATATACTTATATAATTAATTCTTTTTATGCATAAGGAATTACATCATGTCGTGGAGGTATTAGTATATACGTCCACAAACGACGTCATCACTTTTTAATTGTGTTAAAGGGTAGTAAAGAAAATTATATATGTTATATTTATAGAAAGTTATTTATTTTATAAATATAATATAGATTTCTTATGTAACATTTTTTTAATTAGAACAATCTTTTATACATTCCATGTATTGTGTGATCGAATCACAATGCTTTTAGGAAGCGATAGTCTACAGTTACACAAATCATGTTATCGTATTTACACAAAATGGAAATCATAAAGGTATGTTCTATATAAAAATTAAATAAGAGAAAAGACATTATAAATATCAGAAATATCATTTATAAACATTTTTTCATCATAATTCTCACAATGATAGGTGGTAAAGTAAGAACGAACAATCATCATTTCATGAGACGGTAGTCCGTTAAACACATAAACGGTAAGTTCATTACCCATTAGATGGAAGGGTGTGTTAGTTTAGGTTTAACCCTTAATATATAAACATATCACTATATTTAGGATGATATTTTTTTATATAATCATGGAATAATAAGATCTTATGGGGTATATAATAGAAATAAAATTAACGAGCTTGAGGAAAGATGTGGCCTCTTAATTAGGTAACTCCTTTTGTTTAATATTTCATATGTCTGAAATCCCACATCATGATAAGGGTTCATAATAAATCCTATTTAAAATAGAGAATGGGAGGTACAAAGGTCACATAGATTAACATATAACTATGTATCTAAGTAGGATATCATTAGTGATAAGTAGAGATATGTACATGGAGAAAAAGGGTAGATATTTATATGGAGGGATTGAGGTCATCAAACACAAATAAGTGAATGTTCAATGGAATGTTGAGGGAATAAAATCCATAAATCTATGATGATTTAAAAGATAAAGTTTCAATAAAAACGAAGGTATTAGGACAACATTTTTTTAAGATCCTTTTTCTCATGTTGATAAATTACTTTATTGACTATGAATATAAGAAAATTTACATACATCATACGTTTTATTTTCATATGAACAATTTCATCTTTTGGTTATGATTTGATCAAATTAAAATTCATCCATTACTTCAAAAAATGGATATCCAAAAATTAACTTTGATTCCTGAAGCACAAACTATAATTTTAATAGATCTTACCAGCCATAAAAGAGTGAAAAGTATATTTATTTGTCTCTAACTATTCTCTGAAGATAATATGGTTAAGACATTAATCTATAAACCTAAAAAGTTACACTACTGGTACATCAATAATATTCATTCATAAAATTTTTCAACTAGAAACAATGACATATTAACCAGGAAATTTTGTAGGCTAGTGGTTTTCATTAAACCCTTATCATCCTACGGTCATGGGTTTAATACCTGCGACCTTGTCAGACTTCATTTTCTATCACAGGGCATACGGGTTTTCCTTTTCTAAAACCATATTAATATAATTTCTAAAATAAATACGATGTACATCCTTGAAATAAGGTTAGTCACTAAATAAACTTTTAAATAGTGTCTTCAATACAACACCCATACATAAATACTTCATCCACTTCTTTCCGCAGAGATCCTTCCTTGGTCAAGAGTCTATCCTCTAGAAGATGGAATTGAATCAGGTAATATCCAGGTTCCCCATATATATAGAAATGAACTATAAAGGATTCCTTAGGATGAGTTTCATTTCTTTTTATCACACTCTTCATTTTATTCTCAGTAATTCTTTTCATTATGTCTCTTTTTCCCACACATAAAGCATTTCCCCATTCTATTGATAGACTTTACTAGGTGTCTCCTTCCATATTTCCTCCCGGAGAGAAATTGAACCTTCTTCTCTTTATGGTATCTACCACTTGAGATCTTAGAAACACCAACATTCTACTCTTTGGTGATTTAGGGAGTTGGTTAAAGTATATATTATTAATAATATTTCAAGAAAACTGATTATGCATAAACATGATATCTGTCACTTCTATAAACACCTCATTTGGTTTCTTAATATAACCACCACTTCATTCATGTTCAATGTTAACTTGACTACTTCAGGTACCAGCCATTGACTAAAATCATAAAGTATATAGTAAAAAACAACAATCATAGAAAAATGATTAATCATTTAAATAATATCAAAATCATGACACATTATCATCAATCTAAAACACCTTAGGTTTAAACTAGGTTATTCAGTTTCAAAATACTTTATAATGGTTCGAAATAAAAATGTGAATTATCCTAAGCATATACTCTGGGAGTGACATATGAGGTGCGTATTAAGGCATGTTGTCATGTACCAGTTTACACCAATTTAAGCTCGATGTACCTTTTCAAATTTCTTACTCCTAGGTATATCTATGTCAGACCCACATCCACTTGTGGTATCCATAAAGAGATGTATTTCAAATAATACCCACATAATCTTAACTTTAAAAAAAAATATAGGGATTTCTTCTATACTTATCCTCAAATTCTACCTTAGTGTTATTCTCTCTTAACTATGTTTTCTGAAAACAAGTTCCCAAGGTTGCCACCAAACTTCCTCTAATACCAACTATAGTGACCGAACCACAGAAATCCCAGAGCCAGTGTCATGCCACCATTACATTCGTGTGATTACAAGGAATGTAATTCAAAAGGATCGAAGGGTTTAGTAGTCTTGGAAAACCATATACATAAATTTTTCTTTCATTAAAAATGAATACACTATTTACAACATAATTGTTTTTCTTTTGAATATAACTTTATTAAATTAAGTATAACCCTATATATCTTTCATAGTATGCTTCTTTTATTCTTTTGGGAAGGATATTAGGTTCCAAGGCCTGCACCAGAAGTTGTTGGGCTAGGGATTTTAAAATTTTTCATCAACGGGTCGATGGAACTTGTTGATGCTGACGATCCGAGCCCCGGTAAGGTCCAAGTATATCGCATAAATTATAAATAGAAAAAAAAATTAAAACGTACCACTTTCAAATTTAAAGTCATGGTCGACTACAACTAGTTGCTGGTGATCGTTTCTTGAAGGATCCATAGTAGGATCCATATAGATCATCCACACACACTTCTAAAATTCACTAGAATGTCCACCATTGAGTTTTGGGTGCTAGAGTGAAGATCTAATGATGTATTCAACGCCCCGATGATCACCACAACGAGATCCCTTCGATACTTGGGGAAGATCTTGATACATGCTCTTGGATAAACTGATACTCTCTCTAGGAAGTGGGAGGAGAGAGAGGCTCTCATTTTTTCTTTCATAAAAATTAATGAATAGTTACATAGAAAGAGAGTCTCTCCTCTATTTATAATGGAGTTGGTAAATACACAGTTGGGTTCCCTGACCCCTATTTATTTCAACGTACACTAAATAAATAATTTTTACGAACTAAATTGTGTAAATATTATTGATTATTTTATCACATACTTGTAATATACATAAAATATAATATTTGATAAAACTCAATCCATTTAACTCAACTCGTTATCCTACTTAATATTAAACAAACCTTGCATATTAAAATATTTTTTGTTCAACTAATATTTTACTCTATTTATTAAACTTGTAAATACATTAAATAAATTCACTCCCAATTATTCATAACTTGAATAATAATGAATTTATTTAATTATCATAGATTGATAACTTGGACAACACTCGGACCCCATGGTGGGACCCACCATATCCACATACCTATTTAACTGAATTGGGTGGATTCTTGAATATGATATTGTGTGTTACCCTCAAGGCCTTTATCTCAATAGTAGTGAATAAAATCCAAAGACCAAGAGTGGAGTCTAGAAACCTATCATGGCCCTTAAAGAAATAAGGATTGTCATCGTAATGATATCTAACCTATGAACAATTACTGCATACTATAATCTCTTTGACATTAAATATCTCTTAAAGTAGGATGTACACTTATTTCATCATCCTTTATTTTCTTTGTTATGTTTTGATCTATCTGAATGGATTTTCCTTTTGACTGCATTGGAAAAAGACTTATGAATATAGCACCATCCTAATCAACGAGTCCTGAGATATACAGCTTCTTAAACTTGGAAGTGACAAATCATTTCTTGACCATTCAACTAATGTCATACCACCAACGACGCACCTAGGAAAAGAAAACACACCCTAATTTCAATACCATGGTATTTTTCTTGAATCAAAGTACCTAATAAAATGAAACACATTGGTAATGTTCTTAAGTCGGGAGACAAATACACATGTTCATAGATGGGAACAACCAATGACACCCAAAACAAATGGTGTTCCTACTAGATGGTTTGTCCTCATGATCTCACTACTCGATATCACCAAGTGAAAACTTCATCAGGGAATTATCAATGTTTATGATCCTCCAGCACCTAATAGTCAAACAACTTCTATGTCCATTCAATAAGATGTATCTAGAGCATATAAATTTTTTTTAAGATTAATTTCATAGTATATCAAGGTTCTCATTATATCCTGGCATCTAATATAACCTCTCAAGATGAAAATTAATCTTTGGACATTACAATTTCAATAGTGGTCTCATAAAATTCTACACTATAATGGCAATATGACATCATGTATAACAAAATGTACACATTATATGGAAATAAAAATTACTGCATAGTTGGGTCTAGGGAAACCACTATTTCAATACTCCCACTTTCACTAGAGCCAACTTTCTAACCAAACTTATTAGCAACTCACATGATAAAGATAACGATTCCGATAAGTAATGGATTTAACTTCTGGGCTTTCCACATTTTCACTACATGGCATATTTGTTGTATGTGACCTCATCTCTTTGAGTGAATCTTCACGAGATATGGTATCCCCAAGTATATCACTTTTTTCCATTGTTATAACTTTACAACTTAGCTAGTAAGAATATCATAATTTACATTATGATAATATTTTTTTCACTAGGTGTGATTCCAAGAACTAGAACAAAATATTGATATTGATATCATCTTCTTAGCTTCCTTAGAAACAACAATGTACTCAGTATTTGTAGGTCTGGATACCATTGGATTTTATGATCTTCACTCGCTCATCGCCTTATCCTAACTACGATACTAGATCAAATTGATCTTAGGATTACTAGTTTTTGTCCCACCATAACTAGTATCCTTCTTCTCCACATACTAGGTATATATCATTTGTACTTGTAGAAGTACAAGATGATAGTCCTAACTTCATTACATACAGTACTCCTGGAAATAATTGATATCTTCCTACAATAAAGTATATCCTCATAGTATAAATTATTTTACATATTATGGAATATCTGATTGATCTATTGCTGGAGCGTATGGAACTCAACTCACAACTTTAATCTCTTCCCATGTTCCTAACATATCAACCTGAAGAGATTAAGCTATGTGAAATTGGAAATATACCTGAACATGAATTGTTCCAATTTTTATTTTTCAATACAATGTCACTTCATGTATTATTGACTAGGTCCAAGCAACCTTTAGATCTACTTGGATAGATCCAGTTCCCTAAAACATAGGTTTCTACTTTTAATTCAATCACTTGAGAATTACTTTTAACCTTTTATTATCTAATTGTAAGACCAAGATCTATTTTCCATATGTTTCCAAACATATTTCTCTTGGAAAACATTTACGCTCCCACTAAACTTTGGTAGACACATGGCCAATATTCATTTTAAATGAATGCTCTAAGATCATGTCGCTTACATTAATCATGAACTATATTTCAGTAACTTGCAAGCTTCATTCACATTCGAGGGTGTCAACATCCCTTTCTGGTGGTGTCCTATAGATACCTTCCACGAAAGATGATCTTGATATCCAATGACCAATTTAATGATTTTATAAGTTATATATGACAAGTTAAAATCTAATGGATTTAGTTATATGGACTGGATATAAACAATAAAGCCTTTTTGGTACCAGGCTTGTGCCATCCATGTATCATCTCATTTGAATACCCACCGTAGTATTCAATTTATAAGCCCCTTTTCATTTTGATACATGTAACCCATTATTGAATTTTTAATTGTCTTGTCAATATTAGCTAATTGCCATATACAGCATACTTGTAGGATTTATTATTCTTAATGAATAATTTATCACCGGACATGGTGACTATAAAACCATTAACATAGTTTCATCCTTCCTACACAGTATGTGTCACTAGAATATACCTCTTTGACATGAACTTGTGAAACTTGTTCCTATGTCAACCATTTTTGCATCTCGGGCATTGACTAAGTCCAAGTCAATCTAGCTCCCACTATCTCTAATAGAGATGTTTACCCTTAAATAGAAATGTATTATAATACTTGACTTCATCTTTTCTATCTTATGGATTTATGTAATATCATAAGAAAATTTTAGGATATTTACTTAGATTCACCATGTGTTTTTCTTGATTCATGTCTGTTTATATCTTAACAAACTCTTTTCATCATAACACAAGATCCATGACATAATGGATTTTCATCAAAATATGAAACGTATGATTTCCATTTATCATTTATTAGTTGGCATATTGGTTGTGGGATTTCACCATTATTTGTAAATAATGTCCTGAAATATAATAGAAGTTTCTGAAACTTCCAACATTGATACTCCATACATCATAACTCTGATGTATAAAATGTGTGTTAGGAATTGCTCCAACCTACATTTTTTTATAAATGTTAATATGTAAGACTCATAATTTATCCTCCTTATGAACATCGATATCATGATGTAGATAAAGTAACATGAGTTTAGGAATTACTCCACCCTACATTATCATGATCGATGAATTTTTGGTTAAGATATTCTCTGTCATGTAGATCTGAAGCAACTAATATCTTCTAACCACGAATATACTTCACTATCACATTAATTAATGGCTTAAAAGAAACTTATAAATTATATTTAACTCTAAATTTCCTTTGTAATAGTTCATACTCTCCTGTTAAACTAACCTTAGAAGCTTTGTAGCATACCTTTATTTCTAAAGGTTTCTTTGTCTAAACAAAAGATGTAAATAATACCAAATGTGTTTAGTTGTGATGATCCCAAATACCATTTTGGGTATATTCTTGACATATACATTTAGTTTTACTTGAAAAATAATCAACTTTCTAGAACTGGATAAGTCTTACATTTTATATTCATCATGTATTGTCTGTCATTCAAGTATGTCTGAACTATTTGTTCAGTATGTTACACCACAAAAAAATCATTCCAAAACATTTAATAATGTCTCATTATGACAAAATGGGCACATGAGATAATTTTTTTGTTATGCTCAACAACTTGTTCAACTAAAAACATTCACCTTGAAAATAGAAATTATGTGTTTCTCAACATTGACTTAGGAATCACCCATTCTCAGCTACTTGGAGAAGACACTTTACTTATTATAATGTTCCTTTACTTACTTGGTTACTATATTAAAATACACATATGTTATTGGAATATTTTATTCAATACCCAAGAAGTATGTTAGAAACATTAATTTATATTGATGAATATACCTGAACGAGAAGTGGGTACTTTCTTCTTATATTTTAGTTCATTTCATTTTTAAACTTCCATAAATTTATTTGTAATATGAGATGAAAATAACCTTATGTTAAATAAAAGTCTCTATTATTTGAAGGACATTTCGAAGGTTCTTTTGGTGTAACTTTACATATAACTATTTGCCTTGTCTTTTAATTTTTTTCCATAAGAAGAAAAGATGGTTCTATCTTTAATATTCTTATTTCTTGGAGAATGTTACCTTAAAGGTAGTGAAGACCTTACTCTATATAGTTTGTTTGTATCCTTAAACTAAACTAGAGTAATTGGGTATAAAATTAATAATAATGGTATTCCATTAAATATTATGAACTTTATTTACTGACTAAAAAATAACTTTTTATTATAAAATCACTTTTTATGAAATGTGAGAAACCATTCCCAGTCAATCTGAAAGTGAAGCCTCGTAGAAGAAATAAAAACCATCAAATAAAAGCCTCATATTATTAGTTTATTCCCCTCTATAAATATTCTAGTTTATAATCCATAACATAGCAGTATGGTCATTGCCAATAACATCTTCAAAACAACACGTCATTTTGTCCCAGGTTCGAATATACTCTTCATTACTGATTTTCCAATCATTGAAGCCTCTCATCAGAATCACAACTTGTTTGTCGATCCAATTTGCTTACTCACTATTGACCTCCACTTGAATAGGTCTTCCAATAATCTCTGCCTCTTCCTATGGGATGTTGACATAAAGAACTTCCTCCACCATCCCCTCCTTGGAGTTGAGGATATGTTCTTTGTAGTCATTTTTCATTCTAGTAGAGTTTTCATTGTTGTTGTTTTCATCAACTGTAACTTGTGACTTCTCCTTCATAACAACCATAAGGGCCGAAGACATATCCTTCTCACATGTTTTTGAATTTTTACCTGATCGTGTTTCCATCAGTTTTAGTAAATGCGAATAGTCCTTGTGTCCTTTCCCCTTCTTCTTCCTAGGGGTTTTCCCCTTCTCATGAGCTTTAGCATCCTCAAACTTCACACCTTCAATCATTCCTCGATCTGAGTTATAGGGAATATCCTGGATAGGCTCATTGGTGTCCAAACACTTAAATTAGTTTTCAGTTTTAACACCATTTTGAACTAAAGCCTTTATCTCTCTTAGATCGTTGACCCCTGAAATACTCTACTAGATATGAGATTCTTTTGCACCCCTTCCGACCACACCTCAATTTCCTTCCAAGCTAAACTTTGACCTTCAGATTCAGTTTCCTCTGAAGAGGATTCATCAATATGCACAGAATTACCCAGGTCCTGGTTCCTCAAATCCTCATTAAGCTGACCAAAAATCTCCAACATAGAAGGTTCCTCAAATTGTTTTCCAAAGGCCTATTCTTTACTGCCTTGAACGCCAAGAGATTATTCTGGATAACATCGTTCCCCTTTCTCCCCTGCACTATCACCTTCCCTAGATGGCCACCCCATCTGCATACAGCAACTGAGTGACCTAGTCTACTATAGGAAGACCAAAATCCACCCAACGATTGAAGACCAATAGTTGTTTACACTGTACCTCCTCACTATCTTCAATCCACACCGATTCAACTTGTATTCTCGACACATCCACCTCCACACACATGAACGGGTTAATCAGATGACACGTAGAAGTGGTACACAAATCCACACAATGAAATTGACCCACTATATTTCCTAACATATGTATAATCACGTGATTCTAGAATGGTAGACGAAGTTGGGGAAGACATAGCCAAACCAAAACTGTAGGAGAATCGTGATTCATGTATAAATCTTAGCTCCACCGAAATAGATAGACGTTGCATCAATCGCATTTACTAGGTGCACACGATAATGCACGAAACAAGTCCTTTGATGAAGAACAGAGCACCATAAAATTCCTTTTATCTAGTAGACTGACAAATGCTCATTCTTTTAGACCCCAATGATTGAAGAAAAACCTGGCAAATTCATCCACCAAAGTCGTTTGATCCTAAATCTGGAAACCAGTATTAGAAGTAGTTAACTCTCCACCTCTTTAAACTCCCGAGCTGGAAAACGGAATCACGGGGTCGCATTCACGAATACCAGGGACCTTCGGGTCAAGATTACACGTAGGAAAGCTTGGAATCGTAGCCGAATCGGTGAAGGGATAGAAGTCGCATCTCCAGTCATTATGAGAAAGTCGAGAATCCTCCCCCTATCGCCCACTAGTGGCAGAGGGGGAAGCTACATCGACCCTATTATGGTTATTCCATCACCACTTCGAGCTCCTGTCCCTGATTTGAGTTTTCATGATGTTTATTGTTGTATGAACTTTATTCACATTAAACAATGTGTGTGAAATCATCACATTCATATCTTGCTTAACTTTCTCCTTCATCACGCCTCATAGATGAGACTTCATGCAATATAATCCATGTCATGATGTAGCGACTACAACTAACACCCGACATTGATGATAGCATTATGACAGAACCATCATATTCTTGATTCATGAGTCTCCTGTAATCATTTACACCCACACTTCCTAAGGTGGATTAATAGGTTGGGACACAAGTACCTTGAATTTATGATATAGTAATATTATGTTAATTGTATGTACTATATTTTAAATTCATACTAGTTTTCACATTAAACTTGTCCAACATTTATCACAATTATATTGTGGTATTACATGCCATTTTTACAAAATAAAAATTAGCAGATTAGTACTTTTAATGATGATTTCTGAAAGTGACATTAACGATTAAATTAATCGTTAAATGTCTCCCGTGATTTTTATCGAATTCCAGGAACCCTCTGAACTAGAATTGTAATACACTATCATTTGAGTATTCTAGTGGAAAGGATGCCTAAACCTACCCCATAGTCTAAAATCTATAGATACATCACTACTCAGAGGGTCCAAGGTAGGATTTTGGCTGGCCAATCGCATAAACTCGCAGTTCCTTGATCTGTTGAGCGAAGTCCCAACTTCTAAAATCATTAATTTATTTACTCAATTCTTGCCTATAAAACTATAAAAAGATAGATATGGATATTTCTTTGCTGATATTTTAGTTAATTCAACCCATCACCCTAATAATATCTCCTCAGTAGTAAGATTCACCTTCAGCTATCTCATGACTGGCAACTCAAACACCCAGTTTTGTTTAAACATGAATGATTGAAGGCTATAATGACATCATATATCTTGGAGGGTTTTGAATTTTTTCTAAAAGAATGTAATCCATTTCTATTAATCTTGTTTAACTATGTTTTTGTACTCACAACTGAACATTAATAGAAAAACATATGCTGATTCTTTATTTATTTTATTATTTATTATTTTATATACTTTCTGGCTGTTCTAAAATGAGTAAAATAATAAATAAATGCATAAAGGTAGACTACTACCTAACTGGTATTGAGAATCTAAATGGCCTAAGGTCATCGTACCTAAGTTAAAGCCTGACTCATAATGCATCTTCCCCCCATCTTGTATGTTCTTATCTTTTCAGATGTATCGCCTCATCTTGACGAGGTCCACATCGCATCTTGGAGTACTCCCTCATATTGGCAGGATCCACGTGTCATCTTTCACCGTCTTGATCAACACACACCACCTCATCTTGGTGGGCCCCACATCGCATCTTACATCGTCTTTAACAAAAGTACAAAAATACTCATGCAAATCTGAAGGGGACTTGGGGTATAAATGTACATCAGGTAAATTGGACACACAGTTCCATATACATTTTAATTGAAAATATAGATGATACACAGACTGTCATTTAATTAATTATAATCATTTCACCTAGTTAAATAATTAATTAAATAATTAATTAAATGAAGGCATATAAGGGTCGGTGCTCAAGACCATTAGACGGGTAAAATACACAATAAAATTAAATCGCATTAATTACGTAGGGGATTATAAATTAAATTAAATAAATTAAATTATTCAAATAATTTAATTATTTATCGGTCCACTAATTAAATTAATTTTTATGCCAAAATTAAATTAATTAATTTAATTTAATTTAATTTCAAAATTAAATTAATTTATATCCTTGGGTATTAAAATAATGAACAAAATTTAATTTTAATTAATTTAATTAATTTGGATTAATTTAATTTGGATCATCCATGAAACACCTCTGCATGGCATGTTTGGTCGGTGCTCAACCTGCGCACGACCATTCCAGGTCGTGCGGGGCCAAACTAGTTTGGGCTGATCTGATCAAACTCGTTCCGGGTTGGCCCAATCTGCCCGGACCATTTTGAGGCTTATTTTTTCCTACGATAAATAACTTGCAGGCAAAAGGGGTACCTCCTTGATCTTCACAGGAGGCGATGGTGCCCGAGTTGTGGCAACCAACGAGCCTCGAAAAGCTGTATCTGGGTCAAGTGGTTGCCTGAAGAGGCTAGGGAGGTCATGATGTCGATGCGTCATGCGGATCCAGTCTAGTAAGGACACCATAGAAGAGTCAAAGGGAAGGTCATGGCTGGTCCTTGGTAGAAAGGTGTGGTAGCCCTGGTCCGGCCAGTTCCAGGAGGTGGCCACAGCGGGTAGAGAAGTGGCTGGCGCAGGTGGCGGTGCAGGTGGCGGCGCGGTGGCCTGAGGTGAAGGTGCTGGGAGAGTGGCCGGCTGGGCTGGTGGTGCGCGGCCGGGTAGCAAGGCAGCTACTGGGCGGCTTGCCTGCAGCCTACCGAGGATGATAGTCTGGGAGGAAGGCGGATTGGCGCTAGGCTCTTACTGGGATGGCAGCAGCTATGAGGAAGCTGGGACGGAATATCGGGGGAGACCCACAATGGCGGGCCGCACAGTGGCTGGGAGGCGGGTGGCGGCTGCGTCCGGCCTGTATAGGGGTGTGGAAAGGAGACTAGGTGGCTCGTTTCAGGTGGGTGGATCGCAGGTAGATCAGCGATGAGAAGGCCATGCAACTATGTCCGGGGAGAGCTAGCTCTATTGCGTAGGTGTGAAGGCGTGCCTGGTTTCGAGCGGGAAGGGAGGCTGCCATAGCTGTCTGAAAGCTAGGCTTGTGAGGAGGATGAAGAGGTCGGCTCCAACGGGAGCCGGGTTGTGGTCGCGGATGGTAGAGTTGTAGGTATTTTTCATAACTGGGGTGGCGCCGGCACGGCTTGTTTCGAATGGGCAGGTCGAAGGGCGGTCCGGTGGTGGCTAGGGTGGCCGAGAGGCATTGGAGGCAGCATGGGAGGAGGTCGGCAATGGAGCAGTCTACTGGGTGGAGGGCAGTGCACCACTGCACTGCGAGGTGGTGCAGGCTGGCTCGTGGTGCGCCTGGCATGCCGAGAAAGGAGAAGGGGATCCGTGCGGACCCCCTATTTTTTCCATTTTTTTGTTTCCCCTCCTAAAGTCTCCTCTCATTAATTTAATTTTTTTATTTTTAAAAGGAACTCAAGTCTCCCCAATGATTTTTGGGTTTTTCCACACCCAATTTTTCTTTTTGAGTCAAGGTATCCCCACAATTAATTATTTTGTGTGTTTTTTCATACACAAATTTTCTAAAGACTACTTGATAGCCTTTTAATTTAATAAAAAAAAATTATTATAATAAAATGATTATTTATTTTTATATTATTATTATAATAATAAAATATATATTAATATAATAATAAAATTATTACGCAAATTAGAAAAATTGTAAAATTTATAATTTGCATTTAATTTTAATTAAATCTCACTAATCAATCTAAAACATCACCAGCCCTTCAGAATGAACAAAAATTAATACCCGTGATCAAACTGCAAATTTAATCCAATTTGAAAATTTAAAATTGTCATAACTTGGTCATTCGAGATTAGATTGACATACAGTTTGAACCGATGTGACTGATTCCAAACCCACTAATTAATTTTAATGAAAAATAATTTTTCTAGGCTCATAAAATCTACGTGATATGTTTGATACAACTATTAGGTTCTAGGGCCCGCAGCGAAAACCAATTGGATGGGGCTTTTAAAGTTTTTCATTGATGGGTCGACGAAACTTGTCGACACTGACGATCTGATAGCCTATAAGGTCCGAGAATCTTGCGTAAATTATAAAGAGGAAAAAATCAAATGAAAACATACCGATTGAAAATCTGAATCTGCGGTCGACTGCAACTAGTTGATGGTGATCTTCGCTTGAAGGATCCATAGTAGGATCCCTCTAGATCATCCACACACGCTTCTAAAATCCGCTGGAACATTGATTGTCGAGTTTTAGGTGCCACCGCGGCGATCTAATGATGTCTTTGACATCCCGATGATCACCACATCGAGATCCCTTCGATGCTTGAGGAAGATCATGATCCATCCTCTTGGATCAACTATTTCTCTCTCTAGGAAGCGAGAGGCTAGAGTGGATCCCATTTTTCATTCCATAAAAATTAATAAATATTTACATGGAAAGAGATCTTATCCTCTATTTATATTGGAGTTGGTAAATACCCAGTTGGGTTCCCCATCACCTGTTTATTTCAACGTCCACTAAATAAATAATTTTAATGAACTAAATTGCGTAATTATTATTTATTATTTTATCACATACATGTAATATATCTAAAATATTCTATGTGATAAAACTCAAGCTATTTAACTTGACCCTCTATCCCATATAATATTAAACAAACCATAAATATTAAAATAATATTTGTTCGATTAATATTTTCCCGTATTTACTTAAATTTTAAATACATTAAATAAATTAATTCTCAATTGTTAATAACTTAAATAATAATGAATTTATTTAATTATTGGGGATTGATAACATGGACAACACTCAGACCTCGTGGTGGGGCCCACCTTGTCCATTTACCAATTCAACAGAATACGGAGGATTCCTGAATATGATATTGTGTGTAACCCTCTAGGCATTTATCTCAATAGTAGTGAATAAAATACACAGACCAAGAGAGGAGGCTAGCAACCCATCATTGCCTCTAAAAATATAAGGATTGTCATAGAAATGACAACAAACTTATGAACATTGACTGTGTACTATAATCCCTTTGACATTAAATATCTCATAAAGGAGGATGCACACTTGTGGCATCGTCCTTTCTTTGCTTTATTATTTGTTGATCTATCCAGATAAATTTTCCTTTCGACTACTTCGGCCAAATACTTATGAAGGTAGAACCATCCTGATCAACCAGACATAAGATATACAGCTTTCTAAACTGAAAAGTGACAAATTATTTCATGACCATTCCACCAATTTCATACCACCAACGACGCACCCAACACACGCTACCATGCCCCAATTTCAATAACTTGGTTTTCTCCTTGCATCAAAGTACACAACCAAATGATACATATTGGTAATGGTTTCTAGTCAGGAGACTAATACACATGTGTATATATGGTAACAGCAAATGAAACCCAAAACATGCGGTGTTCCTATTAGTGGCTCTGTAATCATGATCTCACTACTGAAGATCACCAAGTGAGAACTTCATGAGAAGAAGTCTCAATGCTTATAATCCCCCAGCACCTGATAGTCAAAAATCTAATATGCCCAGTTAGAAAGATTTATCTAGAATACAAAACATATATTTTAGATTAATGTCATAGCATCTTGAGGCTCTCATTATAGCCTACGATCTGTTATAACCTCTTGAAATGACAATTAATCTTTGGAAATTACCATTTCAATAGTGTATGCTGAAAATTCTACACTATAATAGTAAGATAACATCATGTATAACTAACTGTACTCATGATATGGTAATCAAAAGTACTGCATAGTTGGGTCTAGGGCACCCACTATTTCAACAATGGAAAAAATAGGGGTGATCTCAAAAACTCAGTACAAGTAATGTACAAATAAAGGAATAATTAATCAATGAGAATAACAATTGCACCATGGTAAATAACTAAACACGCATTCCATTTAATCAATAAACATAGAATTAAATGCATCTATAGACTTTGTCATAGTGAAAATCTTAAGGATAAAAATTACTCAATCAAAATGAAGGTAATGCTTAATTATTGGACGTTATATCTCAAGAATATGAAAAACTTTAATATCAATATCAATCCTCAAGATAGTTTAAAAATATAGGTAGAAACATATTTAATTTTTTCATCTTATTTGTCCCATGAGAACCTATTGATGCATCAAGGGGCTATATAAAGTTTGGGACCCACCCCTCAATTCATTTCCAAATAACTCCTCATATCGAGTAATCGATTTAATTAATAAAAAATATGCCTTATAAAATATCTGTATTAAATAAAATATACATATTTTTCAATATTTTTCCAAATAATAAAATAACTTTCAAATTAAACACCGTATTAAAAATGGTATATAGTTCAGTCAATAATCATATCAATGAAAAATGATAACAATATTTAGGGGAAATTCAATTTCAAATGATCATAGTATATTAACTAGTTAAAGGGGACTAATAAAGGAATCAAGGAAGTGAATGTGAATAATCAATTTAACCAAATCAATCATAAACCATCTAGAGGAAGAATAAGTATGGTATCAATACAACATATCCCAAGTGGAGTATAAATAAATTGTTGTAGTAGTTTATAAATAAAAATACTATAAAAGATATTTTAAAAACATTCTTGAGGAAAATAAACTTTTTATTTTGAAAAATCATTTGAACATCATTTTTTTAAATCACTTTTAAAAACATTTTCCTAAATAATTAACCTTTTAAACTTGAAAAGTAACCTTTGAAGAAATGATGGCAGGTAAATCCATACATGTCATATGAGGTAAAAAATAACATTTCTTTTATGTGATTAAAGGTTAGAAATTTTACTTTTTCAGAAAGAGACAAGAAGATTCCTTTGAAAAAATTAAAAAAATACAAAAAGGTTAAAAATTTCATTAATAGATCATTTTGGAATGGTTAAAAAAATTTGAAAACCTTTTTAGAAAATAGGGATTTTATAAGAAAGTAGGTTCTCTGATTAAAGAGAGAAATAAAGTCAGGTTTCCTTAAAAACATATTCAAAGAAATTTTGAGTGACAAATAATATAAAAATTATACTATTACTTGAAATTGGTCCTGAATAACCTGAGGATAATAAAATGAAAGGTTTACTAAAAATGATTCGATAATTTCCTATGATAAAAATTCAAGTATAAAAAATCCTGAACCAAAATAGATTATGAATTAAACTCTTGAAAAGACCATAATTATGATGTGAGAATCAATCAATCAATATATTATGTGTGCCAAATGAAAATCCACATAAAATAAATGAAAATTCAACAATATATTGTAATAGTTATTAAACGCATAATCTTAGAATATTAATGGTAATAAAGAATTAATATAACCCAAAGGAAATAAATTGAGGTATGAAATGTTTTTCCACTTGGTAACTATTAACTCAAATCCCCTTAGATAAAATAATTAAAATTGAAACTCAAAATATTATGAATAATGAATGAATCATGATATTACATGAAAAATTGGAAATATGTACACAATATATAAGAAATTACGTTCATGATAATAAAGTGATGGTTTTAAGATAAAGTTAACAATCAAAAAAGGAAGTGAGATTACAAATATAATCAGTAAAAACGTTCTCAATTAGAATAATATTTAAACATTTCAAAGTCTCCCTTACCAAATTAAAAATTTAGTATCATAATCTCCATGATGGAATAAAATTAAATGAAACTTATTACATCATGAGAATAAATAGATTCGTGATATAACATGTCAAAGGGAATCACATACACCATATAAAATAAATTGGGTGCATAAAGATAAATAAGACTGAATGGAATTTAAATTGAGACGAAATCCCTTACCTTGAGTATGACTTATCTCGCGTGTATTTATATTAATGAATAATAAAATTATGTTATTTATTTACATGATTTAGAAAATTTTCATGTTTATTGTAAATTTTATTTCACTGATTATTATTTTGTATATAACTACTTAAACAATTAAGTTAAATCAGGGGTTTTGACCAAATTTGTTTTATGTGTCAAAAAAACTTTGGTAGGTAAACTATGGTCAAAAGGGTCATTATATAACATCTCCAGAATAATAATCAGGAAATAATTATAATATTTATGCATATATATTAATTTTAAAACCAATAATTAAATATGGTTATGAAAAATGAACCAATGTTACCATCATGGAGATGGTAGGTCAAACGTACGCATAAGTAACATTCCCATTTTTCAATGATCATTATGGAAAGAACGTAAATAAAATTAATCATTAAATAATAATAATTATATAATAAATATAGTATTATTTAATCATATATAATTATTGTGATGTAAAATTAATCACATAATTTTGAGGAGGCGGTGGTCCACACATCCAGGAATAATGTTATCACTTTTTAAGTGTGTGAAAGGGTAATAAATAAAGAGATATATATTATATTTACAGAAACGTAATCATTTGATTAATATCAAATAATTTTTTTTATTTAGAATATGTTTAATTAAAACAATCCATTATACATTCTATGTATCGTATGATCGAATAACATCGCTTTTAGCAGGTGGTAGTCCACACTTCCACAAATGATGAAATCGTATTTATAGAAAATGGAAAGCGTAAAGTTATGTTCTATATAAAATTAAATAAGCATAAAGACATTATAAATATAATATATATCATATATAAACATCATTTTCATCATAATTCCCACCGTGAGAGTTGGTAAAGGAACAATGAAAAATTATCGTTTCATCAGGCGGTAGTTCACGGTACACATAAACGGTAATCTTGTAACCCATTAGATGAAAGTGTATAAACTTTTAGGTAAAAAAATTAACATAAAACATATTAGTATTTTTATTATATTTTTTATATTATATAATCTTCTAATAAGAAGATCTTAGGGGTTTTATAATGGAAATGAAACTAAAGAGCTGGAGGAAAGATGCTACCTCTTAATCGGGTAAATCCTTTTGGTTTAAACCAAAGGGAATACTTGAATTAATTTATGACAAGGGTAAGGATTATATGTTTATGGTTGGGATTTTTAGGAGATATTTTTTCAGAATTTTTTTGAAAAAAATGGATTCGGAATGGTTTAGGAAGTGATAGGATTGAGTACCTTTTTATAGTGGAGGAGGAGTGGCACTCTTGTAAATTTTGGAAAAGGAATTCTAACCACATTTTTTCCAATTGAAGTGGATAAAATAATAAAAAATTAGATAAAATGGATTATAGGGTATAATTATTACCATTAAATGTATTTTTGACAATTTTATATGTCAATTTGACCCTTAAGTTCAAGTTTAGTCACTTGTTAAACTTAATTTCACATTAATCGTTGTAATTAATTTAAATTACATTCACTAATATTTTAGGGGAAAAGTTGACATTATGAGATATTATAAATTATTTTTATTCTAGAAATAGAATCCATTTTTACAAATTTCAAACACAAAAGTGGCATAAATTAATTTAAATTTAATCCCGCAAATGGGACAAAAATGCGGGTTTTTTAAGTAAAAATGTTCAAAACCTTGATGGTTTTTTATATACAATTTCAATGTAAAATTGATTATAATGACATAAATTTAATTAAATGATATAAAATTTATTTAATCAAGCTTCTAATCCAATAAAAATATAATTTAATTTTATATATAAATTATACGAAAAAGTGGTTTTGAGTTAAAATTCAGTATTTTTTCACAATTCATTAGAAAATTAAACATCACAGAAAAATACCAAAAATTCACCCTAATATAACTATTATAATTATATTTAAAATATTAAGTTTATTTTGACATATAATATTAATAAAACGTCCAGAAAATTGGATTTAAAATAGGTTATCCATTAAAAGGTGGTAAAAGTGCCTTAATAAAAGTGTCTGTTTTTATATGTAATATTGGGTTTCTTCTTATCACATGCCTATAGAATTTATTAGATGAATATCAAAAAAAATATTTAATATAATATATATATATATATATATATATTACACTAATATCACTCACTAATTTTAATTAATTTAATTTATTTGGATAAAACAGCTTTTTGAGCATAAGAATAGTTTTCTATAAATATATACCCTTTATTTTCTATTGGTTCTAATTTTCATTTCTAAAAAATTTGAAATCAGTGAATTAGTTTGGTATTTTCATAAACCATAGATTTTAATAAGTCATTTAATATTATTTATAACTTCTAATATAACTATTAGGTTATCTCTTATTATATTAAATAAAAATATTTTAATAATATATTATTATTAGGTAAAATTCAATCTTGCGTGTAGCCCAAGATATCAAAGAAAGTATTTTTTGCATGCAACACAACATAACTTATTATTAAATGCATTAAAATCTATATCATAGATTGAATTTATTTAAAATAATAAATATATTTTAAATTCTCAGGATATTATATTCCCTTATGTATTGTCGAATATAATGTTCTTACATTAGAATTTCAGGGAGTTACATATCCTTCGTCCTTCATTTTAAATAAATTTCAAAATATATGTGGAATTTGACATAGAACCTCCACATACCATATTGTTAAGCATGTGAATGTAGGTAGTTTCCCAACCAAATCTTGAATCTTCAATGCATAAACTCTAGATTGCATGTGCCCCACTCAAAATGGATCTCAATATTGTACAATGGTGTAGTCTTGTTTGTTTCATGTTCCCTATACACCTGTCATCCGCAGGGTAGTAAACTAATCATCTTATATTAGTAATTGATAACTATAGTAGATTATCATGTTTTATGGTAGTGGATAAATAAAATTAGGGAAATATTAGTAATTGGTGGTTGCCGAATGATGATAGTCAACTGATGGTAGTAGAGTGATAGTAGTAGAGTGATGGTAGTGGACTAACAGCAGAAAGAAAGAACTATTTATTAAACCTCAATAGTTTAACCTCACATGGAGTAGTGAAATTCATATTTCACTTGGTCTCTATCTTCTGACCATGAGAAGTACTCTCCACATCATAGGTTAAACTATTTTATATTTATATCTCTTGCATGCAACACCCAAACACAATGATGACCATGACTTATAAATGTGGTTCTATCATCGTTTCTACCTCCAACCATACATGTTCACTACAATTGAGCCTCATTGTGGAATAACAGGATTTTAGTGGGAGTTTTGACACTAATAGGGATTCCATCAGGAACAAAATCATTTTTTATCTCTATTTTTTGTTTTTATATCCCTCAATTCACCATGAGCTTACTCAAAATGATGAAGATGAGGTCGTAACATCTTCCTTTTTCATGAGAGACTTCTATTATCTTAATACTCCACTTCACAAGAGTATTCATAGTTCTCAGATATCATCCATTTAGTATAATCTTGTTTTTGTAAAATAGAGTTGATCTTGAGCTCCCCATCCAATACCATGGAAACTTATTGTGGTCTGGAATGGTGGTTCGGTGAGTCCAAGTGCGATAGTAGTGGTGGAACATAGGTGAGGTGTATCCAAGTAGAGGTGTAGAAATATGGATGTAAAATGATGATGTTTTTTTAAGTGTCATACAGAACTGTGAAAATGAAGTACCACATTAATTAATCACTATAGATTTAAATGACATACCCTATTCAATGTGGTAAACATAGTTCAAATTCCAGCTCTAAGGATGGGAACCTAGAACACTCACACACCCCTTCCTAGACCTTTTCCAACACACACGGGCCCATAGGGCCTTGGAAAACCCCAATGAATCCATAATGAATGAGCACTCTGACCTATGAATCCTCTTGTCCTAGTAATCCTGTGTGGGATCTTTCATAAATGAATCCAAGTTCCTTAGACCTACTATAAAATTCCTCTCTTTTAACTAATATTAATAAAATATTGTCAATATTATTTAATATGAAACAATTTTTTCTAAAATAAAAAATTGATTTCAAATTTGTACCATTTTTTCTTTTTATAAATATATTTTAAAAATACCAGTTACCCACAAATACATAATCCATGACTAATTTTATAATAATCAATTGAAAATAATTTAAATCAATTATTTAAAATTTAAAAAAACTCATGCATAAAATATAACTATCAAATACCGCCACACTTATACTTATGATTTACCTTAAGCATCAAATCTTAACACAAATCAAATAGTAACACTATGCTTATCAATATTCAGATTTCAAAGTAAAAAAATCAAAAAAAAAATTATCAATGGGGAAATCAATTTTTCAAGTTCTATGTAAAATATTAATTCAACTTCACACTTTTGAAATAAACAATCAACCCAAGTATTTTAAATTTTTTCATTAGAAATTCAATGGATCTTCTCCTTCCATATATTCAATTTTCTCAATTTCTTATTATTAACATGCTAATTTGTGAGAAACCATGCATTATTTTCATTTCACTCATCACTCAAGGGAAGATTTATAACTATATTTATGATCATACCTTAAATATATATACATTTCCACAAGAATTCAAAGGCCCTGTCTTCTCTATATTGTAGAGACATAAATCACAAAAACCATGAGGACTTAAATTAAGGTTTTAAAGAATATGAGGCTTCGAGTTGGTGGGTAATGATGTTTAAAACATTAAATATCAAAGAACATGTTTACCTCTAAATCATAATTCATGATATTAAAAATTAAAATCTCAATAAAATTATCCCTTATCAAAGTGACTACTCCCACATCCCCAAAACTCAAAGATAAGGTCATGATGTAATGAATACAAAAAATTATGTACACCCCCTTGATTTATTTTTCTTCCATTTTTTTACTTAATTTTTTTCTTTTTTAAAAAAATTGATCATATTTGTTTGGTGATCAATTATTTGAACGAATCTCACTTACATCACCTAACACCTTATGATAAAAATCATTATTATATTAATTATGATCATTTATTCACACAAATCAAAACCCATTATTTATTTTCAAGAGGGGTAAAAATAAAATATAATAAATGAATGTACATGAAATATTCCAAATTCCCAAAATTGCTTCCCCAAACTTATCACTTTTAAATAAATTCATCCCATACACCATGACTTCCCCCACCCCCACACTTCAACATTAAAATATAACAAAAATACATATAGTAAGGTTAGAATTGGAAATATTTTCCTGTAATGTGGCTAATTCCTGACAAGTTCATTCATGGAATCAAAATTCCAAAAGGTATTAGAGTAAAATTATGTCTCATGGATTAGAGATAAAGCAATAAAAATGCCTCTATAATATTAAATATGACATTACATAATTATTTCTTTGTCAATTTATAATGAAAATTGTACAAGGTTACATTACCCATGTTTTCTTAGGATATATTTTCAAGATAGAGACAGAATAATTAGGTATAGAATCCTCTTAAGAATGAGAAACATGTGAAATTAAGAAATCAATCATTATATTAAATATCAATAACAAATCAATCCATGGGAATTTCAAATTTTCAATGTATGAAAAATGGTAGGGAAACATCATTTACATGAATCAACCAATTCACTCAAATCATGATTCTTTAAACAAACATCTTACGCTTACCTCAAACTATTCAATCCCCCACTTTTATCATTCAATATAATTTTCATGGAAACCTAAAAAAAAGGTATCATGGGATTCCAAAGAAAATAATATGTCCTATATTATTCAATTTTACCAAAAATTCTAAGATTGTGAATCCTATTTTCCATTAAATATAAAAACATATTTTCTTAAAAAATAGAGAATCTGAATAAAATAATGGATTTAAATGTGTCCTCCCCAAGTGGGAACTAGGTTTTGACTTCCACTAAAAAGGTCTTACTTGTTGTTATCCATAGTCTGATATTGTGTGGGGTTTCTTTGATTTGAACCACAACATGCTACTTCTTAGATATTTGTTACTTAATTTTTTATGTTGAGGAATCCATAGATAGATTACACTAAATCCACCTCCATGGCAATGAGATTCAGCTTGTATAGTGGGAGTAGGATGAAGAATGTTTCCTCTTAATTTTCAGATATCACTTTCATAACCTCTTCCTCATTCTCCAATGCTTGGTCAAGGTATGTTGCATCAATGGAATAATCAAAATGAAATTTATAGGTTAATTTTATAAAAATAAAATATAAAGATTCAATTTTAAAACCCCACCCTTCAATATAGGCATCAAGTGTCTTGGTTTCATTGGGAAATACCCTTCGATCTCCTTAGTAATGCCTTCAATAAATGTTTCAAATGTTGATATAGTTTTATGTGTTACTCATCAGGTATAACTTACTTTTCTTCATCTTCCTCCAAGGAAGTCTAGTTGTTGTCCAAATATGAAAAAAATTAAAAAAGGATAGGTAATAAAAAATTTAGTTTTAACAAAATTGTAGTTAATTGATTTCAAGTTAGGATTATTCCCCAAGGTTGGTTTATATTACTATTATTCTACATTAAATTATTCCACTTGGGGTAGAGATTCAGTTGATATAGGCGGGTAGTCAGGTTCCCACAATATTTCTTCAAATTCCACCACATGGGTGTTTTCTTCTTATTCTAAAGATACAGAGAGATAAAAATGTGTTTATTCTTATTCTCTAAATATGGGTAGATCATCTTTCCTTACAATACTTTCATATTCACTGCAAATTTCATCCAAGTCATGTTGATCTCCCATGAGTGTATTAGTAGGAAAATATTTTTTAATGAATCACTTATATATGAGGATAAATGAGGTTTAATGATTTTATTTATTCATATAACTCCTAAATAGACCCCTAATGTTTTTTTACTAAAAAGATTAATGGATCGATACCTTCCTTAATTGATTCTAATTTTTTCTTCAATAGTGACTCTTAAGATTCAAGGAAATATTAATTTAACCATTCCATTTTTCAATTATAGAATTTTTTATCTTATGCAAGTCTTTGTAACTTATCTATATAAAAACTTCCTTCCTTTGTTGAACCCGTATAATTTATTCAGAAAAATTGAGTGGAAACAAAGTAGACTCTTATGTGGATCAGTCAATTCTTGATAAAATTCTTGGATATACTCCTAGAGTTCATTTGATTCTTAGGATAATCCTTCCAATACTGGGCATTTTAGGTCCTCTTTAGTGTCAAAGATGAGTTACTTTAATTCCACCTCTACAATAGTTTATCTTTGATATACCCTAGTCATTTTATAAAATTAAATAATGAAATATTCCATATACTAGGGTGAGTAAGACATTTTTTACTTTCATTGTTCTTATAAAAACAAAGATAACAATTTGAAAATTTTGAAAAGAAATAGTGAGTGAAAAAATACTCATTTACCCAAGAATGGTGCCAAGTTTTGACATGGAAATTGTAAGGTTATAAAAAAGAAATGATTATATTTCCTATTATATCATAGTTTTTGACCATGGTCATCTCTCTTGATGATATTTTAAATTGATCACACACAATTCTAACATCACTTATTATGTTTTTTTATCAAAACATAGAAACAAATGGGAATTTGGTAATGTGGAATGAAAAATAGAAAATAAAACATATAGATACATATGAAAACTGAATGATTGCAGTTAGAAAGAAATATATTGGTCCAAGGGCTGATTAATTTGGTTCTTTAATTATCCATTAATATTTCTTAAATTGAGTGAGATAGTTCATTCATGAACTGCTAACCCTAATTTAATATTGTGTAATTTATCATGCTAATGAGACTTCTTTAGCACACCAAAACCACACCTCCTCTAATATTAAAGGTTGATGACACACCTCAATCTAATTTTTTATAGATTTTAAACTGTACTCCATTGTATATAATTTTTTATCTTGAATAAACTTTAATCCATCATATGGATAGTTTTTTCTAAGAGAAGGGAGTGAATGAATGTTAGTAAAGTAATAGAATAATTTTGGTAAGATCACAATAGAGTAGTGGAAGTTCACCACACCAATCATAAGAATTTATCATCCACACACCACAAATAAAATAAAAAACATAAATTATTGAAGTGAAAGAATTTCAAAATACCATGGAAACCCCACAAATGATTAATATTTGTTTTATTCACTTGCTATAAAAAGTGTAAGTAGTAATGGTGGAGAGGGAGAAACTAAGAGAGAGATAGAGAGAGAGAGAAGAATGAAGAAACACATTAATTAAAGATATAAATATGGAGTTATATAAGAAAGAAATATAAAATTATTGCATAATTCTCAACCCTTTGGATCCCCCTTGTGTATAACATCATGATCTATATTTATAGGCATAAGAAGCTAAAGGTCCAACCTTTTGAATCTCAAAAATATATCTTCTAAATCTCCATCATAGTTTTATCACATGGAATCCATCAAAGATTAAACTTTTTAATCCATTCCATGATCTCCTTTTTAACTATATTACACACTGTTAAAGAGAGATAATGGGTCATTTCATTACCCATATTTCCATATCTTCAACTTAGGATATATCTTAATTCACTCTCCCATCATACTCCCTTTTATAAATATTCCATATTCCATGTGGCATTCAACTTAGAACCTCCTTCGATCACATCAGCATGAATGTGTATGGAGAGGGTGTCCCTACCCAAGATCAAATATTCACTATATAAACCCAATATCACATGTTATATCCTTAAAATAGATTTTAAAATTATACCATTGTGTAGGATTTACTGTTTCACATTCCATATCTGCTTATCATCCTTAGGGTAGTGCACCAATCATCTCATGGTAGAAATTGAGCATGGTAGAACATCTTCATGTGGCATAGTATAAAATAAATGGAAGTAGGGTAGTGTTAATAAGAGATAGTAGCAGACCGATGGTGGAAAACCAGTGGTAGTATGGTGATGTAAGAATAATTATGGTAGGAGAGATAAAGCTCACTCTTATACGCCACTAGTTCACTCTCACATGGAATAGTGCAATTCATTTTACACATGGTCTCTATTTTGCAACCATGGGTAGTACTCTCCATGTCATGTGATTCATCATTTTATATTTATGTCTCATGTAGGTAACACCCAACCATAATGAGAACCATGTCTTATCAAGGAATTTATATTTCTATTTCCACCTCCAACCTTTACTATTAACCATGATCAAACCTCACTATAATGTAGTGGTATTTCTATCATAAATTTGACACTAACATTGCTTCCAAAATGATCAACAGCTTTTGGTCATCCCTGTTTTAGCTTTTAGATCCCGCTATGCACCACTAGCGTGTTCAACACAACATAGCCAAGGTTATAGCATCATCTTTTTTCCATGTGTGACTTATCTTCCCTTCAAAATGATCTTCACCAAAACCATCTGAGTTCCCATATGTTATTCATGGAGTCTCCAAGATTTTGATAGAAAAATGGATTTGATCTTGAGCTCCATAGTTGCTACTATGGTGGATTTTGGTGGTCTGATAAGGTGGTTCAATGATTCTAAGGGCAGAATTGAGGGTGGCATGAAGTTAATGTGATTCTAGCAGAAGGATGTGCGCATAGATACAGAATGGTGATTTTTTTATAAGTGGTTCACGATAACATGAAGATGGAACCCCACAATGATTTTTCACTATAATGGCGAGAACCTTATCATAATTGAAAAAGAAGACATAATTTGGATTCTTTCTTAGTGGATGGACTCTCTATATACTCACACACCACTTCAAGGACCCATACTGACACATATGGGCCTAGATGAACTTGTCCCACCTATATGTAAAAGTAGATAATGGGCATTGTGACCTATTTATCTTCTTATCCTAGTTAAATCATGTATACTCCTTTATTCTTGGATCCATGTTCCTTAGTCCTAGTAAAAAATGCCATAATTTCTACCTATAGTAATAAAAAAAATTTCTCAAGATTATTTAATTATAAGAAAATATTTCTAAAGAAAAAATGGGATTGAAATTTGTTCCTTTCAATTTAATTTTTCCAAATATATATTAAAAACTCAAATTACCCACAAAATAAATAATCAATGAATAATTTGGTCATAATAAATTAAATTCAATTTATAAAATAGAAAAATTATTTATAAAATATAGTTATCACACACTAACTCCTTACCATATTCCATCAAAGTGACATACCCTAATTCCTTTTTCGAGAGTTTAACCATCAGATATATCTTAGATATATGACTTTCTAACATTCTGCTAAAAGTAAACACATAACCTAAGGATCTCTTCCATGTATCTAAATATATACAAAATTTTGATTCAATCCGAACAATATAGAGATAAATTTGTTCTGAAAAAAAGTTCCAAGATTATTAAACCCTTCAAATACCATAGAATATATTCCACAGCCACTCAATGTACTCATCTAGGTTCTCCATAAACCAAATAACAACTCCAACTTTTTTCATATTTTCTAGACAATTACACACCATGGTACACATATAAATTTTATCAACTGATGTATATAGAACATTCTCCATGTAGTCAAACTCAAATTCTGTTCATGGTAGCATCACCTTCCTAATATTAATGTTTTTTACAAGGGTGTACATACTATATTTTATTCTATCAACCTAACATAAATATTTCATGTATATATTTTTTAAAACAAAATTCATTGTTTTTGTTATTAAACTGATAATTTTTAACCATGTGTGTAATGATTCATTCATATTGTAGTAGGATCCAATGGAATCATGAAGAATAGAAAAAGAGGCTAAGAATGCCCAATTCACATCAAAATAATTTTAAGTGAAGATTCCATGGCTCAAAGAGATGGTTGGAGGGAAAATTAGAAAAATGGATTTATAAAAAAGACATTCAAAGTGTAACATCATTTTCATATTGTGAATCTCGAATATTTCCAGACCCAAGCCTGCCTATGAACCAATATATTAGTTATTTCAAAGGAAGTAAGACCCTGATATTTCACATTGTGAATAATGAAGTCATTCCAATAACCATGTGAAGAGAAAAATAAATTTTTGTATATTGGCCAAATTTTCACGAAATTCCGCACTATTGACTAGAGAATTCCATGCACACCTAGGATTGACTCTAAAGGAATTTAATGGTTTCATTCAGGGATGTTTAATCTGAATTGAACATCATTTATGACAATAAATAAGAGGTTATATCTATTGAAAAATGGATATATAATCAATCATGGACCATAGCATTGGGTGAGGTGTTGCACAGCTACAAAGTCATTTACTGGTTATACTCCCCCATTAATTTCAACAACTTTTTTCTTTTCTCTTCCCCTATCACTCCCCTGTGACTTTCATGTGAGGGTTAATCCCAAATTGTGTCAAGTGATGTACACAAATGGGGAGGGTTCTTTTAATTATATTTTTATTATTTTTTTCATGTTTGGGATACTGAAATTTTATTTAATTTTCAAATTATTACCTCTTCCTATATCATTATTATTGTGTTAAAAATATGGAAATTATTTTTAAATTCTAAAAATAATTATCCTTAACTAAGAACAACCATTTAATTTTTTATGGTAATTATATTTATAATTGGTATCGATATAACTTAATTCATTAGTAACCCAAAGTACTTGACCATAAGAAAACGGGAATTTTGTGTTAAAGAGGGGATACCAAGACCAAGGATCTTCCTCATCTCAAATTAGATAAAAATCTTGGAAAATCAATTTAATTTTCAAATTAACTAGAACATTAAATTAGAATATAAAAACCTCCAACATTGTTTCTCGAATTTATTTTAGAACCAAATATGATTTATTTTCTCTCTTTCTTAATCAACCTCAATCAATCACTTCAAATTTCCTAAAAAACTTCTTTCACTACCTCATGGGTTTAACCTCGAACTCACTACATTAAACATTTAGTCAGTTATTCTCACTAGTTTGAGTCACTTATAAATTATTAAATTTTCTAATTCATATAGTATTTAATGAAATCCTTTAGGGATGTAAAATTTCTGGTGTCATTATTATGGATGGTGACCAATGTATATTAATATTTATTAATCATTTTTATTTTATTGTTCATTATTTAAATTTCCCTTCTAACACTGGTTGATTTTGTGCTATGATTTTATTTATGAATAATTAATTGTGCCATTACAATACTTTTTCAAAAGGAAAATAAATCCTCGATATTGGTCTTGAGCTTTAAAAAAATCTAAGGAAAAACAATGATGAAGCAATCATGGCTAGAATAGAACTACATCAAGATATTACAGGTGAACCAGTAAGAGATCCTGGACTATGAAGAGTAGAAGATTACTACTAATGTTGTAAGACTCATCATTTTCAAAAAAAATTAAAATATTGAGTGTAATAATGGATTAAAATCTTTCTATATCATTCTCATAACTACATGGGATGACTTGGAAAGTCTCTTTCTAACGAAATTATTTCCTCACTCCAAATCTACGTACATCATTGTCAACATTATAAATTTAAACCAATTTGAAAATAAATCACTATATAGAACATGGGAACATTTTAAAGGACTGATTAAAAAATTACCATAATATGGAATTAAGATATGGTGGAGAAACCAATCATTATATAAAGTTATTGTATAGAGAAAAAACTTAATTGTGGATTTTAAAACATGAGGATCACTAATGAAGAAATCATCAAAGGAGAACTAAAATTTATTGGATGAGATGGTGAGTAACATATTCCAATTGCATATGGGAGGAACGTAAAGAACAGGTTCCCAAATGATCAAAAATAACAAAAATATGATGGCTCAGATGGAATCTCAAGCCAAAATAATAGACACGATGATTAGAAAATGATAAAAACAAGTTACATGCACTAAAAAGTAAATTACATATATTATAATCATAAAACTTAATTTTAGGGCTAGATGATGTAACAAAAACATGGTCAAGGGTATCAACAGAGGAAACCGGGATTCCAAACATAACAAGGATCATCAATATATAACAAAGTTCATAAATTGGTGGAGACCTTGACTACATCTATGACTACTACTAGATCTTCCATCTTGTAACTAGCTTCTTATTAACATCAATGAGTAACTATTGAGTAGGTAAGGATTATTCTATAGATTAAAAGGTTTCAATATGGAACCTAGAATTTTGAGTAGTCCAAATCATTGTGAAACTTAAAGAGTGGCCATCATGAACACTTCAAGGACATACAGAAGTCAACTCATGAGAAGAAATGAAGACCATATCCCTGAGAAGCATAAAAAAATATAAGGCATCTATGAACCAAGTAGTGCACAACCAGAAGGAAAATGGTTGAAAATGAAGAAGAAAAGGTTGAAACGAGTAAAAAATAAGAGAAATTAGTAATGGTATATGAATGTGAAGAACCCCTATATTAAAGTATTGACTGCCTTTTCTATAATGGTTAGTTCAATAAAAAATCAACACCCAAAAAGATAACTTTTTACAACATTTAAAAAAAATCATATTAATATCAATTTTACAGAATACCTCATCAACATTTTGATACACAATAAATTCATGAAAGAGTTTTTGAGTAATAATAAAATTCTAGAGGTGATTGAAATCATTCCACTCACACAAGTGTGTTTTGTGGGGGTTTTAAATGGATTACCTTAAAAACATAATGAATTAGGTAGATTTTAAATTCTAATTATTATCAGGTCTAAAAAAATTGGGAAATCACGTTGTAATCTACGCGAAAGCGTAAAAATAATGTCTTACAATTGGTCTAAGATCTTGATATTAGAGAAGATTAAGAACACAAGAGTTTCACTCCAACTTGAATATTCAATAAAAAATGAACTTGAGGGATCCTTGAGGATATAATAGTCAAAGTTGAAAAATTCTACTTCCTATTGGAATTTATTAGTGTTGGACATGGAGGAATAGAGTTCCCCTCTCATCTTGGGAAGACCCTTATTGAAACCAAGATAAAAATTGGTAGATGTTTAAAGTTGAGAACTATTCCTATGATATGGTAGCAAGAAAGTGAGTTTCAATATTCATCAAGTGATGAGGAATTTTGATGATCAAGGTGACGATCTAGAAGAGGATAGTGCTAAAAGCTAAAAATGTATTTTTTAGTTTAATAAAATAATGAGGTGGATTTTATCATTCAAGAAAAAATATAAAGTTTAGGAGATAAAAAGAAGAAGAAAAAAATTAAACTCACTAGATGAGTAGCCGATTCCACCATGTTTAATGAGGTCCAGTAGGAATGGATGGAGTATTATCTTCCATTTAGTCTATCAATATTAAATAACTATTGGATCATAAAAATGAAGGTTGAGCAGGTGTTTTCCATAGTAAGAGTTAATCTATATATAGTGGAATGACAGGGGTCAAACGATGTGTACAGGTCACAAACAAGTCAATTTGTGGATCCAAACTAGGTGTATTCTTTTAAATATCCTATCACCTAATCTATAGACAAAAAGTTAAGAAAATAATGTTAAAAAAATAACTTCTAAGGGGAAGCCCATGTTTT
This sequence comes from Viscum album, assembly GCA_963277665.1. NCBI lineage: Eukaryota > Viridiplantae > Streptophyta > Magnoliopsida > Santalales > Viscaceae > Viscum > Viscum album. The sequence goes on along the minus strand of OY728143.1, from coordinate 858,286,564 downwards.
TTTTAGGATTTTTAATTTTCTATTTTTGTATGTACACACTCTCCCCCAATTTTTAAAAAATTACATTGAAAAAAATATTGAAATTTTACTTGATTTTTTCATTTTCAGCACCAAAAATAAGGAAAAATAAAGATTCAAGAATATAAATAAAGAACCAAGCTATAGATGATTCAATTTTTGAGATGTCGATTCACTTAGTGAATTGGTATATATAAAACTTGAATAATAAGACCTGTGAGAAACATTATATTGGGAGTATGAGTTTCAATTACTTATTTAACCCAAATAATTTGTTTAAAAAAAAATATTTTAACTATAAATTGCATGCCTACACTTGAATTTTATATTTAAAAACTGATCTAGGAGACAAAATTTACTTAGCATGATCATCATTCCATGTTTAAAATTTCTTTTCAAATAAATTGATATGAGAAAATGATAGAATAAATAAGAATAGATAAACATGGGGACATTTATTTGTAAAACCATGATTTAAGGGAACTTATTGATTTATGTAAAGGAATTTTTTCTAATATTTTACATACCTTGAACTTTTGATATTTGGGTAAATTTATTTTATTATTAGCATAAATTTCCATGAGTGATTGTCCCAGTAATTTTTTCACATTCCTGAAACATTTTTAGAGCATAATATTTCCCATTCATTTATCGATCGTATTTATTTTAAAACTCATGCATGTTTTCTTCTAAAACATTCTTTTTATCTTGTCTAAGTTTTGATTTTAAAATTTAACATTTAATATGATTCATACATTTTTTTGCTATCCCTTTTTCTTATACCCACATTTACATTAATAATTTTTAAGCCTATAGAATTCATGAATGGCCTTTTTAAAGAAGAGTCATGTTATAATACTACTTTATCATTTCCCACCCCACTCTATGCATTTATAATGATTATCAAATAGATGAGTGTGGGGGAGACAGTGTCATGGTGGATGATACATGCATACTAAAATGGATAAGTTTGCGGTGATTTCATTGGATATGGATAATGCTTTATTATTGTCATTTATTATATTATTTTCAAAAACTTATTAAAAAAATGAAAATGGGTTGTGTCTTGGGACATTTAAAGAATCACCACTGTTTGATTAGGGATTTTGTTATAAGTATTACAAATATTGTCCTGGGGAGATCATTTTCGGCTGGGTGGTGGATTTTATATTTTTCCAAGTACAACTTCCAAAAAAATAATATGGAATTTCATTAATTATTATTTATTTATTTATGATACTACTTTGAGTTTTTTGTGTAAAAGGGTGGTGGATTTTATATAGGATATTTCTATTGAGCTAGTTTTTATTCTCATGGAGAGTTATTTAGATATTAACCTTCTATTTTACTTTAACCATTTTACATCACACTTATCAAAAATAAACCAATTTATTTGAATATAATAATGAATATCACAATATTATTTGTTATTTTGGCTCTATAGAGTGGGTAAAGAAAATTCATTGAAATCCTATGGTAAGGAGCTTGATTTGATGTATAATCAAAACACCATTTACATTTTTATATCAATGAAATGTGATGATATTTAAATTGAGTTAAATTATAATTGGAATTCACATTCATAATTAAATTAAGAATAAAAATGGAAGGATTTATAGGAATTGTCAATTAAAAAGATAAAGAGTAAAATACAACATTTACTTGTTTCTCTAAGAAGGGAGCAATTGAAGAAATTTTCTTATGTGATGCTTGAACATTTAATTCCTAATTTAATCACTTTATTTTTTTCAAATTATATTTAAATCATGGTAGGTTCATTATAATTTCTAGTATCTTGATATTTCATTCTTGAGAAAAATCCTAAATTCAAGTGTGTATGGTTTTGATAACAATATTCCATTCATATTTTTTAACAAAACTATTCTTACTTTGTATTAAATTTATAATTCCCACCCATGTTTTTAACAATTAATTAATATTGTGATAGGATAAAATGGGATATTTAGCCATGAAAAAGAGGCTAAGAATACCCAATTCATGTCATAATAAAATTAAGATATGATTATATGGCTTAGAGAGGAGGATGGAGGAAAAATGAGAAAATTGGACCTGTAAAAAATACATTCAGGGGGTGAGATCATTTTCACACCATAAATCTTAAAAAATTTCAATCCAATGCTGGGATTTGAACCAGGACATGATTTCTTTAAAAAGTGGGAATACCACTATATTTCACTATGTGAATGATGAATTCACACTATGAATCATGTGATAGGAAAAAAATTTACTTTCATTACCAATCCAAATTTAGACTAAATCGTATCCTATTGACTAGAGACTCTATAACACACCCGGTATTAACTCTGAAAGAATTTAATGTTTGTATTTATGAGAGATTAAATTTGAATTGATCATATTCTATTCCTATAAATATTATTTTTTTCATTGTTTTAAAAGGGATTGATAATCATTAGGAGACCATATCATGGAGCGATGTATTGCAATGTTGTAGATTCCTTTATTGGTTCTACTTAGAAATTTATTTCTATAATTATTTTCTTTTATCCTCCCCTCATAATCTCTCATGTCTAAATGGATGGGGTAACTCTGAAATTCTTTTAGGTGATGTATATGGATTGGGAGGGTTCTATGAATTATATTTTTATTATTTTGTTTATATTTGGGTTGTTTCAATTGTATTTCATTTTCAATTTATTTTCTCTACTATCTCATGATCATTGGGTCAAGAAACTAGAAAGTATTTTTATATTTTTCAACAAATTATATTAAACTATGTATGAGCATTAAATAATTTAGTGTAAATATTTTTAACAATTATATCAGGAAAACTTAATAAATTTGGAACTCAAAGTACTTAACCAAAATAAAAGTGGTATCTTTTCATTAAGTAGGGGATACCAAGATAAAGGATCTTCCTCGTCACTAATCTAAAAAAAGCTTGTTAAATCAATTTAATTTCTAAATTCCCCATAACATGAATCTAAAATCTACAAAACCATGGTATGCATTCTCAAATTAATTTTAAAACCAAATAATATTTAGTTAATATCTCTTTCTTAATCAATTTGAATCAATCACTTTAAATTTTCCAAAAAAAACTAATTTCATTGTCTCATGGCCTCAACCTCAAACTCATTGATATCTACATTTAGTTAGTTAATCAAAGTTGTTTCAGAAATTTTTAAATTATTAAATTTTATTATACTCATATGAATTAATAATGACATTTAAGGCCATAACAATATAAATTTCTTCAATATCCATTGAACATAATATTCTTGAGTTATGTATATTGTAACATAATTTTGTTTCTACTTAATCATAATCCTAAAAATATTCTCGACTAAGACAGTTTCCTTTATCTCAAAACTTTCAAAAAACTCATCCTTTAGCTTATCAATTCCTTCCTTCACGAGAACATAAATTATAATTTCATTTATGTAGGTAGTTAAGATAACAAAATTCCCATTACTAAACTTCTCTCAGAAATAGTAATGGTGGGGATTTCTCCAGATAAACTTCAGTTCCTTCATGAATTCATTAAAATTATTTTTCAAAATCCCTAGGGATTTCTTCAAATCATAAAGTATACATTTTAGCTTATAAAAAAGTCTCTCATTCCAATGAAATTTGAAAACAGCCAGTTTCTTCATGAAAATTTCTTTATCTAAGTCCCCTGGAGGAAATGTTTTCCTCCCACAAAACTTCTCTATATAAAGTCCTTATGTTGTAATCATAATCAAAATATTTTAAATATATATCTTCATAACTAATAGTGAAAATTTTTATGATAAATCCTCACCTTTTTTATTTGAAGTTTTTCAAAACTAGCATAGACATGTACCTACTTCTATTATTTTCATCCTCCTTCAATCGATAAACCTGTTTTTAAAGAACCTTTTCCCAATAGGTCTCTCAATCAACTCCCATGTATTATACACATGGTGGAATCAAGTTCATCACTCGTATCCAAATCCTAATATTCAATTTCTAAAAATATATCCACCCTCCTCAACCTATCAGGATCTCCATCATCTATTAGAGTAATGTAGTTCAAACTATAACTATACCTTTTAATTGAATGTCTCTCCCTAGTAGAACTTTGTACCTATACCTATGGTTGATTTCCATATGTTACAACAACTTATAGAGTATGAAAATTTAGTGCTCAAGATTATATATTTCTGTAGACCATAGGTATATCTATCCTACAAATAACCAACAGAATTTGATCTCTTTCCTTTAGTTACTTCACTGGATGATATGTTGCTTTTATTACTAACATACTCAATGGATTCTCAAAAAATTATCCATACAACTATTCCTAAATGTTCATTAATACATTTCTCACATTATAATTACTAATATATTTTAAATCCATCTATAAAATAACTTCATTAAATATCATATTTAGGCTTATAATGACTTTAAAAGAGTCATTGTCCCAAATTCAGAATCCAAACTCTTCATTAACATATACTAAAACCTAACATGCTCAATATTTATCCCCCTGCTTGCCTCATTATTTTGAATCAATATAGATATAATTGATCACTTTTAATCCCTTTATGTGGTTGAAATAAATATTAGTTATAGACTAATAGATCTATGAAATCGTTGTCTAAGAGGAGATGATGGACTCTGATTGATTAATTACATGACACAGTTCACATGTTATGCCAAAATAACTTGGGAACCACATATGAAGTCTCATACTTCTTAACTTATCTTCCAAAGACTTATCCATCCTATAAAAAATCCATTTTTTTGGGGTACCTATAATTTTATTCTCACAAAAAAATTCTTTATACTTAAATAATCTGCATATTTCTTTGCTTCCATACTCTCCACCATTATCAGACCATAGGCACATAAACTTTCTTCTAGTATCCTTCTCCACTATATCCCTACATCTAATAAAAGTCTAAAACACCTTATAATATTTTCTTAAATGTAAACCCACACTTTTCTCATGAGAAAAAAATGAATATCACATAGAAGTGATACCCTCCATGAGAACACACCTGTATCGTCCCCCATGCATTCATGTGTACCAAATCTAAATTTTAATGATTTGTTATTGTTCCTATAATTTATAAATACACACTATACTATTTTCCAAAGATGAAATCCACATACATTCAATACTTCCTACTTTTTACCTTCAGCAATAATCGATTAGTAAGGATTTACATCTCCTTCTCACAGATATGGATAAGATGATCATTCCATAACTTCATAGAAGTTCACTATCAGGAATACAACATTCCTTATAGTGAACCCATGAAGTAGAGAGAATCATCATTCAATTATATTTCAATGAACATGGGTCCACATGAAATCTTATATGCATCATTTATGAACATTCTATAGAAACCCACATTATCAAGTAGCCCAACCAAAATAAGGTTTTTCTGGAGACCAGGAATATGTTGCTCATTATTTGACTCCATAGTTATTTTGTTACTTGTATTTATTGAAACATCACATATACCCACTATTTAGAGGGAATCTCCATCTGAATATAAAGATTCCTATACTCACTAGAGGTGTAGTTCTCCATCTTTCCTCTATTAAATATAGTGTGGAATGAATCTCTGATGTTTATCATCTAACACCCCAATGTACTAGAGGTACATAGGATCAATCTACACTTAAATGTTAGTAGGATATTCCTCGATACACTATTAAAGGTATATTTTTTATATTTATCTATCTATCCCTATAATCTTTCTAGAGGTGTCATTTTCTGATATAATACTATCACTTGGGAGAACCATCAGTTGAGATGATATAGCTCTAGTGAATTTTTTATCTAGTGGAACATCCTATTGCATCCTTATTTTATGAATTTCAAAAATATTCCTAAATCACTAACTAAATAATATCCCCATTAAATGTTATGATGTGGATGTTTCTGAACTATAAATATAAATTTCCACTATAATTAATCACTATAGTCACCATCGTGTATTGTGAATCTAGAAGCTAAGAGAGAAACAATAGTTCCTAAACCAAGACTCTCTTGGTTACTTTCACTAAATTAAACTGGCTTAAAATGATGATAAAGTCATTTATATGATCATTTTAAGATCATTATTCCAACATTTTGGTGTAGAAAATCTATGTAGAAAGAACACTTTCGCCATTACCTTAAAATTTTCATATATATCATCTAGTTTCTTCATGAGTTTTGATTTTTTATTCACTTCATGTATGTTACAATCCATGTTTTTGTAAAGTTAAATTCATATAAACCCAAGTGATTTATTATTTTTTATCCCTCATTTTTACATTTTCATATCTTTCATCTTGGCTGTATTAAATATAATATTAGGCTCCTGCATAAGGAAATATTATCCCTTAATCTTCTAAACCCCAAAATCCATTCCATTAAACTTCTCCACTCGATACATACTCTCAACAGATTACATACCTCAGGAACCTTTGAACTCACAATACTTCTTGTAAACATAAAATGAGAAATCAGGAACAATAAACCATTATTCTCTTATAAGAAAATAGGTATCTGAAACACCATCATCTGGCCCTGATCCTATAGAATCACTCCAACCACTATCACCAATACCACTTTTTGGTTCCATAAACACCTTCCAACTTACCTATCGGATGATAATTTATTGTAACATTAGATATATAAGAAAGGGCTCCAGAATGAACCCCAAGATATGATGTCTAGAATTAGGAAGACAACCACACACACATTGCCACAACATAATGTAAAACTTCAAAATTATGTAGAAAAGAACCAACAAATGAAAATGTCAAATGAAAAACAATGCACATGGAAAACAAGGACTACATGGTTCAGAACTTTATCCAAATATATATGTGTATGTGGATTTATTATTATGAAATACCCATGTCAATAAAGAACATTATTTTATATTAATTTTGGGTGATTTAAATTAATAAAAACTTTCATGTTTGAAAAGTTAGTTTTTCTATAAATTTAATTTTATTGTATGGTTAGTATGCATGGTTAAGGGGAAACCATGTGGGGTATATTGTACATATTTTATAGTACAATTTGATCAATTAATAGTGATTTTGTATGGTTATTACATGGTTTGGTTCAATCCATGTGATATCTATTTAAAATAGTGTGAGTATTTTTTTAGTTTTATGGTTTTGGTATAAGGCTTTCTCATAATTAGAGAAAACCATATGGGTGGTCATATAGTAGTGCTCTATCATTTAATAGAGTGATTATTTATTTTTGTTTCATAGTTTGGTGAACCACATGGATAAAACATGTGAGTGAGTTTTTATTTTCTAGTATGGGTCACACTATGGGTACATAGTCTACCAAATTGTGTGGCCTAGCCAATCAAGTTTCCCAGTCTCACTAAAAGTGGATTTGTACCTTTTCCTTTAATCAATTTCCATGGTTATAACACTCCCCCATCCTCCATCTCATTTTTTAATTCCAAGGTAACACCTCAAGGATCTCTCCCCTATTTATCCATTTATTTTTAACTTCTTCTTTTTAGATTTCAATTAGTTTCTCCCAGGTAATCCATCCTCCTCCCATGCTTCTCACCATTTCTCCCTTTATCCCATGATTTACTTTACTCCAAAAAACCCTAAGGGATCCCATGTTTTGATTTACAAATTTTTTTGACCTAATATTGGTTGTTTAATTTATTTGTACCTAATGGAGGGGTCTATTTTCTTATTTTGGTGTCACCATTTAAGGAGAAAACTTCTGGCTAGATCATTGCTTCATTGAGGTATTTTATTTAATTTGGTTTCATTAAATGGTATGTATTTGGATTAATATTTATTTTAAATGTTTTCAATGATAAATTTAAATTTATATATAATAAAAATTGTGATTTAAAGTGGTCTTTTTTATGATTAAAATACTTGGCATAAATTGGTTTTGATTGCTTTCCTATTTTAATAGGGATTTTATAAATGCCCAAAAGTTATGAGAAGTTAAAATTAAAATTACTAAAACAATTTTTTGATAAATTCTATTTAGAACCATTTGGGTTTTAAAAGAATAAAATTAATGGTTTTATATATTTTTTTCAAAATTTTGACTTATTAAATGGGTTTTAAATAGTAAAATAATGACTTATAATTCTAAGGCTATTTTTAAGAGGGAAATTTGAAATATTCAAAAAGGTTTTCTAAAAACATTACAAGCTTAGTGTTGAGACCCTATTTTATTCTAATTGTGATGTGGTAATTGGCCCCATGAGGTGATAATTGTATTATTTTTTATCATTGTATTTATGTGGAAATGGAAGGGTTTATTTCTTCTGACAGTATTATAGGTGAGATGGTGTCTGATAAAAGTATTTTTATTATTGATTTATGTAATGATAACTTGTATTGATTGCTTCATCACCTACCTTGTATTATATAATGGGACCCTAGGTGGATAAATAAAATGTATGGATGAGTGTTAAGAAAGCTCGGTGTGAAATCACAGCATAGTTCCCTAGGGGAGTTGCAACCACCTAGGAGTGATAACATATAGTATTCGGTGACCTGAAAGGGTGTCAAAGGGGATTTTATAATTTATCTTATAGGGACCCATGAGAGAGTAAACTGAGGAAACCAGGTCTATTAACATTCAATTTATAACTTAGTGTGTTTCTCATGACTCTTTGATTCCATTGAGGACTTCTTTAGATAATTCCTTTTATGATTTTTTTATATCTTCTAGAACTCTATTAGTTTAGTAAATAATTATTTGGTAATTATTTTACCCTTTTTTCTAGATACTATGATTCCTACTTGAGTTTCATTCTTTCTAGTTCTTATTTGGTTAGTTTTAAATGGTTTAAAAAGGTGAAAAAAATTGATTCTAAATAAATATGAACAAAATATTTGTAAATGGATTTTTATATTAGTTTTAAGATGATTAAATTAAATTTCTTTAAGGTGTGTTTTCAAGGAACTTCAAATGAGTTGAATTGGAATAAGGATAAAGGTATAGTTTTGGTTTTAATTTAACATTGAGATCATCTTTTCATGTTTTCTAAGTGGTTACTCAAAAACATTGGTTTCATCATAGTTCCATGTTAGAAGGGTGTATGTTTTACAAAGTTATCCTTAATATGTTATTTTATTTTCTTATACATGCACGTGAAAAATTATTTTATGAAGTTATATTTCAACAAGTAATAATGATTTCTCTTTTGAGAGGAATTTGTTAGACTCTATAAAAAAATACCATTGGGTGTGTTTGTATCATGCCATACAAACACCATTGGGAGGATGAAACTCTCTTGTTTTCTTTAAATTTATCAGGCTAGGGTCTAATTTAGGTATTATAAATGAGTTTTCTGATGAGGACAATGCTTGGATTCTGCAAGAGACTGTGGGTCACATATACATGGTTCGTAATGGTTTTGGTTTTGGTTTTCCGTTGGGATTTTTATTCATCAATGTTAATAGTTTGGATATTTCCATTGCATAGTTATATATGTGAAGTTTGGATTATTTTTAGTTTATGTATTGATACTATTTATGATTTATCATTTTCATTATTGTTGTTGCACATTATTCTATTTGGTTGTTCTTTTTTTCAATAATTGTTTACTATATACATGGATATCTGATATATAGATGAGTCATACCAGATTACTTATAGTTTTTTTTCTTTATTAAACATATATTAAGGGTGAAATAGTACCCAATTGTACTCCCTTGACATCTAGGCACTAGTTTCCAATGTATGGGGATATGGAAAACCCATTAGACCCTACGTTAGATCGAGTTAGGTGGCATATCAGGTTATCCCAATCTAGTTCAATAGAAATGGAATTAGTGCCAAAATTCATAAGAGGTTCAAGGTTATTGACATACTCTATTATCATTTGAGGATTTGGGTAGTATGGAGATAATAATGTTAGGACTTGAGAAGTAGGTGTGAGTAGAGTCTAGCAATATCTTAGTCACCACAGTCCTCGTTTTGTTATGTATGGTAGGATTTTTGATTTAGTTTGAATTTTCTTATTATATTTATCTTTGATATTGTGCCCTTTTAATATTCATTGTCATTGTATGAGTTTCCTTGATGATTTCTCTCAAAATTTTGGAATGAAAAAATAAAAAAATCATGGAAGTGAGGTTGGACTAAATATCCTAACAAACCATACTATGACCAAGCACGTGATTTTAAAAATGTTTCGAAAACTATTTAATGAGTGGATCATAGTCGATCAAACCATCCATCCAATATATCCAGGGTTCTTCATCCATTTTGGTGATATAATTTAGACCTATTTTCCCTTGGATTTCTATATTTGGTTTAGGAAAGGTAATGGGATCAGACATGGAATTCTAATATATTGATGATGTCATATTTCAATTTTGGTAGAATTTTGTCATGTGATTTTACTTATTTTATTGCTATGAAATTGATTATTATGTGAACTGTGGGTTTCATGGAAAAATATTTTCTATTTGTATTGAGTAATTTGGGTTTTTTTTAATAATTAATTTGGTTTTCCTAAAATAATTTTGGAATAGATCATCTCCTGAAATGATTTTAGCAATGGGAAAGAAATCAAACTTGGTATTATGATATGTTGATAGTGATAGATTTGGTTAATGATTGTGATATTATTTAATTATGTTATTATTGTGAAATGTATTCTTTTGTGAAAATTGGGTTCTATGAAATGTGTTGATTTAGAATGATAACTTTGGGTTTTCTTATAAAACTAATTTTTTTTATTAAAACACTTTTGGAAGTGGTCATTTTTATCATGAAATCCAGAAAGTATTTCAATTTTTAAAATTAGTCATAAAGTTATTGATAAAGTATATTTATCTTATTATAAAAAAAATTTCAAGAGTGTTAGGTTATGTAATAGTAATTTGGGAGGTCTTTTGGAACTAAAATAGAAATTTAAAATTTTTTTGTCGGGTTATTATTTTGAAATAATTTGATTGTTTCCAAAATAAAACCATATGAAATGTTAGTTTTTTGACCCTTGATGTTTAAAAGGAGTTTAATTATATATTTTTTTAAATTTTAAGAGAAATTTTATAATTCAAAGGATATAATTGTTTGAATGTTTTTTAATAGGAAAAAGTGGGAATTTTAAATATTGATTGATTTTTTGAAGACAATTTCCTTTAGTTTTCCAAATTAAAGTGGAATATTTAAAAATTTCCATGTTTTCCAAAGGTGTGATTGATTTTAAAAATGTATCTTTTAAAGGTATTTTTCTTCTTTAATGAATTATTATTCTATATTTAAACCTTGATTGAGATTGGAAACATTTTATGTGGTTCCAAATATATGATTAGGTTTAGTTTACACATCATGTTATTTAAATGAAGCTTTCCATAATGGCATTAAGTAAATATAAGATTCTTGTATATAGGGGTAGTCCCTTCTATATTTTGACACTTCCAAAAATCTAACTTGAGTTTTAGGTTTTTTCTTTCCCCTTTGGTAGTGCAGTGTTTTGTCTTTGAATTTTTTAAAGGAAGTTCTCATCCAGTGGATTTTTTTCATAACTGTATAAGTTGAGTTGAGAAGTGCATCCTATTCAGCCTTTATTATATAGTTAGGTTAGTGATTGTTAGTATTTTAGATATTTAGAGTCACATTATAGAATCATATTCTTGGGTTTTAGGCATTTTTTGGGTGATAACATGTTTTGGTACGTTTTCTTGATGAGATTAGATCAGTTTTGGTTTGATGTAGTTTTCTATTTGGTGCAACCTATGTGTGTATTTGTGGTTTATTTTTCATGAAAAATGGATTTTAATGCTCATTCCACATTAATTATTGGTTCTGTATGTGGATTACTTGAGAGTATATATTTTTGGTGGAAGATATTTCTTGATTTTTGTCTAGATGGTGCAAATATGGTAGACCTTAGGTTTGTTTATGGCTTATTGGTGAGAATAGTTATTATTGATTGGACTATATGATGTCACTGGACTAATTTTCTATATCATGATCACCATAAGATGGTGTTCCAAGGTCTTACACCACATTTTCCCCTAATTATTTTGTATATCCTGAGGTTAGAACTACATTTTCTATTATTTATGAATTTTTTATGTTAATTAGGTTATTTAATTATTTTAGGAAGTGATTCGTTTCTATGACCTTTTAGACTATTGGATGAACTTTTGGGTGGAGTTTCTTTATAGATTTGAGATGTTATATTATTAATTGGTTTTTATTAATTTAATTATTTGGATTCCCTTGATAATACATAGATTTATTGTATTTTTGGTGATTCGTGTTCCCATGGGTGTCTCAACCATTGATACCACCATTTTAGATGAATTCATAATGGTGTAGAGATCTATGATAGGTATCCAAATTCTTATAGATTCATTACTATTGTATGTTATATAAATATCTCTTATGGTTGTTAATGATATTTTAGGATTGGCCATGCGGTTTTGAGGAAGTAATTTTGATGATTCATTATTAGAATATATTATAGTTGTTCTTGAAGTCTATCTTTTTTGTTGCCTTATACTTTGGCCTAAGTAATTCTAAGGGAAGAAAGTTATATGTTGAGGATAATTGAGACACCCATGTGTCACTGTACTATCATATTTTATGTTAATTTGGAGTTGGTTAAATTTTTTATAAGTTTAAGGTTTGAGATCTTGGTTTTTATAAAAAAATTCCTCCTGTTTCATGGATATCACACATGCTTAAGAGGAAAACAAATAGGGAATATTATGTATGATTTTTTGGGTTAAATTTTTTCAGTTCATGGTTAGTATGAATGGTTAGCACATAGTTTAGTTTATCAGAAGTGATATCTAGGTAAAACCATGTGAGACAACTTCTTTTAACGGTATTGGTGTATGACTTACTCATAGTTAGAGAAAATTTTGCGGGTAGTATAGAGAAGTGTTCTAGTTTTTAATATAACTATTTGGAATGATTAGAGAATGGAAAGTAAAATTTTATATTAAACCATGTGAGTGGGTTGTTCTTGTATAATGTAGGACACATCATTCTCACATCATTCACCAAACTATACTACCAGACCATGTGAGTTGCTCAATTTTACTTAAAAATGGATTACCACTACTTACCATAGTTGATTTTAAGGGTTTTACACCTCCCCCATCCTCCCATTTATTCATCCAAGCCCATGTCACACCTCAAGAAATAAACCCCCCATTTTGATTTTCCTATTTCTAGATTTTATGGGGTTTATTTATACTAATCCCCCACCCTCTCTTGTTCATCCCCTTTTATTACTTTATATGTTTGTTTCCATTCCTCATACATTCCCTAAGGATTGTGATGGTAAGATTTTGGGTTCATAGTGGCATGAACCTAGCGGTTTAAGTTGTCAGTTCTTAGTGGAAATCATCATTTTCTTTTTTTTTCATTATAAAATCTCATAACTTCTGTCATGGTTTCTTCTTTATTAAGGTATCTTTTTTATGTAATTTATTTAAATGGTGTTTATTATCATGATCATTTATTTCAAATTTTTTAAACAAATTTTTTAAATTTATATATGATAACCTATAGGATTTAAATAGGTGGTTATAATGATTCTCATACTTTTCATAAAGTCATTTTCATGGATTTCAAGTTTTAATAATGATTTTATAAATTCATATTAGTGGTATGAACTCTAAAGGATCCTATTCAATATGAAATTGTTGAAAAAAAATCACCATGTTTGGGTTTTTAGAGAATAAAGTTTATTTTTTTATAGAATTAATTTCAAAATGTTTCATTTATAAATGGTTTTTAAATGGTGGTGGAATGACTTATCATTGTAAGTTGGTTTTTCAAAGTCTTGTTTGGCATCTTCTAAAATTATTTCTTAAAACACTTACACCCTCAATTTTGAGACTCTATCTCATGCAATTATTTATGTGTGGATTGACCCTATAAGTGGATAACTATTTTATTTTGTGATAATTATAAGGACCCAGCCTTAAACATTACATAATATTGAATTAAATGAATAATTCAAGTTAAGGATCTTTTCATGTTTAGAGTTTTAGAGAATTAGGACATAACCATTACATCTAAAAAGATTACAAATTAGACACTTCTACACAGTTTCCATTTTTCTTTTTTAAAATAAAAACTCTTGAAAAAAAGAGTCATGTCTAGTTCTATGTATTAGACAGGATGACTTTTCCTTGATCTCCTCCTTGACTCTATTCATATTTAAGTCCTGTGAAAACATTTCAAAACTTGGGATGAGCATAAGAAGCTCATTAAGGGTTATAAAACAAAGAAAACATTTGTTCATAAATACATACAAAACATGAACTCTTTTACTTACCTCGTGAAATCATAAGATTTTATGAATAACACATAGAAATCATAAATCATAAAGGTAACTTGTGGAATCCATAACATACTTACATTGTATATATCACCGCTATATAGGGAGTTACTTTCGAATACCCATCACAGTATATTCCCAAAATCTCTTAGGAGAAATATTCACATTTTCCTCTATCACATTACCAAATTCATTGGAGATCTATCTAGAGCACACCCGCCCTAGGTTTATCACAGAACCACCTGTATGCGTAAATAATTCCCAATAACCATAACATGATCATAACACATAACATAATCATAAATGAAAGATAAAATCCCCACATTGAAATAACAATATATCATTTAAATATATTGACATAACAAATCCATTATCAAAACCATTTTTAGTTCCAAAATACATAAAAAGAGTATATGGTATTTATTTTCCTTTTTAAAAACATTACGGCTTGTTAAGGAAGCCAAAGGATCAAATAATACTCATGGTGGCGGAAAGGTCATTATCACCGCGTACGCTAAAAAGAAATATTCTTTTTTCGTTGTTTAGTAAAACAATTCATAGAGAAGATATTCCTTTTGAATAAAAGTAAAAGTCAAAGGTGTTTATACAGCGTATAAAATAAAATCATGTATTAATAAAAAATATGCCTCAATGAAAGGATTTTGAGATGAATTCCCTTACCTCGTGTACGAATTGACTCGATCGTTCTTTAATATCCTGAATAATAAACTAAACTTAATATATACTTTCTTAACAACCTTTTTCAAGTTTATTATTCCTTTTATATCACTTATTACCATGTTATAAACATTATTTAATAATTTAAGTTAATAACGTTCATTTTGTCGATATTTGGTACTTGAGTCAAAAATGAACACCTTATATTTACAAGTTGTCCATGTGGTCAAAAGTCCATTATATCCAAAATGAAATTCATTATTTAAGTATCATATATATCATATATATGTAGTATATATATATTTATTTATTTATTTATAACAGTACAAATAATTTGGATGTAATAAATGAAATGCATCGTTCATGGAGACGGTAAGTCGTACGTACGCATGAACACAACTTTCATTTCTATTTATTATTTTAATGGAATTAAAACATAATGATACATAGGTATATTATAATTCCAGTATAATATCATATATAATATCATTATAGTCGAAGATAAGACGGCTTAAGGTCAAAATAAAATCATCCAATAGGAATTGGAAAGGTTTTGGATAATAGTTTAATCATTATAATCTTATTTATTTAAATGATTTATTAATGAGGTAAACACTGCATCATTGTTGTGTCATAAATAATTTAAATTATTTGATGTCTAAAAAATTATAAAAAAAATACTATCATGTATGAAATCGTTTCAGATTTCTAAATAATATTTATTGTCAAAAATATAACTTATATAACACCATATAAGAATTAATTTACTAAAACATATTTGCTTTTGTCATTTTTGCATTTACTTTAAGTTAATTAATATAAATTGTCATTATCACTCTCAAGTGGCTCAATGGGGTCCCAAAATCGACACAAAGATGTCCATGGTCATAAATTACTCAACTAATATGGTTTGGACAAGTGTTAAGGTAATTTTGAATTATTATAATATTCTTTTTACCATGAATTACCTTATTTACTTTTGACCGCGGTAAATAAAAGTCAAAAGTTACTATTCTCCAAAAATTATTTTCATCTTATTGAACCAAATTTTACTTCTTGATAACAACCATGTATGTCGGATTTTAGAAATTCAATTCACAGAAGTGGTAAAATTTCATTTAAATGAAAAAGTCAGTTTTTTAACTAAAACTAAGTGGTTTCACTATTCATCAAAAATTGAATTTTTTCAGAAAAATACCAAAACTTCAACACAAGCTATATTTGATATTCCGAATAAAAACAATAATGTCTATTTTTTCAAATTCAAAACATAGAAGTGGAATTAATTAATTTTAAATTTAATTCCCATTATCAAAACAAATATCATGTTTTTAAGAAACAATAACTATCAAAAGATTGATACTTGTTTATGTCCAATTTCAAAGTGAAATTAATTCCAATAACCAAAATTGGATTAAATGGTAAAAATATATTTTAATTTCACTTTAAAACCAATTAAAAAGATAATATAACCATACAAATAAATTATATTAAATGGCACTTTTGAATTAAAATACAATATTTTCACTATTCATTAAAAAATTAAATTTGTCGGAAAAATTCCAAAAAAAAATCAAGAAGTAAATTTTGATGTCCCAATTATAAATATGGATTTTATTTGGTTATATAGAATGTATTAAAGTGACCAAAACTATATTTAAAAAGGGTTTTCAATTAAAAGGCGATAAATCGGCCTTTTAATATAAATTATGCTTAAAATTAGATTCATTCCCACCAATAAAATGGCTAGGAGTTAACTACCGTTTAAAATAATAATATATTATTAGTGTGAAATGTAAGATTTCAAAGAAAATCATTGTTGCGTATCGGGTACTCTATCAAACATAGAAACCATTTTAAAGTAAAATTAATATTTAATTAAAAAATTAATAAATATGAAAAAATCATATTCTTTATTTACCTTGGATGTTACATAATGGCCACCATGATAGGTGGTAGGAGATAATCGAACAATCATCGTTTCGTGAGGCATTAGTTTTCCATCCACAGAAACAGTATGTTCTTCAACCACTAGATGGAGGTGTGTGTAAGTGTAGTTCGAATTCTTCTCATCCCAACATACTATTATATTGAGTATACTAGTGTTTTTATAAAATAAAATAATAAAAAGAGTTTAGGGGTCTGATATGTAAAATAAAAGAAAAGCAGTTAACAGAAACCGTTACCTTTAATTTGGGTAACTTTCTTTGGTTTGAACCAAAAGGACTACTTGAAGTACCTTCTGCCTAAGTTAAAGCTTCTAGGAGTAGGAGAGAGATTTAGGGAGATTAATTGGGCAGATTTTGGACAATATAATAGGCTTGAGAGTTGTGATGAATTGGTTATAAGTGAGAGATTTTTATAAGGGGGAGGAGGGGCTCTTTAGGAAAGTGTGAAAATATTATTTTATTATAAACTTATATTCAGTTTAAAAAGGTCCAAAAATAATTATAATCAAATATAAGGTGACTCATGGTCGAAATAAAATCATCCAATAATAATTGGATAGGTTTTGGATGTTATTTTAATATTTATAATCTTATTTAATTAAATGATTTATTAATGAGGTAAACACTGCATCATTATTTCGTCATAAATAATTTAATTTATTAGATGTTTAAAAATTATAAAGAAAAATACCATGATGTATGAACTATTTTTATCTTTCCAATGAATATTTATAGTCTAAAATTTAATTTACATAACCCCTTGTAAAAATTAATTTACTAAAAGATATTTTTTTTTCATTTTTGCCTTTACTTTAAATTAATTAATCTAAAGTGTCATTATAACTCCCAAGTGGCTCAATGGGGTCCCAAAATCAACCCAAAGATGCCCATGGTCGTAAATGACTCAACCAATAAGTTTTTAACAAGTTTTAAGGTGATTTAGAATTATTATAATATTCTTTCTACCTTGAATTACCCTATTTACCTTTAACTGCGGTAAATAAAAGTCAAAAGTTACTATTCATAAAAATTATTTTCATCTTATTGAACCAAATTTTACTTACTAATAACAAACATGTATGTAGGATTTTTTAAATTCAATTCACAGAAGTGGTAAATTTTTATTTAAATGAAAAAGTCATTTTTTTTAACTACTAGTAAGTGGTTTCATTATTCATCAAAAATTGAAGTTTTTCAGAAAAATTCCAAAAAATAAGCCTAATCTATATTTGATCTTTAGAATTAAAAAATTATGTCAACTTTATAAAATTCTAAACATATAAGTTTCATTAATTAATTTAAAATTAATTCTCGTTGTTAAAACAAATTGCGGGTTTTTAAGAAACAATAACTATCAAAAGATTGACACTTGTTTATGTCCAAATTCAAATGGAAATTAATTCCAATGACAAAAATTGGATTAAATGGTAAAAATATATTCTAATTACTCTTTAAAATCAATTAAAAAAGACAATATAACCATATAAATAAATCAGATTAAAAAAAATTTGAATTAGAATACAATATTTTCACTATTCATTAAAAAATGATCTTTATATGAAAAATTACAAAAAATTACACAAAGTAAATTTTGATGTCCTCAATCTAAATAAGGATTTTATTTGGTTATATAGAATGTATTAAAGTGACCAAAACTAGATTTAAAAACGGTTCTCCATTAAAAGGCGATAAATCGGCATTTTAATGTAAATTATGCTTAAAATTAGATTCATTCAAACTTTAAGCCTCTAAATTTTTATTGGATAATTTAAATACATTTAACAATCATGTATAATAATATTGTAGTTAGTTTTGTTCATTATCACCAATACAATGATTAGGAGTTAACTACCATTTAAAATAATAATATAATATTATTATTGTGCAATGTAAGATTCCAAAGAAACTCGTTGTTGCGTATCGGGTACGCTATCGAACATAGAAACCCTTTTAAAGTAAAATTAATATTTAATTAAAAAATATTAATAAATATGAAATATGTCTTATTCTTCATTTACCTGGGATGTTACATCCATCCCCCCTTTTGGAAATTGCATCCTCGCAATTGTTATTCACTTAGCAAATTAAGTGGGGGTATTTATCCCTCATAGTATTTTCAGATTCCCACGTTGCCACTTCAATAATATGGTTTTTCCACAAAATCTTTACCTGTTGAATTACCTTATTCCACAACACTTGCTCTCTACGGTCATGAATCTAGTCTAGTTTTTCTTCATAAGAGATATTCTCTTCCAACTGAACTACCTCTAGGATCAAAAAATGATATGGATATGGCATATACTTTCTCAATATTTAAACATGAAAAACATTGTGTACCTGGGATAAACTTGGAGGTAAAGCAACTCTATACGCAACTGATCCAACTTTCTCTAGAATTTTGTAAGGTCCAATGAACCTCGGACTCAACTTTCCCTTTTTACCAAAAAGCATCACACTTTTCCATGGGGAAACATTCAGAAAGACATGATCACCTACCTCAAAAAAAATATCCTTCCTCTGGTTATCTGCATAACTTTTCTGTCTCCTCTGAGCTATTCTCATGTGCTTCTGAATCAACTAAACTTTCTCTGCCATCTCTTCTACCAATTCTGGTCCCATCAGCTTCCTTTCACCTACTTCATCCCAAAAAGCTGGAGTTCAAAAATGCTTTCCATATAATGCCGCAAATGGATCCATTTGTATACTAGAATTAAAACTGTTACTATAAGAAAATTCAACCAAATAAAGATGTTGGTCCCAACTTCCCTGATAATCCAGTGAACAATCACGTAGCATATCCTCCACGGTTTGAATTGTTCATTCTGACTGCCCATATAATTGAGGATGAAAATATGTACTAAAATTTAATTCAGTACCCAAAAACTTTTGAAGGCCTCTCCAAAAGTTAGAAGTAAACCTGGGATCATGATCAGATACAATAGAGAGAGGAACTCCATGAAACCTGATTATCTCTTTAACATACAACTGAGAAAGTTGATCTTGGGACAAAGTATCTTTAATATGAAGGAAATTAGCAGATTTAGTCAATCGATCAACAATAACCCAAATTGCATTATTACCTAGAGATGTCTTCGGTAATCCCACAACAAAGTCCATGGATATATTTTCTCATTTCCACTCTGGAACCGGTAAAGGATGAAGCATCCCTTTCGGTAATCATCGCTCTGCTTTAACCTGTTGAAAAGTCAAACACTTCACAGTAAAATCAGCAATATATCTTTTCATTCCATCCCACTAGTAATACTCCTGAAGATCTCTGTACATCTTAGTACAGCCCGGATGAACTGAAAATGGGGAACTATGAGCTTCACATAATAACTCATTCTTCAAATGTGAATCACAAGGCACACATAATCTCTTCCAAAACCTCAAAACATAATCATTATCAATGTTAAATTCAGGAAACTTACCCTTCTGAATCAACTCTACATTTTTCTCTAACTCACTGTCTTCTTTCTGCACTTTCTTTATTCTGTCTGACAGAGATGATTTCACTAACACCTAAAACAAAACAGAATAATTTCTTGCACCAAAAACTTCTATGCCAAAATTCATCAAATCAAAAAACAAAGGATCTCGTTCCAAGTGTAGCATGGTTAATGAGACATTACTTTTTCGACTCAAAGCATTGTCCACTTTATTTGCTTTTTCTGGATGGTAATGGATTGTGAAATCATAATCCTTGATTAATTCCTGCCATCTCCTCTGTCTCATGTTCAATTATTTTTGAGCTAATATATATACTCTAAACTTTTGTGGTCAGTATATATTTCACATATTACTTCATAAAAATGATTCCTCCAAATTTTTAAAGCAAAAACAACAGAACCTAATTCCAAATCATGTGTAGGGTAATTTAACTCATGTGGTTTCAACTGATGTGAATCATAAGCAATTACCTGATCATTCTGCATTAGGACACAACCAAGTCCTTTCAAAGAAGCATAATTGTAGATAAAAACTCACCATTTCTAGATAGCAGTAAAAAAACTAAAGGATTCACCAATCTTCTTTTCAATTCCTAAAAACAATCATCACATTCTTTTTTCCAAATGAACTTAAACCCTTTTTGAGTTAACTTAGTCATTGGATTAGAAAACCTTGAAAAATTTTCAATAAACCTCTTGTAATAACCATCCAAACCAAGAATACTATGAATTTCAGTTATATTTGTGGGTCTTGGCCATTCTTCAACAACTTTTGTTTTAGCAGGATCAACAGTTATTCCATTTTTTGAAACAATGTGAAAAAGGAAAGAAATTTATTGTAACCAAAACTCACACTTGTTGAATTTCCCAAAATATCATCAATCAACACAACCACAAACTTATCCAAGAACTCACGGAAAATTCTATTCATAAGATCCATGAATACAACAGGTGCATTGGTTAACCCAAAAGACATAACTACAAATTCATAATGGCCATATCTAGTATGAAATGTGGTCTTTGGAATGACTGATTCTTTCACTTTAAACTGATGGTACCTCGATCTCAAGTCAAACTTTGAAAAATACTGATCTCCCTCGAGCTGATCAAAAAAATCATCGATATGAGGCAAAGGATGGTTATTCTTAACAGTGATGTTATTCAATGCTCTATAATGAATGAAAAGTCTCATTGAACCATATTTCATTTTAACAAACAAAACAGGAGCACCCCATGGTGATGAGATAGGTCAAATGAAACCTTTATCTAATAACTCCTGCAATTTCTTCTTTAGCTCTAAAAGTTCAATTTGATCCATTTGATAATGGGATTTTGAAATTAGCTTAGCATCAGGAACTAAGTCAATAGTAAATTCAACTTCTCGATTAGGTATAATACCAAGAAACTCATCAGGAAAAATATCAAGGTACTCATTTACCACTAGTACATAATTAATATAAAAAGTTCCTTTGTTTTCAACAATATGTGCAAGGTAACATCCATTTCCATCTTTTACTAGTTTCTCAACTTCCTGATATGTTATCAAAGGAAAGGGTTCATTTTTGTATACAAAATGAAAATCATTCTGAAAACAAACCTCTTTAGCTATGTAGTAAATTTTAGCATGATAAACAGAAAGTCAATCCATACCCAAAATGACATCAAACTCTACTAGAGGAAAAACAATAAGTTTTGCAGGTAGATCTTTCTCCACACAAGGATAGGAATGTTCTTATGTTTTCTTTTTGTCTCAAAATTTCCTCTAGGTGTTTTTACCGTAAGTTCTGTATTCATATCTTGAGATGGAATTCCTAATTTACTAGAAAACTTCTTAGAAATTAAATAGTGTGTAGACCCTGAATCAAATAACACATTGGCATAATCTGAACAAACAAACAGTGTACCTGATATAACTTCATTTGATGGACCAACATCTGCTGAAGTCGTTGCAAAGCATTTCATCACCCTTTTCTGCTTGTAGTCTGGCTTCTTTCCCTCAGTTGAGTTCTTTGTTGGACACTCTTTTTCATAATGACCCATTTCATTGCACTAAAAACATTTTACTGACAGTAAATCATATTTTGTCTAACCATTACCTTGATATTTTGTAGTGAAATTACAAGCCTTATGTCCCATTTTACCACATCGGTAGCACTTACCAGAATTCAAAATACATTCCCCAGCTTGCTTTTTACCACAAGTTTCATAAATTGTAATCATAAGTTTCTCACCATCATACTTTTTTAAAGAGTTATTCCCTTTCACCTGCCACTACAACCTCTTATTATTTTGTTTTTCAAAGAACACCTGATCATCAGAAAAATCCATTTCCACCTTCTCTGCCCAACGAACAAGTTTTTCATAACTTTAAAACTCATGAGAAGCTAAATCCCTTCGATACTTTGGCTTTAATCCAGAGTAAAAGAGGTTGATTTTACTATCAAGATCTCGTATGAAATTTGGAGCAAACCTTTCCAGTCGAGTGAATTTTACTTCATAAGCAGCCACTAAGTCATCCTCCTGCCTCAATTGTAGGAATTGTTTTTCTATTCTAAGATGAACCACCTTAGTAAAGTATTTCTCAATAAACATACATTTGAATTCATCCTAATAGAGCATCAATCTTCTCACCATCCCTAATATTTTTCATAATCAAACACCATTGATCAGCTTCACCTTCAAAACGGTAAACAACGAGACTAACCTTTTGATGTTTTGAACAACCCATGACATCAAAAATATTTTCCAGTGCTTTAATCCACCCTTCTGCTAGAACCAGGTCAGATGATCCTCTGAATGATGGGGGATGTTGACACATAAAATGCTCCACTACTGACATGATCCTCTATGGTTGATCTGGCTTATCTCGTACATGGATACCACCACCATTTATAGCCTGAGTCAATTGTGCCATCACTGCAACAAACTGTTCAGTTCCAATTCCAACCATCTCAGGTTGCTGATTTGGAAGGTTGTATTCCTCCTGATGTTGTTCCAACATAGCTTCCATGTTTCCTCTATGGAAAACCATTCTAAACACAGAAATATCTTAGGAAAATAAACATGGTAATCTATAAATTCTATATGATTTCAATATTAACATAAATTACCTTATGGATATTAATTTTCAATACCCTAACTTTTAAAGTTATCTAAACCGACCTATGATACAAACTATATGAACCCACCCTTAAACATTAGATAATATTGAATTAAATGAATAATTCATATTGGAGATCTTTTCAAGTTTAGAGTTTTAGAGAATTAGTACATAACCATTACATCTCAAAAGATTACAAAGTAGACACTTCTACACAGTTTCCATTTTTCTTTCTTAAAATAAAAACCCTTGAAAAAAAGAGTCACGTCTAGTTACATGTTTTAGACAGCATGACTTTTCCTTGATCCCATCCTTGACCCTATTAATCTTTAAGTAATGTGAAAACATTTCAAAAATTGGGATGAGCATAAAAATCTCAGTAAGGGTTATAAAACAAAGAAAGAAAACATTTTTTCACAAATTCATACAAAACATAAACTCTTTTACTTACCTCATGAAATCATAAGATTTTATGAATAACACATAGAAATCATAAATCATGAACATAACTTTTGGCATCCATAACATACTTACATTGTAGTTATCACAGCTACATAGGGATTTACATTGGAATACTCGTCATAGTATATTCCCAAAATCTCTTAGGAGAAACATTCATGTTTACCTCTGTCACGTTACTCAATGCATTAGAGATCTATATCAGGCTCACCTTCCCTAGGTTTATCATGGAACCACCCGTATATGTAAATAATTCCCAATCACCATAACATTATCATAACACAAAACATAGCATAAAGGAAAGATAAAATCCCCATATTGCAATAACAATATATAATTTAAATATATTGACATTAAAAACCATTATCAAAACCATTTTCAATACCAAAATACTTAAAAAGAGTATATGGTATTTATTTTACTTTTCAAAACATTACGGCTTGTTAATGAATCCAAAGGATCAAATAATACTCATGGAAGTGGAAAGGTCATTGTCACAGCATATGCTAAAAAGAAACAGTATTTTTTTCGTTTAGTAAAATGCTTCATAGATAAAAGATTATTTTTGAATAAAAGTCAAATTCAAAGGTTTTTATACAGCGTATAAAATAAAATTGTGTATTAATATAAAATATACCTCAATGAAAGGAGATTGAGATGAAATCCATTACCTCGTGTCTGAATTACATCGAACATTCTTTAATCTCCTAAATAATAAACTAAATTTCATTTCTACTTTCTTAAGAACCTTTTTCAAGTTTATTATTCCTTTTATATCACTTATTACCATGTTATAAACATTATTTAATCATTTAAGTCAATAGCGTTCATTTTTTCGACATTTGGTACTTGAGTCAAAAATGAACACCTTATATTTACGAGTTGTCCTTGTGGTCAATAGTCAATTATATCCAGAATTACATTCATTATTTAGATATCATATATATAATATATATCCAGTATATATATATTTATATATTTATAACAGTACATATCATTTTTAGGTAAGAAATGAAATGGAACGTTCATGGAGACGGTAAGCGGTACGTACGCATGAACGCTACTTTCATTTCTATTTCTGATTTTAATGGAATTAAAACATAATTATACATAGATATATTATAATTCCAGTATAATATCATATATAATATAATTAACTCCATCCTTTATATGTCCCACATATGGCTTTAACGAGTCATATCACTTTGAGGGGGCGGTAGTCCTCACTTCCTCAAATGAAATTGTCGCGTCTAACCAAAATGGAAACCATAAAGGTATGATATAAAATAAAAATAAAGAATCATAAATCAAACATAAAGATAATATATATCATATATAAATATAGTGTCATCTTAATGGCCACCATGATAGGCGTTGGGAGATAATCAAACAATCATCTTTTCGTGAAGAGTTAGTTTTCCATCCAGAGAAACAGTATGTTCTTCACCCATTAGACGGAGATGTGTGTAAGTGTAGTTAAAATAATTCTCATAAAAACATCTTAGTATATTTAGGATACTTTTTTTGTTATAAAATAAATTAATAAAAATAGTTTAGGGGTTGGATAAGTAAAATAAAATAAAATAAGTTAATAGAAACCATTACCTTTAATTTGGGTAACTTCTTTTAGTTTGAACCAAAAGGACTTATAAAAGTGCATTATGCCTAAGATAAGGCTTCTAAGAGGAGTACAGGGATGTAGGGAGATTAATTGGGCAGATTTTGGATGAGACAAGAGGCTTGAGAGTTGTGATTAATTGGTTAGAAGTGAGAGATTTTTATAAGGGGGTGAAGGGGCTCTTTAGAAAAGTGTGAAAATATTATTTTATTATAACCTTATATTCGGTTTTAAAAGGTCCAAAAATCATTATAATAAAATATAATATTACTCAAGGTCGAAATAATTCCCATTGTTAAAACAAATAGCGTTTTTTAAGAAACAATAACTATCAAAAGATTGACACTTGTTTATGTCCAAATTCAAAAGGAAATTAATTCCAAGGACCAACATTAGATTAAATGGTAAAAATATATTATAATTACACATTAAAACTAATTAAAAATATCATCTAACCATATAAATAAATTTTATTAAAACACAGTTTTGAATTAAAATACAATATTTTTCATTATTCATTAAAAAATGAACTTTATCAGAAAAATTCCAAAAATTTACACAAAGTAAATTTTGATGTCCCAATTCTAAAGAAGGATTTTATTTGGTCAAATAGAATATACTAAAATGACAAAAACTATATTTAAAGAGGATTCTCCATTAAAAGGTGGTAAATCGACCTATTAATGTAAATTATTCTTAAAATTAGATTCATTCACATTTTAGGACTCTAAATTTTATTGGATAAAATTAAATACATTTAACAAACATATATAATCATATTGTAGTTAGTTTTTTTCATTCTCACCAATAAAAAGGATAGGAGTTAACATCCATTTAAAAAAATAATATTATATTATTAGCGTGCAATAGAAATTTTCAAAGAAGCCTGTTGTTCCGTAATGGGTATACTATCGAACATAGCAACACTTTTAAAGTAAAATTAATATTTAATTCACAAATATTAAAAAACTAAGAAATATGTCCTATTATTTATTTACTTGGGAAGTTACAATCATTGTCTTGATGTGTAAATGAACCAATTTATTTCTTATAAGGGTGTTGGAGGTGAAATAAGGTTTAATAAAAGTGTTTTTATTATTGATTTATGGGATGATCTCTTGGATTATTATTTTATCACCTCCATTTTGTGATTTCATATGAACCTATGTGGATAAATAGATTGTATAGATAGGTTTTATGCTTTTATTTTGTGTGCTCACTAGCTAGTTCCATATGAGAGTTGTGTTGTCTTTGGATTTCATATATATAGTACTCGATAACCCAAAAGGTTTCTAAATGGGATGTTATTTTTTTCTTATGGGGTAGAGAGAGTGAATCGAGGAAACTGGGTCGATTATCATTCAATTTAAAACCTAGTGTCTGGTTCATAGCACTTTAAATTTATAGAGGTTTTTTTAGGGGGTTTATTTTATGATTCTTTTATATATCCTGGTACTCTGTATAATTATTCACCAAAGCTTTGGTTTTGATTCTTCCACTTTTATTTTGATTCTTGAAATCACTGTTCCTTACTAAGTTTCATTATTTCCACTTATTTTTTTGTTAGTTTTAGATGATTTACAAAGGTAAATTAAATAGTCGTTTTTAAATAAAATGAATGAAAATAAATATAAATGAATTTTTATAAGAGTTTTAAGATAATTAAAGAAAAATGTTATGGTGTGTATGGTTTTGATTTATAATAAGTTAAAGTTAAATAGGATAATGGATTGTATTTGGTTTTCCTTAAATAATGAGAACCTAATTTTATATTTTAGAAGTATTTACTCAGAAATATTGGTTTTATCCTTATTCTAAGTGAGAAGGTTTGATTTTTTACAAAGGTAACCTTAATATGTGATTTGGGTTTTCATATAATCACAGATGAAAACTTATTTTATGAAATTATTTTTAAGCTAACATTAATGAGATATATTTTGGGAGGAATTTCACAAATTATTTCTTGAAATCCAATTGGGCGTGTTCTGATAACACCACAACTCTCATGCTTTCCTTCAACTTCCCAGGATCAGTTCTCTTTCAAGTTTTATATTTGAGTTTTATAATGAGGGATAGGTATAGGATACTATGATTTGATGATCCTACTTTTTGTTTTTATTATATTTATTATCAATAGGTTAGTAAGTGATTAACCAATTGATGTCAATATAAATTTAGTAAATAATAACATTTTGGAAGTTATTTGGTGTTCTCAAGCATGTTTGTTGAATATTGAAGTGAATTTAAAAGGTCACATGTTACATTTTTGGATGAACTGGATTTAAGTGTGATGAATGTTGAAACAATTATAATTATCAATGTTTAAGATTTATTAGTGTCTAGAGAAATCACTTGGTCATTAAAAATTGAATAATAAATTTTAAAATACCATGTAAATATTTATTTTCAAGAACAAATTTTCCTTGGATCCGGAATTATTTTGAACACCATGAAAAATATTATTTTGAATAATTAATTATTGTGGATATTATTTGGATTAAATAATTTAAATAACATGAAAAATAATAATTATTTTTTATGATCAATAATTAAAGATAGGTTGAAGAGCTACATTGGCATTCAGATCTTGGTTTTTTAAGTGTTTTATTTTGAAGGTACTTTATATTAAAAAAATGTTGATATTCTTAGTTATCCAAGCTATTATAAATCAATCCCACACAAGTGGTAGCATACTCAACCACATGGTATAACTAAAAATTATAGCTAGTAGGGAGGTAGGGAACCTATATATGAGGTGGGTGGGTGAGTGTGTATGAGGATGCACATGGATCATGGCTACACTTTGGGGTAGTAGCAAGAGGATTGCTAGTAAATATCAGTGCCAGTGGGAAGAGAACTTTCTTGGGGTAGACCCAGATACATTGTTCAGAAGTATTCAGTGTTTGTAGGCTTTTATACAAGAGTTATTCAACATGGTAATCTGATGTGGGACTCCTATATCCTATCATGAATATTTCCTATAAATACTAAGAAACCAAAGTTAAGACAGCTACTAAAAGTCCTAAGAGTTCTATCAAAATAGAGAAACACTGATTGCTCATCAAAAACAAGTTCATGTGAAGGAGTATTTTTACACACTCACTTGTGTGAAGGATAGATCTGTGAAGATCTGTTGAGTTTTTAAAGACATAACCATATACTCTTTCATGTTCTAAGAATACTTTAGGGTTATTTAAAGAATAAAAATAATATTATCCTGGTGTATGTATACGAACACAATATTATATCAGGATCCCACAAAGTATATCTTTCCTCCATGAAGAAAATAATATTATTCTACACTTGTTCTATGCAAAGTAAAATATATCACGTACACTAAATTATACAAATAATAAATTAGTGTCCTTGTTTATATGAACTAATGTGAATAGGTTTTCAAAATAAATGGTATCGTGTATAAATTTATGAGAAGGAGTTCTGAGACATCATGTATTGTGTTCAATTTTATTTGAAAAGGAAAAATATAGTATGAGGAAAAAATATGAGAACACATGAGAACATGAAATTCAAATAATAGTGTTGATATTTTTCAAGACATTTACAATATTTTTGTCTTTAGTTTGATATACATGGTATATATTGGAGAAGTTGAGTTCTTTTAAAGAACATAAACCTATGTAAATCACATATATATTAATTAAAATACTTGTTATGTTCTAGGGTTTTCATGATAATTCCCTGAAATAATTTCATTTGGATAAAATCACATACAATATTGATTTCATATTAATAGAGTAAGGCAAGGATTTCATTAGAATAAGAAATAATAACTTTCTTGAGAACTTTATTGACTGGGAAGATGATATGGAATTATATTCCATATTCCTTCTATCAAAGATTAAAAGCAGAAGAAGATTTTGTGATCATGTTGTTATTTATCAATCATAATTTGGGTCAAAATAATCTGAGATTTTGGTCGATATTAATATTTATATCATTTAAATAGAATAACAGAAAGATATTACCCATTTATCAATAGATTATTATTCAAGAAAGAATACTTGAGTCATCCCATTAATTATTATATTAAAAATAGCCCTTTTGATTGCTTCATTTTGAGGAAGTTTATGAGATTCAATGGGGTCCATATAAGAATACTTTAAATACATTTTTATCAATTTCTATGGGACAGAAAGATATCATATAAAATTGTACATAAAATATAAAGCTTTAATTGTTCCTAGTTGGTACCATGAAAATGAGTTCAAGGTCATACATTTGATAATGATTTTCTTGATAATAAAACATAAGTTGTGAGAAATTAGGGTAAAAAACAACATAAACCAAGGATGTATTAATCCATGGTGAAGGAAAAACGTAATTAAAATCGTGGTGTTATTTATTATTTATTATTTTGTGTTCAATCTATCTAACCACAAGTAAAGAAAATAGAAGAACCATTCACTAAATAAGTGGTATAGGTATAAAAAGTGGATAAAATATTTAAAGATATTGTTATTAATTTAGTCTCACTGGTATAACCAATTTTTATATTCATTTTCCTTATGGTTTTTTCTTTGAGTTCTTAGGCAGTGGGGGTCATAAATATCAGTTTTTGGGGAAGGAAGACCAAGGTGCACAATTATCTCATGGTTTTTATTACAGTGTAACTAACCATGCAAGAGGGGACATAGAGATTCTATATGGTTTTAGCATGGGTTTTAAAATTGTTCAAGACCCAAGGGGTAACCATGTGTCCTATTTTGGGGGTAATAGTAGCTCCTTCATAGTTGGTGTATGGTTTTCCTAATCATGCATCCAAATAATGTGACCCAATCCAACACATTAAAATGTGGTCTTTTTCCATTTTTCCAGTAAATTTAAGGATTTTTGCTCTCATTTCCTCCTACCATCATGAAAAACCACTCTCCTTAGCATGTAATCTTAGTCCCTTACATTATGGTGGATTCTCTATAAGATATTGGTGGTTTTACTTGATTTAATTCATTTTAGTCTTGGTTTCTTCTTACTTACCTCTTACGCATGCTTATTATTCCATTTTCATAGAAGTGGGTAACCCTAAGTGGGGGATAGAAAAATATAGGGTTTTAATGGGGTGTTTGGTTTTTTTTCATATTCACTAGGTTGTTTAGACCTTCTTCTACCTCTTAGGAGTGTTTTTTGTTGTAGGTGACGAGGTTAGAACTAATTCTGAGGTATATTTCTCTATTTAAGGATGTTTTTCATGGATTAAATTAAAATTGATAAATTCACTCGGTTTGTGTTTATAAAATTTCCACATGCTTCATTTTTTGTTGATAACAATCCAATTTTTTATGATTTATGGATTAACTTGTTAATTAGGGTGTTTAAATGTGGTTTTTTTTCAAATAGAAGTGTCTTCTCTGCAATCCAAGTGTTTTTTAAAATGTATCATAGGGTTTTTATGATTGAAAATCGATTTATAAAATCGTTTTAGAAATGGTTTTATATTGTAAATGGTGATTTATGATAAATGGACATGTTAATCTATGAAATTAGTTTGTCAGATGGTTTTTCATGAATGGAACTTGTTTGTGATTATGTTGGCATGGAGTAGCATATGGTTTAACTGGGGTGTGGGTAAGGGGTTGTCTGAGGGATTGTGAGAGACTTTAGGGTGAAAGACCATGATATATTCTTTTTTGGTTTCCATGGGACCATGAGATACTTTGGGTTGGAAGACCATGAGATCTTCCTTTTTTTAGAGAGACCATGAAGGCTCTTGGATTTGGGACAAGGGAAGACTATATGATGTTCCATTTTTTCAACCGGCTAGAATAATTTGTTTAGACTCACTCATGTTATACCCTTATGGTTAGATCCATAGGTGCACTTACTTATATCATATTTATTTATATTATTTTTTTATTTTTTTATCTCCATGTTCTTATGATATCATTTTTGTTATACCCATTTCCAATTATATGGTTATATGATGATGATGATGTTTATACTCACATTTATTATGCCTTGTAGGACATGTCTATCATTTTGTGCCTTTTTTACTTACATATATATATATACACGTGTGTGTGTGGAATTATTTGTGTTTTTGGAAAAAAAATGTTTTATTAAAATGGAAAACCAAAGGGATTTCAAAAGCTTAATTTAAAGTGGTATTTTTTCCACGTGGTTTAGTTTGAAAAGATGTTTCCAGACTGGTTTGATGATTTTGATGGGTAAAAGACTTAAATAGATTCATGGTGGTATCCTAAGAGTATTTTCACCTCTCACCCTAAATATACCTTTGAGAATATATAGATTTCATCTTGTAGAGCATAAGTAAAGAAAAGGGAATCATGTACTATGGTCGCTCTTCTTTACTACCAGTATTCAGTGGTTTGTGGAAGAGATTTTGTCTCATGAAGTTCGCACTTTTCGAGTCATTTTGGGATAGTGTATCCATTATAATGTATTAATATGCCTTTTTTTGTCTTATTCTAATTGTTTTGGGTTTTGATATTTTTTCTTGTGATACCATTTCTATGTATATTTACTTTTGTATCATGTATTATTTATGTTTTATAATGTCTCTTAAGGTATCGGTTTAGACATTTTTGTGTTACTCTAGATGTTACATTTCTTATTTTTGACTATGGTGTTATTAGTTTAGTCATTCCTTTTAATGGATGGTTTGTCACAGTTTACTATGGGAGAAACCATTACCAATAGGTTATTTTTTATGACTAGAACTAGTATTTCGACTTTGGAAATTAGGAATACAGTTTGGTTTGTGTGGTGGGATAGCTTTTGGGATGGTTTGGGTTGACATATGTTGGTTCATTTCAAAATGGTATCAAAGCATTTCTAATTGAGATTCAATGGAATAATAAATCTAGTACTATCGTGACTTGAGAAGTATGAATGGGGGAGTTCATTTATATCTCTTCTTCATGTCCAACCTCCAGTTTCCATGGGTATTCTAGGACTGAGTTTATGATTTGAGAGCAGTTATGGGCTCTTTTAATAATATTTTTAGGTATTTACCAGTCAGTTTCGAGTCTCGAGGTGGTCCTAGTGATTAATTTTATTTTTAAAGGTTAAACATAGAGGTTTACTGGAGGCACGGGGTTAACGAACACGGTTAGTATAAAGCATGCACAAAATGTTCATCCTTTTCTTCTAACCACCAATTACACCTACATAGTTAACTCACATCTTTTCTAACTTTGTGTTCAAACCTTTCATAGTGGGAAATACTTGAAAATCTTATGTTTTTCACCTTTTTCATTTCTAGATTCTTTTGATTTTAATTCTAATTGTAGATACCCATGATGGGGGTCCTTTTGGTTTTTTGGCGTGGTTTGAGGTTGAATTATTCTTTAAAAATATTTTTTTAATGATTCCTACTTGAAGGAAATCATCCTGGAATAGAGAGTGTGTCTCAGAGAACACCATGCAAGTGGAACCTCCAATTAATTCAGCTCATGTGGAGTCATTGATTCATATGACCTAATTATTAAGTAAATTTTGTGGTCAATAGAAAACATGGATGGTGGACCATGCTCAGGAGTTTATAAGGTAGAATCTACAGGTGTTCCATGGAAATAATGTACCCAATGATCCTAAGGTGTGGTTGGATTGTATCGAGTAGATCTTTGACTTTCTGAAGACCCCTGAGACCTTAAAGGTTAAATTTTTCATGTATGTGCTATAAGTACTGGGTAGGAAGTGTTGTAAGTTGAAAGTGCTTTTGAGGAGGTGTAAGGATCTTATATAGGCCACTTTCAATGTGTCTTTCAATCATTAGTTCTACCTAAAGACCTTGAGGGTGGTAATGGACTATAAGTTCTTGAAGATGGATTAAGGGGTTAGATCAATTATGGAGTATAATACCCATTTTACCGAGTTGTTAAATGCCTATTTGGATCTCCTCATGAACAATTACTTCAAGGATTGGTATTTCAAGATGGGATTGAGGCCAAAGATAAATTCCATGCTTATTATTCTATATATACCAACTTATTCAGTGGTGGTTGATACAGTGTTTGTGAAAGAGACTTATTTGATTGGAAATAAAGTTCTTGATGGTGATCTTTCAGTGGGTAAAATCCAAATATCATCATCTAGACAAAAGTGAAAGTATGATTAGTCTCATTGGGGAAGTGGAAAGAGTGTTCATTAGTCCTTGACTGCAACTCCAGTGGATTCATCAGTGCATAAGCGTACTATTTTCTGTCATTGTGGAAAGGTTGGACACACTATAACCAATTTTCCATAGACTTCAAGGAGGTTTCACCGGTGTGTATGTTTGGAGAATATTCATCACATTTTATAACTCATTTCATGAGGGAGTAGTCCAGGATCTATGCTCTCGAATAGTTATCAGGTGTATTCTTGTGCTACTAGGGGTGGAGGATCTCACTCTTGAATAAAGGGAGATTCTCATTAGGTGAATAAGTATCAAGGAGGGATATAGTCTGTAAGTCATTATAAAGAAGAGTTAGTTCTATAGGATTCAGATTTCAGCCTAACCACATGAGAGGTATGGTGTTTATTACATCATCTATGGTATCTATTTTATTTGATACAGTTGTATCACATTCTTTTATCTTGCATAATATACTTGCTTCCTTGGGTATTCAGGAGGAGTTGATGCAGTTTGTTATATTTTTTATAACACTGTTGGATATGAATAAGGAGAAGGGTTTTAAGTGCCCAGAATTATGTGTTTTAACAGTTAATGTGGAAGTAGTTTTTGATTTCCTTATATTGGATCTGGACATTTCTAACACATCATTTTCATGGATTAGTTGATCATATTCAAGAAACTAAATGACTTATATAACTGTAGGGTCAAATTTCTTACTGGTAATTGGAGGAATAACGTATTTCAGGGTGAGTGGGATTTATGATCAAGGATTGAATTACCATTTTATTCATAAATGAGGTTAATTTAATTCTAGTTATCCAAGTTGTTTCTTAATGCTTATAAGAAGGGTTTATTGGGTTACCTTCTAGTGGTCATAGATAGGTACCAATATGTGTTTTTAGAAGATTTTTTAGGATTTCATTCTCAGTGAGAGGTCGAGTTCACTATAAATATAACACCTGGGATAATCCATATCTCTTTATAATTTTATCATATATCTGTGTACGATATGAAAGAGTTGAAATTTTATTTATAGGATACTGATGGTAAGGGATTTGTGCATTCTAGCATGCTACTATGGGCTTCTCCAGTGTTATTTTCAAATAAAATTTATATAAGCCTCTAAAATTGCATAGACTATTGTAAGATTAACCGAGAATCATTAAAGAATATATACCCATTTCCCAGAATTTATGATCTCTTTGATCGTCTTAGGGGAGACTTTCTTTTCAAAGATCAACATGATATATGGGTATCGCCAGTTGTTGTTCTAGGAAGAGGATGTTTCATAGACCTCGTTTTGAAGCCTATATAGAAATTTTGAGTATTTAATTATGAAATTATGGATTATAAATTCTTCCATTGTATTAATTTCATTGATGAAATGGATCTTACATCACTTGTTAAACTCCTTGTTCATTGTTTTTTTATAAAATCCTGATGTATTCCAAGATAAAGGACTATACTGGCTAACTGAAGATCTTTTTGGGGTTTTTTAGGGGTAAAATTGTATAGTCCAAGTTTTCCAAGTTCCATTTTTGGATCAAGGATGTGAGATTTTAGGCAATATGATTTTCAAGTTAGAAGTTTTAGTGGATCTAGATAATGTTTGATCAATCATTTTTTTGGATAATCCCAAGAATTATTTCAAGATCCACAAATTTCTAGACATTCCTGGGTATTATATAAATTTCATTTAGGACTTCTCCAAGATATATTATCCCTTAATGAAATTGACCATGAAAGGGGTGAAGATTAAGTGGGGTGAGAAATTGCAAAGCTCTTTTGAGCAATTGCAAACCCAATTGAAATTTACACCAGTTTTGATTTTTCTTAATCCAGGTAGAGAATATGTTTTAGTATTCTTATACTGTTGGTTTTGTATGTGTAATGGTGGAGGCTGACCATGTGGTGGAAAATGGATAATGGAATTTACACTCATATGAGTGGAGCTACCCACCCATGACCTATATTGGAAACTATAATGCAATATCTTAAGATATGGTCACACTACCTCTTTAGGGGTCATTTTATAGTCTACTCAGTTCATAAAATCCTAAAGTACCTATTTACCCAGAGAGACTTAAACCTCAAAAATAGAAACGGAATTGAATATCTTCATACTTTTAATTTTGAAATTTATTATATTCTTATTAAATGAAATTTTTTCATCGATGATTTGAGTAGGAATCTTCTAGTTCAGTCTATTCGAGAGTCATTGAGTGAATGAGTCTAATGAGTTTGTTTATTGATCTCAGTTTGGAGGTGGAGTATGATGGAAACAGGGTATTCTTATCAAGTGTGTTAGTTACACCCTGTCTTATTGATCTAGTTAGAAGTGAGAAGATATTAAACCCCAAGTTTTAATATATTAGAAGTACCTTAAATAGTGGGTAGACGTTAAGTAATCTGTCTCGGTATCCTAATGGTTCTCTCCTTTTAAAAAAGGAATATTCTATTTCCTTTGACCCTGAGGAAAGAGGTGATGTATAAGGCACATCAATCTACTTAGATCATGAACTCTAGGGTGACCAATATGTTTTATACTTTGATGGGTTGATATTAGTATCCTGGTATGAGGTGTGTAGTTTTGGATTTCATATGGTATCCCATATTTTTTATGAAAAAACCATTCATTAAATGGTAAAAACAAAGGATCTTTTAAACATTAGTTTCTTAGAAATAGGGTAAATAATTCAAGAAAACATAAAAAATTATTCTAAATTAACCTAAAATACATCATCATGGGTTCACCTAAAGTTACTTTTATTTCATCTCTAATCTTGGGGAAAAACATAAAAGGAAAGGGGTGATCATGAACCCCATTAAGATAATTATCAAGGGAGGGAAAGCATGTGATCATGAGACATATCAATAAGAACATGAGGAATAAAAATAATTCATGAACAAGATATATAATAATAACTTGAATCATAACATGGAAATGTGGCTAAAACATTTAAATGAGACATTCATAAGTATGTCACTAAGTTTTATCACCAAGGTGTCATATATGAAAAAATTATTGAGGTTATTCACCAAGGTATCATAAAACATTTCATCTCTAGAGAATAAATTATTTACTCAATGCATTAGAGCACTGTCATGGAACACCCTTCATTGGTATTAATTAATACTATCCACATAGATCATAATAAATCATTTTATTAATATCCCATTGAGAATAAAGAATGGGTTTCTTATTAAAATCACGGCGTACAAAAATGATTAAATACCTGATCATTACGTCATTTTTAGCAAAAGAAAAAAACATAATGGTTTTATATAAGTAAATAAAAAAATAAATAAATAATTATTACAAATATTTTAAAGACTATGAAAAAGTAATAAGTTAGGGTATTAAAAAAATATAATATAATATAATTTCTTTAACTAAAAGTGATAAATTTCTGAAGTAAATTCGACTACATAACAGGTATGAAATGTGGTTTTAGAAAAGGGTAAAATGAGAGAGGACATGGGTATCCCATTGATAAAACATAATTTTTTAGTAAGGTTATGATAAAAATGGTAAAAATATATAGTAACTATAACATTTATAAGACATATATAAAAAGAGGTTCTCCAATTGAAGATAAAGGAAGGATAATTCTCTTACCTTGAAGTGTTACTCCTAAATCATGAGGATTGGGACCTTGGGTAATGAGTTAACATTTAGGTAAAAATAAAAAAAACTTTATGTATTTTGGATTAGGAGTGAATTTAAATGGAGAAATGGGAGGGAATTTATTGAAAAAGTAGGGTAATTGTTTAATAATTTCTAAGATATGGGGATTGGAAATCTTGGTTGTGGAAAAGGAAAAAGCATTGGATTACACACAGTTTTTTCTCAAGGTTTTAGAAATTTTAGTCACATTTTATGAAATTTTAATCCAAAATAATTGAAAAAAATTTAAAAATTAGTTTGGAATGGAAAACTAAATATTCCACAAAATAATGTTTTTAAAAAAATCAAATTTTCCTTTTTAGATTTTGGAAAGTTACTTATATCTTTATAAATTGATTAAAATATATTAAAATACTAAATATTAAAAAAATAACATATTTTATTTTGTGTTTTGTGTTTAATTAATTATTATATATTTATGGAATAAATTTTAAGTCATAAAATATACTGAAAACCCAAGACCGTAGTTTAACTATTCCTAAAAAAATTATTTTAGAGAATTATCATAAATTCACCCTAACCAATTTTTGATGTATTGATTCAAAATATAATGTTTATTGTTTTAGAATAATACTATAAATATGATAATATTAACTTTTAAATATAAAAAACCCTATTTATTTAAAAATAGTAGTTTTTAAGGGACAATCAAATATCCGACACTTATAAAAAAATTCCTAGGGCATTGTAAAATTATTTTATCATTCATTTTTTGGTGAGACTATTTTAAAGAATATTTTATTAAAAAAATTATTTAGAATACTTGATTTCATTGTAAAATTGTATATATTTTTGAGAAAAATAAAATTATGTTTTATACCCATCCAAAAATCAATTTATCAAATACATCACAAATAAACATAAATTTTATTAACAAAAACTATTATTAAAAGGAATTTACAAAATAAAAAATTTATTTGTAAAATAGAAAATACACTTTATATAACTATGTTCGAAACACTTAAACCCCTATTACACCCACATACACCCTAAGGGTGAGGTGGGTAATGGTTGTGGTTTCATGGGGTGGCTTGTCTAACATCGACCAAGTTGTAATCTCCACTGTTTGAACTTCTCCTATATGAGATTTCATTCAAGCTTCACTTATTGAATCTCAACTTATTATTGGTCAAGGTATAACCTTATTGATGATACCTACCACCTAATTTCAAACAAATGGTCTTTTAATGTAATGAATCTACATGTTGGGACCATCAATTCTTCTTTCTGTACCAATTATTCTTTGTAATTACTACTTATAAACAAAAATTATAATGGTAAAATTATAAAAAAGGGTATAGTTTCCAATGGTTATATTGAAAAACGATCATATTTTACCAATGTTCATTTAATGGTCGAATCCCAATAGTCACATTTCTTTTCATACCCTGTAAATACCACTTCATTTTTTCATTCAAATTTCACTACAATTTCTACCTAAGGTTATACTTTCATATCTTAATATGTTTATTATTTTACTAATATTATTTTTTATTTCTGTAGAATTTTTAGGGGGTAATTATTCTAGTAGATTGGGATGATCTTTATTTTCCCATTTTAAATTTTCTATTTTCTATTTTTTGTTTAGTTGTAATTTTGGTAATTTTAATTGGTTTTGTAGACAACTGATGTAATGAAGTTTATTAATGATATAAAAAATTAGTTTTTCATTAATTTTTTACATGTATAAAGTTATATAATATTAAAAAAAATATTTGGGAAACAAATATCATTTAAAAATTCTGGGTCCTTACATTAAATTCCCTTGATAAATTTCATCCCCCAAATTTTAAGTCATTATCTCAATTGGCAAAATGTTAGGGTACTTCAATCTCATTATCTCCTCTCGTTCCCATGCCACTTATTCATATTTATGGTTCCTCCACAATTATTAGACAAGGTGGGAAGTATTTTTGTATATAACCATGTATCTACAGTCTGAGATCTCCACCAGATACTCCTCATAAGAGAGGTCATGTTCTAGATATATCACCTTTGGATTCAGTACATGTGAGGGATCAGGTATGTACTTACTCAAGATAGATACATGGAATAAATCATAAAATTTAGATAAATTTGGTGAAAGTACTAATCGATAATCCAATTATCCAATACGATCAATGATTTCAAAGGAGCCAGTGTACCTGGGTCAAATCTTCCCTTTCTTCTGAAACTGCATGACTCTCTTCCATGGTGATATCCAGAGGAAGACTTTTTCTACACCATAAAACACCAATTTCTTTTAATGATAGTTAGCATAGATCTTCTGCAGACTCTGAGAATCCTTTATATGTTTTTGGATAACATGAAAGTTTTTTTCATCTCTTGTACAAGATTAGGCCCAATAAAATTCCTCTCACTAACTTTATCCTAATAAGTATGATTTCTACATTTCTTTCCATTCCATTTCAATAATCTACTGGAAGATGTAGTTGTATGATAACTAAACTAATGGTATATGTTGATCCCATCCACCTTTAAATTCCAATGAGTGTGTTCTCAGTATTTCCTCAAGTGTTTAGATATTTCTTTCAGATTAGCCATCAATTTGGGCTGATAGGCCATACTAAAATTCAATTTAGTATTCAGTGCATGTTTAATAATTCTCCAAAATTTATATGTGGACCTTGGATCATGATTAAAAATTATAGAAATTTCCACCCCATGAAAACTCACCACTTCGATTACATATATCTTGAAAAGTTGATCAAGAGAGAAATCTTCCTAAATAGTGATGAAATGGGTAGTCTTAGTTTCTCGATCCACTAAATTCATATTACATTATTTACTTTGGATGTTCTCAAGAGAACAGTGATGAATTCCATAGTGATATTATCTCAATTACATGTTAGTATTGGTAGTGGTTGCAATACCCCTTTAGTAAGTTGTCCCTCTGCCTTCACTTTCTGACACACCAAGCAGCGTATAATGCAGCTAACAATCTCCCTTTTCATATTACCCCACCAATAATGATCATGAAGGTCCCTATACATTTTAGTTTTTCAATACACCTTCTCGATCAATATTGAACTCAAGAAAATTTCCATTCTTCATAGCCTATATGTTCTTTTATAACAAAGGATCCACTATTTGTGCTTTCTTTATCACCTCTAGTAATTATGTTTGAGAAATAATTTGGTATGTGATGAGGATTTCTATTCCCT
This sequence comes from Viscum album, assembly GCA_963277665.1. Taxonomy (NCBI): domain Eukaryota; kingdom Viridiplantae; phylum Streptophyta; class Magnoliopsida; order Santalales; family Viscaceae; genus Viscum; species Viscum album. The sequence goes on along the minus strand of OY728143.1, from coordinate 858,246,076 downwards.
TACGATTCCCAGGTCTAATTTTACAAGGTCCTTGATCAAAGGATCTCTGTAAATTCTCATCATTTACAGAATAATAGGGTATTTCCTACTTAGTGAATTAGTGGATTTTTTTCTCTTATAGGGTGATAATGAATTGAATAGTCATAGTATTTAAGAAGAACCAACCATATCCTTTACCTCATGTTATATTTCTTTTGTGTGAAAATATACTTCAAACTTTTATTTTCAGTGTATATATCAAATTTCACCATATAAAGATAGTGCCTCCATATTTTTGGGGAAAAAATAATTTTTTCCAAATCTAGGTTATGTGTAGTCTAATTCTATTCATGATTCTCTAACTGTCGATATGCATAAGCAATCACCTTGTCATTTTTTAAGAGGACTCTCCCAAGACCTTTCACAGTAACATCACTATAAATAATGAATTCTTCTCTAATAGAGGGTAGATTTAACACCTATTTAGTAACCAATCTTTTATTATATTCTTGGAGACTTTCTCCACACTCCTTTATGCATATTAACTTATACCCTTTTGAGTTAAACTGTTTAGTAGGTTAGAAATCCATGGAAAAAAATCCCAAACCTCCTATAATATCCTCTTAAATCAAGGAAACTATGAATCTCAATTACTATTGTGGGATGAATCTACTCCTATACATAATTTTTCATCATAGGTTTAACTGTGCTTACTTCATTAGTTATAATGTGCCCCAAGATTGAAAATTACTAAGATTGGAATTCACATTTTCTAAATTTTCCAAAAAACATATCATTCCTCAATGTTTTTTAATATTACCCTTAGATGATCCTCATGCTTCTCAAGAATTTTTAAGTATATCATAATATCATCAATAAAAAAATGTGATGAATTTATCAAGGTAGTCCTGAAAGACTCTATTCATCAAATCCATAAATATATTTGGATCATTAGCCACACCAAATGGAATTACACAAAATCATAATGCTTGTATCTTATTCGGAAGGTAGACTATGGAATATCTTCTTTTTTCACCCTTAATTGATGATACCCAGATCATAGGTCAATCGTGGAGAATAATTGATCCTTATAAAGTTGTTCAAATAAATCAACAATACTTTGGAGAGGGTAATTTTTCTAAACTATTATATTATTAAGTTCTTTATAATCAATTCATAGCTGCATTGATCCAATCTTATCCTTTACAAAGAGAACAGGTGCTCCCCATGGAGACACGCTTGGTCAGGTAAATACTTTCTCCAAAATATCTTCAATTTTTTTATTTAATTCCCCTAACTCTATATTTTATATTCCATATGGGGTCTTGGATATCAGTTTGGATCAAGGTATGAATTCAATAAATAACTCTACCTATCTTTCTAGGGTATGTCCAGGTAAATCATTAAAATATAAATCAATGTATTCCTGAATTGTGGTGGAATTCTCAATCTTTATACTTTAATTACCTTCTCCCTCTTCACAGATCATATATATCAATAAGACTATAATAGGTGCTTCTAGAAAAAGATCAGGTTGGGATATCAATCCTTTGAAAATGATTATAGGTTGTCCATTCAAGACTACCAAAATTACCTTACTTCTAAAATTGATCTTAGTATTATAATTTGATAGCCAATACATCCTTAATATAGTGTATAATTCCACCATGGGAATTACTATTAGATTTATGATGAGATTTTACTCACCAAAATTAATACTAGAGTTTCTATACACTGTTGATTATAAGATAACACCTCTAGGAGTCCTGAATGATAACTTTACTTCTAGAAGTTCAAGGATGGATTTTATATCCTTTTCAAACATGGACTAAATAAAGGAATGCATATAACTAGAATCAAACAAATCACTTTATATTTTTGAGAGAACAATGAGAGTACCTACCACCACAACATTTGGAGCCTCTATTTTAGTCATTGTGATAGAAAATACCAAACTTTATCACATGTTCTATTCTGAGGTTGATGGTGGTTCCAATCCATTATTTTATGATCTGGACATTTATTGTGAAAGTTACCAAGTTGTCCACACTTGAAGCATTGAACTTCTATTTGGTCCTAAACCATCATCACTTTGTCATTAGTGTGGAGAAGTTCAGGCTTCACCACACCATGATTGTTTAGAGCTATATGGTCATCTATTCCATATTTATAGCACTTTAAACTCCCAATAAATAAGTTACCCAAATTTTTCTTCCCATATTTATTTCACATGGGAAGTTTCACTTTCTTTCCCCCTATTTTGTTACCAAAATTATTCCCTAAGTTTTTTCCTATTTCTCCCTTCTTTTCATTAGTCTTATATTGATACTATGTCTATCCAAAACCCAATTCAACCTTCATAACACTCTGCATTATCTCTCCATAGCTTTTATAGTCTCTATTTTATATATTCCTCCATAAATATGGTCTCATTACACTTAAAAATTTATCATCCTTTCCATTAATATCCTTAACAAAGTTATAGGTTTATTAATAAAGTCTTGTTAAGTTCATCTCATAGCTTCCCACCAATTAATTTTACTTTTTCTTGAGCTGTAGGAATTCTTTCTCGATTTTTGTTCACATTGAATGGGAAAAATATTTATTAAAAAGGATTCCCATTAACTCTACAAACTCTATAGAATCAACATACATTATTGAATTTGTGTTTTTTAAAAATATCCACCATTTCTTATCTTCTCTATCTAAGTGGTATATTTTCGGGGGGACATTATCTTGCTACAAATAACATATTATAGAAAAAAATATTTTCTATAGATCTTATCCATTGTTCAGTAATCCATCATTTTTACATCCATTAAAATAAGGTGGTCGTTGATGCATAAAGGACTAAATAGAAAGTCGTTCCCTTAGAGTTGAATCTTGTCTCTTGACTTGATTCAGGATTTTATTTAAAACTCAAGTTAGCTGATTCATCATCCATATAAATTCTTCCATTCTATTTTCCATCAGAATAGCGTCAGTGTATCATCTGTTGAAATCATCATTTATGAGGTTCCTCATATTTCTCTCCATTTTTTTAAAAGAATAAAACCCTAGTGAGAAATTTGTTAATTTTACAAATATTATAATTCCAGATGGATTTTATGTATTCAAACATCATGCTTAAATATGTTATTAATATCTTCTAATAAAAATTACATTTTTCTATATATCCTTTATAAAAGTTCATAAAAATATTTTTATAAAAAAAAATATCCCCCAAGAGTGTTAAACCAGGTGTTCATCAAGGCATGTTCTCATGCATCAATTCACATTTGAGTCTAGCTCATAGTGTTGCGTTTTGGTAGTATATATGTTCCATATCCACCTCCACATATAGTATCTAGATAGGGATGCATTTGTTTGGAAAAATTTTTCTTAATACTTACCAAAATACAATGATATTTTCCAATATCTAGAGTTGTCCCTTGGGTTCTTCCTAAAGTTTTTAAGTCTTAATTTACACAAATAACTAAACTATCCTTTGATACCAACTATGGCATCCCACATTTTTTTATAACATCACTTTTCATTACATGGTACAAATAAAACATCTTTTAAAGTTTAGTTACTAGTAAATAAGGTATATAATACCTGAAAACATAAAATATTCTTCTAAACACACTTGAAATATATTTTCATGGGTTTTCCCTAAGTTACTTTTATATGATCTCATATCATGGGGATATAAATCCAAGTAAAGAGGTTAGCATGAATCCCAGTAAGGGAATAAGAAAGGGAGACAAAAGCATGTGATCATGAGACATATCAACAAAAACATGAGGCATAATAATAAATCAGGAACAAGAGACATAATAATAACATGAATCACAACATGGAAATGTTTCTACAACATTTAAATGATACATTCATAAGAATATCACCAATTTTTATCACCAATCTATCTTAAATGAAAAAAAATTACAAAGGTTATTCATCAAGGTATCATAAAACATGTCATCTCTAGAGATTAAATTCATTAAAAAATGCATTAGAGTGCTATCAGGGGACACCGTTCATATGTATTAATTAATTTTAATCACATAGATAAAAATAAATCATTTCATTAATAACTCATAGAGAATAAAGAAAGAGTTTATTATAAAAATTATGGCATGAAAAATTTCTTAAAGACATGATCATTATGTAATTTTTAAACATAGAAAATGAAATATGTTTTTTATATATTTAAATACCCAAATCAATAAATAATTATTACAACTAGGTGAATAACCATGGAAAAGAAGGCAATAGGGTATTAATAAAAAAATAAAAGATAATTTCTTAAGTAAAAGAGATAAATTTGATAAGTAAATTCGATAGTATGACGGGTATAAAACATGGTTTTAGAAAAAGGTAAAATGGGAGCGGAAAAGGGTCTCCCAATGATAAAATATAATTTGGAAGTAATGGTATGATTAAAAGGGTAATAAAATAGAGTAACAATAACATTTAGAATACATATAAAAAAATTGGTTCTTGAATTGAAGAGAAATGATAATTCCCTTACCTTGAAAATTTAGTCCTACATATTGAGCACTTGGACCTTGGGGGCTTGAAGACACCTTGCGGGGAATCCTTGAGAGAAAATATCACTATAAAATTTCATAGTATGGATTGTGAGTGAAATTAAATGGATAAATTGTTATGTATTTATATAAAAAGAAGAGGAATTATTTAATAATTTTCAAATAGAGACCTTGGAAAGCTTGGTTTTGGAAAATGAAAAAACATTAGCTTTCATACGGTTTTTTCTCATGATTTTGTAAATTTGGGTCATATTTTATGATATTTTAATCCATAAATTCAGAAAACCATTTTTTAAAACTTCTTTTGGCATGGAAAAGTAAATATTATACAAAGTAATGTTTTTTAAAATTAAATTTTCTTTTTTAGACTATGGAAAGTCACTTATTATTTTATAAATAGATTAAAATCTATAAAAATACTTAATATTAATAAAATAACATATTTTAGGTCATTTATTTTTTTAATTAATTATTACATCATTTTTACATAAATATGAAATCATAAAATATATCAAAAACCCAAAACTGTTTTTTCAATATTCATGAAAAAATAAAGTATTTTATAGAATTATCCTAAATTCACCCTAACAAAATTTCAATGTGAGGACAAAAAATATAAAGTTTTTTTTATAGAAAAATTCTATAAATATGGAAATTTAAACTTTTAAATATAAAAATCCTAATTTATTTAAAAATATAAGTTTTTAAGGTACGATTAAATATATGACACTTATAAAAAATTTCCTAGGCAATTATATAAATTATTTTATCATTTATATTTTTTTCGAGTGTTTTAGAGAACATTTTAATAAAAATATTATTAAAAATACTTCAATTTAATATAAAATTGTATATATTTTCTATAAAAATAAAATTATGTTTTATTTGCATCCAAAAATCAATTTATCAAATACATCTCAATTAAACAAAAAATTTATTAAAAAAATTATTATTAAAAAGAATTGATGGACTAAAAAATTTATTTATATAATTGAAAATATACTTTAATTAACTAATTCCAATACACTTAACCCATTATTACACCCATATACCCCCTAAGGGTGAGTTGTGCGAGGGTCATAGTTTTAGGGGTGGCTCAGCTAACATCGACTGAGTGGTAATCTCAACTAACTTGAAATTATACCATGGGTTATTTTATTAAAGTTTCACTTATTGAAGCTAGGATTGTGATTTATCAAGGAAGAACCCTAGTGATGCGACTTCCCTCCCATTTTTGGACAAATGGGATTCAAACGGAATAACTCTATAGGTTGAGGCCATCGATTATCCTTTCTATACAAATTATCCTTTTTCGTTACTAATTATAAACACTAATTATAATGGTAAAATTATCAACCAAAGATATAGTTTCCAACAGTCATATTAACCAATAGTTGTATAATAGTCAAATACCAACAGTCAAATTTCCCTTTATACCTTATAAATACCACTTCATTATTTTATTCAGAATTCACAATAATTTCTCCCTAAGGTTATAATTTCATTTCTTATGATATTGATTGGATTATAGATATTTCCTTTTATTTATTTCATATTTTTGAGGGAGCAGGTCATTCTATTAGATTGGCGTGATCCTTATATTCCCATTTTATCTTTTCAATTTTATATTTTTTACCCAATTATAATGTTTGGCATTTTATTTGGTTTCATAGCTGAATAATGTAATGAAATTTATTAATGATATAAAATTTTGTTATATTTTATTTATTTTGTTTGTGTATAAATTATATAATATATAACAACATTTATTTAGAAAACAAATATCATTTATAAAGTATGGGTCGTTACATTTCATTTCCAGATACTTGACCTGCCAGAGGATCAAAGTTGAGCATCATAGACTAGAAGGTTCTTATAGCCACTTACCACACTAGTATGGAAGTGGGATAATATATCTATAGATTTCATGATCAAGATACCTCATACTCTAAGTGGGAAAGATTCCATATGGTTGATTGTTGATCATTTGAAAAAATCATCCTCTTTCTTCCCATTTAAGAGTTGATGAGGGTAGAGTACCTCGGACGCCTGTATGTTCAATAGCGTCTTCGGATTCATGGTGTTCCCTAAGAAATAGTTTTATTCAAAGATTCACATTTCACTTATCTATTTTGGAAGCTACTCTAGGAGGATTTAATAACCAAGATAATATTAAGAACCATGTAGCATACTTAGACAGATTGTCAGTCTGAGCGGATTATCCAGACTCTCAAGGATATGTTGTGAGCATGTGTTCTTGATCTCAGGGATTCATAGGAAAGGAACCTTCCATTGGTAAAATTTTCTTATAATAATAGTTGTTAATCCTTTACTATGATATCCTCAATTAAGGTATTGTTTTGGAAAGAGTGTCAGTCCTAATCGTGTTGGGCTAATGTGGGAGAAAATTTCTTCATAAGACTGACCCTCATCTAGGAGACAATAGAGATAGTATGGCTGATTCAAAAAGGATGGCGATAGCTTAGAGTATCCAAATGTTTTAATCTAATCATATTTTTCATCTGTTAGAGATTTAGGGTAGAGATCAGGCATTTCTTCTAGAATCTATTTGATTGGGACATCATCACTAGGAAAGTAGGGAAAGTTTATGCCATGTTATGTCTGGTTATTTCGTGTGTGGAGCATCTTGGGAAGGTATCTGACTAGTTCAAGTTCCACAACATATGACCTTGATCCATGATGTATTTCACATTTTTTATTAGAATAGATATCATGAAAACCCATATCATGTTCTAGAGTGGGAAAATTTGTAGCTTGAACCTGATGTCACCTTTTTAGAGTAGCCTATTTGTATCTTAAATTGTCTAAGAAATGTGATCTATGGTAAATTGAACCCCTTGGTCTATTTGAATTTTAAATGTTGTGATGATATCCACAAGACATGGGAGTGAGAATATTTGGTGAGGTAGTAGTGGCCACACCTCTTTTATTTCAAGGATGTCTGAGGAATTTCTAGGGGAAGAAGGTGACATGGTGATATGTTTGTTTATACCATCTATGTAAATGGTACATATACTTTTAACAATTATTTACCTTATAATTTTTTATTGTAGTTATCAGGTGACGAGGTTTGAATATTGGAGTTTTGGGGAAGGCAAACCAAGGCTAACAGTGGGCACACGGTTTTTCTAATTGTGCAGAGAACCGTACGAAGGGGGACAGAGAGATTCAGTACAATTTTTTCATGGGTTTTCAAATTGTGTAAGGCCCAATGGGTAACCATTTATCCAATTTGGGGGGAGAAAGTATATCATTCACAATTATTTCATGGTTTTTCTAACCATGTAGTCAAACCATTCTACCCTATCCAGAACATATAAAAGTTGTCGTTTAACATTTTTTCCCTATCAATTTTTAACTATTTTTTCACTCATTTTCTCAACCCATTAAGTTTATCAAATTTAAACTTTTTTTATCTTTGGTTAATCATTATCCCATTCTTGGAATTATTTATATCTTGAAATGGAAATTTGTGAGTTTAAAGAGGTTTTTTTCAAATGGTAGTGGCTCGTATTCACTCTAAATATTTGTTAAAATGGACCAAAGGGTTTAATAATTACCAATGAGATTATAAAACCATTTTAAAAAAATTTATCTTCTAAAGGGTGATTTATGAAAAATGGGCATTTTGGATTAGGAAATTTGTCTATGATATGGTTTTTCATGAATGGAACTTGTTTGTGATTATTTTGGAATGTATTAGCACATGGGTTAACCAGGGTGTGAGTGAGGCATTGTCTGAGGGACTACTAGATCATTTGAGGAGAAATACTACGAGAGCTTCCAATTTTGGTAAATAAGGAACCATGAGAGGCTATGGGTAGGAATATAGTCATAACTTCCTTTTTTCAAGATAATTTCATAACTAATTCAGTTGGTCCCATGGAAGACTCTGAGAGCTTCAACTTTGCTTAGCTATCTTGCATAAATTATTTAGAATCACTCACATTATAGTATTATGGTTGGAGTCCCAAGTGAAATTACTCATGATTGATTTATTTATAGGATTTTATCATCTAATTAGTTCCATGTTGTTATGATATTATTTGTGTTATACCCATTTCCATTTATATGGTTATATAATGATGACGTATATGCTCACCTTTATTTTGCCTTATTGGATTTGTTGAGCATGTTGTAACTTGTGGAATTATATATATCTTTTTTTGATAAATGTTTAGAATTTTTTTGTAAAACATCTTTTATTGAAATGGAAAACCAAAGGGATTTAAAAGGAATATTTGAAATTGGAATGTTTTCAAAGTGGTTTATTTTTTTAAAGTGATTTCAAACTAGTTTATTAGTTTTCCTAGGTAAAATACATAAATAGATTCATGGTGGAATCATGTTGGGTCTTTTACCTCACACACTACATATTTCATATGGAATATATAGATTTCATTTTGTAGTACATAGGTAAAGGAAAGGGGTCCATGTACCAGGGTGTCTCTTATTGACTACCATCGTCTAGTGGTTTGTGGAGGAGATGTGTCCTCAAGGATTGGGATCTTGTGGAGTCATTTGGGGATATTATATCTATTCATATGTAATTATATATCTTGGTTGGTCATTTTTCCATTATTTTAATTTTTTAATTTTTTTTCTCAAGATACCATGTATATGTATATATCATGTTATGGTATGTCTTATTTATGTTGTGTGATGTCACTTATGGTATCTATTTATCCATTACCACATACTCTGGATGTTTCATTTCATATTATTGAATATGAGGTTATTGGTTTCTGTTTAGAATTCCGTAGATGGATAACTCTATTTTACCATGGTAAAAACCATTACCAAATTTTTTTGGTTATATCCAGTGCTTTTCATCAATTTGTGGTGATTGGGAATACACTTCGGGCTTTGTGGCAAACTAACTTGGGCAATGGATCAGGTCTACCTGAGTTGGTTCTTTATAGTGATGAATATATTTCCCACATTGATTCACCCCCACACCCCCTTTAGTGTGTTAATCACAAAGTGTTCCTAACAATTGGTATCATAGGGATAGTTCACACCTCTTATTGGATTCTTTATTTGAATCTAATTAAGGATTTTAATTCTCTTCTCAATTCATATTGGAGTTAAAACATATAGGAGTTGTATATATATTAGATCTAAACTCTGTCTTATCCAATACATTAAAGAATAGAAAGAAGAAATAAATAATAAAGATGAACAAGACTTCCCTATTATGCAAAGAGGATAATTAATCACTTTACCAGTGCATTATTTATAAGCAAAGAAATTCAGGCATGGGATCTGAAGATATGGTAATTAATTCTACTACCAAAGATAATAACAACATTTTTATCTCATGCATTGCTTCATCTCTACCCGAAGAGAAGGAAACAAAAACATGTTGTCAAAATTTTCCCCAATAATATCCAATCATTAGTGGGAGTGATCACATGTGAGATGTAACACCCCAAGCTTCCACGAAACGTTTTCCTTTGAATAGTACAATAGCTTGCGTTGTACCCAACTTGGAGTTTTAACACACCACGACTAATCACACTAGCCGTTATGAATAGTAATACCCACTTTTTGAAATTTTTTAAATTTTATTTTTCAAAATGAACTTCATTTCTGAATTCGAAATATTGAAATTATCTTAGGGTGAATTTTTTGTATTTTTTTGAAAACTTTCAATTTTTTAAGAATAGTGAAAAACATTGTGTTAGTGTTTAAAACCGATTTTTTATTTAAATAATTAGTTGTTTTATTTAAATTTATATTCGGTGAAAATAGATACATAATACATATTTATGTTCAATTTAATTCATTGAATTCATTTTATAATAATATTAGATATATAAAATTTTATTAAACTTTTTACCGTATTTTAGCCACCTTCTAGGCGCATTTGAAAATTTGCATAAAATGTAATTTTACCACTTCTGTGAATTGGATTTCAAAAATATGAGAGACACAGTTGATATCAGTAAGTAAAATTTGGTTTAATAAGATGAAAATAATTTTTGATGAATAGTAACTTCTGACTTTTACTTACCACGATTAAAAGTAAATAGGGTAATTAAATGTAAAATAATATTATAATTACCCTAAAATATGTCCTAATTATTTTCTATAAGTTTATTTAGACCAAAAATAACTTTAGGGATAAAATATTATCCTTTGGGTCCACATGGATTAGATTAGGACATTTATTATTATTTTATTTAAAGAAGAGTTAAAAGTGTTAAATTCAAATTTTCATAACTAAAACAATTTTAATATAGGGTTACACATAAGATAAATTCAAATATAAATATAAATTATAAATATAAAAATATTTCCTACATAATGGTATTTTATTTATAATTTCTAGACATTAAATAATTAAATTTATTTATGCCACAATGTTGATGCATTAATTACCTTATTAATGAAACATTAAAATAATTGATAATATAAATATCCAAATAAATGAAAATTTGGTCTTTTTATGAATTTAAATAATTTTATAGGTTAATATGACATCTTAGGGTTGATTAAATGAATTTATTTTTGAAGTAATCAAGTTGTTAGGACTTTAACAAAAATCAAATACTAAATAGTGTCAAAATCGACAAAAATGAGTTTTTAAAACAAATACTATATTATTAATTGATATAATATTCCTAAAAATCTAAGGCTAGGAAAAAGGACTTATCTAAGGTTATATATATTAATAAGTAACCACTTGGGGTTCTCTTGGATTTTTATTGTAAGTTTATTAACCATTTATTATAATAATACAAGAATACATGGTAAAAGTTAAACTACTTAACTAAGAGTTAAATCTAAAAGATAAGTTTAATATGGTGACTTAAATCTATCTAAAACCTATTGGTTGAGAGGTTTTAGACCCATGCCCACATTATCATAGAGATGTATCATTTTGGAGCCATTATAAACCGAAGATATTTGTATAATAAAATAATATTTAAAGCTTTTCCTAAAGTGACCCTCACCTCTTTTATAAAAGGGTACTTCCCCTTCTCTCACAATCACACCTCCAAATCCATTTGGCTCAGCGAAAACCTAATAAAATATCCTCCCAAAAACCCTAAATTCTACCTAGAGACCTTACTATGAACATAAAGCAAACCTAAGGATCCCTTTTGATCAACTCAAAAGTAAACACCCGAAGAAGAGGTAATAATTTCACCACCTATTTCAAAGTTATTTTATTCTTCCACTTCCTATTTATTTGTTGTTTCCATAAAAAAAATCTGGTACCTTATAAATTTTGTGATGTTATTATAAATAAGGTACAACCATATTCATTATTATATCCATCCTATGAATGACAAGTCGCCATACGTGCGTACGTATGGCATACCATCTCCAGGTCATGGTGTAGTTTGTTATTCAACATTTAATTACATTGGATGGGTATAATAATGAAAATAATTGATATAAATCATAAATATAACAAGTTAATGACTTTTTATATATGATATATCAACCAATTACATATGATTTTACCATCAGTATATTAATATTGTTCCTCGTGCGTACGTACAGATTACCGTCTCCACGAACATGATGAGATTCATTCCCCATCATAACCATTCAAGAATAATTTTTATTTTATGATTAAAAATAATGTTTAATAACTTAATATCATTCTTGATATGAATCAAATACATCTTATCCATAAAAACATTACTTACGTAACAAAACATATAAAGGAAAATGAATCTATTGACACCCAAAACGATGATATTACTGAAATATTATTAACAAAGTAATATTAGAAGATCATATATGATATCATATTTATGTATGTGGTTCTTTTATAATTTAATAACAATGATTTAACTATTATACATATGGTTAAGGTACCGTCAATCAATTAAAAGTACAAGGTAAGGGTTAATTCTACAATCTCTTCATTTTCCGAGTTTGTTTATACATGAGTATCTATTGGGACCTCTTTATCATCCACATCTGTGTTTCTTAAAAAGGTATTTCAAATAATTTTTACTATTTCCTAGACTATGGGTTCATTTATACCCATGTTTTAATTTTTATAAAAATTTCATAAAGGAATCATTTCATCGTTTTCCAAACAAGTTACTTTACAACCTTTTCGACAAAATTATGGAAAGAATGTTTTTTCTAACTTATACGACGGGTGCATCTATTTTTCATCATTATAACACCTTCAAATATTCCCTTACAAGATTATAATAATATTTTTAAAATAAATGTTTTCTCTTAAAATTACATGACTTTTAAATTATTTAAAAATATAAAGAGATTTTTCTCTTAGATAGTTTTGATTTCATCTATGTCAACATCCTTTGTTGGATTTTACACTTGTCTGAAGTTGATTTATAATGATACAATCTTCTATATTGTATATAAGGTTTGGTGAAATTTTTTATTGTGGATGTGATATTTTTATACCATTCATAGTCTATGGTTAAAGTATTAACATTTCATATGCCAGTTTTAATACTGATGTTTATGTTATGTTTAAACCTTTTAATATGAGGAATGCATTGGACTTAGTAAGTGATAGGTAGATCCCACTATAGCTCCTAGATGCATCAGTAGGCCTCATGAGACAAACTAGTGTCTTGGCACAAGTCCTTGAGAAAATCTTATTTTAATTCTTGGCACGATTCCTTGACTATGTGGTTATGAAGTCTGACATTATGCATTCCAACGTCATGAAATTGGTTATTGATATTACATGTGATTATTTTACTAGTAGAATATACATGTGAATAAGTAAAACAGAATTATTTGATTTATCTATGCCATATTATGCTGAATTTTATGTTTAAAAGTCTTTTTTAGTCGTATACATTGCCATAAATGTTTATGCATATTTATGAAAGTTTCTGCTGTATTGTTATCCTTACTGATCACCTGAGCTCACCCCTTTCTATGTTTTATTTTTTCCAGGATGCAAAGAAGTATATTATAACTGACCTGCAGGGATATTTTAAGGGATATGAATGTGTTCGATGATACAACTTTGTTGTTTTTTCATTTAATAATGTAATTTAAAACTTATGTATATATCTAGTTCTTCCAAGGATACTAAACTAATCGGTACATTGGGATTTGATCCCTTGTGATCATGCCATTGATATGTAACAATGTAATGACTCTAGGTAACTAGGATCAGGGTGTTACAGTTGGTATGAGAGGGAGTTTTAGTAAAAATCTTGGATGCTAGATTTAGAAAAACTATGATTAGATAACATTACCATAAGATAAACTTTGAGGATTAGTATAGAATAACTTCCTATAATTTTGGTAATGTAGAGATTTTGTGATTTTTCTAAGAAATTACATCCATGTATGGATACGAACAGGTAGACGCGGCTCTGGAACAGATGCACCTAGGAGTGAAAACTCCAACAAGGAGTTTCAGGCTTGACATGGGGTATCCAGGTACACAACAATGGGCCTTACTGCACTCTTGGTTACGACACTCTAGAGGGATATGCTTAGGATAATTCACATTTCTTTACAAAACATTATGAAGGATTTATGAGTATATACCTTATCAATAAAAACACTTTTATGATTATAGATTATATACATAAACTGTTCCATTTATGTTAAGTGTTTTACATCCTTGGAATTATGTATTGCGATTCATAAACTAATCTAGTGTATGCAATTTTTTTGAAATGTTTCCTAGTGGAAGGAATTGAAACCATATCAACAAACGTAATCCATGTAAGTATTTACCTCCTACTCAATATAATTATAGTGTAGTTGGTTATGTAATAGGTGTTGATCAGCTTATCACCATACTAAGACAACTCACTTAGGTTATGAATAATAACCCTACCTATATGAAGCACCCTGATCCACAACGTAGAGGACCAATGTTAGACTACTTCATGAGGCAACAAACACCAACATTAAATGGGACAAAAAATCCATTTGTAGCTGAGAAATGGATAAGTTTCTTAGAAAAAATATTTCATGCTTTGGGGAGTAGCAAAAGGGAAAACGTTGTCATGGAAGTTTATCGCCTCACGGGAGATGAAGATCAATGGTGGTCATTAATTAAAAACACAAAGGAGGATTAAGAAGTATCAAATATGAAATGGAGGGAGTTTAAAGATCTTTTCTTAGAAAAATACTTTACTCGTGACCATTGAACGGATATGGAAAGAAAATTTTCGATTCTAAGTCAAAAGGAGGATGAGATTGTCTCAAAGTATGAGGATAACATTACAAGGTTATAAAGGCATGCAGTAGATTATATATGTAACCCAAGGAGTAAGATTGATCGATTCTTTGATGGTTTAAAACCATTTCTCCATTGAGAATTAGTCTCACAATCCTTCTCATCATACGAAGATATTGTCTCATGTGCTATCAAGACAGAAAAGGAATTCTCTATGTATTACAACTTTAAAGAAAAGAAAGAGAAGAAGAGATCTATTGAATACTCTAGAAATAGAAATAAAGGGAAGAAGGAAATAGTTGATAACCATCCTATGATAAATATGGGAAGAAACATGTCGGTACTTTCTTGAAGGGAATGAGAGTCTGTTACAAGTGTGGTGAAAAATGCCACCAAGCTCATGATTGCAAGGGAAAGAAAGAGTTTGTCAATATTGAATGCTTTATTTGTAGAGAAAATGGGCATTATGAAAACGAATGTCCTATGCTCTAAAGAAACTTACCTCAGAAAAGGCCAAGGGAGAAAGGCCAAGCTTATGGGATCACTACTGCTGATGTTGAAGCTCTGAAAGACGTGGAGCCAGGTAATTTAATGGTTTCCTCAAGTTTAGCCAATGATTTATTTGATTCTGGATCATCACATTGTTTTATATCTTCTTAGTTTTCTAAGGAAATTATATATTTCCATTTTTATTTAACAATGGAGTTATCAGTAAAAACTCCTAAGGGAAGTATCATTGCAAAAACGTTTTGTGAATCATTTCCCATTAGGGGATATAAATGTTCTTTTCATGTTGATCTCATCATCATACCAAATATTGAATTTGATATAATCCTTAGAATGGATTGGATTTCATACCATGATGCAAAAATTTATTATAATAATAAGGAGGTTATAATTTTCATTGATGATAAGGAGTACCTTATCTTTAGAGCATAAATATCACCATCTCATTATTATATAGATCCACCCCTTGTAGATCTACTAAATTCAATTATTGGGGAGAAAGAGAATAAAATAACTATGGGTGAGGAAAGGAATGTTCAAAAAGAGGACTTAACTATTGTGAAAGAATGTGTTGATGTGTTTCTATAGGATTCACCTGGACATCCTCCAGAATGAGAAATTGATTTTTCCATTGCTTTAATTCCTTGTTCAAGTCCCATATCGAAGACCCCTGATAGAATGGCCACTGTGGAAAAAGTGGAACTATAAAAACAACTAGAGGAATTGATTAATAAGGGAGTTATTCACCTAGTGTTCCCCATGGGGATCCCTTGTTCTTTTTGTTAAGAAGAAAGATAGATCTATGAGGTTGTGAATTAACTAAAGGGATACCAATGCTCTAAAAATAAAGAACAAGTTTCCCCAACCTCACATTGATGATTTATTCGAAAAACTTCGTGGAACTCAATATTTTTCAAAGATTGACCTTATATCTGGATATCATCAGTTTTGTGTGAAGAAGGAAGAAATTCCGAAAACAGCATTTCAAACTAGGTACGAGCATTACGACTTTATAGTAATGCCTTTTGGAATGACTAATGCACCCTATTTCTTCATGGATCTAATGAATAGATCCTTAAAGGAATTTATTGATGAATTTGTAGTGGTATTTATTGATTATATCTTGGTTTAATCAAAAATCAACCAAGATAATGAAAATTACGTGCGCACTATTCTAAAATCCCTTAAAAGAAATGAATTATATGGGAATTTTAGCAAGTGTGAATTCAGGATTTAGGAGAATTCTTTTCTTGGACATATTATCTCTACGTATGGAATCTCTGTTGATCCTTCAAAGACCAAGGCAATCCAAAAATGGCCAGCACTGACAATTATAACTGAGGTATGCGGTTTTAGTGGTTTTGAAGGTTATTATAGGTGCTTCGTCCATAATTTTTCCCAATTGGCTAACCTATTAACCAAGCTCACACGTAAAGGGGTTAAATTTGTTTGGAAAAAAGAGTGTGAAGAATATTTTGAAGAGATGGAGAGAAGATTAGTAAATGATCCTATATTGACTCTACCATCAAGGAATGATGGGTTTTTTATTTGTAGTGATGCTTCAAAGAAAGGACTTGGTTGGGTCCTTATGCAGATTGATATATTTATTGCCTATACATCACAGTAGCTAAAAAATCATGACAAAACTATCCCACTAATGATCTTGAGTTAGCAGTTGTAATCTTTTCTTTGAAGATTTGGAGACATTATCTCTATGGTAAAAAATGTGAGATATATACCGATCACAAGAGCTTGAAGTATATTTTCACACAAAAATAACTCAACATGAGGAAAAGGCAATGGCTCGAGCTACTCAAGTATTATGATTTCACTATACACTACCACCTGGGGAAGGCAAATAAGGTGGAAGATGCTTTGAGTAGAAATAATCATGTAGTTTTGAACAAGATGAGAGTTGAAAGGGATCCTTTATTCATGGAACTAGTAAATATAGATATGGGAATAATCATGGAAGTTGAAAGATCAATACACTTTCAAATGGTTTCCAAACCATCTTTATTAGAGAGTATAAAAAGTTCTCAGAATCATAATGAGGAGTTTCAAAAGAAAATTAAAGCTATGAATGATGGGATATTGATCAACTATGTATATAAAGATACAATTTTGAAATTTGGGAAGAGACTTTGTGTTCCTAACATACCTGGTCTAAAAATAGAATTGTTGGATGATGCTCAGAGCACAAATTTCCCTATACACCATGGTAGCACTAAGATGTATAAAGATTTGAAGGAACATTTTTGTGAACAAAATGAAAAGTGAGACTTCTGATTATGTGTCAATATGTTTTGTTTTTCAATAGGTAAAGGCTGGAAGACAACATCCTAGAGGAGTCATGCAACCTCTTCCCATAACTGAGCGCAAATGGGATAATATTACGATGGATTTTGTTATGGGGATACCAAAGACTCCTAGAAGGAATAATGAAATACGGATCATTGTTGATCATCTTACCAAGTTAGCACATTTTCTTGGTATAAGAGAAGATTTACCACTTGAACATTTAGAAAGAATATATATTAATGAAGTTGTAAGGCTTCATGGAGTACTCGTATTGATTGTTTCTGATCATGATCCCCATTTTACATCAAGATTCTGGAAAAGTCTTCAGAAGGCCTAGGATACTAAACTTCGTTTAAGCACTGCCTAACCCAACACATGGACTCACCTATGAAGAAATAGAACTGGAACTCGATCTTTCTTATTGACAAGTGCCTATCAAGATTCTTGATACCAGAGAACAAGTGATGAGAAACTAGACGACTCATCTGGAAAAAGTTCTACGGAGAAACCATAAGATGGAAGAGGAAGTGTGGGAACCTGAGGAACTTATGATGAAGAACCACCTGAATATTTTTGTACAATAGTATTCAAGAAATTTCGAGGGTGAAATTATTTGAAGTAGGGGAGAATGTAACACCCAAATTTTACACAGTATGTTTCACTTTGAATAATATAATAGCTTTCATTGTACTCATTTTGGAGTTTTAACAAGCCACGACCAATCAAACTAGTCATTGTGAATAGTAATACCCACTTTTTGAAATTTTTTAAATTTTACTTTTCAAAATAGACTTCATTTTTGAATTGATAATATCGAAATTATCTTAGGGTGAATTTTTTGTATTTTTCTGAAAACTTTCAATTTTTGATGAATAGTGAAAAACACTACGTTATTGGATAAAACTGAATTTTTATTTAAATAATTATTTATTTTATTTAATTTTAAAATAGTTAAAAATAGATACATAATACCTATTTATGTTCAATTTAACTCATTGAAGTCATTTTATAACAAAATTAGATATATAAAACTTTATTGAACTTTTTACCACCTTTTACCCACCTTCTAGGTGCATTTGCAAATTTGCATAAAATGTAATTTTACCACTTCTGTGAATTGAATTTCAAAAATCTAAGAGAAATCATTGAAATCATTAAGTGAAATTCGGTTCAATAAGATGAAAATATTTTTTAGTGAATAGTAACTTTTGACTTTTATTTACGGCGGTTAAAAGTAAATAGGGTAATTAAAGGAAACAATTGATAATATAATTACCATAACACATATCCTAATTCTATTGGATAAGTTTATTTCGACCAAAAACAACCTTAGAAATAAAATATGATCCTTTGGGTCCACTTGGACTAGATTGGGACATTTATTATTATTTTATTTAAAGAAGAGTTAAAAGTGTTAAATTTAAATTTTCATAACTAAAATAATTTTAATATAGGGTTACGCATAAGATAAATTCAACTATAAATATTTATTATAAATTTAAAACTAATTCCTACATAATGTTATTTTATTTATAATTTTTAGACATTAAATAATTAAATTTATTTATGACACAATGACAATGTAGTAATTACCTTATTAATAAAAGATTAAAATAATTGATATTATAAATATCCAAATAAATGAAAATTGAAACTTTTGATGAATTAAAAAAAATTTATAGGTTAATCTGAAATGTTAGGGTTTATTAAAAGAATTTTTTCTATGTAATAAAGTTGTTAGTACTTAAAAAAATACTAAATAGTGTCATAATTGACCTAAATGAGTTTTTAAAAACAATAATGTATTATTAATTTATATAACATTTCTAAAAATCTAAGGTTTAGAAAAAGAACTTAGATAAAATTATATATATTAATAATGAACGACTTGTGGTTATATTTTCTTTTTATTGTAAGTTTATTAACCATTTATTATAATAATATAAGAATACATGGTAAAAGTTAAACTATTTAACAGAGTTAAATCTAAAATATAAGGTTCATATGGTGACCTAAACCTGTCTAAAACCTATTGGTTGGGAGGTTTTAGACCCATCCCCAACTTATACTCTAAATAAATCATTTTGGATACATTATAAACTGAATATTATTGTATAATAAAATAATATTTCAAAGTTTTCCTAAAGTGACCCTCACCTCTCTTATAAAAGGGTACTTCCCCTTCTCTCAAAATCACACCTCCAAAGTCATTTCGATTGGCCAAAACCTAATAAAATATCTTCCTAAATACCCTCAATTCTACCTAGAGGCCTTAATATTATCACAAAGCCAACATAAGGAGCTCTTTCGATCAACTCAAAAGAAAACACCCAAAGAAGACGTAATAATTTCACCACCTCTTTTAAAGTTCTTTTCTTCTTCCACTTCCTTTTTCTTTGTTGTTTTCATAAAAAAATAATAACTCCAGTGACTTATACATACTGTGACGTTATTATAAATATGGTACAACCATATTCATTATTCTATCCATCATATGAATGACAAGTCACCATACGTGCGTACGTACGGCTTACCGTCTCCGCGTCGTGGTGTAGTTTTTTATTCAACACTTAATTATTTTGGATGGGTATAATAATGAGTATAATTGATGTAAATAATAAATATAACATGTTAATGATTGTTTATATATGATATACCATACAATTAAAAACAATTTCATTATCAGTAGAATGATATTGTCGCTCGTGCGTACGTACGGATTAACGTCTTCACGAACGTTATGAGATTCATTCCCCATCATAACCATTCAAGAATAATTTTCATTTTATGATTAAAAATAATGTTTAAGAACTTAATATAATTTTGGATATGAATATAATACATCTAATCCATACGATAAATGACATACATAACAAAACATATAAAAGAAAATGAATCAGTTAACACCTGAAACGATGATACTACTGAAATAATATTAACCAAGAAATATTAGAAGATCATATATGATATCATATTTATGTATGTGGTTATTTAATAATTTAATTAAAATAATTTAAATATTATACAGGAGGTTAATGTACCCTCAGTTAAGTAAAAGTACATAGTAAGGGTAAATTCTACAATCTCTTCATTGTCTGAGGTTGTTTATACGTGAGTATCTACTGGGACCACTTTATCATCCACAACCGTGTTTCTTAAAAATGTATTTCAAAACATTTTTACTATTTCCTAGACTATGGTTTAAAGTAATTTATAACCTTTTTTATTTTTTATAAATTTTTTATAAATTAATCTTTTCATCATTTTCCAGACAAGGTACTTTACAACCTTTTCGACAAAATTAAGGAAAGAATGACACATGAGCCTCAGCCCAGTTGGTGAGGACTCGCTAGGTGCATCCAAGAGACCCGAGATCAAATTTAGGTGGAGGCATATTTCTGGTACTGTAGCAGTACTGTATGTAACGACCCAAAGTTTCATTAATGGAAAATCCCTCTTGATCCAGTTAAATGTTTCTCTATGAAAAATGTTTTTATAAGATGTCAACTTCTTTAGTTTTACGTTAAGATTTGTGACCGTTACTTTTATAGCCGTTGAACAGTGATCATATGAGTAGTATAAATATAAGGCTTTAACGAACCCATTTCTACTCAGACAAAGGAAGTGATGGCCTCATCCAGTAGAATTGCCCATTACGAAGCCCATTTGTCAGAGTTTGGAAAAGAGGTGGTGTCTTTGGGCTTTTCCCTTGACCAAGCCCAAGCTGAGCTTCATCAAGTCAATCTCGAACGTGATCATCTACAGGAAAAGTGGAAGTTGATTGAAATTACAACTCGAGCGATGTTATCCGAGCCACCCCAAGAGTCTTTCACCATCGCACACCTTACCCTTAGGTCTTATGCGGCTATTTTAAGGGGTTATGTAAAAAATAAGTAGCACCATGTTCATGTACATAATTTTTTTATATAATAATGAATATAATTTCTAGTCATTTTTGATACATTGTAATTAGTTTTTAAAGTACAAATGGTGTTTTTTGTTATTATTTAATTAAGAATTATATTTTATTAAATTAAAGGATTTTTCAATTAAATAATATTTTAAAAAAATATTATTATTAATATTAAATTAATTTTTATTAAATATAAATGATCTTATAATTTTATGAATGCAATTAAAATTTTTATTAAGGTTTGAAATCCATTTCTGTCAAAACCCGTGAATTTTTTTATAAATGTCGGTTTTTATTTTAAAATTGAAAATTCACATATTTAGAAAATTATTTAGATAAAATAAATATTATTTTTGGAATCAGGACATCAAAATTATCCAACGGTGAATTTTTCATAATTTTCTGAGAGAGTCAAATTTTTGGGTAAAAATTAAATACCATTTAAATATATAATGTGTTTTATGACATCATAATGACCCAATGGTGATGTAATAAAATAACATAATCCTTATGTTAGGCCAATATGTGTTTTATCATTAAAATAATGAGGTTTTGGGTTTGTTTGACTTACTTTTCAAAGCATTAATGGAGCCCTCAAGACTTATTCAACACTTTGCCTTTTTAAATTAATTTCCATGGGAGTGTGACTCACCTCCACATAAGCAACCCTAATTTTTTAATAAGTTATGACCTTGGAATTGTAAAATATTTTTTTCCTCTTTCCTTTTCCAGAAACCATGGGCAAATACCATGGGATGGTTTGTGGTTTGGATTATTTTAATATAAGGGGTCCCAAACCTAAATAATAAAAAATTCTCTCACCTTTCCTATATAAACCCACCCAAGCTCCCACTTCCTCCTCACTAAAATCCCTTGGAGTTCGTCCAGACTCTTCCCTACTCTCTCTAGAATCCTCCCAAGGTTCCCCAAGCTCCCAAGAAGCCTCTCACAAGCCTCTATCTAGCCTTTGGAAGCACACTTCCAAGTAAGGGTTTTTTTCTTCCTTTCTCTTTTTTGTCAATTTTCTTTAAGTTGTATTGCCCTTTTAATTTCAATTATGAATTTTGGGGTATGGTTTCACACCTCCACCATACTGCCCTCTTATTGTTTGAATTATGGGAGACCCCTTTCTCTCTCATTAAAAGCCTCCCATGTACACCCGTTACTATGCCGAAATTCTGAAAGAAACATTTTTCTCCTCTTTTATATTCAAGCAATACTTTTGTATCATGAATATAAATTCCTTTTCAATTGTTGGGACATGTATCTATATGACCTCCTTACTATCCATTACATGTAAATATGATTAGGAACCCCTTTCTCTCTCATTAAAAGCCTCCCATGTATACTCGTTACTATGCCGAAATTCCGAAAGAAACCTTTTTCTCCTCTTTTATATTCAAGCAATACTTTTGTATCATGAATCTAAATTCCTTTTCAATTGTTGGGAAATGTATCTATATGACCTCCTTACTGTCCATTACATGTAAATATTATGAGTAACCCCTTTCTCTCTCATCAACCTTTTTTATGAATTCTTATGTCACGCCGTTACGCTGCCGAAATCACACCGATTTTCTAAGCCAATATCATTGTGTAGTGAATACCATGCCCATTTCTCCATCAAGGGTATTCACCTTTATGAACATTTACTTATTGATTATAAAGTTTCATGTATGAATTCCACATTCCTTTATCGTGGAATAAATGATTATGTTTTATGAATCCATGTTTTATGATACATGTGGCACACTTATGCATGAAATGAAATGTTTAAGAAGGGTGCACCCTTTATAGCGCTCCAATGCATTGGGTAAAGTATAGTATCATGATATGTCATGTGCAATGAGTGTTGAATCATGCTAATTCAAGTGGAACTAGGGTTTACTCGTGCTTCAAGTGCAATGAGGGTTTACTCTTGCTCCATGTGCAATGAGCCTTGGCTCATGCTAATTCAATGTTAAGTGTTGTTGTCACATTTCCATGTTATTGTTATCATGCTTTATCATGCCTTTATGTTCATGTTACTCTAATGCTCTATTGATGTTCCTATTTCCTAACATGTATTGTACTCCTCATGTTATTCATTGTGTACTCCCTTACTGGGCTTTATAGCTCACCCTTTTCTTATGCATGTCCTCAGGTTATCCCATGCAATGCTAAGTTCGAAGGAATGTAGTGGTCATGTAAAGGAATTTTTCAATAAAGATGTTGTATTTCAAGTTTAAAGTTTTTATGTAATAATCCTAATCCCCAAAGACACTAAACCTCTTGATCTTCTTTGTTGTATCAAGTGAAGTTTTATGTAATAAAGCATGTTTAAGTTGTAATAAAAAGCAGGGTTGTCATAGTTGGTATTAGAGGATAGGTTTAGTTATTTTTGGGATTAGGAAACCCTAGTAAAGCCTTAGATACAAGACTAAGCATAATAAAAACATCTCTAAGTTTTGGTAAATACTAAGTAAGTGGTTTATCAAACAAATACATCCATGTCTGGATACGAGCAGGTAGAGGAGGCTCTGGCACAGATGTATCCTAGGGGTAAAACCCGAAAACACCACTTTGAGCTATACTCGGATGGGAACTGGTGCACAACAACGGGCCTTGCTGCACTCTTGGTTACGACACTCCCGGGGGATATGTTTTGATAAATTCACAATCTTAGTACGAACCCTTATTAAGGAAAAAATTACCCTAAGAATATATGTTAGAAGGAAGATCATGAAAATCCTGGATTGAATCCTATAGACTCATGAGTTAAAGAGATTAAAGTTTATTTATAAGTCATCAGCTTTTGTATTTGGATTACCCTTTATGTGTTACCCCTAACTTTCCTTTTATTCCAGCCAATGGCCGGTAATAGGAGAACTCGGGCTAACAACCGTTGTGAAGATCAGTGTGATGATTGTACTAATGAGATGCCCAATCTAATGGGAGCGGGAATCGCGAACTTTGTCACGCTTCTCTCTCAGCTAACTCAAGTTTTGAATAGAAACACGGGTCAAGAGGAACGTTCAACCCCCCCTAAGAAAGAACAAGTCGCTATCGAGAGCTTCATGAGACAAAGGCCTCCTACTTTTAGTGGATCATCTGATCCCACGATCGATGAGCAATGGATCAACTCCATTGAAAAGATCTTCTCTATCCTTCAATGTTCTGAACAAGAGAAGGTTCTCTTGGCAGCTTATCGTATGGAGGGTGAAGATGATCAATGGTGGGCGTTGATCAAAAATACGAAGCCTGAGGAGGAGATCGAGGCTTTGGAATGGAAGGAATTTCAGAAGATGTTTTTCGATAAATATTTTCCGTGCACCCTTCGTCTTAAGATGGAAATGGACTTCCTTTCCCTCAAGCAGAAAGTTGAAGAATCTGTGGGAGCGTACGAGGCAAACTTCACAAGGCTTGCACGATACGCTTCCGGCTTTGTCGTTACCCCCGAATGCAAGGTTGACCGCTTCTTTGGTGGGCTGAAGCCTAGCTTGCGGAAAGCATTAGCGATCCGTGACTTCGACAGCTATGAGGAAATTGTCCGATGTGCCCTCAAGGTTGAAATAGAGATCGGAGAATCACAGGGGTATCATGGGGACAAGAAGCATAAGGTGGACTTCAATTCTGGTGGTCCGATGGATAAATCCAACGGTGCTAAGAAGTTCCAGCACCCCACTATCCAAAAGTGCGGAAATAAGAACCTTGGAAATTGCCTTAGGGGGACGAGAAAATGCTTTAGGTGTGGAAGAGAAGGGCAACTAGCTATTAATTGTCGGCAAGAAGGACCCGCGGCTGCGACAGAGGAGAGGAACGCTCCGTTCGAACCTCAACGTGTTGTTCAATGCTATAAATGCAATGAACCGGGTCATTTTGCGAATCAGTGCCCTAATCCAAGGGTTATTGGAGGCAACCAACAACCTCCAAGACAGCAAGGAAGAGCTTTTGCCATCACTTCTGCCGAAGTGAACCCCAACAAAGAAGTGGTGACAGGTACGCTAGTTATTCATTCAAGAATAGTGAACATACTTTTTGATTCAGGTTCTACGCATTCTTTTATATCTTGAATGTTTAGTAGAACAATCCCAGCCCCACCACAAATCCTGGAAGTAAAGATGTCGGTGAGTACGGAAAATGGGGCAATCATTGCATCCCATGAATATAAGTCCTCCCCTGTTATAATCTGTGGATTTAATTTCCCGGCGAACCTCATCATAATCCCTTTGGTAGAATTTGATGCAATTCTTGGCATGGATTGGATTTCCTTATATAGAGCCAACATAAATTGTCGGGAGAGGGAAATCACACTCCATATTGAGAATCGACCCCTGATTCTTTACAAGTGTCAGGAAGAAGATGAATCTCCTTTAACTCCATCATCTCAAGCATGGATATTACTACCTTATGAGCATGCATATCTGGCTCAGATGATTGAGTCCAAGGAAGAAACCACCCTTGAAGAAATGCCTATTTTGAGGGAATTCGCTGAAATATTTCCCAAGGAACTTCCTGGTCTTCCTCCAAGAAGAGATGTTGAGTTCTCAATTGAACTTATACCTGGGGCGCTACCAATATCCAAGACTCTATATAGAATGGCTGTTGTTGAGATTGAAGAGCTAAAGAAACAACTACAGGAGAATCTGGATAAAGGGTTTATACGCCCAAGTGCATCACTATGGGGTGCACCAGTCCTCTTCATCAAGAAGAAGGATGGGTCAATGCGGCTTTGCATCGATTATCGTGAACTTAACAAAATAACGATAAAGAACAAGTATCCTCTCCCAAGAATCGATGACTTGTTTGATCAGCTGTGTGGAGCACAATACTTCTCCAAGGTGGACTTGTGGTCGGGATATTATCAAGTAAGGGTGAAGAAGGAAGATATCCCCAAGACTGCTTTTCGTACAAGGTATGGGCACTATGAATTCAAAGTAATGCCTTTTGGACTCACCAATGCTCCAGCAATATTCATGGACTTGATGAATAGAGTCTTTAGAGATTACCTAGACAAATTTGTGGTAGTCTTTATAGATGATATTCTAATATACTCCAAAACCAAGGAGGACCATGATGATCATTTAAGAACTGTACTGGAGACTTTGCGCAAGGAGAAGCTCTATGCCAAGTACAACAAGTGTGAGTTCTGGTTGAAGGAGGTCTCATTCTTGGGCCATATCATCACAAGCAATGGGATATCTGTGGACCCCTCCAAAACAGATGCAATTGAGGGATGGCCGAGGCCAACATCGGTAACTGATATCCGTAGCTTCTTGGGGTTAGCTGGATATTATCGACGATTTGTGAGAAATTTCTCACGATTGTCCAACCCTCTTACCAAGCTAACTCGAAAGGGAGTAAAGTTTGCTTGGAGTAATGAATGCGAAGAAAGATTCAAGGGGTTGAAAAGGAGGCTTATCACTGCACCTGTGCTCACTTTACCCACAAGTGGGGAGCTTTTGTGGTATTCAGTGATGCTTCGAAGAAGGGCTTAGGATGTGTGCTGATGCAGAATGATAAAGTGATATCCTATGCCTCAAGGCAGTTGAAAATCCATGAGCGAAACTATCCAACGCATGATCTGGAGTTGGCGGCGGTGATCTTTGCCTTGAAAATATGGCGGAATTATCTCTATGGAGAGAAATGTGAGATATATACTGACCATAAGAGTCTTAAATATATATTCACACCGAAAGATCTTAATATGCGCCAGAGAAGATGGATAGATCTCATCAAGGATTATGATTGTTCAATACATTACCACCCTGGGAAGGCGAACAAGGTGGCGTATCCCCTAAGTAGAAAGGATCCAGCGATTTTATCAATGATGAGAATTGAGAAGGATCCAATCTTCTTAGACTTGATGAAGATGGACGTGGGAATCATAAAGAAGGGAACATCACCAATCCTTTCACAAATGATTGCTCAACCATCTCTTTTGGAAAGGATAAAGGATGTTCAAAAGGATGATGCGAGAATACAAGAAAAAGTGGAAGCTATCAAAAAGGGAAAATCCTCAGAGTTTAATGTTAATGAAGAAGGAATTGTGCAGTTTGGGAAAAGACTATGTGTTCCATCAAGTTCGGAGCTGAAGAAGGAACTTTTGGATGATGCACATAGTTCAAATTTCTCTATTCACCCAGGGAGCACAAAGATGTAGCGATATCTCCGAGAAAACTTTTGGTGGGATAATATGAAGAAGGAGATCGCTGAATATACATAAAAGTGCCTGGTGTGTCAGCAAGTGAAGGCAGAGATGCAGAAGTCTAAGAGGATGATACAACCATTGCCCATACCAGAATGGAAATGGGAGAACATAACCATGGACTTTGTCACCGGACTTCCAAGGACATCCAAAGGCAATAAGGCAATCTGGGTTGTTGTGGATCGTCTTACAAAGACTGCACACTTCATTATTATTCGAGGGGATTTCTCTTTGGATCAACTAGCACGGATATATATCAGGGAAGTGGTACGGTTGCATGGAGTACCACTATCTATTGTGTCTGACCGAGATCCAAGATTTACCTCTAAGTTTTGGAAGAGTCTTCAACATGCTCTGAATACTGAACTGAACTTCAGTACGGCCTATCATCCTCAAACTGATGGCCAATCAGAGCGGACTATCCAAACACTTCAGGATATGTTGAGAGCATGCTCAATGGACTTTAAAGTTGGATGGGATCAACATCTTCCTCTGGTTGAATTCTCTTATAATAATAGTTTCCACTCAAGCATCCAAATGGCACCATATGAAGCCTTGTATGGGAAAAGGTGTAGAACACTAGCATGTTGGGATGAGGTCGGTGAACGTAAGCTGCTTGGACCAGAAATGGTCGAAGAAATGGTGGTGAAGGTGAAAACCATTCAGCAGCATATCAAGGCAGCCCAAAGTCGACAGAAGAGTTATGCAGATAATCGTCGACGAGGCCTTGAGTTTAAAGTCAGAGACATGGTGTTTTTACGCATATCTCCGTGGAAGAAGGTCATGAGGTTTGGAAAGAAAGGGAAGTTATGTTCAAGTACATCGGCCCCTTCGAGATTCTTGATCGTGTTGGGGCTGTGGCCTATCGACTAGCACTTCCACCTACTATGGCCAAGGTGCATGATGTCTTCCATGTATCCCTCTTAAGGAAGTACATACCAGACCCTTCACATGTACTCTCTTCCGAGGTGGTACAATTAGAAGATGATCTTTCTTATGAGGAGCAACCAGTGAAGATCTTAGACCGTAGAGAAAAAGTTCTACGAAATAAGACAATGCCCCTCATCAAGGTGTTGTGGAGAAACCACATGTTTGAAGAAGCAACTTGGGAGTTGGAGGATATGATGAACCTAACTTACCCACATTTGTTTTAGTGTGGGAAAAGGAAAATTCCGAGGGCGAAATTTCTTAAGGGGGGAATATTGTAACGACCCAAAGTTTCATTAATGGAAAATCCCTCTTGATCCAGTTAAATGTTTCTTTATGAAAAATGTTTTTATAAGATGTCAACTTCTTTAGTTTTACGTTAAGATTTGTGACCGTTACTTTTATAGTCGTTGAACAGTGATCATCTGAGTAGTATAAATATAAGGCTTTAACGAACCCATTTCTACTCAGACAAAGGAAGCGATGGCCTCATCCAGTATAATTTCCCCTTACAAAGCCCATTTGTCAGAGCTCGGAAAAGAGGTGGCGTCTTTGGTCTTTTCCCTTGACCAAGCCCAAGCTGAGCTTCATCAAGTCAATCTCGAACGTGATCGTCTACAGGAAAAGTGGAAGTTGATTAAAATTACAACTCGAGCGATGTTATCCGAGCCACCCCAAGAGTCTATCACCATCGCACACCTTACCCTTAGGTCTTATGTAGCTATTTTAAGGGGTTATGTAACTAATAAGTAGCACCATGTTCATGTACATTATTTTTGTATATAATAATGAATATAATTTCTAGTCATTTTTGATACATTTTAAATTAAAGGATTTTTGAATTAAATAATATTTTAATAAAATATTATTATTAATATTAAATTAATTTTTATTAGATATAAATGATCTTATAATTTTATGAATGCAATTAAAAATTTTATTAAGGTTTGAAAGCCATTTCTGTCAAAACCCGTGAATTTTTTTATAAATGTCGGTTTTTATTTTAAAAGTAAAAATTCACATATTTATAAAATTATTTAGATAAAATAAATATTATTTTTGGAATCAGGACGTCGAAATTATCCAACGGTGAATTTTTCATAATTTTCTGAGACATTCAAATTTTTGGGTAAAAATTAAATAACATTTAAATATATAATGTGTTTTATGACATCATAATGACCCAATGGTGATGTAATAAAATAACATAATCCTTATGTTCGGCCAATATGTGTTTTATCATTAAAATAATGAGGTTTTGGGTTTGTTTGAATTACTTTTCAAAGCATTAATGGAGCCCTCAAGACTTATTCAACACTTTGCCTTTTTAAATTAATTTCCATGGGAGTGTGACTCACCTCCACATAAGAAACCCTAATTTTTTAATAAGTTCGGACCTTTTCCTTGTAAAATATTTTTTTCCTCTTTCCTTTTCCAGAAAACATGGTCAAATACCATGGTATGGTTTGTGGTTTGGATTATTTTAATATAAGGGGTCCCAAACCTAAATAATAAAGAATTCTCTCACCTTTCCTATATAAACCCACCCAAGCTCCCACTTCCTCCTCACTAAAATCCCTTGGAGTTCGTCCAACCTCTGCCCTACTCTCTCTAGAATCCTCCCAAGGTGCCCCAAGCTCCCAAGAAGCCTCTCACAATCCTCTCTCTAGAATTTGGAAGCACACTTCCAAGTAAGGGTTTTTTCTTCCTTTCTCTTTTTTGTCAATTTTCTTTAAGTTGTATTGCCCTTTTAATTTCAATTATGAATGTTGGGGTATGGTTTCGCACCTCCCCCATACTGCCCTATTATTGTTTTAATGATGGGAGACCCCTTTCTCTCTCATTAAAATCCTCCCATGTACACCCGTTACTATGCCGAAATTTCGAAAGAAACCTTTTTCTCCTCTTTTATATTCAAGCAATACTTTTGTATCATGAATCTAAATTCCTTTTCAATTGTTGGGACATGTATCTATATGACCTCCTTACTGTCCATTACATGTAAATATGATGAGGAACCCCTTTCTCTCTCATTAAAATCCTCTCATGTACACCTGTTACTATGCCGAAATTCCGAAAGAAACATTTTCCTCCTCTTTTATATTCAAGCAATACTTTTGTATCATGAATCTAAATTCCTTTTAAATTGTTGGAACATGTATCTATATGACCTCCTTACTGTCCATTACATGTAAATATGATGAGGAACCCATTTATCTCTCATCAACCTTTTTTATGAATTCTTATGTCACGCCGTTACGCTGCCGAAATCACACCGATTTTCTAAGCCAATATCATTGTGTAGTGAATACCACGCCCATTTATCCATCAAGGGTATTTACCTTTATTAACATTTACTTATTTATTATAAAGTTTCATGTATTAATTCCACATTCCTTTATCTTGGAATAAATGATTATGTTTTATGAATCCATGTTTTATGATCCATGTGGCACACTTATGCATGAAATGAAATGTTTAAGAAGGGTGTGCCCTTTATAGCACTCCAATGCATTGGGTAAAGTATAGTATCATGATACGTCATGTGAAATGAGTGTTGACTCATGCTAATTCAAGTGCAACTAGGGTTTACTCGTGCTTCAAGTGCAATGAGGGTTTACTCATGCTCCATGTGCAATGAGCCTTGGCTCATGCTAATTCAATGTTAAGTGTTGTTGCCACATTTCCATGTTATAGTTATCATGCTTTATCATGCCTTTATGTTCATGTTACTCTAATGCTCTATTGATGTTCCTATTGCCTAACATGTATTTTACTCCTCATGTTATTCATTGTGTACTCCCTTACTGGGCTTTATAGGTCACCCTTTTCTTATGCATGTCCTCAGGTTATCCCATGCAATGCTAAGTACGAAGGAATGTAGTGGTCATGTAAAGGAAGTTTTCAATAAAGATGTTGTATTTCAAGTTTAAAGTTTTTATGTAATAATCCTAAGCCCCAAAGACACTAAACCTCTGGATCTTCTTTGTTGTATCAAGTGAAGTTTTATGTAATAAAGCATGTCTAAGTTGTAATAAAATGCAGGGTTGTCATACTGTAGCAGGTGCTATTCGGTACTGTAGTATCCGGAACTGTTCATCCATCTAGGCCTTCGGGCCACCGGTTTGGTCCTTGGGTCCTGCAAGGATTTCGGTCCACCCAAGCCCTTCGGGCCAGTTGATTATCAAGGCCTTCAGGCCACCTTAATGCCTTAGAGCCACCCCAAGGCCTTCGGGCCACATGAATATAGGCCCCAGACACACTACAAATAAAGGAGCAGCCCCAGAAGAGGATTCAGAGTAGGTGCACTCACCAGAGCAGAGCCAAATGGATTTTCAGAATGAGAGGGTATGAGTATACGATCAGTACCAGCCTGTGCTTGCACGAGAATCCTAGCCAGACGGTCATGAAAAGGTGGAGAGCTACTATTAGGATGTAGATGTTGGGGAGGGGCAGTTCCTTGTAGATAGTCTGGTTGAATTCCCTAAGACCATTGGGTCATGTAATATCCTAAGCCTACGGGCCATGTAATCTCTGAGCCTATGGGATTTTTAAGGTTTACCCCTCATCCCTCAAATGGGGGGTTATCAAAAAACAATAAAAATGAAGGCCTTAGGGCCATTCAGGATAAGTAAAGAATGTTTTTTTAACTTATACGGTAGATGAATCTATTTTCATCCATTATAACACATTCGAAGCTTACCTTACAAGCTTATAAGAATATTTTCAAAATAAATTTTTTATTTTAAAATTAAATGTTTTTTTATCTATTTCAAAATAGAAATAGATATTTCTCCCATATAGTTTTGATTTCATCTATGTAAACATCCTTGGTTGAATTTTATGCTTCTTTGAAGTTGATTTATTAGGATAAAATCTTCCATATTGTATTGAAGGTTTTGTGATATTTTTTATTGTGGATGTGATATTTTTATACCCTTAATGTTATATGGTTAAAGTATGAACATTTCGTATGCCAGTTTTAATACGAATGTTTATGTTATGTTTTAACCTTTTCATATGAGGAATGAATTGGACTAAGTAAGTGATGGGTGGAGCCCATTATAGCTCCTCAATGCATTGGTAGGTCTCATGAGACATTATAGTGTGTTGGCCTAAGGCCTTGACAAAATATTATTTTTATTCTTGGCACGAGTCCTTGACTATGTGGTTATGAAGTCTAGCATTATGTATTCCATCATTATTAAATGGGAAATTGATATTACATGTGATTATTAAACTATTAGAATATCCATATGAATAATTAAATGGAATTATTTTATTTATCTTTTAAATATTATGCTGACATTTAAGTTTAAAAGGATTTTGTTTTATTCTTATACATTGCCTTAAATTTTTATACTTATTTATGAAAGTTTCTGCTATATTGTTATCGTTACTAAGCCCCTGAGCTCACCCCTTTCTATGATTTATTTTTCATAGGATGTGAAAAGTATATTATGACTGACCTCCAGGGATAGTCCAAGGGATATGAATGTTTTTATGGAGACAATGTTGTTGTTGTTTTTCAATTTATAATGTAATGTAAAACTTATGTATGTATCTAGTACTTCCAAGGCTACTAAACTGATCGGTCTTTCGGGATTTGATCCCTTTTTATCATGCCATTGATATGTAATAATGAACCGACTCTGGGTAACTGGGGTCAGGGCATTACATTAGAATAATTCAATCTTGAATTAGTTAATACTTTGAATGATATATTGTACAATTATCCTACGAAAATAGTCCCTTTTATTTTTGTCTCATACAAAATAATTATGGAAGATATCACTAATCTTGAAGAAAATATAGAGAACATAGATAAATATTTTGAATAAAGAATATTATCTAACATTTATCTCTCCTAAAAAATAGACCCACATAAGAAGAGATTATTTAACCTGAAGAAATATTCTCTATTTTTGAAGATCAATGGCTAAATACAATTAAATAAAATTAGATTCCAATAATTAATTTAAAGAAAAATACCAAAAGTAAAAGGAAAAAATGATATCAATGATGTTAAGAATTATTGAATGGAAATAAATGTAGAAAAGATCAAGGATATTGACTCCTTACTCTAAGAGAAATATAAAATTAATAATAGTAAAGTTATGAAGATCAAGAAAGAATTTGAAGACAGTCTGAATTCAATGAATGATGATAAATTCATCCTAAATATAAAATTTCATAAACTTGGAGTTAAACATGAAAATATTGGAAATTATTGAGTTTATTCTTCCCAATAATCCAAAATAAAAGTTATTAATAATGAATTGTGTCCACAAAAACATCTTAGGAGAAATATTATCCTTAAATACATCTACTTAGTAGCAAGAAAAAGTTGAAATCATTCAATATTCAATCTCAAGCAGTCTGTAAATAGAAGGTACCATCCTCTTCAAATAATATTATATGTGCTAATTCAGGTTCTATATATAGTTCAGATTAAAAATCAAAACCTCTGAAAAATTGGATGAATAAGTGAAATTAATATGCTTCCAATACATTTTGGTGAAGACAGATACATGTAAAATAAGTTTTTACCCTCAATAATTCCATCAGAAGAGTGAACAGAAATATAAATAGAAAGCATGTCAATCAATTGATAGTTTTAAACAAAAGGAAAGATCACAATTTTTGGGATATTTTTGGTATTGTGATATATTTGGGCACATATTATATGAAAACTAGTATAATATTATGTTTCTGAAAATCAAAGTAAGCCTACATCAAGGTAGAGAAAAGTAGTGATGAAGTAAATTACATACAAGTAAAGTAAGAATATGACTATTATAAACATATCTAAACACTAAAAAAGCATAAATTATGGGAGAGGTGTGATGGGTGTCTTGGTGTGAGATAAAATATGTTCAATGATTTCTTTTTCATTAGTACTTACTAGGGAATGTGTAATTTAATTTGGGTGGAGACTCAGGAAATGTGTAGTGGTATTTTGTTATGTAGACTGTACAAAATCAACCTTCCCATGGTGGAGACTAACACAAATACCTTTATTAGATTTCTCTATTGTAATACAAGAATACCATGGGATCTGATCTACTTGATCCATAAGTGTGGGATGATCATTAACTAGGTGATCAAAGTGAATCATACTTTGATTGAAGAAAACATCACAGTTTATATTTTCTCTAGAGAAAAGAGTCTAAGAAAAGAACTCCATTATTTATCATTTTTCCGGGTCTTTACCCGAGGATTTAAATATAATTATAAGGGTTGTTTCACTAAGTATTCATCGCCCACACACACACACTTGAGTAATTTTCTTATGTGGTTAATAATAAAAATATATTTTCAAAAGAAAGAAAATTTGAAAGTTCAAAAAAAATCTATGGGATTTTTAATTTCATTGGTCACAGTGAAAAGTTATGCATGTATAAAACATTCAATAATTGAACATAAACAATTTAGAAGAAAATTAATTTGAAACTGAAATATATAAATAATTCAACCTTATGTGAAAATCAGAAGAATACTGATAGTTAACACAAACCCAAGAAGAAGAAAATGGGAGTTTCACCAAAGAGAATAAGCTTCATATTTTGTTATAGGAGAGTCCACACCATGGATCACTATAAGTAGGATCAGTAAATCATAATTAATGGAGGAAATAATAATCAAAAAAAGTTAGAAACCATTCTATGAGAACAATAAAAGTACTGAAATGGTAAAGAGAACACATAAGAATCCATGGGGAACTACACAACATGATGTGCATATTCAAAATGATATCATTTTAATTTGACGATTTTTCCTAGATAGAGAAATAAAAGTGGAATAAATAATGATAATGGAATATGAAAAGGTTAAGAACAATATCTCACATAAAGAAATTTAATTTTATGGGATGTTTTCGATAAATAATGATCAAACAGTCCTAGAAGTAATATGTATAAGGTGTAAGAAAGATAGAAGCATCTCAAATTATCGTTTGTTCATAACTCTATCTTAATAATAGATGTGGAAAAGAATCATAATGAACCAAGTGGTGAATGTTCCTTAGTGTCCATTTTGAAAATAAAAATTACACACAAATTTTTAAAAAATAAATTGTTGATACCATGCTACCCAAAACTTCTAAGAAAGTCAGAAAACTCACCATGAAGAGTTTACCATCACATGGAGTATAAAATAAAGGAGTCACATGGCTGATAAGAATTTATTATCCTTGTTTATATTATTTAAAATCAAATGATATTCCACCTTATTACCATATAATTTGTGTTTGTTCATTACTTGCATGGAATTAAAGGTGATACACATATTTAGAGGGAAAACTGAGTTGAATTTATATTTATATATCTATAAGATGGAATATTTATTCAAATATTAATGGAAGGAAATATCCTAGTTTTATATATCCTCTTATATATTGAATAATATATATTTAAAATTATTAGAGATCAACCTTGATAAAGATAATCAACTTGTTATAACTCATCAATAAACTTAAATTCACCATCATGGATGAGATCCCAATAATTATTATTTACAATAATTGGTATGTGTAACATAAACTAATGAAAATTTCCATCTTAATGAATTGAATCTAAAGATAATCCATTTAGGGGGATATCCAAATAAGTTCATATAGCCTTATATTTCATCCAAATATGACATCTATGGAAGGTACTTGTTCAAGAACACATTGGTGTGGTATGGGGGAAAGCTCTTCTATCTTTATTAATAAAAAGTAAAATCAAGTCTAGTCTTAAGGAGGAGATCTTAAGTGAATCATTGAACTGAACAAAAGAATATTGAAGGAGTTCTAGGACTAATTACATGAAAATTACCAGACTATTATAATTGAATATTTTTAATATGTGTGTTAAGATGAGTATAGTAATTTCAGGATAGATTTATCATGGTAATTTTCATTCCAAATAGTATCATAAAACTTATATTTTCATTATATCAATTCATATTAGTTAATTAATTTCAGATTGAAAATTTGTTAAATAGTATTTAAGGATACAAACTATGGTAAATCAGTTGATATCCTATTCTAAATTGATAATAGACATCATTGATGTCTAAATTAGACCCTCATATTTTCTACACTGAGCATAGATCATGTATACTTAGAGTGGAATAATTGATGTCTTATTTTTTAATAAATATATGATACCATCCTCTTGCTCAGTAACTTTTTATTTGTTATTAATAAAGGGAGATAATAAAACAAAAAAAGAATTGAAGATAACATATTCACATTCCATTTTCTATTTTGGTATTGATTACAAATACAAAGGGATAGATTGATGATCCTACATTGTGTTTCTATTTTATTTATTTTCAATAAGTTAGTAAGTGATGTAGAATTTACTGTCAAAATGAATTTTGTAAATAAGAACAGCTTGGAAGTTTATTGGTGTTCCTAATAATTCTTATTGAAGATTTAAATAAATTTCATTGGTAACATGTTACATTTTTTGATAGAGTGGATTTAACTATGGTGATTTTTGTACTAATAATAATTCTAAAATATCACATGTTATTGGTGTATATAGAAGGAATATTTTCATCAAAAAGTGAAAAATTAATTATTAAATACCAATACAATATTTATTTTCATAAAAAAATATGTATTGTTTGTGGAATTATTTTTAAGACCATGTAAAATACTATTTTTCATGATGAATTGTTGAGGATATTATTTGGATGAATTAATTTTGAGAATATACAAAAATAATAATGATTTTTCAGGAAGAATAATTAAATATATAGTTTTAAGAGTGTCATTTTAATTTTTTTTGTTTGTGTTTTAAGTGTTTTGTTTCAAAGGGTCCATATATTTTAAAAAAATATTTATATCCATAGCCAAGAAAGATAGACCAGTCAAATCCCATGAATGTGGGAGCACTATCAACCATGTGGGAGAGCTAAAAATATGAACAGCAAATTCACTAGTGTTCCCAAGCTATTTGTTGAATATTGAAGTAAATTTTAAATGTTATGTGGTATATTTTTTGATGAATTGAATTTAGGTGTTAGGATTGTTGAACTGGTCATAATTCTCAAATTTCACTTGTTTTTGGTGTATGTTGTAATGAAATTATTATAAAAAAGTGAATAATTAATTTTTAAAGACCATTAAAATACTTAGTTACATGAATAAATTCTCTTTTTTATAGAATTATATTAAAGACCATAAAAAATACTATTTTTAAAGATGAACTATTGAGGATATTATTTGGATGTATAAATTGGAACACCTTGGAAAGAAATAATTATTTTGTATGAAGAATAATTAAATAGAGGTTTAAGAGTGACATTTCATTTTTCTTATTGTTTTTTAAGTGTTTTATTTTAAAGGACCCTTATATAAAAAAAATATTTCCATTCATAGCCGACTAAGACAGTCCATATCAATCCCACACATATGGGATAATGTTCAACTACATGGGAGAGCCAACAAAATTGGTCATCATGGTGGTAGAGTACCTAAACATGAGGAAGGAGGGTGAGAATTCATAGGCACAAGAATAGAGAAAATTCATGTTATGGGCGGTAGAAAGGAGGAGTATCGATTCAAGTCAGTACCAGCAGGAAATGGAGTTTCCTGGAATAGACCTAGATACATCAATGGAGGTATTCATAATGTCAAGGATTATATAATGGATCCATTCCACATGGTACTTTGGTGTGGGAATCACATATGCTACACTACTATTTTTCTATTAAAATGTTATACACAAAACATGGACCACCTAATTGGTTCAATCTGGTCTGTTTAAACTCTCACGCCATGCGAGTTTAAACTAGTGCCTTTTTCTTTAACCTCTCATAACCCTCAATATTGGTCCTTGATGTTGATCATCTTCTTTAGTCAAATAAATCTCAGTGTTGTTGATATCTCATCATATTGATACATTGATCAACATATGGATCACCATGAATACATGTTTTCATGGGATTACAACCTTTTGTTCGAATAAAATATCACTGGTGAATGAATATGAATACATGCATATCATTCAAGGAAGTGTTCTTACATGAAATGATGCTTGTGATTTTCCAACATGCATGTGATTTATTCATCAGAAAATAACAAGACAATATCATATAATAATATGAACCACCATTTTCAAAATCATCTAAGTCCTGTGAAGTTTAAAATGCTGAGTTATTTGGTGATATTAAAAATATCCTTGACTCACCACTTTTACCGGATGTAGAATGAAACTCGAAGTTTAGTTATTTAATACACATATCAGAGTTGGTAAATCTCACTTATAAATACCAATCAACTAAATTTTAGAGAGTTTATGAAATTAAAGATACTTTTAGGAAAAAAACAGACTCCACATTAGTTGTATGTGAACCATTTCATGTGAAGGTGTTCCAAAAATTCATTTACATAAAGGATAGATCTGTGAAGATCTGTAGATTTTTCAAAGATAGAATTTCATACTATTTCTTGTTTTCAGAACACTTGTGGGATATATGAAGAAGAAAAATAATATTGTCTCATTGTATGTACATGAAGAAAGAAATATATCATGATCACATAAATCATATCTTTCTTAAAAGAATAATAGAATATTGTTTTCCTCTAGGTTTTTACAAATAAAAATCTATCGAGTACTCTAACTTGTGTAAAGAAGAAAAAATTATCCTCTCATATATGAACTTATATAAAGAGGTTTGTAAAATAAATAGAATTTTGTAAACCATTATGTGAAGAAGAACTGAGATATCACATATTGGATTCTATTTTACATAAAGAGGAAGGATACTGTATAAGTTACATATATGAGAATGCAAGAACACGTGAAATTCACAAAGCAGTACTAAAATATTATAACATATTTAGAATATTATTGGGTTGATTTTGATATACAAGAAAGATGGTGGAGAAGTTTAGTTACTGTGAATAAGAACTTAAACCAATGTAAAGAACATAAAATATTAATTATAATACTTGGTATATACTAGGGTTATCCGGATAATTCCATAAAAAATATCAAGAAGATGACATCATATGCAATATCGATTTCCTGTTAATTGAGTATGGTTTAGAATTTATTAGAAGAAGGAAGAACAACTTTCTCGTGCACTTTATTGACTGAGAAACTAATATTTAATTTCACTCCATACTGATTGAATCAATGATGAGAGGTAGAATAATATTTTCTGATCAGGATATTATTTTTTTATCATCATATGGTTGAAAGAATTAGATATTTTAGTGCATAGTAATATTCATATCATTGAGAATAAATAAGAGAATGATATTCCATAGTTATCAACTTATTATTACTCAAAACATAATATCTAATTTATATCATTGATTCTGGTATCTGATGAATCCCTTTTAATTATTTTATTTTGATGAAGATGATCAAATTCATTAGAGTCCATAGAAGATTTCTTTTTGTACATTTCTGGTCAGTTCATATGAGACAGAATGATATCTTATAATCTTTTTCTTTAAAGATAAAAAATTAATTACACATGGTTAGTTCCAAGAAAATGAGTTCAAGGTCATACCCCTACACATGATTTTCTTAATAATAAAAAAGAATTTGTGTGTGAGTGGAATAACAACCACCATACACCAAGAAAGTTCACATCCACACTATAGTTGAACCTCATTAAAAATCATAGAGTTATTTGTTCGTTCCTATTTTTTGTGCGTGCTTTCTAACCCTAAGTGAAGAATATAAGAGAAACATTCACTAAATAAGTGACAGAGGTATACATAAAGGATAAAAGTTTAAAATTAATAAATATTCATCCCACAATGATTCACCACCCCCCCCCCCAGAGTGGTTATCCCAAACTGATCGTAACATGAGTTACCATGGGACATACAGAGATAGTTGGTAGTGGTTTTGATTTTGGTATTACTTTGGGATATTTATATATTATCCTTATCATCGTAGATATTTTTTTGGAATGTTATATATGTGATTTAAGGATTATGTTCAATTTATAAATTGATTTAGTTTATGAGTTACCATTTTTATTATCAATGTTTCAGTTTACTCTATTTGGTTTTTCTTTTTTTATTGAAATGTATATTCACTTCATGGGCGTCTGATATATGGATGTGTTATTTTGGATTCCTAGTAGTTTTTATTGCATATTTATATTATATACTGAGGGTGAAACCATTCCTAGGTATATATTATTGATACATAGTCATTAGTTACCTTCCTATGGGGATCAGGAATTCCCTTCAGACCCAGTGGGGGGCTAGGTTGGGTGGATTGTGAAATCAATCTGGGCCAGTTCATTACAACTATATTCAAGGAAGTAAATATGATTAAGATTATAAAAATATATCTTAATCACTTGATCCCAATAATAATTTGATCACCTTCAACATAAATAAATTAACTCGTATGGTCCTTCATGTTTCCACCACAAACTAATTTTCCTGGGTAATCATCCACCTTACCCAATCTTCATAGATGTACCTCCATGTATTCATGGACTCCCATAAACGTAAATCTCTATGATAGTGCACCATTACCATTTTGAATAATTTTTTAGATATGAATTACATCACTTCCTTTGGTGATTTACATTTCTTGACTTCTGATCCATTTTTCACTCTAGTTGTCACATGTTTGAATATACAGGAAATTGATACCCGTTGTCACTTCATTTCCCATCCAATCATCAAAATTAAGTCCATAATATTTTTACTGCTTTTTGTGGTCTTAATATCGTTAATAGAAAAATAAATCTCACATCCCTAAAAATTTTATTGCTCAAAATTTCCATAGAGAAATTTCAACTTAATATCCATTTTCTCTAAATTAAAATCATTAGACATGGTTATGTTGGTACTATCTATATGCTAATTTGTTTAACCACTAATGAGAATATTTTAAAGAAATCATTTAACTATTTCTATTGAAACTCCTTCACTACCAACCTTTCCTTGTTCCAATTATTCTCATCAGCCTCTTACTTTAAAAGATAAAAACCATGTATTCTCAAACACCATGTTCCCTTGTAATAAAACCATTAGCCACAAAGTTTTATTCACATGTTTGGAATCTTACTCATCCTTCATAGATAACTCAGACTATCCAAAATCACTAATATTGATCAAATATTCTAGGATTTTGGGTTCTACTTTTTCTATCATAAGTATATAATGCAAGACATGGACATACGTCTGAGTCATTAAAATGACTCTATAAGACCAATGTAAATTACACTATGGCTCAATTCTATCCAGTACTACCTCATTCAATGATCTATTTCATGAATCCCTATATTATGGTTCTCTCAATTGAGCATAATCATCCCTTGATATCTCCACTACCTCTTCTACTAGACTACTATTTGAACCTTTCATATTACCATATAAATTCTCTAACATTTTTCTATATACAAATCTCCCATTAAGATAAAAATTAATTTTCCTGGTTGAATATTTTCCTTAAACGCCTTTCTTCTTCATGTTATAGTATTTTTATATAACTTTATCATTGAATATTTCATTTCAACTTTTGATAATTTGTTTGTTTTCACTATCCTAAAGTCAAAATTTAATGTTTATTGTCCACATAATCAATAAAAAATCATGCTTAGGACTTTTTCGTGAGTTTATCTTGATCCTTAGCATCCATAAGGAAATATTCAAGAGTCCTGGAAACATTAAGGTGATTGAAATCCATTTATTTCCAAACCATATTACTTATAATATATCATACCCCGTCATTGCTAATAGAATTTGATTAACTAAGTACACTCCATAGTTGACTAGTTCCTCCCAAATATCCTCAAACATTATCATGTTCAGCCTCATATTATGTGCATTATCTATTAATTTCTTGTTCATTCATTCATCCACTCTATTCTACGTTGGTGTTTTAGGTGTAGTCTCCTCAAGTCTTATCCCTTTGTACTTGTAGAAGTTTCAGAATCTCCTTCCACTATACTTATTATCATTGTCTGACTATAAGCATTTCAATATACTTCTGATCCCAATATCCACCATTTCCTTCCATTGAAAAAAACCTAAAATAAATCAAATTTGTGTTAATTAAATTAAACTCATACCTTGTAACACCCAAAACCCTGGTCACCCATAGTTGGTGGGTTATTTATTACATGGTAATCAGAATATAAGAGATTATATTCTCATGATCATGTTTTAGTAGTACTCAAGAGACTTGATACATAAATATTAAATTACATAACAAAAAATTACAATATTTGAGTTTATATCATTATTCCTTAGTGTTATCTATAGGGTCGATCATACATGGTATTCCACTTCATTACCTGGGGAAATAGAAAATAAAAGTAAATGGTTAGCTCAAATTCTTAGTAAGGGATAGTGTACAATAGAAGCTAACATGTAATAAGAAATATAATGGGAACATGTAAAAAAATAATTCCCTATTAATGATTAGATATCCATAACATAATATGTGCTCGGAAGAGGAAATAAATGAGTAAAATATTTCTTAATTATAGAAATGTTAGGAATGAAAAACTCCAGACATCATAAATATATTGTTGATTCCTTGTGCCAATATATCATACATTTAGGGTAAGGATGCTCCCATTACCCTGTATTAGTTGTCTCATGAGAAATAGCAGTGTAGAAAGGGGATACACAATTTTGGGTCCTACCTATCACATAGAATTCCAATGTATCTCATCACATACTAAATTGATATAGAATAAAGTTCAATAATAAACATAATAATACTTTGAATAAATTCTTGATGATAATTATTTATAAAAATTTCCCATATAGAATAAATTATTATACAATCATGAAAGTAGTTTTAACCATTTAATGAATTAATAATGATACCTAGGTGAATACCCTTAACTCATAAAATTAGTACCTAGGGATCTTAAATGTTCAAATAAGCACCATTAACAAGTAAAGAATATGAAATCGCAACTTTTGGGTACTTGTAAACAGTAAGTTGATCAATGTTCTTAGGTAATTAAATGCATGTATTAGAAATGTTATGAGATAATTATATTTATAGAATTTACATACTTTAGATACAACATATTCAAATACTTTATTATGGTTTTTAAAGAGAAAATAAATCATTCATGTATATCCCTCTAGAGGGTTAAATCAGGTTTACAATAAATCTCACATGTTGCGAACCGGTTTAAGATAGAGTTATTACCCAAAAAAACATTTCCAGGGTTGTTACCACTAGTTGAATCGATGTCTGAGCCTGCATACACATTTTTTGTCCAAACAGAGATTCCATTTCAAGGAAAACCGCACACTTTACAAAACTTTTAGGATGGTTTTACAGTTCTCTGAAATTTTGAGAAGAATAACGGGTTATCCATGTAGTATAATAATATAGAATAGAGATCCCTCATTGAAAATATAATAATTAATTTATAACAATAAATCATAATAAAATTTCTTATTGAAAATAAAATTAAACTGATGATTTTAAAAATAAAGGAATATGAGAGGTTAGAAACCCTAACCTAGAAGGGTAGCTTCTTAAAGCTTGAGAATAGAACCTTAGAACCTTAGAAATTATTAGGAAATATTATCAAGATATAAAATAATTGGAACTTCATGATCAATAGATTTTGAATGGATAAGAATAGGAGAATGGGTGTTTGTTGATATCAAATTAGGGATAATTGTTTGTCAATTTATAAACATAGGCCTTTGAAATCTAGGTTGTTGAAAATATAAACTGATTGTCGTATCCATGGTTTTGGCTCTTTTTTTGAATTTAAGACATATTTTTAAATATTATAATGTTTTATAAAAAGATATATTTTCTTTTACATTACTTTGGAAATGGAAATATATTTTTCCATAAAATATTGTTTTTAAAATCTTAAATTCCATTTTATACTTTAGAAAAAAATTATAGGTTTGGAAAATCATTTTAATTCATTAAAATGAATTATATTTATAAAATAACTTATTTTTTCATCGATTCTCGTATATTAATTATTATATCATTTTTAAATCATAATCATGTTATAATATTTATAGTATATGTTTACTATATTTTACTACTTAGTGAAAAAATTGAATATCTCATAAAATTAGGAAAAATTTACCATAGGAGAATTTTGAATCATTGATTCCAAAAAAAATACATTTCATCAAATTATAAACATTATACCATTTATATAGCGATGATACATATGATAAAAATGTGTTATTCAAGTAAGCACAATTTCATTATTGTAACATGATTTAAACTTTTAATTCTACTTGACCCCTAGATACATAAACCATTATCAATCTAGTGTAATCCCTAAGGGTTAGGTGTGAAGTGGTGGTACTTTCATGGGGATTTTTGTCCAACAATGATCTGGTTGTGATTTCCACTAAATTGAACTTTTCCCATGCATGATTTTTCTCTAT
The DNA here is from genome assembly GCA_963277665.1 of Viscum album. NCBI lineage: Eukaryota > Viridiplantae > Streptophyta > Magnoliopsida > Santalales > Viscaceae > Viscum > Viscum album. Next base: position 858,201,184 of record OY728143.1, on the reverse strand, counting down.
CTTCAATTGTTCAAGTTCTACTTGGGCTTGGCCCAGAATGAACCCCAGTGATGCTACATCCTTTCCAATATTGAATAAATAAACTTCATATGGTATATTATGACTGATTAAGGAAATGGTTTCTTCATTCTACACTAATTAACTCTCATCATCACCCTTAATATAAAATAATCACAATGGTTATTTTTAATGGAAATTCTCAATGGTTATAAATCCCAATGGCTATAATGACTAAAAAACATAATGTCTTACATCCTATGATTTCATAAAAAATAATCCCATGAATCATACCTCTTATTTTTTTATCTTTCAATTTTTCAATTTCATGTCTTGTATTATTTTGATTTTATGCCGATATTACTATAATATTGATGTTTATTAGGGAATCTGAGCTAGGTGGCATCGACATTATACTTGGATTATTTATTTTTTACCTATTTTCTATTATTAATTTTAAAAGAATTAATAAATTATAATCTTTGATTTTAATATATTACATTTTAATAAAATATGATTATTCATTATTATAATTTCATGGGTATTGCATCCTCCTCATATCCTCCTTATAAAGATATCCCTCAAAATTGTAAATCAATCCACAAACATATGTTGATAAGCCTTTATCACTGCATCTATTGGCTCATGTGTTTCCTCTTCCAAAATGTGATTCCTATAAAAAAACATAACTAGATGAGTCATTTTATTTTTCATCACTTTCTCTCTTTTATAAATAATATGAATCAGTTCTTCATTATATAAAAATTTGAGTTCCAACTGAACTATATCCATCATCGCAATAAGGTAAAGTTATGGCATATACTATGTTAGAAGTGATATATGAAATATTTCATACACTTGGGATAGGTTTGGTGGAATAACCAAATGATATGACACATCTTCCACTCAATTTAATATTTTAAATAGCCCAATATTCCTTTATATATCTCATAACCCCTTTCCTTGGATATATCCTTATAAAAACATGGTCACATAATTGAAATTAAAGATCTTTTCTTTACTTCTTATCATAACTTTCATGTCTACATTGATCTTCCTTGATATACTCATATATAGATCTTACCTTTTCTAATGTATCTTCCACAAGTTTTAGACCCAATTACTTATTTTCTACAACTTCATGCAAAAATGTTGGATTCCAATATCTCTTTTCATACAAGCCTTCATAAGGTGAAATTGAAATACTGGAGTGATAACAATTATTGTATAAAAACTATAATAGTGATAAATACTAATCCCTACTTCCATGTAATCTAATAGATCCTGACCTTAGCATATCCTCCAATTTTTGGTCCTTTCAAAATACCCATACATTTTAGTGTGATGGTTGTGCTAATAATTGTATCTTTATTTAAATTCCTATGGATTATCCTCTAAAATTTAAATGTGAACCTAGAGTCATGATCAAACACTATAGATAAAGGTGTTCCATGAAGTCTCGCGACTTCATTTATATAAATCTTAGAAAGACGTTCTAGAGTGAAATATTCTTTAATTAAAAAGAAATGGGAAAACTTTATAAGATAGTACATAATGAACCATATTGTATTATTCCACCTGTATACCTTAGAAAACTCAGTGAAAAATTACATAGTAATGTTATCACACTTCTACTCTAGTATAGGTAAAGGTTTCATAACACCCTTGGGAAATTGGATTACAGCTTCACTTGTTGGAATGCTAAGTATCTTATGGTATAATCTATAATATCTCAATTAATATTTTCCTACAAGAAATGTTCTCTAGAAACCCTGGTATTTATAGAACACATGACAATAAACTAATTTTTAAAACTCCATAATCACCAACATAAAAGTATGGTAATTTTATATTCTTTACATCTACCTTCTTATTTTTTAAGGCCTCATCATCAAGTTGGTATTTAATAATCCTCTCAAATATATAAGGGTGTAAAATTATATATAATAAGAATTATGTTCTGAATTCCATTATAACACCCATGTTCATGTTCATTAAATCATTTAGAATTTGATCTTTCTCCACCCTAATAAAATATTAGATACCATGGTCATTTCTACTAAATATGTTTGATACCTTGTTTGTTTTCCTCAGATGATAATGTATAGAATAATCATAATCCTTGAGTAGTTACAACCATCTCCTTTTACTCATATTAAGATCTATCAGGGTACAAATGTATTTCAAACTCTTATTATCAGTGAATATATCATATATATCTCTAACAAGGTAATGTATCCATATTTTTAGTTCAAATATTTCCATCATTAAATATAAATCATGCATCATATAATTAACCTCATGAGGATTCAACTATTGAGATGAATACTCCATCACTATATCATTTTTTATTTGAACACATGCAAGACCTTTCTTTAATACATCATAATAAATTTAAAAACCTTATTTACCAAAAGTAATAATCAATATAAGTGAATTTAATAACCTCCTATTAAATTCCAAAAATCTATCTTCACATTTATTTATCTATGGGAATTTAGCTCCCTCGCATGTTAAATCGGTTAATGTAATACAAAATCAAATAAATATTTCAATAAACCATAAATAATACCCTACTAATCCAATAAAACTACATATTTTACTTGTGGTGGTTGGTCTTGCATGTTCCATGATGACCTTTATTTTTGAAGATTTAATAGATATTTCATCCATGGGTACAATATTACCCAAAAAAAGAAACCTGGAAAAACCAAAATTCATATTTTATGAATTTTCAATATAATTCCTTTTTACTCATAACATTAGGTATAAATAACAAATGAGTGTTAAGATCTTCAAAAATATTAGAGTATATAGAAATATAATAAATAAATACCACCACAAACTTATCAAGATAATACATGAATACTCTATTCAACAAGTCTATAAACATAAAGGGTGCATTGGTTAACCCAAAAGTAATTACTGTGAACTTATAATGACCATAACACATAAGAAATTTCATCATTGGGACATTAAATTTCTTAACCATTAACTGATGATAACTAAAAAAAGATCAATCTTAGAGAAGTATTCATCCCCTTAAATTTAATCAAATAGATCAATAATATTATTTAATGGATTCTTTTTATTTATAGTAATTACCTTTAAATACCTATAATCAATGCACAACCACATTGAACCATCATTCTTCTTCATGAATAAAATATTTGATACCCCTAGTGAAACACTTGGACAAATGAAACCCTTACCACATAAGTATTTTAATTAATCCTTCAACTCAACTATCTACATTAAATCCATTCGATGGTTGGATTATATATAGGTCTCTTATCAGGGATAAGATCAATTCAGAATTTAACTTCTCAATCAAGGGTAAATTCAAGTAATCCATTGGTAAATACATCAATATATTCCTGTAAAATGGGTATCTATTCTCTTCTCAGATACTCTTTACCCATTATAAAGTGAATTTCATCTATATATTCCCCAAGGATTTCTTTAACATGAGCTACTGGGAGTGGTTCCAGGAAAGATTCAGGAAACGAAATATCCCATTGAAACATTATAAGGCCCCAGCCTTAAACCTTACTTAATATTGAGTTATTACAAGATTACACATTGAGGATCTTTTCAGGTTTAGAGTTTTAGAGAATTAGATCATAAAACTTGCATTACATTCCACATTTAAACAAAGTGGTTATATAAAAGATAATATTCATTTTTCCCATCAACGGAAACATATTTAAAATAAAATACGGATTCTTTCTTGACACTTCCTTGACACTATCATCATATCATGTACCTTTCCCTTGACCTGTGAAAAAAAAATTCAAAAACTTGGGATGAGCATAAAAATCTCAGTAAGGGATATAAAAATATGGAAGGGAAACATGAGTACATGTATACATAAGAATCAATGAAATCATACTTTACCAATAAAACATAAGGAGTTTAACATACCTCATCAAATCATGAATAAATCATAGAAATCATAAGACATAAAGGTAACTTGAGGCATTCATAACATTCTTACGTAGGGAGTAACCCTCTTGGTTAGGTTTGGAATACCCATCACAGTATATTCCCTAAAGCTCTTTGGAGAAACCTTAACATTTAACTCCTTCACATTACCCAATGCATTAGAGAGCTATATCGGGCTCACCCGCCCTTAGTTTATCACGGAACCACCCGTCTTCATAACAATTCCCAAGAACCATAACATAATTGTATCACATAAAACATGCATAAAGGAAACATAAAATTTCCACATTTCAATCACAAGATATCAATTCAACACATTGATATAATAATAACATTTTCAATACCAAAATAAAAAGAAAAGTAAAACACGGTATTCATTTTTCATTCAAAAAAAAGGTATGGCTTGTAGAGGAAGCCGAAACTCAAATAATGGTCACGGCGGCGGAGAAGTCGTTGTCGCCGCATACGTATGACAAAAAAAACATTCCTTTTGTTGTTTAGTAAAATGCTTTGTATAAAAAAATAATCCTTTTGAATAAGCATAAAAGTCAAAAGGGTTTATACACCGTATAAAAGAAAGTTGTTTATAAAACAAAATATTCCTCAATGAATGGAGATTGAGACGAAGTCCCTTACCTCGGGTCCGACTTGACTCGATCGTTCTTTAATGTCCTGAATAATAAACTTGAGTTAACTTATACTTGCTTAAGAACCTTTTTAAAGTTAATTATTCCTTTTATATCACTTATTACCATGTTATTAACATTATTTAATCATTTATGTTAATAACGGTCGTTTTAACGATCATTGGTATTTGAGTCAAAAATGTACTTCTTATATTTACAAGTTGTTCACGTAGTCAAATATACATTATCTCAATAATGATATTCATGATGTATATGTCATATATATCATATATATCCAGTATATACATGCATTTATAATATTACATAATCATTTAGAGGTACGAAATGAAATGCACCGTTCATGGAGACGGTAATCCGTACGTACGCATGAACGCTACTTTCATTTCTATGTCATATTAATGGAATTAAAACTAAATGAGAGATATGTATATTTTAATTCCCTAATTATAAACATAAATCATATATATCCATTATATATATGTACTTATAATAGTACATTACATTTGGGGATAAGAAATGAAATGCACCGTTCATGGAGATGGTAAGCCATACGTACGCATGAACGCTACTTTCATTTCTATCTCATACTTTAATGGAATTAAAACATAATGATACATAATAGTATTATAATTACAGTATTTTATCATCTATAATATCATTAAATATATCCTTTATACGTACCACATATGGTATTAATGAATCAAATCACTTTGAGGGGGCGGTAGTTCGCACTTCCTAAAATGAAGATATCGCATATACCCATAATGGAAGCCATAAAGGTATGCCATAAATGAAAAATACAGAAGATTAAGGAAAAAATAAACATATTATATATCATATATAAATATAGTGACATATTAATGACCACCTTTGAAGGTGTTTGAAGAATATTGAACAATCATCGTTTCGTGAAGCAGAAAGTTTCCATCCACAGAAACAATATGTTCGTTAACCATTAGATGTAGGTGTGTGTAAGTGTAGCTCGAATACTTCTTATAAAAACATCATAGTATATGAAAGATACTGGTGTTTTTACAAAAGAAATTAATAAAAAGAGTTTAGGGGGTTGGAGAAGCAAAATAAAACATAAGAACACAAGAGAAGACACTACCTTTAAATCGGGTAACTATTTTTGATTTGAGATCAAAGGCTTCCTTGAGAAGACTTATGCCCAAAGTGAGGCTTCTAGGAGTAAGATAGGGATGTGGAGAGACAAAAGGACCAGGGGTTGGCCAAGCCAAAGTCTTGAGAGGTTTGGGTAAGGAGGTAGAGGTGGGGGCCTTTTATAAGAGGAGAGGAGGGGCACTTTTGTAAAGTTACAAAATGTTACTTTATTTTCAATTGAGTTTCGGATTTTAAAGGTCCCACGTTGATTTATTTCAAGGATAAGGTAATAAGGGTTCGAAATATACTAATACAATAGGTTTTTGACATGTTTATTTCTTAGAGTTTACATTATCTTTTTATTTTATTTAAATCTTTAAATAATGAGGCAATCGCTGCATCATCATGTTGTCAAAAATAATTTAATTTATTTAATGTCAAAAATTATGAAAAAAATACTATGATGTAAGAAATCTTTTTAGCCTTTAAATGAATATTTATAGTCCAAGATATCATTTATTTAGACAAAATTAAGAATTTTTTACTCAGGTGATACATTCTTTGTTATATTTACTTTCTTTAAAAAATAAAAAGATATAAAGTCACTTTCCCACAAAAGTGATTCCATGGGGTCCCCAAGTTTGGCATAAGGAATCCCATGGTCGGCCATCAGACAACAAGTATCATTAGGACACATGCTGGTGCCATTTTTTATTATTATGATATTATTTTATTATCCTTAACTACCCGATTACTCATTAATCAAGATAATTAAAGATAATTACCGTCGTTACTATTCATAATGTCCAAAAACAAAAGAGTCTTGATTACATAATTTGGACCTTATGATTCCAAATATGTAATCCATTTTACCAAATTCCAAACACATAAATTGAAATAATTTATTTAAAAATAATTCCTGTTGTCAAAACAAATAGCGGGTTTTTTTGAAACAATATCTATGAAAAGCTTGGCATTAGTTTATGACCAATTCCAAAGTGAAATTAATCCTAATGACCACCATTGGATTAAATGGTAAAAATATATTCAGATTACACTTTAAGACCAATTAAAAAGATAATCTAACCATATAATTAAATTAGATGAAAAGGCAGTTTTGATGTAAAATGCAGTATTTTTCACTATTCATTAAAAAATGAACATTGTCAGAAAAGTACCAAAAAATTATCCAATGTAAATTTCAATGTCCAAATAATAAATAATATGTTTATTTTGACAAATAGAGATTATAAAATTGTCAAAATTTTTATTTAAAAATGGTTTTCCATCAAAAGGCAGTAAAACAATCTTTTAAAAATATTAGTGTATTCCATGCTAAAGATTTGATTTATTCTCATTTTAAGCCTCTAAAACACTATCTAATTCATAAATAGACATAGATAAGAATATATATTATTCATTACTTACTTTGGATGTTACAAAAATAATTAATTCCATACTTGCCTCACCAATTATAACTTCCTTCTACCAATAATAGATTATTTCTTTATAATCCGTGAGTCAATACATCATTGGGATTATATAAAAATATACCATCAGTATGATGATTAAAATCAAAACTAGGAAACACCTATGAATTATAATTTTAATATCTTGAAATATATTCATTATAATCAAAGTACCACTTGGTGCATAAACTCATAAATCAGAAATTAATGCAATAGACGGTGGATAAATATTCTTAGAAAACATGCATGATATAAATGAGTGAGTATATATTGAAAAAAATAATATATTTTTTAAATTTGAATGTATAATCAAAGAACCCTCTATCAAACCATTTATAGCTTCAACTTCAGCTACTGTTATTGAAAAAGAACAACAATGGCCTGTAGATTTTTTCTATGGAAGATTCCCATTTTCACTTATGACATTGATTAGAATAATGCCTCATATCCTTACAGTTGAATCATTTCACAATTCCTACTTCTCTATTTATTTTTCACTCATGATCTTTATAACATTTATATCTAAATTTATATCATAAACCAGATCCCTTTGAGTAGGTCTCTGGGTGTTTCTTGAAATGTATATATCCCATCTTACTGTATAGTTACTTGATTATGTATCCATCTGACTAAAAGAATGACTCCTCATATTCAAAAGATTACAGACTAGAATTGGGGTTCTATGATGCTATCATAGGAAGACTATACCCCCATATCATATTATGAAATAACTGATAAAAATAAACCAAACATCATCCATAGCAGAAAATAATCAAGGTACATAGAATAAATAAACTTATACATCAATAATGAATGAAATGTGGTATGAAATCAGTCACACTGACTCACTAGTTTTCCCACAGGACAACCACATATACAAAATTAAATACAAAAATATAATAAAGTAGGATCAACAACAACCATGAGCCTCGCCTCATTAAGATATCCAATCACATATATGTTATATAGATGAATGCTCCAAAACTGATCCCCTACCTAAACTCAACTAATATTCAGTAAAGGATACTTGGGTGCCCATGTGCCATGGATACCCAAGAAGAGTGTGAGTACATAACTCAACAGGAACCAAAAACATGGTCTTATACATAACCATCAAATACAATGATATATATGTGTGACATGGTTAGGTAAATAAGTAAAACAATTAAATAATAATAAATATCCATTGTTGATCCTCAAGTTCTACAATAAAAGATTTATTGAACCAAACCAAATTAGTCCAATGTCAGAGTATCTTTGAAAACACCACATAATTTTGTCATCTAATGTAATAACTAAGGGTAAAAATCACCCTCATATACTGAAGTTAAGAACCTAGGGGTTGATCCACCTAGTATACAAAAGATAAACACTCAAATTATAACTCCCCTCGATATACAGAAGATAAACACTCGAGGTATGACCCACCAAGTACACAAAAGATAAATTTCTAGATTCTAACCCACCTGGTATACATAAGATAAACACTTTGGTTCTAACTCACTATAGTATAAAAAAGATAAATACACAGGGTATAACTAACCTGGTTTATATAAGATAAACACTTGGGGTCTAATCCACCTTGGTATAAAGACTAAATGGCTGACTCCTAATATGGGGTTTCTATAGTGTCCAAATCTATATGAGGGTCACATACCCTACCCATGGATCTAAGTATTAGTGTCCAAGGCTTCCCATATTCATTATGCAAACAAGATATACCCTATGTATCCTAGGTATCCCATACATAATAGTAAATTTTGATGAGTATTATATACCTACATAAATATTTCATATAACACATATCATAAGTTTTTTCATCCACCTGAACTTATATTACATATATAAGGTCATAATCTCAATTTAATGACATAAAATCATCACCACTTATCTTCTATACACACCCTCTCAGTGTTCAACATCTCACAGAGGCACCTACTGGAGTCTCCTGGGTAACATCATAGTCAGGACTCCCCGTGAGAGATCCTCTATAAAATTATCTTATCTTGTCAAAATACCCACTGATCGGAAGGATTATATTCCATAATCATCACCCAAACCACATTTAGGCCTCAGTGGCCACCTAGGAATGCTTTATAAGGGAGAAGGATCAAATCCATTCTCTATACTCAAGTCATCCTAAGGTCATTTAGAACACTCGACCTATTGTCAAACTACCCAAGTTATACCCACTCCGGTAGTCACATGTCAATGGATTGATGAAGACTCATCCCATGTCATCTCACAATAATGTAGTATTAAAGGAATCCCAAGGGTCCTATAAGGCCTACTAGGGTCATTCATTCTCATCATGTCATATCACTCTACTCAGAGGTTAAACAATCAATGATACTAATGGACACTATATTGTGTTCTTTTAATTTAATTAACACTTTCTCACGGTATAAGTTCTTAAAGAATAAAAATATATCAAGGCCTCATCCATCAACGGTTGAGGAAAAGTATCCAATTCCTAAGGTTATTCATGGGACTTTTCACTTTTTATACTTCAGACATATGAATTAAGATTTAATTACACAATTTATTTAATTTTTTAATAGGTCAATCACTAAAATTAGGGGGACCAAATATAAAATTTAATATACATAAAAAATAAAAAAACATGGGGTAATGTTTTGAGGACCACCTAAATTTTGATGAAACAAATTCCACTTTAAATCCATAGTTCAGAAACTCTTTCAAACTCATCCTAGTCCATATAACCACTACATATCATCAAAAGGCCATAACTCAAGACAAGGAATATAATTTATTTAATGATAATAAAATTATAATAAATTAAAAAGTTACAATTAATTTTAAATAATTACAATTAATCATAAAAATAAATTCAAATAGGTATAATTACCTAAACACTCATTGGGTGCTCCCATTTCACTAAAACTACATTTAAGAGTTTTCTCCCATGGAATGATCCGGACATATCCCCACTCAAAATCCATAACATGTGACAATAATATATTCCTTAATTTTATCTAATTTTCTCAAAAAAACTCAATAAAAATGTGTACAGCTACATACCTCAACTGAAACGGTGTGTGATGTCATACAGGTACTGTCTCAAGATGTATTATAGCTAGGATGCATGAAATACCCATAAAAATGGTTGATTCCACTACACTTCAATGGAATCAAAACAAAAAAAAACACTAAAGAAACAAAATTAATATTAAATAATAGGAAAATAAGAACAATGGTCATCATAAGAGTAATCTCAACTTAAATATCGAATAATCTCACTCAAAAATAGCCAAACACAGCTAAATAACATTATTCATGGTTTTTCTACAGCTGTAAGAAAAATGTACACAAAAAACCATTTTTACAAACAAAAATCATATGATTTCCTTTTATATCTACATGATTTTATACAAAATCATTCTAAAAATATTCAATAAAACTTTGTTCCATATATAAATAAATGGAAAGTTCCTCCAGCTAAAGGTGATGCACGGTTTCCTCTAAATTGCACATGCCAAACCCTGCAACCTGGGAATAATCCTACAAAACTCTATAATATTTAACCAAAATCTATCAAGACTTTAAAAAGAACCTAAGTTATGTGTTGAACATCAAAATATATCTAAACAATCTTCTTGGTATTCTCAAACTATTCAATTCTTTATCTGAATCTCAGTTATCAAAAATGGATTATCCATAATAATTCTAAAAATTAAAATTTACTCTAAATATCATAACTCATAAAGGTGTTTGATTTTACAACCTCCTCGCCTTAACACTTATCATCCTCAATAAGTATCAATGAAAATTCAACCATATATCTCGATCTACCTAGATCATCATCTCAACATTAACTCACCATGTTCTATCTTCGAATGTCAATCACATTATCACTAGATAATTAAAAACATGAGAGACTATTCATCAAAATCAAATAAACCACTAAATTCCCTCACTAAAAAATAGACATGGTGGTTACTCACAATCATCTATTATGATACATGACTGTTTCATAAAATGATTCATCGTTAAGTTCATGGTACCCCCCAACATAAAACTCAACTCATAATTTCCAATTCTGACCCACATCACTCACCGCCATCATAATATCCTATAAAAATATTCTTAGTGATATAAAGACCATAATTATGTAGTATTAAATCTCACTCACCACACCCAAACACCCACATAATTCTAGTACCAAACCTCATTCCAAATTTCCAATTGAATCGGATAAGTCTCCATCGTCTATGAAGTTATCTCAAACATGAAATATTTTCCTAAAAAATAAAAGATAGTCCTTAAAACACAACAATCATATCCAAAACAATGAACCATATATGTATTTCATCCCACTTTATATAATTTCACATGATCATGACACTCAAACCTCCTCTGGTCGACATTTCCCAAAAATTATTGGCTTCATCCAATGACGAGCTATCCATTCACCAGATCACAATGCCTAAATCCTAAAAGGCATCCCAATATCATTTAAACTGCCCAAAATGAGGTCTAGACCCAAATATCAATGAAATTATATAGTAGTATCCTTGACCAACCAAAATATCCACCAAGATTTCACCCGATCATTGGCGCACCTTCAATCTGACTCAGGCTTGGATCACTAAATTCCTATCACAATTATGATTACAACACATAAACTCCATTTGATTTCATATTAGAACTCCAAATATGGAACTTTCCATGAAACTAGATAAATAAAACTCATCATCAATTGATATCTCAATGCCATATCAGCCATCCACTGACCAATCTCAATCATTGATGACCCTACTGACTTATTTCTCACACTTTTTTGACTGATGTGATTCTCTTCTATAACCCAATACATATTCCAAAATATACTTTTCATATTCAAAACGTGATTTCCACCTTCATATCATTAAAATTAAACTACTTCATGCTATCATAAAACGTAGTCAAGAAACCTGAATCATAGTCCCATGATTCATACCTCCTCGAAACTAGACTTAGGCATCAAAACACTGACCATGCTTTATGACACGTCAACCTCATCTAACTAGAATCACTATTGATGCACTTTTCAGGAACAAATATCACACATATGGCATAGTTAAATCGTATAATCATACTATGAACTTGGGAAACACCTAAAAACCTAAAATCATTTAACTGTACTCTCACCACTCTCATAAGTGCTTACCAAATACAACAAGGTCAATTACACAGGTAGTCTTCCCCTCAAAAACCAACCTCGATACTAAGAATTAGCACACAAGGTTTTCTTTATAACAAATTCCAAGTTATATAAATGCTTACACCTAGATAATAATGACTCCCATGTATGCTAGACCTATAATGGAATAAGAACCCATTTTCTTTCACATTCAACATCATCTAATAAATCACCATGCATATACCACATACACATAAACCTCTTATAAGCTAGCCTCAGAGCCTAAATAATCTACCCATTCTTTCCATCTCTAAATCATTCCCATGTCTGGGCTAACCTATCCCCCCCCCAACTTGGGTTACCCATGCATGACTCAACTCCTGCCAATCATATCACCTAGCTCACTAAACCTGATCAATCTTTCAAATCCTAGGATATCCAACCTATCTCATAAATCATACCTCGCAAGTTATTAGCTCGTGAGATTTTATTTATGCTCTCATCACAATATATCAAGGAAAATTACATTTCAATATACCCATACTGGGTCTTACAGATACACATTAGGTATCATATTCCAAAACCAACTACCCACTCCTAAGGTATCCACCCTCTGTGAGAATATACACATCAGAATACTCCCTGGAAGATCATGTTGAATTCATACAAATATATATGTGCATAAATTCATCACTCTATAATGAAACATGTTATATATATATATATATATATATATCCATACTATTCTGGTTAAGTACAAGTCCAAAAAGAACCTATTTGGGAAAATATCAAATATACTATTGTTGACACTTAAATTAACCAAGCCCATTTTCACCATACAGAGTCGTCATCATGGAATCAAATGATTATACTGACCTAGTAGGGTCACCATACACATCCTTACATTAAGGGATTTTATAGTTATACTCATTGATCATCTTACCACACAATCAAAATGTACTGTCATCAAAATAAACATATATTTATATCAAAGTGAGTGTAATGTAATTCCAAGTTATATATCAAAACACCATATAAGTTTTTTGGAAATTTTAAATAACTAAACCCCCTATTTTTTATGATAAAAATTAAATAAGCATGCATATGTCATGTAAATATTATATATTGAATATGATGCATCAACATCGGCCTCTTGAAAATAGGTCAAGAGGCAAAAAATCCAAAAATTAACCGTAAATCTACAAAAAAAAATGTTTTTCATGCTAGGTAAAAACTATAAAACCATAAAATCATAAGCCAAAAATATAAATCCAATTCCCTAGTAAACTAGACATACCACTGGAGAAGGTGTTCATGATGTACCAGTCTAAGGTCTATCATAATCCCTAACACATTCCTATATCACCTATCTACTATATCTTCAAATAGTAAGACAAAATAAAAAACAAATAAACTCCATGATATCAATGTCCTCGACCACTATAATACTAATTTGTAATGTCCTCATCCCGGATCACTCTACAATAACTGGATTGGGTCACCATGTGCATGAGCACCTCCCCATACTCTAGAGGCTACCGAATAGTAGTGATTGTCTAGTGTAGTATCATGGGGATATTATACCCCATATCAGAGTGTGCAATAATAGATAAAAACCAAAAATCATCAATAGAAGTAAATAATCAAGGTATATGGAATCAATAAACATATCCATCAATAATGAATGAAATGAATCGTGTAATAAGTCATTCAAATTCACCAGCCACCAACCAGACCAACTATATATACAAAATAAAACACATGAATAAAATAAAGGATTCTAAACTACATCCCCAAGACTCACTTAATCCTAATATTCAATCTCATCCATTCTATCAAGATGAACGGTACAAACTCGGGCCTCTGACTGACCAAAATATTCAATTATTGAAGTATGATTGAGTACCCAAGCGTTATGGTCACCCAAACTTGTTGTGGGTGCATAACTCAACAAGGCACCACCAACTCTATCCCATAAATAACCAGAAAATATAGTGATGTGTTTATGTAAAATGCTTAAGTAAATAAGTAAAATAAAGGAATTGTAATAAACAACCATCATTGATTCTTGGGTTCAACCATGGAACCCTGATTGACCCAATCCTACTTTGGCTAGTGTCGGAGTGTATTTAAGAACATCGCATGATATTTTCAGCGAATGTAATCACCCAAGGTTTGAATCACCCCAGCATAATGAAGTTAGAAACCCGGGGTCTAACCCACCGAGTAAACAAAATATACACACCTAGGGTCTAAATCACCCAGATATATAGAAGATAAACACTCGAGGTCTATCACACCCCACATATAGAAGATACAGACTTATGGTCTAATCCTCCATAGTATACAGGTCTAATGTAAGACTCCCAACTAAGGCATTACATAGTGTCTAAATCTATATGAGGGGATAATTCCCAACTCATAGATCCAAGGATCACTTCCAAGTAATCCCGTGTTATAGGGTTTTTAATCAATATCCAAAGTATCCTAGGAGTCCCTTTTGTAACAAAAAACTCGAAGGAATAGTATGTATCTATTTTAATATCTCATATAATGAATCTAATAAGGGTTAGTCATCCACCTAAATCCATCTTGCACAACAAAGGTTAGCCTCTTAAGCACACAACTAAAAATCATCACCAACCATCTCCCATACACACCCTCTCAAGGGTCAACATCTAATAGAGTAACCCACTAGAGTCCCATAGTCACATCATATTCTGGACACCCCATGTGGGTTCCTCTATCATATTCTTATCTATTGGGTTATCACCCTCTACTTAGAGGGTTTAGAGTATCTTGGCATTTAACAAGCCTCATTGATGCCTAATTGGTCACCTAGGCATATCTAACAAGAGATAAGGATCAAAGTCCTTAATACCCAAGTCATCTCAAGGTTTTTCTAAACACCCACCCTTTCATCAAACTACCCAAGGTATACTCACCTAGGTATTCATGTCTCGGTAGGGGAGGAACTCTCATACCTTGATCATTACACTAAATTGTAAGCTTAATGTCATACCAAGGGTCCATTAAGTCCTACTAGGGTCATTCATTCTCACTTTGTCACAAACCCTACCTGGAAGTCAATAAGGAACCAATATTAAGGGACACTGCATTACATTCATTTAATTTAAATAATTATCCCTCAAGGTATAAGAGCTAAATGCACACAAATATAATCAAGGCCTTATCCATCAATTTCCATGGAAAACAAGATACTGCCCAAGGTCCTTTGTGGGCCTTGTCAATTTGTTCGGTTCAGACATAGTCATTAAGTTTTAATTACAAAATTTACTTAATTTTTAAATATATTTATCACCATTTTGGAGAGACCACATATCAAATTTAATATACATAAATAAATAAATAATTGAGGGGGTATTCTCAGAGGACCACTTACCTTTTACTGAATCCAATTCCCCTTTAAATCCATAGCCTGGAAACTTTATCAAGTTCATCCAAGTCTATATAGAAACATCTCATCATTTTGTGGCCCTAACTAAAGACATAGAATCCAATTTAATTCATTATAATAAAATTATAATTAATTTTAAAAAATAATTAAAATAGGAATAATTATCTAAACCCTCATTGAGATCTCCAATTATAGAAAAAACACATCTAATGGTATACCAATGTCTTGTGGCGTGCTCCGACCACATCCCCACTCAAAAGTCATAACACATAACAATAATGAATTCTTCTTGAGATGTCAACTTTACTATCTTCCCAAAATCCCTATAAAAAATGGATGATTCCTCCATGATCAAGTGGAATCGAAACCAAAACACTAAATTGTAGAATTGAAATTAAGAGTAAATAAATTGAAGAAGAAAAGAGAAAATTCCAACAGATAATGAATAACACTCTAAACACCAAACAATCGCACCTAAAATCATTCCTAAGGGATTCAAAGGAGGGAGGAGGGAGGTCTGACGGCTAGACATAACATGAGAGAAAATATTCTAAATGGGGATTCCAGTTAAAAAGTCAATATGGAAAAGTATTAATTTTTCATATTCCAATGAGTGTCATGGATTGGCATCATGTTTGGCCCAACCATGATCTAATTTTTCATTCTTTGTCATCTAATCCAACACACCTCACATGCTTGGTCCACAAAATTTTTCAAACTATGCAGTAAACATGAAAAACACCTCTATATAATTATGAATGGTTTGTCTACAAACTTTTGAAAACCATGCATTATTCCCTAGGTCCAAACCACTTTGCAATATTTCTATTAATATCTGCACAATTTCCCTTAAATAATGCTTTAACCATTCCATGAAATTGAAAGTAATACAAAATAAATTGGAAAGTTCCTCAAGATCAGGGTGTTACATGGTTTCTTATAAATTGTGCACACCAAACCATGAACCCTTAGAGGAATGCTACAAAACACCACTAATATCAACCCTAATCTCTAAATACTGAACTGAGAACCTAAGGTCCCTCCCAATCTACAAACCATATCCAAAAACAATATCTCTAGACACTAAATCTCTCATATTCTCAATCAGAATATCATTTCTCTAAAAAACAATCCACTTGATTTAAAAAAATATAAACTTTTTCCAAAAATAAATCCTTATAAAGGATCTAGATTTTACATCTCTTCCCACAATTATTGTATATAGTGAACTTTTCCCTTCCCTTATATTCCTTTCCATTTTCTCTTCGAACTTAGTGATCAACCATCCTATTCTTTTTAGGTTTTCCTTTTTAGATGAATGATTTTGAAAACATATTCTCAGTCTCGATAGAAATTTTTACAATTTTTACATATAATGAAACTGTTTGAGTGAAAAATGATCTTAAATATTAATCATCAAACCATAAAATAAATTATCAATCTTACTTTCTAGGTTGTATAGATAGTCTCTAACATACCTTAATAATCATGTGAAAGAAGAATCATACTCAACCATTATTTCTTCTTCATTTCTTTATAAATATAATAATTTCCCTTCTATATTAGAAATTTTCTCCCAAGAAAAATATTTTTCTGAAAAATAACTTTTAAATTTCCTTCACTCCATATATTCTATCTTCATTTACTTATTAGTATTTTGAATTAGGGACCACCATTGGCCAATGTCTCCTCTTAAATGATACACAACCATGATAAATTTTTCCTTCTATGTACACCCCAATTCCATAAATAACTTTTTTAAGGACTTAATATATTGATTTACCACTATGGTATTAATTCACCCACAAAACGATTGAGGTCATTTATTTATAAAATAATTTAAAAAAATTGACCCCTATTGACGGAAAATTAGCTTCTCCATTTGGGCCAATTTATTTCTCATAACTTGAGTCAATTACCCTAGGATAATAATAATTTTTTCAGTAACAATATTAACTTATTATCTATATTTTCTATAAAATCCCCACATTATCTTTGATTGTTATCATGGTATCTACTTCTTTAATAAGATGTAATTATTTATAAAATTTCATATATTAGTTAGTGATATTATAAACTTCAAATATAAAATTTAAGAATTATATATAATTTTTCCATAAAATATAGTATTATGCATGGAATACCTACAATAACCCCTTATAGAATAATCTATACTATTTTTCAAAGGTAGAATCCATTTTATTATCCTATGTTCTTGAAAATCTAGTTCCTAAGGTTTCTACCAACCCTTACTCCAATATTAAATATAAAACCTAGAACCCTGGTCACCCAATGTCAGAGGGTTATTTATTCAATGGTAATTATAACACATGAGATTACATTACTAAGATCATGGTTTAGTAGTCCTCAAGAGATTTTATTCATAAATATTACAATACATCATGAAAATTTTAATAATTAATTATAAAGAATTATTTGTTACTGTTATCCATATGGTTAATAATATATTTTATTCCACTTCATTACATTGAGAAATTAAAAATAATAGTATGGGCTCAAATTCATAGTAAGGGATAGTGTAAAGTGAAAGATAACATGGAATAAAAATATAATGGGAAAATATAAAAAATTGGTTTCTTATTAATGATTACATATACAAAACATAATCCTTAGATGGAAAAGGAAATAAATAAGTACAATATTACTCAATCATGGGAATTTTAGGAATTTATAATTTTGAATATCATAAACATACCATTAATACATTATCCCAAGATTTCATATATAAAGGGTAAGGATGCTCACATTACCCTATATTAGTGGTCTCATGAGATCTACCAGTTAAATGAGAGGATATATAATTTTTGGCCTCGACTATCACATAAAAATTCAATTCATTTCATCACATAAAAATTTGATATAGAATAATGTTTAATACTTATAAATATAAGAATATATTGAATAAATGCTCAATAAATATTATCTAATAATATTTTTCCATATAGATTAAATAGTTATAGGTTTAGGAGAATAGTGTTCCCCATTCAATTAATTAAAAAGGATATCTAGGAAAATACCATTGACTCATATAAAAAGTAACTAGAAATTATAAATGTTCAAATAATCACACTTAACAAGTGAAGAATATGGAATTTAAGTTATTGGGTACCTGTAAAGAGTAAAATGATCAAGGTGTTTACGTAATCAAATAAATGTATATGAAATTGTAGGATACCAATATAGAGACAGATTTTACATACATTAGATATATTATTTTAAAATACTTCATTATGGTTTGTAAAGAGCGTGTCAATCATCCAAACAATATCCCTCTAAAGTGTCAAACCAAGTGTATAGTTAGACCCAATTGTTGTGTACTGAGTAAAAATTGATTTATTACCTGACTAACATTTTTTATGGTTTTTACCCCTATGTGGATATATGTTAGATTCTTCATACACTTTTTTTGTCCATACAAAAATTTCATTTCTAGGAAGACCACAAACATTTTACCAAAATTTTAGGATGGTTCTATTGATATAGGAAAGTTTCAGCGTTATAACAGTTTATGAAAGTATTATAACGATTGATAATTGATATATTATTGAAAATATAGTAAGGAATTTATTAAAATGAAATATAATAAAATTTCTCATTGAAAACAAAAGGAAATAGAGGATTCTAAAAATAAAGGTACAAAACAGGTTAAGAACCCTTAGTATACATGGTAGTTTCATAAATCTTGAGAAGAGAAACTTAAAACCCTAGAAACTCATTGGTAAGAATATTAAGAGATAAAATGATATGAAATTTATTATTCATATCTATGAATAAGATATGAATGGGAGAATGGATGTTTACTTATAGAAAATGAGGTATAATTGTTTATTAATTTCTGAATATAGGCCTTCGAAATCTAGGTTGGGGAAAATGTAAATCCATTGGCTTACCCATGATTTTGGATCATGGTTTTTTGGAAATTAAGACAAGGTTTTTAAAAGTTTAATGTTTTAAAAATGAGAAACTTTATTTTATATTAATTTTTTCGGGGTAATATAATTTCTCCAAAAAATATTTTTTTTAAACATTAACTTTAATTTTTGGATTTGGAAAGTAATTTTCTATAACGACCAGGAACCCTATCAAGGAAATTTCCCTTATTATGTTTATTTCATATAGTATGTATCATATAAATTCACTTATAGAACACAATACAAACATTATAAATAAATAATGAATGAAATAATAGGTATTTCTAAAAGTTAAGAAAACTATACCAATGAAATAGTAACATACCCTTATGAATAGTAATGTGGCCCTTGAAAATATTCAATTATTGCCCATATAAGTTCGATTCACTCCTCGTGGAAGGTTGAAGACCTCATGAAATGTCTCCAAGAGATCTGGGGTTTCTGTGAATGGCAGATGGTTTCTATAGGTATGAATTTTTAACACTATAATTTCTTCTCCAATGATCTGAAAATGAGGGTCTGGAGTTGTGGTTTTGTGAATCTTAAGTCTGGGATTCTTTGATTTCAAAACTGGGACACCTTGTTTGATCCCTTTAAGGCCAAAAATATGGTGGCTCAATCTTGGATCCGGATCAAAGGATTGAGCTGGGTATTTTGGCATCCGAGTATCCTTTGGGATGTTGCATTGGCAGTATGAACTCCTATTAAACTTGATAAGGAGACTGAATTAGTTCGGTATGGCCATTTTGCTCGCATTCTAGTTTCTTTTGACCTGAATTTTCCTCTTGTTGATATAGTTATGTGGATTGCTAGTTATTTTAAGTTTGAGCATGAGATTGAGTTTGAACATGTTCCTATTTTCTGTATAAATTTTACAACTATAGGAAATGTTAAAGAAAACTTTAATAGAGGACTGCAATTCTCCAACTTTAAATGGTATGGACACCTTGTTGAAATTTTTAAATTGAAAGTTCCATGTTCTCCTGCTCCATCAATGCATTTTTCCGGTATGGAGGGGACCCATGATAGGGGGGAAGGGTGTCCCTAATGATTCACCATTGCCTTTGTCTACCTATAATGGTGTGAAGGGTGTCTCACCTTCACCCATTAAGGTGGATTTGGTGAAAAATAATTTATCAACTTCTAGGAATGGGGGACTTGTTTCTTTTTATATTTTTGTAGATGGTAAGAACCTCACTGACATGCATATGAATGATCAGCAAGGTGGGGTGTGTTGTCTAATCCTTCGGGTGATGGAACACTCCCTGTTTATAGCTTTCCTACAATTGAAAATGGAGAACCCTCTAAATGGGATGATATTTGTTCTAGTAGTGATGATAGTGATCAGGATATGGATCATGCTGATTTGCTGGAGGAGCAATTATTTGCTAAAGGTAAGTTGGGTAGTTTTCCATCTGGTGGGAGAGGCACTAATGTCACTGAACTTTCTGATCATTATGTTACAAAAAGGGGTATGAAAGGTTATAATGATATGTAGGTTGTTGCTTCTCATGCTGTTGTTCAAATAGTAGGGGCCTCACAGGAATCTTTTTCTTCTATTGTTGTCCTCACAACAGTTGTTGTGTCACTTGGGCACATGGGGGATGTGCACACTGGGCAGACTTCACATAATAATATAGCAGTATCTCTTAAGGGACCCACTGGGCCTGCTTCTATTCCTTCAGGTGAACCTGTCACCATTATAACAGCCTCACCTGAGGCCTCTTCTATGTAGGAATTCATTCTGCCTTCTCCCGATGCCAAGGCTCTTCATGCCTTGGATAAAGATGTTTTATCACTTGATCGCCAGCTGCGTTTGGATAAATATTCCATCAAAATGACAGTGACTCCCAACACTGGTGTTTCGCCTTTGGCATTTAACATAGGTGCTAAAAATTTATTTTCCATGCTGGATTCAATGAATTCCCCTGATTTTTATCTTCTCTATATGGAGAGCCATGAGAGGAAATCTAATGCCACAATGAAAAATCATGTTACTGATGCACCTTCTTTGGTTGCACTGTCTAGTGATGAGCAGGTTGGACAGCCCTATACTGAGGAGAGTCTGAAAGATGGGTATCAAGGCACTGCTAGAAATGGTCATGATTTCATTCATATTAGCGTTGTAGATAATCTAGTTTATTCCCATCATGATGTCATGACATTGATGATGGAGGTGCAGATGATCAGGGTGATGCATTGAAGACTCTAAACCAGTGGAAAAGAGGCAGGAATCCAAGAGGAAATGGTGGTCGTCATGGAAGGGGTGGGAGAGGAGGCAGTAATAGAGGCTGATTATTTTTGGATTACTTTGGTGTTCATCACTTGTACCCTGAATCTCTATCCTTTCTTGTATGCTTAAATTTTATTTTAATAATAATTTTATGGACCATGAACTCACCTCCATGACTCCACTATTATGGTATAAGTTAAAAAAACTATTCATTGAGTCATGGTTGATGTAAGAACCATAGTTTAAAACTCAAAAAATATAATTACTTTATTTAGTATCAAGAATCGAAATTATTTTTTTCTTTAGAAAAATAATAAACAAATGAATGAAATATTCAAAAATCACTCTTCTACTCCACTATAAATACAACCACTCACCACCTCTTCTCCTCGTAGCACTAAGACTTGAATCTTGTCAAAATTCTTCCCAAATACTATTCTTTAGTCCCACCCTACATCCATGAGATCTTGGTATTTCCAAAAGACCAAAACTCATTTACCTAAGTAGGTTCTCAAGGAGGATAATTCAAGAGGTTAACTCTCTTCCTTTTTCTTTTAATTTCATTTCAATTTGTTTTCTTTTATTATCCTCTCATCACCTCCTCTGTATAAATCATCAAGATAAATCTAGTATCATATATATAATTTAATGATATCATGTTAACTAAATATTCAATATTAATCTTCTTACTCTCTCTTTTCTCTTTATTTTATTTTAAAAACAAAATCATCGTTCGGGAGGTGCTAATTTAGAACCTTCATGGACAACGAACTTTCGTTATTTAATTCCTCCTTAAAGGATGGTCATGAAAACATTTTTATGGTTGAACCATATTTTAAAATATTTATTATATCTTATTTAATTTTATGTAACCATTTTATATACATGATATTAAATAATAGAACAAAACTAATTTATTGTGATAAAAAAACTGTTAAAATTAAGCTAAATGATTATAATTAACATGTTATATAATTATTTATCCTCATATATGGGAAAAAATAATAAATAATACCAATTAAACTTTTAGTAATTAATAAATAACTTTTAATTCAAATTTTTGGGAATTATAACCATTTTACATGAACTCCATTACATATAATCAAGTGAACCGATCATGAAATCAAGGAAACAAACACTCCATAATGATGGAATTAAATCATATAACTTATCAAAAAGGACATAAATGAACCTAATAAAACTATAATGAATAAAATAATTATATAAAAGGTTCTTAAATAATTAATTAATTAATTTAATATTATAATTCTTGATGTTAAGGTCAATTGTAGAACTCATTCAGACATAAGGTAAGGGTTTTCTTCCCAAACCTCCATTTTCATTCGGGTTATGATTTCTACCCCTATACACCAATGTAATTATCCATTATTTTTATATAATTATCCTAATTTTGTGTATACATTCCAAAATCATGTTTCTAGATCAAAAAAAGTTTCTTTTATCATAAATATATGTTTTTTCAAGGTTCCCTTTTCAATTCATCACAATACGCAATCCCGATTAACGGAAACATATCTATTTTTTACCCATTTTCAAGTATCATAAATAATCTTTTTTAAGAGACCATTATTTTTATAAAATCACTAATTTTTTTAATAAAAAACTATATTGGTTCATTACGGGTTTTAGACAGACAATTATGAAAAATAAAAAATATTTTTCCAAAAGAACTCTTCTTTGAAAAGTAAAAGAGGTATTTCTATTAAAAATTCCTCAATGATTTTATTAGAGTATTTTCAACTATTTCAAAACCTCTCTTAAATTTAATGATTTTTTATGATTTATATATTATTATTTTCATATACCATATGCTATTAAATTGTTTATGGCTAGTTTGACTGTGGATGTGCTATCTTGATACCATTCACCTGCTACTCTGATTGGTTAGGGATTATGATTATAGATTGGGGAAATTTATTTAAATTTTGTATGTTCATGTTGTTTATGTTTAGAATAATTCATATGAGGAATTAATTGGACTTAGAAATTAATGGATGGGGGCCACTATAGCCCCTCTATGCATTGGTAGGTATCCTGAGACAAAACAGAATTAGGTTTTGGCCAAGGACTTACCCTTATATATTCAGACGTCTTAGATGAGGAATAATCTAAGAGTTTATGGGTATTTACAATGGATTTGAAATTTTGTTTTTTGATTTCAAGTTGTAATGTAAATATTATTTTTTTTATCTGGTTTTTCAAAGCTACTAAACTATTTGGTCCTTCGGTATGTGACATAATTTTAAACAAACCAATGTATTAATATAAGGCATCGACTTTGAGAAATTAGGGTCAAGGCCTTTATATTTATAGGTTTGTAAAATCATTTTAATTCATTAAAATATATTATTTTTTATAAAATGATGTATTTTGTTATAGTTTATTCTATATTAGTTATCACATCACAATCCTTTTATAATATTTATTGTATACATTTATCATATTTTACTATTTAGTGAAAATTTTGAATGTATTGGGAAATTATGAAAAAAACATAATAGGATAATTTTTTACACCATGATTTCAAATATAAAATCCATTTTATTAAACTCATCCTATAATAATATTCATTTTACCATTTTTATAGGGATTATACATATGATAAAAAATATGATATCAGAGTAACCACAATTTCATTATTTTAAAGTAATTTACACTTTTAATGTTACTTAACACCTAGATAAATAACCCCTTATCACACCGGAATAATCCCTAAGGATGATAAGTAAAATGATGGTAATTTAATGGGTTGGTTTAAGAAACATTTCTGCGGTGTTGATTTCCACTAACTTAAACTTCTCTCATAGTTTATTCTTCTCTATCCTCAATTTTCCAAGTTCTACTGGGCTTGGTTAAGGGTGAACCCCAATGATGATGCATCCTTCCCAATATTAGATAAATTAAATTCATAGGGAATGTTCCTACTATTTCAAGCCATTTATCCTTCTTTTTTCACTAATTATAAATCATCGTTACCCTTAATATAAATTAATCCCAAAGTTTACTGTTATAGGTAATTCCCAATAGTCATAAGAGCCAATGGAAGTAATGCCTAATGGTTATAATTACTATTACTTCATATGATTTCAACTAAACCAATTCCTTAAATCACATATCTCATTTTTAGTTATTTCAAAATATATATTCTACGCTTGTATTATTTTTATTTTTTACAAATCTTATTATAAACATGATATTTATTGTGGAATGTGGGATGGGTGACTTCTACATTATACTTGGATTATTTTTTTATTTTATTTTTTCTATTTTTAGTTTTATCTTTATTAATAAATTTTCGAATCTAATTTTTAATGTATTAAATTATAAAAAAAATATTCTTATTCGTTACAATAATTTATCAAGTATTACATACCTCAGGTAATTGTCAATGAATACCACAAAATATTATGATCCTTTATGCGATCGATCAGGGGATTTACCTACAAAAAAATATATGTGAATATGATCATAATTCTAGAAATGTAGTGTTAATACACTCAAATTGAACAACACCTTCAATTGATTAACAAGTATAAAACTCTCATAGCTAATGAAATTTCCATGATCCATCTTTAAAATTCTTTTTTCCACTAGAAACTTCATGTTCTTATCACTGAGATGGTTGACTAAAAAATTCCATAACTCTGAACTATTGAATGTTATGTTTAATATAGTTATAACTCCCTCTAATTATTTGATTAGTTAAATGGTTTCATATTTAACTATTATTTCCACAACCATTTAACCTTGACTGATCCTACAAACTATGTTAATGAAACTTGTCCCCAACCCAACCTCATCAAGCTGAGCAATGGAAGTTAAATCTTTCCAAAACCGTAGTATGTTTTGAATGACCTTGAGAACAAGGTGACCTTAATTATTTATTCATGTATTCACATCACTCTTTAAGATAATTTATAGAGCTTCATCATCCACTAAGTGTACATTTTATATCTTTTAAGACATATAATTTTCCATGCATCCCTTATTTGTTATGGAGTGGAACGATGATCTAGAATCATTGATCCACATTCCACTAGAGCATGAACACTTAGTGGTAATCTATTAATTCATTTAGATATTATATAATTAACTAAAATATAATTATTGGGAACTTTTTATTTAGAGGTTAACCTTATTTCCCAAAATTCCAACTTGACATAGCCTCTCTTGCATCGGTGCCAAAAAGTTGGGCTTAAACCAGCCAACTTATATTGAATCTTTCTCATTACTTATCATCTGAATTCTAGTAAATTGTATATTGATGATGTTATTTTCCTGTCTCATCTACAGTGAGTGCACTACTATATGGTTATTGAACCTCCCTTTATCTAAGTTTATCATTCAAGATAATCCCCAAAACATCCTCAAACACTAGGTTGTTGTTCCTGAAATAATTTCCCATGATAGTTTCCATTACTTCCTAACTTTAAAAAAGTGATGATAATAATAGAAATTACCTAAAAAAACAATCAAATTTTACATTAACATATACGATGTGAATTTGAATTGTGTTGAAATTATTTATATGATTGACTACAAACATATCATCAGATAACTTCAAATCGAACGGTTTCTACATTATGAACACCTTGTTCATTTCTAAGTAATTCTCATACATGTCCTCTAAATTATTCACAAGATCTAATGATGAATTAATATCCTAGATATTGAAGGATACAGTATAATAAAATGAAATATAGATGAGTCCACACATATTTCTTTCCATCCTATCCCATTCTTCCTTATCCATCATCTCAGGCTTGATTCTAGTCAGCAGAATTTATAGGTTTTTTAATGAGATAATGCATTATCTATATTCTATAAAAGGAAAAGTATTTCCCAAAAAATGTATCAACTTAGATCATACTAACATATAACTCCATCCTTATAATTTAGCATAGAACTCCCATTTAATCCAAATAACATCAAGTGGAAAAAAAATGTTACCTTAGTAGTTACCGAGTATGAACTTCCAAGATTTGAATCAAGATATGATGCCACTTATTGGTGTAAAAATGTACCATTGATCCACCAAAAATGGATCCAATATATTATATTTGTAGTGAAAAAACAAACTCTAGATGTTCTACCTGATTAGAAATCCCCCATCGTATTTAATGAAATAGAAGATAGGAAATAAAATCACCCTATGCAGCACACCAAGTTTCATAGAGAAAACATGCACTTAAGACAACCCAACACAATCCTTCAATATTATAAAAAAATTAATAAATCAAATAAATAACACTTTGGTTTTATTTATTTTAGATAATAAATTCCTATATAAATAAAAGAATATTATTACCATCTTCATAACTACCAGATGACACAAATATTACAATTTTAATTGGTAATTGTGACTTATAATAGATAAACTCATCAAAACAACATACCATGTGAACAAGGGGTCATACCCTGCATTTAAAGTGGGTCTCAAATGTTCACTCAGTAACATCACAATAAAATATTTACAGATGATCATCCATTTAATCATAGTGACTTCTAATCTCCTTAGTATTTGACACCTAAATATAATGCCACAAATTTATTTTTTACAATTTACAACAAACTGACCAATTCATGGTGGATGTTAATAAAATAATACATTTATCCAACCAACCATTTCATTATTGAATATCATCTACTTCCACTAAATTTATCACTAAGTTAAACTATCATTCAGAGTTCTTCATTCTGGTAAATTGATTTAGCAAATCAGGAATATAATTCACATTCTAAAAACATCCATTATATAAAATAAAATAAAAGGAGTAAATTTTATTATTTTTCATATTTTAAAGAAAAATAATAATTTTTTATTTTTATTATAGAAATAAATACACACATAAAAATTGAAAAATTACTTTTTATATATTTAAATAGATTTTTGTATTGATGTAATTCAACTAGACCAATTTGTCTTCCCTTTATCTATAACCACGAAGCGGTTCCTGGACTTGTGAAGTCACCACTGTGTCCTAAAGCACACCTCCCCATGTGCCAGATTCTACCAACTAATAGTAGAGGTCTAGAGTGTTACCATAGGGAGACTATACCCACTTATCGGAGTGAACAATAATATCATAAATGAACAAAATATCATCCATAAACAATAAACATCCATAATTGTATGTGGAATGAAATAAATAGGAAATTTTATAACAAATGTCAGTGTGAAAGAAAATAGTCATATTAACTCACATTCACACATCAAGAATGATCGACCACAAGGACAAACACATATACAAAATAAAATAAATAATAAAATATAGAATTATAAAATACTTTACCGGAGCCTCCCCTTATCCTAATATCCAATCCCATCTGAGCCACCATGCTCGACAAGCTACTCTGAGCCTCTACTAAACTTGAACCTGTGATCAGTAAAGGACTCTTGAGTACCCAAGTGTCCTGGACACCCAAGAAAGGTGTGAATACAACTTAGTAGGGAACCACTAATGCGGTCTCATACATAACAAACAAATTTATTATACACATGTGATATGATCATCATCATAAAATAATTCAATGGTGTTGAAGCGTAAATAAATAACAACTACCAATCATCAGGATCTAATGAAACACCTGAGATTGACCCAAACCTGATTTGTCCAGTGTTGGGGTGTCTCTGAGAAAGTTACACAACCATTACAATCAATTTTAGGCCCATGAAAAATTCCTAGGATAAATTACTAGGTAAAAAAATTAACCAAGTGTTGAATCCAAGCATCATATCTATGGAATTATAACTATAATACCTAAGAGATGAATCCAAGGAGTGTTTCCAAGGAATTACAACTCTAATATAAATAAGGGGAATCTAATGAGTGTGTATAATTTATTTGAAATCCAATACCCAAGATCCAAATCCAAGGATCATGTCCAACACATTGTAACTCCAAATCACATTTGAATCTAAAGACCATGTCCAAGCCATCCCAAAACCAACATGTAGGCCACATGGAATGGTCACATCCCAAATTCCCAATTCCAAGGACCATATCTAAGGTAATACATACCAATATCAGGAAAAAAGGATAAATCCTAAGATAATTTTCTAGGCATCCCATGTTACTCAGAACATCTCAGTGGACAATGTATGTAACACCTTGAGATTTTGTGAATTATTATTTTTTTCAAATAATTTAATCTTTTTGATATTTTTTCCTTCATGAAACATTGAATATCAATTTTTTTATTATATAAAATCACTAAGTTTAGATTAAATTATATGAAACACCAAATTAAGTTTGCGCTGCATGCAACACTGACTTGGGTTGCATTACACGTAACACAGAGTCTCTGAGAAACAACACATTATAATTAATAGTAATAACTAATTTTTAAATTTTATTTATCATGTTTTAATATAAATAAAATATATTTATAAATAAATATATATTTTTTGGTAATGTCTTTAAATGTTTAAAAATACTATTTTTATAAAGGAACTGTTTTTTTGTTCTTTTATGAATAATAGAAAAATTAATTTTAGAAACTCCTATAAATTTAATTTCATAAAATAAAAATCATTTTTTAATTTATAATTTCAAAATTAACTTGGGGTGAATTTTTATTATTTTTCTAAGAAGTTTTATTTTTTGATGAATAGTGAAAACTAATGCATTATGGTTAAAAACTACCTTTTCATTTAAATAATTATTATACTTAAAATTAATTCTTAAATTAAAAATAGATTAATTAATCTTATATTAATAAAATTTCAGTCATTATAATCTTTTTTATATTGAAATTAGATATAGAAACTTATTGAACTTTTGAACGTTCTTTTTACCCGCCTTCTCGCCACGTCTGCAAAATTAGCATTAAACTTAATTTTCCACTTCTATGAATTGAAGTTGGAAAAATTGACATAAAAGGTTGGGATCAGTATGATATTTATATTCTAAAAGGATCCACTTAATATTTTTATATTATTAAAAGTAACTTTAATAAATTTTTATTTATCATAGTTAGGGGTAAATCGGGTAATTAAATGTAAAAATGTATTATAATATTATAAAATTACCCTAACACATATCCTAATTTAATTGTATAACTTTTTCTTAACCAAAATAATCCATAGGCTGAAATTATAACCTTTTTAATCCACTTGTTTAAGAATATGACATTTATTATATTTTATTTAATGATAAGTTAAAAATGTCATACTCATATTTTTAATAAGTAAATCATTTTTAATATAGGGTTATATAGAAGATAAATTATAATATAAATATTTATTTTAAATTTAATAAATTTTTATTAATTTTTATTATTTATTTTTAATTTTTATAGAATAAATAATTTAATTAAAGGCCTTCATAGTTATGATGCATTAATTGTTTAATTAATGAAAATATCAAATAAATGATATGAAAATATTACAATAAATATAATTTGACATAATTAATGAAAATAAAGAATTTTATAGATAACTTATACATGTTAGTGATATATTATATGGGTTGGTTTGAATTTATCATGTTTTTATGATAGTTTTTAAAAAAACAATATTGAATAGTAACAAAATTGAAATAAATGATAGTTTAAAATAAAAAAATTTATTAAATTATATAAATTCATAAAAATCTAAAATTCGTCCAAATAAATATAATAAGGTTAAATTTTTCATAAATTATCCATTTTGTGTTTTTTGGAATTTTATAGTAACTATATTAACCCTAAATAGTAAAAAAGTCAAGTTGCCACAGTAAGAGTTAAAAGGATTAACAAAGGGTTAAATCCAAAGGATGTGGTTAATATTGCAAACAAAACGTGTCTAAAAATAATTTTTTGAGAGTAATTATACCCATACTCATCTTATATTTTAAATAACTCACTTTGTATCTATTTGAAAATCAAAAATCAATTTATATTAATTTAATATTTTATAGGATTCCAAGAGTGTCCCTCCCCTCTCTTATAAAAAGGCACAAACTCCCTCACTTCATCACACCACTTTGAGCCTTCTAGATCAACCAAAAACTACCCATTTACCTTATTAACTTCACTATCCACATTCTATAGTTTCTATTCTTCCCAAAGAACCAACTCTAGAGTCCTTTATATGAGATCTAAAGGAGTCGTTCTGAAGAAGAGGTAATCGCTCTAACTGATCATTCTATTTTTATACTCTTCTATACCTCCTAAAAATATGTTATACATATCATAAAATAATAAATTAGTTATCCTCAATATTCTTTACTTTTATTATGATTATTAACAAACTATTATACATCTCCTTTCCCATCAAAACAAATGAAATCATCGCTCATGCGTACGTATGGCTTACTGTCTCCACGTAGCGATACAATTAATTTTTCATCACCATCTTTTATGAGTGATAATTGTGATGGGTTTGATATTTATGTATAATATTTAATATATAATTATACTTATTTAATAATAATATCATATCTATCTTTTTACCATCTAATATTTTAGTAAAATGGTAACATCGCTCTTGTGTACGTATGGCTTATCATTTCCATGGTGTGATGTCATTTGATATTCACCTATATTTCATGGATGGTAATAAGGATGAATTTTTATGAATATATATGTTTTATATGACAAAAAAAATTTCTTTAATTGTAATATATCATATACTTACCTTTTTAACAATGTTCATGTGTAAGTATGGTCAACCGTCTCCATGAATGATGTATTCCATTTTATATATATATATATATATTATTGATTATAATAAATTTTTATATAATGAATATATATGATATATAATTCATGTTATAAATTCTCTAAATAATTAGATAATGATATAATTAAGATACTCAAGAATGAAAATCAAAATTGGAACAAAAAAAGGTTTTTACTCAAAACGTTACTTTAATATGAGAATTATTAATAAAAAAGTAATAAAAGGTCATAAGTAAAAAAATAAGGTTTTAAATATATTAATATGGTTATTTAATTGATTTAAAATAAACTAATATTTATATACATGATTTTTTAATGTGTTTTAAATAAATCAAGACTTAAGGTAAGGGAATTTTATCTCATTTTTTATTTCTGTGAGACACGAGCCATATTCACCACTCGCTTTTATTGTGTTGTGTATATACTGATATGTGAAATTTTATATTATTAATTTAATTTATTTAATGATATTAAAATCTCTATTTTATGTTATTATTTCCTTTAGATCATGATTCTCAAGTTACTCAAGTAGTAAGGGATTTATGTCTCACTTTTATTTATACGGGACACATGGCTTATACACTACTTGTTTCATATACGCGGTGTATATACTACCCATGTATATATTTTATGAGTATTAATTAGAATATTATGGTATTTTAAAATCCATATATTTTTCTTTATTTCAATGGCATATGATTCTATTGATTATAAAGTTATGAGTATTTTTTTCATAATCTCATTTGTATTTGGTATTGTTTCGTTTTAAGTCTCTATTGGGTAATAACTATCATTTATTCCCAGGTTTCTAAAAAATGTTTTCAAAAATGTTTTTAATATTCTCATATTAATTTTTAAATTCATTTTTATCCATTTTTTACTTTTTAATAAATTGTTTGAAAGGAGACCTTTTTTCTTTCTCCGAATAATGTGCATTGTAACTTTTCCAAAAAAAGTAAGA
This sequence comes from Viscum album, assembly GCA_963277665.1. Lineage (NCBI taxonomy): Eukaryota > Viridiplantae > Streptophyta > Magnoliopsida > Santalales > Viscaceae > Viscum > Viscum album. The sequence goes on along the minus strand of OY728143.1, from coordinate 858,168,651 downwards.
AAGGAATGATTTTTTCACAAATACGGCATTAATGAATTTTTTAGATTTCATGAATCCTTAATTCTTTGAATATTAATTTAAAATTTTATAATTTTTATTTTAAAATAATGTTTTTTCTATTAAAACTACACATCATTTTAAGAAAATAAGACGATTTCAACGAAGAAATGATATTTTCCTCAAGAAATGTTTTTAAAAGATCTTTCCAAATTATTTCACATATAAGATGACATAAATTGGTGTTACTCGTGACTTTTTGATAAATTATACAATGATTCCATTATTATTATTTCTTTTTATGGTTTATTTTTATGATGGATTGATACTTATGGAACCTATTTCTTTTCCATGAGTTATGTTATGATGAAATGTTTATGAAACCCATTTTTTATGGGTTATGATATGATTTATGATCTTGTGGAACAAATTTATATGGTTTTTATTATGTTATGGGAAGGACCTATATCTCCCTATAATTCATTGTTTAAAGATTTATATATCATGAGATATACTAATATGGTCTTGGGAGTGAACCTTGACTGCTAAGATTTCCATGGGAGTGAATCGTGACTAACAATATCGCATGGGGAGTAAACCAATACTACTAAGATAAACATGGGAGTGAACCTTAACTACCAATATGGTATGAGTAGTGAACCTATACTACTAATATGGCCTTGTAATTTATTCCTTAACTACTATAGATATAATTTTATATGCATATGTGTCTACCACAGATTCCATGTCTTATTTTTATATTATGCTTTCAGGGATTATGTTTTTTATTTCCGTATGATTCATGTCTTATAAGCTAAAAATATTTATTCCATGATTCATGTTTATGATCTTTGATATATAGGTTGTGATATTATTTTTTCATGATTATGTTCTCATATCCTTATACTCAATATTATGCTTACATATCTTCTTTGTTTACCTGTACCGGGAATCTGAGCTCAACCCTTCTTAGATTTCCCTACCCCATGATATAAATAAATGTTTTAGGTATAAATACAAAATTTGAAGTTCTTTATGGTATATTTTTAAGATATTTCACTAAATTATAATAATTTATTCTAAGTTTCCACAAGCGCTAAACTAATAGGGTCTTTGGGAATATTATTTTTAATGTATGAAATGTTCCAAAAAATTGATGTAATTTCAGTCTATAAAAATCATGGGTTGTTATAATGTATCTGACCCCAATAATCTAACATAATTTTTTTCAACATAGTTTTCCATATTCCCAAATGTGTCCTATAATATCAAGCTTAGACACTTAAATACACATCCTACAACTACAACAACCATAACAGGATCATTTTTGATTCATTTTCTAAGGTGGAACCCACAATCATCACTACCCATTTCCCCTACGCACCGTCTATATGTTCAACATATAATCAGTTCACCCATTAGGATCCCCTAAATCTCGTCATAATTATAACACCCTACATGGGATCCTCTTTAATAGTACCATATCTCGAGTCAACACAAATCAATCAAAGCGCATAGCATCCCATGGCATCATAAAAGCCTCTTCGATCCCTCACTAGCCTCATATGCACACCCATACTGGCATTGGTCTCAAGAGATGGGATGATCCATTCTCACATTATAGTTCATCTCGGGTATATCCATGCACCCATCCCAATATCAAGACACCCAAGGTTCATCCACAAACTTTTCATACACTAAAGGGAAAGTAACACTACCAAAAATCATCTCAACTTGTACAAATAATCTAAGGCATACCAAGGTTCCCACCTTGCCAATACCTTTCCCTTTCATCCCAATATATCACTCTTCTCTAACTGTAGGTCGCTAAAGGAACCTATCACTAGGGATTTTTTATCTCATTCATTTCATTTCATTTACATTAAATCACTCAGGGTTCAAATGTCATAAGGTATAAGTATTTAATCATGTTCTAATTTATTAGTGGTTAAGGAAACCAACCTAGTGAATAAGGGTCCATCATGGACCTTGTAACTTTATTTAGTCTAGGTATTTCATTTAAAAGAAACAATTAATTTGAAAATGAAAAGTTGATTTCCTTCAGTTGTGAGATCACATATCATATTCTAGAATAAAATTCATAATACCATTGGGAAAATTTTAATGGACCACTTTTCTAAATTTAGACTTAATTACCCTTTTACTTCACCACCTGGTAGCTCTTTCCAAGATCATCTAGGTCCATCTGGCCATCATCAATTCACATAAGGCACTAACATGGGACAAAGAATCCAATTTAATTAATTATAATCAAGTTATAATTAATTAATTAATTAAAATTAGTCTCTAACCATTAAAATTAATTATAAAATTTAATTCAAACTGGAATAACACCCAAAATATCATAAAATTGCCCTGTTAAATAGAAATGAAAACCAAATACCCATATAAGGTTTTTGGAATACTCTCCACTATCCTATGAAAAATTATTATCAACTAGAACTCGTTCAACATGATATTTAATCAATTTAATCCAAAAAAAATAGGAAAAAAAATTGGTGGTGTACTTTAACTAAAACATAATTTCATTGTATGAATACATCATATCAGGATGTCCTATTGTTATGTCAAATGAAATATTTGTGATAATGGTATGATCCCACCATGATCTCGTGGAATTATCTCTCAAAAACCTAATTGGGAAATCTAAAATTACTAAAGAAGCAAAGGAAACCAAAAAATAAGGGAAGAATGGAGAGCCTCACCTTAAATGCTAATAAATCACCTCCAAATATAATGAAATCTGAGGAGAATCGATGAAGGAAGGGGGAGGAGTGTCCACTTGTTAATTCATTAATAATAAGGGGAGGATAGAAGGCTATGTATTAAAATATCATAAGAGAAATTATAAATTTCCTACATTTTAACAAAAATGGGTAAGTTTCATGGTTTGGATGCATGGTTTGCCAAGCCATGTTACAATCATGTATCCTACACTATCCAAGTCTAACTCCCTCACACAGTTGGGATTCATAATTGAAACAGCCATGTTCCAACAATGTAGAACCCTATAAACCCAAAAACGTAAGACTCATATGATTTTTTTACAACTATACGGTGATCGTGCACCTTACCCCCAAGCCAAAAAAGATGCATGGTTTTCTTTGATTTCCTCATGGTTAACCCTTACCAATTATCTAACCATGAAAGACAATATTTTTATTTATAAAATGAAATTAAAATATCCACATGCTTGGGATTCTACAAGGTTTCCCATAATTCATGTAGACTAATTCATGCACTCTAGAAGAAACCCTCCAAACTCCCAAAATTTAATCAGAATCTTCTGAGACTCACCTGACCACCCAACTCACCTCTAAAGACTCAATATATATCAAAAAATAAATTTAAGTCTCACTAAAATTTTTAATTATGAACCAAATCTCTATTTTTAAGATAACCCTAGTTCCAAAAATTTTAAAAATTCAAATTCTCTCTGAAAAACAAATACCACAAATAATTGGGGCCTTAAAACATCCCATGCCTTAATAATTATTATTCTTAAGAAGTCTTGGTGGTCTTAAAAAATTAATCTCAACCCATACCATTCTCTAATTTATGCCAGCACATTCTATTCCACCCTAAAATGTTGGATGAGATTCTACTATTCAACTCCAAACATAAGGTGTTTCATTCATCAAAGATTGATCCACCGCTCATCAATATCACTAAAATGCCAATATGAAACTTAGTTATTCACAAATATCCCAAGAAACTATGGTGTCCTCAATTAATTCATCAACATATATATAGAGCTCCCTAATATAAGGCTGATTACTAATTCACAATGAACGCCTCCATTGAAAACCATTTTAGTAGTAAATTTCAATGTCCAATGGTCTAAATGGATGCTTAGCATGGCTTCCATCTCACCTCACAGAATTACATATAAAAACACTAGTTTTTCCTCCTTTGGAAAACTATTCCAAGAATGTTGATGTGCACCCACCAACACTCTATTTCATCACCTAATATTTATGTCTTAACTCTCAGAGGAATCTCAAGATCATCCAAACATACACACCAAACTCAAACCAAACGTTTTGATTTCATATCATAGTTGGGTCCTCAGTGAACCAAATTCATTAGTATTCTCCACTAATGAGCATCGATGAAATCTCGATCTAACTCACACTCTGACCATACTAAATCCATCCCTAGATCAATTCCAATGGATGAACTTCATCCAACATTTCATATGAATCCCATGTATGTTATTCTCAATTGAACCATATATAACTGAATTTATCTACACATTAGAATCTTGATTCCATTTTGACCATTCAATTAGAGGTCTAATCACACCCATGGAAATACTGGCATGGGTCATTCCACAATATCCCATTATTCATTCATACTTGTATGTAATGACCATATGTAAATTCCCCACTCATACCAATTTCCAACTAGAAACATCCAACACCACCTATTACAAGATCACCAGGAACATTATCCTCAATAAAAATTCATCTACAACGAAGGCCACACCCTAAAACTAGACAATGGTTCACTCCCCACTATATTTCATCGCCTATACCACTCCTTCAGCACAACATCAATAGGTTTTATTATCTCACACGTATTTATCCTATCGATTCATGCTCATCCACTATTAACACCAAACACTAAATCATTCACAATGGCATCGTTATCATAGAATAACATTTCACACCAAACCTCAAGCATTTAATTCCCATAAGTATTTCATCAAATCCATTAGTCCTCATCCCACACATGGTCGGCACTAATCCAAAATTCAATCAATAACCATGAGTAAGGAACACATTTCATTTTAATTCATATAAACCAGTGGTTGTAATCCCTAGTATCGCTTAGTCACAAAAGTTGACTCATGCTTCCATGAATCATATGTCAATGAATTATAGGATCATGAACCTAAATAACTATACATTCTCTAAAAAATGTGAATCTCATCCATATAGTAGCACCCTCAGTGCTCCTCTCTTCAAAATCATCCATTTCACCTATTTCATGGTCCATTTCAAAATCACCCAGTAACTAGTGTCATCTCTAAAAGAGAAGGATCTACTTTCTCATCATATTGCAAATAGATTATCTATAATCAATAAGGTCAAGTGACTGATTATTTCTTTACTCAAAAAAATAACACTAATTCCACTAGAACTCAATGTTATCCCCACATAAAAAACCAAGGCATCACTATACCTATACCATATACCTGGTAGCACCACACATGCATTGATATCATGACCCAATTCATCAAAACTTGATTATATTGTCTAATGAATTCAAGAAACTGGGTAAAAACCGTTACAAAGTTACCCTCACATATATCACTCATCTCATCACTATCTTAAGTCATATCATAAAGCATTGGGCTCTTTCACCTAATCCATAGATCACATCTCACATAGGTCATTTCTCACAGGAAACAACTCACATTTCCCATCTCAACACCACCGATAAATTAACATGCCAAACCACACCCACTCAATGGTTCTCATACATATCAGGCATCACATGATAAATTCATGTCCTACTTATAGGCAATTATTCTCACTAAGAATCCACATTTGAGACTACTCCCTAAATAATCACAATCGTGTATTATTACTCACCATACCTCCATATATAGAAGTCACCACCACAAGGATCACAATCTCATCCAGGTATACACGTGTCTATATGGTATCTACCCACCACGATCTTGGTTGAGTACACCATGGTCTTATGGTTTGGTTAAGTGTACTGAAACCAAGAATAGAAATGGGAAAACACTATATAGGGTGTTGTTAATACTTTAAATAAATAAACCCATTTTCCTTTTCGAACCAATACCAAGGACATAAATGCCTATACTAACCATATAAGTGTCACTATACATCCCTTACACAAAGGGACTACACAGTTTTCATTACGAAGCACATTACCATAGGTCCACATGAATTGTCATCAAAGGGAAACAAACTATGACCTAGCTAAGTATAATGACACCACAAAGTTAAATGTGAAAACTCTCTATAAGTTTTTGTATAAACTTTAAAAAACTAAACCCTAATTATTAGTAATATCAATCATAATCTAGAATATGTATGTCATGTGAATCCAATATGAAAAATATGATGCATTTATATAGAATATTTTTTAATGAGACAAGATACAAAAACACAATAAATCAAAAATATCAAACTCAAGTATGTAGTGGTTGGATAGATCATCCAGTCATAAAATCAAAATACAGGAATAAAACTCCCATGTACATGGTAACCTGGACTTCCTAATAGAAAATGTGTTCTCATCTCACCAATCTTATATACATCATTAGCTATAAAACATTACTATATCACCTGTCTACCATCATCCCAAATAGTAAGAAAACATAAAAAAAAACTCATACAGTCTATCATATTAATCATATAAAAGCTATGATACCAACTTGTAACATCCTCCCCCAGTCCGCAACCACTAAGTGGTACCCATACAAAATAAGTCACTACTAGGACCTTAGGTGTGCCTCCCTTTATACCAAATGATTGCAACTAGCTATAGGGATTTAGGGAATTATCATTGAGATTCAATACCCCTAGATCATAGTGAATAATAATTGCATAAATAAACCAAAAATCATCCATAAACAATAGACATCAATCAGAGTATGTAAAATGAAATAAAAATAACAAGATATAACAAATGTAAATGTGGAATCAAATGAACTTACAGACTCACAGTCACACATCAAGACTGATTACCCACTAGTTCAATCACATATACCAAATAAAATAAAGAATAAAATATTGAAGTCTCAATAATAGTCCAAAATCCTTACCTCATCCTAGTATCCAATCCTATCCAAACTATCCCATTCGATCAAGCTACAACAGAAATTTTCCCAACCAAAACCTGCAATTAGTGAAGGTTGATCAGGTACCCAAGTGACATGTACTTCAGAGTAGGGTGTGAGTAAAAATTAGTAGGGAACCAACAATTTGGTCACATACATAACCAGTAAATTTAGTTTAAACATGTGGTATTATTATAATCATAAAATAAATAAATAGTGTTAAGGAATAAATATATAACCATCGTTGATCCTCGGGATCTAACACAACACCAAGGATTGACCCAAACATTATTTGGATAGTTTTAGAGTACCTTTAATAATATTTCACAATCATTCCAATGAATATTAAACCAATAGATGATTTTTATAAGCAATTACTAGGAAATCCAAATTAAATATGATTCGAATTCAAAGGGGGTAAACAAGGAATTTCAACTTCAATACCCAAGATCCAAATTCAAGGAGCATGTCCCAGGAATTATAACTCTAACAAAAAAGATAGAAATCCAATGAGTATTTCTATAGAATTATAACTATAAATAAAACCTAAATCGAAGGTGTATGTCTAAGGAGTTGACAAGTAATCCCGTAGGCCACATGGGAGGGCTACATCCCCTATCACCAATTCCAAGGACCATGTCCAAAGAAATACAAACCAATATCTTACATGAAGTCCAGATCTAGAGGTCATATCCCAGGCATCCCATGTAGCTCATCCTAGTGGTAAATGCATACAACCCCAATTATTTCATATAATTCCCCACGATAGTGTTTTCTATCTCCCTAAAATCATCCCACAATATCAAGGCCAAACTCTTGAGATAATGACCAATCACTACCACAACCATAACAGGACTGTCATTAATTCATGTTCTAAGGTGACACCAATAATAATTACTACCCATTTCCCCTACACACCCTTTTTAGGTTCAACATATCACCGATGCACCCATTGGGATCCCCTAGGTATCATCATAGTCATGAAATCCCATAAGATTTCCTATGTCACATTATCATCTTCGAATTTAGCACCTATCACTTAAGGTGAATAGAATCCCTTAGAGTAATTAAATCTTTATAAATTCCTTAATGATTGCCTAATAATATTAAAACTCGGATTGGTCTTGAGAGATGGATTGAGCCCCATCTCACTTTATAGGTCATCATAGGTCAGTCCAATCACCCATTCCAATGTCAAGCTACTCAAGGCTCATATTCTTGGTGTTCATTCACTAATAGGAAAGAAAAACTCACCCAAATATCATCCCAACTATCTTAAATGCTCTAATGAATCCCAAGGTTCCTACCTAGAAAATCCCTTGTTCATTCATCTCAAGTCATCACTCACCTCTACCTAAAGGTCACTAAGGGCATTTATCACTAGGTTAATTGTATCTCACTAATTTAATTTAATTTAATTTACACCCTTGAGGCTCCAAATATCATAGGGAATGAATTTATAATCAAGGAATCAGCTATCTATGGTAGAGGAAATCAAAAAAGTGCAAAATGGTCCCTCATGGACCTTAGAACTTTTTTTAATCAAGGAATTTCATTTAAAAGAAATAGTTCATTTTATAATAAAATTAAAATCACCTTTATATGAAATACCACATATTAAATGCTATCATATATTGAATAAAACGATAAGGGAAAGTACATAGGACCAACTACCTCAATTTAGTGTTAATTCCCTTTTTAATTCACTACCTGACTGTTATGACCAAACTCATCAAAGTCCATTCAACCATCATCAATTCACATGAGGCCCTAACTCAAGAAAAAACATCCAAATTAATTAATTATAATAAAATTATAATTAATAAATCAATTTCAATTAATTTTTAATAATTAAAATTAATTATACGATTTGATTAAAAATGGAATAAAACCCAAGATCTCACTGTACACCCCCACCACACCGAAACAATGACCAACCACGCTCATATGATCTATAGTGTACTCTAACCACTATCTAGTGAAAAATCTCTATCAATTGGAATCATTAAAATAGGAAATCTAATCAATTTAATCCAAAAACCTTATAAAAACCCAAATAGTGATATACCTCAACCAAAATGTAAAATGAATACATGAAAACATCATCTTGGGAGATTCTATTTATATGCTATATTAAAGCCCCATGATAATGAGATGATTACACCATGCTCTAGAGGAATCATATCTCAAACCCCTAACTAAGAAATTTGACATTAGATAAGAAGTAATAGGAATTCAGAATGGGGAAATAGAAGATTTGAATCATCTTAAACGCTCATAAATCACATCCAAAGACCCTAAAATTCAAGGATAATCAAAGAATAATGAGGGGGACAATACCCTAGTTCGGTCATGTGTGAGATGGAGAGGAGAGTGGGTTGTTGGTTAAAATACCATTAAGGAAAAGTGGTTATTTCCCACTTTTTGACCTAAATCACTATATCACACGATTAGTTAAACTATGAACCAACCATGTAGACTCCACATTTGAAGGTTGTCTCCCTCACATGTTTTGGTCGTACAATTAGAAAAAATATATATGTCAACCATGCAGAACCCTCTATAACTAAAAACACAGGTCACACACAACTTGTCTAAAAATGGTCTGTGACCACGCACGTCACTCCAAATACCAGAAATTCCACATGATTTTCTATGAGTACCGCATGGTTAACCCTTAATTGTGCGCTAACTATCCTACCCAACTATAAAAACCTGAGATTTTGGAATATACTTTTTCTCTCAATTAATACTATGTTTGATAGCTTTGTCCATAGAAAAAACCAAAATAAAATAATTCATGGAATATTTGATGAAAATTATATATATATATATATATATATATATATATATAATGTATATAAATATAAAAAGAGATATTAACCAATGAAAATTGATTATAATTAGAGGATAAAGAATAAATATGATTATTCATTCTCATTTAACTGCTAAAAGTATTAATAAATTAAATAGACCAATTTAAAATGATTATTATGATAATAGATTATATTTAAATATATTAACTAAAGTATAAACATTATTTAAATTAATAATTAGTGAGAAATAATATTGAGAACACATAAAGTTTTAAAAGGGATTTTTCAATAAAATAATTTTTTCTGTATACTATATTTTCATTTAAAAGTTAAATTTAAAGAAATAGTATTTAATATTTTTAAAATGAAGTATATTTTTGGATTCAACATGTTAAAAAAATTAGGATTAATTTGACATATTTTTCAAAAACAAATTATATTTAATTAAATGGTAAAAAATTCCATTTTTACTAATACTCTAATGTTTATAACTTTATTATGAAGTAAATATTACATAAAAACTTATAAAAATTTTCATTAAACTAATATATATATAAGGGGTAAAATTATTCAATTAAAAATATTATGTTGAATTTATAAAACTCATTTTTAACATTTTGAAAACTAATGTAACATTTTACTCTAAAAACGATTTTTATTTGTTTATATTAAAAATTAGTTTTCATAACATGCAGGAATTAAATATAAAAAATGTATTTCATATTTTATATCGAAAATTTCATATTACATAATAGGATAAATTTTATTTTAGGCATCAAAATAATACTACTAGGATTAAAGTTACTTACTTCGATAATGGTACAATTGTTATTTTTAAAGAATTGTGTTATTAATATTGTGTGATTTTTATCAAATAAAATAAATTAATTTCTTCAAAAAAATGAATTTAATGTAATTTTTAAACATATAGATAAATTTACTAACACTCATTCAGTTTTTAATCAACACTAAATAGGATTTATAACACTTAAGGTAAAAAACAACTTTTTTTACATTACTATTTTTCTATATATTAAAATTTTTACTCTAAAATTAAATTTTATCATATTTATAAATTGCATTAGATTGTATGGGGATTAAATAGAGTTTCATCAAACCAAAATTTTATAAAATAGGTAAACTTATATTTTTTAATAAAACATAAATTACTTAGTTAAAAACTATTCACCAAAGTAAAAACCCCAAAATGGTAAAATGTAAAAACAAGTGGTAAAAGGATAAAAAAATGTTTAAAACATGTTAAAAAATAAATGGTATATGATTTAATAATCGTATATCACACCACACTTCATTTTTTACCACTTTTGTATCCATTAACCCTTGAATATTATCATTCCATTATTGAAAAATAATGGTTATTCAAAAAAGTTCATTTTTATTCATTTATAAAAGGGGATAAATTCCACCCTTTCATTGATCCAATTTATCTTAGAAATTTAATTTAAACCCTAAACTATTTTCCAATAATAGAATTACATTATAGTTCCAAATTCCCTTGATCACGATAATTTATCCTAATCCCTTAATTTCCAAGGAGACTTTCAAGAGAAATTTTAAGGTACTCAATTGAGTATTATTTAATCCTTAACTTGTTTTCTTAATATTAATCTTACAAAACAACCCTAAACATACTAATATAATGAAATTAGTATCATTATTATAATTAATTTTTATTATATCAATTGAACAACCATTATTTATTCTTTCCTATCCTCTTAGAAAAATAAAATAACATTGATCATGCATATGTGCGGATTACTGCCTCCACTAATTATCTTTTTTCATTTATCGTCTTGATTGTAAATATTTATCTGAAAAACTTAAAATATGATTCCCCAAATTAAAAAAAAAATATAAATAATATAATTATTCTTCTGTTATAAAAATATTATACATTTCATTAACCATATTCGCCCATCGAGTTATAGAGTGTTCTTGTTTGGGTTTGTTTAACAGCCTATATGAATAATTTTATAAAACTATATCATGGGTAATAAAATAAACTTAAATACTGATATATTTATAATTTAGTAAGAAAATAATTATTTTTTATGGATCTAAAAATTTTATATTATGATTTTATCTTGTTATTAAAATATCATATCTAATCACTAAAATTATTGAAATAAGTCGACACCGATTGAATTTCACGCAAGATAACTAAAATACTTATGATTGAGAAAAAAAATCATAAAAAAATATAAGTTATAAATTATAGTACCTTAAATGTTATAGGAATTATGAACTTTGTATCAAATAATGGATATCAAAATTGACATCATAAAGCATGTGAAAAAAAATTAACGTTACTAACACTCGATGGTAAAAATAAGCTATAGCTAACTAATATATTCATAATAAATGGTCATAAATAAAGTATTTAAAAGGTAATGTATATAAATAACATTATGAAAAGTAATTTTAAGATAGTTATTTTTTTATATGAGGTGATATCACATTCAGTTAAGAGGGGAAACAATGTAAGGGTTGTTGCATCTCAATTCTGCTTCATCGAGATACGATGTGTACTCACCACTTGTTTCATTTATATGGTGTATATAATGAAAATGGATTTATTTTATCACGGTTTTCATAAAATATATGTGATTTAAAAATCCAATTCACATTCTATCTATCATGGTATTTTGATTCAAAAATACTAAAGATATAAGGGTTATCTGTCTCTATATTCAATTCCATGAGACATGTTTTATATTATAGACCATAATTTATTTTATATGGTGCATTCATTACCCTTTAAAATTCAATTATAATGAATATATTTAATTTTAAGAAATTTTAATCTTCATTTCACGGTAAAAATCTTTCTTTAATTTGATTCTTACATTTACATTATCATAATATGTGACACCCAAATGTCACAGTAAAACTTAATTTGTTATATTTTATATTATCTTGATTTTTTCAAAGTCATGGTGAGTCTTGAGCTATAATTTTAGAGTTTTAGAGTATTTTGGGTGTTTCCCAGTTTACTCACATGGTTAGGAGTAATTTTTTGTGTCTTATGTAGTGGGTGTAATCCTAAGGACAAGCCCATTTTACATAACTTTCAAACAGTTTTTAAAAATATACAAAACACCCTAGAAACTATGTACATTTATGTGGCCAAATTAATGGCCTATGTATGGTAGTGCATGATTTTAAAAGTAGTGCACCCTATCTAAAATCATTTCAAATGTGATTTGATTAAAATAACATTTTTTAATTAAGAGGGGTTTCACCCCTTTCTTCCCCCATATGAGTCATCCAACAATTGGGAGCCCAAGGAGAATCTCTAACTTCCTTCCCCTTAAATTATTAGTAATTACTTGGTGATTTTAAAGAGTTTATAGGGTAAATCTTCTCTAATATCTCCTTTACTCTTCTTTCTTCTCTCCTTACTATGTTTCTTCTTCCTCTTATAACTCAAGTTTGTTGTGTAAGTTGGGTATTGGGTTCAGGATGGTTCAAAACTAGGGATTTGGTATTTTATGGATTATAGAGGAGGCCTTTTGATTATTCAAGTTAGTCACTATTGAAGGTCACGCATTTAGTCTTGGTTTCTAGTTCTTTTGAGTAAGTGTTTATGTAAAATTGTTTCATTCTATAATTTTAAGAATTATTGTGTTTTAGAAATCCTATTTGATGAAAATTATAAATATACTTCAAATCCATGTGGTGATTCCAAAACATTTTAATGTGTTTTGAGCTTTTAATAATGGATTTAAATTTTTTTAATTTCAATTTTTCCGGTTTCAATTAAATTATTTTTATTTAATAAGATTATGAGACATGCCTATGAGGATTTTTTAAATGGTTTTGATTATATATATGGTATTTTTATATTATTTTGGTTTTTAAGGAGTTAAATCATTTTTTTAATGTGGGAATTATTTTAAAATGACTTGTTGAACTCAATGTGACTTAAAAGGGGGTTCTCTAATGAATTTAAAATGTGGGTTTAAAAGGTGTCTGTGGTTTACCCCTTCATAAAATTCTCTAATGTATCTTTTAAAATATTTTTGATGGAAATGGATGGCCTTTGGCCATATTTGATATTTTAAAGAGGAAAAACCTTGTTTTAAGGGGTCGATTTAAAATGTTTTATTGGTGTGTAAGATTTACATTGAATTTTAAAGAATGTTTAAATTTGTGTTTTATAAAATGTAAAATGGATTGGAATTCTAAGTAATTTTTTGGTGTTAAATGCCCATTCAGCATTTTATCTTTAAATGGTTGATTATGAAAAACCCTTTTGGATTACCACTTTGAGTTTTTTACACCTTCCATGGGTTAATTATCACCATGTGATTCTTCCCTTGTGTGATAATATTATTATTTATACTACATATGTATAGAATATGTAACAGGACAACCTAATTCAACTACATAAGCCACCTGAGTTGGCTTGTCATATGGTGAGGTATAATAAAAGAAAAAGGAAACAATTCTTTAATATGAATAAAACAAGACATACAACCAGAGTACAACTCAAAATAAAGATATATCTAAAATTAATACAATCCAAAAGAACCAGATAAACTAAAAAGTATGAATAAAATAAGACCAACAAGTCTCCATGTGATTAATAGTCACCTCTAAACCATCTCGAACCAAAATTAGAAGCAACATGAGAATCCATCATGTTATACAATTCCCTTCATTTTACCTAAATCCTAAAATATAAAATTTACAACCATCCAAGGTAAAAATTATGGTGTCAAAAAAAAATCGCAATAGGATAACACTGTAGAGTCTATACAAGGTCTCATATCAAGAATCAAATATTTCTATCTCTTAAAACAAAAACTATTTTAAAAAGAATTATTATAAATCTAATCCAATTGTAAATAATTTTACTTTGGTTTCCAAAAAAACATTTCATATTTATAAATATATAAGTATGAAAAGTAGAAGTGATAAAATAAGTATTTCAATCTATACATCAAGAGGTAAGTAGGAAAACACATATCCATGAAATAACCTATCATATAAAGCAATGTGATACAAATCCATATAAAAACCCATGAGTGACAATCCATGGTAAAAAAACCCATCATGCAATAAATAACTCACAAATAAAAAATCATGTCATATTGGGACCTAGCCTATGGGAATACGTACTAGATAAAAGATCCTAAATAATCATATGTCAGCACCAACCAATATCGAGTCCTATCACAGTCAATCAAAATCCCAAAGGCTAGCTCCTAGTGGTGACACACTCACTAAGGATACCCATATTTACTTCCTAACACATCCAAGGTGCCCAATGTGCCAATTTTCAAAATAAATTTCAAAACCATGCTCATAATTTATAAAACATTTTCAAGGCTAATCTAATCTGATTTGGTGTTTGAAAACCCATTTTCAAATAAAAACCACTACACATACATTAAAAAAATAGTGTCCAAAAACTAGTTTTAAATAAAAATTATTTAAAAACATGTATCTTTCCAAGATATCCCTTGAAACCAAAAATTGCTTCAATTCACTGAAAATCCCAAAGTAATTTTACAAGAACAATAATCAATTTATATAATAAGTCCATTGTATAGAAACACCTACCTAAAAAATGGTATAAAATTTTCCTCCTATGGTTACGATTATTGAAAACTAAGAGAACAGCCATATAAAGACATAGAATGTCAATAAAATACAAAGGATCGATAGTAAGCACCATCCGATCATAAATCTAAAATATAATGGTGGTAAACTCTTCTACCAAGACTAATTTAAATGAAAGAAATAAGGAATGATTACATAGAGAAACACACCACAAAAATCCTGATGATCAATCACTAGATGAGTGATCCTAAGGGAGTGGAGATCTCCATAATTTCCTAGGGCGTGCTCTACGTCAAAAGAGGGAGGCTGAACAGTCGAATGAAATGAAATTAACTCGTACAGAACCCAAAAACCACAACTCACAATAATTACATGTCATGTAATCCCATTACATGGAGTGAATCCCAATAAGGATGAAAGCACTAAAAAATGAATCTCCTTTTTATAAAAACCAAGATTTTACAATTATACAACATGTACTATTTCCACAATGTGTAAAAATTTCATGCCCTAAGTGAGATTCACAGAATCTTCCTGGTGACCATTATATGATGTGTAATCTCATTAAATGGTGTGTAGTCAACTAGAAAATAGAAAACAACCTAGATTTTATAGTAATCTCAAAACCAAGAATGGAATGAAAAACATGATAAATGGAGTACCATAAAACCATAACTAGGTCTCACAATCTCTCCACCATAAATATTTTTTCCCTATAAAGTCTTCAAGATCATGGATCTGCAAAAAAGTGAAGGTCATTGTTTCATCATCAATGATTCCCACTCCCATATCTCATGGAAATTACATCCACACTATCATAGTACCTAGACCAGTGGTATTTTTTACCACACAATACCTTCTCTAGGTGATTCATATTCTAAATTGGCTACTCAACCACTATGGTGTTGAGCTCAAGAACAAAATCCTACCCTATGATAACATGTGAAGTATCCATTCAATACCTAATAATCTAGTAAACATGAAACATGTCACATATAGAAGTCAAACCAGATAGGAAGTCCAACCGATATTCCACCGTTCCCAAATATTTAATAATCCCAGAGGGGACCACAAATCTCCGTTCCAACTTACACTACTTACCCAACCAATGATTTCCTAAGATAGGTGAAACTCTAAGAAATATCCAACAACAAACCTCAAACTCTAGTGGCTGATGACTATGGTCTACATAAGTTTTCTGATGACTATGTGTTGTGAACAACCTCTTCAGAATCAACTAAACCATCTCCATCATCTACTGAAGAAGATTTATCCTAATAAAGGAATTCCCTCCCAACTCTTCCCAGCATAATGGCGATCCAAATGGTCACCAATATAAATCCACAAAGGGTGGAAACTTAATTGAGTCCTAATAACTACCATTATAGTAAAAATTGACTAAAGGAAAATGCTTTTCCAAAGATCTTATAAAATCAAGAACACGGGATTGGAGCATAACCTCAAGAACCTGGATAACCATCTCTATCTATCCATCCATCTCTGGATGATAATACATGCTCAATTTAATCTTGTAACCCATTTCCTCATCTAAAACCTTCCAAAACCAAGATTAAATCCTCGGTTCCCTTTTATAAACAACCATAGAGGGATCCCCAAAAAGTCTCACAATCTCTTAAACATAAAATTCCCCTAATTGTTCCATAATTGTTGTCTCCATAATGGGTATCAAATGTTCCAATTTTTTGATTTGATTAATGATCACCCAAATCTAATCCTTCCCACTAGTATTCTCTTTTAAAAAAATTAAGAAATCTATGGAAATATCAACCCACTTATTTACCGAAGTTGATAAGGGTTGTAATAAACCGATAGGTCTCTAGTGTTCCACCTTGATTCTATGACAAGTAATACACCAATATACAAAATCTGCATTCGACCACCACAACCCCATCCACCAATATCGACATCTCAAATCAGGGTACATATTAGTATCCCCAAAGTCTACAGACCAATAAGACCATTGTTAACTATTCATAAACTCCTTACTAATGGAAAATGAAATGGCCAAATTACTATAGAAGCACAAAGTTCCAATGGGATATCTATACCACTCACCCAAGGTCTCCCCACAATAAAGGATTTTACATAATTATTGACACTCGGTGTCTCTCACCTGCTTAAGCTGAACGCTCTCATCAAAATATTAGTCAGCTTTCATCGAGGACAAGAACACCTATCTTCCAACCTCTTTTAGTCCCAATCTCATCTCAGTAAAAAAACTCATCAGAGACTACTACTCAACATATTCCTTCATAGATTGTGTTGGTAATTTTCTACTCAACGCATTGGAAAACACATTCCCTTTACCATAAGTATATGAAATATCAAAATCATAAATCATAAATATATTATACTCAGTGTCTCTATTTAAAGCTTAGATCCCTATGAGTAAAAGTATATTTCAAGATATTATGATCAAAATATAATTTAAATTTCTCTCCAAATAGATAGTGATGTTGTGTTTTGAGTGAATGCATAAATTGTTCCAACTCAAGATTGTGGGTAGGTTAGTTCTTCTCATGAGGTTGTAACTAGCATGAGATATATGCCACTACCTATCTCCCCGACATTAATACACACCCCAAACCAGTACCAAAATCATCATAGAAATCATAATAACACAAACCTGGTTTCAAAAGAATAAAAACTAGGGTTAAAGTAAATATCACCTTAAATTCCTCAAAATATATTTGATACATTTAATTCCATTCAAACTTTACACCCTTATGGGTTAAAGTTGTCATCGAAGATGTGAGTTTGGAGAAATCCTGAAAAAAAACATCTATAGTAACCAGCCAAACCCAAGAATCTCCAAATATCAAACACATTTTTGGGATACTATCAGGATATAACTATCTATGCCTTTTTAGGATCCACTGATACTCCCCTCTATATATCATATGACATAGAAATTTCACTTCCTAAATAAAATTTTGACATCTAAAATGTTTACCATATAGATGGTGTTCCTTCAAGGTTTAAAGAATAATATCCAAATAGTCCATATACACCTCCTATGACATGGAGTAAACCAAAATATGATCCATGAATAAAACAAAAACGGTTTCCAAGAACTAATGAAATATCTAGTTCATCAAAACCATAAAAACCATGGGAGAATTATTCAGGATGAATGGTATAACTAGAATCTTGAAATTCTTATATCATCTTCGAAATGTTGACTTAGGTATATCCTATTCTCATACTCTCAACTGGTGGTACCCTAAATGTAGGTAAATATTAGAAAATCAACGATCGCATATAAGTTGATCAAGAAGAGCATCAATCATGGACAAGGGATATTTGTTCTTGATGGTCACCCGATTTAAATTCCAATAGTCAATAAAAATTATGAAGATCATGTTGGCCTTTAAAAAATAGGAAAAGTGAATCCCATGAAGAAATTTTAGGAAGAATAAATCCCTAGTATTTAGGTCCTTAGGATGGACCTTAAATTCCACCAAATAATAAGGTTTCATTCAATAAGATGTAAAGGAAATCAGTATCGTATATGGGAGAAATTCAATAGTAAACTCGGCCTCTCTCTCTGGAAGTAGCCACAAAAATAATCTAGAAATACCTTGGTGTACAAACACACCACTATAGGAAGAGGACTTCCCAAACAAGGATTAACGGCATCAAGAAACATCTTTCAAAACTAGCAAGATATTACCCCAGTATATGGAACAACATGCCCTACCCTTCCTAATCTAGAGTCCCACTCACCCTAAAAAACAAGAGTGGACCCATAGAAAGATAAAAACTAAACCTGATGAAGATAACATTCTATATATTCCTTAATGTTGATCATCCAATCCATTCCAAGTATCAGGTTGAGGATATTAATATAGATAACTTAAACGTCTCATATCACCTTATAGTCAGCTATCATCATCTGATATATGGAACACATAAAACCTTGTAGATGCCACTTTCCAAAATAAATGGAAAAACCCAATAAGTACAGAATATGTTTTGAACATAAAACCAACATTTCAACAAAATTTAATTATATAAAAGAATGATTGGAATTGTCTAATAAATACGAGACAGTGACTAATTAGACAATGATAACATTCCAAAATCTTAATACCACTTTTAGGATTCAAACCAATGCCTTAAATAAATAAGAATTTAAAGAAACTATGAATTATACCAAAAACATACATTAATTAAAAAGTAATAAGTCAATTTAAATAATATTCCCATAAATTTCAATCAAATGACCTCAAACTCCGAGTCTCAAACCTGGTTAAAGTCCCTGACCACCCATGGAAACTCAAGTTCAATATTGAAAGTGAGCAAGCCAAGGCCCTTTTTTATACTTACTATCTAAATTCTGAAGTTCCTTACTCCTGTCTACTCAAGACACAAAACCAAACTTAGGAATTGTAAACACACTTTTGGTTGAGCTTTATGACTAATACCAAATTGTAATAGACCAACCCGATTTAATTAGACAAGCCATCTGAGTCATTCTATCACATGGTGAGGTATAAAAAAAGTAAAAAGAAACAAGACTTCAATGTAACAAAAATATAACATAAAAACAAAGTAAAAAAAGAATAAAGATAAATCCAAAATCCATAGAATCCAAGACAAACCTGATAAACGAGAAAGTATGAATAAAAAAAAACCAAGAAGTGTCCATCTGATTAATAAACCATCCCAAACCAAAAGAAGCACCAATAATAGAAGCTGGCATGATACAAGATTCCCTACCCTTTACCTAAATCCTAAAATACAACATCTACAACCACCCAAGGTAAAATTTTGGGTGTGATCAAAAATCACAGTTGGATGCCACCACAGATTCTATAAAAGGTTTAATATTAATAGTTTAATTAATATGGATTTTAAAACAAAAATATATTTAGAAATAATTTTCATAAATCCAATACAGTTGTAAATAATTTTCCTTTAGTTTTTATAAAATCTTATCATACTTAAAAAATATAAACATGAAAATTATAAGTGATAAAATAGGGATGAAAATCCATACATCAAGTGATAATATGGAAAACACATATCCATTAAATAACCTATAATGCAAATATATGTGATACAACATCATATAAAACCCTATAAGAAAAAATTCATGATAAAAACCCATCATATGATAAATAAGTCACAAATGAAAAAGAACATCATATTGGGAACTAGAATATGGGAATACATACAAGACATAAAAGATCCTAAATAGGAATATATTGGTACAAACCAATATTGAGTCCTATCATAGTCAATCGATATCCCAAAGGTTACCTCTAGGTAGCGCCACACTCACTAAGGCTACCCATATCAATTTCCCAATACACCCAAGGAACCCAATATTCCAATTGTAAAAAATTAATTAAAACCATTCTCACAATTTATAAAACAATTTAAAATATAAGAAAACCCTCATGGGTCTTTTAAAACACATTTAAAAATCAAAACAACAACATAAGAATTCAAATAGACACTTAGTACACAAAACCTGTTTTTAAAAGAAAAATACTTTTAAAAGGTTTATCATTCCAAGAAATACCTTGAAACCAAAAATACTTCAATTCACTGAATATACCAAAGTAATTTTACAAGAGTTATAATAAATTCATATAATTAACTCATTATATAGAATCACCTACCTCAAAATGATATAAACCTTCCCACCTTCAACAATGGTGATTGAAACCCAAGAGATCAACCTTTAAAATACATGTCACATTAATAAACTAAAAAGTATTGATATAAAACACTATCCAATCATGAATATAAAACATAAATATATCCAAATACATTTTCACAACCAACATAAATGAAATAAATAATGAATTCTTACCTGTAAAGGCACACACAAAAAACCCTAATGATCAATCATCAAACAAGTGATCTAGAGGGAGTGGATATCTCTAAAATCATTTGGGGTGAGATATGGGTCGAGAGAGGGAGTATACATGGCCGAATGAAATTTAAGTTACTTGTATGGTGCCCCAAAACAAAAAAACATAAAAATTACATGTTTTATAATCACATTAACTAGAATGAATTTTGTGAAGGTTGAAAACACAGAAAAATACATTGAATTTTAATAAAAACCTAATTTTTTTACATTACATGATGTTAACTACTTTCACAACATGTAAACCATTCAGAACCCAAATTATATTCATGTAATCTTTCTAATGATCATTACATAATGTGTAATCCATTACACGGTATGTAATCATCTAGCAAACAGAAAACAACCTAGTTTCTACAGTAAACTCAAAACCAAGAATGAAAATCAAAACACAAGAAAGGGAGTACCTAAAAATCATAACAGGGTATTAAAGGATATATGTGGATATCCATGTTAATGGTATTATCGGTGACTATGATTCATTTCTTATGACTTACATGTTAATCTTGGCTTTCATGTTCACTTGAATCACTTATTTATTAGTCATGGAAACTAGGGTATGTAATGATTTATCTAAAATTTATATTACATTATTTGGTTCGCATGCCGCTATTTAACCTCTAATATTTTAAGGCACAAAGGTATATGAGGGGTTTTTCATCACAAGAAAGCGTGTGTGGGATAATTGGATGAATTTTGTTTTGTACTCAAAATATGCCAACAGTTGGTCCATGAGTGCAAGATCTTAATATATTAGATATATCACATGTTAGGGATTCCAGGGTAGATACCATGAAACATTTGGATTTATTCATTAAGATTTGATATTATGGTATTTATCTAGTACTCAATTGTATCATTTTACCTTCTTATATTGTTATGGCGCCCATATCTTACTTTCGTTTATATTATGCTTATAACATTGTAGTGCCTGATTTGTTATTCTTGAACCATGTGTTTTTGGGTCATTTCCTTTGGAAAATGGATTTAAAAGATTTTTAGGAAACCTATTTTAAATTTAAAGACTCTTATGTGGGTTTTTAAAGTGGATTTCAAAATGGGTGACTTCATTTAAAGATGGTATCATATGTTTAATGTTTATAAAGTGATTGATTTCGTTTAAGGGAAATAGATAGTTTGTTTTGAAAAAATTTAATAGGTTCATAGTTAGGGAGACCCAAGATTAAAATATATGGATATTATATCATTTTACATAAATATTCAGTACATTACAAGAATAAATGCCTGAGGACCATAATTGTTTAGTGTCTCTAGAAACTTAGAAACATTATCTTCTAACTTAGTTAAAGATATCTAGCATAACATGAGAATTAGGGTATGAGAACATGAATTTAACTTTATAAGATCATACCTTATATATTAAAGATCATAATAAATATTCATGGAATAAATATTGGTAATTCATAAGACATGAATTGTAATGAATTCAAGAGCATAATCCATGAGATCATAACATAAACATAAGACATGTGATTGTGGAAGACACATAAACATATAAAATTATTTCCATAGTATTAAAGGATTAATTAAAAGTCCATATTAGTGTAATGGGTGCACTCCCAAAACCATTTTAGTGGTCAGGGTTCTCTCTTAAGTCTATATTAGTGTACAAATTCCTTTACTGAACTGGGTTCACTCCCTATTCCAACCATGTATTACAAAACCGTGTTCACTTCCCATTTCATCCCTATATAACTGAATCTAGTTTACTCTTCATTTCATCCGTGTATTACTAAATTAGTTTCACTTAACATTACAACCCTATATTACTAAACCAAGTTCACTCCTCATTCCTACCCTGTATTAATGAACTGATTTCACTCCTCATTCCATCCATGTATTAGTAAATTGATTTCACTTCCAATTCTAGCCCTGTCATACCCATGAGATAAAAATATTTACCCAATGTATTAAAGGTAGATATAGGTTACACCCATATCATAATGAAATCATACATACGTGGTCCATAAAACATTAATCTTATTATGACCCATAAAAATAGATGGATTTCATAAATATCCTATCATAGCCCATAAAATGAAATAGGTTTCATAAACATTTAATCATATCATAACCTATAGAAAATAGTTAGGTTTCATAAAAATTTCATCCTAGAATAACATGTGAAATATAGAAAGTTTCATAAGAATTTTTCATGGTATAACCCGTTAAAGTGAAATGGGTTTCATAAACATCAAGCCATCAAGAAAAAAACCATTCAGATAAATAATATTAATCATATCATTGGATTATATCCCTAGTAAATCATAGACTATAACCAAGGATTCCATTTTATATAGAGAATGATTTTTAAAGATCAATTGTAATATCACTTTTTAAAACATATAAAATTTTCAAAATCATTTTCTTTAAAACCACTTTGAAAATATATAAATGAATCTTGAAAAATCATTTAAAACATTTCAGGAGGAAAATATCTTTTCCGATTTGAAAAAATATATTTAAAACATAAATAATTATAAAAATATTTTTTTTTTTAAATATTTTAAAACTTATAAAGGAGGCCTGAAAACATATTGAAAACCATTTTCATTGAAAATTTATAATATAATATTGAAAATCCTTTTTAAAAACTTTTTCCTTGAAAACTTATAAAATAATCTTGATAATCATTTTGAAAACGTTTTTCCTTGAAAAATTATAAAAGAATTTTCAAAATCCTTTTAAAAACATTTTTCTTTGAAAATTCCTTAAAAACAAATAAATAATGATTGAAAATTTTAAAAAAAATTAAAATTAAAACATTTTTTTGAAAAACTTTTCAAAAAACAAGATTTTGAAATAACACAGATTTCTAACCGAAAGGCGAGATAAAATTGAATTTTATTAAAAACATTTTATTAATTATATTAGGTACTAAAAAGTGGAAAATGGTACTAATACACAATGATATAATAAATAAACATATTAGAATAAAATTCATGATGGTTCTTGAGATATTGATTATGATATTTCATCAATGTAAGCATAATCATAAACAATCCTAACTAAGATGGGATTGTAGTAATAAAATTTTACCACTTTGGTAACTTTAAATTAATATCCCCATAGAAGAAGAACATTATATGAATCCTATAATATCATGAAAAGAAAAAAAATCATGATATAACATGTAGAAGGTATTATATACACCTAATATAAAAATATAGGTGCACAACAAGGCATGTGTCTCAAAGAAGGAAAATTGAGACAAAATTACTTCACCGATTTTGTAACTTTTGAAACATAAACCCCATAAAATAGTGATAATAAAATGGATTTGTAAATACTAATAAATTTAATTATAAGTATCATAGAATAAATTCATGGTAAATATATATACCACACAATATAAATGATTTGTGAACATGGCATGTATCTCACCGATAATAAAAAGTGAGATGATAAAACTCTTACCATAAGCTTTAACATTGTTCGTACACATTCAAAACTCATGTATAATAAATATAATTTTATTATAAATATACCATAGAAATATATTATTATCTTTAATACCATATTTGATTTTATAATGACTTTATATTACCTGTTTATTAATAATTTCAAGTTAACATTACATTTCAAGTAATATCTGTAATGTTTTTTGTATATATTTTGACTTGTTATTATAGGTACTATTACTTAGATCATGATTTACTTGTTTAAATAATTTAAAATATGATATAAGTATCATATATATTCAGTATATAAATATTTATGATAATCTATAAAATATATAATTATGAAATGGAATACACAATTCATAGAGACAGTAGGTCGTTCGTACGAATCAAAGTTGTCTCTGTTTTATTATTGCATTTAAAGAAAGAAAGTAAATAAAATATATGTATATATATAAATATATAACATTATTACATTAGAATTTTTATTTCATTTATATCATATAGTTTCACTAAACCCATCCTTAATTCATTCCATGTAAAGTGTGAATGAATCACATTGCTTTGAGGACGCGATAGTCCACACGTCCACAAATGAAGTTATCATATTTACACAAAATGGAAAGCAAGAAGTTGTTTCTTATATAATAATTAAACAAGAATAAAGACATCATATATATCATATATATCATATAAAAATAAATTTTACATCATAATTCCCAACAATGAGAGGTGTTAAATGAAAAACGAACAACATCATTTCGTGAGGCGGTAGTTCATTGTACATAGGAACGTTAAGTTTGTAACCCATTAGATGAAAGTTTGTATAAGTTTACATATAAAACACAGAATAAAAATATATCATTATATTTAATAAACTAATTTTTTTATATATTAATGTAATAAGAAGATTTTAGGGGGTGTATAATGAAAATAAATAAAAGAATCATGAGGACGGATGTTACCTCTTCTTTAGGTAACTACATTTGGTTTGCATCAAAGGGATTACTTAGATGGATTTATTACCAAAATGAGGATTATAGTATTAATTAAGAGATTTTAGGAGATTATTTGAGCATAGTTTGGGAAATCCAAATGACTTGATAGTTTTTAATAAGTGGGAGGGGTGACTGCCTTTTATAGTGGAGGAGGAGTGGCATTATTGTAAATTTTTGAAAAGGGAATTCCACCCATGTTTTTTTCATGTTAGGAAGCTCCAATAATGGTAAAAATTAGATAAAATGGATTATAGGGTCTAAATATGTCCATAAAATGGATTTTTTACATGTGTATGGGTCATTTTTTCCCTTAAGTTTAAGGTTTATTCTTTTATTAAGCTAATTTTTCTCTTAATCATTGTAATTAATTTTAATCACTTTCACTAATATTTCTGGTCAAAAAACTAATTTAACTTATTAAATATTATAAATTATGATGATTCTAAATATTTAATAAATTTGGAAGAATTCAAATCACTTAAGTGGAAAAAAAATAATTTAAAATTAATCACGTCAACAAGTCACAACAGTGGGTTTTTAAGCGAAAAGGTCCAAAAGGTTGAAGTGATTTTATATCAAATATCAATTTGAAATTGGTTAAAATGACCTAAATTTTATTAATTGATGTATAATTGATCATATTATACTTTAAATTAATTTAAAAAATAATTTAATTATATAAATAAATTAGATGAAAAGGCAATTTTGAATTAAAATTCAGTGTTTCTACTATTCATCAAAAAATGAAACTTCTCATAAAAATACAAAAAATAACCCAAATTAAATTTTGATTTTCCAATTTCAAAAATAAAATTTATTTTTTCACATAAAAATTATAAAAGTATCAAAAATCATATTTAAAATGGATTCACCATTAAAAGGTGTCAAAAATACATTTTAGAAAAATACATTTTTTAATTCATAAAATTGGATTTATTATTTTCTTATACCTATAAAATATATTAGATGAGTATCAAAAATATTAATGGAATATATAATATAAAAAATTATTGAAAACATTAATCGAATTTTTTTTGTTTAATTTATTGAGATAAAATTGTGTTTGTATACAGAAAAACAATTTTCTTAGAAAAGTAATTTCTTTATTATCAAATAGATATTTCATTAAATTATACTAATAAATAACAAAAGGATTCATTTTATATACATGTGTAAATAACATTTTCACAATTTAGTAAATCTTATTCTTAACTTCCATTCCAAGATCTAGGTGGTATCTATAATAGTTTTTTAATAATAAGACTGATAGTATATTGTAGTTTGGTAAAACTTGGCCTTCTGTGTTGCGAAATCTATCGAAGGAAATCGGCATTGTGTATAACATATTCCAAACATAGTGTTCTGTGTACCAAAAGTTAATCTAATTGTTTTGTGTAGCATAATATTAACTTGAGGTTGCATATAATGAAAGACAAACTTAGTGAAAAAGCTATATTCAGTGTTTCGTGAAATGAAAAATATCAAAAAGATTAAATTAATTAAAAAAAAATTCACAAAATCTCAAGGTGTTAAAATTGTTTTGAAATATCTAAGGTAAGTGGAAATGTTTTCAAAGTGTGAGATTTCAGTTTAAGAAAACACAATGGAATGTTTTGTAGAGTGCTTATATACTCCACTCCAATGGCCTGAAGGCCTTCATTTTTTATTGATTTTTGATAATCCACCTTTCAAGGGGTGATGTGGAACCCTTAGAAGGATCATAGGTGTAAGTATTACAGGGATTTTAGGCCTTATAGGAATTCATTTCCCATACGATTCAAACATTAAAAACAACTCAGACTAACTACTTGGAACTGCTCCTCCCCAAAATCTTCTTCGTGAAATTCACTCACCACCTTCGTATGGCTTTTCAGCTAGGATTTCCCATGCGTACACAGGTTTTTCTCGATGGAAGGTGTCATACCCTCTCATTCTTGCAATCCGTTTAGCATATGCTATACTAAAATCTCCTTGCTCATCCTCCTTCTGGAGCTTGTTCCTTGTAGGTTGTTTGATTTGTTGGAACCATGGTTATTCTATGCATGAATTGGAGTATGGTTTGTGTTTGTTTTCAATCCTCAATGGAATTTCAGAATGTGTGCCAACAAAGTGATCATATAGTTCAGGCAGACAATAGTATTGAAGGTGGCACTGTTTCCCAGTTTTTGCCAAATTTTTAGGCCTGAAAATCAAAAAATGGAGAAAAGTGGTTTTTGGATAAGAGACTTTCATGTCGTTGAATTGAAGGAGAGGAAACTTGCGCACCACATTTTTTTCAAGATCAGAACATAAAAATATGGAAAAGGAATAAGGGGTGCCCAAGTTTTGAGTTTGGTCGCACAAGTGTTTGTGTCTGGTCACGTAAGTGACCGGCGCGACAGAGACTTGCGCACCGAGGGAAGACTTGTGCGCCATCGCGCAGGGTATCCAAATGTCTATAAGTAGAGGTCAACCCCTCCTCATACGGCATTAAGTTCAGACTTAGAGAAAATCAGAGCTCTCATCGCGCAGGTGTAGTGGTCGCACAAGTGGTGTTGGTTCGTGCAAGTTGGATTTGTGTGACAGTTGTTAGTTGCATGTCCAAGGTGGTTTGGGTGAGAAAGGAGTTGAGTCGCGCAATTTTGGAGTTGAATAAGTGAGTGTCGCGCAAGTGGTTGAGGTGAACTTGCACACCGGTTTTGACTTGCATGCTGAGACTTCCGCGCCGTCTTGAAACTTGTGCGTCGGGCTTGGAGAAGCATTCCAGGTGTTGTTGAAGTACGTCAGTCCTTTTTGGAGCTGCACGAAAGTTGGAAGATTGCCCGATACCTTCGGTGAAAAGTGATATTAGTCTACGGGTGAGAGTGGACTTCAACAGAGCATCTACATACAATAGAGGATGCATTATTTTGTAATTATGAAGAGACCTTCATGTCTATAAACTGAGTGGGACTTCACCAAGGGAAGTGAGCCAGGGGGAGTCAACGGGAGTTACCCGAGGGACGTAGTAGGCTATCCCTGAACAATTGTAAAGGCAGTGAGCCTAGAACAGAGTGACTGTTCCCAAACCTTTGTAATACACAACGAGTAAAGAATAGTGGAATTTGGTATGACCGACAACCTATCGGTGTATGCTCCTTGGACGTAGCCCTTAGTGCTGAACCAAGTAAAAAGTGATGTGTCATCTCCTTACATGTGAATGTTTTATTTATTCTCTTATCCATCATAGAGGTTAAACTATTTCCTACCAATGTGGGAACAAGATTCGTCAGTTTAAAAGAAAATTTTGACACCCTGATTCACCCCTCCACTCTCAGGGTGTCCCGAGGTCCTTCGAGTGGTATCAGAGGGAGGTTACTGGTGTTTGATCTGTTTTATACCGCCATGGAAAATTCAGCCAGTGTTAGGGGAGTTCCCCTCTTTTATGGAAGTAATTTTTAGATTTGGAAGAACAGAATGAGATCTCATCTAAGATCCCTTGTGATGGATGTTCTGTTTTCCACTATGCAAAGTATACATGTTACTGATTCAACAGTGCTGGCTATGACTAATGCCGATAGGAAAATTCTTGATGCTGATGTTAAAGCGCAGAATGCTCTCACCGCAGCTCTTTCTGATCAGATCTATCTAAATGTGATGAGTTGATCCTCAGGAAAGTCCATATGGGATAAACTTGAAAATATTTATGAAGGAGATAGAAAAGTGAAGGAGGTAAAACTACAAGTCCTACAGAATAGGTTTTATAATCTGAAGATGCTTCCTGATGAAAATGCAGACTCCTTCAATCGAATTACTGAAGTGGTTGTGGCAATTTGGGGTCTAGGTGAAGAAATCAAAGATGTTGACATTGTAAAGAAAATAATAAGAATACTTCCACCATTGTACAATGCAAAGGTGCTAGCTCTTGAGGAAAGAGATCTTTCCAAACTTTCTTTGGATGATCTATTGAGCAGCCTAGTGGCATATGAAATGAGAGTCAAACCAGAAGATGCTACTACATGAGTAATCAAGGAAATGGCATTCAGATCCATAGAGAAACTGAAAATTTCAAAAGATGGTAGTGGTGAAGACAATGAGGAAAAATAAATTCTTTCTCTCATTTCCAAGAAGTTGCATAAGGGAAAATGGAAATTCAAAGGGAAGTTACCTCTAGCTTACTTTAGTTGTGGAAAAGTTGGGCACATTTCTTCTCAGTGCTTAAGAAAGATCGATGATGATGATAGCGATGCTGAAAATATTGAGAAGCCTCAGAAAAGGTTTTTCAAGAAAGGAAACTTCAAATCTAGAAAGAAAGTTCTGAAGAATATTTTTGTATGTGAAGAATAATAAGATGATAATGAATTCTATGATGAATAAGAACAAGAATTTAATACTGGGAACCATGATTACATGATGGCCTCTATTGAAAAATCTGAAGATAGTGGTGGAAAAATCAGTTTAAAATTAGTGCATATCCCGAGTTGAAACTTAAGGATGCTGTTAGTATGCTTAATATTAAATGTAAGAGTGGAAATAAGTGGAAATCAATTGTAGAAGAATCAAATGAATATGTTGAACAACTTGAAGATGAAATTAAACGACTGGAAGAATTGGTGAAAGTGCAATATAAAATACTTGAAAGCAATGATGATGTAGTGGATCTGAAGCTGATAATTGAAGAACAAGAAAATTTCATCAATAACCTCACCTCCATACTAGAGGAAAAGTCCAAGACTATTGAGTGTCTTTAAGAGAAAGTTGTTACTCTTAGGACTAAACTTGATATTGAATCAATTTCAAAAGAATCAAGAAAGAAAATATAGTTTTTGAGATTCTCATATGCATAATTTCTGGAAAGAGCCAAGTGTGGTTCAGATGGGGTTGGAAAAATCTTGAGTGATCATAGACCCACTTGCATGGGAAAGAGTGGAATTGGCTGTGAAGCTGAGAAATCAACTACTGGAAGTGAAAAGATCCAAAAGAAAGACAAGATGAAAGTTGGACATGTTGACACATTGCCTGAAGTGCTGAAAAAGAAACTCTCAATCCAAACTAAAAGGAGAACTAAAAATTATCCTCAAACATTCAGAAATGACAGGTAGTCCAACTATTCTCCCAAGGAAGAAGTTGTGAGGAGAAATTCAAGTGAGAAAACATTTCCTCTCATGAAGTGTCAGTTCTATGTCTATCTGGGCCATAACATTTCATATTGCGAAGGGGAAATGAGCTACTTTAATGGGGAAGATCTGGGACGTCAAAAACGAAGACTGACTTCATATCCTCCATCTTATAGAAGAAATAGTTTCTATGGATACTGTTTTCATTGTTCTAACTTTGGTCATAAGGCTGTTAATTATAGGAAGATAAGGGACATGGAAACCTCATACCAGAGTTCAAGACAAGTCAAATCTCGTCAACAAGATAGTTTTGCTCTTACAAACAGGTTTTCTCCTCTCAAATAAGACTTCGACTATGAAGAACCAATGTATACAGATGAGATAATGGAAAGTCCATCAGTGATCTATACTCAATCAAATGTCTCATGGAAACAAAGGAAGAAAATTAAAAAAATATTACCTTGAAGACGTGGCCCTCAAAGCTACAAAAAGCAACAGTACCTGTATTCTGGATGGCAGTTGCTCATCTCATATGATAGGTAATGCTGGCCTATTAACAGATATCAAAATAAAGGTTGATGGTACAGTACGATTTGGTAATGATGGATCTCTGAAAATTAAAGGCAGTGGAAGTACTGAATTATCCAATGGAGAGTTCAAGAAGACTGAAGTCCTTTACATATATGGCCTACGTCATAATCTACTCAGCGTGATTCAACTCTATGACTTAGAACTTATAGTTACTTTTAATCAGAAAGGTTGCACTATCAAGGGAAAGACAGGAAATTAAATTATGAAGGGATGCATAATAGAAGGCAACTTGTATCAGGTTGATAGTAAAGAAAATGTTTGTAACAAGATTGTTGAAGAAGAAAACAATTTGTGGCATCGGAGATTGAGACACATCAATCAACAAGACACAGAGAAAATGTAAAAATTGAATATTTTCAAGGAAATTCCCAACCTGAAGAGTGAACGTGAAAAGTCTTGTGATACTTGCATTCATGGAAAGCTAGTCTGCAGTTCATATCGGCCAAAGAAGAAACTGGAATCTCATATTCTTGATCTAATTCATAGAGATGTATGTGGGCTGATAAATGTTTCCGGAACTCATGGAGAAATTTACTTTGTCTTTTTCATAGATGATTACAGTAGAATGGAATTTGTTATGGTCATTCATAGGAAACAAAAAGTGCTTGACTGCATGAAAACATATCAGCGAATTGCCGAGAATGATACTGGACGAACAATAAAAGTATTGCAATCTGACAATGGAGGGGAATACACGTCCATTGAATTTGAAAATTACCTAGAGAAGCATGGGATACAACATGAGGTATCTACTATGAGAACTCCACAAAAAATGGAGTTTTTGAATGTAGGAATCGACAGGTGAACAACATGGCATGAACTATGCTGATTGAGAGTCGTATTCCACAACATTACTAGAAAGAGGTTGTTTAAGCTGCAGTGTATATTCAAAATCTAACAGGACTTTATATGGGTGAGAGGAAGACACCATATGAATTTTGGCATGGAAGGAAGCCTTCTTTGAAATAATTTCATGTTTTTGGAAGTAAATGCTTCATCAGAAACAAACAAGGAAATCAAGGGAAGTATGGTGACAATGCAGATGAAGGAATTTTCCTCGGATGCTCAATGAATAGCAAAGCCTGCAAGTGTTTCAACAAGAGATTAGGAAGGATTGTGGAAAGCAGTGATGTTAAGATAATTGAAGATAAAACCACAAATGCTTCAAGGATGTCATATTCTTATGTGATATAAAGTGAGGAAGAAAGTAAACGTGGAGAAAATACAAATACAGAAATAGAGGAAGTTGTAAAAAACACTCAACAATCACCTCATGATGTTGATTAAGAAGAAGAATCTGAAGACAAAACTATGGCTGGAGAGAATTAAACTGAACCTCATAGGAGAAATCGAAGAGCTGAGATTGATCCATCTAACATAATTGGGGATAGGAGTGCACCCACACAAACAAGGAGAATGAGGAAGAACATGCAATATGCATTTCTGTTAGTTGTAGAGTCATCGTCATTTGAAGAATCTACAAAAGATGAATCATGGGTGAAAGCCATTAATGAAGAGTCAGATCAGATTGACAAGAATCAGACATGGGATCATGTCCAGAGACCCGAAGGTCACAATGTGATTGGTACAAAATGGATCTTCAAGAACAAGTTTGATGAGCATGGAAATGTTATTAGAAATAAGGCACAACTGGTATGTAAATGATACTCCCAGATTAAAGGTGTTGATATTGAAGAAACCTTTCCTCCAGTGGCTAAACAGGAGTCAATCATGTTTTTCCTTTCCATGGCTCTCCAAAGAGGATATAAAGTATATCAAATGGATTTCGAGACAGCATTCTTGAATGTTATACTCAAATAAGAATTCTATATCGAACAACCAGTGGGTTTTGTTCTTGGTACTGATGAAACAAAGGTCTGGAAACTGAAGAAAGCTCTATATGGTTTGAAGCAGGCACCACGAGCATGGTATTCCCGACTGGACTCGTTTCTCAAGAAGATAGAATTCAAAAGAGGAGGATTAGATCACAACTTATATGTGAAGAATTCTCAAAAATATCAATTCATGGTTCTAGTCTATGTTGATGATATCATATTTGGTGGCAGTAGGCAGAAATCAGTGGATGAATTTTCCAATCACATTAAATCAGAATTTGAAATGTCTATGATTGGGGAGATCACATATTTCTTGGGGTTGTAGGTGATTCAAAAGAAGGATTACACTTTCATTTCTCAGTAAAAGTATGCAAGAGAGCTGCTGAAGAAGTTTAATATGCAAGACTCCAAACCAATGTCAACTTCGATTTCAGTTGGAACTAAACTTGGAAAGCATGAGGATGGGACCTCTATAGATCCCACCATGTACAGGAGGATCATTCGGACCCTACTGTACCTGATAGTGACACGGCCAGATATTGTCTTTGCAACCTGTCTAGTGGCACGCTTTTAGAGTAATCCAAATGAGGAACATATGAGAGTAGTAAAAAGAATCATGAGGTGTATTCAAGGTACTCACAATTGTGGCTTATACTTTTCTCCAGAAAGATATAGTGAATTATCAGCATTTTCTGATGCTGACTGGGCTGGCGATGTAGTGGACAGAAATTCAACCAGTGGTGGAGCATTCTATATTGGGAATAAATGTGTTGGCTGGTTGAGCAAGAAACAAGAAAGTACTTCTCTAAGTACTGTTGAAGCTGAGTATATCTCTGCCACAAATGCATGAAATCAACTGCTATGGATGAAGCAACAACTAACAGATATTAGTGATGAGGTGAAGCAACCAATGGTAATTTACTGTGATAACAAGAGCGCAATTGATCTTACAAAGAATCTTGTTCAGCATTATCGTACAAAACATATTGAAATTAGGTATCACTTTATCAAAGAAAAAGTTGATCAAGGCATGATTAGAATGGATCATGTGGGAACTGATGAGCAAGTGGTTAATATCCTGACCATGCCACTGTCAGCGGCTGTGTTTGATAAGCGTCGGTTGAACCTCGGTGTTCAGTCACCTCCCAGTGCATAAGGAGGTTACAAAGTTCCCCTCTCCCCAGTTATGTTAATTGTTTTTAATCTATTTATAGATGTGATACAGGTTTGTGGGGGAGATACAATCCAGGGGGAATGTGGTTTGAGCTTAACAATGAACAATTTTTGGTCTTTGGATTTTTTGTCAATGGGGGATAAAGAAATAAATTCTGGCATGTAATGCTTTTGTGACACATTGAGAGTTCAGTTTCGGTGATAGGTTGGGAAGGAATACATTGGATAGGAACCCAATTCAAGATTTCCCTCTTGTTATCTACACTGATCATTGATCACGTAGACTTAGAGTGTTGGCTGAGTTGATTCTTGCGTTTTTGGTTTGCATGTGGATGGTGATCTATTGAATTTATTTGGTGATTTCCAACAAACCCAAAGGGGGAGATTGTTGGAAACATGGCTATTCTATGCATTAATAGGATTATGGTTTGTGTTTGTTTTCAATCCTCAGTGGAATTTTAGAATATGTTCTAGAAAATTGATCATACAGTTCAAGCAGACAATAGTATTAAAGGTGGCGTTGTTTCCTAGTGTTTGCCAAATTTTTGGGCTTGAAAACCGACAAATGGAGAAAAGTAGTTTTTGGCAAAGAGACTTGTGTGCTTTTGGCTTTAAGGAGAGTAAACTTGTGTGCCAAATGTTTTTCAATATTAGAACATCAAAATATGGCGAAGAAAGAAGGGGCTCTCAAGTTTTGAGTTTGGTCACGCCAGTGAACTGCACGGCAGAGACTTGCACGCCGAGGGAAGACTTGGGCGCCGTCGCGTAGGGTATCCAAATGCCTATAAATAGAGGTCGACCCCTCTTCATTCGGCATGAAATTCAGACTTATAGAAAATCAGAGCTCCCGTCGCACAGGTGTAGTGGTCGTGCAAGTGGTGTTGGGTCGCGCAAGTTGGAGTTGCGCGACAGTTGTTAGCTGCGCGTCCAAGGTGGTTTGGGTGAGAAAGGAGTTGAGTCGCGCAAGTTTGGAGTTGAAGAAGTGAGTGTCGTACAAGTGGTTGAGGTGAACTTGCACGCCGGTTTGGACATGCGCGCCGAGACTTGCGCGCCGTCTTGAAACGTGTGCGTTGGGCTTGGAGAAGCGCGCCTGGTGTTGTTAAAGTATGTCGGTCCTTTTTGGAGATGCACGAAATCTGAAAGATTTCCCAATACCTTTGGTGAAAAGTGATATTAGTCTACGTGTGAGAGTTGGAATTCAACAGAGCATCTAAATACAACAGAGGATGCATTCTTTTTCAGTGATGAAGAGACCTTCATGTCTATAAACTGAGTGGGACTTCACCAAGGCCAGTGAGCCAGGGGGAGTCAACTGGAGTGACCTGAGGGATGCAGTAGGCAATCCCTGAACAATTGTAAAGGCAGTGAGCCTGGGACAGAGTGACTGTTCCCAAACCTTTGTAATCCATAAAGAGTGAAGAATAGTGGAATTTGGTACGACCGACAACCTGTCGGCGTATGCTCCTTGGACGTAGCCCTTAGTGGTGAACCAAATAAAAAGTGATGTGTCATCTCTTTGTATGTGAATGTTTTTTTTATTCTCTTATCCATCAAACAGGTTAAACTAGTTTCTACCAACATGGTAATAAGATCCGTTAGTTTAAAAGAAAAAGTTGACACCCTGATTCACCCCTCCCCTCTCAGGGTGTCCTGGGGTCCTTCATGGTTTGCATCTGCACTTAAGGTGGCCCAAAGGCCTTAAGGTGGCTTGAAGTCCTTGAGGTGGCCCGAAGCCCTTACTGACCAGAAGTCATGGGTCACTAAAAGGCATTAAAGGACTCAGGGACCATATCGGTGGCCCGAAGGCCCAAATGGGGAATAGTCCCACCTGCTATAGTACCTTCTGTAGTGATGCTATAGTAACCCAAGGATTATTCTTCCGCATGGATTTGATCCTGGGTCACCTGGATGCACTTAAGGATTCCTCACCAACCGGTTTGAGGCTCATGTGCTAGGGTGATTATATACTTGTTAGTAGTTTTCACTTATTTACATTTAGACAGCCTAATTTCTATTTAAACTCTAAAACTATAATTTATTAATTTTTTTATGAAATTAATTACATATTATATAAAGGTGCATACCTAATTTTTTGTTTAGATCATGTCTATATATTTTAGGTTCCAGGTTTCAAGCTATATTTGGGAGTTTTCCTTAAGGCCTATGTAGGGCGATTTGGATGGTGGTGAGAAACCAGAGGTCACATGGAGGTGTTTCTGGCTTGATTAGATTTGGTTTATAGTTGTTTTATTTTTTAAAATGTTGTATTTAATAGCTTGGATTGTTTTTGTTATTTATTCATATGGTTTAGATTAGTTTTTTTGGTTATGACATGTTTTTCATATTCATTTATTTTGATTATATATATATGTTTGATATTTCATAGATTTCCAATGAAATGATGATCCATTTACTTCAATAAAAAAATGTTTCAATATCTTTTATCTTTGATTAAGGATAAAATTGTTCCAAAAAAGGACTCATGTGATGCCCAGGCACTAGTTTCTAGCCTGTTGAAATCAGGAACACACTTCAGGCCTTATGGTGAGCTGATTTGGGTACCAAGTGGATGGATTCCTAGGTTGGTTCACTAAAAAATGGTATTAGAAGGAGGATCATTGGGAATATCCTAAGATTCTTAAGTATCCCTTTTTTATATATGGATTTCCTGGTAGAAATAAGATTAAGGTTGTTATAGTTTTAATGGTAAGGGTGGGGTGATTCTTTCTTGCTCCTTCTCATCTCAAGCCTTAACCTACCTAGGGACTTTTGGATTTAAAATTGTGGAATTTAATTTTTTTTAGATGTTTTCTTTGGATTTTTATTCGAATTAATGATTTTTTTATCCCCTTTAAGTGTATAAGTAATTTTGGGGGTCTCTATTTGGTTGTAGGACGAAAATAGAGAACTTGAGTTTCATGATTAGGTCGAATGGATTGGTAAATTGTGTAGAGATCAAGTCGTTTGGGTTTTTCCTCTTTATAGAGAGAGTTTTATGATTGGTGCTTAGTTTCCAAACATCGACGTCCAAATCACGTACAACCATATTTATTCCCCAGTTTAGTTTTTTTAACTCATCTCGGTTTTAAAATTCTCCTAAAATGACTTTCACTTGTTTTTGGTGGATTGGGGAGTGTTTTGATTATTTTTTGATGTGGTTCTTGTGAAACCTGTTTCAAAGTTTGTGTGTTGATTTGGTTATCCTTGATTTTAAATCCTTAATTAGAGAAATGATGAATTTTTTTAAAATTTTGATTTCAAATCTAGGTTTTATGGATTTTTAGGAAGATGGGGCCTCCTTAGTGTTCATAAAATTATTTATAAAATAGTTGTTTCGATTGAGGTGTTTGGAAAAAAAATTGAAAATGTATTTTTTTTAGCTAAATTTGGAAATGTGTTTTAAAAAAAGGAAAGTGATATTTTATGATCATTCATTGGATGATTTGGACTTCAAAATGGAATGGAATTTTGAAAGGTATTCTATGATATATTTTATTTGGGTGATATGTGTTCCACCAAGGTGGAATAGTTTTTAAAAACTAGATTTGGATCAGTTTAAAAGAATATTCCTTTGGGGAGTATGTTTTCAAAATTCATTGTTGAATATTGGAAATTTTGAAATAAATGTTTCTTCACTTGGCGTGAATATGATGTGACTTATTTCAATGGGATATGTTTTCATGAATGTATTGACTTTTTTCAGGACTCATTTTATTTTTATTATACCACCAAGACTATTATAAAAAGTATCTTCAGTTCCTGGGTCTGCCCAGACTATGAGTATAATGGTGTATGTGGAATCTTCCTTATGCCCAAACCCCATCTCAAAATTCTTGAATCAATATAAACTGTATTTCTATAGTGATCATGGATCAGTAGAAGTGGTAAGGTGGTTAGAATGCCTTGAGATGATCTTCAATTACCTCGGAACACCAGATGCTTTATGGGACAGAGATGTTATGATCTTTTATATTGGTTATAGCTGAGTTTATAAGGATTCAATGATACCACACTATATATATGAAGTTATTTCTTGGGACATTTTTAAGATAGTTTTTTTGTAGTGGTTCATTCCTAAGGTTATCAAATTTGATAGAGCACTTGAGCATATGATCTTTCATTAGGGGGATTAGTCAATGAGGGAGTACATTGATCACTTCTTACAGTTGTTAATATTCTCTCCAAGTTTTATTTTCAATGATTCTTAGAAATTTCATTTCTTTGGGGGTGGCCTTCACCAAGATTTTAGTCTATTCATACTTGTGTTTGACCTAAAATATTCCTAATAAGTTTTCAATGAAGACATTTATGTGGAAGATAAATATTCTAGGAAACCAGTTGTGGGTGATGCCACAGTTCTATAAGATGGGAATGAAGGTAACTTGGTGGGTGAGGAGAAAATGCAGGATAATCCAGAGATAGAAGAAAGGGTCTTTCTCATGGGAATAAAATATTTCTCATTTCCTTCTAGTGTGGGGATCCATGTAATTAAAAACCATCATGTTTTATTTCTCTGATATTTTTCCTTTGTTTTGTTTGTTTGGTTCGTCTTAAGAAGTTTTTTAAGATGGGTTTTTAGAAATGGTCTTTGGTTTAATCCTTTTATGTATGGGGTTCTTTTGACCTTCCATTTTATGGTTTTAATTTGGGCTGATTTTTATAGCTTTATATGTTTTATTTTATAACCTTATGGTTGATTCCTTAATTGAATTATTCTTGTCATGGGTTATTTTGTGAAACATCCTTTATGGATGTATTTGGATGTTTTTTCTAGTTTTATTCAATCTTTGGAGTTTTTTTTAATGCTTTTTTGGTGTTCCAGATTGTTTGAGGAACCTTTTTTTAGAATATTGGTCTACACCCATTTTTTGTTGAGATTTTGAGGTGATCATTATTTGGAAATGAGAGAGGCCTTGGGTGTATGATTGTATAACTAGGGTGGGTGATCCATCAGATAATTTTGTATACTGTCTAGTGTTTGGATCATAATTTTTGGGATAAAATGTTTGAGGGTGATCTAATTTTTTTTCCTAGTTTATTTATGTGTGATGTGTTTAAAGGTGAAAGATTGTGTCATTACTTTGAGGATATATTTATTTCTTATTTCTTATCTTGATTAGGGAAGTGGTGTTGGTTTGAGATTGATTTTATCTCAAGTTTTTTTGGCTTTTCTAAGTATGGTTATCTTAGTAGTTTTTTAGATCCACCATGTTAGAGTAATTACAAATGTTTGGGAGACCAAGTTAGGTATCCCTTATTTCTTACAACTCCAAGTTTGAGATTTTTTCTTCAGTTTTTCTTAGATATGTTTATAAATCTTATGGATGATTAGTTCAATCATTATTTATGATCTCAATTGTTTAGATTCAAGGTCAAATCCTATTGATTGGTTCTTTTGGTTAGTCCCCTTTTGGGATCTTATGTTCTCTATCACTTTCTATTTTTGATAATGGACTTTCTCGGGGTATAAAGTGGCATGGTGGGGATAATTCTGACACCCACATGTCACTATAGTGATTAATATGTTTTATTTTATCTTATAATGTGTTTTCTATGGCCCATTTATTTTTGGGAAGAAATTTTGGCATATTGGAGGTTTTTTGGGTGTTACACAGTCTACCCGCATGGTTAGGAGTAACTATGCAGTGACCGTGTGAAGGGTGTTTTCTTGGGGATAGATAAAATTTTGATGGATTCCAGATGGGTCTATAAAAATATTTATATCTACCTAGAAACCATGTGGGTGTTATTTTCCTAGGTAGTGTTCGGCACGCGGTTGGCGAAAAATTTGGAAAACTGTGTAGCCAAAACATGTGGCCTACCCAGAATCACTTAAATGTGATCTGACCAAAATACAAACTTTGAATTAAGATTTTATTTCCAATTTATTTCCTCGTACACATCATATAACTTTTGGGATCCCAATTTGGAGTTCCAACCATCTTAACCTTCTATTATTGGTCTTTATTTGATGATTTTCAAATGGTTCCAAGGTAAATCTTTTCTTCTTTCTCCTTCATATGTATTTATACCTTAATTACTAGGTTTCTTCCTTATCTTGGAACCCAATTTCTTTGTGTAAGCTAGTTATTAGGTTCGGTATGGTTTTAACCCAGGGTTATAGTATTTTATGGCTTGTAAAGGAGGTCTTTTTCCTTATTTGTTTTGTTGTCCTTGAAGGTGACGTGTTTTTTATTGGTTTCTACTTCTTATAAGTAGGTGTTTATATGAAATTGTTTTATTTTATAATTATAAGTATGTTTGTGTTTTATAAATCCCATTTGACTAAAATTATGAATATATATGATATCCATATGGTTATTTCAAACAATTTCAAGGTGTCTTGATCTTTTTATAGAGGATTTATCTTTTGAATTCCATGTTTTCATGTCATAATAGGAGTTTTTTATGTCATAGGCTTACATAAGATTCGTATGAGTCCTTTTGAAATGATTTTAATTATATTTATTGTATTTTTATTTGGTTTTGGTTTTAAATTAGTGATAGATATGTTTTAGAGTGGGAATTGTTTTAAAATGATGTGTTGACCTCAAAGTGAGTTAAAAAGGGGTTCTCTAATTAATTTAAAATGTGATTTTGAAATGAGAGTGTGGTTTTCCCCTTGATAAAATTCATTAATGGATCTTTTAAAATGTGTCTCATGGAAATTGATGGACTTTGGCCTTTTTAAATTTCAAAGAAGAAGGCCCTTGTTTTAAGGTCTGGATTTAAAATATTTTAATGGTGTGTTAGATTTCCAAAAAAATTTACATAATGTTTAAAGTATTGTTTTATAAAATATAAAAGGGCTTTAAACTTAGATCCATGAAGGCCTATTTGGAACTTCATACTTAAATGGTTGGTTGTGAAAGACCACTTTATTTCCCCATTGAGTTATTTACCCCTTTTGTGGGTTGTTTATCACTATGTGATTATTCTTTCTCCCCTTATGTGAGAACATTATTGTTTGTTGTACGTTTGTATGGGATAAGTGGGTATATTCATTATAAGGGTGTTAGAGGTGAGGTAGATTCATTTCTTATACTAAGTGTTTTTAATCTTGGATTGCATGTTCACTTTCCTCACTTCTTTATTAGTCATGGTAACCCAGGTACTAAGTTAGAGATCTATATTTATATTAGGATAGTAAGTTCACACACTAATAGTAACCCTCCATTCATGCTAGGAAAAAATATCCAATAGGGTAGTGTCATTAAAATGAGTCTTTCATGGGCCAGTCGGATAACTTGTGGTTTGGACTCATCATATACTAGAAGTTTGTCCATAAGTGGAATCTCTTAATAAATGTGTCTGGCATTTGGGATTCTAGGGAAGATACCATGACACATTCGATTTCTAGATTAAGAGTTTATATTAGGTTTTTTGTTCTAGTAATTTATTGTATTATTTCCCCTAATTATATTACTTTGGAACCTATATATTACTTTCAGTTATATTAAACTTATAGAATTTTGGTTCCTGTTTTCTTATACACGAATCGTGAGTGTTTAGGTTTTTTCCTTTGAAAAAGGTTTTTAATGATGTTTGGGAAACCTATATTTAATTCAAACACTATTATGATGGTTTTAAAAGTGTATTTAAAAATGGGTGTTTTGATTTAAAGATGTATTTGACTGGTTAAATGTTTATGATGTGATTATTTCCATTTAAGGAAAACAAATGGTTTGTTTTGAGAAATGTTAATGGTTGTGTGGTTTTGAAATTTCTAGGTCTGGTGGTAAAATTTTCAAAGAATATTTTTTTACTTTAACAAAACAAAGTACAAAATTTTGAAATTTTTTTATTTACTTGTTAGTTTCTTTCACCTATCTGTATTTGGAAATCCTACTTTCTAGTTATGCATTAAAACTAGAATTTATGAATTTCTCTATGAAATTAATTGCATAGTCTTGATGGGAGATTAAATACTGGTCCATTTAGATCACACCTATATATTTCAAGTTCTAGGTTTCCAGTTGGATTTGGGTTTTGTTATTTGTGGCTGATGTGGGGTGATTTGGGTGGTGGTGACCAACCAGAGGTTTTATAGTTTTTTTGGGGCTAAGTTCGAGTTGGTTTATAGTTTTTTTATTTATATTTAATGTTTTATTATACTTATTGAATGGTTTTTGGTATTTATGAAAATTTATTGGATCAGTTTTTTTGGTTATGGTCTATTTAAAATGATCATTTATTTTGATTATATTTATGCATGACATTGTATAGACATCCAAAGTAAGGACGGTCCTTATCAGACTCTCAGTAGATTTTCTATTGTCTTCTATATATTATTTATAGATAAATAATTCCCAAAAGGGATTCATATGATTATGAGAAACTAGTTTTCATCCCATGGGGAACAAGAATACCCTTCAAGACTTGTGGTGATCTAGATCAGAAGCCTAGTGGATGGAATCCAGGGCTGGTTTTCTACATAAGGGTTTCTTCTTCAATCTCAATTTCAAATCAATATTTTCTTTGAATGATAATCCATACAAGGAATTTTCATACACATTATTTCTAAA
This sequence comes from Viscum album, assembly GCA_963277665.1. NCBI lineage: Eukaryota > Viridiplantae > Streptophyta > Magnoliopsida > Santalales > Viscaceae > Viscum > Viscum album. Next base: position 858,125,881 of record OY728143.1, on the reverse strand, counting down.
AACCCCCAACATTTTCCACTCCTTTTATCCTTTTTGGTTTTTTATGTTATTCTCAATATTTTATTTTTCCCTTGTCTCGTTATTTACCCATTGTTATGAAAATGACCCTTTCTCTTCTTTTAAGCTAGGAATCCCCATCTTCTATGACCGTATTCATTAGATTCTTTTAATAATTTCCTTTTCTTTTCCTTAATATTTTATTAAATCAATATTCAACACATTTTAACTTCTTTAAAAGTTTAAAATAAAATTTTAACATTTTTTGTATGCTTCATTTTCATAAAAGTGTGAAAAGAATCACTTTTCAAAAATTTCTGTGTAAACACATATTTCTAATATTTTTATATTTTTATATGAAAATTATTATCTACATTTTTATTTTTTATAAAATAAATTTTTATTGTCCTGGTCTTATAAAAAATACTTAAATAATTTTTTTCAAAAAGCATAAGAATGGTTCTTATTTCCAAATCGATATTCATAATGCTCCAAAAAAATATTTTTCATCTAATACGGCATCCTTTGAAATATTTTATGCTCAATCAAGGATATTTTTTAAATGATATCATCCAATATATTTTTAAGGATAGCTTATAAAATGTTCCTTTCTATTAGAAAAGTGATTCATCACTGCATTTTTCTTGCTTAATTGTGTACTGTGAATATGAATAACTTTTCTTACAATGATTATAATTTGTAAATACCCTGTTTTTAATTTACTTGATTGAAGGGAATTCACTTAGATTCCATTAATTTATTGATTGGGGAGATTATTGAGTTAACTATATACCCTCTATTTATATGGTATAAAAACCATATTCTCTATTATCTATATTGAATAATACTTAATAGGAAAGTTTCTGAATATATTTGGATACCCTTTAATTTTCCATGGGTATATCATGTTATTACTATTTATAGAACTAAGAATTTTTTCCTTATATGATTACATTATAAAGGGATATGAAACCCATTTTCTTTCCATGGGTTATTTTTTATATGATAAATGATCGATTTCTAGTGGCACTCATATATAAGGATAATGATGGGTGGGGTTCTATATCTCCCTCTAATTCATTTATTAAGGATTTATATCTCATGATATAATGATTCATGAACATGATTTTATTTTATCACAAAATATAAGAGTTGAAATACTTAGATTTGTTCCCAACATAAAAGGGTGAATATACTTGGATTTGTTTAGAATTTTTTCCTATGATTATGTTGGTGATATAGTCTTATGCATATTCTTAGGAATATTTTATGTACTTGTGGATAATTTTCATTAAATCATGTTTAGACACTCTCTTGATTAATTTCTTATTATATTCCATGTCATATTCTATGACTCGTGTTTTGTGATCAATGTTTTGTTGAGTATAATTTCCATATATACTTTGGTTATACTCATTTTCTCATCTTATACACACTTATGATCATTGATAGGTATTGATTATGTTTACCCTTGTTGAGAATTTGATCTCACCTCTTTATTATATTTCTATTTATCCTATTTATGAAGATAAATTTAATTTATGAGAAGTGTATAAGGGATTATAGTGTCATTTAATTTTAGAGGAATAATCACAAGTACCAAAAAATAAGTTTCTTATCTAATTGATCCTTAAAGACACTAAACATTATATTATTAGGATTGTGTTTTTATTTTTATGATTTAAATTTTATATTTTCTAAGTGTTGTAAAATAATGATAGGTTCATCTCACTTTTTATTAAAGCTAGTGTTTAAAAAAGGTGTTTTTATCTCCAGATACAAGAGTACATATTTGGGTTACTATAAGTGGTATCAAAGATGGGTTTAGTTATTTATTAGGATTATTTTAGATATTTTAGAGATTAAGATAATATAAATATAGTTAAACCCCAAAGTCTAAGTCAAAATAATAAGTCAAATTATAGGATAACATTCTGAAATTTTGGAAAGGTAGAGATTTTTTGGTATTCCTAGCAATAACATCTCTGTCTAAATACTACAAGTAAACGTAGGATCTAGAATGGATTTACCTAGGGGTTATAAAACTAATGGGTACATATTTTATATTAACTCAATTTTTAACCAATTCATAAAAAAATAGGCCTAACTAAACACCCAGTTTGACACTCTCGAGGGATATGATTCGGTCAATCACATTCCTATTTCAAGCTATTATGGAGGATTTATTATATTTAGGAATTTGGTTAGGGAGTATGATATAACCAAAGATAAATAATACTTTATTGAAATAAGACTGATTTAGGTTTAAATAAAAGCTAATTTGATGGTTTTAAAGAGTAAAACATATAAAGTTTGAGTTCCTCATAAGATAATTTGTGATAATTCTTTTACAATGTCAATTATTCATCATTCACGTTAACCCATTTTTATGTACGAATGGAGGAATCATAAAGGAACCAAGTTAACAATGGATTTTATGTATAATGTGAATATTATAATAATGATAAACCTAAGAGGATAATAACTGAATTGATAAATAATTTGATTATACCAAACCATCTATCAATAATTATAATTAACAACACGAACATAGTTGAGTTTACAATTTTACCAAAGAAGATAATGATGGAATATCATTGAAGTTTAGGTGATTAATATGATAAATAAAATAATATTTAATTTTCTTCATGTAAAAAAATGTGGGAAGAGGCAGCTAGGTAATTGTCTAAAATGAATAATAAGATGTTTTATCTTTGTTAAAGGATGTCATAAACCAATAAACTTGAAAATAAAAATAAAGAGTCAGTTTATATAAAAAGTTAAGAATTATTTTACTTTTGTTAAAGTTAGAGAACATTATTAAAATCATATTGATAAATTTCAGGAATTTATCATATTTTTTGGTAATGGGAACAAATTATTCTGGAATATTTTGACATTTCTTGGTTTATAAATGTTATTTGATGATTAAGGTGGTTATCTATACGGTTTCTCAGAATATGACTTAGAGGTTTTTATAAAATGATATTTTTATGTATTCAAAATTTATGAGGATTATTTAAAACATTTATCGACTTTTATTTAGTATTTTTACTTTAAATATTCGAATATATATGTTGTATGGTATCGCCAACCTTGAAAATTTATTTTATGATAAGATAATATTTTTTGAGATAAATATTTAAAAACGCATGATTGTGGAAGGATAAATATTAGGTTTAATATGTGATTTATGATGATACAATGGTTAATGGATGATATAAAGGATCTATTAATATAGAAAAACTATGTTAGATAATATTGGTAACCTTGGGATTGATTGTCGATCTGATGAAAAAGTGGTTCATGATATTTTTGGTGAAGTTACTTAACACTTGGGATTATAATACATATTCGATGTTGTGTGAATTTATATTCAATTGGTTAACACCATTTTTTGGTTAATTATAGAGTTAATTTTTGGAATAATATATGATTTTTCTATGGTTTTATGTCTTGGAATTTCAGGTTTTTTGGGAATATATTATTAAGGTATATACATACTTTGATATATGATTAATTAATGATTAAAAATATATATCTTGGTCTATAATTAAATAGTAAGGTGGATTTTATTTTAGAAGTTATATATTGATAGATAATTATGTTAATAAGTTCCTAACTATAATAATTATTAATTGATAATTAAAAGTGTGAGAAACCAATTTATTTAAGTGGGGTAGAATTTAATGGCTCAAGATTTAGGGATATATTTTTATCTCTAAATTAATAAAATGTTTGATAGATTTCCTCACATGAAACCCCAAACTAAAATTATTCACGAAAATTTTATTAAATATCATAATATATATTGCAATAATAAAACTTATATAGATAAAACATAGATATTGATCAATCAAAATTGCCTACATTTAGAGAATATATAAATAATATGATGCTTTACTCTCAATTAATTGCTTAAAGTATTAATAATTAAATCGACCAATTTTAAAAGACTATTATAATAATTTATAATATTTAAATATATTAAATAATATATTAACATTATTTAAATTTGATTTTAGTATGAAATTGTATTGAGAATACGTGAAGTTTAAAAGGTCTTTTTTCAATAAATATGATTTTTCTTTATATATTGTTTTTCAATTTAAAAGATAAATTTATAAAATTTAGAATTTGAGTTTGATAAAATGAATTCTATTTTTTGATTCAACGTGTCAAAATTTTATCTGGATTATTTTTTTAGATTTTTCTAAAATAATTGATATTTAGGTGAATAGTAAAAAAATACTCTTTTTACTGATACTCTGATGTTTATAACTTTACCAAAAAGTAAATGTTATGTAAAAGCATATAAAAATTTCAATTAAACAAAAAAATAATTAAAGAGTATAATTATTTAATTATATATACTATGGTTAATTTATACTACCCATGTCTAACATTTTGGAAACTTAAATAATATTTTACTATAAAAACTATTTTAATTCCCTTAAAATAAAAATTATCTTTCATCACTTGTAGGAATTAAATATAAAAAAATAGATTTAATATTTTAGATAAATATTCTCATATTATAAAATATGTTCAATTTTATTTTTCTGACACAAAAATAAGACGATTATGATTAAATTTATTTATTGTGATAATGGTAAAACTGTTATTTTTAAAGAATGATTTTATTACAATTATATAATTTTTGTATAATAAAGTTAAATAATTTATTATAAATAATTAATTTAAAATAATTTTTAAACTTAAATATAAATATTCTGACACTCATTTAATTTATAATCAATACTAAATAGAATTAATAACACTTAATGATAAAAAACAACTTTTTTACAAAATAGTTTTCCTATATATAAAAAGTTTACTTTAAAATTTAGTTTTACTTATTTAAAAATTGAAATAGATTTTATGGGGATTAAATTTAGTTTCATCACACCAAAATTTGATAATATGTGTTATCTTTTATGTTTTAATAAAATATAAATTACTTGGTTAAAAACTAGTTACCAAAGTAAAAAAAATAAATGGTAAAATGTATAAATAAAGTGTTCAGAGGATTGAAACATGTATAAAACATGTGTGAAAATGAGTGGTAGAGACCTTATTGAAATTATCTCACCCAAATATCATTATTTCTTACTTTTTTATCCATTTACATTTGAATAGTGTCAAGACATTATTGAAAAATAATGGTTATTCAAAAAAATGACCTTTTATTCACTTATAAAATGAGGTCACTCTAGCCTTTTAATGATACACTTTATCTTAAAATTTTACAGAAAAAAATTACCTAATTTAATATCATATATGTCCCTTGAATTTATCAAATTCCTTGATCACTATAAGTTTTCCTAATCTCTTCATTTCTAAGGAGACTTTTAATAGAATATTAAATGTCTAAATGTGAATATTACTTAATCCTTAGGTTTTTCTTTTTATCGTTTATCTTCCAAAATTACCTTAAAAATTTTAATATAAGTACCTTAGTGTTATTATTATACATAATTTTTTATATATTAATGGAAAACCCAATATTAATTCCTTCTCATCCAATTATAAAAATAAAAGGACGCTGATTGTGCATATGAGCGGACAACCACATCCAGGAAGCAATGCTTTTTGTTTTTCATGTTGATTTTAACTATTTATCCAAAATAATTACTATTTAATTCACCAAATGAAATTAAATCTAAATAATAAAATTATTATTTTATTATAATGATTTTATACACTTTCTTAACTATACTCACCTATCGAGTTATATTGTGTTCTTGTTCTGATTGATTTAATCACCTATATAAACGATGCTATAAAAATATATCATGAATGACTATGGGAACTTAAATTATAATATTATTATAATTTAGTAATGAAATAATTACTCTTTATGGTTCTAAATTTTTTATATTATGTGTTTTACTTGTTATTAAAATATCATCTTTGTTCACTAAAATTACTTAAATAAAACGAAATCAATTTATTTTTCATGTAACATAACTAAAACAGTTATGGAATGAGATAATAGATTTATAAATAAATATAATTTATCTATTATATTACCTTAAATAGTATATAAATTATGAATTTTTTATCAAATAATGGATACCAAAATCGAAATCCTAAAGCATGTACAAAAACATTAAAGACACTAACGCTCGATGGTAAAACTAAGCTATATCAAACTAATATATTAATAATTAATGGAAATAAATTAAGTATATAAAATTACATTTCTACGAATAAGGTTCTAAAATTTAATATTAAGATATATACTTTTTTACAGTATATTAGATTATAATCTATTAAGCGGGGAAACAATGTAAGGGTTTTTTAATCTCAATTTTTCCTCATAAAGATGTGATGTATACTCACCACTTGTTTAATTTTTAGAGTGTATATATTTGACATGGATTTATTTAATCATAGTTTAATGAAATATAATTTATTTAAAAAACCATCTCATATTTTATCTGGCATGGTATTTTGATTCAAAATATGCCAATTTTGTAAGGGTTATTTGTCGCTATTTTAAATTCCATGAGACATGTTTGGTATTACAAACCATAATTTTTTTATATGTTATATTCACTACCATATTAAGTTTAATTATAATTAATATATTTCATTTCATGATATTTTAATGTCATATTTATGGTAACCCTCTTATATTTTTTTATTCTTATGTTGCCATTACTGTAAGTGTTTTATCTTCAGTCTAAATTTAAAATCGAGATTTTTTTTAAAGATAAAACATATGGGGAATTTTTATACTCTTTATTTCTAAAACCCCCTATAATTTTTCACTCATTTGACTATTATTTGGGTTGTATATGTCTTAACTCTATTTCATTTTCCCCTTGGCTCCTTATTTACCTATTGTAAGGAAACCTACCTTGTCTCTTCTTTTCGATCAAGAATCATCCTCTAATATGACTGTATTCATTGGATGATTTTATGAATGTCCTCATATATGAATTATTAATTTATTAAAGTAATATTCTAATAATTTTACCTTATTTAAATTTTTTCATAAATTTTTAACATTTTTTGTATGGGTTATTTTCATAAGAGTGTGAAAGTTTCTCTTTTTACATTTTTTCGTGTGAACACATATTTCTTACATTTTTTTATTTTTCTATAAAACTTATTATCTTAATTTTCATGTTTTATAAAATAAATTATTATTCTCTTGGAATTATAAAATATGTCTATTTAAAAAAATATTTTCAAAAATATTAAAGATTTCACTATTTCCAAAGGGCTTTTCCTAATGCTCATAAAAAATGTTTGTAATAAGTCAACATCCTTTGACATATTTTATGCCTGATTAAGAATATTCTTAAAATTATATCATCCTTATTCTTTCTAAGGAGAGTTTATAAAATATTCTTTTCTATTAGAGGATTTATATATCACTTTTTTTTCCAAAACATCCACTATGAATTGGCATATCTTATCATCAAATATATGTCCTTTGTGAATACCCTATTTTTCATTTCTTTGATTGAATGGTGTTCAGCTAAATTTCATACATAAATTAATTAGGGAAATTATTTACTTGACCATATACCCTCTATATATATATGATGTAAATACTATATGTTATATTATCTTTATTGATTTGTATTTTCCTAACAAGTTACTAAATATCTTACGATACCCATTTAATTTACATAGGTTAATCGTGTTTTTATTATTGATGGAATTAATAATATTTTCATTATCTGATTATATTTTAAATGGATATGAATCCCATTTTCTTTCTATTATTTCTTTTAGATATGATGAATGATTAATTTAAAGTGGAACACATATGTTAGGATGGTGATGGGTGGGTTCATATATCACCCTCTTATACATTGGTTAACGATTTATACCACATGATATAATGATTTTTGGCATTACTTTGATTTTTTTACAACATTAAATAGTGGACAAAATTGGATTTTTTTTGTAACTTAAAAGGGTTTCCATGATTTAATTTGTTCACAATGTTTTACTATGATATGTTTGTCTCTTGGTCTTGTGCTTATTATTATAACTATGTTATTCACTCATGTCTCATATTTATTGAATCAAGTTTCCAAGATCTCTTGATTAATTTCTTATATTATTCCATGCCATTTGACATGACTCGTATTTTATGATCTATGTTTTTTTTTGTATGATTTATTTATATACTTTGATTATACCCATTTTCTAATCTTATGCACACTTATGATCATTGGATATTATTGGATATGTTTTCCTTTATAGGGATTTTAAGCTAACCCATTTCTTATGTTTCTATTTCCCTAAGTTAAGAAGATAAGTGTAATTTATAATATATTTAGATGGGAATACTATTTGGATCAATTATGGAAAAAGGAAAAAAAGTATAAAAAAATAATTTTCTTATGTATCTAATTTTTAATGACCCTAAAAATTATGTTCATGGGATTATTATTTTATTTGTCCGGTGTAAATTTTAGACTGAGTAAATGTTGTAAAATAATTATAGGGTCATCTCACTTTATATTAAATCCAATGTTTAAAGAAATTGTTTTTAGAACTAGATCTGGTAGTGTGGGTATGGTTTTTTATACCAATTGTACACTTTAGAAAATAAAATATAAAGATAAAACATTTTTGGGGTGATATATAGATTCCCCTAAGTTATGCAGACCAAACTATGTGCTATGAAAGAAATCTTCCAAAACTCACATATTTTAACCTGAAACTTATGAGACTCTCCTAAACACCTGAGGCACCTATTAGGTCTCAATCCATACCTAAAAATATCACTTTAAGGTGATCCAACTCTCTAAATTATGATCTAAATCTACATTTTTGAAATGAACACTACTCTATAATTTCCCAAAAATTAAATTCCTTCTAAAAACATAGACTATAAAGGAGTTGGGTTTTACATGAAAATTCCAACCATATGAGGCCAAAATGAATCATATAATTGGGGATAATAAATCTATTCATTGTTATAAAAACATTCAATATTGGGATTACATCTCAAAAATATCTTGTCTAAAAGAGCTTATATTTCATGTGGATATTGATAATAGTCTAAGAAACAATTTTAAGAAAATATAATTTTCAAGATTCATATATTTTCAAGTACATAAATACATGGGAAAATGGGGAATGGTAATGTTGAGAGTCTGCGAGGCTAGAAAATATTATTTTAGTAATTTGGACATAAATTCTTCTACACGTGTCGAATGTAATTGAAATTTTTTGGGTGGATAGATGAGATATGGATAAAAAAACTCATAGATGATTATTTTTCAAGATTAAAAATTATTTATGGTGTAAAAGGAAAGAAAATTTAATGAAAATAATTATAGGGGAAGCTAACCACATCTCTTTATTTTAATTATATATTTACACTTCCATTCTAGGAGTTATAAATGTTTATGAAGAAAAGGAGGGATTCAAAAACCCTAAATGCTCAGTATGGTCAATCTAACGACCCAAGATTGACGTACATGGACATTACATTAATTTTACAGAATACTTAATAAATTAAACATACTAATTCCAAAATACCAAATTAGTTTATTATTTTTTAAAACTTGGAACACAAACTTCTAGTCTAGTGAAATATCTTCAATGTTTCCTATAAAGATCTTCCCCTTTTTATACACCTACCTGAAACCTTTATTTATAACCTGAGGAAAAGAAAACATAAGAAAGGGTGAGCTCATATTTTCAATAAGATTAAACAAGGGTGATATGTAAAAATAAAACAGATCATAAATGCTATGAGAACATTATCATAACATTAGAAGATCAGGACCTTCATATCAAATATAATCAAGAATCATAATGAAATCAAAGAACATAATCCATAAGATCATAAAATTAACATAAGGTATGAAATTGTGGCATACACATCAACTTGTAACTTTGTGAACATGTATAAATACTAATAGGTTCACTAATTAAGGACATGAAATTAAGCCCTTGCATAAACATATGTACATAGAAACCTAGTCCACTCATAAAATTATAGACATGAAAACCAGGTCCATGCATAGAATTGTGAACATGAAATTAGGTTCACACATAAAATATATACCTCATGAATTATCCATACTTACCCAATTCATTGGAGGTAGATATTGTTCACACCCATATCATAATAAAATCATATATATGTGTTCCACAAAAACAAAAAAACATTCATCATATCAGAATCCATGAAATAAATGGGTTTCTTAAACATCATTCCATCAGAAAATAATCCATAGAAAATGAAGGGATTTCATAAATGTATTTCCATCATAAACATAATCAACCTTATTAATAATAGTTATAATATACTTAAAACATATCCTTATTAAATTATTTTATCTAATATGGAAAATAATTTTTATAAAAAACTTGAAATTGATTTTTGAAGAAAATAGCTTTTCTTCTTAAAAAACGTTTTATTTTTCTAAAAATACCATGCTATTTTAAAAGAAAATAATTTCTTGAAAAATAAACTTGAAATATTATAAGGTTATATTCATGTAAATAAGGTTTTATGAAAGTGTAAAAATATATTCATACTATATACTTTAAAAAACATTCTTCTCATATTTTTGCTGGAAAAGACAAAGAGTACCCTATTTGGAAAGTGAAAGAAATATTATTTTAAAACCATGTAGTAAAAAGTAAAAAAATGGATATAAATGACTCTAAACATCCATATAATAATAGTAAAACATTTTATGAAAGTATTTTTAGAAAACATGTACATGGATGATAAATAAACCCCAGTAAATACTTATGTATAAACAATCTCAGATAATAATGAGATTGCAACATTATATTGTGCCTTAGGTATGGGTCTCTTCATATGTATCATAACTCTTATATAATGGGTTAAATAATGTTATTAACTTATTCTATAACCATATTTACATTTATTATATCATATGTAATCATATTAACACCTATTTAATAATATTTTATTATTACGCTTCCTTCGGGTGTTAACTACTGCATGTTTTGTCGTATAAATCCCAGTTATTCTTCATGGGTTTCATTTATATCATTTAAATAATTATAATAATGTAATATATATAATAGTTATTAATTATATACATTTATATAATCATTATTTAAATGATATCATGGACAATGAATCGTATCACGTCATGGAGACGGTAGGTCGTACGTACGCACAAGCAATGATATCATTCCATTAATTATGAAATGGTATGGAAGTAGGTGGTATAAATTCTGTTTCAGAATACATATCATGTTATAATAATCATATATAGTTATTATTTCCATAATTATACCCATACAAGTAAGGTGGGGGTGAAAAACAGATTACACCACGGTGTGAAGATGGTAAGTCATACATACGCACACTTGGAGATTTCGTTTTTTACAGGATGATAGATGGTGGAATATGGTTGTTCCATAATCAAAATTACATCTAATAATATAGTTTATAATTTATTTATTAATTTATAATGGATACACCTCGTGAAGAGGAAGTGGAAGAATAAATTAGTTTGAACGAATTGGTAGAGAAGATTACCTCTTCTTTGACAAGCTTCCTCTAGATCTCCTCTTAAATGCACTAGAGTTGGTCTTTTAAGAAGACCAGAACCTCTATAATGTAACTAAGGAAGATTGTGAGGTAAATTATTAGGCTATTTATGATCATTAACACTCAAAGTGAAGTGAATAAATGATGTCATATGTTTCTTTTTATAATTTAGGTGAGGGGCACATTTGGAATCTTCAAAAATATTAATATATAATAAAATAAAAACCCACAAAAATTTGAAACAATGTCCTGTTTTATAATATTAGATGAGATAAGCTTTTAATATAATAAATAAATAAATTTTATATAAGTTTTTCTTTCAATTTGAACCTTATCCTTTTAATTAACACTTAGTTATTCTATTTAATTTTTAACTAAGGTAGCAAATATTTCAATATTAAAAGGGAATAATATTCACTTATTTGATGTAAATTAGATCATAAATTAATATTTTAAAAAAAATTACACCATATAATAATTATTATATATTTTTATAAATGTTTTATTATTTTTAAATAATTTAACAATACATTATTTTGACAAAATATCAATAGTGTCAATTTTAACACTATTTATTTCATAGATTTTTAAAAATATCAAGATAAGATTTAATCCCCAAACCAAATATTTTATTGTATAAATAAGAGATCAAGGTAATCTATAAAATTATCTGGATATATGAATCATCCTAAATTATATTTATTTTAATATTATTAATGACATTAATTTGATATTTTCACTAATAAAATAATTACTTCATCAGTTTTGTGTAATAATTTAATATAATTATTTGTTGTGTAAAAATTAAAAATAAAATACTACGATGAATATAAATAATATATATTTCATAATAATACTTATAGTAGAATATATCACTGGGAAATCCTACATTAAAAATGTCATATTTAATAAAACATGAATGTGAAAACTTTAACATCACTTAAAAAATATTATATGTGTCATAATATTTTCAATATCACTCAAAATGGTAAATAAATATAAAATTTGATAATTATGTATTATATATACTATAAAAATGTGATTTTTTATGTGTTTATCTCTTTTAATGGTTATTATAATTTTAATAAAAACTATTTTATTAATTTATCATCAATTAAATAATTTCTACATCATTAATGTATAAGCCTTTAAAGTAATTATTTATTTCCTAAAAATTAAAAATAAACTACCATGATAAATAAAAATATTTTATCTTTGAAATTAACATTTATAGTTGAATTTATCTTCTGTATATCATTATTTTAAAAATGATAAATTTTTTAAAATTCGATTAAGACATATTTAACTTTTCTTTAAACAAAATATCTTAAATGTCCTAATCTAATCCATGTGGCTTCAAAAGGGTAACATTTCGACCCAAGGATGGTTTTGGTCTAAAATAACTTGTCTAATTATATTAGGACAATTGTTAGGGTAATTTTATAATATTATATTTACCCTTAATTACCCAATTTACATTTTTACCGTATTAATAAAAATTATTGAAGTTACTATTCATAAGGCCCAAAAATAAAAGAAACCAATTTACATAATTTTCACCCACTAACTCCAAATATGGAATCCATTTCTAAAAATTCAAAACACAAAATTTAAAATAATTAATTTAAAATTAATCCAATTTTCAGAATGAAAAATGGGTTTTAGAAGTTAAAACACTACAAAAGATTGAAATGTTTTTACATCTAAATTCATGGTAAATTAATGTAAATAACCAACATTATATTAACTAATTTAAATATAGTTTATTTCAACTTTGAAATAATTCAATAATATAATTTAACTATAGAAATTCTTTCAATGAAAAAAGTTGTTTTCAATTAAAATTTAGTTTATTTTTACTATTCATCAAAATATGAAAGTTATCAGAAAAATATCAAAAATCCATCCAAATTAAATTTTTTATTTTTATTTCAATTCAGAAGTTTATATTTTAAAATGGAATATATAAAAGTTTAAAAACTAGATTTAAAATGGGTGCTCTATTAAAAGTCGCTAAAACTGCATTTTTTGAAAAATACTTCTTTTATCTAAAAAATAAATTTCTTCTTATATTGTGTCTAGTAAGAATATAAGATGAATTTTAAACAATATATTAGATATATTATATATATATTTCATTAAAAAAATCTATCAATAGTTATTTTATTATTTCATAAACTCACTTATTTGTATTCAAATAGTTTTTCAAAAAAAACATTTCCTTTTATTTAAAAAGGGTTTTATTTTAATTTATAATTAACTTATCACAAAATAATTATTTGTATATAAATGTGTAAATAAAATTTTCATACTTCAGTTGTTCATACTCACTATTATAATTACTAGGTTATAAGGTAGCATAATAATATTTAATTTTTCACTTAAAATTGATATTATGTGAAATAAAATCTAAAAAAATAACTTGAAATTGTGTGTAACACAACACAAGAATAGTGTTGTGTACACCACAAGATAAGATGAAGTTGAGTTTAGCACAAGATAATCTTGGTGTACTATAAAACACAGTACATAAAAATAAGTTAAAAATAATCTAACTCATAAAAAACTCAGGATTTTACAGTCAATGACCATAGTTTATATTTTTTACTACTTATTCTTTTCTTCTATAATTTTTATTTTAAATATTCTAATAAGACTTTAATTTATGCTCTCTTGTTTATATCTCATTTTCTTTTTTTACCATAACTCTGAAATACTCATTAAAGTGAGTAGTATCTTGAGGACTGATCCCATATGAGGTTTTAATGGTGTTCTTGAGTCCCAATTATTCATTTATTAATGTTTTGATTGTCTTATAAAAATGTAGTGGGTATATTGAGGATTTATGTGTAAATTTTCCACTTTTCCAAATTATTATCCACTAATTTGTTCCATTAGATACCTATTAATTTTATCCCCTCTCTTAGGTGGCCCTTTATGTGATGTAGCTAGGTTAGTTGATAGATAAAATGAAATGTGATGGGGTTGATCTTAAGATGTTTGATAATTATTGATCAATATGTGATTATCATTCTTTACTATGGGGAGAGATGGGATTTGGTATGTCAAACATATCTCCTAGGTGAACTAGTTTTGCAACATAATTAGAGGGTGTTAGATCATGTAGTGTGGTATGAGTTTTCAAATGATTTATAATCTATTAAAATGGATAATTAAGGAACTGATTTAGCCAAACCATGGATTCACTTTCCTTCGAATTAATTCTCAATGTATTTAAATTTTTGAATTTAGTTTAAATTTTTTTGGATTCACCAAAAAAAACCTAAATATTATTAGGAATTTGAAGCTTTATCAAGGTACTAGATTCAAATTACCAAAAATAGAAACTTCATAAGTTAATCTGGGCGTTGTCAAGGTAGCTATAGTAATGTATTCAGCAAGCAGGTATGGTTTTCGAGAGTTAGTGAACTTTTTATGGGATTTGTAAGTTGGTCTATGTTCACGATATAAAGACTATGAATAATCCACTAGTTTTATCTGTTGAGATGTTAAAAGACACTAATAAATGGTGAAGTCTGTGGATGGATATCCACAAATGTATGATGGTTGTGCAACCTATTTGAGTGGATGATGACCTCTATAATGTAGAGGTGGGACCATTTACTTACTCATATTGTATGATGAATAAAATTTTAACATTATATCCTTATCTATAATGTTTTTCAAATTTGTAATTTCAATAATATAAGAGCTTTCAATGTTCCACCATAGACATAGGATGAAATTTTGATCCATGTAAATATTTTTACATTCACTCTTTATTTACCTATTTGTTTCTATACTTGTTTGTTTGTTAGTTTTCTAGAATCTATGAGAACTGTGACTTAGTAGTTATGATTAGGGTATAGTATAATTCCTAATTATAGTGCTCTAAGATGTTGGGAAGTTTTTGTGGTTTTATTCCACAAAGAAAAATAATTGGCATGTACAATATTCTGGATAACTTAAGTTATATTATCCATTGATTTTATAAAGTCTTGATTCCCAATAATCAGTATTTGAGATTGGTTAGTCACAAACAAAAACTCTGGAAACATTCACTTGCCTTAGTGTTGTATTGATCAAATTTGGTTATATTCTCATTGAAATATATTAAAATTGAGGAAGACAAGTTTCGTATCAATTAATTTTCAAGAATTTATTATGGATTCTAGAGAATATATATAAATTCAATATCAACCTGAAGGATCTCAAACTTTTTTTAGAAGATTTAAATCCTAAAAAAATAACGAAGAGTGAATTGGAAAAGTTGGACTAGGAGGCACTTGGATTAGTGTGGTTATCATTAGCATGAAATGTGGCCTTCAACATCTAAGGGAAGAAAACTAAAATTTATCTGATGATGGATACAACACCCTAATATTTTGTGATATATTTCTTTTTAAATTCATTTAATTTCTTTGATGGCTTTATTTACACACAACACCGAGTTTAAACGAACCATGATATACTACTGAATTATTTTTATTTAATGATATGGTTAATTTATAACCATTTTATTGAAGGGTATTAATAGGACTAACTAAACTATAAAAAATTTATTTTTTCACATGTATATAATAAATTCATTAGTTATCAATAGATAAAATCACTACAAAGTAAAAAAGTGATATTTTTCTAAAAAAAATATTTTTATGCATGCATTATGTTTTTTAAAAATAAATTAAATTATCACTATTTATGAATGATTTCAATGAATTATATATCTTATATATTCATTCAAATGTTTTAAAATTCATCTAATTGTTTTTTACTTGGTTTGTGATGATAATATATCTAGTTTTATGCTTAAAATATATTTTTCTAAAATCAGTTTTCATTGTACTTTGTGAGATTATTTTAAAATGGATTTATTTCCCATTGACTCTCATAATGACCTTAATAATATTTTCTATATATAATAAATACAAAACGTTTCTCTCTTTGTTTGAATATCTCTAATATTTTTTCATAGGGTTAAAAAGAGGTTATGTTTGGTTATAAATGTTTATTTAAAACAAGAATAAACTTTTTTATTATGTTAATTTATTTTTAATTTTTAGTGATGTAATAATTACCTTAAATTATTACGTAATGATGATGTGGTACTTGTTCAGGCAATAGAAAAATCAAATAAATGTTTTTAAAAATATTTTAAGTGATACAATTTGGATGAATGATTATGTTCTAAAAAATATTAGATAAATATAAAATATTAGTGATGTTTTAAATGTTTTTATTCGAATTTCATTTCTATCTTTTTGTTTTTAAAGTCAAACTATGTGAATGCTCCTAAAAATGAATTTAATGGTATCATATGTTAAATAATATTTTATTAAAAGATTTAAAAATCATAAACATATTATATTTATCCAACTTAATGGAATATGGTCAATAATATCAACAATTTTCCACTTATCGGTTGATTTTAATTTATAATAACTTTATTGACCTCTAAAGAGTAAAAAACATTGATATCGTGGTAATCATCAAAAGGGTTAATCGGGGTTAAAACTAAGAGATAAGGGTCAAAAAAATTACCTGAACTTGTATAAATTTTATTGAATGAGTGGATTTCAACTCATCCTCATCCTATATTCTAAATATAAAAATATTTTTCAACTTGACCATGTAAATTAATTTGTATTAATTTAATACATTAAGTAATTCCAAGGGTTCCCTTCCCTCACTTATAAAAGGTCACCACTTCTTATGCTTTATTCACAAAGTTTAAGGATACTTCAATAGTCAAGATCTTCTCTAATACCATCCAATATTCCCTACTATGTCCTAAGTATTTTGTTATTTCAAAAATACCATACTTTTAAGGTGTAAGGTTTAAGCCAAAGGAGGTTTCTCAATGAAGAGGTATAACTCTTAACTAAGTACTTTCAACTTTATTTATTCTTCTAAATATTCTAAATCAATGGTATCCATTCTAAAATAATTAATTTGGTATATTAAATATACTTAATTATCATTACGATGATAGAAAATTTATCACAACCCGTCCTAGTGGGGCTCATGCCGTGACTCTCCAAGACTGCATCCAATAGGCTAGGGGCTGATGACTAGTGTCGAGAAGGCATATCACTGAAGTAGGTGGCCTTAAAATAAGTACATGTACACACACACACACATCTCAAATCCTACACAATGCTAAAATGTAAAAATAACTGAATAATAATGCATGTATACATCTAAATCCAACAACCAGAGTATGACAGGAAGTGAAGGAAAGTAAACAACACTACATAAAAGCCCACCACCAAGACTCTGAAACACAAATCCAACCTAAAATTAAGTACTGGGGACTGCTGTCAAAAGGATAAAGGAACACACCATGGTCTATCCGATCTCACTAAGCACTGTATGGTCCTGGTCCATTTAGGACTCTTTCAAAAGGATGATTGTATACACAAGACATGACACGTGTAGGAAAAGGCCATGTAGGGGTGAGCATAAAAATACTCAGTAAGACACCCTGAAACCAAAAATCATGCAATAAAGTAAATAAATTCAGCTCTACAAATCTATATGTCTATAACATGTATAAAAATAATATCCAAATATAATCAAAAATGACACACTGTCTAAAGGTAAGTCACAACTATAGTATACCTTCCTAGGATTTCTGCTCGAATAATCTACATATCACTCATCTAGTAGAACACACTCCTGAGACTAAAAGTACTGATGACGCCTGAAGAGATACGATACACAAATAAGGATCACTCCCATGTTAATGGGGTGATACCAACAAACTCAGTATGGATTAACCCACTATGTGGAGGATCGACATCCACATACTATTCGTCACGAAAATACCAAGAACTCTACCTAGGGCGTGAAGATGAATGGTGAATCTCACTCCAGGCCTCATAGAGGGATTCCAATGACTCTATCCAAAAATTACTATTAAGGGAATCATTTTCCTAAGAGCAGAATATTATACCATACTAACCTATAGGTAAAGGATAAGGGAAACTCTCCCTAATGAAACTTTTCCAATTCACTAAGGAAAATAGCTTTAATCCATGTATAAAAGAGTACATGAAATGTAGTAGGGGTCACATGCCGTGTCCCTAGACTCTGAGTCCTACCCGTGTAAATTGATCATGTCATCAATCCATGTCCATGTAAAAGTACAAAGCATGTAGTCTGACTATGTACTCTACTCATGTACTAGTACACGAATTACCCCATGTACTTTGGTTTGGTCATCTCTATGTGGGAGAGTAAACGCTGTGTAGGCTTACTATGTACTCCACCCCATGTCCATGATCCTCTGAGGTACATGCTGAGTATCTAGGGATAGAATACATGTCATGTGATAGGGGTCACACACCATGCAATACTTAAGTTCCTCTAAAACCCTAGATGCTGCTCGAGGGGGCACATAGTGTGTAGATCTGGTTTACACATCGTGTAGCATGGGATTTTCTAGAAATCTAGATCCTTTCTCTGGTCATCTCCTCCATTACTCAAACCTATTATTCGGCCATGAATTTCCATAAAACTCAATGAACCCATTCGTGTGATCCCTAGATTTTAAAAACAATGAGTTATAGCCATCAAATACTTTTGGGAAATGGAATCATCATCATTCTTCTTAGTGTGCTGAAGAATATCGAAGAATATGAAATTGGGTATCCAGTATATTCCAATTCATTATCGCTTCCAATTTTTCACCTCCATCGGGTCATGTTGATCCTGGATCTATGATATCATATCGTTACACCAAGAAATGGGTTTGCAACGATCTATTAATCAGGACATGTTGAACCTAGTCTAAATTAAGAACGTCCATGAAGAATAAAGAATCTAAGGAGAAAAGAAAACAAACAAATCAAGAGGAATAGACCTTCATCAATATTCATGTTGATATTGGTCGGTCTCCATTAGAATGACAATCAAATAATTAGCAATTTAATCATGAATAAATTCTCCCAAAATCCAATTAATCTAACCTATCTAGAAAGAGGATCGATCCGTGAATAAATCCATTCATTGATTGTGTAACACCCCAAGATTTCATAGTGTATTATTTCTTCAAAATAATTCAATAACTTGAACTACACGCAACACCGAGTTCAATAACACCATGACTTACAAAAAAAAACCATTCAAAAGAGGTTATGAATCGTGTTATCTAAATTTTAAACTTTATATAATCCTTATAATTTTAGAATCCATATTATGAGTTTCTTAGATATAATGCAAGAACAAATTCATTTTCAGTATTGCACTTTTATCAACTTTTGATAGTGAAACCTTTTTAAATACAATATTTTAAACTTTTTTACTAAATGGAGACATCAAAAAATTTAAAATGAAACATCCCAAGCTTACACGGTACGCTTTCCTTTGAATAAAACAGTAGCGTGTGTTGTACGCAACGTCGAGTTTTAACACACACCACAACCGATCAAACTAGCCGTTATGAATAGTAATACCTAAATTTTGAAATTATATATATTTTATATTTTGAAATGGACTTCATTTTTGGATTCAGAATATCGAATTTAGCCTAAGGTGAAATTTTGGTACTTTTCGGATAACTTTCATATTTTGATGAATAGTGAAAATTACTAAATTTTAATTAAAAACAACTTTTTTAATCAAAATAATTAATAGTGATAAATTATGAATTTGAGTGGTTTTAAAGTATATTTAGAATATATTTTTACAATTTAATATAATTTTGTTCATTAGACATAATTTTACAATTAAACCGAACATAAACAAGTGTCAATCTTTTGATAGTTATTATCTCTTAAAAACACGCTTTTTGTTTTGACAGCGGGAATTAATTTTAAATTAATTTCTGCCACTTCTGTGTTTTGAATTTAGAAAAATGGATTCCATATTTGGAATCAGGATGTTCAAATTGTTTAAATAGGTAACTTTTATTTTTAGACATTTTGAATAATTACTGTGGTAAATATTTTATTTACCATGGTTAAGGGTAAATCCGGTAAATAAGGGTTAAAAAATAATATTATAATAATACTAAATTACCCTAAAACGTGTCTTAACCCTATTGGTTGATACATGGTCGACCATGGGCATCTTTGGGTCAATTTTGGGACCCCATTGATCCACTTGTAAGTGATAATGACACTTTATATTAATAAAGTTAAAATAAAAATAAAAATGGCATAAGCTTACATCTTTTAGAAGAACAATTTTTACATAGGGTTATACATGTTGGATTTTCGATTATAAATATTCATTAGAAAGATAAAACGATTTCCTACATAATGATATTTTATTTATAATTTTTAGACATCAAATAATTTAAATTATTAATGACACAATAGTGATGCAACGTTTACCTCATTAATAAATCATTTAAATAAATAAGATTATAATGATTAAAATATTATCTCAAACCTTTCCAATTCTTATTGGTTGATGTTATATAGAATATTAGTCATCTTATCTTCGACCTCAATGATTTTTGGACCATTATAAACCGAATATAATTATATTATAAAGTAATACTTTCACTCTTTCCTAAAGAGCCCCTCCTCTCCCTTATAAAAGGAGACCACTTCTACTCATTCCTCACACCTCTCAAGCCACTTGGCTCGTCCAAACTCTGCCCAACTAAGCTCCCCACATCCCTCTCCTCCTCCTTGAAGCTTACCCTTAGGCAGAAAGCATTTCAGGAAGTCCTTTGGTTCCAACCAAAGTGAGTTACCTAAATTAAAGGTAACGTTTTCTCTTAAATTATTTTCATTTATTTTGCTTCTCCAACCCCCAAACTCTTTTTATTTCCTTTCTTTTGTAACAACACCAATATCCTCAATATACTAGGATGTTGTTATAAGAAGTATTAAAACTACACATACACACAACTCTATCTAATGGATGATGAACATAATGTTTCTGTGGATGGCAAACTAACGCCTCACGAAACGATGATTGTTCAAATACATCTTACCGCCTCTCATGGTGGCCATTATGATGGAACTGTAATTAAATATGATATTAATGATATATATTTTATATATAAGCTTCTGTAATTCCATTTTATTTCATACCATTATTCGTTTCATGTTGTATATACATACGATAATTTCATTTGAGGAAGTGCGGACTACCGCCCCCTTAAAATGATATGACTCGTTCATACCACACATGGAACGTATAAAGGATGGTGTTAATGAACTTAAGTAACATATATAAAATATTATATTATACTGGAATAGTAATATACCTATGTATCATTTGGATTCAATTCTTTTAAAATAAAAATTAAATGGAAGTAGCGTTCGTGCGTACGTACGGACTACCGTCTCCACGAACGCGGTGAGATCCATCCTCCCTCGTATCCATTCAAGTCTTATTCTCATTTTAGGGTTAAAAATAATGTTAATATCATTCTGATTATGAATAATATTTAATCTATCCATTACAAACATGTCTTACGTAACCAAACATTTAAGAAGAACGAATCGATTATCACCTGAAACGACGATAATACTAAGATATTATTAATAAAGCAATGTTAAAAGATCATATATGATATCATATTAATGTATATGATTCTTGTATAATTTAATAACAATTATTTCACCATTATACAGGAGGTTAACCGACCCCAACAAAGGAAAAGTACAAGGTAAGGGTTATTTCACAATCTCTTCATTATCCGAGGTTGTTTATACGTAATAATCTACTGGGATATCTTTATCATCCACATCCATGTTTCTTAAAAATGTATTTCAAAACATTTTTACTATTTACAAGAATATGGGTTAAATTCATTTATACCCTTTTTTGACTTTTTATAAGAGGTTTATAAAGGAATCTTTCCGTCGTTTTCAAAACAAGGTCCTTTTTAACCTTTTCGACAGAATTGAGGTAAGAATGTTTTTAACTTATACGGCGGGTGCGGTTATTTTACGCCGTTATAAAATCTTCAAAGCTTTCCTTACAAGCTTATAAGAATATTTTCAAAGAAAATGTTTTATTTTATATGGATCTTAAATGATTTCAAAATAAAAGGAGATATTTCTTTAAAAAAAATTTGATTTCATCTACGTCAACATCCTTTGATGGATTTTAAGATTATTTGAAGTTGATTTATTATGATACAAAACTTCTATATTGTATTGAAGGTTTTGTGATATGTTTGACTATGGATGTGCTATTTTTTTACCATTCATAGTTTATGGTGAAATTATTGACATTTTGTATGCTAGTTTTAATACGAATGTTTATGTTATGTTTAAACCTTTTCATATGGGAATGCATTGGACTTAATAAGTGACGGGTGGAGCCCGCTATAGCTCCTCGATGCTTCGGTAGGTCTCATGAGACAAACTAGTGTCTTGGCACAAGGCCTTGACAAAATCTTATTTGTAGTCTTGGCACGAGGCATTGGCTATGTGGTTATGATAGTCTGGCATTATGCATTCCAACATTATGAAAGTGGTTATTGATTTTTGCATGTGATTATTCGATTAGTAGAATATCCATGTGAATAAGTAAATGGCATTATTTCATTTTATTTATGCCATACCATGTTGAAAGTTCATGTTTGAAAGGCTTTTGTTTTAGTTATACATTGCCTTAAAAGTTTATTCTTATTTATGAAAGTTTCCGCTATTTTGTTAATCTTACTGGGCATTTGAGCTCACCCCTTTTATATGTTTTATTTTTCTCAGGAAGTGAAGAAGTAAATTATGAATGACCTGCAGGGATATTATGTGGGGATATGAGTGTGGATTATGGAGACTTTATGTTGTTGTAGTATTTTTTCATTTTATGATGTAATGTAAAACCTATGAATATATCTAGTGTTTCCAAGGCTACTAAACCAATCGGTCTTTCGAGATTTGATCTTTCTTGTGATCATGCCAATGTTACGAAGTAATGCACCGACTCTAGGCAACTAGGGTCGGGGCGTTACAGATTGGTATCAGAGGAAGTTTAGTACAAACCTTGGAAGCTAGATTTAGATAAACTCTGATTAGAGCACATAGACCTAAGATGAACTTTGAGGATTAGTATAGAAGAACTTCCTAGAATTTTGGTATTGTAGAGATTTTGTGAGTTTTCCGAGCAATACATCCCTGTCTGGATACGAGCAGGTAGAGGCGGCTCTGGCACAGATGTACCTAGGGGTAAAACCCGAAAACACCGCTTTGAGCTAGACTCGAACGGGAACTGGTGCACGACAACGGGCCTTGCTGCACTCTTGGTTACGACACTCCCGGGGGATATGCTTAGGATAATTCTCATTTTCTTTACAAACCATTGTGAAGGGTTTATGAGTATATACATCCTCAAATGAGACATTTTTATGATTATGGATTATATCCATAAATAGTTCAATTTATGTTAAGTGTATTATAAGTATGGGATTATGTATTTTGATTCATAAACTGATCTAGTGTATTCCATTGTTTAGAAATGGCGCCCAGTAGAAGGAATGAGAACTCCAGAAATGCACATGATCCAAAGAGAAGGAAGGATCATATCTTTCATGGTCTTAAGCTAGAATTTATAAGAGAAATAGTCTCCCATGTATTATCATCATATGAAGAAATAATATCATGTGTTGATAAGATAAGTAAAGAGTTTACTGAGTCCTATGGCTTTGAAGGGAAGCAAGAGAAGAAAAGGATAGAAGAGAGAAATATGGATAAAGGGAAGAGGGAAAAGAAGAATTTTCCCATATGTGGTAACTGTGGAAAGAAACACCCTGGAACTTGCCTGAAAGGAATGGGAGTTTGTTATAAGTGTGGAGGAAAAGGGCACAAAGTACATGACAGCAAGGGTAAGAAAATGGTTTCAAATGTACAATGCTTCATTTGCAAGGAGTTTGGACACTACGCGAACCTATGTCCCAGTCATCAGACTATGCCTCAAATGATGCTATTGGATAATAATCAAGTTATGATACTACCACAGATTAAGAGGAATGATTAGAGTTCTTATGTTGATTATGTGAATTGAGTGTTGTATCAACAATGTACTTGTTATAATAATTATGGAGTATATAAGGATTGTACTGCAGTACTATTTCATTAAGGACTTGAGATTGTGTGGAAAAAAGAAAAGTGACTCAATAGCAGGTTAAATTTTTGGAAAATATATGGTTGAGAGAAAGATAAACCATAATATGGTTCAGATACCAAGGTGGTGATTTTAGAATAATACATGATTGATTTGGATAAATTATATTGGATATTATTGACTACCTTGAAGCTGATTAATGATTTGTATATTCCATCATTGTTGGGGTTTTAAACATTTTTGGATTAATGAAGTATATCCAGCATTCTATATGGAATAAGGGAGCATGAATGTAATCAATAAGGAATATGGTAATACATGATGAAGGTATTCATATGCTATTACGGGGTAAAAAGGATCTATATTATGTTTACCTTCCTTATAAATGTTAGACTGTGAGTTTGGACAGAAGTATTTTGGATAGTTCTAGTTTTGATTATTTTGGATTGCCATAAAAGGAGAACCCGGAGGTCGGGCGGCAACCCGTCGCATCCGGCAAGGCTGCGAGACTTGAACCCGCAACCGAAGGGTGACAAGGGTGTATCACCTACCACTGGACCATGAGATGTCCTGGATTAAATAATGTAGTTTTTATTAAAAGATCATGTAGATGAATTATAAATTCGTTTATTTTGGAACCCTATACGAATAGTGTAAATAGAATTTTTTTTTACATTTTATTATCTTTTAGAGTGAAAGATGAGTTTGTGGTAGAAATTTATTAATGGATAAAACTCTAATTATAAAGTAAGTATATCTCCTTATGATCTTAGCCAATCTCATAAATAAATTCCTCAATATTAAGAAAAGAAACTTAGAACAAAAATTTTTTCCTAGATGGTACCTTAAATCATCACTAATTTATGGCTTTGGGATTGTTGTCCTTTTCATAGCCATGTTCTCTACCACTCTCCATCAGATAATTGATGGTTAGATTTTTCTTCCATATCCATATTTTCCTACATGGAACCCTAGTATGTGTTATTTTCGGTAATCTTCATACTTCCGACTCTTTATTTTAAATAGAGGCCTCATTAAATCATTTTTCGATGTGGGATTTCAAATAAGATATTTTGAAACGTCAAAAATGTGTTATCATAATACCTTATGTTTTGTTGAACCGATGGTATTTCAAATCATCATATATTGATGAATTTAAGGACCTCAATTTTATACTTGTTTGTGATTTATGACCTCAATCACTACCTATAAATATTTACGTTTTCCTCCAATTATATGTCTCTAATTTCCACCAATGTTCACCTAATCGAGATCATAATTTGGTGGTGACCCTTTCATTTCTCTTTTCCTCATATTAAGACTAAATTTTAGTAACCCAATTTCCGATGTGGGTTTTCCCACAAATATATTTTCTATTTTCAACCTTTTATTTTCGAAGAACAATTTCAAATTGCGGGGACGCAATTTATTGAAGGAGGGGAGAATGTAACACCCCAAGATTTCATAGTGTATTATTTCTTCAAAATAATTCAATAACTTGAACTACACGCAACACCGAGTTCAATAACACCATGACTTACAAAAAAAAAACCATTCAAAAGAGGTTATTAATCGTGTTATCTAAATTTTAAACTTTATATAATCCTTATAATTTTAGAATCCATATTATGAGTTTCTTAGATATAATGCAAGAACAAATTCATTTTCAGTATTGCACTTTTATCAACTTTTGATAGTGAAACCTTTTTAAATACAATATTTTAAACTTTTTGACTAAATGGAGACATCAAAAAATTTAAAATGAAACATCCCAAGCTTACACGGTACGCTTTCCTTTGAATAAAACAGTAGCGTGTGTTGTACGCAACGTCGAGTTTTAACACACACCACAACCGATCAAACTAGCCGTTATGAATAGTAATACCTAAATTTTGAAATTATATATATTTTATATTTTGAAATGGACTTCATTTTTGGATTCGGAATATCGAATTTAGCCTAAGGTGAAATTTTGGTACTTTTCGGATAACTTTCATATTTTGATGAATAGTGAAAATTACTAAATTTTAATTAAAAACAACTTTTTTAATCAAAATAATTAATAGTGATAAATTATGAATTTGAGTGGTTTTAAAGTATATTTAGAATATATTTTTACAATTTAATATAATGTTGTTCATTAGACATAATTTTACAATTAAACCGAACATAAACAAGTGTCAATCTTTTGATAGTTATTATCTCTTAAAAACACGCTTTTTGTTTTGACAGCGGGAATTAATTTTAAATTAATTTCTGCCACTTCTGTGTTTTGAATTTAGAAAAATGGATTCCATATTTGGAATCAGGATGTTCAAATTGTGTAAATAGGTAACTTTTATTTTTAGACATTTTGAATAATTACTGTGGTAAATATTTTATTTACCATGGTTAAGGGTAAATCCGGTAAATAAGGGTTAAAAAATAATATTATAATAATACTAAATTACCCTAAAACGTGTCTTAACCCTATTGGTTGATACATGGTCGACCATGGGCATCTTTGGGTCAATTTTGGGACCCCATTGATCCACTTGTAAGTGATAATGACACTTTATATTAATAAAGTTAAAATAAAAATAAAAATGGCATAAGCTTACATCTTTTAGAAGAACAATTTTTACATAGGGTTATACATGTTGGATTTTCGATTATAAATATTCATTAGAAAGATAAAAAGATTTCCTACATAATGATATTTTATTTATAATTTTTAGACATCAAATAAGTTAAATTATTAATGACACAATAGTGATGCAACGTTTACCTCATTAATAAATCATTTAAATAAATAAGATTATAATGATTAAAATATTTTCTGAAACCTGTCCAATTCTTATTGGTTGATGTTATATAGAATATTAGTCATCTTATCTTAGACCTCAATGATTTTTGGACCATTATAAACCGAATATAATTATATTATAAAGTAATACTTTCACTCTTTCCTAAAGAGCCCCTCCTCTCCCTTATAAAAGGAGACCACTTCTACTCATTCCTCACACCTCTCAAGCCACTTGGCTCGTCCAAACTCTGCCCAAATAAGCTCCCCACATCCCTCTCCTCCTCCTTGAAGCTTACCCTTAGGCATAAATCATTTCAAGAAGTCCTTTGGTTCCAACCAAAGTGAGTTACCTAAATTAAAGGTAACGTTTTCTCTTAAATTATTTTCATTTATTTTGCTTCTCCAACCCCCAAACTCTTTTTATTTCCTTTATTTTGTAACAACACCAGTATCCTAAATATACTAGGATGTTGTTATAATAAGGATTCAAACTACACATACACACAACTCCATCTAATGGATGATGAACATAATGTTTCTGTGGATGGCAAACTAACGCCTCACGAAACGATGATTGTTCAAATACATCTTACCGCCTCTCATGGTGGCCATTATGATGGAACTGTAATTAAATATGATATTAATGATATATATTTTATATATAAGCTTCTGTAATTCCATTTTATTTCATACCATTATTCGTTTCATGTTGTATATACATACGATAATTTCATTTGAGGAAGTGCGGACTACCGCCCCCTTAAAATGATATGACTCGTTCATACCACACATGGAACGTATAAAGGATGGTGTTAATGAACTTAAGTAACATATATAAAATATTATATTATACTGGAATAGTAATATACCTATGTATCATTTGGATTCAATTCTTTTAAAATAAAAATTAAATGGAAGTAGCGTTCGTGCGTACGTACGGACTACCGTCTCCACGAACGCGGTGAGATCCATCCTCCCTCGTATCCATTCAAGTATTATTCTCATTTTAGGGTTAAAAATAATGTCAATATCATTCTGATTATGAATAAGATTTAATCTATCCATTACAAACATGTCTTACGTAACCAAACATTTAAGAAGAACGAATCGATTATCACCTGAAACGACGATAATACTAAGATATTATTAATAAAGCAATGTTAAAAGATCATATATGATATCATATTAATGTATATGATTCTTGTATAATTTAATAACAATTATTTCACCATTATACAGGAGGTTAACCGACCCCAACAAAGGAAAAGTACAAGGTAAGGGTTATTTCACAATCTCTTCATTATCCGAGGTTGTTTATACGTAATAATCTACTGGGATATCTTTATCATCCACATCCATGTTTCTTAAAAATGTATTTCAAAACATTTTTACTATTTACAAGAATATGGGTTAAATTCATTTATACCCTTTTTTGACTTTTTATAAGAGGTTTATAAAGGAATCTTTCCGTCGTTTTCAAAACAAGGTCCTTTTTAACCTTTTCGACAGAATTGAGGTAAGAATGTTTTTAACTTATACGGCGGGTGCGGTTATTTTACGCCGTTATAAAATCTTCAAAGCTTTCCTTACAAGCTTATAAGAATATTTTCAAAGAAAATGTTTTATTTTATATGGATCTTAAATGATTTCAAAATAAAAGGAGATATTTCTTTAAAAAAAATTTGATTTCATCTACGTCAACATCCTTTGATGGATTTTAAGATTATTTGAAGTTGATTTATTATGATACAAAACTTCTATATTGTATTGAAGGTTTTGTGATATGTTTGACTATGGATGTGCTATTTTTTTACCATTCATAGTTTATGGTGAAATTATTGACATTTCGTATGCTAGTTTTAATACGAATGTTTATGTTATGTTTAAACCTTTTCATATGGGAATGCATTGGACTTAATAAGTGACGGGTGGAGCCCGCTATAGCTCCTCGATGCATCGGTAGGTCTCATGAGACAAACTAGTGTCTTGGCACAAGGCCTTGACAAAATCTTATTTGTAGTCTTGGCACGAGGCCTTGGCTATGTGGTTATGATAGTCTGGCATTATGCATTCCAACATTATGAAAGTGGTTATTGATTTTTGCATGTGATTATTCGATTAGTAGAATATCCATGTGAATAAGTAAATGGAATTATTTCATTTTATTTATGCCATACCATGTTGAAAGTTCATGTTTGAAAGGCTTTTGTTTTAGTTATACATTGCCTTAAAAGTTTATTCTTATTTATGAAAGTTTCCGCTATTTTGTTAATCTTACTGGGCATTTGAGCTCACCCCTTTTATATGTTTTATTTTTCCCAGGAAGTGAAGAAGTAAATTATGAATGACCTGCAGGGATATTATGTGGGGATATGAGTGTGGATTATGGAGACTTTATGTTGTTGTGGTAGTTTTTCATTTTATGATGTAATGTAAAACCTATGAATATATCTAGTGTTTCCAAGGCTACTAAACCAATCGGTCTTTCGAGATTTGATCTTTCTTGTGATCATGCCAATGTTACGAAGTAATGCACCGACTCTAGGCAACTAGGTTCGGGGCGTTACAGATTGGTATCAGAGGAAGTTTAGTACAAACCTTGGAAGCTAGATTTAGATAAACTCTGATTAGAGCACATAGACCTAAGATGAACTTTGAGGATTAGTATAGAAGAACTTCCTAGAATTTTGGTATTGTAGAGATTTTGTGAGTTTTCCGAGCAATACATCCCTGTCTGGATACGAGCAGGTAGAGGCGGCTCTGGCACAGATGTACCTAGGGGTAAAACCCGAAAACACCGCTTTGAGCTAGACTCGAACGGGAACTGGTGCACGACAACGGGCCTTGCTGCACTCTTGGTTACGACACTCCCGGGGGATATGCTTAGGATAATTCTCATTTTCTTTACAAACCATTGTGAAGGGTTTATGAGTATATACATCCTCAAATGAGACATTTTTATGATTATGGATTATATCCATAAATAGTTCAATTTATGTTAAGTGTATTATAAGTATGGGATTATGTATTTTGATTCATAAACTGATCTAGTGTATTCCATTGTTTAGAAATGGCGCCCAGTAGAAGGAATGAGAACTCCAGAAATGCACATGATCCAAAGAGAAGGAAGGATCATATCTTTCATGGTCTTAAGCTAGAATTTATAAGAGAAATAGTCTCCCATGTATTATCATCATATGAAGAAATAATATCATGTGTTGATAAGATAAGTAAAGAGTTTACTGAGTCCTATGGCTTTGAAGGGAAGCAAGAGAAGAAAAGGATAGAAGAGAGAAAGATGGATAAAGGGAAGAGGGAAAAGAAGAATTTTCCCATATGTGGTAACTGTGGAAAGAAACACCCTAGAACTTGCCTGAAAGGAATGGGAGTTTGTTATAAGTGTGGAGGAAAAGGGCACAAAGTACATGACTGCAAGGGTAAGAAAATGGTTTCAAATGTACAATGCTTCATTTGCAAGGAGTTTGGACACTACGCGAACCTATGTCCTAGTCATCAGACTATGCCACAAATGATGCTATTGGATAATAATCAAGTTATGATACTACCACAGATTAAGAGGAATGATTAGAGTTCTTATGTTGATTATGTGAATTGAGTTTTGTATCAACAATGTACTTGTTATAATAATTATGGAGTATATAAGGATTGTACTGCAGTACTATTTCATTAAGGACTTGAGATTGTGTGGAAAAAAGAAAAGTGACTCAATAGCAGGTTAAATTTTTGGAAAATATATGGTTGAGAGAAAGATAAACCATAATATGGTTCAGATACCGAGGTGGTGATTTTAGAATAACACATGATTGATTTGGATAAATTATATTGGATATTATTGACTACCTTGAAGCTGATTAATGATTTGTATATTCCATCATTGTTGGGGTTTTAAACATTTTTGGATTAATGAAGTATATCCAGCATTCTATATGGAATAAGGGAACATGAATGTAATCAATAAGGAATATGGTAATACATGATGAAGGTATTCATATGCTATTACGGGGTAAAAAGGATCTATATTATGTTTACCTTCCTTATAAATGTTAGACTGTGAGTTTGGACAGAAGTATTTTGGATAGTTCTAGTTTTGATTATTTTGGATTGCCATAAAAGGAGAACCCGGAGGTCGGGCGGCAACCCGTCGCGTCCAGCAAGGCTGCGAGACTTGAACCCGCAACCGAAGGGTGACAAGGGTGTATCACCTACCACTGGACCATGAGATGTCCTGGATTAAATAATGTAGTTTTTATTAAAAGATCATGTAGATGAATTATAAATTCGTTTATTTTGGAACCCTATACGAATAGTGTAAATAGAATTTTTTTTTACATTTTATTATCTTTTAGAGTGAAAGATGAGTTTGTGGTAGAAATTTATTAATGGATAAAACTCTAATTATAAAGTAAGTATATCTCCTTATGATCTTAGCCAATCTCATAAATAAATTCCTCAATATTAAGAAAAGAAACTTAGAACAAAAATGTTTTCCTAGATGGTACCTTAAATCATCACTAATTTATGGCTTTGGGATTGTTGGCCTTTTCATAGCCATGTTCTCTACCACTCTCCATCAGATAATTGATGGTTAGATTTTTCTTCCATATCCATATTTTCCTACATGGAACCCTAGTATGTGTTATTTTCGGTAATCTTCATACTTCCGACTCTTTATTTTAAATAGAGGCCTCATTAAATCATTTTTCGATGTGGGATTTCAAATAAGATATTTTGAAACGTCAAAAATGTGTTATCATAATACCCTATGTTTTGTTGAACCGATGGTATTTCAAATCATCATAGATTGATGAATTTAAGGACCTCAATTTTATACTTGTTTTTGATTGATGACCTCAATCACTACCTATAAATATTTACGTTTTTCCTCCAATTATATGTCTCTAATTTCCACCAATGTTCACCTAATCGAGATCATAATTTGGTGGTGACCCTTTCATTTCTCTTTTCCTCATATTAAGACTAAATTTTAGTAACCCAATTTCCGATGTGGGTTTTCCCACAAATATATTTTCTATTTTCAACCTTTTATTTTCGAAGAACAATTTCAAATTGCGAGGATGCAATTTATTGAAGGAGGGGGGAATGTAACACCCCAAGATTTCATAGTGTATTATTTCTTCAAAATAATTCAATAACTTGAACTACACGCAACACCGAGTTCAATAACACCATGACTTAAAAAAAACCATTCAAAAGAGGTTATGAATCGTGTTATCTAAATTTTAAACTTTATATAATCCTTATAATTTTAGAATCCATATTATGAGTTTCTTAGATATAATGCAAGAACAAATTCATTTTCAGTATTGCACTTTTATCAACTTTTGATAGTGAAACCTTTTTAAATACAATATTTTAAACTTTTTGACTAAATGGAGACATCAAAAAATTTAAAATGAAACATCCCAAGCTTACACGGTACGCTTTCCTTTGAATAAAACAGTAGCGTGTGTTGTACGCAACGTCGAGTTTTAACACACACCACAACCGATCAAACTAGCCGTTATGAATAGTAATACCTAAATTTTGAAATTATATATATTTTATATTTTGAAATGGACTTCATTTTTGGATTCGGAATATCGAATTTAGCCTAAGGTGAAATTTTGGTACTTTTCGGATAACTTTCATATTTTGATGAATAGTGAAAATTACTAAATTTTAATTAAAAACAACTTTTTTAATCAAAATAATTAATAGTGATAAATTATGAATTTGAGTGGTTTTAAAGTATATTTAGAATATATTTTTACAATTTAATATAATGTTGGTCATTAGACATAATTTTACAATTAAACCGAACATAAACAAGTGTCAATCTTTTGATAGTTATTATCTCTTAAAAACACGCTTTTTGTTTTGACAGCGGGAATTAATTTTAAATTAATTTCTGCCACTTCTGTGTTTTGAATTTAGAAAAATGGATTCCAAATTTGGAATCAGGATGTTCAAATTGTGTAAATAGGTAACTTTTATTTTTAGACATTTTGAATAATTACTGCGGTAAATATTTAATTTACCATGGTTAAGGGTAAATCCGGTAAATAAGGGTTAAAAAATAATATTATAATAATACTAAATTACCCTAAAACGTGTCTTAACCCTATTGGTTGATACATGGTCGACCATGGGCATCTTTGGGTCAATTTTGGGACCCCATTGATCCACTTGTAAGTGATAATGACACTTTATATTAATAAAGTTAAAATAAAAATAAAAATGGCATAAGCTTACATCTTTTAGAAGAACAATTTTTACATAGGGTTATACATGTTAGATTTTCGATTATAAATATTCATTAGAAAGATAAAAAGATTTCCTACATAATTATATTTTATTTATAATTTTTAGACATCAAATAATTTAAATTATTAATGACACAATAATGATGCAACGTTTACCTCATTAATAAATCATTTAAATAAATAAGATTATAATGATTAAAATATTATCTGAAACCTGTCCAATTCTTATTGGTTGATGTTATATAGAATATTAGTCATCTTATCTTCGACCTCAATGATTTTTGGACCATTATAAACCGAATATAATTATATTATAAAGTAATACTTTCACTCTTTCCTAAAGAGCCCCTCCTCTCCCTTATAAAAGGAGACCACTTCTACTCATTCCTCACACCTCTCAAGCCACTTGGCTCGTCCAAACTCTGCCCAACTAAGCTCCCCACATCCCTCTCCTCCTCCTTGAAGCTTACCCTTAGGCATAAAGCATTTCAAGAAGTCCTTTGGTTCCAACCAAAGTGAGTTACCTAAATTAAAGGTAACGTTTTCTCTTAAATTATTTTCATTTATTTTGCTTCTCCAACCCCCAAACTCTTTTTATTTCCTTTATTTTGTAACAACACCAGTATCCTCAATATACTAGGATGTTGTTATAAGAAGGATTCAAACTACACATACACACAACTCCATCTAATGGATGATGAACATAATGTTTCTTTGGATGGCAAACTAACGCATCACGAAACGATGATTGTTCAAATACATCTTACCGCCTCTCATGGTGGCCATTATGATGGAACTGTAATTAAATATGATATTAATGATATATATTTTATATATAAGCTTCTGTAATTACATTTTATTTCATACCATTATTCGTTTCATGTTGTATATACATACGATAATTTCATTTGAGGAAGTGCGGACTACCGCCCCCATAAAATGATATGACTCGTTCATACCACACATGGAACGTATAAAGGATGGTGTTAATGAACTTAAGTAACATATATAAAATATTATATTATACTGGAATAGTAATATACCTATGTATCATTTGGATTCAATTCTTTTAAAATAAAAATTAAATGGAAGTAGCGTTCGTGCGTACGTACGGACTACCGTCTCCACGAACGCGGTGAGATCCATCCTCCCTCGTATCCATTCAAGTCTTATTCTCATTTTAGGGTTAAAAATAATGTTAATATCATTCTGATTATGAATAAGATTTAATCTATCCATTACAAACATGTCTTACGTAACCAAACATTTAAGAAGAACGAATCGATTATCACCTGAAACGACGATAATACTAAGATATTATTAATAAAGCAATGTCAAAAGATCATATATGATATCATATTAATGTATATGATTCTTGTATAATTTAATAACAATTATTTCACCATTATACAGGAGGTTAACCGACCCCAACAAAGGAAAAGTACAAGGTAAGGGTTATTTCACAATCTCTTCATTATCCGAGGTTGTTTATACGTAATAATCTACTGGGATATCTTTATCATCCACATCCATGTTTCTTAAAAATGTATTTCAAAACATTTTTACTATTTACAAGAATATGGGTTAAATTCATTTATACCCTTGTTTGACTTTTTATAAGAGGTTTATAAAGGAATCTTTCCGTCGTTTTCAAAACAAGGTCCTTTTTAACCTTTTCGAGAGAATTGAGGTAAGAATGTTTTTAACTTATACGGTGGGTGCGGTTATTTTACGCCGTTATAAAATCTTCAAAGCTTTCCTTACAAGCTTATAAGAATATTTTCAAAGAAAATGTTTTATTTTATATGGATCTTAAATGATTTCAAAATAAAAGGAGATATTTCTTTAAAAAAAATTTGATTTCATCTACGTCAACATCCTTTGATGGATTTTAAGATTATTTGAAGTTGATTTATTATGATACAAAACTTCTATATTGTATTGAAGGTTTTGTGATATGTTTGACTATGGATGTGCTATTTTTTTACCATTCATAGTTTATGGTGAAATTATTGACATTTCGTATGCTAGTTTTAATACGAATGTTTATGTTATGTTTAAACCTTTTCATATGGGAATGCATTGGACTTAATAAGTGACGGGTGGAGCCCGCTATAGCTCCTCGATGCATCGGTAGGTCTCATGAGACAAACTAGTGTCTTGGCACAAGGCCTTGAAAAAATCTTATTTGTAGTCTTGGCACGAGGCCTTGGCTATGTGGTTATGATAGTCTGGCATTATGCATTCCAACATTATGAAAGTGGTTATTGATTTTTGCATGTGATTATTCGATTAGTAGAATATCCATGTGAATAAGTAAATGGCATTATTTCATTTTATTTATTCCATACCATGTTGAAAGTTCATGTTTGAAAGGCTTTTGTTTTAGTTATACATTGCCTTAAAAGTTTATTCTTATTTATGAAAGTTTCCGCTATTTTGTTAATCTTACTGGGCATTTGAGCTCACCCCTTTTATATGTTTTATTTTTCCCAGGAAGTGAAGAAGTAAATTATGAATGACCTGCAGGGATATTATGTGGGGATATGAGTGTGGATTATGGAGACTTTATGTTGTTGTAGTAGTTTTTCATTTTAAGATGTAATGTAAAACCTATGAATATATCTAGTGTTTCCAAGGCTACTAAACCAATCGGTCTTTCGAGATTTGATCTTTCTTGTGATCATGCCAATGTTACGAAGTAATGCACCAACTCTAGGCAACTAGGGTCGGGGCGTTACAGATTGGTATCAGAGGAAGTTTAGTACAAACCTTGGAAGCTAGATTTAGATAAACTCTGATTAGAGCACATAGACCTAAGATGAACTTTGAGGATTAGTATAGAAGAACTTCCTAGAATTTTGGTATTGTAGAGATTTTGTGAGTTTTCCGAGCAATACATCCCTGTCTGGATACGAGCAGGTAGAGGCGGCTCTGGCACAGATGTACCTAGGGGTAAAACCCGAAAACACCGCTTTGAGCTAGACTCGAACGGGAACTGGTGCACGACAACGGGCCTTGCTGCACTCTTAGTTACGACACTCCCGGGGGATATGCTTAGGATAATTCTCATTTTCTTTACAAACCATTGTGAAGGGTTTATGAGTATATACATCCTCAAATGAGACATTTTTATGATTATGGATTATATCCATAAATAGTTCAATTTATGTTAAGTGTATTATAAGTATGGGATTATGTATTTTGATTCATAAACTGATCTAGTGTATTCCATTGTTTAGAAATGGCGCCCAGTAGAAGGAATGAGAACTCCAGAAATGCACATGATCCAAAGAGAAGGAAGGATCATATCTTTCATGGTCTTAAGCTAGAATTTATAAGAGAAATAGTCTCCCATGTATTATCATCATATGAAGAAATAATATCATGTGTTGATAAGATAAGTAAAGAGTTTACTGAGTCCTATGGCTTTGAAGGGAAGCAAGAGAAGAAAAGGATAGAACAGAGAAAGATGGATAAAGGGAAGAGGGAAAAGAAGAATTTTCCCATATGTGGTAACTGTGGAAAGAAACACCCTGGAACTTGCCTGAAAGGAATGGGAGTTTGTTATAAGTGTGGAGGAAAAGGGCACAAAGTACATGACTGCAAGGGTAAGAAAATGGTTTCAAATGTACAATGCTTCATTTGCAAGGAGTTTGGACACTACGCGAACCTATGTCCCAGTCATCAGAATATGCCGAAAATGATGCTATTGGATAATAATCAAGTTATGATACTACCACAGATTAAGAGGAATGATTAGAGTTCTTATGTTGATTATGTGAATTGAGTGTTGTATCAACAATGTACTTGTTATAATAATTATGGAGTATATAAGGATTTTACTGCAGTACTATTTCATTAAGGACTTGAGATTGTGTGGAAAAAATAAAAGTGACTCAATAGCAGGTTAAATTTTTGGAAAATATATGGTTGAGAGAAAGATAAACCATAATATGGTTCAGATACCGAGGTGGTGATTTTAGAATAATACATGATTGATTTGGATAAATTATATTGGATATTATTGACTACCTTGAAGCTGATTAATGATTTGTATATTCCATCATTGTTGGGGTTTTAAACATTTTTGGATTAATGAAGTATATCCAGCATTCTATATGGAATAAGGGAGCATGAATGTAATCAATAAGGAATATGGTAATACATGATGAAGGTATTCATATGCTATTACGGGGTAAAAAGGATCTATATTATGTTTACCTTCCTTATAAATGTTAGAATGTGAGTTTGGACAGAAGTATTTTGGATAGTTCTAGTTTTGATTATTTTGGATTGCCATAAAAGCAGAACCCGGAGGTCGGGCGGCAACCCGTCGCGTCCGGCAAGGCTGCGAGACTTGAACCCGCAACCGAAGGGTGACAAGGGTGTATCACCTACCACTGGACCATGAGATGTCCTGGATTAAATAATGTAGTTTTTATTAAAAGATCATGTAGATGAATTATAAATTCGTTTATTTTGGAACCCTATACGAATAGTGTAAATAGAATTTTTTTTTTACATTTTATTATCTTTTAGAGTGAAAGATGAGTTTGTGGTAGAAATTTATTAATGGATAAAACTCTAATTATAAAGTAAGTATATCTCCTTATGATCTTAGCCAATCTCATAAATAAATTCCTCAATATTAAGAAAAGAAACTTAGAACAAAAATGTTTTCCTAGATGGTACCTTAAATCATCACTAATTTATGGCTTTGGGATTGTTGTCCTTTTCATAGCCATGTTCTCTACCACTCTCCATCAGATAATTGATGGTTAGATTTTTCTTCCATATCCATATTTTCCTACATGGAACCCTAGTATGTGTTATTTTCGGTAATCTTCATACTTCCGACTCTTTATTTTAAATAGAGGCCTCATTAAATCATTTTTCGATGTGGGATTTCAAATAAGATATTTTGAAACGTCAAAAATGTGTTATCATAATACCCTATGTTTTGTTGAACCGATGGTATTTCAAATCATCATAGATTGATGAATTTAAGGACCTCAATTTTATACTTGTTTGTGATTTATGACCTCAATCACTACCTATAAATATTTATGTTTTTCCTCCAATTATATGTCTCTAATTTCCACCAATGTTCACCTAATCGAGATCATAATTTGGTGGTGACCCTTTCATTTCTCTTTTCCTCATATTAAGACTAAATTTTAGTAACCCAATTTCCGATGTGGGTTTTCCCACAAATATATTTTCTATTTTCAACCTTTTATTTTCGAAGAACAATTTCAAATTGCGAGGACGCAATTTATTGAAGGAGGGGAGAATGTAACACCCCAAGATTTCATAGTGTATTATTTCTTCAAAATAATTCAATAACTTGAACTACACGCAACACCGAGTTCAATAACACCATGACTTACAAAAAAAAAACCATTCAAAAGAGGTTATTAATCGTGTTATCTAAATTTTAAACTTTATATAATCCTTATAATTTTAGAATCCATATTATGAGTTTCTTAGATATAATGCAAGAACAAATTCATTTTCAGTATTGCACTTTTATCAACTTTTTATAGTGAAACCTTTTTAAATACAATATTTTAAACTTTTTGACTAAATGGAGACATCAAAAAATTTAAAATGAAACATCCCAAGATTACATGGTACGCTTTCCTTTGAATAAAACAGTAGCGTGTGTTGTACGCAACGTCGAGTTTTAACACACACCACAACCGATCAAACTAGCCGTTATGAATAGTAATACCTAAATTTTGAAATTATATATATTTTATATTTTGAAATGGACTTCATTTTTGGATTCGGAATATCGAATTTAGCCTAAGGTGAAATTTTGGTAATTTTCGGATAACTTTCATATTTTGATGAATAGTGAAAATTACTAAATTTTAATTAAAAACAACTTTTTTAATAAAAATAATTAATAGTGATAAATTATGAATTTGAGTGGTTTTAAAGTATATTTAGAATATATTTTTACAATTTAATATAATTTTGGTCATTAGACATAATTTTACAATTAAACCGAACATAAACAAGTGTCAATCTTTTGATAGTCATTATCTCTTAAAAACACGCTTTTTGTTTTGACAGCGGGAATTAATTTTAAATTAATTTCTGCCACTTCTGTGTTTTGAATTTAGAAAAATGGATTCCAAATTTGGAATCAGGATGTTCAAATTGTGTAAATAGGTAACTTTTATTTTTAGACATTTTGAATAATTACTGCGGTAAATATTTTATTTACCATGGTTAAGGGTAAATCCGGTAAATAAGGGTTAACAAATAATATTATAATAATACTAAATTACCCTAAAACGTGTCTTAACCCTATTGGTTGATACATGGTCGACCATGGGCATCTTTGGGTCAATTTTGGGACCCCATTGATCCACTTGTAAGTGATAATGACACTTTATATTAATAAAGTTAAAATAAAAATAAAAATGGCATAAGCTTACATCTTTTAGAAGACCAATTTTTACATAGGGTTATACATGTTGGATTTTCGATTATAAATATTCATTAGAAAGATAAAAATATTT
Source organism: Viscum album (assembly GCA_963277665.1). Lineage (NCBI taxonomy): Eukaryota > Viridiplantae > Streptophyta > Magnoliopsida > Santalales > Viscaceae > Viscum > Viscum album. The sequence goes on along the minus strand of OY728143.1, from coordinate 858,085,729 downwards.
CCTACATAATGATATTTTATTTATAATTTTTAGACATCAAATAATTTAAATTATTAATGACACAATAATGATGCAACGTTTACCTCATTAATAAATAATTTAAATAAATAAGATTATAATGATTAAAATGTTATCTGAAACCTGTCCAATTCTTATTGGTTGATGTTATATAGAATATTAGTCATCTTATCTTCGACCTCAATGATTTTTGGACCATTATAAACTGAATATAATTATATTATAAAGTAATACTTTCACTCTTTTCTAAAGAGCCCCTCCTCTCCCTTATAAAAGGAGACCACTTCTACTCATTCCTCACACCTCTCAAGCCACTTGGCTCATCCAAACTCTGCCCAACTAAGCTCCCCACATCCCTCTCCTCCTCCTTGAAGCTTACCCTTAGGCAGAAAGCATTTCAAGAAGTCCTTTGGTTCCAACCAAAGTGAGTTACCTAAATTAAAGGTAACGTTTTCTCTTAAATTATTTTCATTTATTTTGCTTCTCCAACCCCCAAACTCTTTTTATTTCCTTTCTTTTGTAACAACACCAGTATCCTCAATATACTAGGATGTTGTTATAAGAAGGATTCAAACTACACATACACACAACTCCATCTAATGGATGATGAACATAATGTTTCTGTGGATGGCAAACTAACGCCTCACAAAACGATGATTGTTCAAATACATCTTACCGCCTCTCATGGTGGACATTATGATGGAAATGTAATTAAATATGATATTAATGATATATATTTTATATATAAGCTTCTGTAATTCCATTTTATTTCATACCATTATTCGTTTCATGTTGTATATACATACGATAATTTCATTTGAGGAAGTGCGGACTACCGCCCCCATAAAATGATATGACTCGTTCATACCACACATGGAACGTATAAAGGATGGTGTTAATGAACTTAAGTAACATATATAAAATATTATATTATACTGGAATAGTAATATACCTATGTATCATTTGGATTCAATTCTTTTAAAATAAAAATTAAATGGAAGTAGAGTTCGTGCGTACGTACGGACTACCGTCTCCACGAACGCGGTGAGATCCATCCTCCCTCGTATCCATTCAAGTCTTATTCTCATTTTAGGGTTAAAAATAATGTTAATATCATTCTGATTATGAATAATATTTAATCTATCCATTACAAACATGTCTTACGTAACCAAACATTTAAGAAGAACGAATCGATTATCACCTGAAACGACGATAATACTAAGATATTATTAATAAAGCAATGTTAAAAGATCATATATGATATCATATTAATGTATATGATTCTTGTATAATTTAATAACAATTATTTCACCATTATACAGGAGGTTAACCGACCCCAACAAAGGAAAAGTACAAGGTAAGGGTTATTTCACAATCTCTTCATTATCCGAGGTTGTTTATACGTAATAATCTACTGGGATATCTTTATCATCCACATCCATGTTTCTTAAAAATGTATTTCAAAACATTTTTACTATTTACAAGAATATGGGTTAAATTCATTTATACCCTTGTTTGACTTTTTATAAGAGGTTTATAAAGGAATCTTTCCGTCGTTTTCAAAACAAGGTCCTTTTTAACCTTTTCGACAGAATTGAGGTAAGAATGTTTTTAACTTATACGGCGGGTGCGGTTATTTTACGCCGTTATAAAATCTTCAAAGCTTTCCTTACAAGCTTATAAGAATATTTTCAAAGAAAATGTTTTATTTTATATGGATCTTAAATGATTTCAAAATAAAAGGAGATATTTCTTTAAAAAAAATTTGATTTCATCTACGTCAACATCCTTTGATGGATTTTAAGATTATTTGAAGTTGATTTATTATGATACAAAACTTCTATATTGTATTGAAGGTTTTGTGATATGTTTGACTATGGATGTGCTATTTTTTTACCATTCATAGTTTATGGTGAAATTATTGACATTTCGTATGCTAGTTTTAATACGAATGTTTATGTTATGTTTAAACCTTTTCATATGGGAATGCATTGGACTTAATAAGTGACGGGTGGAGCCCGCTATAGCTCCTCGATGCATCGGTAGGTCTCATGAGACAAACTAGTGTCTTGGCACAAGGCCTTGACAAAATCTTATTTGTAGTCTTGGCACGAGGCCTTGGCTATGTGGTTATGATAGTCTGGCATTATGCATTCCAACATTATGAAAGTGGTTATTGATTTTTGCATGTGATTATTCAATTAGTAGAATATCCATGTGAATAAGTAAATGGCATTATTTCATTTTATTTATGCCATACCATGTTGAAAGTTCATGTTTGAAAGGCTTTTGTTTTAGTTATACATTGCCTTAAAAGTTTATTCTTATTTATGAAAGTTTCCGCTATTTTGTTAATCTTACTGGGCATTTGAGCTCACCCCTTTTATATGTTTTATTTTTCCCAGGAAGTGAAGAAGTAAATTATGAATGACCTGCAGGGATATTATGTGGGGATATGAGTGTGGATTATGGAGACTTTATGTTGTTGTGGTAGTTTTTCATTTTATGATGTAATGTAAAACCTATGAATATATCTAGTGTTTCCAAGGCTACTAAACCAATCGGTCTTTCGAGATTTGATCTTTCTTGTGATCATGCCAATGTTACGAAGTAATGCACCGACTCTAGGAAACTAGGGTCGGGGCGTTATAGATTGGTTCATGTTCATCATAGAAACCAAAACGGGGAAAGAAAACAAATCAAATAACCACTATACATTGATTCAGATTGATCACTGATGAATAATGGGTCTACACTATGATCATTATCGATATCCTTTGAATTAGTTGTGCGTAAATAGTTAATCTATGATCCGATCATCATTCATCTGAGATAATTCCTCCAACATTCTCTCTAGTGGCTCTCCAAAAAATCTAAGCTTATGCGGCTTTCCCTGGGATTTATCCATAATATTATATTTAAAGACTAACTAATCTCTCTATTGATAATTAGAAATGAATAATGTATTTAATTATTTTTTTCATTTTCATGCTCATGGTGACTTTTTTGTAAAATACCTACACTGAATAAGGTTAATTCACACCTAGGGTAAAACTCACATTCTAAAATAAATAGTGCTCTCATATTTCTATTCCAAACCTCCGTTTAGAAGTTATTCCACTTTGTCAGGAAAAATGTGCACGTGTGCAATTTAATATATTTAATATATTTCAAATATTTATTTCGGGCACACTGAGCATCGAAATTGTACACCATCTCAATGCCTTGCCTCAAAAATAATTCATAAAATATACAAAAATAATACATGTAAAATCTAAGTCATTGCAGTCTCCCCACATTAGGGCTTTACGTCCTAGAAAATCAAAAAAAAATCTAATCAAAGATATGTGGGTACTAAGCATGAATTTGAGCCTCCCCCTCATAAGTTCTCTCCTGGAGACTCCCGTTCTTCCATCGGATACGCACTAAATGAATTGACTTCCCATAAATGGTTCCCTCTTAACAATCCTTGATCTCTATTGGGTATCTAGCAATGGTAGCTTCATTGTCAATATCCAACTCACCCAAGTTGATAACGTACAATGGGTCATGCACGCAGCACCTCAACTGTGACACATGGAAGTTGTTGTGTACCCAGTCTAAATGCATAGGTAGAACTAAGTGGTATGTCACCTCACCAAATACATGAAGTATTTGGAAAGGGATAATAAAATTCAGAGATATATTTCCACCCCATCCAAATATTCATAATACATATTGAGGTGAAACCTATAAGAACACATAGTCTCCTTCATTGAACACTAAAGTCCTCGACCATCTATCTGGATAAAAATTATGATGGATCTATGCAGTCTCCAACCACTCATGGATGATCTTCACCTTATTAGTAGTTTCTTGTACCAACTCTGGTCCCATGAGTTCTGAATCTCCTAGGTTAGTCTAGTAAAGTGGTGACCTACAGGGTTGTCATAAAAAGCCTCAAATGGTTACATACTAATGGTGGAATGGTAATTTTTGTTGTATACAATCTCCACTAGTGGTATTTGATCCTCACAACTACAGACCATCACACAAGCTCACAACATGTCCTCTAGAAACTGAATGGTCCACTCAATATAACTGTCAATTTGGGTGTGAAACGTTGTGCTTAAGCGTAAATGAGTCCCAAACTTCTTCTATAATCTCTTCCATAACTGGGATGTAAAGTAAGAATCATGGTTGGAAATGATCGTCGATGTAACGCAATGGATTTAGACGATCACTTGAATGTAAATCCATCATGTGCTCTCTATTGAAATTTTCTCTCAAATTGCTAAGAAGTGGGATGAATTGGTGAGTCTTTATATGATCACCTAGATGGAATCATGTCCTCTGGACATATATGGTAATCCCATATAAAATTCCATGGATATCTTATCCCTCTTAAATTATAGAACCTCAAGTTTTTGAGATAAACCTGCAAGAACTTGGTACTCATCCTTCACATGATGATAAGTAAGGAATTGGTAGACAAACTCTACAACTCCCTTCTTTATCTTTAGATAACAAAACTGATGTCGGGGTTTTTGGTACATCATTAGCACAATTGGATATACCGCTAAATTAGATGTATAAAACTCTCCCAGAACCTCATCTCGCAAAATCACTGGCACTAGGGTGGATCCTCTGAAAAGAAAAACATGCTCTAAACCTTTATAAAATCCATTGAGAACATGTCTAGTGGATATCTAAGTATATAGGTTCTCATAATCGATATCACTAAGTTACATCTCCTTGACTCACTACAAGAGCATAGGGGTAACAACAATCAATTTTTGGAGGAAAGATTATCTATCTCTATCCATAAAGGATATCTATAATCAGGCTATCTACTCTGACACCTCGCTCAAAAATTGCGAACAAGATCTCCTTATGAGAGAATATGCCACCACGTTTCCCTTCCGAGGAGTATAGGCAATTTCAAAGTCATAGTCCTGGAGGAACTCTATCCATTTACACTATCTAAAGTTGATATATTTCTAAGAAAAACATACACGAGACTCTTGTGATCATAATATATGATCAACCACTCGTCCATCAGGTAGTGTCACCATATCTTTAATGTGAAGACTATAGCTACTAACTCAAGATTGTGGGCCATGTAGTTCTGATCATGTGGTCTCAACTGAAGTGAACCATAGGTAATCATTTCTTTTATATTCATTAAAACACAACCAATATTAGTTCCTAATGTATCCCAAAACACTATGTATTCAACACCCTCCACTAGAAATCTCAATATGGGAGAACTCGTCAAACTCTGCCTCAATTGCTGAAAATCTAGTTAGCACCTTTTCATCCACATGAAATGCTACCCATTTCAATTCAAAGCTATCATGGGAGATGATATCCTAGAAAAATTAGGTATGAATATCTGGTAATTGTAAGCCAACCCAAGGAAGCTTCTCACCTATGTCACACACTTGGGTGGCTCCCAAGCTAACACTGCCTCGGCCTTGGATGGGTCCACTACCATTCCATCCAATTAGATAACATGACCCTGAAACTGAACTATCTATATCCAAAACTATCACTTTGAGAGATTTTTGTAAATATATTTCTCTCAGAGTACATCCAGAACTATCCCCAAATGTCTTGTGTGCTCCTCCTTGGACGCTGAGTACATAAGGATATCCTCAATGAAGACTACCATGAACCAGTCTAAGAGGGGATGAAATATCCTATTCATGAGTCCAATGAACATTATTGGGGAGTTCATCATGCCAAAGGGAATCACCAAGTAATCATAGTGACCATAGAGACATCTGAATGCCTTCTTCAGTATATCCTCATATCATACTCGCAACAGGTGATAACATAACCAGAGGTCAACCTTTAAGAACCTATGCATCCCATCTTAGCTGATCAAAGAGTTCATTGATCCTCGGTAATGGATATGTGTTCTTCACAATCACCTGGTTTAAGCACTGATATTCTACACACAACCTCAATCTCTCATCTTCCTTCTTGGAAAATAAAATTTTGGTTTACCAGGGAGAAACACTCAGTATAACAAAGCCCTTCCTCTAAAAGTCCTCCCACTTCACTCTCAGCTCGCAAAGGTCTTTGGGATCCATCTGATATGATGGAGCTAATATCAATTTCATCATGGGTTTTAGATCAATGTAGAATTCTATCTCTTGGTGTGGAGGTAAACCTAGAACATCCTAAGGGAAGACATACTCATACTCTACCACTACTGTAGGAAACTAGAAACTCATAACATCCACTACACCAAGGGTCAGGCTAGCCAAATGATGAGTAACCAGTTGCACCCTCCTATTAAAAAGTCCACCCTATGCTTCTTGGGTTTCCTTTTCACCAATAAAGAAGAACCTGGTTCCATCACTATAGAAACATTGCACCCTTATCCTAAAATAGTAAATATGGGCATGAACGGTAGATAAAAAATCTATACCAAGGATCAAATTATAAGGCCTCAACACTACAACCAAGAGATTCCAATATAAAATCTCACCTCTAAAAGTTAAGTCACGCTTTCGACACCAGTTTTTTATCACTGAATTATCTCTAGTAGGAGTCTATAAGTGCAAGGGTCTATACAAGGGATCAAATAGAATCTCTAAGTCTCGAACAAGATATATGGTTAGAAAGTAATGACAAGAACCTATCTCTATAAATACTATAGATAAGGTAGAAAAGACACAAATCATACCTCGAATCATCCCCAGAGCCTCTGGATTGTAAACTTCAACCACCTGCAGTTGTCCTCTCCCTTGTCCTCTAGCTCCCTAAGCCTGGCGTAGACCACCTAGGGGTGATAGTAGTAATAGGTCAAAATGACTACCACCTCTTACAAATCTCCCAGATCCTCTTCCACATCCACCACCCTACGGAGTTTCCTGCTCCTATATTTGCCTCAACCTTGGATGCCCATCCACGATTTCCTTGTCATTTGTATTTTGAGTTGTAAAATATCTTGCAATATGTCCTCTTCTATCACATGAGTAGAACCACCTCTATTTAGGTTCACTAGACCCACCCTATGATCTCTGAACCACATATCCTCCATCCTGGTACCTCCTCCTAAAATGTATCACATGTCCAGGTCCCTGAGACTGAGTTCGTCCCCCTACTGTCATGGTCTATTCTCTTGACTTCCCATTATTGGTAATCACTGGTTGTATCTACTCATCCAAGAAACTCTCTACCACCAAATCTCACTCTAGCACACAATCATAAGTAGGAATGAATAGAGGAATAACACTGGCTCATATGTCTCTATGTAGACCTCACACGAAGACCCGATATATTAAAAACTAGTCATAAACCATATCCATCGAGTACCTGGAGAGGTTGGTAAAACTCGATGAATACTCAGCTATTGTCATGTTTCCATGTTGGAGCTATAGAAGCTCTTAGATATACACAATCCTCAGCATAGTTGATCATAATTCCTCTATGAAAAGGCACCCAAACTCTATCCATGAAAGAGTCACCTCATCATAAAACTAGGTCACAAAAACACCACTATCTCTATATTAATCCATAAATAAGGCTTGCTTCCAGGACCACCACCTGCTCTGCTGGTGTCCTGGCCAAACAGAAAACTTGAGTCACCGCCTCAAGATAGTCCTCAGTCACCTATGGGTCATGATCACCTCATAACATGAGGGTATCTATCTATAAAACTTCTGAATCATGACCAGCCTACACACATCATCCAATGTTACTAAAGGTACCATGTGATACTCAACAGGTGGTGGTATAGTTGGAACACCACCAGGATGTAACACCACATAAACTGGTCCATGTATCTATGCCTCATCACGGAGGAGATCATTACTGTTATCATACTAAATGCTAGCTAGCATATGTTGTGGAGGAATCTTGAAAGTAAACAAGATTTACTATGGCCAATGAGTATATCTGTAGAGTAGACTCAAGAATGGAAAAGAAACCACAACCCACTCCTAAATTATGTACGTACCTTTTTCCCCTACAACCAGTGTTCTCATGTACCATGTCAAAAATCAGGTGATTAGACTCTAGGTGTAAGGATGTGTCGGATGCCGCACTAACACTAGATTCCTTGGATGGAAATCCAAAATCTAAACACTTAAGACTATTTCCCCAAACCAATCTCAAAAACTCTTGGTCCTAAGGTAGATCCAACTCCTCTGATACCACTCTGTCATGAACCATCCCAGTGGGGATTGTGTCGTGACTCCCCAACCCACCTCAAATAGTCCAGGGGATGGTAACTAGAATGAATAAGTCATATCACTAACATGGTAGGCCTTAGACTAAGTACTTATACACATGCATAAATCTCCAATCTTATACAATTATGAAATGTAAAAACAATTGAAAAATCATGCATGCATACATCTAAATCCCAAAACTAGAGTACGATGGGATGTAAAGGAAAGTAAATATGTCTAAATACAAACCCACCCCAAAGAGTCTGAAACACAAGTTCAACCTAAAAGTAAGTACTTCAGACCTCTATTAAAAGGCCATAGGAACACACCCCAGTCTTCCTGGTCTGACTAAGCACCTTCTGGTCCTAATATTTCCAAGACTCTATCAAAAGTTAAATGTACTCACAAGACACGACATGTGTGGGTAAATCTCGTGCAGGGGTGAGTATAAAAATACTTAGTAGGACACCCCAAAACCACAAAAAAAACAAAAAAAAATACAATCAGATATATATAGATATATTTCTATAACACATATAATAAAAATATCTAGCTATACTCAATAATGAAACACAGTCTAAAGGTAGGTCAAAACTGTAGTATACCATCCTGGGATTCTAGCTTGAATATTCCACATAGAACCCTTTTGGGAGAACACACTCCTAATTCTGATACCATTGTTGATGTCTAAAGAGATACGATATGAAGATGAGGATCACTCAAAAGGCCATGGAGAAATACCAAAAAACTCATTCTAGATTAACACTCTAAGTATAAGGTCAACTCTCATGTAATTTTGGTCACAACAATACCAATAACTATACCTGGGGCATGAAAATGAATAGAGGATCTCACTATGGGCCTCATAGAGAGATTCCAATGACTCTATCCAATAATTCATGTTGAAGGTATTGTTGTCCTAGGAGTAGAATACAATACCATACTAAAAGTCAAATAAAGGATAAGGGAAATTCAACCTAACAAAACTTGTCCAAGTAACAGAGTACAAGATATCCAATCCTTGTAAAAAAGATTACACGTTGTATAGTAGGGGTCACATGTTGTGTCCCTTAACCTCAGGTCCTGCCCGTGTAAATGGACTATGTCATCAAGTCATGTCTGTCTAGAAGTAAAGAGTGCATTTTCTTCCCGTGTACTCTACCCATGTACCAGTACATCGCTCATCCCGTGTACTCTTGTCTGACTGTGTCCGTGTGGGTGAGTACACACCGTTTAGGCTAACCATGTACTCAACCCTGTGTCTGTGTACCTCTAAGGTACATGTTGAGTATCCAGTGAGGGACCATATATCGTGTGATGGGCGTCACATTTTGTGTGATACTTAAGTTACTATGAAACCCTAGCCACCGCTCAAGGGGGGGTCCAACATAGTGTGTAGATCCAGTTTATATTCCATGTAGCATGAGATTTTCTATATATCCAAATCTCCTATATGATCATCTCTTTTTTCAATCCGGCCACACCTTGTTGGAAAACTCAACGAACCAATTTGTCCAAGCCTTGCCTTCAATAAACAAATAGTTCTGGACATTAAATTCTTTTGGTAAATAGAATCACTGTCATACTTCAGTGCATCCTAAATAACACTAAAGAACACAAAATTGGGTATCCACCATTGTCTGATTCGTCACTTCTTCTACTTTTTCACCACCGTTGTGCCATGCCGATCTAGGATCTATGATATCGGATCATTGCACCAAGAAACGGGTGTGTAACGATCGATCGATTAGGATATGTCGAACTATGGGACAAACAAAGAACATCCATGATGAACGAAGAATCAGGGGTGAAAAGCACAAGAAAAAATCAAGAGGAATAGACCTCAATCATTATTTGTGATGATCATGGTCTATTTCCATTAGAACAAAAATCAAAGAATCAATAATTTAATCATGCATAAATTCTCCCAAAACCCGATTAATCTAAGTTGTCTTGCAACATGACTGATACGTGAATCAATCAATTCTTCAATTGATTCACATTAATCATAGAAAAAAAACTGGGAAAGATAAAATATCAAATAATCACCCTACCTTGATTTGGATCGATTGCTAAAAAATAATGAGGATGCATTGTGATCATTGCTAAGATCCTTTGAATTGGTTGTGCTTCGATCGTTGATCCATGATCTGGTCACCATTTTTCTGAGAGAATTCCTCGGATGTTCCCCCCAGTGGATCTCAAATGGATCCAAGGTTATTAGGATAACCCTTGGATTTCTCCATAATAGTCTATTTAAATTCTAAATAAAAGTTGCGTCAATAATTATAAAAAAATATTTAATTATTTTAATCATTTTAAGGCCCATGATTACTTTTCAATAAATGACCTCCACCGACTAAGTTTAAGTCACACCTAGGGTAAAAATTGTATTCTAAACTCAACGGTGTCCTCATATTTCTGATCTGAGCTAGCATTTAGAATTTATTCTACTTTTTGAGTAAAATTTTATATGTGTGCTATTTAATATATTTAATATAACTCAAATATTTATTCCGTACACACCGGATCTCAGGATTGCATGTTATAAGTGATCATAGTCTCAAAAATAATACATAAAATATCCAAAAATAATACATAGAAAATTTGATTTATTAAAAAAACCGTTATCCATATCCTTTCCATCTTTATGGGAAAAGAAAACATTGTTCGTGTGTATGTGTAGATTACCTCCTCCCCATAGTGATGCATTCCATTTTTCATAATTGTTTCACTTAGATGGATATAATGATGGAATTGATAAATATATATGACATTTATGATATAATTATAATTCTAACAATTTGTATTATAGTTTAATTTTCTTTCATTCCATCCATCAAAGAGTGGAAACATCACTCAAGTGTAAGTACAGACTCTCATCTCCATGAAGTGATATAATTCATTATTTATCATATCTTTATAGGAATAGATATAAAAGTGTGTATAATGATTACATATGATACTCATGAAATGATTAAAATTTTATATATGATGGAACTAGGATCAAAGTACAAGGATCAGGACTTCCCAACTGAAACATGCATGAAAAATGAAGCAGGTATCACCCAGAATATTGATTTTAAAAAAGAATTGTTAATAAAAAGGTGATAAGTTGTTATAATGAAATCATATATGGTGTGATATATAATATTATGGTTCTATAATAAATGTTTAATATATCTATATTTATTACATAGAATTTTTGAACATGTATGAAGCAAGATGATACTTTAGGTAAGGGGTTTATGTTTCTATCTCATTTTAATTAGGATTATTTATGTTTAGATTTCCATTTAGATAAATTATATGATAATTATCTAATAAACACCTTTTATTTTATTCTACAATTTTTTTTTGGAATTTTTAAGTTTTAGTACCCTTTTCCTATTTTTGGTACTCAAAATGGTTCCAAAAATGTTTTTAAGAAAATTCGGCATTATTTCTCCCATTTTGGTCAGGAATATTTCTCCTAAATATCAACATTAACTAGAATGTTTTCGAGAATGTTTTTACTATGATCCAATGATTTTTTATAGTCATTTTTACCCATTTTTTACTTTCTATAAAAAGGCTTCAAAAAATGTTCTTGTTATTTTCTAAAAGAGATACCTTTTATTGAAGGTGTGAATAAAGTATTTCATTTAAAAAATTACATCTTGAATGAAATTTCCCACTATCATGGCCATTCAATGATTTGAATCTGATATTACAAGTTTCCATGATTATTTTAAAAGAAAATTTATTCAATAATATTTTGGTAAAAAATTAAATAGGTTATTTCAAAATGAAAAGGGTGTTTTCCTTAAGAAATATTTTAATGATATTTTAAATGAATTTTTCATCTATGATAACATAATTTTATGTTACTTCTTATTTAATGGATATATGATTCAATTTTACTATCCTTATTCTTTATATGGATGTATTATGATTATTATGATGAGATGTTTATGAAACCAATTTATTTTCCATGGGTTGTGCTATGATGATATGATGAATTTTTTATGAAATAGTGGCATAAATATAAATGGATTATGATTATGTGGCAGGTGGGAATAAACCATATAGGACTCTAAAGTATGGGTTAATGTTTATGGGGTTAAGAACTTATAAGGGATGATATAGTTAAGAAAATCCTAAGAGATGTTGGAGTTTAGAAACTCTTAAGAGAAACTTCTAAGAGATGACAGAGTTAACTAGATATAATTTACTCTTAAGATAATGTTTTCATTATCATGTTTAGGTAATTATATAATGAATGTATTATTCCAAAGATATTATTATTATTATTATTATTATTATTGAGTCAGAAAATTATGCTGACATGTTCAAATGTTTATGATATGTTATCATTGTTCATGATTGATTTATGATGACTCCTCACTCTTATGATTCATGTCTCTTTAAATGATAAATTTTTATGCCATGAATCATGTTTATAATCTTTAACAGATTGTTTATGAACTTTGTATGTTATAATAATGATGTAATACCCTTATGAAAATATTGTTCTTGCATATGATCATCGATTGATATCTCTAATGTTTACCCTAACAGAGCAAATGAGCTCCCCCTTTCTGATGTTTCCATTCTCCAGATTATGAAGAAAAGTTTTAAGTATGGTATTTCTAATAATTGTATTATGTAAGAATAATTTTTTGGTAGATATTGAATATTTTTCATGAAATATGTTCTCTATATATCTAGTCTCCAAAAAATCTAAACCTTTATAGTTCTAGGGTGTGTGTTCTTATGAGATGTATTGAAAAATCATCTAAAATGATGAAATATTTATGTATGTAACATTTGGGTATCCTTAGTTGGTATCAGAGTATGGTTTAGTTATTTTTTTATATTAATATTAGAGAACTTTATTGAAAACCATATGGATAAGTCTAAGTACAGTATAACTTCTTGAAACTTTGGTAAAGTAGATATTGTGTGGTTTTCCTAGAAAATAAATCCATGTATGAATAATGTTAACTGGTGTGGTTATGACATAGATTGACCTATGGGTAACAACTATTAAACAAATATATTAGGTATCAATTTGATCACCATCAATTCCTAATGAGTGGGCCTACAACTAAACACCTAGAAAAACACTCCTATGGGTAATGATTGGGTTAATTAAAATTTTATTTATGAATTATTTGAATAGATGATGACCATCGATGACCTAGGTTAAACCTAAGGTGTGATAGATTGAAAAGTAGGTGTCATGATTTAGACATCCTATGAATGATTTTTTATAATGATTTGATTGCTCTCTATAATTTTTGTTACTCACACTTTGATTTTTGGTCTTAGTCAACTGTTGGACCCAAGATGATTCATGTTAATGATAAATGTGAAAGGCAATAAAATGACTATCCTCATGAGAAACCAAATTAAATATGAGCTAGGATACAAAATAGTATGGCTATTCTCATGTAACTATCTCAAAATATGAAATGTAACAGGAATCATGTTGATATTCCAAACAAAAAAAGGAAGGAACAACTAAAAATTGATTCTTTTATGTAAAAATTTACACCTTCCTTCATTGGTTTCTATAATACAATATATTCTAATAAATATATTAGTACCACTGAAAATATATTTTGTGTTCTTCAATTTTGAAAACATTAAAAACATATCCTGGAAGTATATCATTTAGATGGAGAATCATATAAATTGTTGACTCTTATTAAGAATATAAGGAAAGAGGAAGAAATTGGATCCATTACATGGGAAGATTTTAAGAAGGTATTCTTCAATAAATATTCTAATCAAACTCTTTACACTAAAATGGACAGGGAATTAATTGAACTAAAATAGAAGGATGATAAATCCATAAGTACTTATGAGTCATATTTTATAGGACTTTCAAGGTATGCTTCAGGTTTTATCATCGATACTGAAATAAAAATTGATTGATTTTTTATTTTCACAAGACCGGGTCTTCAAAAGGCATTGTCTATAAGATACTTTGATAGCTATGATGAAATCATTTTATTTAATCTCAAGCTAAAAATTGATAAGGAATACCCTCATTATTCTCATGGTTTTGGTCTTAAAAAGAGAAGGATATAATTTTGAGGAAATTATAAAAACAAAACCCATGGAGAAAAGAAACTTAATCCTACTTAACGACATATGTGTTGAAGGAAGAATTGAGTAAATTTATTTATGAGGTATAAAAGTATACCATTGAGGAAAATAATGTCAATGTTAAGTGAAGAGTATATTTAATGAAAGGAATTGTGAGAAAGATCGAATGAATGTGTCACCCACACTCCAATGCTATAATTACAAGGAGTATGGAAATTGTGTTAACCAATGCATGAATCTAAGGGTTAATAATGACAATCAGTGTAATGAACCTATTAATCCAAGAGACAATGGGAGATCTCATGAAATCACAACTACTAAAGTGGATTATAAGAATGAAGTGGTGAAAGGTACACTTACCATCTTATCTAGAATTATAAATTTCTTATTTAATTCTATCTCTACTCACTCTTTTATATTTGTATAATTTTATAAGGTTATAGTATTACCAAATCAATGATTAAATATTGGGTTAGTGGTGAAAACACATAATGGTATGATGATTGCATCTCAAGTATATAGCTCCTCTCTAATAGAATTTTGTGGGAATGCGGTTTTGGAAAATCCTATGATTCTCCCTCTAATTGAATTTGATATGATTTTGGTCATGGATTGGATCCATTTATTTAGATTCTATATAAATTTCAAAATAATGTAAGTATTGTTTGATATTATTAATTAAAGTATGATCATATTTTGATGTGACGATGAATATAAACTTCCAATGGAAATTACTTTTATTTTATTAATCTTAAAACCTATTCATGAGGGATATTTATATAAAATGGTTGTGGGGAAACTCAAAATCAAAGATATACCTATTTTTTGGGATTATGATGATGTATTTTTTGAAGACTTTCCTATTCTTCCCCCAAATACTAAATTTTAATTTTCAATAGAACGCATACCTAGTGATAAACCTATTTAAAAGACTCTATATAGAATGTCCATGATTGAGTTAAAATAATTAAATAAGATACTCCAATAGAATCTTGATAAGGGATTCATATTGCAAAGTGATCCACTATAGGGTGACCCTATTCTTTTTGTTAAGAGGAAAGATAGATCAATGTGTCTTTGCATTGATTATTGAGAACTTAACAGGATCAATATCAAGAACAAGTATACTCTACCCTGTATTAATGACTTGTTTTATCAACTGTGTGGAGAATATTACTTTTCCATAATTTACCTTCATTCTAGATATCATTGTTTTAGGTTCAAGAAGGAGGATATACACAATACATCCTTTTGTACGAGGTATGGTCATTATGAATTTATAGTGATTCCAATTGGAATTACTAATAACCCTATTATTATCATGTATTTAATGAATAGATTCTTTAGAGACTACCTTAATTATTTTTTGGTAGTATTTATAGATGATATTCTAATATATTTGAATAGTATGGAAGAGCATGAAGATCATTTGAGAATTGTGTTGAAGACCTTGAGGAAGGATAAGTTGTGTGTTAAATTTAACAAGTTTGAATTTTTGATTTGTAAAGTTTCATTATTGGTTTATATAATCTCAATTAAAGGTATATTGATGGATCCTTAAAAGATGGAAGTTGTTGAGAAATGTCATACACAAACCATGGTAATAAAAATTTATAGTTTTCTTGGGTTGGATGGATACTACCAATTATTTTTGAGAAATTTATCATTCCTAACTAATCAAATCACTAAGTTCACTAGAAATGGAGTTATTCTATTTTGTATAGATGAATTTAAATAGAATTTTAGGGAGATAATGAGAAGGTTGGTCGGTGAACCTATGCTCACACTATCAATTAGTGTAGATGGATCTGTAATCTAAAGTGATGCATCAAATAATTGATTGGGATATATATTTATTTAGAACGGTATGGTGATATCATATACCTATTTCCAATTGAAAATACATGAGAAAAATTACCCAATTCATTATTTAGAGCTATAAGTGGTAATTTTTTTGTTGAATAAATAAAGGCATTGTCTCTATAGTGAAAGGTTGGAAGGTGGGATGAGGTGAGAGTCACGGCATGGAACCCTAATCGACTGGGAGTCTAGGGTCGGTGATGATCTCAGGTGGTACTTGGGTGGAGAAGTTCGATGATGACCTCAAGAGGGTGAAATCACAAGGTGTCGGCACTTTCCTCATAAAGGAGACCTCCAACGGGGTATAGTACGGGATGAGGAGTGAGATATAAAGCCTACTCCATTAGAAGCACCAGATCCATGTGACAGAGTCGGAGCCATCTACGCCATAGGGATAAAGTCAGGTCGACGATCCCCCTCCTATCATTTTCTTTGGATCTATCGTGACCCCTTCCCCCTATTTTTCTTTCTCCAGTTCTATTTCCCCAGATTCCTCTGATTCCAATCTCTCAAATGGAGACATCTTCATTCAAGGGATCCCCAGAATTTTTTATTTCCAGATCAGAGTTTGAGGATGTTGTAGCCTTCCACTCCCGGACACTTGTGGCCAGATTCTATGGAGATCGAACTTCACCATATTTGTTTAAGGGTTTTATCAACTCGATGTGGGGCCTTCGTTCTAGGGCAGTATTGGGGGCTCTAGATCAATATAATCTGAGCATCCACCTTTTTTACGATGATTTTGCATATTCCTAATCATCAAAGTTGTGCCTGTGTGATAATAGACACTTCCTTCTCTTCTGTTGGATAGTCGACTTTGATTGGGGTCATGATTTCAAGTTGTAGTGGTGTGGATTCGACTTCCTCATCTTTAACTCCCATTTCATAACCCCTTAGTCCTCAAAGTTATTAGTGATAATATCAGTTATTTTTTATGGATTTTCAACAATACTCTTTTCACGAAGAAACATGGATTTCCTCACCTCTACATTGAGATAGACCTCTCAGTGACTCTCTCGAATTGTCTTAGTCTCTATGTAAAAGGTGTTTTTGATTTTTGGAAATGAATTTATTATGTGAAAACCTTTGGTTTTTGTTTTCTTTGCTGTTGACAAGGCAATTGGCCTTATTTCTTCTCTCGTCATGGGAGGCGAGGTTGCAAGGTATCGATGGCTCAGCATAATGACACATTTTATCCCACAGTACCTCAGGTTTCTATTGGAATGCCTCAGTCTGGTTATAGGATGAATCCAATATCTCTATTGGGTGTCCATCACTCCCCTTCGGGCATCCAATGGGCTTCGGCCACTTTGATCCCTAGAAAACCCTCCTCACATGCTTTTGTTCTACCAGGATCTGCCACTCATGGACCTCCCTTTATGTTGAAGGCAATCGATCCGGGGGAAAATAAAGTTAATTTCATCACTAATGTGGTTTCTGGAAGTGTCATTCCCTCCTATATGAATTTAGTTCATGGTGTGATGGATGACCCTGATGGGGGAAGGTATGACCCAACAAGGAAGAGTATCTCAATGGTCAATGTAGCTAAAGGTAGTGTCACTGTAACTTTCATTTCATATGGGGAACAAGTAGAGGCCACTTCTATGGCCCGCTTAATTAAGGATGAAATGATTGGTGGCATGGGTATTCAGGCTGGATTGGACACCACAGTGACCACCCATAACCAGTTTGATATCTTTGGGGATGAAAATAAGCCAAAAAGAAAGCCAAAATATGGGGTAGGTCAAGAGATCTCTTCAATCCGGGTGTTTCCTCACAGGTCATTAGTAGGAAAGAGGTGGTAGGCATAATAGGTAGGATGCGCACCCACTCCATCAGCAGCTAATACGGTCTCGTGTATTAGGATTCGACTCTTGATTCTGAGAGGGAACACAATGATTCGAAAGGTATGTATGAGGATGATTTTTGGGTTTAAATTTCGGTTCTCAATCAACCATAAAAGTGATATATGGTTTTTTTATGACTCGTTTATGCAATGTTGGATCCCCTTGGGAATTCTGTCTCATCTGTGGTTCTTGTGTGGTTTCCCACTTTTTACTTAAAAGTGATTTTTAAATAAAAACATTGATATTCAATCAGTCTTTATAGTGAAAGGTGTGACATATATATATATATCATAAAATATTTAAGTATAAATTAACGTAGAAATATTTTAATATGCACCAGATAATATTGTTGAAGTTGATTAAAGATTATTACATTTCAATATATTACCACCCTAGAAAGGAAAACAAGGTGGTTGATTCTCTTAGTCAAAAAGACCATGCTATTTTAGACCTGATAAGGATTGAAAGAGATCCAATAATTATGGATTTTTATAATATGGAAATTGAAATCCTAATGAAATGGGATATATCCTATCTTTCTCAAATAAATGTTCAGCCATATATCTATGTGACGATTAAAGAGGCATAGAAGGGAGATGTAAAACTGGAGAAGAAAGTAAGGAATGTTCCTGAGTTCAGCCATGTTTGTGATGAAATGGTAAGGTTTAGGAAGATAGTATATGTCTCCTCAATCCCATAATTGAATAAGGATATATTATATGATACTCAAATTTAATCATACTCTATTCATACAAGAAGTTAAAATATGTACAGAGATTTGAAATAATATTTCTTGTGGGATAACATAAAATGAGATATTGTAGAGCATGTATCTTGGTGATTGGTATATCATCAAGTTAATGATGATAGATAGAATTCTAAGGGGTTTTTTACCCATACATGAATGTAAATATGAAAACATCACCATGTATTTCATTGTTACACTCCCCAAAAATTGAAAAGTTCATAATTATATTTTAGTTGTAGTTGATAACTTTTTGAAATTAACACATTTTATTTAAATTAGATATTATTTATCTCTTAATGAGCTTTATAGGATATGTTTTATATCTCACTATATTAGGTGGTTTTAATGATCAGAAACACAAAATTATGTTTCTAATAGTTTCATCTCATGGATTTAAATGTTTCTGTTTTAGAAAATTTATTATAAAGGTACTAGATCAAAAAGAGGGTTTAAGAGAAGTGTGGAGAATGTTATTAAATCCCTCCATAAATAAGTACCAACAACTACCCAATGGGACCTATATAGAGCCTTGGTTAAGTCCAGGTCCCAATGGCTAGTTGGTGAAACTCACCAGCTATCTGGTGGCATCTATATAGGAAAAAAATAGTCATTAGGAGTGGTTATTTCCAACGTTTTTTGTTCTATAATAGCTCCATTAAACCCCCAAGGCCTCAAGAATCATCCTAAGACCTATAGATATTATAAATACATTCCCAAGAGTTATTAGATGAATTTCAATGCCTTGAAGGTCATTTTAGATCTATCTTATTCTACTTTGTGTCATTCTCATTATCTATCACGCATTTAACTCTCTTCCTCCCACTCATTTATTTTTATATTATTATTGGAGGATTGAGAATGTGATTCAAAGGGATTTTTGTAAGAAATACTCTTATTTTTCTCTTTTCCTCGGTGCTCACTACAATTGAGAGTTAGGAGATATGTGATCACTACCTTTGAAGTGATAGATTGGGGGATCACTACCATTGAGTGTGAGAGGATAGGTGATCGCTAACTTAAAAGTGAGGGAGATTGGGTATCTAGACACAACCACTAATAGGCTATTAGTTTTCATATTACAAGTGCTAAAAATAAAGGGTTTGGGTTCCCTTCTATAGCCATTGAAAAGTAAGGTTTAAACTAAAACCATTTGAGGAATCTTAAGGGAAGGAGACGTAGGGGTACCTTAGTAGATTATTATCAAACTTCTTTATCGAATGGATCCTTATATTTTATTTATATTTATATTATGATAACTAATTTATCTAATTTCTTCCACTTATATTAATTTATCTTGCACTTTAAATCTCGTGATTTTAGTTATCACTTTAATAGTTTAAAATCCATAAAATTTAGTTACAATTTATAAAAAGTTCTAAAAGTCCATTTACCCCCCCCCCCCCTTCATATTTACTCAGACTAAATGGATATATATTAAGGAAGTGGTAAAATTACATGGAGTTCAAACATTCTATTGTACCTCATTAGGATTTTAGGTTCACCTTGAAATTCTATAGAAGTCTTCAACGAGCATTGGATACAGATTTTTGTTTTAGTATAGTATATCTTCCTCAAATGGATGTTTAGTATGAGAGAAAATTAAAAATATAGAAGGAATGTTTTTATATTTTTATATTTATTTCAAATGCATTTCTAATCAACACCTTCCTTTGGTGGAGTTCTCTTATAACAATAGCTTTCACTAAATAATTCAGATGGATCCTTATGAAGATCTCTAGGGAATGAAGTGCATAAATCTAGTGTTTTGGGGTGAAGTTAGAGAAAAAAAATATATTGGGACATTATATAGCTATGGAAATGTAAAATGAGTTTAAATCTATTCATCATCACATCAGGGCATCTCAGAGTTGATAGAAAATTTATAAAGATAATCATCGATGAAATTTGGAGTTCATGGGTAGTTATAAGGTGTTCCTATGAATATATATTATGAAGAAGGTTATGATATATGTAAATAAAGTAAATTTGAGACTATATATATTGGTCCCTTTAAAATTATTGATTGTATTGGTATGGAATCTTTTTTCTTGGTTCTTCCGTCAAATCTCTCTTAAGTTCACGATGTGTTCCTTATATCTCTACTAAGGTAGTACATACCTGCTCCTTCACATGTATTAAACTCATAGGTCATTCAATTGGAGAAATATATCTCTTATGATTAATAACTAGTGGATAATTTGGATCAAATATATATTGTGTTCTAGAATAAGACTTCTCACCTGGTTAAAATTTTGCGGTGAAACTGTAAAATCGAGGAAGCTACATGAGAACCTGAGGACGTGATGGGGAAAAAGTATCATAAATATTTTATTGAAATTAAGGAATTAAAATGGTGAAATTATTATAAATGGGGTATAATTTAATGCCCAAATATTTTATGATATATTTCTTTTTAAATAGATTTAATTTCTTTGATATCTTACTATACAAGCAACACTAGGTTTAAACGAACTGCGATATATTGTTGAATTATTATTTTTTAATGAGATAGTTATAACTTAGTCATTAAATTAGAGGGTATTAATTGGAATAAATAAATTATGAAAAATTATTTTTTATAAATTTACATAAATAATTCATTAGTTATCAATTGATAAAATCATTTAAAAGTAAAAAATAGATGTTTTTCTCAAAACTATTTTCATGCGTGCAATATGTTTTTATCTTAATAAATTAAATTAATCACTATTGATGAATTATTTTATTGAAATTTATAGATTATATATTCAATCAATTTTTTTAACATTCATCTAATGGTTTTTACTAGCCATTGGATAAGAATAAATCATTTTGTATGCTTTAAAAACACATTTTTCTAAAATCAGTTTTCATTATGTTTGGCATGCTTATTTTAAAATGGATTTCTTCCACATTTAAAAATTTAATATTTGAAAATGGATTCTATATTTTGAATCATGAGATTCAAATTTTTTAAATATTCCCATTTTATTCTTGATCATTATCAATAATAACCATGGTAAATACTAGTCACCTCGGTAAGGGTAAAATGGGTAAAACAAGGTCAAAATATGGTATAAGGCATATAAATATCGAAAATACTTACCTTTATTTAATTTTATAGGTTAATTTATAACTTAATAATCTTCCCCTTTAATTTTTTTCATTTCATTTCTACTTTCCTTTGAAACTGACATTAATATTATTTTATATCAAGAATAAATACAAAATGTCTATCTCTTTGTTTTAATATCTATAATATTTTTTAATGATGATGAAAATAGGTTATATTAATTTATAACTGGTTAATTAAAATATTAGTGAAATTTTTTTATCTTGGTAATTTATTTTTAATTTTTAGTGATGGAAAAACTACCTTAAATTCTTATATAACGCTGACAATGTACCTGTTCAAGTAATAGAAAAGTGAAATAAATGATTTTAAAAATGCTAAAAGTAATAATATTTGGATGGATTATTTTTTCCATGAATTTTTTATATAAATATAACATATTAGGGATGTTTTAAAAGTTTTTATTGGAATAAAATTTCTATATTATTGTTTTTAAAGTCAAACTATTTGAATAGTCCTGAAAATGACTTCAATGGTATCTTATGTTAAATGATATTTTCTTAAATGTTTTAAAGTTTAAAAAAATATTATATATGGGAACTTTAATTGTATTTTGTCAATAATATCAATAATTTTCCACTTATGGTTCACTTTTTTCTTTATATTAACTATCATGGCCCCTAAAACGTAAAAAACATTGATACGGTGATAATCTTCAAAAGGGTTACTATAGGTTAAAACTAAGAGATAAGGGTTAAAACATCACATAAAATTGTATAAATTTTATTATATGGAATTAATTTAACACATCATAATAATATATTTTAAATATATCTATTTGGTTCCACCTGAACATGAAAATTAATTTATATTAATTTAACACTTCAGGTAATTTTAAGGGTGTCCTCCCCTCACTTATAAAAGGGAACATCCTCTTCTCCTTTATTTAAAAAGTTGTATCCTTATAAATTAGCCAATAATTTCCATAATAATATCTTATTTTCTTTCCGCATTTCCTATAGCTTATATTTTTTTTAAATTCCATATTTTTAGGGCTTAAGGTGTGAGCCAAAGGAGGTTTCTCAACAAATAGGTATAACTCTTAACTGGTTACTTTAAATTTAATTTATTATTCTCCCATTTCTAAATATATAGTATAAATTATAAAATAATAAATTAATTATATTAAATATACTTAATTAATATTATGATTATGGAATAACCATTATCCATATCCATTCATTCTTATGGTAAAAGAAAACATCGTTTGTGTGTTTGTCTAGACTGCCACCTCCACGAGTCAATGCAGTTCTTTTTTCATCACCACTTCACTTTGATGGTAATAATGACATATTTAAAAAATATATATGATATTTATGATATTTTTATACTTCTTTAAAGGTGATATATTATTTAATTTTCTTTTTTTTCATCGAATGAAAAGTGGAAATATCACACGTTCGTATGTATAAACTATCATCTCCGTGAAATGACATAATTCATTTTCATCACCACTTTATATGAATAGTTATAAAAGTGTATATAATTATTAAATGTGATACTCATGAAATTATTAAAAAAAATTATGTTGTAACCATGGTAAATGTACAAGTATTGGGACTTTTAAATCGAAACAGGTAAGAAAAATGAAGCAGTTATCACACAGAACGCTGATTTTAATAAAGAATTATTAATAAATGGGTAATAATATATTATAAGTAAATCATATATGGTATTTTATATATAATTATGTTTCAATAATAGATTTATAATAAATACTTTTTTATTATACAATAGGTTTCAACGTGTATGAATCTAGACAATACTTGAGGTAAGGGATTTGTCTTTCAGTCTCATTTTAATCTAGATTATTTATTCTTGAATTTCCATTGAGGGAAATTATATTATATTTACCTGATAAACCACATTTATTTTCTTCTACTATGGTTTTTTTTTTAATTTTGATGTTTTAGTGAAATTTTCCTCTCATTTATACTTTAAATGGTTTATAAAAATTTTTGAGGAAAAGCCAACTTTATTTATCCTCCTTTGATAAAGAATATTTATCCTTCGTATCCATGTTCTCAAAAATGTTTTCAATAATTTTTTTATTATTATCCAATAAATTTTTGAAGTCATTTTTTTCTATTTTTTACTTTCTATAAAAGGGTTTATAAATAAATTTCTTTTATTTTTTGAATGAGGTGATTTTTACCAAATGTGTGGATATAATATTTGTTTTAAATGATTATGGTATGAATGGAATTTACCACCATTAGGGAAACTTAATAATTTTAAGATTACATTATAAATTTCCACATTTCTTTTCAAATAAAATTTTTTCCATGATAATTTGTAAATTTTAACATTTTAACTAAGTAATTTCAAAATAAAAAGTGTATTTTCCTTAGGAAATATTCTATTGATCTTTTAAAAGAATTTTCATCTAAAATAATATCATTTTATTTTACTTGTGATTTAATGTAGATATGATCCAATTATACCATCATTATTATTTCTTCGTATAGTTTATGATTATGATAATGAGTTTTTTATGAAACTCGTTTCTTTTCCATGGCTTATGGTATGACGATATGATTAATGTTTTATGATCTTGTGTCATACATGTGAATGGATTATGATTATGTAATATGAGGGACTATAATTATATATTTCTCCAATGCATTGGGTAATGATTATGAATTTAAGAATCTAATAAGAGATGATAGAGTTAAGAAACTCTTATGAGATAATTTAGTTAATAAACTCTTAAGAGGTAATGGAGTTAACTATATATAAGTTACTCCTATGAGAATGTTAAAATTATCATGTTTAGGTAATTTCATGATGAATTTATTATGCCCAAGATATTATTATGATTTTTTTATCCTTGAGTTTCAAAATTTCTATAAAATGTTAAAACTCTTATAATATGATATCATAATTCATGATTGATTAATGATGATTCCTCACACTGATGATTCGTTTATTTTTAAGTGATGAAGTTTTATGACATAATTCATGATTGTGATTTATGAAATATTGGGTATGAAATTTTTAAGTTATTATCATGATCACATACCCTTATATTTATCTTATGCTTTTATATGATCATTGATTGATATCTCTCAGGTTTACCCTGAAATAGAATATTATCTCACCATTTCTTATGTTATCTTTCCCCATGTTATGAAGATGGTTTTTAATTAGTTTATGTCTAAGAAGGTTTCTATATGAGAAAAAATTTGTGAGATATGTTAAATATCTTTCATGGAATAATTCATTTATGTATCTAATCTCCAAATACTATAAAACTTTATGGTTCTAGGTTATGTATTTGTATGATATGAATTGAATATTAATCTAAAATAATGTAATATTTATGTATGTTATACTCAAGTCACCTCAATGTCCATGGAAAATATGTACAAAAAACCAAAATAATTAAACATGGTGTTTCTAATGTGACGATTTTTTATCATGAGTTTATTAGATTCACGGTCAATGGAGAATCATGTGAATTATTTCAACATGATTAGAAGTCATATTAAATCTATGAAATTTATTTTTATAGATGGTTTATAGGAAATATTACTCATATCATATTTATCAGAAACTTGGGATAGTATGGTTACTATAGTAATAAATTCTTATAGAAAGATTCATATGGTGTTTGAAGACATTTGGAATTTTATAATCAACGAGAAACTCCCAAGAAGATAGGTCCAAGTACCTTCCAGTAATTCTCTAAATTTTTTTGATGCAAGGGTATGCTTACCTAAAATACTGAATCATCAATGACCAAAAGATAAGTCTGAAGAGAAAATTCACATAAATTTCACCAGTCCAGGTCTCACATGATTTCATTATGGAAAGTTTGGACATCTTCATAGGAATGGTTGGAATAAAAAATAGGTATTATAAATATGTCTTCCAAAATTTTAAAATCCATTAATATAATAGAAGATGGTAGGGACCTTCTACTTAGCACCAGTGTTCCAATGGAGTCATGGGGGGTTGAATGTAGTGCATCTCTCCACTCAATAGCAGATCACCAGTGTGTAGTTGAATATATATCTGGAAGCTTTGGGAAAGTTTATCCAGTGGATGATGAAGATTTTTAAGTGATTTTAAAAGGAGATATAAATCTTCATATGAAGAATGGTTGTTTCTTACGAATAAAGTAAGTGAGGCAGATTCCAGGTCTTAGTAAGAACCTTAACTTCATTGGGTAGCTGGATGATGTAGCCTATATAATGACCTTAACCAATGGAGTTTGGAACTCGATGGTCTATGGTTGTGGCCTGAAGAGTAAAGGATCAGACCCTTTATTTGGAATGAAGTTCATATGGAATTATAATGGCCCGAAGTACACCTTATAAGATTCAAAGGTATAGAATTATATATTCACCTTATATAGAATACAAATAAGGTTTTAGCTAATAAAGTAATTCTTAATCTTGATCACACAAGAATTAGAAGTTGTGAGAGATGTGTGATGGGAAAACAAAAGAGGTTTTCATTCAATTTGAATGGTTAGGAACTCAGATCTTGAAAGATGGAGTTAGTTCAATAGAATATATGGTGACTTACCCCACTCTGATCTCATGAAGGATCTATATACATCTTCACATTCATTAACAACATCACAAGGTATTTTTTTATTTTATTAGTCATAATTCTGAAGTTTTCAGTTCTTTTTACAATGGGAAATATTTTGTTGAAAGAGAGAGTGTCCAAAAGTTAAAATACCTCCGGTTAGATAGTCTTGGTGAGTAAAATGAAAGAAACTTCTAGAAATTTTTATGGAATAAGTGGATTAAACTTGAGAGGATAGTATTAGTAACTCTATAGTATAATGGAGTGGTAGATCGAATGAACCAAACTTTTACAAAGAAGGAAAGATATATTTTTGAGCACTCTAAAATTCCCAGTCATCTGGGTGGAACAAATTAACACAGAATCATACTTGTCTAATATAATTCTATCAGATGATATGGTACAATTTTCACTGGAAGAGCTATGGTTTAGTAAGTTACTAGAGTTTGTATAGATGAAAATCTTTGAAATCTTAGTTTGTTTCCTAATCGATGAAAAGGATGGAGATAGGTTGGAGGATAATTCAAAACCCTATTTTTTGATAGGCTGTAGAAATGAATATTTTTGTTTAAAACTATGGGATTATGAAAAGAACACCATTATCAAAATTTGAAATGTTATCTTCAATGGAAGATTTTATG